>CM053027.1:318479302-319856802 GCA_028564925.1 Lithobates sylvaticus
GAGGGGGGGGCACTCACCCAGCTGGATCCGCGGCCCCCTCCAGGACCATCCAACCTGAAGGACACCAGGCGGCTGCTGCTGGCGATGCTCCGGTCGGGGCAGCCGTCCGACGTGGGAGAATGCGGTCCCCGGGTACCGGCCTTGTCGGTGAAGCGGCCGGTGACCTGCCTCGTGTGGGCGCCATCTTGCCTCCTGGAGGAGGGCCAGCGCCATTGCTACAACAGCAGTCGGGAGGCCACGCCTCCAGGCCCAAGGCCGGGTCTGGGAGGGACGGCCGCTACAGCGCGTGCGCGAGCACGTCGACGGCGGCGCAGAGAGATGACGTCAGCGGAACCGACGTCAGTGACGACGGCCGGAAGTCGGCGGAAGAAGATGGCGGCCGCCATCGGAGCAGCCAAGAAGAAGACCGGAGGCGGCCTGGGGTGCCTGGCGGAGCGGCACAGAGGCCTGAGACGGTGACCGGAAGGCTCGAGGACAGCAGCTGCGAGGAAGGAGAACTGCTGGAGGAGGAAGAAGTCCCGGCGGGAGCAGCGATCGGTGCGGCTGGTGGGCCATCCAACCTACGGCAGCCAGGTAGGACACGGGGTGTCTCGGGGCATCTGGGGGGGAGGGGGGTGGGTGCAGGTTTAGGGGTGTGGGGAGCGGACACAGGTGTGGGAGGCCATGGGGGGGGGGGGAAGGGGGGGTGGTGGACGTGCTCAAGGCTTTGCTGCAGAGGTTGGGGGGGGGGACAACACAGGCAGCTGCCCCGACCAACCCCTGGATGCCCCCCAATAACGCACCGCAGGAGTCAGGGCCCAAGCAGGGGGTGGGGGTCACGGCGGAAACTCAGACGGAGACAGCGAGGGACAAGGCTGATGCGGCACCGGACAAGGAAGGGGACAAGGAAAAACACAAGGAGGGTGACAAGGAGAAGGAACTCAACAAGGATAAAGATGCTGAAAAGATTAGGTTAGCCGATGCGGCCCGCTGCGAGGTTTATGTGTGTTTCGAGGGACCGCTGGGGGCTCATTTGAAGAAGGAGGTGAGGGAGAAGATCTGGAAGGACGAATTTGTAGAAATTTTTTCCTTACTCCCGTTAGAAAAATTTAATTTGGACAGGGTCAAGCCCGACGAGAGCAAAAAGGAGGAGGAGGAAAAGCGTAGGTATAGGCTGATTCCTCGCACCTTCTCAAACTGGCTGCAGGCATTCGCGATCCTGGCAAGTGTGATTGGGGAAAAAGCGCCGGAACATTGTTCGGCTCTCTTTTGTTACCTGGAGGCGATTAGCGAGGCCTATAGGGTGTACGGGGGGTTGGCATGGCTCCGCTACGACGAGCAGTTTCGCCAGAGAAAAGCGGTGCGTCCGGCCATTAGATGGGACCATAAGGACATCAGCCTGTGGATGAAGTTGATGACTTCTCCCAGGGCTGCGGGACAGTTTTTTCAAGGGGGGGCCGGCGGAGCTTCCTCAGCAGGATCGCCGGCCCCAAAAAAGAAAGGGGTGTGCTGGCAGTTTAATGACGGAACATGCAAGTTTGGGAACTCTTGTCGGTACAAACATGAATGTTCGGGTTGCAGTGCAGCGCACCCTTTCTCCAGATGTTTCCGAAAAAATCGCTCGGGTGATTTCACTGGAAAAAGGGATGACGCCGGTGAAGTTGGAAAGGATGCGGCCTTTCCTAAGTAGATACCCCGACCGGGCGGCTGCCCGGTTGCTGGAAGCGGGCTTTAGGGAGGGGTTTAGGATTCCGAGCGTGTTGGGGGAGATTCCGCCAATTTCGGATAATCTGAGGTCGGCGTTGAAACATACGGAAGTGGTGTCATGTAAATTGGGGAAGGAGGTGGCGCTCGGCAGGATGGCCGGTCCATTTGCTACCCCTCCGGTGTCCAATTTGGTAGTTTCTCCTTTGGGAGTAGTACCCAAGAAGGAACCGGGGCAATTTAGGATGATCCACCACTTGTCGTACCCAAAAGGGGGCTCTGTTAACGATGGTATTGACCCGCAAGCCTGTGCGGTAACCTATACATCGTTTGACGCAGCGGTATCATGGGTGAGGAAGTATGGGCAGGGGGCATTGATGGCTAAGACGGACGTAGAGGCAGCGTTTAGGTTGTTGCCAGTCCACCCCCAGAGTATGCATTTGCTGGGCTGTTATTGGCAAGGAGCGTACTTCGTTGATCGCTGTCTGCCCATGGGATGTTCGATTTCATGTGCCCTGTTTGAAACTTTCAGTTCATTCTTTGAATGGGCAGTTAGGGAGACGGCGGGGGTGAATTCGGTTATCCATTATTTGGACGACTTCCTTTGCGTAGGCCCCCCGGGATCCCGCGGATGCGGGACCTTATTGGGGACGCTACAGTACCTGGCGGATAGGTTCGGTATCCCCCTAGCGGCGGACAAAACAGAGGGCCCGATTTCGGAACTGGTGTTCTTAGGAATTACAATTGATTCCGTGGCGATGGAGTGTAGGCTGCCTGAGACCAAGGTGGTGGCATTGCGGCAGGAAGTCAAGGAGGCGCACGGAAAAAAGAAGTTGAGGTTGAAAGAAGTGCAATCTCTCCTGGGCAAATTAAATTTTGCTTGCAGGATTATACCGATGGGGCGGGTGTTTTGCAGGAGACTGGCGGCGGCAACGGCGGGGGTTAGGATGCCCAACCATTTTATCAGGTTGTCAGAGGGGTTGAGGGAAGATTTGAGAATATGGCACTCGTTCCTGGTGGAGTTTAATGGGCGATCAATGATGTTGCAGGGACCAGTTAGCAACGCTGACTTGGAACTGTTTACTGACGCGGCGGGGTCTGCGGGTTACGGGGCTTATTGCCAGGGGAGTTGGAGTGCAGGGCCTTGGCCGGAGGAGTGGAGAGCAGCGGGTTTCTTGAAGAACCTGGCACTGCTGGAGCTCTTCCCCATACTGGTAGCGGTGAGGTTATGGGGGGACAAGCTAGCAAACAGGAAGGTGCGGTTCAATTGTGACAACATGGGGGTGGTGGTGGCCATTAATAACATTTCAGCCTCATCCCCCCCGGTAGTTAGATTATTACGGCAGTTGGTACTTTGTTGTTTGAAATTGAACGTGTACATGTATGCGGTTCACATCCCAGGGATCGAGAATAAGTTAGCGGATGCTCTGTCTCGTTTCCAGTGGGAGGAGTTCCGCAGACTGGCTCCAGGGGCAAAAGCGACAGGGGACCCGTGCCCGCCGGATCTATGGAGGATTGCGTTGGGATCGCCGACGGATTGATCATGCAGTCGCTCAGCGAGAGCACTAGGACGGCGTATCACAGGGTGTGGAGTGAATGGTCCGCTTGGTTGGCTGAGGTAGGAGGGTCGGAAGACCCCGAGGTATTGGTACATTGGGTATTGTGCTTCATTTGTGGTAGCTACGTGAAGGGGGTGTCGGGCACGGCAATTAGTAAGAAGGTATCAGCGCTGGCATTTAGGTTCCAGTATAAAGGGCTGCCTGACGCGACCAAGAATTTTTTAGTTAAAAAAGCATTGAGGGGTTATAGGAGGGGCCTAGCGCAGAGGGACTCCAGACGCCCCATTTCGTTTGCGGTGTTGAACATTGTATTGGAACAGGTTAAGAAGGTGTGTTCTACAGTTTTTGAACGAAAACTCTTCCGAGCTGCCTTCCTGTTAGCGTTTTTCGGGGCATTGAGAATCGGGGAACTGGTGTCGCCATCAAAATCCATTCCAGGTGGTTTGAGGTTTGGGGACGTTACGCTGTCACAGTCAGCAGTAGTCCTATGGGTTAGGAGGTCGAAGACGGACCAGCTGGGAAAAGGGGCACGGGTCGAGCTTTTTGCAGGTTCAGAACCACAAGTATGCCCGGTAGCAGCAGTAGACCAATTTTTAAGGGCGCGCCCAGTAGGGGGTGGGGCCTTCTTGATTCATGAGAATGGCTCGTGTTTATCCAGATACCAGTTTACAGCGGTATTTAGAAAATGTTTGGAGGCGGGGGGCCTACCCCCAGGTGAGTATGCGAGTCACTCTTTCAGGATTGGCGCGGCCACGGAGGCTTCCAGGTGGGGTCTACCGGGGGAAGTTATACGCAGGATTGGCAGATGGGAGTCAGCACGTTATCAGGTCTACATTCGCCCCCACCTGGTGTAACGATGTGGGGGATTGGGGATGTTAGTGTGTGGGTTGAACATGTTTTTGATAT
Source organism: Lithobates sylvaticus (assembly GCA_028564925.1). Lineage (NCBI taxonomy): Eukaryota > Metazoa > Chordata > Amphibia > Anura > Ranidae > Lithobates > Lithobates sylvaticus. The sequence continues at coordinate 318,483,451 of CM053027.1, forward strand.
GTTTCGGTTATTGGTGTTAGATATCTATTTTATGTTTTTCAGCCCCTGTGTGTCTCATATGGATCCTGGGACACTCGTTTGTCTTCTGGGGCGCTAGAAGGGCAGATGTACGGCCGGACGGCAGACAGCTCAGGATGTCTAGGGAGGAGGGTAGGATTCGGTGGATTGGGGTCCCAGGAATGAGGTGGAACAGGGTGTTACCAGAAGTCCACAGGTTTGCAGGAATGGATCGACATCCGGACGTCCTGGTCCTGCATGTGGGGGGGAATGACTTGGTGGTACGGCCCATGCGCCAGATAATCAAGGACGTACAGTGGGACTTTATCAGGCTCAGCACCTCTTTCCCCGGCATGATCATAGTATGGTCAGATATTGTGGCCCGCATGTCGTGGAGAGGGGCCCGCTCCTGGGAAAAGATCAACAAGACCAGGATTAAGGTCAATAAAGAGGTTGGCAGGTTTGTAGCCAGAAACGGAGGCATAGTGGTCAGACACCGGGAATTAGAGGTAGATACGTGGAGGTACCTTAGGGGAGACGGAGTTCACCTCAACCCGGTTGGGATTGATTTGTGGTCTCTGGACTTGGAAGAAGGCATCAGGAGAGCGATGCAGGTGTGGCGGCTGGCACAAGTGTGAGGTGTCACACTTGTCCCGCGGTGGCGTGTTGGTTTTTTCCTTGACGACAGTTAAGTGACTCAGTTAAGAGGTTTTATTCAAAAGTTAGGACCCATCACTGGTATGGAGTCCGCCCGAGTGGTCTGACAGTTGGCCAGACTCACGGGTTAAATCTGTTGGGGGGTCTGTGGTCAGTTGGCAAGTCCCCGAGGCGAGTCTGCGGCTGGGGAGCTTGCCAACAAACGGGATTACAGGCTCAGTTGCAAGTGGTCGTCAGGGATCAGAAAATAATAAGTTGATTAGCTGATTAGCTGGATGAGGAGTGTAAGAAAGGTAAAAGTTTTTCAGTGGTTTAAAAAGTTAATAAAGTTTGTTTGTTTGAGTTAATTTTAAATAAAAGGCCGAACAGGCCATTTTCATCCAGCAGGTGTCAGTGTCTTTGTTATATTTATTATAGAAACATAAGTATTTATATGGTACATGTATGGGTCAGGGCAGTAAGTCATCTGGCTACCCTAGTCAAGACATGTACGGAGCTGCAGTGAAATGTAAGCGTAGTGCAAACATGACAGGGTGCAAGGGGGTTACCGAGAGGTCAGCAAAGGGGGTTGGTATATTTACCTAGGGGGGCTTACCTTATTGGAGCTCAGCAGTGGTGGGTGGAGTACAGGTCATTGGTGTGGTGGGGAGCAAGGAAAGGTCACCAGTCCAGAGGTAGCAGGCAAGGAGAAACGTTCCCGCCCGCCCGCCCTATTGGTAGGGTTAGGTGTTACGTTGGATTTAAAAAGCCAGCGTTGGCGTGTTGGTTTTTTCCTTGACGACAGTTAAGTGACTCAGTTAAGAGGTTTTATTCAAAAGTTAGGACCCATCACTGGTATGGAGTCCGCCCGAGTGGTCTGACAGTTGGCCAGACTCACGGGTTAAATCTGTTGGGGGTCTGTGGTCAGTTGGCAAGTCCCCGAGGCGAGTCTGCGGCTGGGGAGCTTGCCAACAAACGGGATTACAGGCTCAGTTGCAAGTGGTCGTCAGGGATCAGAAAATAATAAGTTGATTAGCTGATTAGCTGGATGAGGAGTGTAAGAAAGGTAAAAGTTTTTCAGTGGTTTAAAAAGTTAATAAAGTTTGTTTGTTTGAGTTAATTTTAAATAAAAGGCCGAACAGGCCATTTTCATCCAGCAGGTGTCAGTGTCTTTGTTATATTTATTATAGAAACATAAGTATTTATATGGTACATGTATGGGTCAGGGCAGTAAGTCATCTGGCTACCCTAGTCAAGACAGACTGAAGTATTCTTGTAGTTGTATATGAACGGCCACACACAGCAGCCGCAATCACAGATCAATGGTCCATGTGACAGCCAAATTTCTCTGTTGGTACAGCAGATGATCACTGTCAAAGAATGTGCCATTGGGGAATGTGTCCTAACTAATGCCCACAACTCTGAATTGCCTGTTAATCTGATCAAGTTCATGTTGTCCCATACAGAGGTAGTACCACTAGGCCAAGGTTTCTTGGGAAAACAGCTGTAACTCAGATTTTGAAATGTTTGTCTTCATACCTCTTTCTGCATCAGTGAAAACTTTCTATATTTTAAGAAGCATTTATCTGTCTGATGTTATTAAAGTGAACCTGTCAGACATTTTACATAGCTCCCATCTGTCCCTGATTTCGAGGGACTGTCCCTCTGGCCCTCTTTCCTCTTCATTTGTCCCTCATTTAGGCCTGATCTGTATAATTATATATAAAATCCACTATCTATCTTTCAAAAAGTGTTTCTCAGTGCTAAACCTTTCATACAATTTCTAAATTGCTGCATTTGTAAATTTAAAAAGCCAGTATTAAGGATTAGTAGTGGCAGAAAAAAAAGCACTTGTGGGTTAACTCATATTTTTTTTGTATAATTCTCTATTAAAGCGGTTGTATAGTCCAAAAATGTACTTTTACCAACAGGTAAGCCTATAATAAGGCTTATCTGTAGGTAAAAAAAAATATCTCTTAAACCTGTACGGTTTAGGAGATTTCCCCATGCAATGAGCCGCAGCGGCGCATGCGCATGGGGGATTCAAGGCTGAAAGCACGGCAGAATCCGGACCTTGCCGGGAAGAAGTCTCCAGCGGGAGTGACGACATCGCGGCTCCAGCCACTCACATCGCTGGAGTCGCGATACCCGGAAGACACGCCGAGGCAACATGTCAGCTACCTCGGTGTGGACCAGGTCAGTTACCGACACCTCGTTCTAAGGTAAGTATTTCATAATGAGCTAGAATGTGGTGCATACTAGCTCATTATGCCTTTTCCCTTACAGGTGTATAAAAAAAAGTGTCAGGGGGTTTACTCCCGCTTTAAGGGGGTGTTACAGGGGGTGTATCACATGCCTGTATACTTTTACTAATATGTGTCCCTCATTCCCATCTCAAAGTTGGGAGGTATGATTTTAGACTACTAAAGATATAAGTCCTGCCTAACTGCAAACACAAAAGGGTGCCTGTTATGTATCTTTGTTAACAAGAAAATCATCCTTCTACAAGCCCTTTGGAAATTGTTTTAAAGTGTAACTTTAGTCAGAAAATTAATGTCCTGCTAGATGACTTGAGGCTGGCCCCTTTTGCAGGTATATAAAACATAAAAATAAGTGTCTATGCTGTTTAAAATCCACTAATACACTGTCTCACCCTGCTCTGCATATGCTCAGTTGCGCTCTATTTTTAGGCCCTTCCGAGTTTTTAGAGGCCAATCTGCTGACAGCCTTAAAGGGTATTAAATGGAATTAAACCCTCCTATTCTTTACAGCCAAGGAAGCTGCTTCTGATTGATCTGCAAATGCCATGGTGCTGCAAATGTGTTCAGTTATGACACCAGCCATCTCGGCATTCCAGGGGGAGTTATGTTATTAAAGTGGTATGGCAAATACTGTTTATTTAAGATTGTCAACTAACACAAATATATTAACGACAAAAATGGCCCAAGAATTGGCATATAGACAGCATCAATCCAAATGAAGCGGCTGATATCAAAACCAAGCTTAAAAATATATGCAATTAGGAGATGTCAGAATGACAGCCCCACAGGCTAACTATTGCCAGTACTTACCAGAGAGTCTGCTATTATAATATACACCATGGGAAAGCAGTGTATACACACACATGTCCAGACACAAATACAAATACAGGCAGTGGTTTCAGTGGGGAGCATCGATAGTTTCAAAATACTATTAGATAAGCACCTGAACGACAAAAACATACAGGGATATACAATGTAATGCTGACATATAATCACACACATAGGTTGGACTTGATGGACTTGTTTCTTTTTTCAACCTCACCTACTATGTAACTATGTAACAAATAGATGGCAAGTGCAGGGGTAATAAAAGGCTCCTTTTATAATGCCATATGCAGTTGAGTAAATGGAGGAGGGGGGGGGGGGGGGGGGGGGGTTTAAGAGGAGCAGGTGGATGGGTTTTATGAGGGACGGGAACTCCTTTCTGTGTCCCTAAAAATGTTGCACTCAAGAGACACTGGCGGGGTGGACATAAAGTTAGAACCATCAGCCAGTTAGAATCTAAATGGATACACACGCTAGAGTCCTTCGTACCCCAAGGATTAAACATCGATTTCGACTTAAATTGCTTCATAAGCAATTTTTAGGCCCAATCAGATCCAGTCACCCCCACACTCTCTCTTAGACGCCCTCCTCTGACACAACTGCTCTTTGCTCACCTATCCGGCTCTGAATCTTCACCACTGCTTCTTATCTTTTTTAGACACAGATATGTCTTATTACCTTTTATGTATGTACATTTATATACACATGCATGCCATACTATGAGCAAACTACGTCGCTTCCGGTATGCAAATTTTAAACCAAGACAATTTTAACCAGGATTTTTTACCAAGAATTTTACTCAATAAAATGCCACAATTTTACTACATAGAGAGAATTATATCTCCTTTATATATTTTTTTATTTATTTTATTACCTCAAGATGTCGTATTATATCTATTGTTTTTATACCCCATTATGCTCATTTTTATATATATATATTTTTTTATATACATATATATTCTTATGTCCTCGTTTATCCTTTTATTAAAATAAGGCTATATAGCCAGATTTAACTATGGTATATTATGTATGCCGTTAATCTGCAGCTAGCCTCCACTGTATGAATATACTTCTCCCTAGCAAAACAACCGAACCACTTCCGGTGACCAGAGAATACTCTTGGCCGTAGAACGGATGTTTACATTACAGACTTCCATTAAAATGGCCGCCGGGCCGTCTCTGGCGACCAGACACAAACAAAAAAAAAAAAAAAAAATGGCCGCCGAGACACTTCCTGTGGAAATGACCACAACAAAATGGCCACCGGCAATACCAATTAACAGCAAATAAAAGGACACTTCTGGCATCTAGTAACCACCTCTGAAGAAGTCATGTGACAGTGACGAATACGCGTAAAGGGACACTAGATAGCGGAAGCGAGGTACGAGCTCGATGCTCGTTTATCCCATGCAATTTTGAGCAACATAAATGTGAGTTTACTGTATTTTACTTGTATTGAATAAAACCTTTTAAAAACGTACTACACTATCGAGACCCTTCCTCTCCTTATCCATTTTTGCGAGACACATACACCTGAACTAGAGCGTACACCCCAGTAAAAGAGACGCCCAAACACCTGGATTTAAAGGGAGCCGCCCGCCATAGGACACAGAAGCCCCATTGAGAACCAGCTAACACATATACACGCTGTTACCTTACAGCGGTAAGGTAAGGGTACATCCATTACTATATTCCAAGGAAGATCAGGAACCACCTGCAGCTACTGGTCACAATAACCACCAGCACCGATACCGTTATACCCCACCAGGATTTGTCACCAGCGCCATAGCAAACCACACTTTGCCCACACTAGGAAAGGGCTCACCCCCACGGACTGTTCTTGCACTTTTGCATTACTTATTTATTGATTGTATTCAATTTTTCTGGCTATGCTTACCTTTTACACATCCTTATCCACCTAGTTGGTTTTATGCACCGATGCAATTTTTATTGCGACTATTTTATGTGTCATATTTTTTAACCACTTGTACTTGACCGCAGCACTCTATGCACGCCCATCACAGATTCACCTTATTTTAATGTGACGCTTGATGCAACTTTATGCGATTTTTATGCGTTTCTATGCAATTTTAAGAGATGTCATTTTTATATGATTTTATGTGATTCACCCACATCATTCTCACTTGATACACCTCTGCACACCTCTCACGGATCTATCCTTTGAATATGATGTTTTATGCGATTTCATGCGATTTTATGCAATTTTAAGCCATGTCACGTTTATGCGATTTTATGTGATTTATGCACAAAAATTCACACCTTTCACGGATTTATCCTTTGAATATGATGTTTTATGCGATTTCATGCAATTTTATGCAATTTTAAGCTATGTCACGTTTATGCGATTTTATGTGATTTAAGCAAAAAAAATTCACACCATCCACTATCTTCTGCATAATCAGCACTTACTTGTGTGCATACCTATTTAATATACCTTAGTCTCTACAGCTTTATTATACAGCGCAGCACTACCTCTTTACCTTACCTTAATTCCTTGGGATCCGATAGTTCCTATCAGTGCTTTGCCGCAGTATTCCATTAGTCCTATTTATTCACCAGGCAAGCGCAGAGATACATACTATACCAGGGGTAATAAAAGGCTCCTTTTATAATGCCATATGCAGTTGAGTAAATGGAGGAAGGGGGGGGGGGGGTTTAAGAGGAGCAGGTGGATGGGTTTTATGAGGGACGGGAACTCCTTTCTGTGTCCCTAAAAATGTTGCACTCTGGGCAAGCGGACAGGCTGCACCCCCCACACTATGCTACTGGTGGGAGGGGAAGCAGAGGACAGCCCCAGACTCCCAGCACATGCTGGCACAGCAGCTGCAGCATCCCCAGTGGAAGTGAAGCTGTGCGAGGACATGACTAGGGTAGCCAGATGACTTACTGCCCTGACCCACACATGTACCATATAAATACTTATGTTTCTATAATAAATATAACAAAGACACTGACACCTGCTGGATGAAAATGGCCTGTTCGGCCTTTTATTTAAAATTAACTCAAACAAACAAACTTTATTAACTTTTTAAACCACTGAAAAACTTTTACCTTTCTTACACTCCTCATCCAGCTAATCAGCTAATCAACTTATTATTTTCTGATCCCTGACGACCACTTGCAACTGAGCCTGTAATCCCGTTTGTTGGCAAGCTCCCCAGCCGCAGACTCGCCTCGGGGACTTGCCAACTGACCACAGACCCCCCAACAGATTTAACCCGTGAGTCTGGCCAACTGTCAGACCACTCGGGCGGACTCCATACCAGTGATGGGTCCTAACTTTTGAATAAAACCTCTTAACTGAGTCACTTAACTGTCGTCAAGGAAAAAACCAACACGCCAACGCTGGCTTTTTAAATCCAACGTAACATCTAACCCTACCAATAGGGCGGGCGGGCGGGAACGTTTCTCCTTGCCTGCTACCTCTGGACTGGTGACCTTTCCTTGCTCCCCACCACACCAATGACCTGTACTCCACCCACCACTGCTGAACTCCAATAAGGTAAGCCCCCCTAGGTAAATATACCAACCCCCTTTGCTGACCTCTCGGTAACCCCCTTGCACCCTGTCATGTTTGCACTACGCTTACATTTCACTGCAGCTCCGTACATGTCTTGACTAGGGTAGCCAGATGACTTACTGCCCTGACCCACACATGTACCATATAAATACTTATGTTTCTATAATAAATATAACAAAGACACTGACACCTGCTGGATGAAAATGGCCTGTTCGGCCTTTTATTTAAAATTAACTCAAACAAACAAACTTTATTAACTTTTTAAACCACTGAAAAACTTTTACCTTTCTTACACTCCTCATCCAGCTAATCAGCTAATCAACTTATTATTTTCTGATCCCTGACGACCACTTGCAACTGAGCCTGTAATCCCGTTTGTTGGCAAGCTCCCCAGCCGCAGACTCGCCTCGGGGACTTGCCAACTGACCACAGACCCCCCAACAGATTTAACCCGTGAGTCTGGCCAACTGTCAGACCACTCGGGCGGACTCCATACCAGTGATGGGTCCTAACTTTTGAATAAAACCTCTTAACTGAGTCACTTAACTGTCGTCAAGGAAAAAAACCAACACGCCACCGCGGGACAAGTGTGACACCTCACACTTGTGCCAGCCGCCACACCTGCATCGCTCTCCTGATGCCTTCTTCCAAGTCCAGAGACCACAAATCAATCCCAACCGGGTTGAGGTGAACTCCGTCTCCCCTAAGGTACCTCCACGTATCTACCTCTAATTCCCGGTGTCTGACCACTATGCCTCCGTTTCTGGCTACAAACCTGCCAACCTCTTTATTGACCTTAATCCTGGTCTTGTTGATCTTTTCCCAGGAGCGGGCCCCTCTCCACGACATGCGGGCCACAATATCTGACCATACTATGATCATGCCGGGGAAAGAGGTGCTGAGCCTGATAAAGTCCCACTGTACGTCCTTGATTATCTGGCGCATGGGCCGTACCACCAAGTCATTCCCCCCCACATGCAGGACCAGAACGTCCGGATGTCGATCCATTCCTGCAAACCTGTGGACTTCTGGTAACACCCTGTTCCACCTCATGCCTGGGACCCCAATCCACCGAATCCTACCCTCCTCCCTAGACATCCTGAGCTGTCTGCCGTCCGGCCGTACATCTGCCCTTCTAGCGCCCCAGAACACAAACGAGTGTCCCAGGATCCATATGAGACACACAGGGGCTGAAAAACATAAAAATAGATATCTAATACCAATAACCGAAACATATCAAAAAACATGTTCAACCCACACACTAACATCCCCAATCCCCCACATCGTTACACCAGGTGGGGGCGAATGTAGACCTGATAACGTGCTGACTCCCATCTGCCAATCCTGCGTATAACTTCCCCCGGTAGACCCCACCTGGAAGCCTCCGTGGCCGCGCCAATCCTGAAAGAGTGACTCGCATACTCACCTGGGGGTAGGCCCCCCGCCTCCAAACATTTTCTAAATACCGCTGTAAACTGGTATCTGGATAAACACGAGCCATTCTCATGAATCAAGAAGGCCCCACCCCCTACTGGGCGCGCCCTTAAAAATTGGTCTACTGCTGCTACCGGGCATACTTGTGGTTCTGAACCTGCAAAAAGCTCGACCCGTGCCCCTTTTCCCAGCTGGTCCGTCTTCGACCTCCTAACCCATAGGACTACTGCTGACTGTGACAGCGTAACGTCCCCAAACCTCAAACCACCTGGAATGGATTTTGATGGCGACACCAGTTCCCCGATTCTCAATGCCCCGAAAAACGCTAACAGGAAGGCAGCTCGGAAGAGTTTTCGTTCAAAAACTGTAGAACACACCTTCTTAACCTGTTCCAATACAATGTTCAACACCGCAAACGAAATGGGGCGTCTGGAGTCCCTCTGCGCTAGGCCCCTCCTATAACCCCTCAATGCTTTTTTAACTAAAAAATTCTTGGTCGCGTCAGGCAGCCCTTTATACTGGAACCTAAATGCCAGCGCTGATACCTTCTTACTAATTGCCGTGCCCGACACCCCCTTCACGTAGCTACCGCAAATGAAGCACAATACCCAATGTACCAATACCTCGGGGTCTTCCGACCCTCCTACCTCAGCCAACCAAGCGGACCATTCACTCCACACCCTGTGATACGCCGTCCTAGTGCTCTCGCTGAGCGACTGCATGATCAATCCGTCGGCGATCCCAACGCAATCCTCCATAGATCCGGCGGGCACGGGTCCCCTGTCGCTTTTGCCCCTGGAGCCAGTCTGCGGAACTCCTCCCACTGGAAACGAGACAGGGCATCCGCTAACTTATTCTCGATCCCTGGGATGTGAACCGCATACATGTACACGTTCAATTTCAAACAACAAAGTACCAACTGCCGTAATAATCTAACTACCGGGGGGGATGAGGCTGAAATGTTATTAATGGCCACCACCACCCCCATGTTGTCACAATTGAACCGCACCTTCCTGTTTGCTAGCTTGTCCCCCCATAACCTCACCGCTACCAGTATGGGGAAGAGCTCCAGCAGTGCCAGGTTCTTCAAGAAACCCGCTGCTCTCCACTCCTCCGGCCAAGGCCCTGCACTCCAACTCCCCTGGCAATAAGCCCCGTAACCCGCAGAACCCGCCGCGTCAGTAAACAGTTCCAAGTCAGCGTTGCTAACTGGTCCCTGCAACATCATTGATCGCCCATTAAACTCCACCAGGAACGAGTGCCATACTCTCAAATCTTCCCTCAACCCCTCTGACAACCTGATAAAATGGTTGGGCATCCTAACCCCCGCCGTTGCTGCCGCCAGTCTCCTGCAAAACACCCGCCCCATCGGTATAATCCTGCAAGCAAAATTTAATTTGCCCAGGAGAGATTGCACTTCTTTCAACCTCAACTTCTTTTTTCCGTGCACCTCCTTGACTTCCTGCCGCAATGCCACCACCTTGGTCTCAGGCAGCCTACACTCCATCGCCACGGAATCAATTGTAATTCCTAAGAACACCAGTTCCGAAATCGGGCCCTCTGTTTTGTCCGCCGCTAGGGGGATACCGAACCTATCCGCCAGGTACTGTAGCGTCCCCAATAAGGTCCCGCATCCGCGGGATCCCGGGGGGCCTACGCAAAGGAAGTCGTCCAAATAATGGATAACCGAATTCACCCCCGCCGTCTCCCTAACTGCCCATTCAAAGAATGAACTGAAAGTTTCAAACAGGGCACATGAAATCGAACATCCCATGGGCAGACAGCGATCAACGAAGTACGCTCCTTGCCAATAACAGCCCAGCAAATGCATACTCTGGGGGTGGACTGGCAACAACCTAAACGCTGCCTCTACGTCCGTCTTAGCCATCAATGCCCCCTGTCCATACTTCCTCACCCATGATACCGCTGCGTCAAACGATGTATAGGTTACCGCACAGGCTTGCGGGTCAATACCATCGTTAACAGAGCCCCCTTTTGGGTACGACAAGTGGTGGATCATCCTAAATTGCCCCGGTTCCTTCTTGGGTACTACTCCCAAAGGAGAAACTACCAAATTGGACACCGGAGGGGTAGCAAATGGACCGGCCATCCTGCCGAGCGCCACCTCCTTCCCCAATTTACATGACACCACTTCCGTATGTTTTAACGCCGACCTCAGATTATCCGAAATTGGCGGAATCTCCCCCAACACGCTCGGAATCCTAAACCCCTCCCTAAAGCCCGCTTCCAGCAACCGGGCAGCCGCCCGGTCGGGGTATCTACTTAGGAAAGGCCGCATCCTTTCCAACTTCACCGGCGTCATCCCCTTTTCCAGTGAAATCACCCGAGCGATTTTTTCGGAAACATCTGGAGAAAGGGTGCGCTGCACTGCAACCCGAACATTCATGTTTGTACCGACAAGAGTTCCCAAACTTGCATGTTCCGTCATTAAACTGCCAGCACACCCCTTTCTTTTTTGGGGCCGGCGATCCTGCTGAGGAAGCTCCGCCGGCCCCCCCTTGAAAAAACTGTCCCGCAGCCCTGGGAGAAGTCATCAACTTCATCCACAGGCTGATGTCCTTATGGTCCCATCTAATGGCCGGACGCACCGCTTTTCTCTGGCGAAACTGCTCGTCGTAGCGGAGCCATGCCAACCCCCCGTACACCCTATAGGCCTCGCTAATCGCCTCCAGGTAACAAAAGAGAGCCGAACAATGTTCCGGCGCTTTTTCCCCAATCACACTTGCCAGGATCGCGAATGCCTGCAGCCAGTTTGAGAAGGTGCGAGGAATCAGCCTATACCTACGCTTTTCCTCCTCCTCCTTTTTGCTCTCGTCGGGCTTGACCCTGTCCAAATTAAATTTTTCTAACGGGAGTAAGGAAAAAATTTCTACAAATTCGTCCTTCCAGATCTTCTCCCTCACCTCCTTCTTCAAATGAGCCCCCAGCGGTCCCTCGAAACACACATAAACCTCGCAGCGGGCCGCATCGGCTAACCTAATCTTTTCAGCATCTTTATCCTTGTTGAGTTCCTTCTCCTTGTCACCCTCCTTGTGTTTTTCCTTGTCCCCTTCCTTGTCCGGTGCCGCATCAGCCTTGTCCCTCGCTGTCTCCGTCTGAGTTTCCGCCGTGACCCCCACCCCCTGCCTGGGCCCTGACTCCTGCGGTGCGTTATTGGGGGGCATCCAGGGGTTGGTCGGGGCAGCTGCCTGTGTTGTCCCCCCCCCCAACCTCTGCAGCAAAGCCTTGAGCACGTCCACCACCCCCCCTTCCCCCCCCATGGCCTCCCACACCTGTGTCCGCTCCCCACACCCCTAAACCTGCACCCTCCCCCCTCCCCCCCAGATGCCCAGAGACACCCCGTGTCCTACCTGGCTGCCGTAGGTTGGATGGCCCACCAGCCGCACCGATCGCTGCTCCCGCCGGGACTTCTTCCTCCTCCAGCAGTTCTCCTTCCTCGCAGCTGCTGTCCTCGCGCCTTCCGGTCACCGTCTCAGGCCTCTGTGCCGCTCCGCCAGGCACCCCAGGCCGCCTCCGGTCTTCTTCTTGGCTGCTCCGATGGCGGCCGCCATCTTCTTCCGCCGACTTCCGGCCGTCGTCACTGACGTCGGTTCCGCTGACGTCATCCCTCTGCGCCGCCGTCGACGTGCTCGCGCACGCGCTGTAGCGGCCGTCCCTCCCAGACCCGGCCTTGGGCCTGGAGGCGTGGCCTCCCGACTGCTGTTGTAGCAATGGCGCTGGCCCTCCTCCAGGAGGCAAGATGGCGCCCACACGTGGCAGGTCACCGGCCGCTTCACCGACAAGGCCGGTACCCGGGGACCGCATTCTCCCACGTCGGACGGCTGCCCCGACCGGAGCATCGCCAGCAGCAGCCGCCTGGTGTCCTTCAGGTTGGATGGTCCTGGAGGGGGCCGCGGATCCAGCTGGGTGAGTGCCCCCCCCTCTCCTGGGACTCAGACGCTTTCGGGGATTCCTCCCAGGGCCCCTGCCCGCCGACCGTGGTGTCCGCTTGGCAGAGGGGCCTGGAGGGTCCCTAGTGGGGCTCCCAATGCGTCGTCGAGTCCGTGGGGTGTTGTCCGGGCTCAGGCGCACCGGAGGGATAGACCTCCGAGGCCGCAACGGGGGGTCCCTACTTGTCTGGGGTCCCTGCCCTACCCCCTGCAAATTGGCTGCAATTTGGCTGTGAAGCCAGTCTGAGCCATGTAGTTCAGCTGCCTGCCTAAGCTGTTCCCACAGTTGATCTAATCCACTCATCTTTTTCAGGGTCCTGCTTCCCAACGTTTCTCCTTGCCTGCTACCTCTGGACTGGTGACCTTTCCTTGCTCCCCACCACACCAATGACCTGTACTCCACCCACCACTGCTGAACTCCAATAAGGTAAGCCCCCCTAGGTAAATATACCAACCCCCTTTGCTGACCTCTCGGTAACCCCCTTGCACCCTGTCATGTTTGCACTACGCTTACATTTCACTGCAGCTCCGTACATGTCTGATTACTCTGCTGTGACAGGGCTGCAGTGAGCACTAGAGGAGGCAAATGCATCCGACTGCCCCTTCTGTGGCCGGTGCCAGAAACTCTGGTCAGCAAGGAAAACCAGCGGCCATGACTGCGCCCTAGGAGGCTGCCTAGTTTGTCTAGTGGTAGCTCCGGGCCTGCACTGTGCTTGTCCCTTCTTTACAGCACACTACTTCAATCTGCGCACTGTGCTTGTACCTTCTTTACAGCACACTGCTCCAATGTACGCACTGTGCTTGTCCCTTCTTTACTGCACACCAGGGGCGGAGCGTCCATAAAGGGCGCAGGAGCGCCGCCCCCCTCTCCTGTCACTCTCTATATACCATAGATAGATTCATGCATTGCATGAATCTATCTATGGTCGCTGCTGACACCCCCTATTCAGGTGTCCGGCCCCTTTTCGGTCACCGGGCGCCTGAATTACAGCGGTGGGGGTGTTTTTTGGAAACACCTGATTAGCGCCGTAGGCGCTAATAGGCGTCCAAAAAGGTGACAAGCGGGCGCAACGCTGTGCGTTCCTTGTCACTCAGCACTGATGTTAGCAAACCGAAGGAATTCGGTTTGCTAACATTGTACTGCCCCTTAGCCAATCAGGAGCACAGGTCTGTGTGACCTGTGCCCTGATTGGCTGAAACGACAGATGCTGTGATTGGGCGCCTATCAGACGTCCAATCATAGCAGAGGATGAGAGGATGAGAGGAGGAGCCGGCAGGAGAGGAAATGGAGGACACGATGCCGCCGTCACCCGAGACAAGGTAAGTGCAGGGCGGGGGGGGGGGGGGGGGGCTCCAAGACATGTCATCTTGCAGGTAACAGTAACAGGTGTATTTCCTGTGGTTGCTGGGAAGAGCGGAGGAAGGGAAGGGGAGGGGAGGAGAGGAGAGGAGAGGAGATAGTATAACAGTTTTTTTTTTTTTTTTTAAATACAAAGTGACAATCCCACCGATCTATCAATCGTGCTACTGTTCCTGCACACACACACAGTCCACCCTTGTCACAGCGCACAGATGGTGTGGTCAATAATGAAGCCTTTACATGTAAACAAGAAGTGGATGCAAAGAGGCTGGAGGAGATCTGCAGCAAAGGATGCAAAAGGGTGCATCCTTTGCACTGCCCAACTGCCCTGTGGCAGTTGGAATACTGGATTGGATGGGTAGGGCAGTCCTCCATCAGCATGTTAACAAAAGTGCCACTTATTTCAGTGTGGTGCAAATTTAAAATAAAAAAAAATAAAAAACTGTTTGCAATTCTTTTCTGCAATTTGTCATGCGTAGGGCAGCCTATTGAAATTAATGGCCCATTCATGCTGTCACACCTGCATAGGTGCAAACTAAGCCTTAAGAGGTGCCAACATGGCGCTCCTGCGTTTTGATGGGCAAAGTGGCTGCGTTTTGATGGGCACAGTGGCTGCGTTTTGATGGGCAAAGTGGCTGCGTTTTGATGGGCACAGTGGCTGCGTTTTGATGGGCACAGTGGCTGCATTTTGATGGGCACAGTGGCTGCATTTGATGGGCTTTTTTTTCAGAATTTTTCAGTTTATTTGCGCCCCCCAAAAATTTTGAGCACCAGCCGCCACTGCTGCACACTGCTTCAATCTGCGCACTGTGCTTGTACCTTGTATACAGCACACCGCTCCAATCTGCGCACTGTGCTTGTACTCTGACTTTGAATCTGCAAACAGTGATTTAACTTGACCATATTGCATCACTCCAATCTGCATTCTGTGCTATTCAATGTGTATTATCCACTTCTTCAATCTACACATTGTGGTGTATGTTCCGTTTTACAAACCAGCTCGCTTTACTTATTGCTTCACATAGACGATACACTGTTACATGCATTCACACCAAATTGGTTACACTGCAAATTTGGGATTTACACCTGCTATCATCATTTGCTTTTGCCATCTGCTCAAGCCATTGAAGAAGGTATTAACTATCCTTCAATTTGCAGCGTCAAGTGGATGGGAAGTGCTGGCAACTTCCTGGACATGCATAGATTGTCATATATTGTAATAAATATACCCCAGAGTCTTTACTTGGAGGAATTGGAATACTTGGGAACTGGAATTCAGGAACTAAGATGCAAAACTGAAATCTTGTTTATCAAATGTAATAAATGGATATCAAATATATTTTCCTATATACAACCTGCTGTCAGCATGATTATTTCTCTGACAGTAACTTGGTCTGACAGTTGCATCCCAAAACAGCAATATTCTTATGCATTTATAATCATATTTTTTATGCTACAGGTTTGGTTGTTGCTTAGGGCAAATTATTTGCAGGTGCAACTTGAAGCAAGAGGAGGATGAGAAAAAATGCTGCTTAGAAAACATTTCAACTAAGCAGCTAAAGGATCATATGCATCAAAAGTGATCAAATCCAAGATCTTATTGATTTCCCCATTGCTTACTATGTCAGTGTGCTCCCTACTGAAAGTAAGGGTACAATTGTATTCATGTGCATTCATTCCCCACTACTGCCTAGGAAAAGGTTATAACGTCCTCAAATGTGTGAGATGAATGACTGGAAAATGCTTGTAACTTCACACACATCTAGGCTGGCAATGGCGGACACCTTCTGATTCTGCAGCTAACAACTATTGTGGCAGTAGGTCTTGATTAAGTGCCCTACTGGAGCTGCTTCTTTAGGCCTGTCTGCCTGAAAGCATCTGGATGTGCTTAGGTGTGGAGCTGAAGCTAGTGACTCTTCCTGTTCTGGATACAAGATTGAGTACCAGAGGAAGATCCCACTGGAGATGTCTGCAGGGCTTTTGCGCTAGAGCCTCATGAGTAGGAGCTGGTTGACTCTCCTAGGGAAAAAAAGATGTTGTCATCACAGGTGATGTCTACTAAATAATTCTCACACAGGAGTTTTGGTATTGACTTTCAGGCTCTTTTCCTGTTCTGTAACAAGTGAAGTTAGTTCTGCTTTAACCCTGAGCATCTGCACCCTAACCCTCTCTCCCATGGACTATGGGTAATACATTTTTGTTTCATCTAAAAAGGACTGGTGTCCATCAGTCTACATGTCCCACCATGCTCTCTGGGTGTTATCACCATTCCTCTGAGGGTCAGGGGTGAGCTACATACAAAAATGCAATAGAGGCTGCGGCAGATAGTGGTGATCCCTTCCCTTGGTGCCCTAAGCATATGATTTTTTTTCTTAAGGATTAATCCATTCTTGAGTGACAGGGCCTTTTAGACTTAGTGACAGCTGTCCTATTATTTACATTTCAGTGTTTGCCTGTATATTAAAGCCTTAAGCTTGTAGGCAGGTGCAGTCTGCTTTCTCCACTGCAGGTGGTGCTCCTCTGCAGTGGCACTGCAGCTTGAGAGGAGATCAAGAGGAACAAAAATCCTCTATGGTTCCCTGGATCACTGGAGAAACACCCGATTGAACGCTGCTGCTCCATGTGACTCTGGCAGCCATCTTGGGTCAGGCAGCGCCTACTTAAAGCCCTGGCTCACAGGTTTGGGGTGCTTTATGTGAGTCGGCAGTGTAGGGAAAGGTTCCTGTCAAGGATGGAAAGGTTAGGGTTGCAACTCTTTTGGATCTTATCCCTCTTGGGCATGAGACGGCCAGGCCGCATTCCGCTCTCGTAACAGACTCTGTGTCATGTACCTGATGAAGATTGAGCTGGAGAGGAGGCATCTCTTGCACCTCTTGTCCCACACCCCTGGTAGTGATGACAGGAAGTGTGAGGGCACAGAGTGGCATGTAGCAGGTAGCACCAGCTGGGATTTGCAGAAAGCGGATGACCGTAGATCACCAGACAGGAACCAGGAACTGGAACAAGGCAGAAATCCAGGGACAGGTGAGAGGCAAGCTGAGTTGTACACAGGTAAGCAGGTATAGCAGGTCAAGGTTCAGGTAAAGCAGGAACAAGCTGAAGACGACTTAGCGTTCCATCCATGTCAGAATCTAGCTTAAATAGGCCATTTGGCGCCAGTGCCCATATGTGTCTGCATGCGCATATTTTTTCTCCACATGCTTATACGTCTGCACGAGTGTGACAATGCCTCTTTTGCAATGAGCTTTTGCCTCTCTTACACTTTGTCAACCTGGCTGATACCTGTTTTCTGCACTTTATTGAGTGTACCCGTTGTGTGAATTATTGCCGCCACATTACGCTGCACCCCACTTACAAGCTGGCAATAAAATTGCAAAATTCATGTTTCATGTGTTTTAGGAAACTCATTTATGCAAACATTTTCATCTAGGTCCCTCTTGCCTTCTGTGCTTTAACCTTACCATATACTCAAACTTAATGCAGGTGGCTCTCTTGGCCCCCTCCTGCCCAACATTCTTTGATTGAAAAATTGAAGGGCCTGGGCGAAAATTGTCAGACATGCTGCTGAATCCAATCAAATTTAGCTGCTGTTCTATTACTCTTACAGCCGCTGACAGCAGCTGTCAGAATACAATAACCCGGAAGAAGGGGTTTGTCCATCTGCACAATTAGTGTGGATCAAGGAATCTGTTAGATGTTTTTCATTCCGCCTGAAGGCTGAACAAGAAATATGTATGGCTAGCTTTACTATTGGTAAAAGATTCCGCCCCTCACAGGGTGCATGTCAGAGCTTTGACTTTAGAAAGTGAAGCCTTTATTTGTGCAATTCAGTGCCTTGGGTTTTGGGGCAGCAAATAGGCACTCAGTTCATTGACCTTTCAATAACTTTACATATCTGACTGAATAAATTCCTGGCATATCACAATATAAAGCAACAGTAAAATTGTTTTAGAAAAGTTGTACATTTTGTCTTCAAAAGCAGTCTTTCAACTCCAGATGTAATTTTGCCTAGGATGAGAAAAAGCCATCAGCCTGCTTCAGGCAAGATTAAACATTTCCTCTGTCTCTCCCATGGTGATCAGACTAACATTGTAAAGTTGTAGCAAGTCATAAGGTGAACGTCAGTGGTGGAGGGCTGATCTGTATCAGACATTTGTGAACAAAGCAAAGAACTACACAGACGCTGGAATTTACATGATTGTGTCTTGCCTAACACCTGAGTCAAGGAAGCAGGTAATAACCCTGGATTATACCTAAACAAAAATGTCTCTTTCCTCTTGGAGACAAAATGAGATAAGGACATAGTCGGTGGCAGTACTGTGATCTCTGTGAGAATAATACATACATGGAAGTATTACTTGCATGCACTTAAATAGGTTGTAACCCCCCCCAAAAAAACTCTCTTTAGAGGAAAGCCCTCTCAGCTTTGTTTCTTCCAGGTTTGCGGCCTCCGGCACTGTGATTGGCCTGGAGCCGCAATGATGCCGGTCATGCACAGGGCCCTGAAGAAACGGCACGGGCAGCCATTCCTTCAGAGCGCATGCGCTGATGACATTGACGCAGTATACAGTAAATATCTCCTAAACGGTGCACGGAGATATTTACAGTAACTATAGGTAAGCCTTATTATAGGCTTACCTATAGGTACAAACAAACAAGGGGAGTTTACTTCCTCTTTAACATGATAAAATATATCTGCTGCTAGGACTACTTTTATATATAATCTTTATTTCACGTTTGTGAGAACATTACAATAAAGTTTGATAAAGTTGACAAAGTTGACAAGGAACTGAGGAAAAATATATTATCACTCTGAGTTCCACAAGTTATATAGTCATATAATAGATTATGCCACCATTTAACCACTTGACATCTTTTTCACACAAATAGAGCTTACTTTTGGTGGTATTTTTTTTTAAATTATATAAATGAAAAAATACCGAAAATTTTGATAATAAATATTTTCTACTTTCTGTTATAAAATATATCCAATAAACTCAAATTTCTTCATACATTTAGGCCAAAGAAATAGTGTTCTGCTACGTGTCTTTGGTAAAAACCAAACTGCGTTTTTGGGGACACTATAATATTGGGGACACTAGTATAGTTCTTATTGTGATCAAGATACTGATCTGTACAGACACTAAACCAATAATGGTGGTGATCAGCGACTTACTGTATAATGTGACTGATAGTGTGATGGGCAATATGGCGCTGACACTGGCTGGGAGCGACATTAACTCACTAATTGAGACTGACGTCGCTAGTAACACTAATACAATGATCAGTGATAATACTGTACACTACTAATGACACTGGCTGGGTGACGGGAGTGATCAGGGGGGCAATCAAGGGGTTAACTGTGCCAAGCAAGTGTATGTTTACTGCTTTTACTTACAGATCTGGCTGGAGTCTCTCCTTGCTTTCAGTTCTGAACTGTAACTGAAAGCAGGGAGAAATCTAGACAGAATCTATGTGTTTACAAATAGACAGACCTCTGTGCTGTGATTGGCAATAGCCGATCAGCACATATGCAGCCAAAATAATTGTCTGTAACCTGCTGACAAACTCATGCTATGTCCAAGATCAGATCAAGCATAAATCAGCAGGGGGCATGCATATGCAAGCCTCTAAAACAGGAAATTCACAATGATGTATGGGTACATCATGGTGCCTGGGGAAGCAGCCTGCCAGCAGTAAATGTACTGCTAGCGGTCGGCAAGTGGTTAAAGATCCAACAGTTTAGGGGGGATTGGAGTGAAGGAGAAGTTAAGGAATGTAGGACAAATACTTGGGAGGGATACAAAAAGGCGGATAGAGAGAGAACTATAGGGGAACAGAGAAAAACTCAATAAACAAATTAAATTAAATGGCTCACACTGTATTGTTACTTTAAAGAGAATGCATCACAAGACAAACTAACCCCGTGGGAAGTCTTCAAAACTGAAAAATGAAAACTGCTAATATTTGACTTTTGGGTCACATATTAGAACCAAGGAAATTAAGCTTCTTTATAGCATTACTGCCCTGAAGCAAGTGTAGCAGTACCCTCGTAAGGGCTGCTGATTTGGTTACTTAGCAATCCGCCAATCACCCTGCTGCCAGACTCCCCACAATCAGTGAAGACATGGAACAGTCGTTTGCACGGTTTTGTTACATTTATTGCAGGATACAACTTTGATGGAACAAGGGGTGATATGAGATGCCCATAGCATTTGGTGTATTGCATGACAATACTGAATAGCCTTGGCTTGAAAGTTGTTGTACATCTAGTATTCTTAGCAAACTATGGACACACTACTTCTTCACTTCCAATTTTTACAAAGAAGAATCACTCTGAATTCCACCTTGCAGACTATGAAGGTTTCCAAGAATCAAAGAACCAAAGGCCCAACACAGTCTCTACCCGATGGATCAATGAGTTAGACAGCCACACAGTCTTTGGAAGATATTACCAATGTGCTAACCAGACCAGAGATAACACGGTATCTCCCCCTGATGGCCTGACACATGGTAATTGGCGGACTACTGTTCCCAGCCAGTCCTGTACTATCAATGCTGCGTTCCCTGGCCACAGCATTCTGCACTACTCTTGATAGCTTCTCTTGTTCTGTTCACACTGACCTTTGACTACTTGGCCGTTCTGTGTCCCCGGTCACAGAACACTGATCTACTCTCTTCCGCTTTGCCGTTACTTCTCCTGTATTGATCTTGTCCAGCATTCAAGTCCTGTGTTCCCCGGTCACAGCAACTTGATACCTTTTCCAAAGACGAAGATCTTTATCTAGAGCTCGGTCCTAGCGGTTCTTTCATCCCTCCTCCGTGCTTGGCGCATCCCTGCGTGGGTGTCTTTTCCTGCACTTCAGACTCCTCCCTGGCAGCATGTGACCCCAGCTTATATGGGAGGCCTGCCCCCTGCCAATAGCGAAAGATAATTGGTCATGGCTCCTCACAGGAGCTGCCTGCCACTCAGATTTCAGGTCCAACCCCTATTCCGGAACCCTCTTTCTGATAACAGGGGAGGCTTTTCTGAATCAGAGCACAGGTGAACACTCCCAGTCCCAGAATCAAAACAGACAGGCCCAGCGCACAGCATAAGCCTGCCTAAATTTACCTGCACATATCCTGAGCTGGGAAAAAATCCTATTCTAGCACCTACGTTAGGGTAGAGGGTGCTACACAAGAATACATTGAGAGAATAAAAGAATGTCACCTGCCATCTCAGGATCCTCTCACACAGTAGTTTGTTTCCTGACACATCTCTCCTACAACCTAACAATATTGTATTCACACTAATGCACCAATCTTAAATGTGGTCCTGCCTGGAGTGCTAATATTTTCTAAGCAACGGTGCTCCATTTTAACATGGGATAGTGAGAGCTCACAATAGTATGTATGGCTTGCACACTTTTATATGTTAATGATTAATGCATCATACGTTTACAAAACAAAAAAAGCAGTTATACTGCAAATTGTAGGGAGAATTGATAATGAAAAAATAATACGTTTATGTAAAGATACAGTGCAACTTTCCATAACGTGAATGGGTTAAACCTGCACCAAGTCTCCTGATACATATTTTTGGCTACAGGACATCTCACGTCTGTTCCCAGCTGGCACCTCGCCTCAGTGCCTCTTTAATTAAGAGTAATGTCTGGTCAGCTCCCAGTAATGAGATGTCCTCTCTGTGACTGTGACAGACACTAGGGTTTATAGAGCCTGACACAAGGAAAATCTGTGGTCCCTTCTCCTGGGACCTTCATTTTAGAAGTTCTGAGTGTCAACTGTACTTACCTGTCCTCTGGGCAATGAACTCACGTGACAACCCCTGTGCTCAATCAGGTTGCATCTAGAATACATATTATATTTATCTCTTTTAAGTCTCCTTGTTCTGGCCCATGTAAAGGATTAGAATTTATTTTTATATACTGCTACAGGCATTCCAGTCGCTTAGAAACTGATTTGTTTTGACATCCACAGGTGTCTGAGGAACCCAGAGACATACACGATAGTAGACGTAATTGTATGTGAATAGGTGAATGTACATGAATATTTATGAGCCAACTCAGATAGATAAAAGCAAGCATAATGTTTTTTTATATATATATATATATATATATATATATATATATATATATATATATATATCTCACACACACACACACACACACACACACACACACACACACACACACACACACACACACACACACACACACACACACACACACGTGACCGTCAGGAGAGAGTTGAAGAAGATTTGCAATTTTACTTCCAGAAAGATGGTGCACCACCTCACTACCACTGACACATGAGAGCCTATTTCAATGACATTCTGCCAGGACATTGGATAGGATGTAAAAGTGCTGTTTAATTCCTTCCTTCCCAGGACTTAACACAACCTTGATTTCTATCTGTGAGGAACACTAAAAGGATGTGGTGTACCGTAGAAAACCACCTACCCTGAATGGGAAGAAATTTAAACATCATGCAGAGCCAATCCTGTGGACACTCTATGTAATGTTGTTCATACAGTAGTTTGCCGAAATGAAAAGTTTTTGGATACTAATGGTGACCACTTTGAGCACCTAATGTGATTGCATAATGCAAACATGGCTTTAATGTCTTAGTCCGTAGGGTTCAATATTGAGTTGGCCCACCCTTTGCAGCTATAACAGCTTCAACTTGTCTGGGAAGCTTGTCCATAAAGTTTAGGAGTGTGTCTACAGGAATTTTTGACTGATGTGGACAAGAAGGCCTGGCTTGCAGTCTCCACTCTAATTCATCCCAAAGATGTTCTATCGGGATGAAGTTTAGGACTCCTCCACCCCAAACTTGCTTTGTGCACTGGTCCAAATCATTTGGTGGAGAGGGTATTATGGTGTGGGGTTATTTTTCAAGGGTTGGGCTTGGCCCATTAGTTCCAGTGAAAGGAACTCTTAAGCGGTCAGCATACCAAGATATTTTGGAAAATTTCACGTTCCCAACTTTATGGGAACAGTTTGGGGATGGCCCCTTCCTGTTCCAACATGACCACGCACCAGTGCACAAACAAGGTCCATAAAGACATGGATGAGCGAGTTTGGGGTGGAGGAACTTGACTGACCTTCACAGAGACCTCACCTCAACCCGATAAAACATGTTTGGGATGAATCAGAGCAGAGGCCCCAGACCATGACATTCCCACCACCATGCTTGACTGTAGGCAAGTGTCATGTACCCGGGTGTCTTCGAACGGGGATGTTCCTGGTTCAACAGCTGCAGCCTTACCTGTTGTGCCACGTAGGAGCTCTGGAGTTGTTGCAATGTTCTCTTAGCTTGATACATTGCCTTGGACTCACTAGCCCCACCTGCTGCCAGCTGCGGACAATGTACAATCCAATCAAGCAGCCCATAAATAGCAGCACTTCCTGTTACTCAGTGCCTGTTTGTTTGGACTTGCTCCCTGGGTGTATTGCTAGCTCTGTGGTTTTAAATACCGTGTATTGAACCTCTGCCTGAATTCTTGACCATTCTCCAGCCTGCTGATTTGGTACTTCACTGCCAGCTCTCCTATGACCTCCGCCTACCTGAGCATCCTTTGGATTTCGATTTTGTACCGCTTTGCCTGATCTGTTGCCGACTTGACCTGCCTGACTATGTTTTCATCTGAATCCTCAGCATACAAGCTCCACTTCGTACACTACCTACCACAGGTACCTTACATTATAAACGGGCCACAATTGCAGTGGACCCTGCTGAGATTGTTATGGCGATTTCGTGTCAGGGACTATGATTGGAGCTCATGAACAGCATCTTTCTTCTCTGGACGCCAAGTTAGATGAACTTTATGCTATGCCTAAATCTTGGTTGACTGGTCCCTCTTCACTGCTCCAGACTCCAGCTCCTACTCCAATCCAACCCGCCTCTTCTGTGCCACTCAAACTTCCCTTGCCTGAAAAATTTGGTGGTGAAACTGAGGACTGCAGAGGTTTTTTAAATGTCTGCTGTTTGCATTTCCGCAACAACCCTGGGACTTTTAGCACTTCATCTACCAAAGTGACTTTTGTAACTTCCTTGTTAAAGGGGAAGGCCCTAGCGTGGGTCTCTTCTTACCTGGAACGCAATGATCCTGTGCTGCAAGATGCTGACAAATTTCTGGCTTCTCTCCAGACAGTATTTGGCAAGCCAGATAGAACCTCTGCAGCTGAGTACTCACTTTTAGACATACAGCAAGGTACCAGGTCTGTGGCACCATATACTCTTGAGTTCCGTACCCTGGCTGCTGAGACTAATTGGGACTCAAGGGCATTACGTGCAGCCTTCCAAAAATTCTTACAGATCGCATAAAGGACGAATTAGTCTTCAAGGATTCCCCAGAAAACCTTGAAAAATTAATAGAGCTATGTGTCTGGATGTCTGGTATCATGAAAGGTGCCAAGAGAGACTTGGAACTCGCAAGCTTCCTAGGCCAGTTTACCGTTTGGCCCCTAACTTCCAAGCACCATCTCAGCCTGAACCTGAAATTTCAGTTGAATCCCAGGCACCTGTGGAACCCATGGAAGTCAGTTGTCTCCACCTAACAGAGTCAGGGAAACAAAAGGCGTGCATTGGGTGTATTCTTATACTGTGGACCTAAAGGACATTTGTTATCTATCTGCCCTTCCCGTCCAGTAAAGGCAGGGTCTAGCCAGTGTTGGAGGAGCTGGGTTAGACCTTACAGGTATATCCTCCAAGACCAAGATTACTGTTCCCACAATTTTCCATTTAGCCTCTAAACTTGTCTCTTGTAAGGCTTTTGTGAATTCTGGAGCCGCTGGCATATTCCTGGACTACACTTTTGCTAAGGAACATAACATTCCATTTTTTCCTAAGTCTAGACCCCTGAGCATCACCACCCTGCATGGACAACCATTGGGAGATGGCCTTGTAAAGTTTGAGACTAAGACAATCACCCTTCAGGTAGGTGCACTCCAAAAAGAGGAAATCGTCCTGTCTCTTATTGATTCTCCACTTCTGCCTGTTATTCTTGGTTACCCATGGTTACAATAACACAACCCTTCTTTTGATTGGGAAAATGGAGAACTAACCTCTTGGGGGCCATCCTGTTATCTAAACTGTTTGTCTCAACCCAAAAAACTTTCTGGTTGTCTGTTGGCTTCCATGGCCATCCCACCTACCTTGCCTAATGAATACCATGGGTTTGCAGATGTATTTTGCAAGCAAAAGGCAGAGGTTTTACCTCCACATCGTTTTTTTGACTGGGTGATTAATTTGATTCCTGGAGCACCTCTTCCCAATGGAAGGACCTATCCCCTGTCATTGCCTGAACCAAAATCTATGGATGAATACGTAAAAGACAACTTGGAAAGAGGTTTTATTCGACCCTCTTCTTTTCCAGTAGGGGCAGGTTTTTTTCTTTGTTGAAAAAAAGATGGGGGTCTTCGACCATGCATAGACTATCAAGGGTTAAATCAAATACCCATAAAAGACTCCTACCCTTTGCCTCTAATTCTAGAACTGTTTGATGTACTTAAGTGAGCCATTTCATATATCTATTTTACTTGCACTGGGTGTGTTGGGTTATTAGTGCATATTTTATTTTATTATTTTTTAGTTTATCATTAGGGAGCACCATTATCCCTTACACCTTTTAATCTACTTACCTACTGGCTCCTTAGGGGGTCCACTCAGGGGAGGCTGCATACCTTACTCTCTGTCCTAAGCGCGGATTACATATTTACTTTACTTTATTAAGTGAGCCATTATCTTCTCTAAGCTGGCCTTCTAGGTGCTTATAATCTGATTCAAATTAGAGAACGAGACCAGTGAAAGACAGCATTCAACACCCGCAATGGACATTTTGAGTCTCTGGTTATGCCATTTGGAATTTGTAACGACCCTGCTGTCTTCCAACGTTTCATGACATTTCGTGACATTTTTCACGATTTCAGCAACAGTTTTGTGATCATCTACTTGGATGACATTTTAATCTTTTCCAAGACTCATCTAGAGCACATCTCACATGCAAAGCAGGTATTACAATGACTGAGAGAAAACCACCTTTACGTGAAGATTGAGAAATGCAGTATTCATCAAAGCCTTTCCTGGGGTACAGCCTAAGCCTCCCAGAGACAGCTTAAGTCCGGTAGAATCCATCCAGTGGTGTTTTTCTCTAGAAAGTTTTCTCCAGCCGAGATGAATTATGATGTTGGGAATCGAGAACTAATGGCCATCAAATTGGCTTTGTCTGTATAGCGACATCTTTTAGAAGGGGCTCCCAAGCCTTTTTCTATCCTCACTGACCATAAAAACGACTGTATCTTCATGTCCCTGGGCATAAGAATAAGAAAGCCAATGCTCTTTCCAGACAGTTCACTACTTCTGAAGAAGATTGCCCTACCGAGCAGTATATAATCCCACCATGCAAAATTGTCGCACAGATCTCTACAGATACGAGAAACCCAAAATCGTGTTCCTCAAGGCTTGACGATACCACCAGGTCGCCTGTTTGTAGCCCCTAGCCTCAGAAAACCTGTACTCCTCTGGGCACATGATGGTGTGTTATCCGGTCATCCTGGTGTCACCATCACTCTTGTCTGGTGGCCTTAAATGAAAAAAAATGCTACTGACTATGTGGCTGCCTGTCCAACTTGTTCTGCTAATAAAGTACCCTGCACATTGCCTACTGGACTGTTACAACCACTTCCTGCACCTCCCCAGCCTTGAACCCATGTGACTATGGACTTCATTACAGAGTTACCCAAGTCCGAGGGCATGACTGCTATATGGGTCATAGTGGATCGCTTTTCCAAAATGTCTAATTTTGTACCGCTCGCTGGATTATTTATAGTGGAACAACTGTCTACTAGACATGTGAAGATTCGACGTAGAGAGAAAAGATTCGACGTAGAGAGAAAAGATTGCTGCTGGAATTGGGTGGAATTGCAGCTAAACTATACAGAGTCATACAGTTTAGCTGCTCCGTCGAATCTTCTTTGAACATTCGGCAGACACCATAAGCCGTCAATGACAGATTCGACCTTAATTCATTTGGATTTTTTAACGGAAAAAATAAAAACAAATTGAGCCCTTGATTCATCGGTCCTTACAGAATTATTGATCGAGTCGGGCCAGTCTCCTATCGGTTAAAATTGCCCTCCTCTCTCCGGATACATCCCGTATTCCACGTTTTTCTCCTCAAAAAGGCAATTTTAAATCACTACTCCAGAACTCAACAGCTACCCCCTCCTGTTCTTGTTGATGGACAACATGAGTTTGAAGTCTCTAAGGTTCTGGATTCTAGAAGGCAGGGTCGTGGATTATGGTATCTGGTTCATTCGAAGGGATATCCCGTCATAGACCATTTCTGGGTTCCAGCCAAAGATCTGCATGCCCCTGCACTTATTCGAGACTTCCATGTCTCCTTTCCCGCTAAGCCCCGATAGGCCCCTGGAGGGGTCCACTGGGGAGGTGACCCTGTCATGTACCTGGGTGTCTTTGAACCAGGATGTTCCTGGTTCCACAGCTGCAGTCTTACCTGTTGTGCCACGGAGGAGCTCTGGAGTTGTGGTAATTAGACATGTGCATTCGTTTTCGTCCGAATGTATTTTCGTCCGAATTTCGGGTATTTTTGTTACGAACGTGCAGAATCCGAAAACCAAAAGATCTGACATAAAAAAATGCTTTATTTTCGTTTTCGTTGTAACAACAGTTCGATATAGATAGGAGATTCAACATGACGCTGACAATAGCAATCTGTGTCCATCGAACCTGTGGTCGAATGTGCCTAACCTTAGCTCTATTAGTCCAAGATTATTCTACATAGAGAGAAAAGATTCGACATAGAAAGAAAAGATTTGACATAGAGAGAAAAGATTCGACATTCTAGAGACAATAGCAAAAAAGGTTGAATGTGCCTAACCTAACTCTCTTAGTCCAAGATTATTCGACATAGAGAGAAAAGATTCGACCTGAAGATTCGACGAAGCAGTCGCTGCGAGTGAACATTTATGTTCAAATGCTCCGCCCATAGGCTATAGAAGAATTTTAATGTTGGTTGACTGATTAATAAATATAATTTTTACTAGTGTCATACAACATTAGAATTATTCTATAGCTTGTAGGCGGAACATTCGACCGGAAATGTACGATTGCAGCGTCGTACAGTTTAGCTGCTCTGTCAAATTTTCCGCCTACAAGCTATTATGTCAAATCTTCTTAGAACATTCGACAGACACCATAAGCCTTCAATGACAGATTCAACCTTAATTATTTCGGATTTTCGGACGAATGCATTGTTTAACGAAACTAAATAAATAAAAACGAATTTCGGGAGTAACTAAATACATTTATTTTTCAGACGAAAACTAAATTCCGAAACGAAATATTCCAGTGTGCACATGTCTAGTTGCAATGTTCTCCCAGCTTGATGCATTGCCTTGGACTCACTAGCCCCACCTGCTGCCAGCTGTGGACAATGTACAATCCAATCAAGCAGCCCATAAATAGCAGCACTTCCTGTTACTCAGTGCCCGTTTTGGTTGGACTTGCTCCCTGGGTGTATTGCTAGGGCTGTGATTTTGACTACCGTGTATTGAACCTCTGCCTGAATTTTTGACCATTCTCCAGCCTGCTGATTTGGTACTTCACTGCCAGCTCGTGTATGACCTCCGCCTGCCTGACCATTCTTTTGGATTTCGATTTTGTACCACTTTGCCTGATCTGTTGCCGACTTGACCTGCCTGACTCCGTTTTCATCTGAATCCTCAGCATACAAGCTCCACTTCAGACACTACCTACCACAGGTACCTTACAGCAAGACACACTTGTCTTTGTACTCTTCGCCTGATTGCCGCCATGCACACTTGACACCATCTGAACCAAATAAGTTTATCTTGGTCTCATCAGACTACATTACATGGTTCCAGTAATCCATGTCCTTAGTCTGCTTGTTTGCGGGCTTTCTTGTGCATTATCTTTAGAAGAGGCTTGCATACCAATTTGTTACAGTGTGCGGCGTATGATCTGAGCACTGACAGACTGACCCCCCACTCCTTCAACCTCTGCAGCAATGCTCATACTCAGTCTTCTATTTCCCAAAGACAACCTCTGGATATGATGCTGAGCACGTGCACTCAACTTCTTTGGTCGACCATGGCGACGCCTGTTCTGAGTGGAACCTGTCCTGGTAAACCGCTGTATGGTCTTGGCCACAGTGCTTCAGCTCAGTTTCAGGGTCTTGGCAATCTTCTTATAGCCTAGGCCATCTTTTTGTAGAGCAACAATTTTCAGATCCTCAGAGTTCTTTGCCATGAGGTGCCATGTTGAACTTCCAGTGACCAGTATGAGAGAGTGAGAGTGATAACACCAAATTTAACACACCTGCTTCCCACTCACACCTGAGACCTTGTAACACTAATGAGTCACATGACACCCGAAGGGGGGGGGGGGATGGCTAGTTGGGCCCAACTTGAAAATTTTCACTTAGGGGTGTACTCACTTTTGTTGCCAGTAGTTTAGACATTATTGGCTGTGTTGAGCTATTTTGAGGGGACAGCAAATTTACACTGTTATACAAGCTGTACACTTACTACTATACATTGTATAGTATATATAGTTTGTAAACTCTATAACTTTCACACAGACTGAAAATGTACACAGATTTCTTTCTTTTTTTTACCAAAGAAATTAAGCATAATATATTTTGGCCTGAAAGTGGAGTTCCACCCCCCCCCCCCCCAAAAAAAAAAAAATCATTAATCTGCATGAAATAAAAAAAAAAAAAAAACATTTGGAGAAAATTGTTTTTTTTTTTTACTCACCTCTTAATGCCTGTTGTTACAATCATGGCACGCGGTGCGGCTCACGCATGCAAAGTGGGTACCCAGCTGTAAAGCCACAGCCAGGCGCCCACAGTTACAATGCCGGCGCCTTAGAGCGGAGGGGGAGACAAGTGGGGCTTCGATCCCCCACATCGCTGGACCCTGGGACAGGTAAGTGTCCAATTATTAAAAGTTTGCAGCTACAGTATCTGTAGCTGCTGACTTTAATTTTTTTTTTTTTTTAATGTAAGAAGATTTTTTATTTACAAAATTTTAAAACAGAGACTAAGAAATTTTTTTTCAAAAATGTCAGTATTTTTTTTGCTTATACAGCAACTCCCCCCCCCCCCCAAAAAAAAAAAAAAAACAACTTAATGGTGATTAACGAATAGTGAACAATTTGGGGTGTTTGCAGCAAATTCGAAAGCCGCGGAACACCTTTTAAAAGTCTATGGGAGAATCAAAAGTGCTAAGGCTTATGTGTAGGGATGAGCCGAACACCCCCCTGTTCGGTTCGCACCAGAACCTGCGAACAGACCTAAAGCTCGTGTGAACTTTAGAACTCTATTAAAGTCTATGGGACTCGAACGTTCAAAATCAAAAGTGCTAATTTTAAAGGCTTATATGCAAGTTATTGTCATAAAAAGTGTTTGGGGACCTGGGTCCTGCCCCAGGGGACATGTATCAATGCAAATTTTTTTTTAAAAACTGCCGTTTTTTCAGGAGCAGTGATTTTAATAATGCTTAAAGTGAAACAATAAAAGTGTAATATTCCTTTAAATTTTGTTGTTTGCTGTTTGTTGTTTCCCGTGCTTAGAACTGTCCCTGCACAAAGTGTCATTTTTGCAGGAAAAAAAGCTATTTAAAATCACTTGCGGCTAATGAATTGCCGGCTCCCGTAATACAGAGAACAGTCATTCATTGAAAGTCATTGATAAAAAAAAAGTAAAAAAAAAATTAAAAAAAAAAACCTTGGGGGTCCCCCCAAATTCAATTACCAGGCCCTTCAGGTCTGCTATGGATATTAAGAGGAACCCCGGCCAAAAAAAATGGTGTGGGGCCCCCCTCAAAATCCATACCAGACCCTTATCCGAGCACGCAACCTGGCAGGCCGCAGGAAAAGAGGGGGGACGAGAGCGCCCCCCCTCCTGAACCGTACCAGGCCACATGCCCTCAACATTGGGAGGGTGCTTTGGGGGTCTGTGACCCCCCAAAGCACCTTGTCCCCATGTTGATGAGGACAAGGGCCTCATCCCCACAACCCTGGCCATTGGTTGTGGGGGTCTGCGGGCGGGGGGCTTATCGGAATCTGGAAGCCCCCTTTAACAAGGGGACCCCCAGATCCCGCCCCCCCTGTGTGAAATGGTAAGGGGGTACAAAAGTACCCCTACCATTTCACCAAAAAAGTGACAAAAATTGTAAAAATGACAGGAGACGGTCTTTGACAATTCCTTTATTAAAATTTTCTTTCATCTTTCTTCTTCTGGTCTTCCTTCTTCCTTTCTTCATCCTTCGGTTTCTTCATCTTCTTCTTCCATCTTCTTCCATCTTCTTCTTCCTCCGATCCGCTTCTTCTTGCGCTGGTCTTCTCGACCTTCTCGTCCGGAATCTTCTTCCACGGCGTCGGCGTCTGTTCTTCTCTGTTGGGCCGCTGTGTGAGGCTTCACTCCGTCTGACAGTTCTTTTATAACGGAGGGCTGGGCCACCTGGTGACCCTGCCCCCCTCTGATGCACGGGGACGTCATGGGGACTTACCTATGGCTTTCCCCGTGCATCAGAGGGGACGGGGTCGCCGTCCCCGCCCCCATCTGACATAGTTACATAGTTATAGTTACATAGTTACATAGTTAGTTAGGTTGAAAAAAGACACAAGTCCATCCAGTTCAACCACAAATTAAACAAAAAAATATATATATATATACATATATATATATATCATACAATCCCATATACCCCATTCTATACCCACAGTTGATCCAGAGGAAGGCAAAAAAAACCCCAGCAGAGCATTCTCCAATTTGCTAAAGCAGGGGAAAAAAATTCCTTCCTGATCCCCCGAGAGGCAATCGGATTTTCCCTGGATCAACTTTACCTATAAATGTCAGTACCCAGTTATATTATGTACATTTAGGAAGGTATCCAGGCCTTTCTTAAAGCAATCTACTGAGCTGGCTAGAACCACATCTGCAGGGAGTCTATTCCACATTTTCACAGCTCTTACTGTGAAGAAACCTTTCCTTATTTGGAGATGAAATCTCTTCTCCTCTAGACGTAAAGAGTGCCCCCTTGTCCTCTTTGTTGACCGTAAAGTGAATAACTCAACACCAAGTTCACTATATGGACCCCTTATATATTTATACATGTTGATCATATCCCCCCTTAATCTCCTCTTATCAAGGGTGAATAAATTCAGTTCCTCTAATCTTTCCTCATAGCTGAGCTCCTCCATGCCTCTTATCAGTTTGGTTGCCCTTCTCTGCACTTTCTCCAGTTCCCCAATATCCTTTTTGAGAACTGGTGCCCAAAACTGAACTGCATATTCCAGATGAGGTCTTACTAATGATTTGAACAGGGGCAAAATGATATCTCTCTCTCTGGAGTCCATACCTCTCTTAATACAAGAAAGGACTTTGCTCGCTTTGGAAACCGCAGCTTGGCATTGCATGCTATTATTGAGTTTATGATCTACCAAAACCCCCAGATCCTTCTCCACTACGGATTCCCCCAGTTGTACTCCCCCTAGCATGTATGATGCATGCATATTCTTAGCCCCCAAGTGCATAACTTTACATTTATCAACATTAAACCTCATCTGCCACATAGTCGCCCAATTTGACAGAGCATTGAGGTCAGCTTGTAAATTGGAGACCTCCTGTAAGGACGTTATTCCACTGCATAGCTTGGTGTCATCTGCAAAGACAGAAATGTTACTTTTGATCCCAGACCCAATATCATTTATAAAGATATTAAAAAGTAAGGGTCCCAGCACTGAACCTTGGGGTACACCACTGATAACCTTAGCCCATTCAGAGTAAGAATCATTAACCACGACTCTCTGAATTCTGTCTTTTAGCCAGTTTTCTATCCATTTACAAACCGATATTTCCAAACCTGTAGACCTTACCTTACACATGAGCCTTGTGTGGGGAACTGTATCGAACGCTTTTGCAAAATCCAAGTATACCACGTCCACAGCCACGCCTCTGTCCAAGGTTTTACTTACCACCTCATAAAAAGAAATGAGGTTTGTCTGACAACTTCTGTCTTTCATGAACCCATGCTGTCTGTTGCTTAAAATATTTTTTTCCTGCAAGAACTCGTCTATGTGGTCTTTTAATAATCTCTCCAGTATCTTCCCAACTATAGAAGTTAAACTAACAGGTCTATAGTTACTTGGTAAAGACTTTGTTCCCTTTTTAAATATAGGCACCACGTTCGCCCTGCGCCAATCCAGTGGTACTATTCCTGTCATTAATGATTCCCTAAAAATTAGATACAATGGCTTTGAAATTACAGAGCTCAATTCTTTTAGGATCCGTGGGTGGATGCCATCAGGTCCAGGTGCTTTATCCACCTTTATTCTGTCTAAATATTTCTGGACCATATCACTTTTGAGCCATTGTGGATTTAGGGCTGTGTCACTACCACCCCCATTGTGGACATGAGCTCCCCCATGCTCCTTTGTATACACAGAGCTGAAGAAAGTATTTAATAAATTAGCCTTCTCTTTGTCCCCAGTCACCCACTCTAGATTATTTTGTAAAGGGCCTACATGCTCAGACTTGACCTTTTTACTATTAATATATTTGAAGAATTTTTTGGGGTTTGTCCTACTATCTTTTGCAATCTGTCTTTCGTTTTGAATTTTTGCATCCTTGATTTCCTTTTTACATATTCTGTTATGTTCTTTGTAACATTTAAATGACACTAGTGATCCTTCATTTTTATATTTTTTAAAAGCTCTTTTCTTATAGTTTATAGCTTTTTTAACTTTGGCCGTGAGCCACATAGGTTTTATTTTTAGCCTTTTAAATTTATTGCCCATGGGAATATACTTTGCAGTGAGTTCACAAACAGTCTTTTTGAAGAATCCCCATTTCTGTTCTGTGCCCATTGTTGCCAATATTCTCTCCCAGTCTAAGTTCTGGAGAGCAGCCCTCATCCTTGGAAAATTTGCCCTCTTGAAATTAAGTGTTTTTATCTTTCCTGTATGTGATTTTTGCTTACAGCTAACATCAAATGAAATCATGTTATGGTCACTGCTACCCAGATGCTCCTTTATCTGAACATTAGTAATATGCTCTGCATGGTTTGAGATTACCAGATCCAGCAGAGCATCATTCCTGGTTGGGGCCTCAATGAACTGGACCATAAAATTGTCCTGTAATAGGTTTATAAATTTTTGTCCTTTAACTGTCCCAGCAGTGCCATTATTCCAGTCAATTTCTGGGTAGTTAAAATCCCCCATTATTATCACTGTCCCAGCCCTTGCAGCCCTTTCTATTTGAGCAAGGAGCTGAGTCTCCACCTCCTCATTAACATTGGGTGGTCTATAACAAACTCCAATGATTAACTTTGAACTACGCACATCTGTATGCAGTTCCACCCATAATGCTTCAGACTCATCACACTCTCCATCCCCCAGGTCCTCTTTCACACTCGCTTTGAGATCACTTCTCACATACAGACAGACCCCTCCACCTTTCCTTTTAACTCTGTCTTTCCGAAAGAGTGCAAAGCCAGGAATATTTATAGCCCAGTCATGTGAGGACTGCAGCCAAGTTTCAGCAATACCGATTACATCATAGCTCTCCTGATGCACCAGAGCTTCCAACTCACCTATTTTGCTTGGCAGACTTCTGGCATTGGTGAACAAACACTTTAATGCATTACTATATTTTGACCAGTCACATACTACCCTCTTGGGTGTTCCGAGATTGCAACTAGGACTTGCTACTATATTTACCTTGGGTTTATGTGCTTTAGTTACCCTACCACTAATGCCCCTAATATTACCCTCTGGAATATGTTCCACGCTGACTATTCCTATCTCTGGCCCCTCCCCCCCATCGCCTAGTTTAAAAACCCCTCTAACTTTTTGGCCATCCTTATTCCCAGCTGATCTGCACCCTCCTCATTTAGGTGCAGTCCGTCCCTTCTATAGTACCGGTTATCGACTGAGAAGTCGTCCCAGTCCTCCAGGAACCCAAACCCCTCCTTTCTACACCAGCTCTTCAGCCACTTGTTTACTTCCCTAATCTCCCTCTGCCTTTCTGGTGTGGCTCGATGTACCGGTAGTATTCCTGAGAATACTACCTTGGAGGTCCTTTTCCTCAATTTAGCTCCCAATTCCCTAAAATCGTTTATTAGGACACTCCATCTGCCTCTGACTTTGTCATTGGTGCCAACATGCACCATGACAGCCGGGTCTTCCCCAGCCCCTCCCAGTAATCTGTCCACCAGATCCGTGATGTGCCGAACCCGAGCGCCCGGTAGACAACATACAGTTCGGCGCTTCAGGTCTTTGTTACAGATTGCCCTCTCTGTCCTTCTAAGAATTGAGTCCCCTATCACCAGAATCTGTCTTTCCTTTCCCTTTGCTCCTCCCCCAATCTCACTGGAGGAGTTCTTCCCCTGGCAGCTAGGAGAGTCCCTCAGCTCCAGCAGTGCTGGTCCCTGACTGGTATCACCAATGTCACTCAATGGAGCATACTTATTGGGATGCTCCAGCCCTGGATCGGCCTCCCTGGCCCTTCCCCCTCTACCCTTCCTGACTGTCACCCATCTACTATTTTCTAGTGCCTTCACCTCTTTTTCTCCACCCATCTCTGTGCTGGCCCCTGCCGGCACCTGCCATGTACGTTCCCGACTCCCCTTTAGTATGGAGGGACTTCTCAGTGCTGACAGTTGCTTCCCCAGATTCAGAACCTGGGCTTCCAGGGAAACAATGTGCTTACATTTTGCACAGCAGTATTCACCCTCGATCAGATGATCAAGGAATGCATACATGCCGCAAGATGTACACCGAGTTGCCTCTCCACACCCGCCGGGCATCGTACCTATAAATTTAATGAGGATTAGAGTTTATACCCAGTCCAAATTACCTAACAACTAGCTTCCTGACACTAATACTCAACAAGACAATACACAGGTACTAACAATCCACACACACTACTCAGACCACACTCAGGTACTTACCCTGCACAGGTACTATGACCCCTGTTACAACCTCCTGTTATAAACTCCTGGTTTTAACTCACCACTTAGACAAGTTCCACTTGGACAGAGTTCAACCAGTCTCAAAGATGAGCAGGCTCACGATGAGCTCTACACAAACTTATATAGGCCTGAAACACCTGGGAGCAATTAGGCACTCCCCTTAATTAGTAAGCTGAAGGAAGGAAAGGAAAAAAAAAAACTGTTTAAAAAGTGTAAGAAGAAAAGGGTATTAAGAAGATAAAATGGAAAAGGTCCAGAAAGAACCTAAAAATGCAATCCTGCAATCACCAGCAGTCAAAAAAGCAAAATGTGTTCACTCTCCACACAGTGTCCTCACTGTTTGGCTTTCAACCAAAATTCTGGCAATTTCACATGAGCTCTACACAAACTTATATAGGCCTGAAACACCTGGGAGCAATTAGGCACTCCCCTTAATTAGTAAGCTGAAGGAAGGAAAGGAAAAAAAAAAACTGTTTAAAAAGTGTAAGAAGAAAAGGGTATTAAGAAGATAAAATGGAAAAGGTCCAGAAAGAACCTAAAAATGCAATCCTGACGTCATGGGGAAAGCCATAGGGAAGTCTCCATGACGTCCCCGTGCGTCAGAGGGGGGCGGGGTCACCAGGTGGCCCCGCCCTCCGTTATAAAAGAACTGTCAGACGGAGTGAAGCCTCACACAGCTGGAGCCTCCCATTGCGAAGATGCCGGACGAGAAGGACGAGAAGACCAGCGCAAGAAGAAGCGGATCGGAGGAAGAAGAAGATGGAAGAAGATGGAAGAAGAAGATGAAGAAACCGAAGGATGAAGAAAGGAAGAAGGAAGACCAGAAGAAAGAAGATGAAAGAATATTTTAATAAAGGAATTGTCAAAGACCGTCTCCTGTCATTTTTACCATTTTTGTCACTTTTTTGGTGAAATGGTAGGGGTACTTTTGTACCCCCTTACCATTTCACACAGGGGGGGGCGGGATCTGGGGGTCCCCTTGTTAAAGGGGGCTTCCAGATTCCGATAAGCCCCCCGCCCGCAGACCCCCACAACCAATGGCCAAGGTTGTGGGGATGAGGCCCTTGTCCTCATCAACATGGGGGCAAGATGCTTTGGGGGGTCACAGACCCCCAAAGCACCCTCCCCATGTTGAGGGCATGTGGCCTGGTACGGTTCAGGAGGGGGGCGCTCTCGTTTCCTGCGGCCTGCCAGGTTGTGCTCGGCTCGTGCTCGGATAAGGGTCTGGTATGGATTTTGAGCGGGACCCCACGCCATTTTTTTGGGCTGGGGTTCCCCTTAAAATCCATCCCAGACCTGAAGGGTCTGGTATGGATATTTAGGGGGACCCCACGCCATTTTTTTTTTTTTATCAATGATTTTTTTTTATCAATGACTTTCAATGAATGACTGTTCTCTGTGTTACGGGAGCCAGTCATCGTGTGGCCCCGCCCTCAGTTATGAAAGAAAAAAAGAACTGTCACCTGAGAGGCCGATCATTACTGCAGGTGCCTCCCATGGAGGCAGGTCGTGGCAGCATACGTTTTTTTTTCCTTTTTCGCAATGGACTTTGTGGGGCATTTTTTTTTTTTTTAATAAAGGACTTGTCCCAAGCTATGTCTTTTTTTTTTTTTTTACCATTTTCACACTTTTTTTGTGAAATGGTAGGGGTACATTTGTACCCTGTTACCATTTCACACAGGGGGGAGGCCGGGATCTGGGAGTCCCCTTGTTAAAGGGGGCTTCCAGATTTCGATAAGCCCCCCGTCCACAGACCCCCACAATCATCGGGCAAGGGCTGTGGGAATGAGGCCCTTGTCCCCATCAACATGGGGACAAGGTGTTTTGGGGGGTACCCCAAAGCACCCTCCCCATGTTGAGGGCATGTGGCCTGGTACGGTTCAGGAGGGGGGGGCACTCTGTCATCCCCCCTCTTTTCCTGCGGCCTGCCAGGTTGCGTGCTCGGATAAGGGTCTGGTATGGATTTTTGGGGGCCCCCACACCATTTTTTTTATTTTGGCGTGGGGTTCCCCTTAATATCCATACCAGACCCGTAACTGACTGTGGGGAAATTCCATGGCGTTTTTTTTAATGACTTTTATGTGTATTTCCGGAACCAACAATTCATTATAGCCACAAGTACTTTTAAATGACTTTTTTTCCTTTAGAAATGTAATTTTGCTCTTGGACTGTTCTAAACACAGGAAACATGCGCCACTTTACAGGCATACTATAGACACCCACCAGGTACGAGATTTAAAGGAATATTTAAATTTCATTGTTTCACTTTAAGCGTTATTAAAATCACTGCTCCCGAAAACTTTTATTTTGCATTGATACATGTCCCCTGGGGCAGGACCCAGGCCCCCAAACACTTATTATGACAATAACTTGCATATAAGCCTTTAAAATTAGCACTTTTTGATTTTTTTTTATGTTCGTGTCCCTTAGACTTTAACGGTGTTCGCGTGTTCGAACAAATTTTTTTCCAGTTTGCATGTTCTGTTGCGAACTGAACCGGGGGGGTGTTCGGCTCATCCCTAGCCACAACACACAAATGTGACTGGACCCTAAAAGTTTTTTTTTTTAATAAAAAAAAAAAACTGAAACATGAAAGTAAAGTTAATCTTAAAGCTAAGAAAAATCCTACACAATTTTCAAATACATACATAAAAAGATAATATTAGGATACTGTAATGCCGCGTACACACGTACGGACTTTTCCCGGCGGACCTAAGTCCAGCGGACAATCCGCTGGACTTTCCAGCTGGGTACGCTGGACTAAAAAGCGAACGGACTTGACCACACACGATCACGCAAAAAGTCCGACGGTTCACGCGATGACGTACAGCACGTACGACGGGACTAGAAAACGAAAAATACTAGAAAAATACTTGCTACTGAGCATGCGTCCTTTTTGGTACGCCGGACCATACTACACACGACCGGATTATCCGCTGGACTGCCAAGTCCAGCGGATAATTTGAAAACAAAACCTGAAACTTTAGTCCGCCGTACTTTGGCCAAAAAAAGTCCGCCGGCGCCCACACACGAGGGGATTATCCGCTGGACTTCGGTCCAGCGGATAATCCCGCGGGATAGTCCCTTTCGTGTGTACGCGGCATAAGACAGATTTTAGCGATACCCTGGTAAGATAAAGAGAAATTCCACTTTTTAAGAATCTACATATCATTCTATATCACTGATTAAGAACCTAGGCATAATTAAATAGGTTTTCACTTTTAAGTTAAAAAAGCTTAACCATTTGTGTCTTTTTGTTGTGGCTGTTAGCTTTTGATAAGTGTTCACTTCCAGCCATAATTCACAGTATACTGTACATAAGGAACATCGTATTGAAAAGGTAACTCTTTTTTGTAAGCTAAAGATACTAAAGTTTTTCTGTGAACAATATAGAATATGCAGACAGCACAGACTCATTTTTTAAGTTCTGTAATCAGGGAAAGTTCATAGGCCAGGCTAGATTTTCTCAGTTGATAACAATTGTTTCCCCAGGAAAACACTGGGGTTGGGATATATTCTAATATATTTTATTACATTAGAGCATGGGTGCTTAATTCAAATTCAAGAGGGTCCAATTGGTAATATTTTCTTTCTGCAGAGGTCCGAATCCCATTTTTTTTCTATGACGTTGGTCTTTCATGTCACAGCCCCCTTTACATTAATGTCCTCAGTCCCCCTTTTCCCAACACAGCCCCCCATTACATTACAACCCCCTTTCACATCAGAGCCCCCCAACATTACAGCCCGCTTACATCACAGCCCCCCTTGCAATGACATACCCCTCCCTCACATCACAGTCCCCCTTGCAACCTTAACCCCCCACATCACAGCTCACCCCCTCCTCCACACATTACAAACACTTCATATAACAGCCCCCCTCTCACATAACAGCTCCCCCATATCATAGCTTCCCCTTTTCACATCACAGCTCCTCCTTCTCACATCACAGCCCCCCACATCACAGCTCCCTTCCTCACATCACAGCCCCATATCACAGCTCCCTCCTCACAGCATGGCCCCCATATCACAGCTCTCCCATATCACATCACAGCCCCCCATGTCACATCACAGCCCCCCATGTCACATCACAGCCCCCATGTCACAGCACAGCCCCCCCATATCACAGCCCCCCATATCACATCACAGTGCCCCAGTTTTACAGTTCCCCCTCTTACTTCCCCTCATATCACAGCTCACCCTCACAGACCCCCTCATTTCACTGCTCCCTCTGTCACTTTACAGCCCACCCTATATCACAGCTCCCCTCTCTGACATCCCAGCCCCCCCATATTACAGCTCCCCTCTATAACATCACAGCCCCCACCCCCCCATAATCTTCCCCCTACCTTAACACAGTGTTGTAGAGGGCGCGAGAGTGGGGGTGGACCCCTCTTCTGGGTGTGCTCATCTGCCGCCGACGCAAGGCTCCGTGCCTCCCACCCTCCTCCTTGCTGTGGTTGTGAGTGCATTGGGGGGAGGGGTTTGACAGCTGAAGCGCCCTCTGTAGACCTTCTGTTCCTCCCGCCCTCTAGCTGTGACTTGCAACAGCAGCTGTGGGTGCATGTGGGGTGAGGGGATCCCGGTCCTCCTTGTTCTGAGTTCAGCGGTGGCGAGTGCTTTGGGGGGAGGGGTTGGGTAGCTGCCGGTCCCCCTGTACACCTTCCATTCCTCCTGCCACTCTGCTGAGACTTAAACAGTTCTCCTGCCCTCTACAGGGAAGTGTTTCTTAACAGCTGCAGTAGCGGGAGGAGGCTGCTGGGTGGTGCGGCTGCGGTCTGGACTAGACTGTCACTCGGTCCGTGTCCGTCCGCCATTTAGTGACACCTGTATTAGAGGGAACCTGTGCCTGGCCCCTGACTGAGCTCATATGATATTATATGATGCAGCCATATGATGATGCTGTACTGCACTGGTGACAGTATACAAAAAAATAAAACATTTAACTTAACAAAACTCGCCATGCCTCTAACTAAATACCTAAGACTGTCTACTTTCCAAAAAGGGGTAATTTCTGCAGTATTTTTTACTGTCCTAGCATTTTAAGGGCCACAAGAAATTAGATAGGCCGTACATCAGGAATGATCAATTTTCAAATATATATACCATAGTTTGTAGACGCTATAACTTTAACACAAACCAATAATATACACTTATTGGGATTTTTTTTAACAAATACATGTAGCAGGACACATGTTGGCCTAAATTTATGAAGAAATTTGATTTAATTGGAAATATAATTTTTTTCAAAATGTTTTCACTTATATCGCAGAAAAAAAAAAAACAGTGGTGATCAAATACCACCATAAGAAAGCTCTATTTGTGTGAAAAAAATAATATAAATTTCATTTGCATACAGTGTTGCAAGCTTGAAGATCCAAAATCTTGTATATTTTGTGACGGTTCACATATGAACTCTCATGTGTCTGTAGCTCAATGCCAGATGCTCCAAAAGCTACATGTTAAAATGAAAAGTGCAAATTGGCAGCACTTAAATATACCAAGAATATATATCATAATATAAGAAGACAATAAATGAAAGTGTAATATAAAAAAACAATCAAATCTCTCTGTACTACAAAGAACCATGCATATAATGCCTCCTGAGGATGTCTGTTTTGGACGAAACATGTCAGAGCGTGGTTACTAGAGGTGTGCATCTTCACTGGTCTTACGATTTGATTACGATTATCCTGTCAACGATTCAATTCAATTCCGCGATGCATCACCATGCATCACGATTACTGCCCATGCGCCATTTTATTTATCTTTTCTGTTAAAAAAAAAGATAACACTCTCTGTCTAAACACAGCAGAGAACTTAAAGAGGAGCTCCGGGCTCCCCCAAAATACTAGAGGAGATGGTCAGAGACTGCAGACATGGTAGAAGAGATGGTCAGAGATTGCGGAGATGATATAAGAGATGGTCAGGAACTGCAGACATGGTACAAGACATGGTCAGAGACTGCGGACAATGTCCCCATAATGTCCCCCCAAACAACAATGTATGCCATTTTAATAATTATGGTTTATGTATGTCTTATTGTCTTGGTGATTGATTCTCATCACAACTTCATTGATACCTTTTTTTTTTTTTGTATGATTTATGGTTTTGCTCATCACTGCCCCACACATGCAATGCATGGCTGCAAGGATAGCAGTGTGAAGTGGTGGCGCTCCCTCTACAAGAATAAACTTTAATCTCTTAGATGCCCAGAATGTGTGGCACTGGATTATGTGTGTGCATTTGTTTTTTTATGCGATAAGGCCCCTTCTTTGTGATTTAAATATCCTTACATGATCCTGACATTTATGGGAGGAATAAATTGAAGCAGTGTATCTAGATGTGAAGGCTTCTCTCACTTTCAATCTCGCGATTCGCTGTCCTTGAACTTCCCACTTGCCACTGACATCTTTGGGCAGCCGGCTTCTGGGTCTCGATCATCGGTTGCTGTCATTGGCCCAGTCTAGATGATGTAGCTCCCACGCATGCACAGGAATTCTGTCAGCTTTGGCATTGCTCAATTTGTGCAGTGAGCTGCACGTTTGTGGCCCCATAGACATCAATGGGAATGCCTAAAAATGATTGAATTTAGTTTTTTTGATAGTTTTCTCTGAAATTTTTGTGGGGTGTATTTTAGGAATATTTAAGCCTGTAATAACTGGTCTCCTCCCCCTTTGTGCATTCTATTGGCTAAAACAAAAATGCCCAAAGCCTGAATACAAATGTAAAATACTTGAAATACACTTCTAAAACGCTCACATATGCATGTAAAACACTGAAATAAAAAGGCTTGAAAATCGCTCTGCCCTACATGCAACTTTAGGGCTAATGCATGCAATCGTAAGGCATGTCTGCAGCATCATGAGCCTCTGTAAAAACTTGGGCTCACAGCTGTTGTGTACAG
Organism: Lithobates sylvaticus; assembly: GCA_028564925.1. NCBI lineage: Eukaryota > Metazoa > Chordata > Amphibia > Anura > Ranidae > Lithobates > Lithobates sylvaticus. The sequence continues at coordinate 318,526,381 of CM053027.1, forward strand.
CCACAAATAAACAGCAATTAAAAAAATGAGACTGTACACTTATAGGCACCCTGGGGTTGCATAAAGCACCCGAATGGACGTAGGCTCTGAACGCAGATAATGTGTCTTTGAAGTAAAATGTATGTTCTTGCACATCTGGGTGCTTTATGCAACATCATAAATCTGTACAGACACATGTTTTAATACCCGTTGTACACGTTGTACGTCACCGCGTTCTTGACGGTCGGACTTTGGTGTGACCGTGTTTATGCAAGACAGCTTGAGTGGAATTCCGATGGCAAAACTGGTCGTGTGTACAGGGCATTAAAGTCTATGGGACACGAACATGAAAAATCAAAAGTGCTAATTTTAAAGGCTTATATGCAAGCTATTGTCATAAAAAGTGTTTGGGGACCCGGGTCCTGCCCCAGGGGACATGTATCAATGCAAAAAAAGTGAGGAGCATTTATTTTAATAATGCTTAAAGTGAAACAATAAAAATGAAATATTACTTTAAATATCGTGCCTGGGGGGTGTCTATAGTACAGTAAAGTGGCACAGTTTTCCCGTGTTTAGAACAGTACCACAGCAAAATTACATTTCTAAAGGAAAAAAAATAATTTAAAACTGATTGCGGCTGTAATGAATTGTCGGGTCTCGGCAATATAGATAAAACTCATTGAAAAAAAACAGCATGGGTCCCCCCCCCCCAGTCCATTACCAGGCACTTTGGGTTTGGTATGAATATTAAGGGGGACCCCGAACCAAAATTTTAAAAAGAATTGCGTGGGGGTCCCTTTAGGTCTGGTATGGATATTAAGGGGAACCCTGCGCCAAATTTAAAAAAAACAAATGGCGTAGGGGTCCCCCCAAAATTCATACCAGACCCTTTAGGTCTGGTATGGATTTTAAGCGGAACCCTTTACAGGCATACTATAGACACCCCTCCCCCCCCCCGGCACGATATTTAAAGAAATATTACATTTTTATTGTTTCACTTTAAGCTTTATTAAAGTCACTGCTCCCGAAAAAACTGCTGTTTTTTAAAAACTTTTTTGCATTGATACACATCCCCTGGGGCAGGACCGGGTCCCTAAACACTTTTTATGACCATAACTTGAATAAGCCTTAAAAATTTGCACTTTTGATTTTTCATGTTAGTGTCCCATAGACTTTAACGGTGTTCCACGGCTTTCGAATTTGCCACGAACACTGCATATTGTTTGGTGTTCGCCGAACGTCCGAGCAACCAAAGTTCGGCCCAAACTTATGCTCGGACCAAACTTTTCGCCCATCCCTTTTCCTGAGGACTATGGGTTGATTGAAACCATTGACCACCCGATTCATATGGGGATACACCACCCATCCAGGAGCAGTATCGTTACATTCCCCCCAGCCTTGTGCCAAGAAGTCAAGGAACTGCTCCACAATATGCTCCAAGATAGGGTGATCCAGGAAATTCGCAGCCCCTGGGCCTCTCCCATTGTGCTGGTTCACAGTAAAGATGGCAGTCTCTGGTTCTGTGTGGACTATCGCAAACTCAACGCATGCACCCACAGGGACACTTACTCCCTCCCTCGGGTAGAGTAATCTCTCATGGCACTTGGGCAAACCAAATTATTTTCGACCTTAGACCCGGGACCATGACAGGTAGAAGAATGCCTTTATTACACCCCTAGGACTGTTTGAGTTTAGTTGCATGCCCTTCAGCCTTAGTAACACCCCCCAGGGCCTTCCAGCACCTAATGAAGAGATGTCTTGGAAATTTCAGTTTTGAGACGGAACTGATTTACCTCAATGACATTATAATCTTCTCCAAGACATTTGAGGAACATGTGAAACATGTGGACCGGGTGTTCTCTCGCATGTCGCAATATGGTCCAAAACTCAAGCCCAGCAAGTGTCGCCTCATGACACAAAAGATGCAGTACTTAGTGCATGTGGTCAAAGCCAGAGGCGTGTCCCCAGGTCAGACAAAGTACATACTGTTCAGGATTGGCAACCCCCAAAAGCCATCATGGAGTTACACTACGTCTTGGGTCTCGTAGAATATTACCGGCAGTTCATCCCGAAGTCCACTAAGATAGCCTCCCCACTTATCCAGCTGTTATGCAGACATAGTACACAGTGGAAGGGCAGACCCTTACCCTCCATTCAAGCCCAATGGCACAAACCCCAACAGCAGGCCTTTGAGACACTTAAGCAGAGGCTGACTTCTGCCCCACTACTGGCTTATGCAGACTACACACAGCCCTTCTGTGTGTACATGTACGGAAGCCTTTCAGGGACTAGGGGCTGTTCTGGCAAAGTGCAGGATGGACAAGAGGGTGATTGCTTATACCAGCAGCAGCCTATGACCTGCTGAAAGAAACCCTTATAAGTATAGTTCTTTCAAGCTCAAGTTTTTCACCCTGGTTTAGGCTATTACTGAAAAATGTGTGGAATACCTCACGGGAGCCGAGATCGAGGTCTTTACTGACAACAACCCTCTAGCCTACCTAAAAACCACAAAATTAGGGGCATTGGAGCCGAGATGGGCAGCGCTCCTGGCACAGTTTAAACTCAACATACATTATCGGCCAGATAAGCTCAACGAGCATGCAGACACCCTATCCCTTTTCCCGGTGAGGCTCCCAGTAGAGGATGTTGACTCTAAGAGGGAAGACATAGAGGTCACTCCTGTTCTGTTTGCGCCCACTGCCTCATGTGCCATTGAGTGGCGAGATCCTGATGCACAAGCCAAAAAAGCAGAGCTCTATGGGTGGGAAATATGGGCACTGATCCAATAAAAAGACCCAGATCTCATCTAAGTGCAGCACTGACTCTCACAGAAGTACAGGCCTACCTCAGTGCCAGAAGTTGACCCCTGTTGCTTTAGTAATCCTTAGACAATGGGATTGGCTGGAGTTACGAGACATTGTACTCTACCAGCAAGCCCGCATTCCATCTGAATAATGGGATATCAAGCTGGAAAATCCTGTAAATCTGTCAAGTACTCAGCGGTGGCCACTTTGGGGCAGATCGGACTGAGTCAGTGGTTCGGAGGTTCTCCTTCTGTCTCCGGTTGTCACACTGAGTGCACAAAGCTTGTCAGGAATAGGGATGGGCCTGGTGTTCGATTCGAACCCATGTTCGCCCGTTCGGCGAGCTCAGAACTATTTGGGCCGCTCGCATCAAATTCGTATGATGCGAGCGGCCCGCAATGCATTGCGCCAGTCTCAGTGCAATGCTGGCTGATGATTGGCCAAGCATGCACTGTGACCCTGCATGCTTGGCCAATCACAGCGCCGGCAGCGAGGAGAGCCATAATTGGCTACAGGCAGGATGCCTGTAGCCAATTATAGCTCAGGGGCTTTAGTACACGCCCCACGGTATAAGAGGCCGCCGTGGCGGCGGCCTCGCATATTGTGTTTCAGTGTCAGCGTGTCAGTGTGTTGCTGACTGCTGACAATATGTGCTCTATTTCTGGGGATTTGTGTGTGCGTGCTGTTAGTACAGCATTACAGTATCACATCTGGGGGGTGTCTATAAGTTGCCTGTGAAGGGGGGCAGGTTTCCTGTGCTTAGAACTGTCCCTGCAAAAAATGTCATTTTTGCAGGAAAAAAGCTATTTAAAAGCACTCGCGGCTAATGAATTGATGGCTCCCGTAACACAGAGAACTGTCATTCATTGATAAAAAAAAAAAAAAAAAAAAAGCGTGGGGGTCCCCACAAATTCAATAACCAGGCCCTTCAGGTCTGGGATGGATATTAAGGGGGACCCCAGCCAAAAAAAAAAAAATGGTGTAGGGTCCCCCTCAAAATCCATCCCAGACCCTTGAGGTCTGGGATGGATTTTAAGGGGAACCCCAGCCAAACAAAATGGCGTGGGGTCCCACTCAAAATCCATACCAGACCCTTATCCGAGCACGCAACCTGGCAGGCCGCAGATAAAGAGGGGGGGACGAGAGCGGCCCCCCCTCCCGCCTGAACCGTACCAGGCAACATGCCCTCAACATTGGGAGGATGCTTTGGGGTTCTGAGACCCCAAAAGCACCTTGTCCCCATGTTGATGAGGACAAGGGCCTCGTCCCCACAACCGTGCCCAGTGGTTGTGGGGGTCTGCGGGCGGGGGGCTTATCGGAATCTGGAAGCCCCCTTTAACAAGGGGAGGGGACCCCCAGATCCCGGCCCCCCCTGTGTGAAATGGTAAGGGGGTACAAAAGTACCCCTACCATTTCACCAAAAAAGTGTCAAAAATTTTAAAAAATTACAGGAGACGGTCTTTGACAATTCCTTTATTAAAATCTTCTTTCTTCATCCTTCGGTTTCCTCCACTGCAGGTGACGCTCAATCGCAGTGGCTCTGCAGCTGGAGAGGAAGTCAGGAGGAACCTGTTGTGAACTATTGCTGCATTGCTTCAATACAAGTTTATTATTGCACCTAACTGTGTGAATTATTGTCGCCACACCACATTGCACCCCACCTACATGTTATACGACAGTGCTGGGGAGAAGCAGAACTGGGAACCAAGCAAGTATGCTGCATGCAAATGTGCTGACAACAAAGTTGTTCATAGTAGGAAAGAGTAGAGTGGGCAGAGGGATGACCTCCACAAGTCTGCTGCTGCTCACTCTCTAGTCATGGGCTCGAAGGTGAGAATACATTGCTGTATTCCTTAACTATAAATGTTGTTATTCACCTGACTGTTGTGTGATAGGGCTGTGTAAATCATAGGACTGGATAAACAGAAATACAATTCCTTTAGCAGGTAACACAGTTCCCTTATACGCATGTCATCTGTGCATTTACAATAACGATTTGCCTGGAGTTCAGGTTTTTCTCTTTTTTTTTGGATACAGTGGGAAAGGGTTAAAATTGTTGTCAGGTTTTTCCTGCTATCAGTATGTGCTGCACTAAAACCAAACTGCCATATGATGCATAGTTGGTGCTCAGCTAATGGTGATACTGTGTAAGTCCATATCAAGTCTCATATGAAACTTCAATAAATTTCAGTATGGAGTGCTAGCAATGCTTTTTGCTGTCTGTGTCCCTGCTGGGAAGATTTTTCCTCACTTTCCGCGTAATCACCAGGAAAGAAAGTAATCAGAATCTCTCCAAAGAGACAGGATTTTTTTATTGCTGTCTTTATTGAGAGATTCTTTTTTCTTCCTGTGTTGTCCTGTGGGATGAATTCCTGCAGTGCATATGAATTGTGCCATAATCTGATTGATTTCCTAATACAGTATTGATTAGGAAATGACAATGTCCTGTCTTATCCCACTTAAAATTATATGTCATCTTTTTTTTTGTACCTTTTAATTTGGATGATGGTTCATTTTCTTTGGATATTTATGTCCTCTTTGCCAGCTCTGACATAATTTCTCTTAAAAGCAAAACCAATAAAGGACATTAGAATTACAGCCTCCCATAATAAGCAGAGTGTAACATTGGCTGGAGGAGGGGATCATAACAAGTTCTTCCCTACTTTATCCTTGAAATAGAAGTGACATTTAACTATCACTAAATGTATAATTGGTGCTGGTTCACTTAGAAAGGAAAAAAAAGGGTACCTGTGACCATGTGACTGACTACAATGGATGGGTCATCTTCAGCAAGATATATATATATATATATATATATAATATATATATATATATATATTACAGTATCTCACAAAAGTGAGTACACCCCTCACATTTTTGTAAATATTTTATTATATCTTTTCATGTGACAACACTGAAGAAATGACACTTTGCTACAATGTAAAGTAGTGAGTGTACAGCTTGTATAAAGTTGTAAATTTGCTGTCCCCTCAAAATAACTCCATTAATGTCTTAACCGCTGGCAACAAAAGTGAAAATGTCCAAATTGGGCCCAATTAGCCATTTCCCCTCGAGTGCGAGTGAGCGCTATTGCACCTGTGCAAACCGACATACAGCTACGGCAATTTGTGCAGGAGAGCCAACCTGTCACAGTATAATGACGGTGGCTGGTCAGCTAGTGGTTAATGTCTAAACTGCTGGCAACAAAAGTGACTACACCCCTAAGTGAAAATGTCCAGATTGGTCCCAAAGTATCCATTTGTGTGGCCACCATTATTTTCCAGCGCTGCTTTAACCCTCTTGGCCATGGAGTTCACCAGAGCTTCACAGGTTGCCACTGGAGTTCCCTTCCACTCCTCCATGATGACATCACGGAGCTGGTGGATGTTCGAGACCTTGCGCTCCTCCACCTTCCATTTGAGGATGCCCCACAGACGCTCAATAAGGTTTAGGTCCAGAGACATACTTGGCCAATCCATCACCTTTACCTTCAGCTTCTTTAGCAAGGCAGTGGTCATCTTAGAGGTGTGTTTGGGGTCGTTAACATGTTGGAATACTGCCCTGCGGCCCAGTCTCCGAAGGGAGGGGATCATGCTCAGCTTCAGTATGTCACAGTACATGTTGGCATTCATGGTTCGCTTAACGAACTGTAGCTTCCCAGTGCCAGCAGCACTCATGCAGCTCCAGACCATGACACTCCCACCACAATGCTTGACTGTAAGCAAGACACACTTGTCTTTGTACTCCTCACCTGGTTGCCGCCACACACACGCTTGACACCATCTGAACCAAATAAGTTTATCTTGGTCCCATCAGAGCACAGAAGATGGTTCCAGTAATCCATGTCCTTAGTCTTCTTGTCTGCAGCAAACTGTTTGTGGGCTTACTTGTGCAGCATCTTTAGAAGTGACTTCCTTCTGGGAAGACAGTCATGCAGGCCAATTTGATGCAGTGTGCGGCATATGGTCTGAGCACTGACAGGCTGACCCCCCTCCCCTTCAACCTCTGCAGCAATGCTGGCAGCACTCATACATCTATTACCCAAAGACAACAGCTGGATATGACGCTGAGCATGTGCACTCAACTTCTTTGGTCGACCATGGCGAGGCCTGTTCTGAGTGTAAACTGTCCTGTTAAACCGCTGTATGGTCTTGGCCAACATGCTGCAGCTCAATTTCAGGTTCTTGGCAATCTTCTTATAGCCTAGGCCATCTTTATGTAGAGCAACAATTTTTTTTTTTATCACATCCTCGGAGAGGTGCCAGGTTGAACTTCTAGTGACCAGTATGAGAGAGCGAGAGCGATAACACCAAATTTAACACACCTGCTCCCCATTCAGACCTGAGACCTTGTAACACTGAGTAGCATGACACCGGGGAGGGAAAATGGCTAATTGGGCCCAAATTGGTAATTTTCACTTAGGGGTGTTCTCACTTTTGTTGCCAGCGGTTTAGACATTAATGGCTGTGTATTAGTGTAATGGTGTGGGGCAAATTTTGGGCCCCTTAGAACCAATTAAGCATTGTTTAAATGCCACGGCCTGCTTGACTATTTTTGCTGACCATGTCCATCCCTTTATGACTACAGTGTACCCGTCTTCTGATGGCTACTTCCAGCAGGATAATGCACCGTGTCACAAAAGCTCAAATCATCTCAAACTGGTTTCTTGAACATGACAATGAGGTCACTGTACTCCAATGGCCTCCACAGTCACTAGATCTCAATTCAATAGAGCCCATTTGGGATGTGGTGGAACGGGATATACACATCATGGATGCGCTGCCGAAAAATCTGCAGCAACTGCGTGATGCTATCATGTCAATATGAACCAAAATGTCTGAGAAATGTTTCCAACACCTTGTTGAATCTATGCCACAAAGAATTAAGGCAGTTCTGAAGGCAAAAGGGGGTCCAACCCAGTTCTAGCAAGTTGTACCTCATAAATTGGCCAGTGAGTGTGTATATATACAGTATCTCACAAATGTGAGTACACCCCTCACATTTTTGTAAATATTTTATTCTATCTTTTCATGTGACAACACTGAAGAAATTACACTTTGCTACAATGTAAAGTAGTGAGTGTACAGCTTGTATAACAGTGTAAATTTGCTGTCCCCTCAAAATAACTCAACACACAGCCATTAATCATGTGACTCGTTAGTGTTACAAGTTCTCAGGTGTGAATGGGGAGCAGGTGTGTTAAATTTGGTGTCGTCGCTCTCACTCTCTCATAATGGTCACTGGAAGTTCAACATGGCACCTCATGGCAAAGAACTCTCTGAGGATCTGAAAAAAAGAATTGTTGCTCTAAATAAAGATGGCCTAGGCTATAAGAAGATAGCCAAGACCCTGAAACTGAGCTGCAGCACGGTGGCCAAGACCATACAGCGGTTTAATAGGACAGGGTCCACTCAGAACAGGCCTCGTCATGGTCGACCAAGGGGGTTGAGTGCACGTGCTCAGTGTCATATCCAGAGGTTGTCTTTGGGGAAATAGATGTATGAGTGCTGCCAGCATTGCTGCAAAGGTTGAAGGGGTGGGGGGGGGGGGGGTCAGCCTGTCTGTGCTCAGACCATACGCTGCACACTGTATCAAATTGGTCTGCATGGCTGTCGTCCCAGAAGGAAGCCTCTTCTAAAGATGATGCACAAGAAAGCCCGCAAACAGTTTGCTGAAGACAAGCAGGCTAAGTACATAGATTACTGGAACCATGCCCCATGGTCCAATGAGACCAAGATAAACTTATTTGGTTCAGATGGTGTCAAGCATGTGTGGCGGCAATCAGGTGAGGAGTACAAAGACAAGTATGTCTTGTCTAGAGTCAAGCATGGTGGTGGGAGTGTCATGGTCTGGGGCTGCATGAGTGCTGCTGGTACTGGGGAGCTACAGTTCATTGAGGGAACCATGAATGCCAAGATGTACTGTGACATACTGAAGCAGAGCATGATCCCCTCCCTTCAGAGACTGGGCCGCAGGGCAGTATTCCAACATGATAACGACCCCAAACACACCTCGTCCACTGCCTTGCTAAAGAAGCTGAGGGTAGAGGTGCAGGACTGACCAAGCATGTCTTCAGACCTAAACCTTATTGAGCATCTGTGGAGCATCCTCAAATGGAAGATGGAGGAGCGCAAGTCTCTAACATCCACCAGCTCTGCAATGTCGTCATGGACGAGTGGAAGAGGACTCTAGTGGCAACCTGTGATGCTCTGGTGAACTCCATGCCCAAGAGGGTTAAGGCAATACTGGAAAATAATGATGGCCACACAAAATATTGACACTTTGGGCCCAATTTGGACATTTTTAATTAGGGGTGTACTCATATTTGTTGCCAGCAGTTTAGACATTAACCACTAGCTGACCAGCCGCCGTCAATATACTGCAACAGGTTGGCTCTCCTGCGCAAATTGCCGTAGCTGTACATTGGTTTGCACAGGTGCGATAGCGCTCATTCGCACTTGCGCCCACTGCACACTGCAGGAGCGTGCCCGCAGGTCGGGCGGACTTTTTGTCCGCCGGCGGCCCACGATCTGCTATTACACAGGCAGAACGGGGAACTGCCTTTGTAAACAAGGTGATTCCCCGTTTAATCGGGAACAGTGATCTCTGTCATATCCCTGGTAGCCCATCCCCCTACAGTTAGAACACGCTGAGGGAACACATTTAACCCCTTGATTGCCCCCTAGTGTTAACCCCTTCCCTGCCAGTGAAATTTGTACAGTAATCAGTGGCTATTTATAGCATTGATCGCTGTATAAATGTCAATGGTCCCCAAAAAGTGTCAAAAGTGTCTGATCTGCCCACCGCACCCCCCCATCATTGCTTATTATTAGTGTCCAGGAGCACACTGGGCACGTAGCACAGTGGCAGCGAAGGTGCCCAGTGTGTCCCAGTCCCCCCTGTTCACCACAGGGCTGAAAAGAGGGGAGTCAGCAAGTTAGAAGGATAAGCAGGGTTGTTTGTCCTTTCTTCCATCCACCAAGACACCTGAGTGGAAATCCAGGGAAGGTACAATCTGATCCAAAAATCTCATTGAATACACAAGCACAATCAATTCATGGGAGGTATAGATTTCAAAGTCTAAATGATGAAGCCCTTTCTCACAACCAGAATATCTATTCATTGATATAAAAAAAGTGTCCATCAACGTATTCCAATTGGTTATTTACAACTCTTGTCATCTATATGTCCACAGGAAGACCTGGATCCTACCTACACTACCAATAAGAGTTTGCAACAGCCCTTATTTACAAACAGAGCCCTGCACGTGAAAACCATAGTTCTCTTAATTTCTAGTTCCCTGAAATTCTCCTAACTACCAAAACATGTTGAAACCCCCCCAAAAATGCTGTGTATGCTCCAAAGATGAAATAATGCATGAAACAAATTACTATTGTCCCTAATGTTTCTCACAATATGCCTCTGCATAAAGAAATGTTCCCATCATTACCATACCTCACTATGATATTAGTGAAGGTATGGGGAAGGGGTTTCTCTTCTGTCTGACTACCTATATTTTGCCTGTATCTGATGTCCTGTGTACCGACCATTTGCGTGTTTTCTCAACCGCACTTGTGCCTGCTGCCTGGACCATCCATTTATCTGCATTCCGACCATGCCCCTGCCTGCCCCCTGAACTGACCCTGGTCTGTTTATTGACCACAATTCTGCTTGCCGTCTGGAATGATCTTTTGCCTGCATATTGACCATATCTCTGCCTGCCGTCTGAACTGACAATGGCCTGGTAATTGACCATGTCTCTGTCTGTTGTCTGGACTGATCCTTTTACCTACATACTGTCCACATCTCTGCCTTCAAACTGAACTCACCCTGACCTGTTTATCAACCATGTTTCTGGCTGCTGCCTGGACTGATCCTTTAACTGCATACCAACCACACCTCTGCCATCCACCTGAGTTGATCCTGGCCTGTTTATCGACCATGTTTCTGGCTGCCACCTGGACTGGTCCTTTACCAGCATACTGACTGACCACATCTCTGCCTTCTGCCTGAACTGCTCCCAGGCTGTTTATAGATCACATTTTTGGGTGCTGCCTGGACTGATCCTTTGATGCATACTAACCAGATGTCTAACTTCCGCCTGAACTTACCCTCATCTGCTTGCCACCAAAACTTACCCTCATCTATTTATTTACCACATTTTTGCCTGCCCCTGAACCAATCCTTTGGCTATTTGATGACCATGTCTCTGCCTGCTTCCTGTACTGTTAAAAGTTGTGGTGAGGGTGTCATTTCTATGAGGCAGAGGAATGACTGGTTATTCAGATGGAGGCATCTGTCCTGTGCCACAACCATAATTTACAAATAGCAGGCTGCTGAAAAAATGTATTGGGCCCAACAGATATTTGTAGCAATAAGTAAGGTTAGAAAGTGGACATCATGTTAAGTTCCCTTTAAGGTAAGTAAGTTGTATACAATCACTTGTAGTGCAACACTACAAGTCTACACCTACAGCTGATTAAATTAAAAAGTAGATATACACTTTAACTGGATGCCATTTAGTTGGCTAAAGCCCCGTGCATCATCATTTTTTGTCCATTAAATTAAATTCATTTTTTTTCATCCCTTTTTCCATATTAGTGCTGCCAATCTCCAATAGCCTCTTTGCAGCACTTTCTGTACCCATATACCAGTTCTAGCTCTACATTATTGCTTTTCACAGGTTTCCTAATAGTGACAATATTGAATCATTACTGCACATTGGGTATCAGCAGGGACACTTGTAGTCTATATGGGGCGCAGGGGCGCCACCCCCTAATCCATGCTTCCGGCCCCTACTTTACATGCAGGGCGCTGGACGCATGGATTCCAATGGTATTTTTTTTTAGAAGCACATGATTAAAACCTGCGGCATTAAAAAAGGGGGGGGGGGGCTTGGGCGCAGTTGTGTGGCACAACCAGGGGGAGGCGGCTGTGGGTGAAAAGTTTGCCCCCCCTAAAAAAAAAATATATATATACCACCAGCCTCCACTGGTCTCCACCATGGGAGCTTGTGATCAGGGTGACAAGAAAATAGTAAGCTGAGAGACAGTTGTCACCCCATAATAGGCAGTGCCCAAACAAGGACCTTAACGGCAGGATAAGCAGGTATTATTTTAATGAAAACTGCAGATTTTATAACATTTAAACCACTTTTTAAAATTACATTAACATGTGAGCTTATATGAGATTTTAGTGATTGGATTTGGATCTACTTCAAATGTCATTTTTGGAAATCAGGCAACCTCTTCAATTTACACTTCAGATTTATGAACAGGTGGAAAGTAATCCAATAATGCAAAAGTGCACTGATGTGACATTTCAAGGGATTCTGGATGTGAGAATTTATTAACTTCAGAAAAGACTTTCAGTACTTTATGGCTTTTAAAGTGTACTGTACATAAACCAAAACAATTACCTTCTCTTGTTTTCTCCTTTTGGTCTGTTAAATATGCAATTAAAATGTTTTGTTTTATGTGATAATGGGGAAAAATACTTGGCGATCCCTCCAGAAATCCAGTGAGCTCAAAAGCTATACATGTATAGTCTGCTATATCAGTTATTAGTGTTTTATATATATATATATATATATATATATATATATATATATATATATATATATATATATATATATATATATATATATACACAGTGCCTTGAAAAAGTATTCATACCCCTTGGAATTGTCCACATTTTGTCATGTTACAACCAAAAACATAAATGTATTTTATTGGGATTTTATGTGATAGACCAACAGAAAGTGGCACATACTCATGAAGTGGAACGAAAATGATAAATGGTTTTAAATTTTTTTTTACAAATAAATATCTGAAAAGTGTGGAGTGCATTGGTATTCAGCCCCCTTTACTGATAACCCTAACTACAATCTAGTGGAACCAATTGCCTTCAGAAGTCACCTAATTAGTAAACAGCGTCCACCTGTGTGTAATTTAATCTCAGCATAAATACAGCTGTTCTGTGAAGCCCTCATAGAGTTGTTAGAGAGCCTTAGGGAACCAACAGCATCATGAAGGCCCAGACAAGTCAGGGATAAAGTTGTGGAGAAGTTTAAACAGGGTTAGGTTATAAAAAAAATATCCCGAGCTTTGAACATCTCACGGAGCACTGTTCAATCCATTATCCGAAAATGGAAAGAGTATGGCACAACTGCAAACCTACCAAGACATGGCCGTCCACCTAAACTGACAGGTCATGCAAGGAGAGCATTCATCAGAGAAGCAGCCAAGAGGCCCATGGTAACTCTGCAGGAGCTGCAGAGATCCACAGCTCAGGTGGGAGAATCTGTCCATAGGATAACTATTAGTCATGCACTCCACAAATCTGGCCTTTATGAAAGAGTTGTAAGAAGAAAACCATTGTTGAAAGAAAGCCATAAGAAGTCCCATTTGCAGTTAGCGAGAAGCCATGTGGGGGACACAGGAAACATGTAGAAGAAGGTGCTCTGGTCAGATGAGACCAAAATTCCTAAAAACCTAAAAGCAAATGCTATCTGTGGCAGAAAACTAACACTGCTCATCACCCTGAACACACCATCCCCAAGATGAAACATGGTGGTGGCAGCATCATGTTGTGGGGGTGCTTTTCTTCAGCAGGGACAGAGAAGCTGGTCAGAGTTGATGGGAAGATGGATGGAGACAAACACAGGGCAATCTTAGAAGAAAACCTGTTAGAGACTTGAGACTTGAGACTGGAGCCTTGGTTCACCTTCCAGCAGGTCAACGACCCTAAACATACAGCCAGAGCTACAATGGAATGGTTTAGATCAAAGCATATTCATGTGTTAGAAGTCCAGACCTAAATCCAATTGAGAATCTGTGGCAAGACTTGAAAATTGCTGTTCACGGACACTGTCTATCCAATCTTCCCAAAAGAAAAACAAAAACAAAAATACTGGGAGCCCGATTAGTCATATAAGGGCAGGGTGTATTCACTGTGCATACAAAACTATCAAAAAACAAAAATAAAGGTGTGAACACCCAAAGGCAACCTCCTCATTCTTTATTGAATTCAATAAAGAATGAGGAGATAGCCTCAAACCCATTGGAATCCATGCGTCGCTTTAACTGACAATTGCGCGGTCGTGCGACGCTGTACCCAAACAAAATTGACATCCTTTTTTCCCACAAATAGAGCTTTCTTTTGGTGGTATTTGATTACCTCTGTGGTTTTTATTTTTTGCACAACAATTTTGCGCAACAAAGAGCGACAATTTTGAAAAAATATAATTTTTTTACTTTTTGCTGTAATACATATCCCCAAAAATATATTAAAAAAAATGTATTTATCAGTTTAGCCCGATATGTATTCTTCTACATATTTTTTGGTAAAAAAAAAATCGCAATAGGCATATATTCATTGGTTTGCGCAAAACTTATAACATCTACAAAATAGGGGATAGATTTATGCCATTTTTATTTATTTTTATTTTTTTATTACTAGTAATGGTGGCGATCTGCGATTTTTAGCGGGACTGTGACATTGCGGTGGACAGAAAAAAAAGAGTACAGCGCACACATACAAAAATGACATTTAACTCCTGCAAGGCTATTTAAAAACACCTGAGCATATTCAGAAAATATGGGGATTTAGTTACACCATATGGCCATATCAAAGTACCCCAATATCAGTGGGTCCTGCGCTATCCATAGAATGGAAGATCCTGCTTCTCTGAACCATGGGAAAAATAAACTCCTCTAAATGGGAGAATTTAAAAGGACTCCTCCTATAACCCCTGTTACTTTAAGGGGGATTGGGCTGCCTCCAGGCCCACCTGCCCCTCATCTATCCATTTAATGCATGTGCTCCCACTGTGGAGACGCTCATAAATTCAGTAGCATTTAGGACTGCAAGCATACACAGGGTGCCATGAAGAGGCCTTGCAGCCAGGGCCGGACTGGGAATAAAATCCAGCCCTGGAAAAAAAAAATTATACCAGCCCCACAGCATTATTATACCAGCGCAACAGCATAACGTCATTATTTTCTTGTTCATAAAAGGGAAAACCATACATTTTAAAGCACATGAAGAGTGTATTATATATAGATAAGACAGATATGAAATCACATAGGGCTTTATATATATATATAAGCAAATTCCAGTTAATAGTGGTCAATCATCAAGGGGGACCCCAGGAACTCAGAACGTTGGGGGGGGGACCACCTTCTGCAGAAAGAATACACTAAGGTAAGGGGGGGGGTTACTGATATAAGGGGGTGGGGGCTGGAGAGCACTGTGGGGGGTGGGGAGCACGGTGGGGGCTGGAGAGCACTGTGGGGGGTGGGGAGCACGGAGGGGGCTGGAGAGCACTGTGGGGGGTGGGGAGCACTGGGGTGGGGGGTGGGGAGCACGGAGGGGGCTGTAGAGCACTGTGGGGGCTGGAGAGCACTGAGGTGGGGGCTGAAGAGCACTGTGGGGGGTGGGGAGCACGGAGGGGGCTAGAGAGCACTGTGGGGGTGGAGAGCACTGGGGTGGGGGCTAGAGAAGGAAGGGGAGAGCTGGAGAGCAGGGGGGGCAGAAAGAACAGGGGTGGGGAGCATGGGGGGGCTGGAGAGTACTGTGGGGGGTGGGGAGCACTGGGGGGGTGGAGAGCACTGTGGGGGGGGGGGCTAGAGGAGGATGGGGAGTGCAGTGGGGGGCAGAAAGAGCAGGGGTTGAGAGAACAGTGGGGGGGGGGGCGTGGCGGGCGGGGGGGGGGGGGGGGGGGGGGGTGGAGAGTCTGGTGGGGAGGAGAGCACTGGGGGGGGGACAGTAAAAAAAGTTGGATAGGAGAAGCAGGGGGGCGGCATATAGAGGAGAGTAGCTTTCTATATTCCTCCATGCAGGCGCTGAATGCTTGATTCTCCTCCTCTCCCTCCTCCAAGCATTCAGCGGCTGCATGGAGGAATATAGAAAGCTAATCTCCTCTATATGCGGCCCCCCTGCTGATCCCCCTATCCAGGCACACAGGCTACTCACTGGCATCTTCTCCTGTGTTTCACGGAGCTGGCCGGGTCTGTGTTCGGCGACTGTCCTGTAACACGGTCCCGCCCCCCTAGACCGGCTGTGTGATAGGTGGATTCTATCTACTATCACACGAGACGGTCTAGGGGGGCGGGACCATGTTACAGCGGCCGCCGAACACAGACCCGGCCAGCTCCGATCACAGGAGCAGGAGAGAGGAGAAATGCAGCCGCAAAGCGGCCCCAGGGCAGGCAGCCTACCGGGAAATATCCCGGTATCCCGGTAGGCCAGTCCGACCCTGTTTGCAGCTTATGCATGCGTTTGCAAATGCGTGCTAACTAAACCTCTGTTTTTAACACAGACTGTCCCTGTGGGTGCCCGGCTGTGAAGCCACGTTGCGCGCTGTGACTGGCTGGGCAATTATATGGGACCTGTGACGTGTTCCAGATGATTACTGAGAGGGAGGGGGGAGAGGTGAACTTACTTCCCGCGCTGCGGTGCCCCAGGAGGAAGTGGGAGCTGGAACCCTCTAAAAAGAGGGTTTCCGCCCCCCCCCCCCCCCAAAAAAAATGACATGCCAAATGTGGCATGTCAGTGGGTCATGTTCCCTTAAAGCGGAAGTGGGTCATGTTCCCTTAAAGTGGAAGTTGCATTTTTGGGTGGAACTCCACTTTAACATATAATAAACAAAACATAATAGAAACGGATACATTTTACATGTTGAATTGAACTCCCCTAATATCAATCACCAGACTATGGCAACTTCCTCTATGCAGCATCAAATGTATCTTTCTTTTACATGCTTTTACATGCTGATTTTACAAGCTTTACTTCTCGCCCCTCTACCTCTGCTCTTTGCTCCCATCTATCTCCTCTACCTTCACTCCTCTCCACTAGGTAAACCATCATATAATTCATTACTATGTTCTATCCAGCATGACCATATTTTACCAAACCTTTTGGTTGTACCTCTATGGTTATATGTTCATTTTTATCTTTTAAGTATATAAGAAAGTTTCTCAACCCATTGTTTATGGGTTGGAGGATCAGAGGATGACCATTTTTTAAAAATAACTTTACGTGCCAAATGTAGGAATCTTATCCACATATTATGCATCTCTACTGATAATGCTCCATCAGGTATTATTCCCAGTAGGGCTTTTTTGGGCGTCCCTGTTATCTCAGTGGAGCATAATAAATTTAGGGTTATAAATATTTTTCCCAGTAACGATGAAGCTTTGGACATCGCCAGAGCATGTGGATAAGGGAGCCATTAAATAGAGAGCATCGCGGCATAAGGATGTTATATATTTTCCCCAAACACAGATTTTTTTTGGGGTATAATGAGCCCTATGTGTGTTAAAAAGCTGAGATAGCCTTTGGGAGGGCGAGAGAGATATCCTGGGAAGTATTTCCAGAGCACGTGTCCAGTCCTCCTTATCTAGATCCTCTATATCTCCTTGCCACCGGGAAAAACTATTTTTATGTTTTTCAGTATTCTCTATTATTTGTAAGTTGGAATAAAGATCTCCTATTAATCCTCGTTTCGTGAAGGTAACCAAAATTGCCTTTGTTAATATTTTAGAGTGTTTGTGCTGCAATTGGATTTTTGAGCTTTGGATTAGTAATACATGACATATTTGAAGATATTGGTAGAAGTTAATGGGTATCCTTTGTTGTTTATCAGCATTGCTGATCTCCTACGGCCTCTTGGTAGGCATATACTTCTACATACCTGCACTTTAGGGATGATTCTGTGGCATCTCTCTATACCTGTATAATGTTTGGTGAAACAATCACTTGTGTTTTTCATTGGAAGCCTGTGTGACACTGCAGGAGCACAATTGAGAGACAGGGGCAGAGCATTGTCCTATAACAGGAGTTACTTGAGCAAGGACCTTAACGGCAGGATCACCAAGTATAATTTTAATAAAAGCTGCAGACTTAAAAAGGGTGAAAGCTAATTTTGAGATAAGATTGCAATTCTGTGCCCATAGTCTGAAGCCCTGCATAAGACCTTAGTAAATTGTGTCTGAAACACTGCTGAGCAATATTTGTATATATCCATTATACTACAGCTATTACTAGTGCTCTCATGCACCACTAATATTACTGTCCTTTCCTAGTAAGAGTTTTATTGATTAGCTGTTGAGAGCAACAAACTAAGGTGCAAGGTCATTGCTCTGAATGTATTGCTAATTTGCTAATACATTCCTTCCCCTGAGAATTTTTACTCTGTTTATGGCCTGATTCAGGAGATAATCAGCGACAGCATGCAATCAGAGACACGTAGGCATTTTCAGACCAACACAGAAAACATGATTTATAAACTGGCACAGCCTAGATTCATATGTAAGGATTGAGCTAAATGCATAATTTTAAGACACTAATAAGCATTTAATGGGCAAACTGTACTCATGGAGGCTACCATTGTTGAAAACCACCTCTTGAAAATATTTGTTTGGTGCCTGGCTTTAGTATTCTTTGAATTACAAGGAGTCTTTGAATTACTCTAGCTCCACTGATCTGCATGCTTGTTCTAGGCCAGTGACTCAGAAAGTTCTGAAGGCAGAGACAGCCAGGCAATTGGCTTTTCAAGAGAGAAATTAGCAGTGGCAGCAGTCCTTTCAGTACAGATTTTCTTTAAAATTAAACTTCTGCTATTTTAAAGCTGGCCATACACTGAATAAACAGCCCAGCAGGGACCAGATGACATTTTGATCAGTGTGTGGCTATCCCTACTAAACTTGTTTGATTGACCTCTGTTGAAGGGACATGCTGGAAAGTTTTTCTTGATCAGTGGCGGCAGCTGCTGATCAGTGTATTCTGACAGCGCCGGGTCATGCTGTCAGAATACAATGTCCAGGTGGGTGAGATTCCACCATCCATCTTGTTTGTGTGGAAGGAGAAACCTGTACATTTCATTTTGTTCAGTCCGCTGGACAAAAAAAAAAAACTGAAAAAAAAAAAAACTGCATTAGGGTGTGCACCCCAAAGCTCAAACACACGTGTGTGTGTGTGTGTGTGTGTGTGTGTGTGTGTGTATATACAGTTTATAATATATACACACTCCTATCAATAAATGTAAGCAAACATTTTAAAATGTATTAAAACATGGACGTTGTCAGTAGAGCAGTGAACGTTGTCAGTAGAGCAGTGAATGTTGTCAGTTGGGCATTGGACATTGTCAGTTGGACAATGGATGTTGTTAGTCAGTAGGACAGTGGGTGGTGTCAGTTGGGCAGTGGACAGTGTCAGTAGGACAGTGGATGGTGTTAGTCAGTTTGGCAGTGGACGGTGTCAATTGGGCAATAGATGATGTCAGTAGGACAGTGGATATGTCAGTCAGGAGAGCAGTGGACATGTCAATAGGGCAGAGGTTGGTGTCAGTAGCACGGGGTGATTAGGGTGTGTCCAGACACATCCGGCACACCCTGTGTGCACGCTTATGGTTGCAGGGCAACCTCTTCTATTTCACCTCTAGCTGAAAGAACGCTGTAGCCCTTGTCGTCAGATCCCTCAACCAGGGAAAAACAATCATCTAAAGGGGCAGTGGGAGCAGAATTTTAACTATTGAAAAAAATGGCAACTTATTTAACAAAATATTGTGCACTATTTGATTGATTGAGTTCCACAGGAATTGTCTACATGACAGCAGATGAGTATGTTGGCAGATCATCTATAGATCATCCTTACTGTTAATGTTGTGCAGTTCTAGTCAACATACCTGGGAAATTGCCAGTTTTCCCCAGGAGATGCTAGCTTTTGCTTATGTTACCGACTCTTGTGATTGACATGAGTGACTGCAGGGTTACTTCTCTGACTCATGTACATGTGAGCTGCACTGATTCCATGTGGACAGTAGATCTTAAGTGGCTGGAGGCCAATGAACTCTTTACTCCCACATGTTGGAACCCACAGTTCATAAGTACTTCTCTTTTTGACACGCGCATCAGGCACATCATTTATTGAGTACAGAAGCCAGTTGACATTATTGCCCATTGTAGACACTGACAGAAGTTGCGAGTCGACTGCACTGCAACTGGCGTGCCAGTCTTCTCCTCTTTACCCAGCTGATGGACTCCAGACACTTTGAGAAACTAATATGGCTATATACACTTTTCTCCAGTCCCATCTTCACTATGTGTCAAACACTCTTACAGAGTGGCTGCTATCCTGTATATTATTACATATCCATCAACCATAAAGGTTGCAAAGAAAGTCCCTGGAACACACACATAACATCAAAGGTTATCTTGAGCACATTTCTCCCAGCATGAGATTTCTCACTTCTCAACCCAGGGGGTTAAATATAACTTGCCTCACAGTTTTGTATGATACACTGTGAATATTCTACTTGAAAATACATCATCCCTTTCAGACCAGACATATGACTTTAAAGCGGTTCTGCACTGTCTGTCGTTTTTTTTTTTTTTTTTTGTGGAATGCAATGGATTACAAGATGTTATTTAAGCACTCACCTGTTCCGATTCACTATCTCATTGCTGCCGGTTTTCGTCATCTAAAATAAGTTATAAAAATACTTCCTGCTGGTTGCCATCTTGCCTGTGGGCATATGAAACCACACAGGCACTTCTGATGGCCCAGCATGCACCGCCGTTACTGCGCCGATCTTGTGCGTGCGCAGTAACGGCAAAGTGCAGCTCACGTTCTCTGAAATCTCGCGAGATTTCGGCACATCTGCCGACATCTCGCGAGATTTCGGAAGATGTGGCCGAAATCTCGCGAGATTTCGGAAGATGTCCGCACTGACTCCTGGGATCAATGACACCAGATCCCAGGAGACAGTGCGGCGTGACGAGGATCGACGCAGAGAACCCGCCCACCGAAGAGACAGAGGAAAGAACGTCAGCAATTACAAGGTAAGTGGAAAAAAAAAACACTTCATTTAGTACTCTTTGCCTGATTTGGAAGGCAAAGAGATTTACTAAATGAAATGTGTGCAGAACCACTTTAAATAATAATTTTATTCAAGACTTTTGCACTTGTCACATAAGCTCCAATAACACAAGTCCATCTTTCACAGAAATAATATAAACCTTCCTGGCTGTGCAAATTAACAATTGAACTTAAAGCGGAGTTCCACTGCCTCCAAAGTTTTTTTTTTTCCAGGACATTTAAAAACGATTTAGCGTTTAAATAGGTTACTAACATGTTTCGGTTTTTGTTCTTTGTCCATTGCTTTTTGGCAATAAAAGACTGCTTTATAAGAAATATCTACAACGTTTCCAACTTGCCTGTGCGCATGTGAAGCCCACAGGCATTCTCTTCCGGCTTCTATGACGTAAATCTCCCAGCATGCAAATGGCCGTTCTAGCTCCGATCTCGCGCATGCGCAGTAAGGGAATATCGGATCGCCGTCAACATCTTCGGTTGCCATCACAACGGGCGGCGTCGTCGGAAGTCCTGCCCTGTTGTGATGGCAACTGAGATAAAAAAACTTATAACAGAAGAGAAGATGACAATCGTCGAGGAGAGAGCTTCGCTGGAGTTATAGGAAAGGTAAGTATTGTAAAAAAAAATTCTTTGCTGCATAAATAAATATTAACTTTAAACTAAATCAACATAAATTTTATTTATTTTTTTACATGAATATTCTAAATAGACAAAAAATCAAGAGAAAAATTTAAAATGAATAAAAAATATATATATATGAGACTTACCTTGATTTTGCAGATAATAAGATGGTCTCTTTGTGGAATGGCCGACGTATCAACTTGCTTGCTTCCTCCTCGTGCTCACAGGTAATACTGAACAGGTATACTGGTCAGTATTACCATTTGCCCTCGTTTGAAATGGCAGTTTTTACACCGCCCTCTGAATGTGACTGTCGTAATGACGTCACTTCCGGGTTCTATCGTGTGATAACTCATGCCAGGCTGCCACACAGACTCCTGGGAACAAGCAAAAAAGATCCCAGGAGACAGTGTGGAACAAAAGAAAGTGACAGAACAGCCGCAGCAACCCCGCCCATATGCGCAATACCGAGAATCAGGGAATTGGCAAGATGTGAATGAAAAAAAAGGTACATTACAAATAATAACAAAAAAAGGTCCGATTTATATTTAGAACACATAGAGCATAGTCGGGAGATATTGTCTCTAAATCAGGTGGAGCTCCGCTTTAAGGCTGTGTTTTGCCTGGTGCCTTACCCCATGGTGCGATCATACCTTTAACCACTTAAGCCCCGGACCAATTTGCAGCCAAAGGACCAGGCCCCTTTTTGCGATTCGGCACTGCGTCACTTTAACTGACAATTGCGCGGTCATGCGACGTGGCTCCCAAACAAAATTGGCGTCCTTTTTTTCCCACAAATAGAGCTTTCTTTTGGTGGTATTTGATCGCCCCTGTGGTTTTTATTTTTTGCGCTATAAACAAAAATAGAGCGACAATTTTGAAAAAAAAATTCAATATTTTTTACTATTTGCTATAATAAATATCCCCATAAAATATATAAAAAAACATTTTTTTTCCTCAGTTTAGGCCAGACATGTTTGACACATTTTTGGGACCATTGTCATTTATACAGAAATCAGTGCTATTTAAATGCACTGATTCCTATGTAAATGACACTGGCAGTGAAGGAGTTAACCACTAGGGGGCGGGGAGGGGTTAAGTCTGTGTGTGTTTTTTTTTAACAGTAGGGGGCGTGGCTTTACGTCTGACGTCACTGATCGGCTTTCCTGATGACAGGTAACAGCTGATCAGTGACAGGCAGTGTAGGAAGCACGGGGAGAGGTTTGTTTACACAGACCTCTCCCCGTTCTTCAGCTCTGTGATCCGATCGCGGGACACCAGTGGCGATCGAGTCCGCTGGTCCCGCGGCCGCGGTCACGGAGCGTGCGCGACCCACGGCTGGGCTCTTACAGGGCCACGTACAGGTACGTGGTTGTGCCCAGCCGTGCCATTCTGCCGACGTATATCGGCGTGAGGCAGTCCTTAAGCGGTTAAAACTATAGTTTATAGCAACATAATGTATTCAAAAAAAGATCCAAAAACAACCCTAGAGATCCTAACCACACTCACCTTAACCCAATACAATTATTTTATCATCAAATGCATCAACAAAGTGTTATAAATAAATCAACTATTCATATTACACAATATAATATAAAGTTCTCAGTGATATGAATAGTTCAGATAAAATTTGTATGTGACAAATTTCCATGAAACCAGTACTGTGCCTTTCCTCTACACCAAATATTTGCACACCACACTCACCTTAAGCTGTTGACCCCTTTAATTAAAAAGAAAGTCAAATGTGCCTTATTTCATCAATTGGTAGGTATCCAGAAATGGTCAATGTACTCCAACAGTTGAGGAATGCATTCACCAGCGGGCTACACTATTATTTACACATCTGTATTGTTTTTAATATTAGTGTATGATTACATCTGTAATATTTTATGTGGTGGTTACGTATTATTCTACCATACATTTTTATTGGAATTTAATAAAAATATTGTTTTATTTAATTGTGTTGTTGACTTTTTATTATTGTACCTCAAAAGTCCCTTTATTTTTGAAGGTGATCCTTCACATGTTTCTGATCCATGTACTCCAATCACTCTCTAATCTATCTCCTTATTCATCTTAGTACATATAGATAAATGTGTACCACAACACCTTAAAGCATTCCTGTGCCTTTTAGAAGCTCGATGGCAAGCCAGGAATAACATACAGCAAGAAACAGGGAAACCTCTCATAGTGTAGTAACTTATTTTTAATGAAAGAAATACTTAAAATCACACTTACATATAAAATAAGTACACAGGCATGAATTATGGGATGGAAATGCCAATCTGCGCTCCACCTGCGTTCCAACAAGCGAAAGTGAGGTATCCTGGAAAACACTAAAACTTTTTTCAAGGAAGTGGATCGAAATGGCTATATCCCCTTGGGGAGCTGTCACCATCCTCGATGGTTGAGCTCCATTCCCAAGAGCCAATTTATGCGGGTTAGGCGCAATTGCGCTAGAATCGATGATTTTGACAGTCAGGCGAGAGTCCTTTTTGACAGATTCATTGAAAAGGGATATTCCTCGCGGGAGCTTAGTAATACCTTGCTCTCAGTGAGGAGTATCAATAGAGATGATCTGTTTAAGAAAAAAGAGACAAATAAGAAAGATTTTGGAATTGCGTTTATGACAGGTTTCACCCGACAGTATAGACAAATAGAAAACATTATTCGCAAGCATTGGCATTTACTGTTGAAAGACAGTGATCTTGCTAAATCATTGCCTGCCAAACCTTTGTTTATTTACACCAAACCTCACATGCTAAGGCTGAAACTGGCACCTAATGTAGTTGACCCCCCCAAGAAGCTTGTCACTAATATAGAAATGTCAAATATAGAACTAGGGAAACATTTGAGTTCACATCCCAGTCCTCCGGGGAATCCTTTAAGATAAAAAAGTTTATTTCTTGTGGTACTACCCATGTTACTTAACGTTTATCTTGTCCGTGCAGACTACAGTACGTGGGCAGGACCACCAGAGCATTAGGGGTCCGTTTAGGCGAACATGTTAATCGGATCAAAAAGGGTTTTAAACACCACAGTCTGTCCAACCATTTTAGGTTATTGCACAATAGGGATCCTAGTGGCCTCACTTTTTGTGGTATCGACAGAATTGAAGCCCACTGGCGAGGAGGCAATCTCAAGAGAGCCATTTCTCGCAATGAGACCCAATGGATTCATCATTTTGGAACAATGCACCCCAAGGGGTTAAACATCGACTTGGATCTGAATTGTTTTTTATCCAATTTTTTATTATTTCTACAGGGGTTTAGATAGTTTTTATACATATAGTTTGTTTTTAACATTTTCATTATTTTATTTTTATTGCTATTTTCATTTAATTTATTTTATTTTTATTTTTATTTTCATTTATTTTTATTTTTATTATATTTTTTCTTTATTTTTATTTATTTTTATTTACATTTATTTTTATTATTTATTTTTATTTTATTTTATTTTATTTTTTCTTTCATTTTATTTTTTATTTTTACTTTTAATCTTTATTTTTATTTAAATTTTCATATTTTTGTATGATTATTGTATTTGTCTTTTTGTATGCATTTTTCTTTTTGTATTTATTAAATATTTTAAATTTTATGGTTTTCATGACACCAGAAATGATGTCCAAACCATGTTGGAGTTTTCCAACCAAAGTCATGGTGTTTTTGTCTCCCATATGGATTGTGCTCTATCCATATGGGGACATGTTTTTCCCAACCAACAAAATGGCCGCTGTTGCCTATCTGATTGGTGGGATGAAAGGGAGGGGACTCCCCTTTTTGCTATTTAAGGTATTTTGTCTCAATCGGAAACCAGGTCCTTTAACCACTTCAATACAGGGCTTTTAAACACCCTTCCTTACCAGAGCACTTTTTGCGATTCGGCACTGCGTCGCTTTAACTAACAATTGCGCGGTCGTGCGACGTTACACCCAAACAAAATTGACGTCCTTTTTTTTCCCCACAAATAGAGCTTTCTTTTGGTGGTATTTGATCACCTCTGCGTTTTTTATTTTTTGCGCTATAAACAAAAGAAGAGCGACAATTTTGAAAAAAAAACACAATATTTTTTACTTTTTGCTATAATAAATATCCCATTTTTTTTAAAAAAAACTATTTTTTTCCTCAGTTTAGGCCGAAACGTATTCTTCTACATATTTTTGGTAAAAAAAATCGCAATAAGCGTATATTGATCGGTTTGCGCAAAAGTTATAGCGTCTACAAAATAGGGGATAGATTTATTGAATTATTTTTTTTTTTTTACTAGTAATGGCGGCGATCTGCGATTTTTTTTTTCGTGACTGCGACATTGCGGCGGACACTTTGGACACTTTTGACACATTTTTGGAACCATTCACATTTACACAGCGATCGTTGCTATAAAATTGCAATGATTACTGTGTAAATGTGACTGGCAGGGAAGGGGTTAACACTAGGGGGCGCTGTAGGGGTTAATGTGTTCCCTATAGAAGTGATTCTAACTGTGGGGGGAGGGGACTCAAGGGGAGGAGACCGATCATGTGTTCCTCCGTACTGGGATCACATGATCGGTCTCCTCTCCGCTGACAGGACGTGGAGCTGTGTGTTTACACACACAGCTCCACGGTCCCGCACGGTCCCATTGTTTTAACGGGCAATCGTGGGTGCCCGGCGAACATCACGGCCGCCGGGCACCCGCACCGGGTCCCGAGCGACGTTGCGGGCGCGCACGTGCGCCCCCCAGGCGGCCGGGAATGCGAGGACGTCATATGACGCCCACCCAGGATGGTAGATCCACCTTGTGGGCGTCATATGAGCATAAGGCGGTATTGAAGTGGTTAAAGACGCCCGGTGGGAGGGCGAAATGCATTGACGTGACGTACTTCCAGTTCTGACATTGCTTCCGGTCTCGTGGAACGCCGACAACGGCATTTGCTACAGTTTTATAGCATTTCCAATGCCTACTTTTATATAGGTGAATTTGCGTGAGAAAATCTTAAATTTAAGAAAGACTTATAACAAATAATGGCGCTGCAATATATATCTGTACACACAATATTCCAGTGCAAAAATAAATAAATAGCTCAAACTATATGTGTATATTAACTTAACACACCAATAAGTGCCTAGTGATAAATATAAACATGTAAACAAAAAATGAATAAAGATAATTGGCAAAAATTAAGCCAATCAAACTCAAGCGGAAATAAAGTTCAAATCAACCGCTGGTGGTTAGTGCAAAAGTTCCATAAATAAATGTTTGAAGTGAAGCAAATCAATCAAACTAAATCTTCTGTGCTCTTCCACCACACCACAGTGACATGTGTCTCCTCTCCCAAAAGAAACGCACTCACCACAAAGGTATGCCCACACTTTCGTGAAGGGCCACTGCGCATAAGGGTCCCTCCAAGGGGGGGTCAATCGAATTCCGGCAGATCAGTAATATAACTGGTTAATGGATTGGCTGGTTACACTCCACATGTGAAATAAAAGAGGATGCTTTCCATAGTGTGAATCAGTATAACAATTTTAATTGCAAAACTCAAGAAAGCACTTCAAAAGATCCACTCACATTTATCACATTTAAAACCAGCAAAAGTAGTAGCACACAGCACCGCACTGCACTGCAAATCCAACTTCAAATCACAGTCTGTTATGTGGCCACGGCGGACCCAAGGTGTATCAGGCTCAGCCTGTGTGTCTCTCACCCACGTCTCTTTGGCCGGACCTCCAATTCGAACAACTTTCCACTCCTTCCTTGGCTCCCTGCGTTGAGGTAACTCTAATGATGGTTGCCGCTTAGCCACGCCCCCCGACATGTTTCGTCATCAGTTACACTTATTCATGGGGTTGATATAATGAATAAGTCTAACTGATGACGAAACATGTCGGGGGCGTGGCTAAGCGGCAACCATCATTAGAGTTACCTTAACGCAGGGAGCCAAGGAAGGAGTGGAAAGTTTTTCGAATTGGAGGTCCGGCCAAAGAGACGTGGGTGAGAGACACACAGGCTGAGCCTAATACACCTTGGGTCCGCCGTGGCCACATAACAGACTGTGATTTGAAGTTGGATTTGCAGTGCAGTGCGGTGCTGTGTGCTACTACTTTTGCTGGTTTTAAATGTGATAAATGTGAGTGGATCTTTTGAAGTGCTTTCTTGAGTTTTGCAATTAAAATTGTTATACTGATTCACACTATGGAAAGCATCCTCTTTTATTTCACATGTGGAGTGTAACCAGCCAATCCATTAACCAGTTATATTACTGATCTGCGGGAATTCGATTGACCCCCCCTTGCAGGGACCCTTATGCGCAGTGGCCCTTCACGAAAGTGTGGGCATACCTTTGTGGTGAGTGCGTTTCTTTTGGGAGAGGAGACACACTGTGGTGTGGTGGAAGAGCACAGAAGATTTAGTTTGATTGATTTGCTTCACTTCAAACATTTATTTATGGAACTTTTGCACTAACCACCAGCGGTTGATTTGAACTTTATTTCCGCTTGAGTTTGATTGGCTTAATTTTTGCCAATTATCTTTATTAATTTTTTGTATACATGTTTATATTTATCACTAGGCACTTATTGGTGTGTTAAGTTAATATACACATATAGTTTGAGCTATTTATTTATTTTTGCACTGGAATATTGTGTGTACAGATATATATTGCAGCGCCATTATTTGTTATAAGTCTTTTTTAAATTTAAGATTTTCTCACGCAAATTCACCTATATAATTTAATATTTAAGTGGCAGCTTTAGTTAGGAGTGTTTTATCACCTGAGCGCAGTGGGAGGTATCTAAATAGGGGCGGTTTATTTGGATTCCTGTGGTATTTGTTATAATGCCTACTTTTAACTTACGTTTGTAAGTATGCCCTTGTATGTGCAATAAATCCCTTTTCTTAGCATACTTCACTATTGGTCCCTTTCTTTCCTCTATGGGTACCTGTTTTTCTCATGATTGAGAATTAATGTGGAAGGATCGTTTGTTTCCTAATTTTCATCAGCCATTCCTGCCATCCAGCAATTCCCGGTGTATACTGTTACAAGTCTAATCTGACTCCCAGACTGCAAAGCTGGGTGTCATCGTGATCCGGTGAGTGGGGACACATATGGGGGTGTTTTGTCACACCTGAACTTGTCTGCGATTTTCTGCCTTGCATCTTTGATTATTAGATGTGAAATATCCCTTGCAACTTTACACTTTGGATGTGAAGCACCTATTTAGTTGTTTATTATTTTCACGGTTCACATGGACTTTTGTTACATATTATATATCATTGTTTATTTGTTTTCACTTATATGGACACATGTTTGTTAAGCGCTGTATTATTTCTTTTATTATGTTCAAGTGTGTAGCACTTTGTTTATAGCAGCTTCATTCACGTCTGATTTTTGTTTTTCCTCGGCGTGAGTTATATATTCAGATATATATTTTTCACATCCTGGAATCCCCGCCCTACACATTTTGTCAGCAGCATCTCTGTAACTCCTGACTTCCCATTGAGCTTCTTAAAAGCACAGGAATGCCTTCAAGTGATTATAAAGTCTTGCTTTTTTCCGTTAAAATTAAAACACGTTATACATAACTGCTCTGTGGGTTGGTTTTGCACAGAGCAGCCCAGGTCCTCCTCTTCTCGCGTCCCTCTTTGGCTCTCCTGGCCCCTCCCTCCTGTTAAGTGCCCCCTAAGTAGGCAGCTTGCTATGGGGGCACCCAAGCCAAGCCACAGCTCCCTGTGTCCATTCAGACAGAGAGCCTTAGCATTAGGATAAAAAAACCTTC
This sequence comes from Lithobates sylvaticus, assembly GCA_028564925.1. Classification (NCBI taxonomy): domain Eukaryota; kingdom Metazoa; phylum Chordata; class Amphibia; order Anura; family Ranidae; genus Lithobates; species Lithobates sylvaticus. The sequence goes on from CM053027.1 coordinate 318,555,419, forward strand.
TGCCTTTACAATCATTTGTACAAGATGAATAGGGAGATGGATTAGAGAGTGATTGGAGTACATGGATCAATTATGGATACCTACTAATTTATGAAAAATCTAGCCTTTTATGGTTTTATTGATGACATCATTATAATCTGGGATTGTCCTCCAGGTGTGATCCCAGAGTTTGTAAATTATTGCAACGACAACCCATACAATGGGTTTTTGTGGCCGATCCTAAGAGCTTGGTATTCTTGGATTTATCATTGTCTTGGGATGAGAATGGTAATATCATTTTCAAAACTCATTTCAAAGAAACCGCCGGCAACTCTTACCTTCATTATAAGAGTTGCCACCTATCGAGTTGGAAGTGCAACATACCTTATAGGCAATTTCCCAGATTAGCAGGAATTGTACGAATATCACTGAATACCAGGAACAGGGCAGAATATTATCCCAAAAATTTCTAGAAAAGGCTATACTGTAGAACATACCCAGGATGCCTCCCATAGGTACCTGGATACATATTGTAATAATAAGATGGTCTACAAGCCCAAAAGAAATCTGAAAGATTTCTCAACTAAATTGATTACCAACTATAACATTCAACATTGTCAGATTTAAGAACATGCTCCAAAAGTCTTGGCCTATCCTATTACAGGATCCAGCTTTGACAAAGGTCTTACCGGATAAACCAAATACTGTGCTTAGGAGAGCCAAAAATATAAAAATCACTTAGCACCAAGTAATACAAAACATTTACAACCCAAGATAAGTAATATTCCTTCCCTATTTGACATTCGTGGTACCTTTAGCTGCAAGAAATCAAATTGCAAGGCCTGTGCTTTCATAAAACATGGCCAAAAAGTGTTTAGGGGTAGTGATGGGAAAACGTACAAAACAAACCAATTTATCACATGTGGCACTCAATACATTGTTTATGGCTTGAAGTGTCCATGTGGGTTGTACTATGTGGGCCAAATGAGAACCAGATTCAATGAACACAGAAGGTTCATTGAAGAAGGCAGCACGCACCAAAGTGTACGTCACCAGTTTAGTATTTACCACAATGAAGACTCTAGTGGCTTGGAGTTGTTCGGTATAGAGGCCATGTCCATGCGTTTACCTGAAGGTGAGAGATTCTCTAAACTGTGTCATAGAGAGACCTTTTGGATGAAGAATTGGAGGTTAGTACCATCATTTATTCCTCCCATTTCCATACACAGTTAGTATATCTTCAGCATAGTATTCACAGTTTATACTGGGATCGATGTGCTAGATTGTGTATGAGTTATATGTGGGTTTGCATGCGTGTGCACCTTGTGTGGACATGCACACATCACATATTGCCTTCACATTTTGATATAGTGGCCCCATTTAGGTGTTGTGTACCCCAAATCACACTGGTGTAGCCCCTAAAGTGTGCACTAGATTTATGTAGTTGACCGATCACCTCTTCTTCTGGGTGCACAAATGGTGCATACTATTATGCTGGCCACATGAGGGTGCGCTAGCATTCTCTATACGATATGGATGAGCCTAGGCAAGAAGATCATTATCCTTGTAGTTAATCATTCATTTTTATTATAAATTTTATTTTACTTAAATTTTATTACATACTTTTTATCATGAATTTGAATTTTCTAATTTTCCTCAACCTCCCCTCTTATATAAATATATTCTTTTATAAAACCAATCTTATACAAATATAATATCTTATACAAAACCATATACACTTGTAGATGACAGAAAAAATATTTTTGTGAGTATATGTTCCGCAGGATGTTTATTAATGGTTATTAATGCCTTTTATTATTTTTTAAGCACAACAATATAAGGGGTTAATGGAACCTGATATATTATATAATTTTTAGCCAGTTGCCATGTTGCCCTGTAGCCATGTGTCTCATGAGGAACCCCAGCAATTAGCAATTAAGGGGTTAATTTGGCTATAAAGGGTTCCTATGACAGCACAGGGCGGACCTGAGAAAGGAGACCACGTCCTCTGAAACATGTTGTCCTGGCAACCAGGAGCATTCCTCATCAGCTGAAGCTGCCTGGAATCACATGACATAGTAGGCGGGCCCAGTTTCACTGTGACTGGAGGATCGTCATCACGGGCCAGCTTGTGTGAAGCTTGTCGACATATCGGACACTTTTGACACATTTTTGGGACCATTCACATTTATACAGCGATCCGTGCTATGAAAAAGCATTGATTACTGTGTAAATGTGACTGTCAGGGAAGGAGTTAACACTAGGGGGTGATCGAGGGGTTAATATGTTCCCTATGGGAGTGATTCTAACTGTGGGGGGAGGGGACTGACTGGGGGAGGTGACCGACAGGTGTCCCTACAAGGGACACACCATCGGTCTCCTCTCCTCTGACAGCACGTGGATCTGTGTGTTAACACACACAGATCCACGTCCTTCTCAGTTACTGGGCAATTGCGGGTGCCCGGCAGACATTGCGGCCCATCGGGTCCCAAGTGACGCAGAGGGCGCGCGTGCGCCCCCTAGTGGCACACAAAGGAAATCATGTCATATGACGGTGGCCCAGAACAAGAGCTTCCTCGTCTCGCCGTCATATGACAGTGGGCGGGCGGGAAGTGGTTAATGAACACCTTCCACACCGCCATCAACGTCATCTCTTCCACGCTGCACTCCACAAGCTTTTCAAGCCTCACTTTTAGATCGCTCTACTGCAGGGTAGTGTTCCCGGTCACGATTACAGACTGACAGAGGTGAGAGCCGACGGTACGGGGGGTGGTCTACGTGGACAGCTTTACCCTGGATGCCTGAATACTTAGATGTGCCAGTTTTAATCATCAACCATGTTAGTTGCTAAATGTTGTACCTTCAATAAATGTAACCTCCTGCTGGATTTTGCTTCTAATCCCCTTGTGGAGGCTGCCATTTGTAAATGGACATTTTATGGTTACACAACCTATCACATTGCTATGATCTTTTTATATGGACTATAAACTGAAAGACCTATGAATAAATGGTTGTGGAACGAATCATCTGAGTTTAAATTATTCCTTATGAGGAAATTCACAATTACAAGTGCTTTGGATTACAAGCATGCTTCCTGAACGAATTATGCTCTCAATCCAAGGTTTTACTGTACTTGGAATGGTCAGGGGTGGTAAGTGGGGTCCCCTAAGGTTCTGTGCTGGGACCAATTCTGTTTAATTTGTTCATTAACGACCTGGAGGATAGGGTAAACAGCTCAATCTCTGTATTTGCGGACGACACTAAGTTAAGCAGGGGAATAACTTCTCCGAAGGATGTGGAAACCTTGCAAGAAGAGCTGAACAAATTAATGGGATGGCCAACTACATGGCAAATAAGGTTTAATGTAGAAAAATTTTAAAATAATGAATTTGGGTGGCAAAAATATGAATGCAATCTACTCACTAGGGGATGAACCTCTGGGGGAATCTAGGATGGAAAAGGACCTGGGGATCCTAGTAGATCAGTGGTCATCTACCCTGTCCTCAGGGCCCACTAACAGGTCAGGTTTTATGTATTACCTTGGGGAGATGCAGACTAGAACACTGCAATCACTGAGCAGCAAATGATATCACCTGTGATGTATTTCAGTTATCTTGCAAACCTGGCCTGTTAGTGGGTCCTGAGGATAGGGTTGATGACCACTGTAGTAGATGATAGCCTCAGCAATGTCATGCAATGCCAAGCTGCTGCTAATAAAGCAAACAGAATATTGACATGCATTAACCACTTCCCGACCGCCCCATGTACATATACGTCGGCAGAATGGCACGTACAGGCAGAACCACGTACCTGTACGTGCCATTCTTCAGGCGCGTGGGGGGTCCGATCGGACCCCCCCCGGCCGGCGGGGACGGTCGGGATCGCTTCAGGAGCGATCCGGGATGAGGGGACGGCCAGTGGTTTCTGGCCACCCCCTCGCGATCGCTCCTGGCGAATCAGATGCTTCCTCTGTCTGTGTCAATCAAAACACAGGCAGAGGAAGTGATGTCACGCTCGGTGCGCCGGTCTATGTGACCGGAACGCCGAGCTGTCAACATGTACAGGTTAGTGCACCAACAGTACACTGACACCAGTACACATAGGCACACAAAACACCCCCCTGTCACCCCAGATCACCCCCCAGATCACCCCCTCCCCCCCCCAGTCACAGTGTCACTAATTGCAGTGATCATTTTTTTACTGATCACTGCATTTAGTGTCAGTGTGACTGTAATAACTGTCAGTGCAGTTAGTTTTAGGTCCAAGGTAGCCCCCCACCCCCCCCCCCTAATAAAGGTTTAACCCCTTGATTGCCCCCCAGGTAACCCTTTCACCCCCTTCCCCCCTTCCCCTTCCCTCCTTCCCCTTTTCCTCTGATCCCCCTGTCGTCTCCCCTACTTCTCCCCCTACCCCCGATTTCTTTTTTCTTAGTCATCCCCTCCTATCCTCCCCCTTTATGATCCCCCACTATTCCCCAAACCCCTGTCACTCCCCCCTCTCCTCTATCATATTCTTCCCCCTTCTTTCGTTATCCCCACCTGTATATATACACCCCTCCCCTTCCCCTTTTCTCTTCTCATTCCCGTCCACCTCCCCCCTCCGTACTCCCCCTCCGGGGGGGGCACCCCTCGTCCCACATAATCTTCCCCCTCCCACCTATTCCCCCTTCTGTTCTATCCCCTCCTTCTCCCTCCCCCTTTTCCCCCTTGTTTTTTCCTTCCCTCCCTTTACCTCCTCCTTTTTCCCCTCCCTGCCTCCCTTCCTTTCCCCCTGTTTTGTCCCCCAAACCTCATTCACCCCTCCTCCCTCCTCTGCCCCCTCCCTCCTCCCCCTCCACCCCCCTCGTCCACCTCTATCACCCCCTCCCATCCTTTTTCTTTCTTCCCTTATTCCCCTTCCCCCTCTCCTCACCCTCCCCTCACTTCCCCCCTTCCTATCATTCCTCTGTCTTCTTCTATATTACACCCTTCTTTCCCCCTCAGCCTACTTCCCCTCTAGAACACCCACCCCCCCCTCACAATCCCACTATTCCATTTCTTGTTCCCTTCTTTCCTCACCCCTCCCACTTCCCTACCCCTCTTTTTCCAACTCCTGCCCTTCTCCCCTTCACTCCTCTCCCCCTACCCCTCCCCCGTCGTTCGCCCCTTCCCCCCTTCTCTTATGTCCACCCCCGTTGTTTTCTTCCTACGCCCACCTCCCTCCCTGTTAGTACACAGTACACCAGTACACATAGGCACACAAAACACCCCCCTGTCACCCCCCCCAGATCACCCCCCCATTTTCTCCCCTTGATCACCCCCTCCCCCCCCAGTCACAGTGTCACTAATTGCAGTGATCATTTTTTTACTGATCACTGCATTTAGTGTCAGTGTGACTGTAAGTCGATCCAAGGTAGCCCCCCACCCCCCCCCCCCTAATAAAGGTTTAACCCCTGATTGCCCCCCAGGTAACCCTTTCACCCCCTTTTGCCAGTGTCACTAAGCGATCGTTTTTCTGATCGCTGTATTAGTGTCACTGCTGTCGCTAGGTAACCATTTTTTTTTTTAGGTAACCGCCATGTTTATATAGGTTCATAAATAGGTTTATAGGTCAGGTACCCCCATATTACAACCTAAATAAAGGTTTTAAACCCCTTGATTGCCCCTAGAGTTAACCCTTTCACCAGTGATCACTGTATAACTGTCACTGGTGACGCTGGTTAGCCAGTTAGTTATTTCGTTATTTAGGTTCCCCGTCAGGTTTTTATATAGCGTCAGGTACCCCCATATATTACCTAATAAAGGTTTTAACCCCCTGATTGCCCCTAGTTAACCCTTTCACCCCCTTTTGCCAGTGTCACTAAGCGATCGTTTTTTCTGATCGCTGCATTAGTGTCGCTAGGTAACCATTTTTTTTTTTTAGGTAACCGCCATGTTTATATAGGTTCATAAATAGGTTTATAGGTCAGGTACCCCCATATTACAACCTAAATAAAGGTTTTAACCCCCTGATTGCCCCTAGAGTTAACCCTTTCACCAGTGATCACTGTATAACTGTCACTGGTGACGCTGGTTAGCCAGTTAGTTATTTCGTTATTTAGGTTCCCCGTCAGGTTTTTATATAGCGTCAGGTACCCCCATATATTACCTAATAAAGGTTTTAACCCCCTGATTGCCCCTAGTTAACCCTTTCACCCCCTTTTGCCAGTGTCACTAAGCGATCGTTTTTCTGATCGCTGCATTAGTGTCGCTAGGTAACCAGTTTTTTTTTGTATTACTGTTACGGGTGACGCTGGTTAGTTAGCTTGTTTTTTATACTGTCAGGGCACCCGCCATTTATTACCCAATAACGGTTTAACCCCCTGATCGCCCGGCGGGTGATATCAATTAGGTTTTAGGGTCAAATAAGGTCTGCGTCGCCCCAGGTTAGTGCCAGTACCGCAAACACCCACGCGCAAAGCATACACCTCCCTTAGTGGCACAGTATCTGAACAGATCAATATCTGATCTGATCAGATCTATACTAGCGTCCCAGCAGTTTAGGGTTCCAAAAAAAAACGCATTGTTAGCGGGATCAGCCCAGATACCTGCTAGCACCTGCGTTTTCCCCCTCCGCCCAGCCCAGCCCACCCAAGTGCAGTATCGATCGATCACTGTCACTTACAAAACACTAAGCACACATAACTGCAGCGTTCGCAGAGTCAGGCCTGATCCCTGCGATCGCTAACATTTTTTTTGTGGTAGCGTTTTGATTCAGTCGCTTCAGTCAGGAGCTTTTTTACCTGTGAATCTCAAAAAAATAAAAAAAAATAAAATAGTTGTCGTTTTATTGTTCTCTCTCTCACTCTATTCTCTCTCTATTGTTCTTTTTTTACTCCATTCTATTCTGCAATGTTTTATTATGTTTATCATGTTTTATCATGCTTGCTTTTCAGGTATGTAATTTTGTTTACTGTGTTTTAGTGTTAAGCATTTTTTTGTTTTCAGGTGCGCCATTCAGTTGCAACGCAGATATATTTATCTTGACAGCAACAGCGTTTGCTCCCACGATACATAAAGCCGCGACTCCAACGCTGTAGGAGGTGATTTCACCACCACAGTTAAAAAAAAGAGCATATATGCCGAAGCATGGGGGCAGCAGGGGGGGGGGGAGGAGTGATTGGCTCCTAATGCCACGTACATACGGTCGAAATTCCGACCGTGTGTACACGGCATAACTTTTGCGGGAGGATGCCCCCATGCATCGGCATATATAAATGGTGCATGTATGCCCATCATTAGAAGTGGGTGGATGAAGGGAGGTATTCTAATGGTGGGCATACCCACCAATCAATCTCTTTTTTTTCGTTCAGCCAAGAGGCTGCATGAAAAAAAAAAAGATTACAATATATGTCCAGTATGTTGCTGGACTTTGAATGGTTATACCAGAATGATGCCTGCAGGTTTAGGTATCAGCTTGGTATCATTCTTTTCAGCCAGTGATCGGCTTTCATGTAAAAGCAATTCTAGCGGGTAATTAGCCTCTAGACTGCTTTTACAAGCAGTGGGAGGGAATGTCCCCCCTCCCGGATATAAACCGCGCCATTGGGAAATTGGGAAAGCATTTTATCACACCAATCTTGGTGTGGTCAGATGCTTTGAGGGCAGAGGAAAGATCTAGGGTCTAATAGACCCCAATTTTTTTCAAAAAAAGAGTACCTGTCACGGCCTATTGCTATCATAGGGGATATTTACATTCCCTGAGATAACAATAAAAATCATAACAAAGAAAAAAAATGGAAGGAACAGTTTAAAAATAAAATAAAAAAGCTAAATAAATAAAAAAAAAAACAAAAAAAAAAAAAAAAAAAAGCACCCCTGCCCCCCCTTCTCTTGCGCAAAGGCGTACACAAGCGTTGGTCTGGCGTCATATGTAAACAGCAATTGCACCATGCATGTGAGGTATCACCGCGAAGGTCAGATCGAGGGCAGTAATTTTAGCAGTAGACCTCCTCCGTGAATCTAATGTGGTATCATGTAAAGGCTTTTAAAGGCTTTTAAAAATGTATGTAGTTTGTCGCCACTGCGTGTTTGTGCGCAATTTTAAAGCATGTCGTGTTTGGTATCCATGTACTCGGCCTAAGATCATATTTTTTATTTCATCAAAAATTTGAGCAATATAGTGTGTTTTAGTGCATTAAAATAAAAAAAAGTGTATTTTTTCCACAAAAAATGCGTTTGAAAAATCGCTGCGCAAATACTGTGTGGAAAAAAAAAAATGCAACACCCACCATTTTAATCTGTAGGGCCTTTGCTTTAACATTATATATAGTGTTTGGGGGTTCAACGTAATTTTCTTGCAAAAAAGGAAAGTAGACACCCCAAGCTATTTGATGAGAGCAATGTTGAGCCCATTAAATATTTTTTTTTTTTGTCCCAAGAGATTGAATAATGGAAAAAAAAAAAATATATATATTTTTTTTTACAAAAAGTTGTCACTAAATGATATATTGCTCAAACATGTCATGGGCATATGTGGAAATACACCCCAAAATACATTCTGTTGCTTCTCCTGAGTACGGGGATACCACATGTGTGGGACTTTTTGGGAGCCTAGCTGCGTACGGAACCCCAAAAACCAATCACTGCCTTCAGGCTTTCTAAGGGTGTAATTTTTTTATTTCACTTCTCACTGCCAATCACAGTTTCGGAGGCCATGGAATGCCCAGATGGCATAAAACCCCCCAAAATGACCCCATTTTGGAAAGTAGACACCCCAAGCTATTTGCTGAGAGGTATGGTGAGTATTTTGCAGATCTCGCTTTTTGTCACAAAGTTTTGAAAATTGAAAAAAAAGAAAAAAAAATGTTTTTTTTCTTTACTTTCTTCATTTTCAAAAACAAATGAGAGCTGTAAAATACTCACCATGCCTCTCAACAAATAGCTTGGGGTGTCTACTTTCCAAAATGGGGTCATTTGGGGGGGTTTTTGTGCTATTTTGGCATTTTATGGCCTTCGAAACGGTGATAGGTAGTGAGGAGTGAAATCAAAAATTTGCACCCTTAGAAATCCTGAAGGCGGTGCTTGGGTTTCGGGGCCCCGTACGCGGCTAGGCTCCCAAAAAGTCCCACACATGTGGTATCCCCATACTCAGGAGAAGCAGCAAAATGTATTTTGGGGTGCAATTCCACATATAACTATGGCATGTGTGAGCAATATATCATTTAGTGACAACTTTTTGAAAAAAAAAAAAATCTTTTTTATTTTTGTCTTTATTCAATCACTTGGGACTAAAAAAAAAAATATTCAATGGGCTCAACATGCCTCTCAGCAAATAGCTTGGGGTGTCTACTTTCCAAAATGGGGTCATTTGGGGGGGTTTTGTACTTCTCTGCCATTTTAGCACCTCAAGAAATGAAATAGGCAGTCATAAATTAAAAGCGGTGTAAATTCCAGAAAATGTACTCTAGTTTGTAGATGCTATAACTTTTGCGCAAACCAATAAATATACGCTTATTGGCATTTTTTTTACTAAAGACATGTGGCTGAATACATTTTGGCCCAAATGTTTGACTAAAATTGAGTTTATTAGATTTTTTTTATAACAAAAAGTAGAAAATCTCTTTTTTTTTCAAAATTTTCGCTCTTTTTTTTTTTTTCCGTTTATATCGCAAAAAATAAAAATCACAGAGGCAATCAAATACCATCAAAAGAAAGCTCTATTTGTGGGAAGAAAAGGACGCAAATTTCGTTTGGTTACAAAATTGCATGACCGCGCAATTACCAGTTAAAGTAGTGCAGTGCGAAATTGAAAAAAGACCTCTGGTCCTTTGGCTGCCAAATGGTCCGGGGCTGAAGTGGTTAAAAAGGGGATTAACTCCAGGGATAAAGCGAAAGCGAAAATTTTCCCACTCTACAAGACTTTGGTCCAGCCTCACCTGGAGTATGCTGTCCAGTTCTGGGATGTACTGGAAATGGAACGAGTACAAAGAAGGGCAACAAAGCTAATAAAGGGTCTGGAAGATATTAGTTATGAAGAAAGGTTGCGAGCACTGAACTTATTCTCTCTGGAGAAGAGACCCTTGAGAGGGGATATGATTTCAATTTACAAATGCCATACTGGTGACTCCACAATAGGGATAACACTTTTTCGCGGAAGGGAGTTTAATAAAACATGTGGCCACTCACTAAAATGAGAAGAAATTAGGTTTAACCTTAAACTGCATAGAGGGTTCTTTTTTTTTTATATATTCTTTTATTTTGCTTTTTTCCATTTAGTACATAATATTTACAATCATGTAATCAGCGGTTACATAGATTTTTCCCCCAATTCTCCCCCCCCCCTCCCCCTCTAAACAAAAGAGAAAAAAAAGAAGAAAAAAAAAAAAAAAATTATATATATATTTTTAACGCCTACCCCGTCTCGCTCACCCCCCTCCCCTTCCCCTCAGTGTTATCTTCCATTATCCTCAAATATTGTTCTGTTTTCCTGAACTCAGTCCACTTTTGCCATGTCCTCAGATATTTTTCTTCTTGATTCTCTAGATTATGTATAGATTGTTCTATTATTCTTGTCCTCTCCACCCTCTCTACCCATTCTTTCATTACGGGTATCTCCTGGGATTTCCAATGACAGGGGATTAAAGCTTTAGCTGTATTTAGTAGATAAAGTATGAGATTCCTCCCCTTCTGTTTCCTTCCCCTCTCCATGTCGTGAAAAAGGCATACCCAAGGGGCACTCTCCACTCTAACTTGGGTTATATTAAAAATTATTTCTATTATTTGCTCCCAGTATTTTTTTATTTTCGGGCAATACCACCAGAGATGTGAGAAAGAGCCCGGCGTATTGCACCCTCGCCAACAGTTTGGAGGGTTATCATCACTGAAAGCGTTTGCTCCTTGGGGGGTTACATACCACCTAGCTAGGAGTTTATAGGACATTTCTACTGATTGTATATCTTTTGGGATAAAGACGCTTTCTAAAATTTTATTCTTCTGTTCATCTGTATTTAAGATGCCAATTTCCCTTTCCCATCTCCCTAGATACCCCGGGTATTCATGTTCCGTCTCCCGCAGCAAGATTTTATACATCTTTGAGATCCTCTTCTCACGACTATTGGGGGATTCTATTAGTTTTTCTAAGGGTCTAAGTTCTTTCTTACCCCGTAGAGGTTTTGGAAGTGTGTGTATAAAATGTAATATTTGAGTATATCGCCACTTATCTAGTGCTCTGTGTCCCCACTTCCCCATGATCTCGTTATATGTGCTCATTCTATTCCCTTCCATCACATCTATTACTCTTAAATTCTCTTTATTGGACCATCTGTTAAAATATATATATTCCTCCTTTCCTGGGAGGAAAAAATTTGTATCTAATAGTGGGATTAATGGGGAGTTAAATTGTGTATTTTGTGTATTCCATCCCAGATTTTTAATGAGTGTTTTGTGAGTGTGGTTGTGTTTGGGCCTAATTGACGATAATGTGCCGGTATCCATATGATTTCCCCTATTCTCGTTCTACTCAACTTTTTTTCCAACTCCACCCAGCTTTTCTCCTCATAGTTGTGATTCCAGTCTATTATTCTAGTGATTGCGGCGGCCTCGTAGTATTTTTTAAAGTCCGGGGCAGCTAGTCCCCCTCTTCCTTTTTCTCTAACTAATATTTCGTATGCTATACGTGCCCGTTTACGTGCCCAGATGAATTTTATTATCATTGACCTTATTTTCCTTAGATATGGTTGTGGGAGGGCAATTGGGATCATTTGGCAAGTGTAAATAAATACGGGGAGGATGAACATTTTGACTGCGTTTATCTTCCCAATCCAAGAGAGGGCTTTGTATTGCATTCCTCTGAGTTGCTCTTTGATTTTATTTAAAAGTGGGATATAGTTATGGTTGTAGAGGTTCTCCACTTGGGGGGTTAATTTTATTCCCAAATAGCTGAGTTCCTTTTTACACCATTTAAATTGAAATTTAGATTGGATGGCACTCTGTTCTTTTATTGGTACTGTTAAATTCAATATCTCAGATTTGGACATGTTCACTTTAAAGTTTGATAAATTACCATAATTTTTTAATTCTTTCATAACCATTGGAATGGATAATCTAGGGTTGGAGATATAGAGCAACAGATCATCTGCAAATGCCGATACTCTATAATCCCCATCCCCAACTCGGATTCCCTGGATGTCCGGGTTTCTTCGTATTGCCGTGAGTAAGGGTTCCAGGGTGATTATAAATAAAAGGGGGGAGAGTGGGCATCCCTGCCTTGTCCCATTAAACAAGTCGAGGGGAGAAGACAGGGTGCCATTCACTCTTATTCTTGCTGTCGGATGCTGGTATAGTGCCTCAACCCACTTCATCATCCTATCACTTAGTCCCATGTAACTCAGTGTTTCGAGTAAAAAAAACCAATTAACCCGATCGAAGGCCTTTTCGGCGTCAATTGACATAAGGACTGAGGATGCGTTTCGCCTACCAGCTTCTTGGATCAGCATTATTGACTTCAACGAGTTGTCTCTTCCTTCCCTTCCCTGAACGAACCCAGCTTGGTCCTTATGTATCCATTCTGGCAGATATGACTTCAATCTCCCGGCAATTATTTTTGCAAATATCTTTATATCAGAATTTAATAGGGATATTGGCCTATAGCTTTCAACTGCCATGGGGTCTTTCCCCTCTTTCAAGATCAAAGTAATATGTGCCAACGATGTCTCATCTCTAAATTTCTCTCTTTCCCCTATTGCATTAAAATATTTGCATAATCTGGGTACTAGTTGTTTGGCGAACTTTTTATAGTATGTGATAGGGAATCCGTCTGGGCCAGGGCTTCCTCCTGGGGTTGTACTCGCAATGGCTCTTTCTACCTCTTCTACCAATATTGGCGCTCCCAGTGCCTCCATTTCCTCTATTTTGCCTTTTGGGAAATCCATGTTCCGTAAGTATTCCCTTATTTCTTCCCACCGCTTTCCTTCATTCTCTTTCTGTTCGATGTTGTATAAAGTACTGTAGTACTTATGGAATGCACTCGCTATCTCTGGGGATGCTATTAGAGTTTCCCCATTTACGTCCTTGATCTTCTCTATAAATGTCCTGTTTTTTTTCCCTTCACCCTGTTGGCCAACCATTTCCCTGCTCTATTCCCCCACTGGTATCTTTCCCTCCTTAAGATATGTAATGCAGCTGTCCTTTCTTGTTCTAAGTATTCTTCTAGCTCTCTTTTTTTGGCAATCAGGCCTTGTTTTTCCGCTATTCCTTTGGGTCGAGTTTTCTGTTCTAGTTCGTGTATTTCCTCATATAGCTCCCTTTTCCTTTTTTTTTCCCTTGCTTTTTTTTTCCCTGCCCCGATTCCTATTAGAGTACCCCTTATCACTGCTTTATGGGTTTCCCAAATTGTTGAGGCCGCCACCTCTGGTGACTCATTTAGGGTAAAGAAGGTTTCTAGTTCCTGTTCTATCTTAAAAACCGACTCTTGGTCCTGCAGTAGTGTGACATTGAGTTTCCAGTTTGTCCCAGGTCTACTGTCCCCTTTTATCTCCAATTGGGCCTTCACTGGGGCGTGATCTGACAATGTCATTGTTTTTATTTCTGCACTCCTGAGTGTCGAGACCAGCTGATGTTCTATAAAAATATAGTCGATCCTGGAGAAGGAACTATGGACCTGGGAAAAACAGGTATAATCTCTATCTTTTAAATGCAAGATTCTCCATGTATCTTGTAGCTGCCATTCTGCTAGTGCTTTATAGAGTTTTTTCCTCCTTTGTTCCGTAGCTCGGGACCTACCAAGTGATGTATCTAATTTTGGATCAATGCTCCAATTGAGGTCCCCTGCTAAGATGAGTTTACCCTCTTTAAACCCCTCTAGTTTACTTAATACACTCCTAAGAAATTTATCGGGGTTTTTGTTGGGTGCATATACATTCACAATCGTGCATTTCATATTGTATAACATACCTTTTATGAACAAATACCTTCCCTCTGGGTCCACAAGACGTTCCTCTAGCTTAAATTTTATTTGCCTATTTAGGCCAATAGCTATACCTCTCGAGTAAGGCGATGGAGAGTCCGCATAATACCATATTGGATAATGGAATGAATTTAGTCTAGTTCCCGAGCTATGTGTTATGTGTGTCTCCTGCAGGCATACAATACCCGCTTCTAACAAGAGGAGTTCGTCATTTACTCTGTATCTTTTTTTTTTGTATTTAGCCCTCTTACATTGTATGTAATTAAATTTATCCTCTCCATAATGCGTTTTTAATACACCACTCTTTTAGGAGCGTCTCGTGGAGCCCGGGTCGGTTTTCGTACTGTGTTGGGAGGGGGTGAGCGAGACCCCAGACAAACAAAAAAAAAAAAAAACCCTATGAACCCCCCATTACCCCTCCTCCCCTCCCCCCCTTCTGAAACGATACACCCTGATGGGTTGGACAGAACCCCCCATAATCGTTTAATGTATGGATCAGGCTAACTCCGTCCCAGTGTCGCCTGCCTTCCATCTTCTCCCTAGGGCTCATTTCCGTGGCTATATAGACCCTCCCCGTCCTCCCCCCACAAGTGCTCTAATTTTGCTCATAATCAAGGTCTTCTCTTCCACATAATGGAACCTTATTATTACGTCTCTCGGGGAGTCTGGACTTCCTCTCTGGGCTCGAGTCAACCTATGTATTCTGTCTATTTTCAGAATGTCTGTAGCTTCCCTATCTAGAAAGGGATTAAATAGTTGCTGTGCTATACTTCTCAGTTCCGTGTTGCCATATAATTCAGGGAGACCTTTTATACGGAGATTCTTCCTTCTACTTCGATTCTCTTGGTCTTCTAATTTATATAGCAACAATCTGTTGGATCTCTGGAGGGTATTCATCTGTTCTGCTAATTTTACGAGCTTTTGGTCATGGATCTCTAACCTGTCTTCCACCTCTTCTACTCTCCCTAGGACTAGTCCTATATCTCCTCTTAGGGCTGCAATTTCCCCTTTCAAAGATGTCTCTAGATTTAGAAACATCTCTGAGAGCATTTCTCTTATTTGTGGCATCCCCTCTTGGGTTGTGGACCGCATGGTTCTTCCTATCTCAGTATCTCCACCTTCCGCTCCCCTTTCCACCTCTCTATTCTGTGTTTCCTCCTGTCCTTGAGTGGTGTTTAGTGGGATTTTATCCTCTGCCTTCGGTCCCGTTGTCTTTGACCCGTTTACCTTCCCTCCTTTACTTTCCTCCGGGCCTCTCTGTCTGTTTAGGCCTGATCTTAGGGGTACTCCTCCTTGGCTTAATCTTGGACCCCCCTGACCCTCCTCCCCCGTGTTAGCATTAGTGGCCATATATCTCTGGATACCTCCCGGGCTTTGAGTTGGTGGTATAGGCTTGACAGTCTTGTTTGTTTTACCCCTCATATTCATTGCCGTCCTTATTTCTATTTAGGGTGTTCCGGCTGTTGGTTGCACAGTCCTCTACTCCCTCTTCTATTCCCCTTGCTGCCACCCCTTTGTTGGCTAATCTAGTTTTTCCTGTGTGGGAATGGGGAACGGGGTATAGACTGTATAATTTTTCTCTGTGACCCCTATCTGAGCCCTTCTCCCTCTCGTGGGTGTCTCGGTCCTCCCTTTAGAATTTATGGACCCCAGGTCAGGTGTGGTCCATTAAAGAGAATACAGTACCATTGCATTACAACACATTTACCCCTGTCTTGCCCCCTCCTTACCCCACCACAGATAAATTTATGCTATACACCAATGGACAGCAAGCAACTAGCGGAGGCACCAAAACCAGAGAAGCAAAAAAGAAAAAAAAGGGGGAAGAAAAAACAAAGAAAAAAAGGTTTTATCTAAGGCTTGATGTGTCCCTTGACTTTGTCTCTTGACCCTTCTTTCCAAGGGGGTGTAAGAGTGAATATATGGAATATGGGGACAAAAGCAAGTACTAAGGAGTGTCTGTTCGAGCTGATGGGTCTCGAGAGAGACCGAGGTCAAAAACAATGGGATTGAGAAGATCTAGGTGAGGGGGGGATGCGGCACACTCTTCGATGGAGCCTCCAGTCAATATTCACTGTGCCCGTTCTCTTGGCTCTGGGTTGGGGGTCTCTTATGCATCCAGTCTCGGAAGTTATGGTTACCCCAGGGTATGTCCCTCTCTGCTGTCAGTCAGCGGTATATTAGTTTCAACGTTCCTGGTCATGGTGGACCCTATCGAATTGAATAGTACAGGAGTTTGCTGGGCCACAACTCAGCCTGAGAATAGTGTCCTGGTAGTAGTGTCCTGGGAGCCCCTAGGGGCTGTCTTTTTCGGTTTCCAGCCGTCCAGCCTCCTAACCCCCGATCTCTTGGTCTGTAACCACCTAGGGGCCCTTCTCCGGTCCCTTTTTATTGTAGGGTAGGGTAACTTTTGTTGTAGGGGTATCCCAGTGCGTTAAAAGCAGGGTACGGGTTATATGTGGAATATCTCCTTCCTGTGGCTCTAGTCTCTTCCCGACCCCAGTGAGCGAGGTTGATAGAAAGGTTTAGAGTTTTAACTAGTTATCGTCCTTGGATTAACTTTTTTTTTTTTTTGGGGTCGTGGACTAGGTATGTTCGATTTATCATATGTCCATATGTTCACTATTCGCCTGTCCCATAGAATTGTGAGACACAAATTTTCATTAGCTATACTGACAGTCAGTATGGGGATTCCTAACCCCTGGGCCGGCTTCCTCTCCGGGAGGAGAATGTGAAAGGTGCATGGATTGTAATAGGCACAAAAGCCACTCACCACTTCGGCGTCGGGTGCGGGGTCGGTATTCAGTACCTCCTCCACTGCTTCATGGTGGGGATCGCTGTCCGTTGCCCCCTTGAAGGAATTAGGTCCTGCTGAGTCCGTCTGTGGCTCTGAAGCTGTGCGGTGGGGAGCGGTGGGGTACGGCTACCCCCGGCAGATGCATGGGTGTTTTAGCCCGCTTCAGGGTGTCGGAGCGGGGCCGGAGGCGAGGGGGCAGAGGGGGCCTCTCAGCGCGTTCAGGTCTAGATGGCGGGCGGGCGGGTCAGCCACGCTCCTTCACGATCATTCCTCCTCCACATTCGGGCTGCGGTGCGTGGGATGTGAGAAGAACCGAGCTCTTCAGCGTGGCGGAGCGGGCGTGCGAGCAGGTACGGGCAGGTCTGGGCGCGGGCTTCTGACGAGAAGCGCCCACGCTATCACGTCATGACGTCCTCCTCCGGGCAGGAGTTCGATAGAGGGTTCTTTACTGTAAGAGTGGCAAGGATGTGGAATTCCCTTCCACAGGTAGTGGTTTCAGCGGGGGGCATCAATAGTTTCAAAAAACTATTAAATAAGCACCTGAACGACCGCAACATACAGGACTATACAATGTAATACTGACATATAATCACACACACAGGTTGGACTTGATGGACTTGTGTAACTATGTGCTGCGTTCTTCTCTGGTTCGGCCGGAAAAACTTCCAGGCTTAATGGGTGACCGAGGAGCCCTATTAGGCCAAGCTGTTTTTAATACTCCGCAGGAGAGACTAATAGTTCCAATTTCCTTGTCCTGGAATGATCAGTCCTGTTCCACAGTAGCATCTATAGATTCTGGTAATGGTGGTGTGTTTCTAGATGCAACGCTGATTAAAAGACTTCAGATACCTACTGTATCTAAAAACCTTCCGCTCTGTGTAACTACTCTTGGTGGAGACCCTCTTGGTGATGGACTTATTACTCATGAATCCAAGCCTCTCTCTGTCTGGTTGGCGGCTCGTCATCTAGAAGTTTTATCATTTGACATCATCCCGTCTCCTAAACACCAAGTAATTCTCTGGTTTCCTTGGGTATGTAAACATAACCATCTATTGACTTTTCCTCTGGTCAAATTTCTGCCTGGAGCACCTCCTGTCATGTCCACCGTCTCCAAAAGGTAGTACGTAATAAAGTGTCCATTCATGAGGTGTCTAAGGACCCTGAATTACCTGATGCCTTTGCCGAATTTGTTGATGTATTTTCTGATTTTCCTAAGGGGAGAATCTATCCTCTTAACCTTGCGGAGACAAAGGCAATAGAGGAATACATTGAAGACAGTCTAAAGAAGGGTTTGATACAAACCCCTCTCCTCCCTTTACTTGCACTTAACAGTAGCCCATGACG
Source organism: Lithobates sylvaticus (assembly GCA_028564925.1). Classification (NCBI taxonomy): domain Eukaryota; kingdom Metazoa; phylum Chordata; class Amphibia; order Anura; family Ranidae; genus Lithobates; species Lithobates sylvaticus. Next base: position 318,573,462 of record CM053027.1, read on the forward strand.
TAAAAAACATTAGATCCATGGGCAGATGGCAGGTAGATATCCCCTCTTTAGGAGAGGAGGAGTGGGAGGAGTGCCTAACAACATTCATTCCATCCATGATTGTGGCCAAGGATAGATTCAAACAACTAAAGTTTATCCATAGAGCATATTACACACCAAAGAGGCTGGTGGGCATATACCCTGACCTCAGCCCCAACTGCACTAGATGTGATCTAAAACCGGGCACCTTCTTTCACAAGGTTTGGTCCTGTCCCAAACTCTGCCCGTTTTGACGCACAGTGGCGGATACTCTGGAGAATGTATGTGGGGTGAATATACCCCTCGATCCCCTGACCCTGCTACTGAGTCATTTAGAGGATATAGAAGGCACCCATTATGCTAAATTGTGCCTTATCTACTCGCTATTTTATGCTAGAAGGGAAATCTTGCTTAAATGGAAGCAGAAAGAGGCCCCATCCAAGGACTCATGGCAAAAGACGGTCAATAATGTGCTACCACTCTACCGAATCACTTATGAGAGTAGAAACTGTCCACTGAAGTTTGAAGACCCGAGGGTCTATTTTTGGAGGTCTCCTCGTCCAAGTTACCCCGCCCCCCGGGGCTATTACTGGTACCACCTCCTTCTGGGGCTTAGTTTTTTTTCGACTCGGGCCCCCTCACCTTCCTAGCCCTAATGGGAGACCCCAGCCCCCACCAAGTTAGCATACTTATTTTTACCTACTTCTACTTCTACTCCTCCTCTGCACGCCCCATAATTTACTACTGTCTCAATACTATCATAATGTTATAAGATAAACCTACAATATCCTGTACATGTAGTTGTTGGTGTTGAGGATCTTTTGCCTCTGTAATGGTTCTTTATACTACTTGTTGTGTATGTACTGTCTTGTATGTTTAATAAAATCTTTTCTGTTAAAAAAAGAAGGGTTTCATTCGGCCTTCCTCCTGTGGGGGCAGAGTTCTTTTTTGTGGAGAAAAAAGATGGAGGACTTAGACCCTGCATTGACTTCAGAGCTCTCAATTGAATTACTGTAAAAAATCGGTATCCGTTCCCTTTAATTACTGAGCTGCTTGGGGGGCATTATGAGTGTCATGTGATGCCATTTTGACTTTGCAATGCCCCCGCCGTATTCCAGGAGCTTGTGAATGATATTTTCAGGGATCTACTTGACTCTTTTGTTGTCGTCTTCTTCGATGATATACTTATTCACTCTAAAGATTTATAGCATCATCATTACCATGTTCGCACTATTCTCCAACGTTTAAGAGATCATAGGTTGTACGCCAAACTTTCCAATTGCTCTTTTGAACAATCGGAAATACCTTTCTTGGGTTATATAATTTCGTCAGGAGAATTCCAGATGGATTCCAAGAAACTTGATGCCATCTTACAATGGCCCGGACCTTCCACATTAAAGGAAATACAGCTATTCATTGAATTTTGTAACTACTATCCAAAATTTATCAATAATTTTTCCAAGATTCTGGCTCCTATTACTGTCCTCATTAAAAAAGGGACCAACTGCTCTCAGTGGTCTCCTGAAGCTTTGGAAGCTTTTGGTCACCTAAAGTCTGCCTTTTGCTCCACTCCTGTTCTCCGCCATCCTCAGCCATCAGCTCAATATTTCTTGGAGGTTGATGCCTCCGAAGTATGTGGAGGAGCAGTGTTATCCCAATGAGAACCTATTTCCAACAAGCTACATCCGGTCGCCTTTTTCCTCCAAGAAATTCTCTGTCACAGAACAAAACTATGACATAAGAAAGATAAATCATTTAGCTAAAAAACTAGCATTGTCCAAATGGAGACATCTATTAGAAGGTGCGGAACTTCCTGTTGTGGTTCAAACTGGCCATACGAATCTGACCTACTTGGAGAAAACCCGAAGACTGAATTCCAGACAAGCCCGCTGGGCATTATTTTTCACTCGGTTTAACTTTGTCGTAACATACATTCTGGGTACTAAGAACACCAAGGCTGATGTCCTGTCTCAGCAATTCCCTTGCGAGATTCTTCAAGCTCCTCCAGATCATATTGTTCCTCCAGAACTAGTTTTGACAGGTACCCAGCTCCCACTTCCACGCAAGCCGCCTATGTGGCCCCTCCCTCCCTGTACTCTGCAACATGTCATTGGTCCCAGAAAATTGCTCGGCCATTTAGGAGATGCAGCACGACTCACGCATGTGCAGTGCGCACCCAGCTGTGAAGCCGCAAGCTGTCACAGTCGGGTGCCTACAGTAGTGATACCGGCACCACGGAGAGAAGAGGGAGAGAACCGAGGGTTCAGGCGGCCACATCGCTGGACCATGGGACAGGTGAGTGTGTGTCGATTAAAAGTCAGCAGCTACACTTTTTGTAGCTGCTGACTTTTATTAAACACAGAAACGCCTGGAACTCCACTTTAACTGGACAAGATTTTCAGTATATTTTTTAATTTCAAACCTGGCCAGTAGAACCTCCTGCATTTAATGGTGCCCACCCTCTGCGATCCCAGTTGTCATCCGGAGGAGCTGGGGCTGTTACTTCACTAGATACCTTTGAGCTGATCCCAAGGTTTTGCAAATGTTTTTTTCCAAAAAGAAAAAAAATTACTGTGGTGTGTAGGGCAGGCACTTTATATCTGGTGGGGGCTCTTCGTGCACCTGTCATTCATAAATTATTTGTTCTGATGGTCTCTAGGGTTGAGTTGAATTGTAGTGGGTTTAATTTGAACAGGGTACAATGAATGTCAAAGCAGTTATGATGTTGAAATTGAACCCCTTTGAAATCAATGATAGATGAATTTTTCAAATTTAAAATGCCCTTTTTCTTGACTAATAGCCAAGGGGTGGCAAAAAATAGCATGGCGGTGGGCACTGCCCTGGGGTATATGTACCAATACAAAATAAAACTTCCATTTGGCTGGGAGCACTGATTTTCTAAATGCTTAAACCGATACATCAAAAATGCTCAAATTCCTTTAAATAACATGCCTGGGGGTTGCCCTAATTCTGGTTGTGAATGGGTGCATCTCTGTTATGTACAGAAAGCGCTGCAGCAGCACTAACATTTACAAAGAAAAAAACGTGTTTAAAACAGCCAGCAAATGACATGTCATTGACAACTTCTTTTTGAAAAAAAAAAAAAAAAGACAAAATAAAAAAAAAAAATAAAACAGCACACAGACCCCCTTCAATGGTCTGCTATGTATTTTGTGGACCTTTGGAGGGATGTGTGTGCTGTTTTAAAGCAAGAGTTCAGAAAAAATGTAAAATAAAAATTGTAGAGTCCCCCCAAAATGTATACCAGACCCTGGTATTTTAAGGCTACTCTATGCATTAAAAAAAAAAAAAAAGACAATACAAAATTAGGTCCCCCAGGAAATCCATACCAGATCCTTAATCTGAGCATGCAGCCTGGCTAGTCAAGAAAGGGGAGATGAATATGCCCTTCCCTTCTGAACATAACCAGGTCACATGGCTTTAAAATGTGGGACCCCTTTCTGGCAAGCCTCCATAACACCTTGTCCCCATGTTGATGAGGACATAAACTCTTCCCCAAAAACCTGGCAGGTGGTTGTGGTGATGGTGGTGGTGTTTGGGGGTGTCTGTTATTTTTGGTGAATTAGGAACATTTTACTTCAGAGTTGTTTTTCCTCCAATGAAGCCTCAATCCATCTGTTGTAGAAGTCTCGGTGCCCCTACCATATTCTACTTGATTAAGGATTAATGCAAAATCCAGAAGGTGAGTGAGTATGGAAGAGCCCTGGGGCAATCATAAAAAAAAATAATAATACAGAATTATGTTTATGAATTTTTTTTTTTTTACAGAATTCTGAGTTTAAAAGTCAGAATTCTGAGATTAAATGTCAGAATTCTGAGATTCAAAGTCAGAATTGTAAGTTTAAAAAAAAAAAAATCACAGTGAGTGCACAGATCTTACTGTAGCTGACAGCCACCTATAAGGGTAGTTCTTCATTGTATATTAATAATATTCTTTAATAACTGTCTGGCATGTAAAGCTTACTGTTTGTGCCTTTTCCTCACCAAGACCTGAAAATAGAAAACATTCTTTTTGACAGTGCCAGCTATTAAAATATTGCTGATCTTGGCTGGGCAGTGATGACAGTTGAGCATCTTAAAATACAGAAAGATTTAAGAGCACATTGACACCCTTGTTTAAATGGCACCTAAGGTAACAAATGTTATATCTGCCTGATGATTTTATTGTAGTGTTTAGCCAGGTTTTTCTTTATTAAATAGAAGAGTTATAGTGGTGTTCTGCTTTCCCTAAATAGAAAATGTCTCCACTGCTGTGGTTGCTTTAAGTAGGTTTTCAGGTAAAACTATACCCCAGACAAAACGTAGGAAGTTCTAAGACCTGCAGAAGCGCTGGAGCTACTTTGCAGTGGACTTTGAGGTCATGTGTTTGTAGCACTACCCCCTAAGGAACCGCTGGATTCTGAATCCCCCTTTGTCTGCATAGCTAGGCAACAGGCATTTTCATCAGGCACACATAGTCAGATAACCATTTTAAAGGCTTTGTTTTTGTTATTGGTGGTAAATAATTTGGATGGGGTTAGGATGGTAATGGGATGTCAATAACTTGGTCAATGTAGAACTTTGAGGACAACTTAAATGAACACAGACTTCTAGAAAAAATCCCAGACTGTACTACCTCCGGAATAACTGTACAACTTGGCTGACCACACGTCCCAACTTGATTTCAGGTACTTTAGTCTTCCCTGCAAAGTGCCAGTGCACCTGGCTCTATTTGAGAATTCCCCAAGCAAGGGTAGAGGATAGCAGTATGCTGTCCCTCTGAAAGCTAGCTGAATATTGCGCTTGGCTGCAATCTCCATTGAAGACTTTGGAGGGTGAAAAGTGTAGAAGTAATTTGAGAACCACTGTGGCTACACTGTCTTCTTAGCACAAACTCCAGACTGTGTTCCCAAGGGAAACTACTTTCCACAGACTGGCAAAGAACTTTCAATACTGATCCCAACACTGGCACATTAGCACACGATTATCCCAAGCAGGTGTTGAAGATTGGCAGTAGCTGTCCCTCCCAAATGGCTAGCTGGGTATTGCACATGGCTGCCTCTCCCCTATAGGCTTTGGGTGGTGAAAACAGGCAGAGGTCTGATTTCTGTCCAGGCCTCCTGTTGTTAAGGTCCCACTTGCTTGCCAGGTGTCTCATCCAGTCAAGATGAGACAGAAGGGGGTGAGAGCCCCTCTCTGGTTCCTTCCTCCTCTCTCTCAGCACACAGGGCCAGGCTCCACAATATTTAAGGGCCATCTCCCCACCTTCTGAGCATCCTTACCCATGGATTGCCAGAGAGCCCTTGAATATTTAGGCTCTGCCTACTAAGTTCTAGAACCTTCAGGGAGCTTTTAGAAACCAAAGGGAGGCGATGGAGACTCAACCCGCAGAGCCTGCCGGCTAACTAAACAATTAACCCTGGCTCCACTGACTACAGTGGAGCCCAACTAACTTTACCTAAACAACTATGTGCACAGGGGGTGCTACATGTAAACTCTAGACAATCCCAGAAAGATTCAGACTCATGAGAAAGTTTATACATCATATATGCCAGCATACTTTTTCTCTGTCCTCTGCCTCATTTTTTTTCCTCACCTTAATATGGCTACAGGTATTTCTAGATTAGCTGTTTGATGCCATGGCTGGTTATTTCTCCCTGGGCATTAGAGTAGATGAGTTGTCAGTCAGTGAACCAGAAGACAGCATTTGAGCTGGCGATATTAGTAAAGAGCTATTTATCTTCTAGAGATGGAGATGGACCCTTAACCTCTGAGACCTCATAAACAATGTAACTATATACATACATACTGTGTGCAATCGCTTTAATTATCCTAAAGTGGAAGTGTGGCCCTGTTAAAAAGTATTCATTGAGCGCCAAATGTCATCAGTACTTGTCAATATAAATACATGCACTAATGCATCAGCTATGCTTCTGGCAATTTAGAAAAAAATGTAGTCCTTTTCCCATTCCCACATGCTCAAATTGGTGCTATCTTTGACTGTACTAGTCATGTTCTGCCATTTTAAGACTCACTGTTGAAAAAAATGGTAATCGAGTTTTAAAGTTTTTCTTCCCTTTTCTACACTGCTTGCCTTAGCCTGCACTAACCATGATTTGTATTGCCCAAATCACAGGTCTTTCTGCTAAAGAGAGTAAGGTGACCAGATTTTTAAAATATAATTCGGGGACATTTTTTTTTACTAGTAATGGCAGCAATCTGCAACTCTTTACCCATCTCCGCCACTGCCGCCTGCCTCACAGCCTGTCAAGTATTACTCTCCGGGCCCCAGGTACTACTGGGTGGGGAGCAGAGGAAGATTACTCGACCAGGGAAGGCAAGGAGATAAACAGGCAGGCGGCTGGCCGGGACTTGAGCCAAGGCAGAAGAACATGCGAGCGGAGCTAAATGAGCATGCGCCCGAAACTGAAGAAATAGTCCCTCCGCTCCGACCAGAACATGATCATCAGAAAGGGGCACAAATGATGTAAAAAAATAAACCCCCATAAGCTAGTAGGAGCGGCAGAGGAGGGGGGGGGGTGCAATTCAGATTTTTTATTTTTTTTATTCTGCACGGGCTGTCTTTGAAATTGCCCCAGCCCCTGTTCAAATTCCAATCCGGGGACAAAACCGGGGACAGACTTGGTCCGGGGACAGTGTCCTCAATCCGGGGACTGTTCCCGGGAACCGGGGATGTCTGGTCACCCTAAAAGAGAGTGGAAATCATGACTTGATAACAAAAAAGGTTTCAGAAACACTGACCTGACATAGCTTAATGCTGATCTAAATTGGAGAAGTTCTTTAACTGAAGGTGAGGACTGGCTTGATATATATTCTGAAGTCATTTAAATAAAAGCTATCATCTTGAGAACTGCATGTGAATTTAAATCTGCACTTGAAAATGACTTTTGAAGAGCCAAAGATTTAATTTGTTTTGTTGCTTTACAGCCTAACTTCAGACAAATTTCTTTTAAATAGAGTGGGGAAGAGTTACATTTTTAAAGAGTTTTTATTTATCTGTGAGATTTTTCCTCACATAGTATCATTGTAATGCTCATACAATAACTAGGGGAAGTTCCAGAGATGTGAAGGTACAGACAGCAATATAAAAAAAAAAAAAAAACTTCTCATTATAGTATGTTCTGGCAGGAAGTGAGGAGAAATCCCACCAATAAGGACAGCAATAAATGAATAAATACCCAGCAGAGGCTTTTACCTGTTCCACTCTATCCACATGCAATATTTTGGTTGGGCAGTAATAAGGCAGGGCTGTATATCAATCAGCAAAGTGATATGCAGTGTTAATTACCATCAAATTTCAATTTAGTTTTAGTCATAGTCTTTTGACTCAAATGCTATTTTAGTTTTTTAATATATTTTTTAACTAGTTTTAGTTGTACTCTAGTCATCTGATATGTTTTAGTTTTGGTCGTATTTTAGTCGACTAAAATCTCCAGTACATTTTAGTTGACTAAAATCTCCAGTACATTTTAGTCGACTAAAAGCTAATGGGTTTAGTTAAATTGGAATACATTGTGCTATATAACCAGTGTTAATTGTTACGTAAAATTTAAATTTAGTTTTAGTCATAGTCTTTTGAATAAAATGCCATTTTAGTTTTAGTTGTATTTTAGTTGAATAAAATAGTGTTAAAGGGGTTGTAAAGGTTTTTTTTTTCTTTTTTAAATAACAAAGATGTCATACTTACCAACTCTGTGCAAGGGTTTTGCACATAGCGGCCCTGATCCTCCTTTTCTGGGGTCCCCCGGTGGTGCTCCTCCTCTTCATGAGTGCCCCCATGGAAAGCTGCATTCCGTGTAGGCACGCTTCATTGTCCATTGACACAGGCAGCAGGACTCGTCTCCGCCCCCAGCTCCTGTGTCACTGGATTTGATTGACATCAAATGGCTCCTGTTGCTATCAATCAATCCAATGAGGACCCAAGACAGTGGCTGGAGCTGCTGTGCTCATCCTCATTGCTGGAGCGATCGTGTTCAGGTAAGTAAAAGGGGGCTCTGGGGGGCTGCACTACAGAAGATTTTTCACCTTAATGCATAGAATACATTAAGGTGAAAAACCTTGAGGGTTTACAATTCCTTTAATTTCGTAGCCGAAAATATTTTTGTCTACAAAATTAACTGGTGATATGTCACCCTTTTGTTCACTCTTGTAAACAGAATGCGTAAAATTGCATTTGTATAATGCATAACTGGAAATGAGCTGACAGTCAGGATGAGAAGGACCTGACAGGGTGTGTGGAGGCGTAAAGGAAAAAGAGTTAATTTGGCTGCCGGTGATGCACACACTGAAAATGTTAATGCATTTTTAATTAATTTTAACCACTTCCCGCCCGCCATATTGCAATATGACATCGGGAAAGTGACGTGATCAGCATAACAAGCTGGCGTGCGACCGTGGGGGTGCGCAGTTCGGCGATCAGCGGTGCGGTGTGTCAGACTGACACACCGATCTCAGTAAAGAGTCTCTGATGGAGACTCTTTAACACGTGATCAGCTGTGTCCAATCACAGCTGATCACTTTGTAAGAAGGAAGAGCCGTGTTTTGGCTTTTCCTCACTCGCGTCTGATAAACACGAGTAGAGGAGAGCCGATTGGCTGCTCTCCTGACAGGGGGTGTCTGAACTGATTAATTATCAGTGCAGCCCCCCCCCCCCCGAGGATGCCCACCCAGGGCCACCAGGGATGCCACCACTGATGACCACCACTGATGGCCACCAGGTATGCCACCCATGGCCACCAGGATGTCAATGTGTGTCCACATATGATGCCAATTAGTGCCCATCTGCAATACCTGCTAGTGCCTCCATAGCAGTGGTGCCCATCAGTGCCATCTATCAGTGTCCATCACTGCCACTCATCGGTGCCACCTATCAGTGCCCATCAGTGCCCACCTATTAGTGCCCACCTATCGGTGCCCATCAGTGCCAACTATGAGTGCCTATCAGTGCCATCTATGAATGCTCATCAGTGCTGCATATCAGTGCCGCCTATCAGTGCCCATCAGTGCCACTCATTAGTGCCCCTCAGTGCCACCTCATCAGTGCCAGTCAGTGCAGCCTCATCAGTGCCCATCAGTGCAGGAGAAAACTTACTTATTTACAACATTTTATAACAGACCAAAGAAAACCTTTTTTTTTTCAAATTTTTCTGTCTTTTTTTTTTATTTGTTTACCCCAGAGGTGATCAAATACCACCAAAAGAAAGCTCTATTTATGGGAGCAAAATTATAAAAATTTTGTTTGGGTACAGTTTAGCATGACCACGCAATTGTCATTTAAACAGCGACAGCTGTGCCTGCTGTACCATATACTTGCATTAGAAAGTATCCTGTTCGCTTTGTATTGCTTTCTTTATATGAAATCCCTGGTGTTCCTGCCAGTCCCTCTCCTTTCTTATTAAAGACTGCAGGTCAGTTCTCTAGCTATGCTGGGAACTCAGTGTACTCTTGTGCAATGATTAGACCCGTCCTGACATACCCCTGCTGCCCAGTCACTGGGAAGCTCGGCGTGCTGCTGTTTCACTTCCCCCATCTTTTGTGCAGCTGAGAACAGAGGGAATGTAATCAGTTATAAAAAAAAAGTATTTATAATGTGTTTTTTTTTTCTTTTTATATTTATAGAAAAATGTTTTGCCTTTCATTTCTATTTTAAACGGAATAAGTTGTTTTACAAGACAATCGTTTACAATTACTTTAAGATACAGGGAAAAAATTAAGTGATTTTTCAAAGGGTTCCATCACCCAGCACCATTGTAAGTGGTTTGGAATAGAAGCACACAAGCCATACGGGTGATTGTGTGTTGTGATACCTAGTGAAACAAGATGGTTACAGATATGTTTTAGTGTGGACTTTATACAGTAGGGAGTGGATTTATTTTTTTATTTTTTTTTTTATTTATTTTTTTTTTTTTTCCACCTCAGCAAGAACTTGTTGGGACCAGATCAGAAGCGCCCTCAATTTTTGTCCCTCATTATGTCTTTACATCATTGTGGAACTGTTTCTCTCTTTTTTTTTTTTTTTTTTTTTTTAATTGATTTAACACTCAAAAATTTCACAGACAAATTTCTCCTTCTGTAGAGCTAATTGTAAGGGCTTAATAGTTGGGGCCTCTCCGGCTCTCTCTATTTCTAATATAGCTCTCCAATCTTGTCTGCCTCCCTTATCTCCCCATCCCCCCCCTTCCCCCCCCACCCTCCCTCCCCCCCGCCACTGGGGTCGCTCCTTTACTCAGTGTATGTTTATATTTACACATCTCTCTCTTACTTATTTCTTAATGCTTCTACATAGCTCCAAGACCTCTTGAACCTTCTCCATCCCTCCCATTTGGCTCTCATGTCCTCTCCTTCCTCGATCACACTATTTGCAAGGCATTCCATGGAGTAGATCCCCTCTACCGCATCTACCCATTCCCAAAGAGGTGGGCTCTCAGGGTCCCTCCATCTTCTGGGTATCACTCGTTTCGCCGCGTTTAGCAGATGCGGAACCAGAGAACTCCTGTATTGCCTGGACCCTACTGGTGTATCATGCAGCAGTACTTCCCATGGGTCCTCTTTGACCACTACCTTCGAGATCTCTTCAATGAATTTTAGGATAGATTTCCAAAATTTTTTAATTTTTGGACAGTCCCACCAGAGGTGTCCCATAGTTCCCCTTTCCTGGCAACCTCGCCAGCAGGAGTGGATTTATACTGCATATGAAGTAAAAGAAAATTTGGGCACGGATTAAGGACTTTCTAATGCTAAATGTTAAAATATTTCTGTATTTATGATTGATATTATTGGCTATAGAGTGTTTGGGAGATACCGGTAAGTGTAATTTATTTTTTTAGCACAATGTGAGTTCATGTGCACATTCAAGGGAAGTGTTACACACATTTTGAATGACCTCTGCTGCTCATAGAATATTGGCTACACAAAACTGCATTATTTGTGTATCTTCCTAGTCCTCAACGTTAACATTTTTCTGTGGAGATCCCACATTTTTTTAATGTAACTAGCTATCTGCTTCATATATCTGCTAGTAAATTAAAACCAAGGAAAGACAGATTACAAATGGCTGGACACATAATGTATAGTGTTTTGTTTAAAAGAACATTACATATCCATCCTAAGACTTCAGTGCTGCCAGTATTCACTCACACTCCTCACTAAATGCCTTAAACTGAGTTATCATTCTTCAGAGCCACAGGGTATGTTCTAATTGCCCCATGTTCAATAAAGGTGTCACTTATTCTACTCACTTATCACAATAGGCTCAGTTTACTAAGCTGTAATGATTATTTGCCATAATCATCATTCATTTCTGCTGTAAGAGCTGAAAATGGCCAGCATGATAGTTTTATAACAAATAAACCACAGTTTATGAACTGAGCCATCAGGACCATAAAACAATCATTGTCAAAGTGCATTAGCGAATCTGTTGACTGCAAGCTGTCAGTAATTTTCAGTATTTTTCTCTCATTGCATTGTCATAGGAAAGCTGACATCAGCATAGGCATATGCTTGTGACGTGTAAACATAGCTAGCATTAGAGGATCTGCTACTGACAAAGGTTTGGAGTCAGGAAGCAAAATGGAGGGTTATAGGACAAAGTAAGGACCTGGGCGAATTTGCTATTTTAGCCTTGTATTGCAGTGCCTTGAAAACGTATTCATACCCCTTGACATTTTAGAATGTTTAAATGTTAGAACCAAAAATGTAAATGTATTTTATTGGGATTTTATGTGATAGATCAACACAAAGTGGCACATAATTGCATAATTGTGATATGGAAGGAAAATGATAAATGGTTTTTCAAAATTGTTTACAAATAAATATCTGAAAAATTTGGTGTGCATTTATATTCAGCCCCCTTTACTCTGATACCCCTAACTAAAATCTAGTGGAACCAATTGCCTTCAGAAGTTACCTAATTAGTAAATAGAGGCCACCTGTGTATAATTTAATCTCAGTTTAAATTCAGCTGTTCTGTGAAGCCCTCAGAGGTTTGTTAGAGAACCTTAGTAAACAAAACAACATCATGAAGGCCAAAGAACACACCAGATGGGTCAGGGATAAAGTGAACTTTAAAGCAGGGTTAGGTTATAAAAAATCTCAAGTTTTAAACATCTCATAGAAAGCTGTTCAATCCATCATCTGAATATGGAAAGAGTATGGCACAACTGAAAACCTACCAAGACATGGCCCTCCACCTAAACTGACAGGAGAGCATTCATCAGAGAAGCAGCCAAGAGGCCCATGGTAACTCTGGAGGAGCTGCAGAGATCCCCAGCTCGGGTGGGAGAATCTGTCCACAGGAATACTATTATGCCGCGTACACACGACCGGACTTTTCAACCGAATTGGTCCGACGGAATTAATCCATCAGACAATTCGACCGTGGCGGCTTCATCGGACCTTCAGCGGACTTTAGATTTAGAACATGTTTCAAATCTTTCCGACGGACTCGAGTCCGGTCGAAAAATAAGTTCGTCTGTATGCTAGTCCAACGGGCGAAAACCGACGCTAGGGCAGCTATTGGCTACTGGCTATGAACTTCCTTATTCTAGTCCGGTCGTACGTCATCACGGTCGCATCCGTCGGACTTTGGTGTGATTGTGTGTAGACAAGTCCGATTCAACGGAAGTCCGTCGAAAGTCCATTGAAAAGTCAGACGGAATTCAGTCCGTCAAAGTCCGGTCGTGTGTACACGACATTAGTCATGCACTTCACAAATCTGGCCTTTATGGAAGAGTAGCAAGAAGAAAGCCATTGTTGAAAGAAAGTCATAAGAAGTCCCAAATGGAATTTGCAAGAAGCCATGTGGGGGACAGAGCAAACATGTGGAAGAAGGTGCTCTGCTCAGATGAGACCAAAATGTAACTTTTTGGCCTAAAAGCAAAATGCTATGTGTGGCGGAAAACTAACACGTTACATCACCCTAAAAACACCATCCCCACCATGAAACATGGTGGTGGCAGCATCATGTTGTGGGGATGCTTTTCTTCAGCAGGGACAGGGAAGCTGGTCAGAGTTGATGGGAAGATGGATGGAGCCAAATACAGGGCAATCTTAGAAGAAAACCTGTTAGAGTCTACAAAAGATTTGAGACTGGATCAGAGGTTCACCTTCCAGGAGGACAACGACTATAAACATACAGCCAGAGCTACAATGGAATGGTTTAGAACAAATCATATTCATGTGTTAGAATGGCCCAGTCAAAGTCCAGGCCTAAATCCAATTGAAAATCTGTGGCAAGAGTTGAAAATTGTTGTTCACAGACACTCTCCATCCAATCTGACAGAGCTTGAGCTATTTTGCAAAGAAGAATGGGCAGAAATGTCACTCTCTAGATGTGCAAAGCTGGTAGAGACATCCCCAAAAAGACATATACATTTAGGTCCTGTATTCAGGGGGCTGAATACAAATGCACACCACACTTTTCACATATTTATTAGTAAAAAAATTTGAAAACCATTTACCATTTTCCTTCAACTTCACAATTATGTGCCACTTTGTGTTGGTCTATCACCTCAAATCCCAAATAAAATACATTTATGTTTTTTTGGTTGTAACATGCCAAAATTTGGAAAATGTCAAGGGGTGTGAATGCTTTTTCAGGGCACTGTATGTAAAAACCCTGGTCTCTAAAGTTTATTGATAATCTCAGTGTTCAAAGTCTTAACTTTTATTTAAAGTGTGTTAATCCCCACAGAGTTGTACTACCCAATTCTTAGTGGAAATCCTTCAATAGAAGGGTATGGAAAAGCTGAGGGGGGGTACCTCGTCCTAGAATTATGTATAGAAAACGAACAAGGGGGGTTTGTTAGCCAACCTGACGGACTATCGCGGTACCTGAACAGACGTATGTCTAAATACAAAAGATTAATTCTAAATAATTTTTATTAACACATAGTATACATAAAACATGTCGCATATAATAAAAAAAAGGGTCATTCCAATCCAAGAATGTGCATATACATACAAATAGAAATAAATCAGAATGTTGAAACAAACTTGCTGATTAAATGCTGGTTGACGCGTTTCGCTTACAGCTTCTTCAGAACCAGAATATAGCAATTCGTATATCTGTAGTATATATCAAGGAGACATGAGAGTTGTTCGTGAGTGGATTAACAGATTTTATGTGTTTAGATCATTGATCAAAATTCAAACAATTTCAACAGGCATGGGCTGTTTAAAGTCTAAGATGTTGCCTACCTTCCAATTTTTGTTGACAAGGTAGGACCTATTATATGTCAGCCGTACCCAATTAGTTACCTAAAATTGAGTCTCTAGGGATAACCATCAAAGACTCGCAGAGTTTGGGGTCCGAGGCCAGCAAACAAGGCATGGGCTGTAAATGGAGAAGAAAAAAAAAAAAATTATATTTTTTGGATAAGAATCATAAAGAACGAAAACAAGAAAACCAATAGAAATTCTTTGATATGGTCAACAAGTGACCAGTCCCACATGAAGATAATAAATCCTATATACATATATATATATATATATATATATATATAAGGGATATACTCACATAAAAAAAGAAGAAATGAGCAGTACTAGAAAATAGACATGCCGGAGCTGGCCAGTAGCGTGGTGGTATAGAAGAGAGTAAACCTGCAATGCTGGCGTCCTGTAATTCATAGTGATAATATCAAGGATAAGTAACAATGCACTGACTTCCAATTCAAAAGCCAATCTATATATACCTTAAAAATCCAGCGGGGTTTTATTGTAGATCCCTTTAGGAAATGGTAGCTTCAAGTTGATGGCACAAACACCATGACAGATACAGCATCACATAAGTGAACTGAAAAAACGAAAAAAATAAATATAATAAAGAATATATATATATACACAGTATGGTATATTTAAAACCATATACTGTGTTCCACCGGTATTTGATTTCGTGTGTCAGCTCAGTGAAGTACAGCCTGACATAAGCCAAAAACGTACCTGGTAATGTCAGAAAAAAGGAGGGGCAACCCCACCTGAAGTGGATCGCCAGTTATCTGTGGCAAAGCTTTCAATTGACAAATCCGTAAGATGTAAACTCTATACAGAGAGAAAATAGAGTATGGCTAGTAACAAGGCTAATATTGGATTTTGTGTGTGCCGAGGGCTGATTAGTCCCTAAGGCAACACCTACAGCAGAAGAAGCAGCGTAGTAATCAAAAGTTTGAATGGATATACCTTGGAAAAGTTTGTCACAGGCAGCTCCCCAGCACTCCATCTATAACAACCATCTGCTGGAGTGCTGGCTAAATAGTCCATTTTGGCGCCAACTCTGGAGGGGAATACCGCCCCCCAAAGCCAATTAGGGATTCCTCCGATCAGCTGGAAAAGCAGCCAAGTCAGATGCCAGACCGCGCAGGTGCCGGGGCATCTCTGCGCACGCGCCAGACCAAGCAGAGGGGACGGGGCGCCCGCACATGAAGAGGTCCGCCCGCCACGGCCGAAAGCGAAAGTACGCGCATGCGCAGTGGGAAAAAGGCAATACCCGATCCAGACATGACAGATCAGTATTAAAAATATGAAGCCCTTGCAAGGCACATCCATCCTCTGAGCCAGCACATTCCGGGCAACGGGTATCTTTGCAGAAAAAATTATTAAAAATAAAATAAATAGGAATGAAAGTCAAAATCAATAAAAATAGAAATGAAAAAAAAAAAAAAAAATCAAAATAAATATAGTTAAAAAAAAAAAAAAAAAAATTAACAATTCTTTTCAACATTAACAGCCCATGTCAAGAGATGTAAAACGGGGAAAGAGACTCCTCCGACACCACCACCGCAACGCCTCCACCGAGGCAGCAATGGTTAGGTAAAAATACCTTCCATTCTGCCTGTTAATATCCAAGCCAGAGGAAGTTCAAAAATGTGCTCATTATCCCGGGTATTATGCTGGATTCGTATTGCCAATCTAAGCGATTAATTTCCCGAATGGGCCCCACGTGAGATATCTGCAACACATTTGTCTTGGCATTCCACTCAAGGCAATCTCCTCATGTCCTCTATACATAAACAACAGAAAAGCCGAAAACAAATAACGTATGCACATTACATAAGGTGACAACATGTATATAAATAGAAGAAAACCAATTTTTTACATTTAAAAAAAAAAAAAAGTTAGTGATGCTTCAAACTGTCTGCTTCATTATAAAGAGTCCATAGATAAACAGACCAGACTATATCCCCACTACAAATGGAACCTTTTAGTCAAGTGAGGAGAAAGAGAAAATTGTCCCAGTTGTCAAGGGCTCAGGAAGGGGGGTTCAAGGGATGGATTGGCCCTGGTCATAGAAGGGGTCAAAGAATTCATTAAATCGTTTCGACCGGGGGCCCCTGGTTTAAACGAATTATCCCCAAGGTGCAGGGAGGGGGGAATCGGGGCATACGGAGGGGGAATCGGAAGAAGGATTTGCGAGGATCATAGGAAGGGTCGGAAGCTGAGGGAGTCGTTTAAGCCAGGGGCCCTTGTGGCATTTAGCTTGAAGATCCACATGGCTTCGCGCTGCAGTAGTTTTCTGTCTATGTTGCCCCCTCTAGGATCCTCCATCGCACGCTCCAGGGCTGTGAAGCAAACCATGGATGTGTCATTCCTATGGTACATAGCTACATGTCGCCCTATTGGTGTATAGAGTAAATTTTTTCGTATGCAATAGATATGATCATAGATTCTCCTCCAGAAGTTTCTGAAGGTTTTCCCTACATAAAATGCTCCACATTTACAGAAGGCTATGTAAACTATCCCTTTTGTTTGACAGTTGGCTGAAAATTTAATAGTATGTGTTTCTTCATTAGGGAGTGTATAGGAAGATCCCTCCAGCACCCAATCACAGTAATCACAATAATGACATTTAAACATTCCTGGGATATCTACTTCATGTTCAAGGCGTCCTTGAAAGTGGGTGTGTACCAACCTATCTTTAAGAGATTGGCATTTCTTATAAGTAATTTGGGGTGTGGCCCCAATGCATTTTCCTACAATCCTATCCCCTGTTAGGAGGTGCCAATGTTTGCCAATGATATTTCGTATATCATCGTGATTACTGGAGTACGTAGTTATAACTCGGGTAGTATTCCCTTGCTTTTTATTATTACGCCTGTCCCCAAATAGCAAATCAACTCTGTCCCTATCCAGGGCCTTCTTAAATGCCTTTTTTAAGGTGGTCTTGCTATAGCCCCGTGTCTGTAGCCGTGCTCTCAACAGGTTAGCTTCCATTCTGAAAGCTTCCTCTGTTGAGCAGTTTCTCCTCAGACGTAAATACTGGGAATAGGGGATGCTCCTAATTAAGGCTTGAGGGTGTGAACTACTTGCATGGAGGATGGTATTGCCCGCCATTTTCTTTCTATAAAGAGATGTCAGAATTGTTCCATCTTCTTGTTTTTGTATGGTAAGATCTAGAAACGGTAGTGACTCCGAGCTGAATTCCATCGTGAACCTAAGGTTAAAATCATTGATGGAGAGTGCCCTCATAAATTCCCTCAAATCCTCCACACTCGCCTCCCATACCAAAAAAATGTCGTCGATGAATCTATACCAGCAAGATATGCTGGCTAGATACATCGATAGGTTGGGATTGGTGAACAGGGAACGCTCCCATCCCCCCAGGTACAAGTTAGCGTAGGATGGGGCACAGCATGTCCCCATCGCTACTCCCTGTACCTGGAGGTAGTGGGAGTCGTCAAAAGAAAAGACATTCTTTGTTAGGATGTGCTTTAGTAGCTCCAGTATAAATGTATTGTATGGCCTCCGTATCGGATCACTATCCCTAAAAAAGCTTTCCACAACCATTAATCCCAAAGAGTGAGGGATGCTACAGTATAGGGCCTCCACATCAATCGCAACTAGAAGACTAGTTGGGGAGACCTTTTTGTTATGCAAGACTCGTAGGAGCGCTAAGTTGTCCTGTAAATAGGAAGGAAGTTGCGTCACAAAAGGACGTAAGAAGGCATCCACTAATCTGCTGCCCTTTTCACTTTTAGCCCCTATACCCGATATAATCGGGCGTCCCGGAGGTTTTTTTATATTTTTGTGAGTCTTAGGGAGTGAATAGAAGGATGGAACTCTTGGATAGGTGGTTTTAAGGGCCTTAAATATGTCTTTGTCGATTATTCCCTCATTGAATGCTCGGGTAATCAGAGTCTCATAGTCTCCATTGAAGGTTACTATTTTTTCGTAGGGAATGAGGCTATACCAATCTTTATTGGAAAGGATGTCTAAACACATTTGTCTATAGTTTTTGGTATCCATTATTACAACATTTCCTCCCTTATCTGCCATTTTTATTGTAATGTCCTTATTATCTTGGAGTTGGGAAATCACAAGTTGTTGTTCTGACGTTAAATTTTTTGTTTTCTGTGACCTGAAGTCTAGTTTTTTGACTTCGTTAGTTACTTGTTGTAAGAAGGTCCAGATGCTAGGATTCGTTTTTAGGGAAGGGAAGTTAGTGGATTTGTTTAAGAATTTAGGTATTTCCCTGGGTGGAATTGCCTGAGGGGGGTCCCCCGAGACGAGCGGGGAAGCCCCCTTTGCAGGACCACCCTGGGATTCTTCACTTTCATCCAAAAGGTCCATCAGGTCCTTGAGAGCAAGGAAGTCCCTAACTGTAAATCCCTTCCATTTTTCACGTTCAATATACTCTTGTTTTTTCTTTTTCCTTTCATCGTCAAACATAAATTTATAGGTAAGTCTTCTGGCCAATAGGTTGAGGTCCTTAACGACCTCAAAACTGTTGGTATAAGATGAAGGACAGAAGCTTAGGCCTAGACCCAAAACCTTTAATTCCATTTGTGATAGGGATTTTGAAGATAGGTTAATAACTTGTAACTGGTCCTCTATCGGTCTTTGTACGCGAATCTCTCCAGATTCTGCGGAGCTGTTGAGCGATTTGGAGGGTCCTGTGTAGGGGGAAACAATTGAAAAAACTTTTCTTTTATATTTTTGGAAATCGCACCTCCATTTCTTGCAGTATTAAAGCCTGGGAGGGGAGTTGATGGTGGGAACAGGGGGGCTCTATTGGCTCCTGTCAGGGGTTCTGAATCGGGAAATTCACCTGAGGTCGGAATGCGGGGGTATATACCCATTAGACCACCCGCTCTCATATCATGGTTCTCGTGTCCATCACTGGGGTAATCCTTTAATTTTTTATCTTTTCCCCTTTGTTACCATTATCGCCTGTCTTTTGCCTCTTCCTTGATCCTCTCTGTCTACCTCTACCACGTGTAGGGAGAGAGGATTGATTTGGATGGGCTGAATAAGAGAAATTTGAGAAATTTGACGAATCAGAGTCAGTGCCGTCTCTGAAATCCCCGTCACTTTGTGACTGGGTCTTGTCCGTATTTCGTTCCTGTTTTCTCTGATTCTTTCTTCCTTGTTTCCCTCCACTTTGGGGCCATCTATAAGCATATTTCCCTTTGAATGCCATTTTATCTCTAATGAATTTCACATCCTTTTTATATATGAGATCTTTGTTATATTTCTCCAAGTATTCTTTTAAAGATTTATCCTTTTCCAAAAATTTGGGGTGAGCACATAGAGATACATTTTGTTTCTGAAATTCTATAATCTCGATATCGAGGTCCTTTATATCCTTATTATAGTGATCAATTAACGCTAACATCATTTTGGATGTGCATTCCTGTAAGTTGGATTCCCATTTTTGTTTGAAGTCCAAGTTGGTCTCCCAAAGATTTGGGAAGACCTGAATTCTCAGACCCTGAGGATTCAGGCCTTCCTTTAAGTATCTCTCCAGACATTTCACCTGCCAAAACAGGTTAGATTTCCTTTCGAGGGCCTGTCTCAATTTTGTTATTAGTACCTCAATTTCCAGTTCAATTCCATGATCATCCCCACATTCTTTATGTATCCTCGACATAAGCCCATCCCATTCAGAACCAGTATAGTCCGTCATTGTTGAATTTTCTCTAAAGGAGAAGCCAATATCCTATCTATGGACAAAAGAGATGAAGCAAAGACAAAAGTTGAAACATAGAAAAAATTATATAAAAAATATGATATTTGGTTTATAAATTAGTAAATCAAAATTGTTACTGTCCACTGAACAATATTGCTCGAAGTGGACTACTCCCAAAGCTAAAAATGAGCCTTTTCGGCTCGGATAAATTTATAGAAGGGTATGGAAAAGCTGAGGGGGGTACCTCGTCCTAGAATTATGTATAGAAAACGAACAAGGGGGGTTTTTAGCCAACCTGACGGACCTGATCAGACGTATGTCTAAATACAAAAGATTAATTCTAAATAATTTTTATTAACACATAGTATACATAAAACATGTCGCATATAATAAAAAAAGGGTCATTCCAATCCAAGAATGTGCATATACATACAAATAGAAATAAATCAGAATGTTGAAACAAACTTGCTGATTAAATGCTGGTTGACGCGTTTCGCTTACAGCTTCTTCAGAACCAGAATATAGCAATTCGTATATCTGTAGTATATATCAAGGAGACATGAGAGTTGTTCGTTAGTGGATTAACAAATTTTATGTGTTTAGATCATTGATCAAAATTCAAACAATTTCAACAGGCATGGGCTGTTTAAAGTCTAAGATGTTGCCTACCTTCCAATTTTTGTTGACCTATTATATGTCAGCCATACCCAATTAGTTACCTAAAATTGAGTCTCTAGGGATAACCATCAAAGACTCGCCGAGTTTGGGGTCTGAGGCCAGCAAACAAGGCATGGGCTGTAAATGGAGAAGAAAAAAAAAATTATATTTTTTTGGAAAAGAATCATAAAGAACGAAAACAAGAAAACCAATAGAAATTCTTTGATATGGTCAACAAGTGACCAGTCCCACATGAAGATAATAAATCCTATATACATATATATATATATATATATATATATATATATATATATATATATATATATATATATATAAGGGATATACTCACATAAAAAAAGAAGAAATGAGCAGTACTAGAAAATAGACATGCCGGAGCTGGCCAGTAGCGTGGTGGTATAGAAGAGAGTAAACCTGCAATGCTGGCGTCCTGTAATTCATAGTGATAATATCAAGGATAAGTAACAATGCACTGACTTCCAATTCAAAAGCCAATCTATATATACCTTAAAAATCCAGCGGGGTTCTATTGTAGATCCCTTTAGGAAATGGTAGCTTCAAGTTGATGGCACAAACACCATGACAGATACAGCATCACATAAGTGAACTGAAAAAACGAAAAAAATAAATATAATAAAGAATATATATATATATATACACAGTATGGTATATTTAAAACCATATACTGTGTTCCACCGGTATTTGATTTTGTGTGTCAGCTCAGTGAAGTACAGCCTGACATAAGCCAAAAACGTACCTGGTAATATCAGAAAAAAAGAGGGGCAACCCCACCTGAAGTGGATCGCCAGTTATCTGTGGCAAAGCTTTCAATTGACGAATCCGTCAGATGTAAACTCTATACAGAGAGAAAATAGAGTA
This sequence comes from Lithobates sylvaticus, assembly GCA_028564925.1. Taxonomy (NCBI): domain Eukaryota; kingdom Metazoa; phylum Chordata; class Amphibia; order Anura; family Ranidae; genus Lithobates; species Lithobates sylvaticus. The sequence continues at coordinate 318,594,955 of CM053027.1, forward strand.
TGGCTAGTAACAAGGCTAATATTAGATTTTGTGTGTGCCGAGGGCTGATTAGTCCCTAAGGCAACACCTACAGCAGAAGAAGCAGCGTAGTAATCAAAAGTTTGAATGGATATACCTTGGAAAAGTTTGTCACAGGCAGCTTCCCAGCACTCCATCTATAACAACCATCTGCTGGAGTGCTGGCTAAATAGTCCATTTTGGCGCCAACTCTGGAGGGGAATACCGCCCCCCAAAGCCAATTAGGGATTCCTCCGATCAGCTGGAGAAGCAGCCAAGTCAGATGCCAGACCGTGAAGGTGCCGGGGCATCTCTGCGCACGCGCCAGACCAAGCAGAGGGGACGGCGCCCGCACATGAAGAGGTCCGCCCGCCACGGCCGAAATCGAAAGTACGCGCATGCGCAGTGGGAAAAAGGCAATACCCGATCCAGACATGACAGATCAGTATTAAAAATATGAAGCCCTTGCAAGGCACATCCATCCTCTGAGCCAGCACATTCCGGGCAACGGGTATCTTTGCAGAAAAAATTATTAAAAATCAAATAAATAGGAATGAAAGTCAAAATCAATAAAAATAGAAATGAAAAAAAAAATAAAAATAAAAATCAAAATAAATATAGTTAAAAAAAAAAAAAAAAAAAATTAACAATTCTTTTCAACATTAACAGCCCATGTCAAGAGATGTAAAACGGGGAAAGAGACTCCTCCGACACCACCACCGCAACGCCTCCACCGAGGCAGCAATGGTTAGGTAAAAATACCTTCCATTCTGCCTGTTAATATCCAAGCCAGAGGAAGTTCAAAAATGTGCTCATTATCCCGGGTATTATGCTGGATTCGTATTGCCAATCTAAGCGATTGATGTCCCGAATGGGCCCCACGTGAGATATCTGCAACACATTTGTCTTGGCATTCCACTCAAGGCAATCTCCTCATGTCCTCTATACATAAACAACAGAAAAGCCGAAAACAAATAACGTATGCACATTACATAAGGTGACAACATGTATATAAATAGAAGAAAACCTATTTTTTAAATAAAAAAAAAAAAAAAAGTTAGTGATGCTTCAAACTGTCTGCTTCATTATAAAGAGTCCATAGATAAACAGACCAGACTATATCCCCACTACAAATGGAACCTTTTAGTCAAGTGAGGAGAAAGAGAAAATTGTCCCAGTTGTCAAGGGCTCAGGAAGGGGGGTTCAAGGGATGGATTTGCCCTGGTCATAGAAGGGGTCAAAGAATTCATTAAATCGTTTCGACCGGGGGCCCCTGGTTTAAACGAATTATCCCCAAGGTGCAGGGAGGGGGGAATCGGGGCATACGGAGGGGGAATCGGAAGAAGGATTTGCGAGGATCATAGGAAGGGTCGGAAGCTGAGGGAGTCGTTTAAGCCAGGGGCCCTTGTGGCATTTAGCTTGAAGATCCACCTGGCTTCGCGCTGCAGTAGTTTTCTGTCTATGTTGCCCCCTCTAGGATCCTCCATCACACGCTCCAGGGCTGTGAAGCAAACCATGGATGTGTCATTCCTATGGTACATAGCTACATGTCGCCCTATTGGTGTATAGAGTAAATTTTTTTGTATGTAATAGATATGATCATAGATTCTCTTCCAGAAGTTTCTGAAGGTTTTCCCTACATAAAACGCTCCACATTTACAGAAGGCTATGTAAACTATCCCTTTTGTTTGACAGTTGGCTGAAAATGTGTTTAGACATCCTTTCCAATAAAGATTGGTATAGCCTCATTCCCTACGAAAAAATAGTAACCTTCAATGGAGACTATGAGATTCTGATTACCCGAGCATTCAATGAGGGAATAATCGACAAAGACATATTTGAGGCCCTTAAAACCACCTATCCAAGAGTTCCATCCTTCTATTCACTCCCTAAGACTCACAAAAATATTAAAAAACCTCCGGGACGCCCGATTATATCGGGTATAGGGGCTAAAAGTGAAAAGGGCAGCAGATTAGTGGATGCCTTCTTACGTCCCTTCGTGACGCAACTTCCTTCCTATTTACAGGACACCTTAGCGCTCCTACGAGTCTTGCATAACAAGAAGGTCTCCCCAACTAGTCTTCTAGTTGCGAGTGATGTGGAGGCCCTATACTGTAGCATCCCTCACTCTTTGGGATTAATGGTTGTGGAAAGCTAATTTAGGTATAGTGATCCGATACGGAGGCCATACAATACATTTATACTGGAGCTACTAAAGCACATCCTAACAAAGAATGTCTTTTCTTTTGACGACTCCCACTACCTCCAGGTACAGGGAGTAGCGATGGGGACATGCTGTGCCCCATCCTATGCTAACTATCTAGCCAGCATATCTTGCTGGTATAGATACATCAACGACATTTTTTTGGTATGGGAGGCGAGTGTGGAGGATTTGAGGGAATTTATGAGGGCACTCTCCATCAATGATTTTAACCTTAGGTTCACGATGGAATTCAGCTCGGAGTCACTACCGTTTCTAGATCTTACCATACAAAAACAAGAAGATGGAACAATTCTGACATCTCTTTATAGAAAGAAAACGGCTGGCAATACCATCCTCCATGCAAGTAGTTCACACCCTCAAGCCTTAATTAGGAGCATCCCCTATTCCCAGTATTTACGTCTGAGGAGAAACTGCTCAACAGAGGAAGCTTTCAGAATGGAAGCTAACCTGTTGAGAGCACGGCTACAGACACGGGGCTATAGCAAGACCACCTTAAAAAAGACATTTAAGAAGGCCCTGGATAGGGACAGAGTTGATTTGCTATTTGGGGACAGACGTAATAATAAAAAGCAAGGGAATACTACCCGAGTTATAACTACGTACTCCAGTAATCACGATGATATACGAAATATCATTGGCAAACATTGGCACCTCCTAACAGGGGATAGGATTGTAGGAAAATACATTGGGGCCACACCCCAAATTACTTATAAGAAATGCCAATCTCTTAAAGATAGGTTGGTACACACCCACTTTCAAGGGCACCTTGAACATAAATTAGATATCCCACGAATGTTTAAATGTCATTATTGTGATTTCTGTGATTGGGTGCTGGAGGGATCTTCCTATACACTCCCTAATGGAGAAACACATACTATTACATTTTCAGCCAACTGTAAAACAAAAGGGATAGTTTACATAGCCTTCTGTAATTGTGGAGCGTTTTATGTAGGGAAAACCTTCAAAAACTTCTGGAGGAGAATCTATGATCATATCTATAACATACGAAAAAATTTACTCTATACACCAATAGGGCGACATGTAGCTATGTACCATAGGAATGACACATCCATGGTTTGCTTCACAGCCCTGGAGCGTGCGATGGAGGATCCTAGAGGGGGCAACATAGACAGAAAAATACAGCAGCGCAAAGCCAGGTGGATCTTCAAGCTAAATGCCACAAGGGCCCCTGGCTTAAACGACTCCCTCAGCTTCCGACCCTTCCTATGATCCTCGCAAATCCTTCTTCCGATTCCCCCTCCGTATGCCCCGATTCCCCCTCCCTGCACCTTGGGGATAATTCGTTTAAACCAGGGGCCCCCGGTCGAAACGATTTAATGAATTCTTTGACCCCTTCTATGACCAGGGCCAATCCATCCCTTGAACCCCCCTTCCTGAGCCCTTGACAACTGGGACAATTTTCTCTTTCTCCTCACTTGACTAAAAGGTTCCATTTGTAGTGGGGATATAGTCTGGTCTGTTTATCTATGGACTCTTTATAATGAAGCAGACAGTTTGAAGCATCACTAACTTTTTTTTAAAAAAAATTAAAAAAATTGGTTTTCTTCTATTTATATACATGTTGTCACCTTATGTAATGTGCATACGTTATTTGTTTTCGGCTTTTCTGTTGTTTATGTATAGAGGACATGAGGAGATTGCCTTGAGTGGAATGCCAAGACAAATGTGTTGCAGATATCTCACGTGGGGCCCATTCGGGACATCAATCGCTTAGATTGGCAATACGAATCCAGCATAATACCCGGGATAATGAGCACATTTTTGAACTTCCTCTGGCTTGGATATTAACAGGCAGAATGGAAGGTATTTTTACCTAACCATTGCTGCCTCGGTGGAGGCGTTGCGGTGGTGGTGTCGGAGGAGTCTCTTTCCCCGTTTTACATCTCTTGACATGGGCTGTTAATGTTGAAAAGAATTGTTAATTTTTTTTTTTTTTTTTTTAAATATTTTTTTTTTTTTTTTTTTTTTTTTTTTTTTTCATTTCTATTTTTATTGATTTTGACTTTCATTCCTATTTATTTTATTTTTAATCATTTTTTCTGCAAAGATACCCGTTGCCCGGAATGTGCTGGCTCAGAGGATGGATGTGCCTTGCAAGGGCTTCATATTTTTAATACTGATCTGTCATGTCTGGATCGGGTATTGCCTTTTTCCCACTGCGCATGCGCGTACTTTCGCTTTCGGCCGTGGCGGGCGGACCTCTTCATGTGCGGGCGCCCCGTCCCCTCTGCTTGGTCTGGCGCGTGCGCAGAGATGCCCCGGCACCTGCGCGGTCTGGCATCTGACTTGGCTGCTTTTCCAGCTGATCGGAGGAATCCCTAATTGGCTTTGGGGGGCGGTATTCCCCTCCAGAGTTGGCGCCAAAATGGACTATTTAGCCAGCACTCCAGCAGATGGTTGTTATAGATGGAGTGCTGGGGATCTGCCTGTGACAAACTTTTCCAAGGTATATCCATTCAAACTTTTGATTACTACGCTGCTTCTTCTGCTGTAGGTGTTGCCTTAGGGACTAATCAGCCCTCGGCACACACAAAATCTAATATTAGCCTTGTTACTAGCCATACTCTATTTTCTCTCTGTATAGAGTTTACATCTTACGGATTTGTCAATTGAAAGCTTTGCCACAGATAACTGGCGATCCACTTCAGGTGGGGTTGCCCCTCCTTTTTTCTGACATTACCAGGTACGTTTTTGGCTTATGTCAGGCTGTACTTCACTGAGCTGACACACGAAATCAAATACCGGTGGAACACAGTATATGGTTTTAAATATACCATACTGTGTATATATATATATATTCTTTATTATATTTATTTTTTTTCGTTTTTTCAGTTCACTTATGTGATGCTGTATCTGTCATGGTGTTTGTGCCATCAACTTGAAGCTACCATTTCCTAAAGGGATCTACAACAAAACCCCGCTGGATTTTTAAGGTATATATAGATTGGCTTTTGAATTGGAAGTCAGTGCATTGTTACTTATCCTTATATATATATATATATATATGTATATAGGATTTATTATCTTCATGTGGGACTGGTCACTTGTTGACCATATCAAAGAATTTCTATTGGTTTTCTTGTTTTCGTTCTTTATGATTCTTATCCAAAAAATATAATTATTTTTTTTCTTCTCCATTTACAGCCCATGCCTTGTTTGCTGGCCTCGGACCCCAAACTCTGCGAGTCTTTGATGGTTATCCCTAGAGACTCAATTTTAGGTAACTAATTGGGTACGGCTGACATATAATAGGTCCTACCTTGTCAACAAAAATTGGAAGGTAGGCAACATCTTAGACTTTAAACAGCCCATGCCTGTTGAAATTGTTTGAATTTTGATCAATGATCTAAACACATAAAATCTGTTAATCCACTCACGAACAACTCTCATGTCTCCTTGATATATACTACAGATATACGAATTGCTATATTCTGGTTCTGAAGAAGCTGTAAGCGAAACGCGTCAACCAGCATTTAATCAGCAAGTTTGTTTCAACATTCTGATTTATTTACTATTTGTATGTATATGCACATTCTTGGATTGGAATGACCCTTTTTTTATTATATGCGACATGTTTTATGTATACTATGTGTTAATAAAAATTATTTAGAATTAATCTTTTGTATTTAGACATACGTCTGTTCAGGTACCGCGATAGTCCGTCAGGTTGGCTAAAAACCCCTCTTGTTCGTTTTCTATGGAAATCCTTCAATGTCAGCTCAGTGGCCATATGAGAATGGAAAGGAGGGGGGGGATTTCATACACTTACATAGGCCCTCTGACCATTGACAATACTCACTGGGAGCTTCAGTGCCACTTTCCTAGCCAGTGTTCCCAAGCTACATCTTGCAGCAGTCGGCGGGCTCTCTGATCAGGGGTGTCTGCAATTTTGCCTCATCCCTCTGATAACAAATGTCCCCCTTCAACTATTGATCTAACCAATCATCTCAGAAGGGCTCATACATCCCCCTTTCAGGAGGCCAGTTCTCTGGTTCCTTCTCAAGGCACCAGAACTGAAAGACATACTGTCCTTTTTCTGGTTGACAGCCATGAAAAAGTGGCCACACTCTTTGCTTTTTGCCTCAATTTATATTTCCCAACTGGCATTCATTACACTCCCATTACATAGATTATGTTAGCACCACTGGATTAAGTTAGCACCACTGGAGACAAGAGGCATACACTCTACTTCATGCTGAGAAACATTTACTGGAATCTTCTTAAGCACAGAACATAACATTGTGCTCATCATACTATGAACTTATCTCAACAAAAGAAAGTTTCTTATCAGTGTCCAGTTAGTTATTGCTGGTATTCGTTATCTAGCAGTTCTTCTCTCTAATGCACACGATCGCACATTCCGACAACAAAAATCGGGGATTTTTTTCCGAAGGATGTTGGCTCAAACTTGTCTTGTATACACACAGTCACACAAATGTTGTTGGGAATGGGAAAATCCGAACGTCAAGAACGCAGTGACAACACGTACGATGGGACTATAAAAAGAAAGTTCAATAGCCAGTGCACCACCCTTTGGGCTCCTTCTGCTAATCTCATGTTTATCTCGTGTTAGTAGAAGTTTGGTGAGAGACGATCACGCTTTTCAGCCTCGTGCTTTACAGTTTGTTACTGCTTGTCAGTTTGTGCTTGTGGGTTCATATCTGTTATTCAGTGTGTGTTGTCAGCTAATTTCTGTCTTTCAATGCGTTCTATTTAATAGTTTGTATCTGTTTGTCAGTGCGTTCCTGTCCGCTCAGGTTCTTTCTGATTTTCAGTGAGTTCTGTTAGTTCACTCTGACCAGCCGACCGTTTTCTAGCCATGTTGTGGGTACGTACTCGTCGTAAAGTTCATGCTGTGCAAGGGCTTGGTGTTGAGTTCTTGCTTTGACCCAAGTCCAGTCCATGAACAGGGTGAGGAGGAGTTCATGGACGAAGAATTCGTTGCTCCAGCGTGACCAATTCTTGCACATGCATGCTGGAAGCTTTAAAAGTTCCTTTTTTGTCCTTCATGCATATTTGCCTTCACTAACCTCCCCAGCATGCTATCCTGGGCCCATACACACCTAGCCTAGTCACTTAAAAATGTATTTTGTCAGCTCCAATGTAGTGCTAAAATGTGTCCAAATGTTATTGTTGTCCTTAAATTCAGGCATTTTTTTTTGGGGCCAAAACTCATTTGGAACCCCCCCCCCCAACCGCTAAGTCAATTGATACCAATGCTCCAATACTCTGTCTGCTGACTTTGACCGACCCATACACACTATACCAACCTCTTTTGTGTTCATATTTATGGATGAATTCACCAAAGCATGTAGTGCAAGGGCCTGCCTGAATACTTTCAAATGGTACTGTTTAAAGTTTTGTTCTCCTATTATCTTGATAGGTAACTACAGAATGTAAAAATGTGCTTCAATTTGGACAGTGTGTATATTTTTGTATTATGACACTTCTTACCTGTCCAGTGGGTTGCCAATAGTGTAAGTAAGGAAGGGCTGGTCAAAGTAACACACATTATTTATGCATTCAGCTCTCAATGAAGTGGAGAGGGTTACCTGTCCAAAACACCCCCCCCCTAAAAATTTTACAATGGGCCATCAGAGGGGGTGAGGAATCTGACAAGTGGACCTTTATACTTTTGTCTTTAAATACTTGTTAAAATAAATGTTATACTTATGTTGGCCAAGAATGATTGTGCCTAATCTGCTTGCAATGTTATGTGCAAAAGTACTAATTTAGTTTTTTAGTTTGACTCCACAGTTTCCTTCCAACCCACAGGAATGGCAGACTGTGGCATCCCAGTTTGCCCTGCAGTGGGACTTTCCCAACTTCAGAGGGGCAATAGATGGCAAGCACGTCCACATAGTCCCACCCCCCAACTCGGGGTCATACTATTACAATTATACAGGGTTTAATAGTATTGTGATGTTGGCGGCGGTGTTGGCGACATACGAATTCCTGTATGTGGACGTGGGGAAAAATGGCTGGATGTCGCATGGTGGAGTCATCACCCAGACAGTTCTTCAGACATCTCCAGAATGGCGGCTTTGGCTTTCCACCTCCGGAAGACAATGTGGCAGGACTCCCATTTGTCTTCGTGGCAGATGAAGCATTTGGGTTGGGTGACCATCTAATGTGGCTGTTCCCGATGAGGACCCTAACCCCGTCCAGAGGGTTTTTTATATTACCGGCTGGCCAGAGCCAGAAGAGTGGTGGAGAATGCGTTTGGAATAATGGCCAGCCGGTTCCGCCTATTTCTCACAGCGATCCACATGGCGGAATATAAACTGAATCATATTGTCCTTGCATGCTGCATACTCTATAATTTCTTAAGGAAAAATTCAACAAACTGTGTGGCCTCAGTTGAGAAGTTGGGACTGAGGCCGGCGTTCAAAATCCAACAACCTTGACAACACTTGAACCTGGCTGTCCTGGCTTGCCCCCCCAAATCGTCCGCAAAGTTATACAAAAGTATGTTGAGTACTTTGCGGGTAGGGGGGCTATTGATATGCCAGACATTGTGTAAAACATTTTTTTAATACATTTTATTGGTATAAACTGAACTCATATTACTACTTGTGTTTCTTTCGCCATTTTCTTCAATAGTGCAAACGTTATTTATTTGATACATGAGGTGACAATCTCTTCTTCAGCTAACTATTATGTTGTGGGTCTGCTACACGCACACATTGTTTTTGTTGTTAATGTATGTAATGCATTAATGATAAAAATAATCATCCTTTAGTAAATACCCCCATTGTTACTGTAACTACACCAACTTACTCCAAAAACTGGTATTGAGCATTGAAAGAAGAAGTCACACATTGTTGAGTATAAAACATTTTTCTCCGTGCACATGTGCGTTAAAAAAGGTTTTTTTAACAAACCAACATCTTTGGTGTATAACATTTATGTTTGACAGTAGAAATATCCTTTATTTGGTTAAACAGGCATATTTAAAACCATAACATACACAACTTACAAAGTTCAACTTTGATAAATTGAAGGCAATATGAGACATTAGTATGTCAAAACTGTGATGATCTTGCCTTCATCAGATGGGGTAATATCACCCCTGTAAAAGCCACATTTTGAAGATGCACACAAATTGGGAGTCAAAATGTGGATTTCCCTCCTGATCCCATGCCTAATGTCAACATGTGCTAGCTCCCATCATGGGGATCAATGGACGTGTTTCGGGGGTGCAACCCCTTCCTCTCATCTACTTTATTTGCGAGGAAGGGGTTGCAACCACAAAACGCGTACATTGATATCCTGTGATGGCAGATAGCACATGTTGACACACTGTGTGCATCTTCAAAATTTGGCTTTCAAATTACTTAAAAACTTTAGTAAAAATAAAAAAATCAACGACAGACTGTTCAATTTTTGGGGGTTTTAGATTCTGCCTAAAACATCAATGATGTTCTTCATTATTTTGTTGTGCATTAGTGATATTTTGCTTGATCATCTTTAAATCACAATTGCACACCATTATCTCCCCGATGAGGACTTGTGCACTTGCACTGTTGAAATTGGTTTCTACTTCCACAACAGCCACATCACCTAAAAATTAAAAACACACCATGTATTATAAATACGCAGGCATACATCTCAGACACTGACCTGTTGTGGTCACTATTTCGCCCACTTCTTGAACCTCTCCCTCCACATCTTCTTCATGATGTGTGGGGATTTCCCCTTCTTCCGAAGTAGTGGGGTTCCTGGTGTCCTCATATGTCCCGATTATTTTTTTCCCCTGTGTGAGAACAAAAAATGTATACTTAGCACACAGATATTAGAAAAGAATACAGATACAAGAAATAGGAATATGAAACATTGGTTGGTGTTGGTGCCCCTTGTTAACACTTGCTTGGAAGTGTCGTACAATTGTCTGTTTTGGCAGAGTTCCAAGCTGAAGACATTTTCCCTTTCTTAAAGCTGGAATGCTTACCTTTTTTGGTAAAGTATCACACATGGAGAGACCCCTAAGATCCACTGGAGCGCCTGTGTGGGACACCCTAAAAAGGTTGTTCTGGTGTCCCACACTAGTGCTCCTGCTTCCAGATGTGTAAACAGCTGCTGAGTGTCCTCTCCTTACACTGAATCAAGTTTGCATTTCATTCTAGTTACAAACCCATCTAAACAACAATGTACTAAACTTCTTTTAATAAAAATAGGCATGGACAAATGTAGTTAACCTGCATCTGCCAAAAACATTGTATTAGTGGGCAAACGAACGATGTTTACTACGAATGATTACTGTGCCCACAAACCTGAAACTTGCCATTTTAAACTGTACAACAGTAAAGAAAAGCACATGGAGCAGCATGCAAGTAATAATAATAATAGGAACACAGGACAAATACTTACTTTTTAGAAGCAGTTTCCTGATTTTTCTGTACTGATCGTGCTCCCTCAATTTCAGGTCTGACCAGTGTTTCCTCAATTGCTCCTTGGATCGTCGTACACCAAAATGCCTGTGCAGACTTCTCACAACTTTAGTCATGATCTTGGCCTCTCTCACATTTGGGTTGCTGTACGGTTCATACTTCTCATCATAGTCGGCCCTCTTCAAGATGTCCACCACCTCCACCATCTCTACAAAGGACATATTTGAGGCCTTATATCTCCTCCTGGATCTGGACGTTTCTGGCTCTGGGCTTTCGTCGATGCTGCTATTATCAAGCACCTGCTGTCTCTTCCGCCATATGCTCTCCGACTGCGCCGAAAGAGAAGGGGCGGGAATACACTAGAAAGAAGGTCAGGGGCAGAGTTTTACGCATGCGCAGTGTATATAAAGCATAACACGCGTCGTATGTACGATCTGTGAGCGGAGGATGGAGTATCGTAAGCACCGATCGTGCAAATGAAGGTACAATTTTAACTTGGGGCATCAGTGGTTAGGGGCCTATACTGCTTATAGATTTGGGCCTATATTTGGACAAGATTAGGAGAGTTTAGCCTGACGTTAGGGTTTGTCTGGTGCTGTGTCTTGCAGATAAAATGGATACATTTAATGACCATGACTTCCTCCCCAACTTCATTGATAAGTACAGGGAGCTGCCCGGTCTGTGGCAAGTGAAACACCAATTTTATAACAACAAACTAAAGAGGAAGGCAGCGCTGGATCAACTGTTGGAATTGGTGAAGCCGGTGATTTCCATGGCAGACATCACCTATTTAAAGTGCAAAATTGGTGGTCTGAGGAGCACATATAATAGGGAGAGCAAAAAGGTCCAGGATTCCATGACATTTATGTCCCCAGGCTCTGGTACTACGACAGACTGCGGTTTTTGTCAGACCAGAGTGAACCCAGGCAATCACTCTCAACCCTTCCTTCTACTCTTCCTTCCACCTCAGCTGAGGCTTCCGACATACGACCTGGGCCCTCCACCCAGGAAGATGTGGAGGAGCCCAGCTTGAGCTAGGTATAGCATTGTTGAACATATTTCTTGTCAAAAAATGAATGATGTTAACTAGATGCTATTATTGATCACTAATTTCTGATTTAACAAAGTGGTTTACATATCGATAGACAATAGTAACCAAAAATGATTGGGACAAGAATGATAGTCTTTTCTATTTTTGAACATTCAATTTGCAACAGTCGTGAGCTCAAAATTGTGTGTGATTGATGACCAAAAAACTAAAACTGTGTCCCATTTTCATACACAGGAAAGTCTCAGCCAGGAGGAGGCCGTTGAAAGTGGCAGCCAGGAGGTGGCCGTGCCCAGTAGCCTGACCGAATCCCAGGTTCCTCCCCTCTGCCTTCCAACAGAAAGGACCAGGAAGGCGAGGAACCTGGAGGAGACAGCGACTAATTTGATTCTGCAGGCTACTGCGGTCCTCAGAAACACCCCTAGTGTCCAAGAGGCCTTCGGCTGTATGACGGCCAGTAAAATGCAAGATAGGGAGGAGGGCCAACGCCTCATCTGTGAGGAGGTCATATTGCAGGCCCTAAATAAGGGGGTGAGGGGCCAACTCACCAATAAAAGCCACGTCTGTGAGTTGGACCATACTCCTCCTGCAACACCTCCAACACTACAGCCTGGAAGGAAGCGTGCAAGGAAGTTTTGAGAGTGATGGTCTGGGTTTGGTGTGGTCTGGCAAAAGACGCAGGCTGTTGTAAGACCATATATGTCATCTGCTGCTGCTCCCGATATCTTGTAGTCCTTGAGCGTATGGTGCTCCCTATTAAATGGACTCCTCAGGCTACCAATTTTGCCTGTCAAATAATTGATGTCTGCCCTGGGGTATAAAGGCTTCACCAATTTCAACTGTTTCTCCAGCGTTGCTTTCCTCTTTATTTTGTAATGACCCCTAATACATTTTTAATTTTCATTTTGACAAATACTTGGCTATGTGTTTTACTTCAAAAAGGACAATTTGTTTGTGAGTAGGCAGGTACATTTCAAAAATACAATGTCTAATTAACAAGGGGCACCAACCTCTCTGAGGTTAAAAAATACAAGATAATAATGTTGTGGTAACTTGACACACATAACAACAAAAAAATATTATGGAGATCACTATAACATTTTCTGGAGATCTTGAGAAAAAATAAAAAATAAAAAATTAGATCACTATAAAATAAATAAATAAACATTATTCTGGAGATCTTGCGAAAAAAACTAAATAAAAACAAAGATTATTCAGGAGATCACGAGAAATAATAATAAATCAGTTTGTCATAACTCTGTGTGAATATAAGCAGCAAAGCAACTTCATTATTTATAGCATTATAAAGAAGAAAAAAATGCGCTGCATTGAAAGATTTCAAAATTTGCAGCGTGACGTGTGTGTTTCTCCATTACGAAAAGCTAGTTTTACAAGACCGAGCGCTTCCGTCTCGTACTTGATTCCGAGCATGCGTGGAATTTTGTGCCTTGGACTTGTGTACACACGCTCGTAATTTCCGACAACAACGTTTTTTTCCGAAAATTTGAGAACCTGCTCTCAAACATTTGTGTGCAGAAATTCCGACAGCAAATGTCCGATGGAGCATACACACGGTTGGACTTTCCGACAACAAGCTCACATCGAACATTTCCCGTCGGAAATTCCGACCGCGTGTATGCGGCATAAGAGTCTTGCCATGGAGCCTCCCAGGGATCGCTATCAAGGGATCACATGGCAGGCTTCGTTTACTCACACAACACAGAGAAGGGTGTTAGATGCCTGACAGCTTCCAAACAGTGAGCTCTATTGCCTAGCAACTAGAATCCTTTGTCTTTTTTTAAAGTAATCTTTATTTATTCAGTGTGTAGAAACAAAACATAGTACATATACCGGTAAGCAAGAAACCATAAAAAGGCAAAAGAAAGCTATCCATTCGTCAACAGGCCCACACAAGAGCCCAACTTGATACATGAAAAGAGGTCCGATTTGACCATCCAACATAAGGAACATATAGGCATATAATCTGCATACTTAGTATTAATACAGATAAATCCACACACTTTGAGTAGCCTTATTCCTATCAACAAATCTCTGCAACAAAAGCTCCAACGGGGAGTCAGGTAGTTCAAGATACAAGATCACTTTGACCTGGGTCCTGATATCTTGCCAATAAGGTCTAAGCTTTGGGCATTCACACCAAACATTTAAGAATGTGCCCCGCAGCCCCTCGCAGCAAGCATCAGTTAGTGTTGGATAAATCCTGGCAAGTTTGGAGGGGACCCTATACCAGCGAGTCAGTAATTTGAACCCACTCTCTTGCATTTTCGTATCTACAGAGCTAGAATTTGTAAAGCGATAAAGATGGTCAAGTTGTAGTTCGGTAAATTTGTGTTGCAGGTCTCTCTCCCACTCTCTTATGTATAGGGGTTTTCCCCTCGGCTCCAACGACTGCAGCATCCCATATAGCATCATAGAAATAGAGTGATGGATCACCATGGTGGACATACAGAGCTTCTCAAAGGGAGTAGCAGAAGAGAGGTATCGAATGTCCTGAGGCAAACTGCTAGGAGCTGTTTATAGCACCATTTGTTCCTAGGAAAGCAGCCATATTGGTCCCTGAGAGCATCCAGGGATAGCAACCCCTGGTCTTGAACAAACCTTCCAGATCGCATCTCCCCATCAAAAGCCCAAGAGTGAAAGATGGAGAGGTGTTTCCCCGACGTAAACCAGGGGAAACCCCCCCAAAGGAGCCAGAGGGGAGACTGAGGGGACAAGCTGTCCCATGCCATTTAAAGCATTCCACACCTTAAGGGTGTGTGCAGTAACAGGGGAGGTATACTCAGACAACCCCCGATGCTCCCTGTGTAACCAAGATGCCCGAACCAAGTTCTGACCCACCAGGAATTTCTGCAGAGGAACCCACCATTTAGCCATTACCCCATGATGCCAGTCTAATATCTGCTGTAAGACGATGGCCTCATAATATTTGTGAATGACAGGCACACCCATGCCTCCAGTCCGCTTGGATCGCCACAAGGTACGAAGGCCCAAACGTGGGCTCCGTCCATGCCATATATATTTCAAAAACAGACTTAAGAGTCGAGAAGAAGGACCTGGGAAAGGAAATGGGCACCATTTGCAAGTAAAAGAGAATCCTTGGTAGCACATTTATTTTTAGCACACTGACTCGGCCCATCCACGAAAATGTGGTCCTGTCCCATTTTTGTTAAATATATGTGCCACCGGCGCAAAAACTATTATTTGTGTAAAAATAAATGTTATGTAATAAAAAAAATATATAAAAAAATATTGTTTGCGGCAGTCAAAAAATGTGTTCCACATATAGGTGAGACGACGATAAAAAATAGGAAAAAATTTTGACAGCGCTAACCCCTATAATATATTAATAAATACACCACTTATGTTATGAAAATATCAAATTTGAGACAGTAAAAGATTGTGAAAAAATATATTGTGCACAAACTACTAGCGTCTGAATCATATGCAAATAATACTTATTCTATCTTAATATCAACCCATATACTTCCGATTAACAAAGCAATACAAATTAACAACAATAAAAAAAGGACAACAAAAAACTAAATTATATTGTGATTTCCAATTTTGCTGGTAAATTAAATGTGCCAACTGATTAGTCCCAGTGTGGACCTTCCACTGTGAATAAGCTATTTTCTGTGCATGTTAATTCCACATCAGTGATTCCATGTGACTGTTCCACCACTTTAGTGACACCACCACCATCTCTACGCGTTTCGCAAAACCAATTGCGTCATCAGGAAGCTCATTAGCTTTATTAGCTCTGCTGCCCTTTGTAGCTACTCCTAATGACGCAATTGGTTTTACGAAACACGTAGAGGCTGCTGGGAAATAGTACAACATCACTACGTCACTCCCTGCCCAGCGAAAATGAGGCTTTCACCGCACACCAGCATAGGAGACACACAGCGACAACTCCATCCATTTAAATGGCTGGATAAGCTTGGTGCCGGCTTATGGGCACAGATAAATGTGAGTTTACAGTCTCTTTTTAAACCTTTATAAATAAACAGTGTTTATATATTGCGCAATGATCGCTGTTTATTTTTTATGAGGATGAATATATGTTGCTCATATTTTCATTGGTGTCAGCATTGACAAGCAATCCGAGTGGAGTGGTTTTCCCTCTTTAATGAACCAATGGCGTGTATATACCTGTATCTGGTGAGTGGCCAATCCATATGGTGGTGATGTCACTAAAGTGGTGGAACAGTCACATGGAATCACTGATGTGGAATCAACACGCACAGAAAATAGCTTATTCAGGGTGCTTAGGTTCAGGGGTGAGTGCAAATACGAGGGGGGAAAGTGGACATCCCTGCCTTGTTCCATTACAGATGGGGAACGAGTCAGAAAGTACTCCATTCACTCTAACTCAGGCCGCTGGGGAACCATAAAGTGCTGCCATCCAGGCGAGCATGTTGGGACCAAGGCCTAATTTAGTCAGAACCGCCCGGAGGAATATCCAGTCCACCCTGTCAAATGCTTTTTCAGCATCTGTGAAGAGTAAGACAGGCTGGTTGGTCAGTCTGTAGCCGGGCCCAATGGATCAACTGGATGGCACAGTTGGAGTTATCCCTGGCTTCTCTTCCAGTAATAAAACCCGACTGGTCCAAGTGAATACCTGTGGGCAGTATGGGTTTGAGGTGATTCTTCGCTAATATTTTAACGTTGTTTAAGGAGCAAGATTGGCCTGTAACTACTGGGAGCAGTAGGATCTTTTCCTTCCTTGGGATTTACTGACATGTGGGCAAATAATCCTTATTTAGGTATTGCAGTCCCTGATGCCAGTGCATTAAAGTAGGCACACATTGGGTTGGCAAGTGGGTGAAATGTACGGTAATAGGCAATCGTGAAGCCATCAGATCCTGGGCTTTTTCCTTTCGGACTGCCGCCAGTTCTGTCAAAGTAATTGGTGTGTCTAATTGGGTGCTAACTTGCATAGTAAGCTGGAGGGAATGAGCTTTTTCCAGATAGTGCTGAATACGTTACGCTTTCTGGTCTGTTTGCAGGCTAGGAAACATACTAGGCAGGTGATGGAGCTGGGCATAATATTCCCAAAAGACTGCAGCCAACTTCGGAGGGATGGATCACTGGAGATCCAGAGGCCGTATGGACTGTATGAACATGACCCGAGGTGCGTTGGTGTCTGAGAGCCCTTGCAAGTAATTTTCCACATTTGCTCCCATACTCGTAGAACTTGTGGGAAACATGACGTAAACAAGCTCAAATCCAGGCATCTAACAAGTTGGCCAGCTCCAAGCGTAAAGATTGAAGGGTTGTGTTTATGTTTGTGCCTAAGCTCTGCAGTTCGAATTTTCGTCAGTAGGCTTTGTAATTCTCCTTTACTGTGCTTTTTTTAATCTAGACCCTGGTGAAATAAGCTCTCCTCTGATTACTGCCCTATGACCCTCCTTGATGGAAGCATCATCTGTGGAGTTTTCCACAAAGTATAGATATATTGAATCTGATACCTGTTTTTGGAAATTGGGGCATGGTCAGATATCGTTAGTGATCCGATTGACGCACTGGACAGAGACTCCAATGAATACTGATTCCTCAGCAGTAAATCTATGCAAGTAAAAATGGCGTCGTCAAATAGTAGCTGAAGTCCTTATCGGCAGGATGGAGTGTCCTCCAGCAGTCAACCAGATGGTGAGCATGTAGTCATTTCCTAAAACGTTTGAGGAAGGCAAAGGACTGTGTGGAGTGGCCTGTGGATGTATCGAGCTGAGGGTCTAGACACACGTTGAAATCACCTCCAAACATCAATTGGCCCTCTCAAAAAGCTGACAGTGACTCTAGGGCAGAATCCAGAAAGGTAAGTTGTTGAGTATTCGGGGCGTACACGGCTGCAAAAGTAAATTTGCGGTCTGCCCAAATCTGCCCTTGGGATCGGCTATATGTTCCTGTAGAACAAAAGGGCATTGCTTGTGTACAGCTATAGCCAACCCCCCCGATTTAGCTTGTGGAGAATTACTGAGGAGCCCTTGATTATAGAGGTGGGTAGGCAAACGGGGGACTGAGTCAGTGTGAAAATGAGTCTCCTGCAATAAAAGGATGTACACCCCAGTCTTTTTTGTCTCGAGCCATAACTTACTGTGTTTACAAGGCAACCTCAAACCGCGGACATTGTAAGACACGATTTTCAGGGACGCCAATGGCGGGAGATGGAGCCTGGGGCCTTGTTGATAGCCATAATAAGCAGAGCGAGACCTGCAACGAACCTATTCACAAGATAAGTGCTAAAATAAAATAAAAACATACATAAAAACCTGAGAAACAAAAAATAGTACAACAGGAAAATAAAACTCGGAAAGAATGGTCGAACATCCAAACTCCTCCAGTTGGGGGCCTCCATCCGATCCCTTGGCCAAGGAAAGGGCGCATCTCGGATCGGCAGGAGGGCTCTGTGATTGGCCCTCCTGATCACATGACGGCCGTGTCGAATCACAGCCATCATGTGATGTAAGCAAACAGCCGGTTGCTAGGCAATCGGCTCTCCTCTCCTCACACGGAAGTCGTCGGTGAGGAGAGGAGAGCGGATCGCTGCAGCCGGCTGGTGATCAGTGAGTATAAGCTGTTTTTTTACAGCTTTTTACTCACTGATCACCAGTGTAGTGTCCCCATAGTAAAACACACATGTCCCCACAGTAAAACACACATGTGTACGCAAATGATCATGTACATATGTGTGCAGGTGATCACGGACATATGTGTGCAGATAATCATTGGCACATTTTACTGGGACATATGTGAGGGACATGTGTTTTTATTATTTGGGGACATGTGTGTTTTGGGGACATGTGTGAGAAATCACCCCCCCCCCCCAGTTTGCTGCTGTGGTAAATTTGTTAAACTTACTGCTGTTAAAGATTTGCACTTATTCAATAGCAGGTCCTCTGCTCTGCTGCACCTGCTCTGAGTGTTGTGTCACTCACCCCCAATAGGTCAACTCCTCAGAGTTATGTCCCCATATTGGGACCTCACCCTGGTTGCTGACCTTCACCCTTCATCCGGGTGACACGAGCACATCGGGATCGCGCCGCTGTGCGGGCACGTGCGTGAACGTCCTATCAGAAGTAGACGGCTCCCACCCGGCCATATATGTACAGTGGCCGGGTGGGAAGTAGGTAACATCCAGTGGGACATTCATTGTGCTGCTTCTTTGGAGAGATGCTCAGTGTCTTTGGGTTCAGAAGCATTCTTTTTTTCCCCACTTGTTCATCATTGAACTCTCCTGACTGACAAGGTTGTCAGCTTTCCAAATTGAGAAGTCCATTAAGTATTCATGTGGGTATTTTGAGGGGTTCCTTCATCTCTAGTTGATAGACAAATAATACTGAGGTGAAAAATCTCTAATGCCGCATACACACGTTCGGACTTTGTCCGCCGGACCTAGTCCAGCAGACAAACCGCCGGACTTTCCGAGCGTGTGACTTGCCCACACACACCCGGACTTCCGAGCGTGTGACTTGCCCACACACGCCCGGACTTCTCCGGCGGACAATCCACGGGAAAAAGTCAGCGGGACTTTTGAAAATGAACGGACTTGCCCACACACGGAGCAGTCCGTTCATTTAGAACGTAACTGCAGGTAGACGGGGCTAGCGAAGGCAGTGAATGCCGCCGCGCTAGCCCCGTCACCTGGCATGGATTTAAAAGGAATCCCCACGCCAAAAAAAACGGCGTGGGGGTCCCCCCAAATCCATCTCACACCCTTATCCGAGCACGCAGCCCGGCAGGCCAGGAAAGGGGTGGGGACGAGCGAGCGCCCCCCCCCTCCTGAGCCCCCCCACCCCAAAGCACCTTGTCCCCATGTTGATGAGGACAAGGGCCTCTTCCCGACAACCCTGGCCGTTGGTTGTCGGGGTCTGCGGGCGGGGGCTTATCAGAATCTGGGAGCCCCCTTTAATAAGGGGGCCCCCAGATCCCGGCCCCCCACCCTATGTGAATGAGTATGGGGTACGATGTAACCCTACCCATTCACCTAAGGTAAGCTAAATAAAAAAAACACACAATTTTTTTTAAATATTTTATTGCACTGCTCCGGGGGTCTTCTTCCGTCTTGGGGGCTCTTCTACCGAGCGGAGAAGCCCGGCTACCTTCTTTGTCGTCGCCGCTGTCGTCTGGGGGTCTCGATCCGCCTTCGGGGGTCTTCCGGGGTCTCTTCTGTTCTTGCCGCTGTCGTAGTTTTCTGCGCCGCCGCCTTCTTCTTCTTCTTCTTCTTCCTCTTCTTCTTCTTCCGATGTTGACTCGTCGCTCGCTCTGGCCGGAATGTCAGAGCCGCGCTGTGCTGGGACTTATATAGGGACAAGGGGACAGGGTCACATGCTCATCTCACATGGTGACCCCGCCCCCTTGTGATGTCACAGTCCCGGAGGATGCTGGGAATGTGACATCATAGGGGGCGTGGTCGCCCTGGCATTCCGGCCAGAGCGAGCGGCGAGTCAACATCGGAAGAAGAAGAAGAGGAAGAAGAAGACGAAGAAGAAGGCAGCGGCGGCGCAGAAAACGACGACAGCGACAAGAACAGAAGAGACCCCGGAAGACCCCCGAAGTCGGATCGAGACCCCCAGACAACGGCGGCGACGACGAAGAAGGTAGCCGGGCTTCTGCGCTCGGTAAAAGAGCTAGGTAAATGAGCGAGGGGTGCGGCGAGAAGACCCCCCAAGACGGAAGAAGACCCCCGGAGCAGTGCAATAAAATATTTTTAAAAAATTGGGTGTATTTTTTATTTACACTTTACACCTTAGGTGAATGGGTAGGGGTACATCGTACCCCATACTCATTCACATAGGGTGGGGGGCCGGGATCTGGGGGCCCCCTTATTAAAGGGGGCTCCCGGATTCCGATAGCCCCCGCCTGCAGACCCCGACAACCAACGGCCAGGGTTGTCGGGAAGAGGCCCTTGTCCTCATCAACATGGGGAAAAAGGTGCTTCGGGGTGGGGGGGCCGCACGGCCCCCCTTTCCCCAGGGCACCCCCCATGTTGAGTGCACGCAGCCTGGTACGGCTCAGGAGGGGGGCTCTCGCTCGTCCCCACCCCTTTCCT
Source organism: Lithobates sylvaticus (assembly GCA_028564925.1). Classification (NCBI taxonomy): domain Eukaryota; kingdom Metazoa; phylum Chordata; class Amphibia; order Anura; family Ranidae; genus Lithobates; species Lithobates sylvaticus. The sequence goes on from CM053027.1 coordinate 318,615,708, forward strand.
GGCCTCCCGGGCTGCGTGCTCGGATAAGGGTCTGAGATGGATTTGGGGGGGACCCCCACGCCGTTTTTTCTGCGTGGGGATTCCCTTTAAATCCATGCCAGGTGACGGGGCTAGCGCAGCGGCATTCACTGCCTTCGCTAGCTCCGTCTACCTGAAGTCACGTGCTAAATGAACGGACTTTCCGATGATCGGCAAGTCCGTTCATTTCCAAAAGTCCGGCGGACTAGCATACTAACGGCGGGATTGTCCAGCGGAAAATTTTAAAACAAAACTTAAAACCTAGTCCGCCGGACTTTTGGCGCCAAAAAGTCCGCCGGCGCCCACACACGGGGGGATTGTCCGGCGGACTTCAGTCCGGCGGACAATCCCACGGGAAAGTCCGTTCGTGGATTTTTGCATAAGGATTTTTTCAGCATAAGGATTTTTGTTCAGTAAAAGTGTTTAAACCATGTAATACACAGTATATGCATATCACTCTGTGAATTTCACAGTACAGGGTTTGAAAAGTGTAAGTTATTTGCATTAAAAGTAAAATACATAAATCTACATTATTTTTATTTTCATACTCAATCATAGCCTCTCCTCTATAAACATAGCCCTTTTCCCAGTAATGAAATCCACTATATAAAGAGGCTCCTTTAGGGTATAGAATAGGGGTCTCCAAAGTTTTTAAAGAAAAGGCCAGTTTACTGTCCTTCAGACTTTTTAGGGGGTCAGGCTATAGATGATATGTTTAGAAAATGCTCCATCAATGGGAGTAAATAATACCCCATCATTGGTATTTGTGGGAGGAATAGTGCCCTATTATTGGTATTAGGAGAAGGTAGTGCCCCATCATTGGTGTCAGTAGGAGAAGCAGTGCCTCATTGTTATCAGTGTGGGGAATAGTGACGTTACTGTTTACTTGCTTCCCAAAAGAAAGCTCATGGTAGAAATTAGTGTTGGGCAACGGTACAGGCTGAGCATAAATTCGGCCTGAACATTGACTGTTTGGCGTATACCCAAATTGGCAGCGCGTTTGACCGTTTGTTCAGCCCGCCGAATGCCCAACAATGCACTGCGTGACAAACAGTGCATTCTAATCCCTGATTGTCTGAAGCAATGAAGGCTTTGCCCAATCAGGGCACAGAACACTGTCAGAGTCATAATTGGAGAAAGTCATGATGACTTAGACCAATCATGGCTCATTGCTTATAGACCCAACCCACACTATAAAATGTTCCTTCCCAGAGCAGCCTTTTGCAGTGTGATATTGGAGTGGAGATAAATATAATAGGGCTCTGTTCATTGCTACTAGTGAGTTAGTGTGCTATTGTGATTCTATTGTGAGTGTAGAGTCTCAGTGTAGTGTGTATATAGTGATAGTGCAGCATCAGGGTAGTGTGTCCATGCAGTATATTGAAGTGCGTCCCTGCAGTTTTACTGCAGTATATTGAAGTTTGTCAGCATAGTGCATCCAGACAATTTTACTGCAGTATATTGTAGTGCCTCAGTGCAGTTTTCTTGCAGTATATTGCAATGCATCAGTGCAGTTTTACTGCAGTATATTTAAGTGCGTCAGTACAGTTTCACTGCAGTATATTGTAGTGTGTTAGTGCAGTTTCGCTGAAGTATATTGTAGTGCGTCAGTGCAGTTTTACTGCAGTATATTGAAGTGACATTTCTGTCAGCAGAAGTTAAAGTGCACCAAACACCACTGTCCATTGATTAAAGTGCATCCAATTACACATTTCCCCATCTCTATTACAATTCGGTAGTAAGCCCCCCATCATGTGTGGGAGGCCAACAAGGAGAGGCAAACGTTCCCATGCCACTGTAAGGAAGCAAGCAGCATATGTGCCCACAGTCAAAGGTGGATGTGGTCCGTCCACAGGCAGGGCACCATTTTCTCTGTTTAGTGATGTTGCCTGTGATATGCAGCCACAGTATGCAGAGGAAGTGGTGGACTGGCTTACTAAACCATTCTTATCCTCCTCATCCTCTGTTACCCAAGCAGAGACTAGTGCACAGCCCACCACAGCCAAATCAGGCTCAATGCAAATATCTTTCTACACAAAAATAGCATATCCATAGTGTAGCATTTCATATGAAATATTAAATAGTGTAATACAAAAATACAGTATGTTTACATTACTTATATACACAGCGTTACACAGTGTTCCCAAAATAGTGCTACAAGTGCTTGGGCAAGTCTACTCCACAACCATCGTGCTGGAGACACATGCAGATGAATTTTTAGACATGTGCAATTCTTTTCGGAACAAATCGAAATTTGGCCGAAATTTTGCATCATAGAAAAATAACTAATTTCAACTAATATGAAAAAAATTATAGTGAAAATAACGAATACATTTGACATGTTTCGTTAATTCGTTAAAGGTCTAATGAAACAAAAGGTCAACTCAGAGTAAATCTTATGCCGCGTACACACGAAGGGACTTTTCCCGGCGGATCTAGTCTAGCGGACAATCGGCCGGACTTTCCAGCTGGCTTCGCCGGACTTTCCGAGCATGTGGACTTGCCCACACACGCCCGGACTTCTCCGGCGGACAATCCGCTGGACAAAGTCCGCGGGACTTTTGAAAATGAATGGACTTGCCCACACACGGAGCAGTCCGTTCATTTAGAACGTAACTTCAGGTACGTAGCTAGCGTAGGCAGTAAATGCCGGCGCGCTAGCTCCGTCACCTGGCATGGATTTAAAGGGAATCCCCACGCCGAAAAACGACGTGGGGGTCCCCCCCAAATCCATCTCAGACCCTTATCCGAGCACGCAGCCCGGCAGGCCAGGAAAGGGGTGGGGACGAGCCCCCCCACCCCAAAGCACCTTGTCCCCATGTTGATGAGGACAAGGGCCTCTTCCCGACAACCCTGGCCGTTGGTTGTCGGGGTCTGCGGGCAGGGGCTTATCGGAATCTGGGAGCCCCCTTTTATAAGGGGGCCCCCAGATCCCGGCCCCCCACCCTATGTGAATGAGTATGGGGTACGATGTACCCCTACCCATTCACCTAAGGTGTAAAATATAAAGTAAAAAAAACACACTTTTGAAAAAATATTTTATTGCACTGCTCCGGGGGTCTTCTTCCGTCTTGGGGGTCTTCTCGCCGGACTCCTCCGCCATTTACCTAGCTCTTTTACCGAGCGGAGAAGTCCGGCTACCTTCTTCGTCGTCGCCGCCGTCGCCTGGGGGTCTCGATCCGCCTTCGGGGGACTTCCGGGGTCTTCGGGGGTCTTCCGGGGTCTCTTCTGTTCTTGCCTCTGTCGTCGCTTTCTGCGTCGCCTTCTTCTTCCGCCTTCTTCTTCTTCTTCTTCTTCTTCCGATGTTGACACGTCGCTCTCTCTGGCCGGAATGCCAGAGCCGCGCTGTGCTGGGACTTATATAGGGACAAGGTGACAGGGTCACATGCTCATGTCACATGGTGACCCCGCCCCCTTGTGATGTCACAGTCCCGGAGGATGCTGGGACTGTGACATCACAGGGGGCGGGGTCACCATGTGACATGAGCATGTGACCCTGTCCCCTTGTCCCTATATAAGTCCCAGCACAGCGCGGCTCTGGCATTCCGGCCAGAGAGAGCGGCGTGTCAACATCGGAAGAAGAAGAAGAAGAAGAAGAAGAAGAAGAAGAAGAAGGCGGAAGAAGAAGAAGGCGGCGCAGAAAGCGACGACAGCGGCAAGAACAGAAGAGACCCCGGAAGACCCCGGAAGACCCCCGAAGGCGGATCGAGACCCCCAGACGACGGCGGCGACGACGAAGAAGGTAGCCGGACTTCTCCGCTCGGTAAAAGAGCTAGGTAAATGGCGGAGGATTCCGGCGAGAAGACCCCCAAGACGGAAGAAGACCCCCGGAGCAGTGCAATAAAATATTTTTTCAAAAGTGTGGTTTTTTTACTTTTACATTTTACACCTTAGGTGAATGGGTAGGGGTTCATCGATAAGCCCCCGCCCGCAGACCCCGACAACCAATGGCCAGGGTTGTCGGGAAGAGGCCCTTGTCCTCATCAACATGGGGACAAGGTGCTTTGGGGTGGGGGGGCCGCACGGCCCCCCTTTCCCCAGGGCACCCCCCATGTTGAGGGCACGCGGCCTGGTACGGCTCAGGAGGGGGGGGCGCTCGCTCGTCCCCACCCCTTTCCTGGCCTGCCGGGCTGCGTGCTCGGATAAGGGTCTGAGATGGATTTGGGGGGGACCCCCACGCTGTTTTTCGGCGTGGGGACTCCCTTTAAATCCATGCCAGGTGACGGAGCTAGCGCGCCGGCATTTACTGCCTATGCTACCTACGTACCTGAAGTCACGTGCTAAATGAACGGACTTTCCGATGAGCGGCAAGTCCGTTCATTTCAAAAGTCCGGCGGACTAGTCTACTAACGGCGGGATTGTCCGCTGGACTGCCAAGTCCAGCGGATAATTTTAAAACAAAACTTAAAACTTTAGTCCGCCGGACTTTTTGAAAAAAAGTCTGTTGGAGGCCCACACACGAGGGGATTATCCCCTGGACTTGAGGCCAGGGGATAATCCCGCGGGATAGTCCCTTCGTGTGTACGTGGCATTACAGTCCAATCAGCTGATTCATTTTTTGCTTGAGGTTAGATTACTGGCAACGTGCATTCCTGAGAACAGAGTGAAAAGGGTGTTGTATTGCATTTGAGCATAGGAGAAGAGATATATTGTGTGTGTTAATGGATTCAATAAACAAACGACTTTCCGAACTACGAATCATTAACTAGAATATATACATACATAAATATCGAATTAGCCGAAAACAAATCGATTCGTATTGTAAAATCAAAAACAGATGCACTTACATCAAAAAAAGGGCATATAAGCAAAAACTGCCGCCTTGGAGTGCCCCCAGCGGCCACTACGCCTCATTCAGTTGAATCGATTTGTTTTAATGAATATCAATACTCTACAGAAATAACGGATTATACGAACACAAATTAATGTAACATAACGAATATAACAGAACAAAATTATGTATTTTACAAATGAAAATGAAACAAAGCTAAACAAAATTGTTTCCGTTGTGCACAAGTCTATCTAAGATAAGATTTTCATCAGAATATGAGATCCCTGGTGCTCAAAGGGTCCCGACAAGCTCAATATGTACTTCTAGACAGCCATATACTTTTTGTGCTCCAAAATCACTACAAACATTCCAAAGGTCTCTCGGATTACTTAAGAGAATAAAATGGGAAAACACAGCTCATAGTGTAGTAGGATTAAAATCACTGTTTATTTAATAACAATTGTGCTTACATTAGTCCAGAAGACAAAACCATATGCAATGGTGAAACAAAGATGGTCCTGCCTTTTAAACAGGTGTACCTAATAAAGTGGCCATGAGGGTGTGTGTGTATATGTATATATTACTGTATAGATAGATAGATACGCAACAACCGTGACCAAAAGCTTATCCATTGACACATTCAAAATGGAAGCAGGTCTTGGAGTACACATCAAGATGAAAAAAAAACTGCTATTTTTAGCCCTGCCACTAGTCACATCATGATGCCTCGAGGGAATCTTTTTTAGCATAAAAATTCAAAGCTGGCCATAGATGGGTAGAATTTTGAATGAAAATTCTTTTGGAAAAGAAGGTTCTAAGAAAGCTTGCTCATTTTTCTAATCATTAGTGGGTCAAATCGTCATTCATTTTCAACTTCAGTGAAGAGATTGTTCAAAGGAGCAGATTAAAAACATTTACTTGAACAAAAATATTCCTAACAGTGTATGTTGTTTTTCAGTAAAGTCCTTTTATTCTGAAATCAAATGCTAATAGTAAATTGAATCTTTTGAACAACAAACAAATGCTCTGGGAATGTTCTGAAAATTTTCATACAAGATTTTTCCTAAGAATTTGTTTTAATTTTTTTTCAAAATTCTATCCATCTATGGATACCACCACTGGCCACCAATACACATCATACCACAGGTAATCCCTGTAACACTAGTGGTACCCCCGACTTCTAATGTAATTATTACTGGTTGGTTCACTTCCAGGACCCCTCTATTATTCTATCCTCACCATACAAAAACAGGTAGAAGGCTGGAATAACTCTACACAAGTCTGCTCTCCCACAAAATGTCTGATTGTCTGCTCAAATAGAACCCCATCGCTCCATCTATACACCAGACATGACCATCCAGTATGCAACCTTCCTTTCTACTTCATAAATGCTGAAGCTGGTAATATTCAACTCTATGCAACCCCAATGTCAAATTGACTTATGTTTTTGAAGCAAAATAAACTAGCTATCAAATTCTCAATGACAAGCATAACTGATTGATCTTTTTTCTCAAAGCCCCTTGGATTTTTTCACTATCTTCCTATCTCAGTCTGTTTCTGCACCTTCAGAGATCAGAGGTCACAGGAAAGAAAGAGAACAAAGATGAACTATTATGACTGTCAGAAACCATGAATTAGACTGAGACAGAAGTACAGTTAAATCACACTTGTTTAATAAAAAAAATAAAAAAAAGGTAAACAGAGTAAACATAGTCAAAACATAGCCAAAGATCAGGAACTAGAACGGTCCTGATCAAGCCAAAACGTCAGGGAGCCAGAAGGAATGTCAGCCCAGCAAGTCTTTAACAGGAACACAGGAGAGCGTCTCTAGAGATGTGACCAAGGTGAAGGCATCATCTGGAGATCATCCGGACTGAACGGCTTAAGTAGGCAGAACTGACGAGCAGTATATCATCCACAGGTGAGTCACTGTAGAGAGATACGAGCTGGCAATTAGCCGACAGCTGAACGGCCAGCTCAGAGAAGGATGGGCTGGGCCCAGCCCTGACAATGACCTGCTGGACAAGTCTTCTTTATTACTGCAAACATGGATACAATTCCCTTGGACCCACTTGATGGCAGTGCTTTAAGAATAAACAGAAACCTTGTGAGGCTGATGGTGAAAATGAGTATGCTAGCTAGCCTGGAGAGTAGATTTCTTTCCCTCTCCCTGCCTCCTATATCTTTTGCTTGCCTTGTCTCCCTTTCCGCTTGCTTTTAATTGGAATTTATGTCTGCTTTTCAGCTTACTACAGTGTTGGAACACATATGAAAAAACACTTAAATGTAAAGAGGCACTCTGGTGTTTGCTTCAGCTATTGGAATTTTTTTTAAAAATAACTTATAAAATAACTATTATTCAATTTATTTTTCATATAAAAAGATAGCAACATTAAATTTCACCAATGTACATTTCACTGATTTGATGTCCACCGTCACTTTTTCTTCTTGCACCTGGGAATTTAAAGTCAGCTTACCTCCTGTTGTCTGTGAGCACTAGAATAAACATGTAAAAATAATTTCTAGTGTCTTAGGCTGCAACCACATAACAAGGTCATAATTGACACATTTCAGGACGAGATTGCCTATTCCTTCCAATCCCAACATTTTTGAAAAGTGTATCTCCAGGAAATCTTTCAATTCTTAGATGAATTGAGAAATAGTTATTATCCTGGTCTGTTTTTTGCTGTTTCCTATTGAGAAGATTTTTCTTTGCTTCCTGTTCCAGGAAATTTTGACTATCCCATCTCTTTTCCTTCCAGTAACAATGGTCCCCAAAAAATAATAAGAGTAAATCTCCCAGCAGGGACAAAGACAGCAATATAAACCTATAAACAGAGGTTCTTCCATACTCTATCCAAAACTAAAACAAGATATCTGTCTATAGATACACATAAAAAAGATACGTATTTAATTTGAAGAAATAAATTAATCAACACTGCTCACTTAGTGAAGTAAATGAACACTTTACAAAGTGAAGGTAAACAAAGTGAATTTATAGACATCAGAGTTAATTTACTTTAGTACTCTTTAATATTAAATAAAACAGTGTGCAAACTTAAAGCAGTATTAAACCCAAAATAAAAATGTAATATATTGCAGCTTACCAATCCTTATATGTGGTGGCTGCATCAGTTTTCAAACATTTTCGTCTAAAGAATTTTCATATGATTTTCGTATAGTTTATATACAACTTTCGACAGCCGATTCCAAATTTTTGTCCGAAAATTCTCGAAGGCACAAACTCCAAAATGTTTCTCTTTTGGGAACAGAGCGAATGATTTTCGTTTTAATGTGTGATGTTTATGTACGATTTATGTACGATTTTCATACAAGAAAAATCAGAAAAGAAAGACTGAGCATGATCTTAACCACTTAAGCCCCGGACCAATTTGCAGCCAAAGGACCAGGCCCCTTTTTGCGATTCAGCACTGTGTCGCTTTAACTGACAATTGCGCGGTCGTGCGACGTGGCTCCCAAACAAAATTGGCGTCCTTTTTTCCCACAAATAGAGCTTTCTTTTGGTGGTATTTGACCACAATTTTTAAAAAAAATTCAATATTTTTTACTTTTTTGCTATAATAAATATCCCCAAAAAATATATAAAAATTTTTTTTTCCTCAGTTTAGGCCAATACGTGTTCTTCTACATATTTTTGGTAAAAAAAATCGCAATTAGCGATTATTGATTGGTTTGCGGAAAAGTTATAGCGTTTACAAAATAGGGGATAGTTTTATAGCATTTTTATTAATATTTTTTTTTACTAGTAATGGCAGCGATTTTTATTGTGACTGCGACATTATGGCAGACACATCGGACATTTTTGACACATTTTTGGAACCATTGTCATTTATACAGAAATCAGTGCTATTTAAATGCACTGATTCCTATGTAAATGACACTGGCAGTGAAGGAGTTAACCACTAGGGGGCGGGGTTACATCAGTGTGTGTGTGTTTTTTTTTACAGTAGGGGGGCATGGCTTTACGTCTGACGGCACTGATCGGCTTTCCCGATGACAGGGAACAGCCGATCAGTGACAGGCAGTGTAGGAAGCACGGGGAGAGGTTGGTTTACACAGACCTCTCCCCGTTCTTCAGCTCTGTGACCCGATCGCGGGACGATGCGCGCGACCCACGGCTGGGCTCTTAAAGGACCACGTACAGGTACGTGGTTTTGCCCAGCCGTGCCATTCTGTTGACGTATATCTGCAGGAGGCGGTCCTTAAGCGGTTAAACAACAAAAAAAAAGTCTTTGTCGTTAGAATTTTCTTTGACAATTTTCATTCATCGGTTCCAATTTGCTGTCAAACATCGAGAAAAATTGGACAAAAGTTTGCCTAAATTTCTTATAGTGTGTACCCCAAATTAAAGCCAAACTACTGCTGACTTATTTTAAGCTAGATAAGAAAAAATCCCCTAGGGGTGGGACTTTAAATAGAACACCAGTCTCACAAAGTTTTTAATAAACCATAATATAAATGTTTTATTTGATAAAAAGTTCCTCCCACGATATTTAGCAGCAGGATGCACAATATACAAAATGCATGACAATATGCGTACACATAACATACCAAACGAGATTATACAAAAAATAACATAATACAGAACAACATGAAAAGAGAACATAGATACGGTACTAATACTCTCCCGGAGGTGTAAGTCCCCCGTAAGCTCGACGCGTTTCCAGTTACCCAGATGCGGGAACCTTCGTCAGGAGTGGGGAGTGGGATTTATATCGGAGAAGTACCTGTCGCTCACATTGAAGGCGACATTCATGGACCGGTGGGCTGTATGCCAACGGAAGAGGAGGATGGAGTATGTGTCCCCCCGAGAAAGGAAGGAAAAGTAAGTGTGGCAGCACACACTAGGTAGGTATTTAAGACGATCCTGCATACGGGCTTTTTGTGGTAATGACCAAATATATATCTCATTTGTATACTTAGGAAGACAGTCCTCGTCCCCGAGAATTAGTGTCTCAAATAGGTGGAAAAAGGTGGTCCCACTTGGTGGGTGCTTAAAACCCTGTCCTTGTTGTGGAAAGTCCCCTGAGTAAATGCCGTAGCGATCCGACCCTAGGTGTCCCTCTGCTGCCCCTTTGACAATTTTCATTCATCGGTTCCAATTTGCTGTCAAACATCGAGAAAAATTGGACAAAAGTTTGCCTAAATTTCTTATAGTGTGTACCCCAAATTAAAGCCAAACTACTGCTGACTTATTTTAAGCAGCTATAGCAAACTTTTTTGTTCCTTTTGGGGTAAAGGTTTAACATAAATAAATAAAAGCTGACCCTATCAGTGTTAAATGGTTTTCTCAACCCTCTAACATCTGCAGGACAGCTTGTTCTGTTGAAAAACAACAGGCTTACTGGCTAGATCACCAGGTGAAAATAAGTGAAGGAATGCCTAAAAAAAGAAAACGAATACAGCCATCACATCTAAGAATTAGTAAGCTGCAATATATTACACATTAGCTTTTGGGTCTAACCCTTTCGTTGCCTGATTCTATTTTCATTTTTGCACACATGTTAAAAATCATTTTAGGCCTGAAGATTACATAAACCTACCAAACAGATATTTTTTGAAAGTAGACACCCTAAAGAATAAAATAGAGGCAGTTCCAATTTTTTATGTTAGACAATATTAGCGTGAGTGTGTGTAAAACCCCCTGCTGTCATGTCCATAGGAAGTACGGACCTGGCAGCAAAAGCATATTTCCACTTTTGCATTCCAATTTGAAAAAACCTTACTATGTTTGTTATGTGTTCCCTATTGCACATCATGCCTAAAAAAAAATCCTTTCTTTTTGTTTCACAGGACGAAGTGTCATGGCTGACTGTAAGGTTTTTTGAACAATGTTAGAGTCAGCCTGTTCCAAGTCTGTCCTCATTAACATACAATGCAAGAAGCCAGGCCTATAAACTCTTAAAGGGTTTGTAAACCCTCATGGTCATTCAGGTGAAAAACCTTATGTGGTGCTGATGCCCTTCCCCCGAGCCCCCCTTTTACTTACCTGGCCCCGATATTTCTCCAGCCGAGAACGAGCACCTCTACCTGGTGTCTCGTGTCCTGATTGGATAGATTGATAGAAGTGCAGCCATTGGCTCCTGCTGCTGTCAATCAAATCAAATGACGGGGCAGGGCTGAGTCCTGCATTCTGTGTGAATAGACACAGATGCGGGACTCGGGAGCGCGCCCACACGGGTCTCTACCAAGGAAAACGATTATCCAATGTGGACACTCGATGCGGGGAGGAGCCACCAGCGCCACTGAGGGACCCCAGAAGAGGAGGACTGGGCCACTCTGTGCAAAATGAACTGCACAGTGGAGGCAAGTTCATGACATGTTTACAACCCCTTTAACCCTTTATTAGGATAGACAATGTTCAAATCTAGTTACAATTGATAATGAAGATCTGCCTGCACAGAACGGACAGGGTCAATTATGGCAAACAGGTGCCCAGCAAAGAGAACTACCTGATAATTTTCCTTACTGGAGGATCCAGAATAGAGCATCTAAAAAAGGTAATGCATAGGGGGCCGCTCTGTCACCCACGGCTCCGCACCTCCCGCCATCCCCGTCAGTGGCCGCCGGGCTAGAGGCTGACACAGGCAGAGAGGAGAAGGTGCCTGTCCATCCCTGTGGGGGATTTCCCCCCTCCCTCCCTGTGTTGTGTGTAGCCTAGCTCTTGCACACAGGCATCCGCCCGCTCTGCTCTTTCCCCTGCCTTTCTATTGGCAGAGGGGGAAAGCCAATCAGGAGGGAGCAAAGCAAGGAACCATGGGATATTAAGTCCCACTGACATTTAAAGGGGCGGGACTACAAATCCCAGCAGGCTCTGCAAACCAGAGGGCCGGCTAAGGGCTCCATTTTGGAAACCTGAGGAGAGTTCTCCGCGAGGCCAAGGTAGAGACTGACGTGACCTGAGGGGCTGCTGTTACCCACGGAGGCGATCCATCCAGCCACAGTTCCAGGGGTCGGTGTGTTGATCCTGCCACAGCTTCAGAGGTCAGTGTGCTGTTCCTGCCACAGTTCCAGGAGTCAGACGGTGATGGACATCTCATCTGAGAGGAATTCCGGGTGTATCTCCAGGCATTCCTGAGGGTGTGGGGCCCTTCGGGGAACCTGTTGCTTGATCCTTTGGTCGCAAGATGGGTGAGCAGGTGTTTGCCCATCTTTAAAGACACGGTAGTCAGGCAACATTGCCTTACCAGTGCCCACATTTATAGGAACACTTGCACCCTGCTGAACAGTCATTACATTCCACTTTGCCTACCGGGATACTGCTAGCATCCTACATTCCACTTTGCCTACCAGGATACTGCTAGCATCCTACATTCCACTTTGCCTACCAGGATACTTTCAAGAACCCTTTTGTATATCCTGCTCAACAGGACACCAAGTGCACCAACGCCAGGCTAGCCGAAGATCCTGGATATCTCCATTGTGAGGACCCTTTCTGTTACTCTTTCAGTATCAGTAATTTAGTGATTCCAGTGACTACCTGTAAAAGGGAACTGTCAAGTTAACTGTTAAAGTGATAATTTGCATTTGTGGCCTATTGCCTCACAGGTTCATTGCCTGGGTCTGTGATTTTAGGTTTTGAGGGAAACAGACTGTCCGTTGTTAAGTCAGATCTGTTCCCCTTTATGCCTGAGTGCATAGGCCACTCTAGATCGATTTAAGTTGTTTGTCTGTGCTATTTTGTAGTCTGCATTTGGGTTTTGATTAACACTATTAAAGATTACAGTTTGCCATTCTTGACTACTGTATTGAGTTACCAGATCACTGTTTGTTTGGTTGTGGAAAGTCTCCCAGTAAACAAACTTCCTGTTCACTATATTTGTGTCTGTTTTACTGTGTTTGCAAGTACACTGTTTGCTAAGTATGCCAGAGGGGCTGGGACAGTTCTTGGGGTTGAGAGGCAGAGTGCGGAAACAAACATACTCAAGCGGCTCCTACTGGGGTAGCGCTACAGTAAGATGCGTTTTTTATAATTTCTGTTATGTGAATGGGGATATGTAACAAACATAAAGTGGGTGTTATCAAAATTTGGCTGAAAGGATGAAAATAGACTTTAAGAAGTGTAAAGCATACTGTATGCTTTTCTGGATAAGCAAACCTTATCTTGAGACCAAAACATTGCATTTCATTGACATACGATATTTCTTGCAATAAGGACGTTTGAAGTGTCTCCTGAGTTTCTTCCTATGCCTTCTGTTGGCTGAAAATAATGATATTGACAGCCAATGTATCTAAAGAGCTATAACAGGGAAGATAAACTTTAGGATCAAACCCACAAACAAAAAAATGGTGCTGGTGCAGAAGGCGAATGAACATAAATGTTGCATAAAAACCACCTGCAGCAAAATCAAGCTGACCCAGGCTGGTCCAGTCAGTTTATCAATAAGGATGAGGATGTTATGCTGGAAAAAAAAGTGCAGGTAAGGATCCAAAATCTAATACAAGTCCCTCCAGAAAGAAGAAGAGGGCTGTTTACTCAACAACATGGGATGGACGACCCTAAATGTGGATTATAGACTGAGAAAAAGCCAATTATAAACACCATAGGCTATAGATAAATCTTCAGAATAACAACTGTATCTGTTTCAATATTTGATCCCCAACCACTCAAACCACTGTACATCCTGTATTGAACAGAGGGAGGTCTATGATAATATAACCATATGTGTTCGAAAACTGTTCATAGCATGAGGTGGCAAAGAACACATACTGCAGGTGCCCAAAAAGTTGCTGGAAGGTATGTTATAATAAACTATGTCCTTTAGAAACACCATGGACATCCACCAATGAATGTATTACACTGTACCAGCCTTGAGGCCATCATATCGTACTACTGTGCTCAGGCAGAGATACTGCATGTTGGAAAATATACTGTAAGGGTCCATGAGTAATTATTCACTATACAAGGATCTTGTGAGAGAACATGCATTTCTTTATTAATTTGTGGTATAAAACATTGCTTTTAAGGGGGTAAAGAATTAACCTAATTATATGAGGTTAATACTCAAAAAATCTGTACAACTAGCCTCTGAACAATAACAGAATGACAGAAAATGTTGTCAGACAGGACTTGTTCAGTATGTTATGCTTGTTTGACATCAGAAGTAAGACATCAGAGCCTGTTTGATTTGTGTCCTTCTTTAATATTTAAAATAGCATGATGGCTATCTCATCTCTGCTGCTTTTTTCTTGGCATTCTTAGCAGTAATTAATACCGCAGAAAAAAAAAAATTGGAGATTTGTTGCTTCAAGTGACCACTGGGTGTCACCAGAATCACATGATCCCAATCTCATATTGTTCCTAAGCTTTTTTTTTTTTTAGGTAGCTAGATATACCTTTGGTCTTTAATCAAAACTAGCACAGAACTTTAACAATAGCAAACAACAGTTCATAAGGTGTGAAAGTATAGGCAATAGTTTGAACTCTTAAAAATTATATATTAAAGTGCGTTGTCCCTAGTGAATTCTTAAATCACTCACAATAACACATTCATGTGAATACTCCAAAAACAATTAAATTAAATAAATAGTGCATTAACAGCATATAACATGCATAAAGCTTATATAAAGTGCATACATTTTATATAAAGTGCATAAATGAAGATTAAAAGTCCAAAAGTGCAACAATAGTGCCAGGGGTGCAATGCTCCACACTCTTTTCTCCCCTTGTGTGGAAATTCAAACAGATCACGCCACCAGGAGTCACCAAGGCCTCTTCACCACAAAAAAGTTAAGAAAGTCCCTTACCAGATTCTTAGATCTCACACAGAGATCACAAAATGCCTTGCTGCTCAGCAGCCAAATAGACCACGATCCAGGAAACAGAACTTTGTCCACATTCCTAAGGCAATTCAACAGAGGGATTAGAAAGCAAAAGGAGGCCCACATAGTGTAGTACTCTAACAAGCCAATTTAATGAAATATTAAAAATACACCTACAAGATGCATAATATTAAACAGCGTGTAGCTCCATAAGCAAGCATACTTGAGCTTCCACTCGGTGTGAGGAATGGTGTCACGTGTGGGGTAGGGTGACCACATTTCCAAGCTGCCATTCAGGGACACCCCCCCTCTTGAGGGACCGGTTTCATGCAACAAACCTTTGCCAATGACCAGGGGGGTGGAGGCGACTGGTGGATGGGTGGTGGTGTGGGAGGTGGAATGTAGTCTCGGGTTAACAGGGAATTTGGCAGCGGGTGATTTGTCGGGCAAATGGCTGGTGTTAGCACTTTAATCATCCTGATCCCATGCTTGATCACCATAATGCAGAATCAATGGGAACCCTGAGCTTGTTACTTGATACCAGATGCAGCGTGTCCAATTTGCCCACTGCAACATCGTAGTCCCACTATAAGTCGCTGATAAAAAAATTCCATAGAAATATTCCCTATTTTGTACACGCTATAACCATATAGGCGCAAACCAGTCAATATTCGCTTATTGGGATTTTTTTTACATAAAACATGTAGCAGAATACATATACGTACAGCATGGCACGACCGCGCAATTGTCAGTCAAGATAACGCAGTGCCATATCACAAAAAATGGCCTGGTCATGAAGCGGGGGTAAATCTTCCGGAGAGCAAGTGGATAATGAGGACCTTTTCTTTAATGGACTGTCTATAACATGGGCTTTCTCTATACATCTCTATACATTAGGGACTGTCCCTACCAAACAGGGATTAGACCTATGATAGTTACACTTGGTAGAGGGACAGAAGACCATAAAAAAGGACAGAGGGATTGGTTTATAAAACGGGAACTGTCCCTATTAATCAGGGATGATGCCATACACAGTAGTGGTTGAAGGAGAGGGACTGGTCTCCAAATCAGGGACTGTCTCTCAGTGGGTGAGCAGTCTCTCTGTGTACGGTGACATGCTGTGAGTGGATGAGCAGTCTCTCTGTGTACAATGACATGCTGTGAGTGGGTGAGCAGTCTCTCTGCGCACAACCATTGTTGTCTCAGGTCTGTGGCCGAAAAGGAGGCACAGGCTCATCCATGCAACAGACAGCTCTATAGAACTCCTACAACTCCCTCTGACAATCCAGTATGTCCCCAGCAGTTCTCCTTATGGTGTGGGCAGAGGCTGGCGGCTCCCCCTCCCATCTAGAATAACAATCACTATGCAATCACACTGATCGGGAACATCGCTGGTGTTGGCTCCTCTGTGCTGTAAAGCGTCAGGTGCCCAGTAGAGATCCCGTGGAGACTGGAAGTGAAGTAGCAGCGACGCTTCTTTGGGATGCCATGAGTGGGGCCCCCCACTGACACCTGGCCCAGATGCAGTGTCATTTTCCAGAAGATAGAGGAGGTGGGTGGTCATCCAGGATGGTGGAGAGCACTAGGCACAGAGGAGGAGGAAGTTAATTCCTCCTCTGCTTTGAGTGCTGATCAGGGAGTCGCATCTATGACGTCACTGGTTGCTAGATGCCAGGTGGCTCTAGCAACCAGTGGCCAGTAGAGTATCAGGTGGAGGCGGAGTGAGCACCAGCTCACAGGGGGACACTGTATTGTTCCGGATAAAGGTGCCTGGGACCCGGGACAGACTTGCTAATTGCGGGACTGTCTCGGGCAATCTGGGACAAGTGGGCACCCTAGTGTGAGGCCCCTTCAATAGTTTGAACTCTGCGACAGTGCTGAAATCTTGATATACATATAACCCACCAGAAACTTCAATGTATGAAGTTGTAATATATATATATATATATATATATATATATATATATATATTTTTTTTTTTTGGGTTACTTTATCATGTTTCCTTAGTCTAACTATATACCGTAAGAGACTTTAGCTTCTACTTAAAACTGACCTTAAAATGTGTGTGACAGTTTTATAAGCATTAGATTGCCTGTTACTGTGGTAATGAACAGGTAATTGCAAGCTTTTTTGATGTATCCCTGCCCACGCAACAGTGAGATCGCCCTGTCATAATTTTCAATGCTGTTACTGTACACCTGGGAGTTTTGGGTGTTCCCACCCAGCTTTGTACGTTCCAGCCAGGGCCGTAGATCATTATTTTGCCTGGGGGAGATTTAGCTCTCTCAAATTATATGATAGATGATCTAGCTGACATCCCAAGGTTTAAAAAATAAATAAAATACACCAGCTATATTCTTTCTGAACTCTTTACTTAGAGCCATACCACTATCAGGTTGAGCAGTTTTACTCACTTTTAATTTTAGAAGCCAGTGAACCTGGAAAGCTAGGGTTAAACTGCATGCACCATGCAAAATCAATAGTTAAGACTTGCTTATTTTGCCATAGCAAACTGAAAGTTTTACTAGTGGAGTACATAGTATGAGAACAAAATGGGGGAGTAGGGGCAGAAAGTGGGAAGAAAATGGTGCACACAACTATGTGTTATGCCGCGTACACACGTGCGGACTTTTGCCGGCGGACCTAAGTCCAGCGGACAATCCGCTGGACTTTCCAGCTGGCCTCGCCGGACTTTCCGAGCGTGTGACTTGCCCACACACGCACGGACTTCTCCGGCGGATAATCCGCCGGCCAAAAGTCTGCGGGACTTTTAAAAATGAACGGACTTGCCCACACACGGAGCAGTCCGTTCATTTAGCACGTAACTTCAGGTTACGTAGCTAGCGTAGGCAGTACATGCCGCCGCGCTAGCTCCGTAAGCTGGCATGGATTTAAAGGGACTCCCTACGCCGAAAAACGGCGTGGGGGCTCCCCCCAAATCCATGTCAGACCCTTATCCGAGCACGCAGCCTGGCAGGCCAGGAAAGGGGTGGGGACGAACGAGCGCCCCCCCCCCCTCCTGAGCTGTACCAGGCCGCGTGCCCTCAACATGGGGGTGCCCTGGGGAAAGGGGGGCCGTGCGGCCCCCCCACCCCAAAGCACCTTGTCCCCATGTTGATGAGGACAAGGGCCTCTTCCCGACAACCCTGGCCGTTGGTTGTCGGGGTCTGCGGGCGGGGGCTTATCGGAATCTGGGAGCCCCCTTTTATAAGGGGGCACTCAGATCCCGGCCCCCCACCCTATGTGAATGTGTATGGGGTACGATGTACCCCTACCCATTCACCTAAGGTGTAAAATGTAAAGTAAAAAAACACCCACACTTTTGAAAAAATATTTTATTGCACTGCTCCGGGGGTCTTCTTCCGTCTTGGGGGTCTTCTCGCCGGACTCCTCCTCCATTTACCAAGCTCTTTTACCGAGCAGAGAAGTTCGGCTACCTTCTTCGTCATCGCCGCTGTCGTCTGGGGGTCTCGATCCGCCTTCGGGGGTCTTCCGGGGGTCTCTTCTGTTCTTTCGGCGGTCGTCGTCTTCTGCGCCGCCGGCGCCGCCTTCTTCTTCTTGTCCTTCTTGTTATCCTTCCGATGTTGACCCGTCGCTGTCTCTGCCCGGAATGCCAGAACCGCGCTGCGCTGGGACTTATATAGGGACATGGGGACAGGGTCACATGCTCATGTCACATGGTGACCCCAGGGCACCCCCCATGTTGAGGGCACGCGGCCTGGTACGGCTCAGGAGGGGGGGGGGGCGCTCGTTCGTCCCCACCCCTTTCCTGGCCTGCCAGGCTGCGTGCTCGGATAAGGGTCTGACATGGATTTGGGGGGAACCCCCACGCCGTTTTTCGGCGTAGGGAGTCCCTTTAAATCCATGCCAGCTTACGGAGCTAGCGCGGCGGCATTTACTGCCTACCCTAGCTACGTAACCTGAAGTTACGTTCTAAATGAACGGACTGCTCCGTGTGTGGGCAAGTCCGTTCATTTTCAAAAGTCCCGCGGACTTTTGGCCGGCGGATTATCCGCCGGAGAAGTCCGTGCGTGTGTGGGCAAGTCACATGCTCGGAAAGTCCGGCGAGGCCACCTGGAAAGTCCAGCGGATTGTCCGCTGGACTTAGGTCCGCCGGCAAAAGTCCGCACGTGTGTACGCGGCATAAGTCATCCTTACTTCTTTTATTTAATTTAGGACGCACAACGAGTTTGCAAAGTTCTTGTGGAATGTTATATTTACTGTCACTTATTGGTGGAATCTGAAAGCGAACGCAACATTTTCATGGCGTCTCAGTGTCATTGTCACTTTCTGGAGGAATCATAAAGCGAACACGGCATCCTGGTTTCTCTTTGTGGAAGTCGCTCTCTGGTGGAGTGGCCATGTCTAGGTTGCACTCTGGTGAAGTGGCCTTGTCTAGGTCACACTCTGGGGGAGTGGCCTTATCTAGGTCGCACTCTGGGGGAGTGGCCTTGTCTAGGTCGCACTCTGGTGGAGTGGCCATGCCTAGGTCGCACTCTGGTGGAGTCTCCTTGTGGAAGTCGCACTCTGGTGGAGTCTCCTTGTGGAAGTCGCTATCTGGTGGAGTGGCCATGTCCAGGTCACACTCTGGTAGAGTGGCCATGTCCAGGTCACACTCTAGTGTAGTGGCCATATCCAGGTCGCACTCTGGTGTAGTGGCCATGTCCAGGTCGCACTCTGGTGTAGTGGCCATGTCTAGGTCGCACTCTGGTGGAGTGGCCATGTCTAGGTCACACTCTGGTGGAGTGGCAATGGTGGTTGCTGGCTCCTTTAAGAGCCATTGCATGTGAACGTGTGCTGCGGCGAGACCTGATGCGCGTGGCCGGCGGCTGCGATAACCGCCGGCCACACACGATCGTGGGTACCAGAGCCAGAACGGACATCTGTGTGTGTAAATACACAAATCCCCATTCTGACATGGGAGGAGAGACAGATCTGCTGTTCCTAGAAATTAGGAACAGCAATATGTCTCCTCCTCTAGTCAGTCCCATCCCCCACAGTTAGAAATCCACATGAGGGAACACATTTAACCCCTAGACCCTTAGAACTTGTCACCCTAGGACAGGAAATATGTTACTGGCAGGATCATCAGATAAAAACTAATGCGGCCACCACATCTTAGGACTGGTAAACTGTAATATATAAAATTTTTACTGCCGCCTTCTTCAGGTGCGCATACTCACCTTCCTTTCACTCTCCTGCCACTCCATTAAAACCCAAATGAACATTTAATTTAAGCCTAGGTTCACACTGACAGCGGGAATGAAATCATGCGAGTTCAGCTGAACTCGCACAATTTCATTCCTGCATGTCAGTCCCGACTTCGGGGGCGATTTCAGAGACATCTTTGCGGGTTGCGGCACAGATGTCTATGGAAATCACACCCCGAAGTCGCCAAAAGTAGTACAGAATCTACTTTTGGGAATTGGTGCTGCGCCACAAATGTGGCGTCGCACCGATTCGGACGGTGCCTTTGCCGGCAATAGCCGCGGATTTGGCATGCAATTTGACTTGTCAAAACGCTCCAATGTGAACTTAATCAGCAAAATCCTGATGTTCCAGGTGCATTTTGACAAAAAGGCTTTCAGTGCTTTGCAGTTGGAAAAACAGCCACAGCCTGCCAGCAGCTGCAAAGTTAGGCCCTTGCTTTCTGTGTGGAAGCAATTATCTCTCTGCAGAGGTCCAACATGCCCCCTGCTGAGTCTAAGCTATATCACTGCAATCAATACAGCTCTAGCTCCCTGCTTTTAGAGAGTAGGGATGAGCCGGTGTTCGATTTGAACCCATGTTCGAATCGAACATCGGGCGTTCGCCCTCTCGGCGAGCCCAGAACTATTTGGGCCGCTCGCATCAAATTTGTGTGATGCGAGTGGCCCGCAATGCACTGCACCAGTTGCAGTGCATTGTTGGCTGATGATTGGCCAAGCATGCACTGTGACCCGCATGCTTCGCCAATCAAAGAGCCAGCGGCGAGGAGAGCAATAATTGGCCACAGGCAGTCTTTTCCTGCGGCCTGCCAGGTTGCGTGCTCAGATAAGGGTCTGGTATGGATTTTGAGGGGGACCACACGCCATTTTTTTTGGCTGGGTTTCCCCTTAAAATCCATCCCAGACCTCAAGGGTCTGGTATGGATTTTAAAGGAGGACCCCACGCCATTTTTTTTTTTTTTTTTGGCTGGGGTCCCTTGATATCCATAGCAGACCTGAAGGGCCTGGTTATTGAATTTGGGGGGACCCCCACACTTTTTTTTTTTTTTTTTTTATCAATGACTTTTTTTTATGAATGGCTTTTAATGAATGACTGTTCTCTGTGTTACGGGAGCCGTCAATACATTAGCCGCGAGTGATTTTAAATAGCTTTTTTTCAGTTCTAAGCACAGGAAACATGCACCCCTTCACAGGCATACTATAGACACCCCCCAGGTACGAAATTTAAAGGAATATTACACTTTTATTGTTTCACTTTAAGAATTATTAAAATCACTGCTCCTGAAAAAACAGCCGTTTTTTTAATTTTTTTTTGCATTGATACAATAACATGCATATTAGCCTTTAAAATTAGCACTTTTGATTTTGAACGTTCGCATCCATTGTAACTAATAGGGTTCTTATGCTCGCACGGAATTTAGGTCCGTTCGCCGGTTCTGGTGCGAGCCGAACCCGGGGTTGTTCGGCTCATCCCTATTGGAGAGCTCTAGCTCTGACCCTTCAGGGAGCAAGCTGGACCTCTGCAGAGAGGCTTCTGCTTCCCCATGTAGAGCAAGGAACCTTTCCGGCAGCATGCTGGCAGGGCACAGGCTTTTCTAATTAGGCTGATCTTTAAAGATCCCAACCTGTCTGGCTTTGCACACCTTTTGTTTTTATGCCTCTGGATTGTACTGAGCTGTGTACTGTACTGTTCATAAAAAATGAACAACGATCATTGCGCAGTATGTCTGTACTTTTATTTATAAAAAGGTAAAAACAAATGGGTTCACTCACATTTTTAAGTGCCTGAGCTTCCTGAGGACGCAAGAGTGTTTGCGAAATGCATAGAGGCTGCTAAAACACGGACTACGTCACTTCCGGTTAAACAAAAGGAGGCTTGGGACGCACGCTGACATAGGAGAGACAGGCAATACCCTCAGCTATCTGTACCCATTTGAGCGGCTGGATAAGTTTGGTGCCAACTGAAAAATGTGAGTGAACCCATTTGTTTTTACCTTTTTATAAATAAAAGCACAGACATACTGCGCAATGATCGTTTTATCATTTTTTATGAGGTTGGACATTGGTAAATCTGTAGATTGGAAACAGCATAGACCTGAGAGGAGTGGAATGGTTATCCCTACTAATGAACCAAAGGCATTCATTATATTAACATCTGGTGAGTGGCCAATTCTTATGGTGGTGGTGGTGTCGTCACTATAGTGGTGGATAAAGGAAGCACGGACACAAGAATTAGGAGGATTGAAACACTTTTATGCTGAAGATTGCTTTCTCAGCACCAGCAGAAATTACTACGGACATTTATTGTTTTTTGGTTTCGTTTGGTTTGTTTTGCCTGAATTAATTTGTTTTTTTTGGCACGCAATAATTAATATTGGAAGTCACGGGTGAACAGCAGAAGAAAATATTGAATTTTTATTAATTATTATTATTACTTCTATTATCACTAATGTATACAAACTTATAAATTTATTGTGGTATATTTAAATGCATATTTTGCTTGAAGCACTTTAAAAACGCATAATACAAGGGGTAGCGCAGTCAACACATATATATTTTTTATATATTTTTTTCTTATACATCTACCATACGGCAGTGTATCATACGGACTTGAAACGCTAAACCTCTTGCGCTAAGGTGAACCGAACCAGACCAGATCCTAGCGATGAAGCTGGAAAACGACCTTACGATGGAACAGCTTCTGTCCAATCTGGTATCTCGCAATGGAATGGCTCAACGGGAATCCAATATGGTGAGGAAAAGGAATATATAAAAAAAAAATGAAGAAACTCCGATGGTGCAGGTCAGTAATGGATAAAATGTATTCACATCTTATATAAAAACAGATGCGACAATAAAACGTGATCACAGAAATGCACATAAAAAAGCAATGTGGGACGCACAAGATAGGCAAAGACCGGCGCGTTTCGACTCAATCTGTCATCAACTGGGGCATATCTGGCTGAATAGGTGATCCCCAGTCAGGCAGGAGCCTAGAAGCATGCAGTTTCTCCAAAAGGCCCAAGTGCTGTGGGAGCCCCTCCCCAACTTCTACAAGGATCCTCCAGTTGCAGTGGGTAGCCCTTTATCATTTGGGCTTGGATCCCTGTAACCAGAGCTACCCTAGACTTTACTAGGAGGAATACTCTTTTTTAGTTCTGAACTTGAAGTAGTGATTCTCAGCTAGATTCTGTTGTTAGAGTGAGCCATAGAAACATTGCTGTGAGCAGTCCCTGTTTTTAGCAGCTTTCATAATCAGTTTTGTATTATTCTGCAGTGTATGCATGCTCTTTGCCATCTTGAATCTGTTTTGCATTATTTCTTCTACCTTAGCACATTTTTGGTAAACTGCAAGTTACAGTTACCCCCTATCTGATCATTCAGCAGATTACCTATTCTATTAAAATAGTACTTTAGTAAGACACTTTTAAATCTCTATAGCCAGGTTGTATTGTTCTGGGTCCCAAGGACAAGTAGCAGTATAGATCTCAGAAAGAGCCAGTGCCCTGCATTCATGCTTTAATAAAATTCATTAGGATATTTATGGTAACGTTGCTTGCAATTACCAGCTTTAATTATCTTTAAAAATGAAGTGTACCTAAAAGCGTGATAAAAAATAAAATTGAAATGGTATGTTGCTTTTCATGCCTGGATGATTTAATGCATTGAATGCCAGGAGCCATAAAACAATGATTTCTTAACAGCCAGCACTTTTAGTGTATTGTAAGAAACATACGAACAAACAAAATTCACAGGAGAGTAAATGCAGGAATATGTGTAGGTGTAAAATGAGAGCTGTAGCCTTATCGCAAAGGTTTCACTATATTTCCAACCAGCAGACTGCTGTTTTTTTGAGAAGAGCTCTGGAAATGTGCAAATTGCAATCTGAAATCGAACTAGATATACACTGTAAGGTTTCATATGCATACAAATTAACATTTGTCAGTTTATCATACAAATAAGATCGGTAGACATAATTAAAGGAAATACTGTATCAATCTAATGCAGCGATCTAGAGAAAAAAAAAAAAATTTGCTGCTTGTGAAATCTTTAGTTTGTGCAGTTTTAGATACCCCACTCTACCTTCAAACAATATTAGCTCCCTGGCTGCCATAACTGATCCTGTTATTTCAGTACTTTATGAACCACTGACCGCTACAACGCGTATGCAGATCAGTAGTTCTGCTCTTACTTTAGCCTTCCGTATCTGCATTCTTATCAGTGTCACAAACTATTGGGGTCCAAATATAGCCAGCAAGCTAGCATTTTGTGATAGAGGTCTTTAATGAAAGCCATCATATTTCTCTCAGTATGGGTTGCCTTTATTTCTGCTTCAGAAGAATTTTATGAAACTTGTTCTGTATTTATAAACTTCTACCCCATATCCCAATGTACTCTCCTTCCAAATTTCTTCACTTAATTTGATCTCAATAATAAATGAAACATAGGAAAGTAAAGACCTGTTCCTTGCAAGATATAATCAATTCCATGATTACTGCTCTTGTAATTAACTTTTTAATTGAACAGTCAAGAAAAGTTATGTTATTTTTGGGCTCCAATTTCCCTCTAGTAGCAATAATGGCTAGTAACCCTAGCTTTAAACCTATTTTTGTAGCCCTAATACTAGCCAGCCATAATATAGCCAGCCATAATTATAGTCATAACCCTAAAGCTTAAGATTTTTATTTTTTCAGAGAAATGTATACATCAATGCAAAGAATGTCATGAGAATATTTGTTCAGAGTCTTTGCCATACAATGGTATATAGATGTTAATACAATGGATAGGTAATGCATGTCTGACATTTGTTAAGTTTCTTAACAAATAACGGCCAACTGGCTATCGAAAAAACAAATTAACCAAAAGAAAAAAAGTAAAACACTAAAGCAGAAAACAAAGGAAGGCATTCACCTTGTGTTACAATATGATTTGTATAATAAAGTTGTGTTAAAGAAGCTTTTGTGTTGTCTATTTTCTTATTACCCTAAGTGTCCGTGGATAGAGGTGTAGTAAGTTTCTATAATCTGAAATCTCTAATTTACATTAGGTGAATACAGTAGATCTATCACAGGTGTCATTAATACTTAATCATTCACTCCAGATTTTTGGAGGGGGGGGGTGGCGAGGGCCGCCGGCAGGTGGGGTTTAATGGGAGCAGTTCTCCCAGCCATTGGCGAGGGGAAGAGAGAGGAGAGGAAGAGGAGATCATCACACAGAGCGGGGATCGCCCACTGTGACAGCTTTGATTTGAATTGCCTGGTGGCTGCAGTCACACAAAGTCCCGCTTCCTGGACTGGCTCCTTGGATAGACAGCACACTGGTCCAATGCCCGGACGTGTGACGTCTATCATAGGAGCTGATCGAGGAGGCGGGATCTTGTGTGACTGCAGGCGCCGGGCGATTTAAATGAAAGCTGTCACAGTGGACAATGTGGTGATCCGGCCACCTCTCCTCTCTCTGATCAATGTGCTTAATTTATGGGCATTGGTGGGCACTGATCAGGCTGCATTGATGGGCACTGGTGAAGCTGCACTGATGGGCATTGATGGGCACTGATGAGACTGCATTGATGGACACTGATCAGGATGCATTTATGGGCACTGATCAGGCTGCATTGATGGGCATGGGTGAGGCTGCATTGATGGGCACTGATGAGGCTGCATTGATGGGCACAGATGATGCTGCATTGATGGACACTGATGAAGCTGCGCTAATGGGCACTGATCAGGCTGCATTGATGGGCACTAGTGAAGCTGCATTGATGGACATTGATGGGCACTGGTGAGACTGCATTGATGGACACTGATCAGGCTGCATTGATGGGCACTGATCAGGCTGCATTGATGGGCACTGATCAGGCTGCATTGAGGCACTGATGAGGCTGCATTGATGGGCACTGATCAGGCTGCATTGATGGGCACTGGTGAGGCTGCATTGATGGGCATGAGTGAGGCTGCGCTGATGGGCACAGATGAGGCTTAGCTGATGGGCACTGATCAGTTTCTATAATCCGAGATCTCTAATTTATATTAGGTAAATACAGTAGATATATCACAGGTGTCATTAATACTTAATTGTTCACTCAAGATTTTGTTTCATTTCAAAGACCAGCCTTTTGCTTCACATGTAAATTTATACTGTATATAGGTAATGTTTGATTGATCAATTTTTTCTATAAATTAGTGTTGAGATGAAATGTGTGTGTCTATTGTAAAACCTCTGTTTTCCTCACATAATACAAACGGCTTCTCAGAATGTTTTTTCTTTGTTGCACTAATATGTAAATTGTAAATCCTCAAACCTTCCAGCTTCCACCTGTCTTGTAGCTGACTGCTGTAATGAGACAGAACTGATTCAGATATAAGCTGGGGTCTTCACAATACTCTCGCCTCCCCTTCCACTACCCCAGCTATTCTCTTAAACCTCTCCACTCTCCTTCACCCCACTCTGATCTTCCCTTATAACTTTGGGGACCCTTTTGAAAGAGAGTGGGCTTTAGGAATCATGCTGTAAGGTCGCTGTTTAGGGACCCTGATGTAAAGGGGCTTTAGGAACCCTGATGTAAGGTCGCTTTAGGGACCCTGATGTAAGGGGGGCTCTGGGGACCCTGATGTAAGAGGGGCTCTAGGGACCCTGAAGTAAGAGCGGTGACTTTGAGGATCCTAATAAAAGTGGGACTCTGATGTAAGGGGAAACTCTGATGTAAGGAGGAACTCTGGGGTCCCCGATTTAAGGATACCAAAGTCCCCCCTTACATCAGGGTTCACATAGCCCCCCCTACATCAGGGTCCCCCAGAGTCCCCTCCTTAAATCAGGGTCCCAGAATCCCCCCTGATTCTGGGGACCCTGATTTAAGGAGGGGGGCTCTGGGGGGATCCTAATGTAAGGGGAGACTTTAGTATCCTAATATAAGGGGAGACTTTGGGGAGCCTAATGAAAGTGGGATCTCTGATGTAAGGGCAAACTCTGGGGATCCTGATGTAAGGGGGAACCCTGGGTACCCTAATTTAAGGAGAGGAGACTCTTAGGACCCTGATTTAAGGGTGAGATGACTCTGGGAACACTGATGAAAGGAGGGGGGACTCTGGGGACCGTGATGTAAGGAGGGGAACTTTGGGACCATAATGAAAGTGGTAAATTCTGATGTAAGGGAGTCAGGCCTGGGGGAGCTCAGGCCTAAAGCTGTGTAATGGGCCCACAATTTTCCGATGGCTGCCCTGCTCCCCACACACTGTGCCAACGTTGGCTGGATACCTCCACTTCATGTATTTGCTTCATGGATTCATGGATTGACATTAAAAATGTTTGCTTGTTAATGTTTATCCAGCACACAATTTTGTCACACATTTATTGGACAGAAGTAATACAAATATTTTTTTGTGCTTTTCCGTTTTGTTGACACCATTCTTTGGCAACGTTCCACATACCGCTGCAGGATTGGATGATGTTAGCTGGAGACTAAAGCCTCATACAGACGATCGGACCTTGGACCAACTTTCCCGTGAATTTTTGTCCAAAGGGCGTTGGCCCCAAGTTGGTATTGCATACACACGATCAGACTTTTTAGGCAACAAACATGAACGTAGTGACGTTTCAACATACTGACGACACTTCAAAAGAGGACGTTCGAATACTCCAGCGCCACCTTTGGTCAACTTCTATATTGTTGTCTTATCTTTTGCATTGGTTCTGAGCATGGGTGTTTGTACTTTGTACAAAAGTCTGTTGGTTTTGTGTACACACGGTCGGACTTTGGTCCATCGGACTTTTGTTGGCAGAAAGTTGGTCCGTTCGCACAGCCAACAAAAGTCCGATGAAACCTGGAAAAAGTTGGTCCGATGGAGCGTACACACGGTCGGATGTTGGTCCAAAACAGCTAATTTGCATGTTGGTTGTCAAAAAGTCCGATCGTGTGTACGGGCCTTTAGTAGTCTCTTGAAAACTTCAGCCGGGGGCGTGGCGACCGAGCTCCGCGATGGACGCCTGATTCTGAGCTCCGCTCGGCCGCCGGAGAGAATCCGACCACATCCGTGACCCAAACAGCCATCCACGGGCGAAACTACCCCCAGTGGCCTCTGGACACCCTGCTCCATCGGCGGACATGACCCGCCAAAGAAAGAAGCCGGCGCCTCAGGCAGCACAGAGAGACGCTGGGACGCATAACGGCCGCTCTGGTCCTCCACAACACGGGACCGGAGCACATCTATGCAGTGAATCCTCCTCTGGGACCTCTAGTCCCTCCACCAGAAGTCCTGCAAAGCAGAAGCAGAGGACGAAATCCCCTGTGAGGCCGCTGATGGACCCAGAGATGGAGGTAAGCAGGCCTGACAATATGGGGGATAATACCACACACTCCTCACAGGACCCAATAGCAGCCTTCCGTACCTCTGACAGACCTGTCTCAGAAACTGTACTGAAGGACATGTTAATGTCCCTGAAAGCTTCTATTCATGCTGACCTTACTGCTGGGATTAATCATTGCCACAGAGAAGTTCAGGCCCTGGGGGACAGAGTGGACACTGTGGAACAAAGCCTCAGCGGGGTTACCTCAGCTTTCAATACAATGGTAGATGCCCATAGCAACCATAGTGAGGAAATCGCATGGCTGAAAAACAAAGTCGCAGATTTAGAAGACCGATCCAGAAGGAACAACATTAAAATTAGGGGAATCCCTGAATCTGTACCAGCTGCGCAACTACTGCCATACGCCCAGGCCCTGTTCTCCACTCTGCTACCCTCCTTGTCCCCTCAGGATCTCATAGTGGACCGTATTCATCGTATACCTAAACCGGCATTTCTCCCTGACAACACCCCCAGAGAACAGATACTGATGACTTCACGCAGAGCTGAAAATAAACACCCACAATACGCTGACTTACAGCTACTTCCAGATCTGTCCAGACATACGCTCCAGCAACGTCGCAATCTTGCAAAAAATCACTAAGGCCCTGCGGAACCACAATATCGCCCACAAGTGGAAATATCCCGCCAAATTATCAATCAACCATAATGGAGCTTCCATTTTAGTCAGCACGCTGAAAGAAGGTCTGACGGCGCTCCGACAATGGGGCATCCTTCCTGAAAATACGCAACCACTTGCACAAACTTCCTCCCCGTCTCCAATACATGAGAAATGGCAGGTAGTTTCCCGCAAAAGATCCTCCAAAAAGGACACGGGTGGTCACGGATAAGAATCATTCAACCTATGTTAATATATTCTCTCCGGACACGGGGGTTATCTGTTCTAATCCCTGTTTTCTCGCCTCAAATAGCTAACGGCAGTTTCACCTGCACATGGATCAGTTTATGGATCCCTTTCTTATTGCGCTTAGTATTTACTTACTATTCACTATGTTCTACTTCTGTTGTTTTTGTTTTTTTCTAAGTTTTCTATTAGAAGCACTACAACCAGCACGGGACTACCACGCATCTGTGGACTCACCTGCCATCGTCGCTCATCACCAAATCATCCTACAAGGTCGCAGTGAGTATATGCACAACACAGTACAGCGACATCTTTACCAACTTACCTATGCCTATTAACTGCCTATCTATAAATGCCCGGGGCTTAAATCACCCTGCAAAACGGCTGTCCATGTGGGCTGAAGCCAAAAAACACAGGGCGGATATCCTGTGTGTGCAGGAAACTCACTTCCAGGACACAAAAGCTCCCAACTACTCCCACAGAGAGTACCCACATGTATTCCTGGCAAACACGCCTGGACATAAAAAAGGCGGAGTAATGCTCGCTCTGAGGGACACCCTCTCCTTCCAACACAAAGATACTATCACCGATCCGAACGGCAGGTTCATCATTCTTAGTGG
This sequence comes from Lithobates sylvaticus, assembly GCA_028564925.1. Taxonomy (NCBI): domain Eukaryota; kingdom Metazoa; phylum Chordata; class Amphibia; order Anura; family Ranidae; genus Lithobates; species Lithobates sylvaticus. Next base: position 318,645,312 of record CM053027.1, read on the forward strand.
AGACATAAACTCTGCCCTACACACTGGTCTCCTTATATGCCCCGAACTCTCATCAAATCCGCTTTCTCAGCAGATTGGTGAAAAAAGGACCACCTTTATGGCTCTGTGCTCTTATGCGGTGACTTCAATCTCATAGTTGACCCTAAGCTGGATACCTCTGCTCACAAAACTAACAGTTCCTCATACCTAAGTAAACTGATGAACAATGCAGATTTGTTTGACGTCTAGAGATGCATGCATGCAAGCGAAAGAGACTATACTTTTTTCTCACACAGGCATTGCTCCTAATCACGCATCGACTTGTTCCTTTCTGACAAATGGCTACTGCAGAAAGTTTCCTCGGCACGTATACACGACATAACGTGGTCTGACCACGCAGCTGTAACCATTACTATTAATGATCAGGTTGTCTCCTCCTCCCCACCCATCTGGCGCAACAATATAAGGTTATTACAAGACCCCCGTACTTCTACAGGGATCTCCCAACAGATAAAATAATTTTTCCTCAATAACGTTAACTCTGTCAATAATCCATTTACCCTTTGGAATGCCCATAAGGCATACATGAGAGGTATCTTGATCCAATTAGGTGCCAGGGAAAAAAGACGCAGAACAGCACACATTACTGATATCCTACGTGACTTACACTCCCTAGAAGAACAAAATAAACAGGCACCAACCACTGCTCTTACCCACAAAATATCCCAATGTAGAGAAAAACTTAGGTTGACACTTTCCCAACAATATGACTACCACCTCCGACGCCTGAAATTAACATCATACGCCAATGCCAATAGAGCTGGCAAGTACTTGGCAAACAGACTCAAGGCTGCACGCGTGAAATCAAGGATTTCCCACTTGCTTCACCCAACTCTCAATCACAAAATTACTAACCCACAATAAATCGCCAACCAATTTGCAGACTATTACAGTAGATTATACAACATTAAAGATGACCTCTCTACACCTCAACCTTCACCAGAACTTATACACAACTTCCTCGACACTCTAAATTTGCCTTCTCTATCAGAAGACCAACTTGCATCTTTAAATGCACCTTTTACCGCATCTGAGATAGCTGCAATCATAGCCACACTACCCTCTGGTAAATCGCCTGGACCTGATGGGTTCACTAATGAATACTTTAAAATTTTTCAGGCAATCCTTTCTCCACACCTACAAACAATCTTCACCAAAGCTGCTGAATCTGCATCTTTTCCCCCTGAAATGCTGAAAGCATACGTAGTAACCCTACCTAAACCGGGTAAAGATCCCACAACTCCATCCAATTTTCGTCCGATTTCCTTGTTAAACACGGACGTTAAAATATATGCCAAACTTATCGCCAAACGCATTTCTAATTTTATCCCTTCCCTCATACAACGTGACCAGATGGGCTTTGTGAAGGGGAGACAAACCTCAGATGCTACCAGAAGAATCATCAATATTGTTCACCATGCTGCAGGTACCCAAACGCCTTCTCTGCTGCTCTCTATAGACGCAGAGAAGGCGTTTGACAGAGTTCATTGGAAATATATGTCTATGACCTTATCTAAGTTTGGTTTTTGTGGTACTATACTTAATGCAGTGCTGGCCTTGTACTCCTGCCCATCGGCACAGGTGTATACATCCAGCATGTTATCAACTCCCTTTCAGATGAATGAATGAATAACTTGTATAGCGCTACAATGCGAACTGAATCGCCTCAAGGCGCTGTATTGGCGTTTGGGTATCAAGCTTCTAGAAGAGGTAGGTCTTGAGTTTCTTCCTGAAGGCCTGATGGTTTTCTTCCATGCGAATGTCAGTTGGTAGAGCGTTCCATAGCCGTGGTCCCTGGACAGCGAATCTCCGTTCCCCCTTTGATTTGTAGCGGGATTTAGGAATGAGGAGAAGATTTTGATTAGCCGATCGAAGACTGCGATTCGGTGTGTAGTGTTTTATTTTCTCGCGAAGGTATTGCGGAGCGTTTCCATGTGTGCATTTGTGGGTGAGGCAGAGGGTCTTGAATGCGACCCGATTCCTTACGTTTAGCCAATGTAGGTTCCTCAGGGAAGGGGAGATGGATTCCCAGGGTTTTTTCCCTGTTATCAGTCTTGCCGCAGTGTTTTGGATAAGTTGTAAGCGTGCAAGTTGATATTGGGGTAATCCTATGTAGAGGGAGTTAGCGTAGTCCAGTCGAGAATTGATGACTGTTCCAACTACCACTGCTTTGTCCTCCTTTGGAATGAAGGGGATGAGTCTGCGTAGCAGGCGGAGCAGATAGTGTGATCCACTGACTACTGCTCCTATTTGGGCATCCATTGACATTTCTGAGTCAAAAATGACTCCGAGACTCTTGGCCTTGGTCCTAGTGGTAATGGTCCGTCCAAAGATGGTAGGAGGTGTCCAAGGGATCTTGGCACGGGGGTTATGCTTTGCATGTAGAATAAGAAGTTCTGTTTTTGATTCATTAAGTTTGAGGGAGCTAGTAGTCATCCAGTTGTCTATCATAGTGAGGCATTTTCCTAATTGCTGATGATGGTATTTTTGTCCGGTGATGCGAAAATATACCACTAATCACTAATGGTACCCGCCAGGGCTGTCCCCTTTCCCCGACAATCTTCAATCTCATGATTGAACCCCTGGCAGAGACCATTAGATCCCACAAAGATATAACGGGTTTTCAAGTGGGCTCTACGTCCCACGTTATCTATTTATTTGCTGACCATGTGATTTTAATGCTTACTCAACCTCTTTCCTCACTTCCTATAGCCCACGAGGTACTTAAATCCTTCGGGGATGCTTCCTACTACAAGGTGAATTTTTCCAAATCTCTCATCTTAAATATGGGCCTAACACCTAGCGACTGTCTTACACTACAACGTCACCTCCCGTACACTTGGACTGATAAAGGTATACCTTATCTGGGTATAACCCTGAATCGTGACGTTAAACATATAGTTGAGTCTAACCTGAAACCTCTTCTGGCCAAGATAGGCCTTCAAATTAACAACATGGCCAAAAGAGAATTGTCATGGCTTGGAAGATTAGCAGCATTCAAAATGCTCATACTCCCAAAAATTCTATATGTTTTCAGGGCTATCCCACTAAACATCCCCAAATCCTATATACATTCTTTATCTAGCCTACAATGGCGGCTACTGTGGGGAGACAAAAAATCCAGATGCTGCCGGACTAATCTACTACCCCATAAATCAGTGGGAGGTGCGGGCCTAGTGGAAGTACAGGACTACTTATGGGCTACCAGACTCGACCAACTTAAACACTGGTTTCCTTTCGACGACAGACCTTTATGGGTGGACATCGAAACATCCTTAGCTCCCATACCTGACTTACATGCAGTACTGCTAGGGGACAATTGGTTACCCTGGAACCTACGGAAGTTACCCCCCACTATTGCCACGTCCCTATGGGCTTTTAGGTTTCTGCTCTCCCGCCACCTCAGTGATAGCAAAGCTATAGAAAACTTCTTTCCACTACATATAATAGAGGCTAATGTCCCTATGCTATCCCTGAAACAACTTCCTTCTTTCGGGGCAAGAACTGTTTAAGACCTAATCCACAATGGCCACCCACTGTCAGCAACGGACCTGATGACTAAGTATAATATGCCCGGACCGTATGCTGTTCACATGTATAAGGGTAGCACACTTTATGAAAAATAACCCACTTTGTACCTTATCTCTACCTACCTCGGTATGGCAACACCTCACCAAAGGCCCACAATGCAACAAAGGTATAGCACTGTACTACAATCTTTTAAATGACAAAAAATTGTTTATTAAATCGGTGGCACATATGAAGTGGGGCGCTGACATGGGAACCACAATTACAGAGGACCAATGGAAATTCGCATTCAACATTATACAAAAATCTTCACATTGCATCAACCACTGGGAAACATCACTAAAAGTTCTCAATAGATGGCAATATACTCCCTGTCGACTTGCAAAAATATTCCCTGGTACTTCTCCTCTATGCCTGAGAAACTGCGGTCATAAAGGCCATATTCTTCACATTCTCTGGGAATGCCCTAGTATTACTAGTCTATGGAACCAAACATTTAAACTTATATCATCCCTCACAGGTATGATTATATTCCCTACTCCCACAATGGCCATAGGATAGGATTGGAACATTTTCCATACACGATGAGACATGTGGTGTCCCACATCATATTGACCACCAGATCTTTGATACTGCAGCATTGGAAAACCGTTCCGACTGTTAATATCACCGATGTTACCAGGAAAGTTCACCAAAACTACACATTTGAATGGCTCTTGGCAATTAACTCGTTTAAATGCTCTAAGTTTGATAACATGTGGAATATATGGACTGAAAACTACACTACTACATAGCTATTGCATAATTTACTGATGACTATATGCATTGACTGCGTAAGCTGTATATACCCTGGTTCTGTGCTTCTCTATGTTCTTCTTTTGTTTTGTTTTATTTACTTATCTGTATGTTATAAAAATCAATAAACTTCTTTCAATGAAAAAAAAAAAAAAAACTTCAGCCAATCCATGAAGAAGAGGTATCCAGCCACTGAGGTGCCATGAAAGCCATTCTGCGTACAACATCACTTGCTCCTAGCTCCCCAGTCAGTCTCCACACAGAGCTAACATTGGCAAGGAGGTGAGAAAGCATCCCTACACGGACTACTTTTTCCGCTTATATTTTTTTTGAGGGGTGGGCAAGTAGCCTGTCTTGCCTAGGGCACAAAATAGTCTAGCACCGGCCCTGCACCTACCACAATAAAAGTAGGTTTAGAATCTAGCAACATGGCACATACCAATAAAAAGGAAAAAAATGGTATAAAGACACTAAGTAGGTAAAATTCAATAATTAATTTTATCATTGCCGTGTAATTAATGAAGAAAAGGCTTTAGAAAAACTATCACAAGCAAAATACAAACCAAAAAAAGAAAACGTAGCTTCAGAACTTCTAGTCATCTGCACTCAAATAAAGACATGATTGGTATTACAAGTACAATATATCCATGATTCCATGAAAGAAGTCAGATGTAAGAATAACAAAAAAAATTTTAATAGCAATTACTGTAACTTACTGTACTTTTTAAAAATGTTTGCTTGTTAATGTTTATCCAGCACACAATTTTGTCACACATTAATTAGACAGAAGTAATACAAATATTTTTTTGTGCTTTTCCGTTTTGTAGGCTATGCGCCATTCTTTTCTTTTTGCAGCCATAGGGGCAATTTCTAAAACAAAAGCCATTAAGCTGTAATAAGCTGTCACATATCTTAATGGGACTTGCACAAACTCTTTATTAATGCACACATTTATAACATGATTATTTATTAAAACATACCTCCGGCAAATAGCTTCATAAAAAAAATGAAATACACCTGTGCTCTTTATTCTGCCAAAGTATTTTATAATTATGTTCATCCAGTCCTAAAATGTACACAACCCTGCCAGACAGTACAGCTAACTTGGTGACCTGACTTTTGTCTGCTGAAGCACCCACCCCCAGCCAGTGATTGGACAGTAAAGGAACAGCAGCACACCAATACGCCATCCCTCTGGCCCCACCTCCTGTCAGAATGCTCCTAGTCAGCAAATGTGTATTCAGCACACCTAATTGGCCCCTAGTTATGCCTTACCATCTCCCAAAGCTGCTGATCAAGAAGGGTTTCAAGCGGCAGATACTCTGCAAAATTCAGATACTTAAACTATTTGTATTAAAAATGCATTTGATTATGAAAGCCCTTTTTTTTTTCTCTATCTGCTTGGAGTTCAGCTTTAACTAAAACAGGTTAAATGCCCCAGACATCAGCCAGTATCATTCTGCATTCTGATTTCAGGATAGTGATGTTGAATGTTTTTGTCTTCACTGCAAGTAACATCCTCATAATAGAACCTGTATATAGTAGCCTGCTGCTGAGATTGAATAATGTATGCTGGGATTTTAAACACTGTATCTCTTCATGTGTCTGCAGGACTTTCTACTTAAATGTTTATCTAAGAATAGCTACATATAACGAATACTACCTGTAGCGGTGTAGTTGCCACTAGTAACAAACATCCACCAAATCACCTCGCTGCCAGACTCATTTGCAGAGACAATGAAAAGTCATTTGCTGTGTTTATTTTTATTTATTTTTTGGTTTATTGAGGGGTACAACTTGGTTGGGGAAAGGGGTTATATGGGATGCCCATAGGATAATTCAATTTGCCATCATATTTGTGGATTCTTTCAGATTAGCACATAGTTTGAGCCTGAAGGAAGGATGTACATGTTGTAAAGCTACAGTCTTTTTCCTGCCTCACCATGCAGACTATTGCTCCTCCTCTGCTTAACTCCCGCAGACTATTGCTTCCAGAACTTCCTCACCCATGACCGTGTAAGGATGAGGACATCACTCTTGACTGTGTTAAGGTGATGTTTCCAGAAATCCTCTTCTCCTCCTGCACAAACTTATACTGTAGTTACTGGTGTAATGTTATGTCACATCTTCTTCTTTAATCAAAAAGGACCCACTCTGAATAGTTCCTATTGCAGGCTCTGGTTGCTCGCTCCTACTAGGCCAGAGGCCTGCAGTACCTCTCCCCAGAGGCCTAGTTGTTTAAAAGCACATACTGAGCGGTGGACTACTGTTCCCAGCCAGCCCTGCTTGCAAATCCTGTGCCTTCAGGCAACATTGATTTGACTCAACTCCCCACAGTCTCTCCTCTGCTTCAGGACTCCTCATCATTGACCTTTTAATGATAAGGACTTCACTACTGACCGTGTAGAAGTGAAGTTCCATCACAGACTTCCTGGCACATCCAGCCCTCCACTTTGGTACACTCACCAACCTTTTCTCTGCCCGAGTCCTTGATGGAAAACTTAACTGGACCATACGTTCGGACAGCTTCACATGCCCCTCTGCCCCAGGAGTTCCTCATCAATGACCGTGTACTGATGAGGACATTGCCAATGACTGTGTAGAGGCAAAGTTCCTTCACAGTTCTCCCCAGGCCTCCTCCTGCGATCAGTGCACCCCCCTCCCCCCAGTTGGGCGTGCTCTCCTGCTGCTGTCTAGTACTCCATTCCCCACTTCACCCAACTGACAACTCCCCCCAGTGGCATATTACCTCAACTCACATAGGAGGCCCGCCCCCTGCCAATACCAGTTGGTGATTGGTCAGAGCTCCCACATGAGCTGCCTGCCACTCCAGTTCCAGGCCCTGCCTCTCTTCCAGAACATTCTCCCTGGAAGCAGGTGAGGTGCCTCAAAACTAGAGCACAGGTGGTCAGACCCACTGCTACACTATCCACTCCCAGCCCCCAGATCAAAACAGACAGGCCCAGCCTAAATTTACCTATGCTGACAGTCTTTCTAGTAAAAATCCTATTACTAGCACCTACCTATTGGTAGAGGGTGCTACATACCATTTGTGATTACAGAAGCAATTTATTTAGGGATATGCTATGTTTTTGCAAACCTATCCTCATTTGTTTTTAAACCCTTGCAAAATTATAACATTGAATACAGTTGTTACATGGCCATAGTGTTTTTTATATTTCTATTAATTTCTATTTATTTCTATTTCTATTCATTTCCATTAATGAAACCTATTTACAATAGTGTTAATAGGTTTAAACAAGATTCCTCAGTCATTTCATTTCAGTAAGTCTATAAGTAGTTGATATTGTGGGTGGTTGCCCAATCTGTGCCCTCAACACTAGTTCTGTTTTAGGAAGGGTTTGTAACCCCCTGCCTATGCATGTGTTTCTCAGCTATGTATATTTTATTTAAGCACTTAGTAAGCAGGTGCTGCTTTAAAAGCTGCAAGCAACTTTCTTCTTCAGACTTAGGAAAGGTTGTTAAAAAGTTACAAAAACACTTCTAGTTTGAAGAAGCAACAATAAATCTGTACTCTTATGTCCCTGTGAGCCCTGCACAACAGTGCAGTAAGTGTCTCTTACCACTATTCTTTACCCTGCCTGCTTGTTAGGCTAGAACCCCAGTGTTCTGTGCTTTTACAGAACCTCAGCCCTAGTTCTTTTCTGATCAACTGTAGTCTGAACCCACCTAGTATACCTGCTGTCAGGTGTGCTGGCTGCACAGTCCTATTCATGACAGATTACAGATTTTCATGCCAGTTTTAGTATAACAAAATGTATTTCTGTTTCCTGTACACTTGGTTTATTGAACCAACAAGGATTCAACAAATAAAAAGTTCATCACAGCTTCTTTAAAAATTTTGCTCAGGCGCATGCGCGGCAGCTCCCAAGATGGCCGCCGGCATCTAGAGCTCCGCTCCACCACAGCCCGCCGCTGACCACCGGAGCGTACGGAGCGCCCGTTCACCCCCCGCACTCAGCCATCCTTGTAGAGGAATCCCCAGGGAACCGGGACATGTCGGCCCCGCTGGCCAGGCGCGATCTATCAGGCCAAATGACGGCCGCTCCCGGCCCCCTCAGCTATGCCAAGATGGCGTCGGCCACACGAGGCCTGCTGGCCTCAGAGGAGCAGGATGCCTCAATTGCTGACCAGGACCAGACTGATCAACGCTATGCAGGTACAGACCCCCCCCCCGCCAACAGTCAGTTCTCCCTCCTCCACTGAATCCTTATTGGGGGGATTGGGCTCAGGATACCCCACTACCCCTATGCTGGACCCACACACTGGCATGTTACTCACTGATAGTGAGGCCCAAGAAGACATCCCTATCCCCACAGACTTCCAGTCTATGATGACAGCTTTCTCACAGATGTTATCTAAAGGTCTGGCTCTAAATGCTGCCCAAATCACTGCATCACTACATGCTGACTTGCAGCAAATAGGTATGAGGATGGACAACATAGAAAATAGGGCTGACCAAGCCATGGCACAGATTAACCAGAACTCTGCCAGACTGCAGGAAGTACAGGATCAATTGGAATCAGCATTTGCAAAGATCGATGACCTTGAGAATAGGTCCAGAAGATATAACTTTAGACTGCGGGGACTCCCGGAAACTGAAAAAGATGTTAAAAAAGCAGTTAAAACTCTGATTAAAGGCCTTATCCCTGACATCCCTGACCACCGCCTAGAGCTTGACAGAGCACACAGGGCACTACAGGCTCCCAGATCTGACGGTCTCCCCAGAGATGTCATTGTCAAACCACACCACTATTCAGTCAAGGAAGAGGTCATGAGGAAAGCCAGATATTCAGACAACCTCACTTTACTCGGCCACAAGATCCAAATTTTTGCAGATTTGTCACCTTATACAGTACAGAAGAGAAGGTCTTTTAAACCGTTACTGCAAGTGCTCCTGGATAAGGACATCACATATAAATGGTCCTTTCCTCTTCGCCTGAACTTTTCCTACAAAAACAGGAATTTCTGCTTCTCCTCTTTTCAGGAAGGGGAACGACTGCTAACACACCTCGGCCTGATACAGCTGGAACCAACGCCTGCCCATGCTAACAAAGGGACCCCTTCCTCGACCAAGAGACCCCCACCAGCAAGTCCGCTGCAACAATCCTGGCTGAAACAAGGACCCAAAAGATCCAAGGAAACCATACCGCCTTGAGCATGTGCTCTTATGCTCTACTTGTTGTTTGACTGACCTTTTCCCCTGATTTTGGGGACACATTTTTGGGGAAAGGACCGTTTGGGGATTTCTCCTCTCCTCTTCTTCCTTGTAGAGGATGGTGTTGGGGAGCCCCCCTTTCCCGGCTGGACTACATAATTGGGACATTCCTAACGTTATTCAGTCCTTTTTGTCTTTTTTTTTTTTTTTTTATTTGAAAAGTTAACTCCATTTTTTACATTATGGCTTTACCTAGGAGCGATAGCTGGCTCTATGTCTGCTGACTTCTATCCTGGTCCTCCCTCTAAAGAGGACATACTGTGTCTTTAGCAGAATACAGTTTTTGACTCTAATGCCTGATTACATTTACATGCTTAGAATGTTTATAGGTCAAGTTATAGGCTAAGCCTGGCACTTAGAATTTTTCTTCTCCCCCTTGCTGGGGTGCATCGACAGTTTAGTGTTATCACCTGGCTTTGCCGGGCTTGTTACATTTATTTGAATTTATTTTTTTTATGCTAAATTTTAGGCCTAGCGGGGGATCAGACCCCCAGGGGGCGCTCCAGAACCTGTTAATGATGGGGCTGACAGGACCCCTCAGTAGCTACTGATTTAAGGTGGGGGGGCTGTGGTGGACCCATTGCGCCTTAATTGGATCAGGAGCCCATTTGGAATTCCTAGATCCTATTCCGGATTTTTCTTTACCAAGAAAAACTGGTACCATGGGGTTTATGGTGGGTTTGGCCACTCCGAACCGACCAGGGGGTGGGAAGGGACCAGGGGGTCCCTTTGTTTTCTTGTGTCACATGTCACACGTTAGAAGGTCTCAACAGAAGATCATTAACCTTTTTGTGTTCTTCCCTTTCCCTCTACTTTTTCCTTTCATCTCTTCTCTCTCCCTCTCTCCATATACTTTAGGTGGAGTTCGTAGGTCACACAGAGTCCTCCGCTCGACTCTCCCAGGCTCCAGGTTCATCTCTATTTGCATCACGGGACGCACAATGTTTCATGCCAACAGTCAGTTCTCCCTCCTCCACTGAATCCTTATTGGGGAGATTGGGCTCAGGATACCCCACTACCCCTATGCTGGACCCACACACTGGCATGTTACTCACTGATAGTGAGGCCCAAGAAGACATCCCTATCCCCACAGACTTCCAGTCTATGATGACAGCTTTCTCACAGATGTTATCTAAAGGTCTGGCTCTAAATGCTGCCCAAATCACTGCATCACTACATGCTGACTTGCAGCAAATAGGTATGAGGATGGACAACATAGAAAATAGGGCTGACCAAGCCGTGGCACAGATTAACCAGAACTCTGCCAGACTGCAGGAAGTACAGGATCAATTGGAATCAGCATTTGCAAAGATCGATGACCTTGAGAATAGGTCCAGAAGATATAACTTTAGACTGCGGGACTCCCGGAAACTGAAAAAGATGTTAAAAAAGCAGTTAAAACTCTGATTAAAGGCCTTATCCCTGACATCCCTGACCACCGCCTAGAGCTTGACAGAGCACACAGGGCACTACAGGCTCCCAGATCTGACGGTCTCCCCAGAGATGTCATTGTCAAACCACACCACTATTCAGTCAAGGAAGAGGTCATGAGGAAAGCCAGATATTCAGACAACCTCACTTTACTCGGCCACAAGATCCAAATTTTTGCAGATTTGTCACCTTATACAGTACAGAAGAGAAGGTCTTTTAAACCGTTACTGCAAGTGCTCCTGGATAAGGACATCACATATAAATGGTCCTTTCCTCTTCGCCTGAACTTTTCCTACAAAAACAGGAATTTCTGCTTCTCCTCTTTTCAGGAAGGGGAACGACTGCTAACACACCTCGGCCTGATACAGCTGGAACCAACGCCTGCCCATGCTAACAAAGGGACCCCTTCCTCGACCAAGAGACCCCCGCCAGCAAGTCCGCTGCAACAATCCTGGCTTAAACAAGGACCCAAAAGATCCAAGGAAACCATACCGCCTTGAGCATGTGCTCTTATGCTCTACTTGTTGTTTGGCTGACCTTTTCCCCTGATTTTGGGGACACATTTTTGGGGAAAGGACCGTTTGGGGATTTCTCCTCTCCTCTTCTTCCTTGTAGAGGATGGTGTTGGGGAGCCCCCCTTTCCCGGCTAGACTACATAATTGGGACATTCCTAACGTTATTCAGTCCTTTTTGTCTTTTTTTTTTTTTTATTTGAAAAGTTAACTCCATTTTTTACATTATGGCTTTACCTAGGAGCGATAGCTGGCTCTATGTCTGCTGACTTCTATCCTGGTCCTCCCTCTAAAGAGGACATACTGTGTCTTTAGCAGAATACAGTTTTTGACTCTAATGCCTGATTACATTTACATGCTTAGAATGTTTATAGGTCAAGTTATAGGCTAAGCCTGGCACTTAGAATTTTTCTTCTCCCCCTTGCTGGGGTGCATCGACAGTTTAGTGTTATCACCTGGCTTTGCCGGGCTTGTTACATTTATTTGAATTTATTTTTTTTATGCTAAATTTTAGGCCTAGCGGGGGAACAGACCCCCAGGGGGCGCTCCAGAATCTGTTAATGATGGGGCTGACAGGACCCCTCAGTAGCTACTGATTTAATGTGGGGGGGCTGTGGTGGACCCATTGCGCCTTAATTGGATCAGGAGCCCATTTGGAATTCCTAGATCCTATTCCGGATTTTTCTTTACCAAGAAAAACTGGTACCATGGGGTTTATGGTGGGTTTGGCCACTCCGAACCGACCAGGGGGTGGGAAGGGACCAGGGGGTCCCTTTGTTTTCTTGTGTCACATGTCACACGTTAGAAGGTCTCAACAGAAGATCATTAACCTTTTTGTCTTCTTCCCTTTCCCTCTACTTTTTCCTTTCATCTCTTCTCTCTCCCTCTCTCCAGATACTTTAGGTGGAGTTCGTAGGTCACACAGAGTCCTCCGCTCGACTCTCCCAGGCTCCAGGTTCATCTCTATTTGCATCACGGGACGCACGATGTTTCATATCTCCCGACGGCAGGGTAAGTGCCATAACGGATGTATAGATCACCCCCTTCTGATCCATGCCTGACCGACCCAACCTGTCCGCCACCCTGAAAATAATATCACACAACACTCAGGGTCTTAACTCACCGATCAAGTGCAGGAAAACCCTTCAATACTATTACTCGATACATGCTGACGTTGTCCTTCTGCAGGAGACACACTTCCCCTCTACATACAAGCCCAAGTTCTTACACCAAAGCTACCCACAATTTTTTTTGCCATCCGCAGAGAATAAAACTAAGGGGGTTTGCTTTGCGAAACATTTAAATCTCTCCCAACCTGAAACTATAACTGACCCCCAGGGACGCTATATTCTGGTGTCGGGTTTCATAGATGGGGAACTATACACCTTTGTCTCTTACTACACACCTAATAAGGGTCAAAAATCCTTCATGGAATCCCTGGTTACTAGACTGCATAAACATTTCAAGGGGACGGTATACATGGGAGGGGACACCAACTTAGCTTTTGACTTCTCCCTAGACAAGCTAGCAAATGGTGCTTCGAAACCCAAACGCCCGTCTAAACAGAGCGTCCAACTTGCTAAGATTCTCAACGAGGCAGACCTGATAGACGTATGGAGGAAAACTAATCCGCGCACCAAAGACTACACACATTTCTCCGCTCCGCACGGTTCCTTTGCCAAGATAGACCACATCTTCACCCGTACTTCCACACTCCCTCTCATTAGGTCCTCCAAGATCGTCGACTCTTCCCTCTCGGACCACTCCATAGTTACGCTACTCACGTGTAAACCAGCAGGCACCGATTTCCGTCCGCGTTGGCGCTTACGGGAAACCCTTTTGAACGACCCTATACAATGTGCGTTACTGGAATCTGCTATCCAAGAATACTTTACGTTAAACTCGACAGACGGGGTTTCCCCTACTATCAGCTGGGTGGCGCATAAAACTGTTATCAGGGGTAGACTACTCCAATTGTCCTCTAAACTACAGGCGGAACACAGGGCTGAAACAGTGAGACTTACAGAAGAATTTCGTTCACTATCGAAAATGCATAAACGTAGCCCCAATGCACTTTCATTAGCGAAATTAGACACGGCTCGGGCACTTCTCAACATGACTTTGACCACTTCAGCAGCTCAACATCTTCAATGGACCAGGGCCAAATTTTATACACAACAAGATAGGATTGGTTCCAGATTGGCAGCTAAGCTTTCCCCCAATATACGCACTCAGGCTTTTCCCAAACTGAAGGTTTCCTCAGGGGAACTCTCACAGAACCCAAGCAAAATAATGGACACCTTTAAACGATTCTATTCGGATCTTTACAAACGGAACCCCGGCCCCTCCACTACTTTACGGGAAAGATTTCTAAACGATCTGCAGCTACCCTCCCTAGATAAGACACATGCAGAACTTTTAGAGTCCCCCTTCACCCAAGGGGAAGTCCTAGATACTATTAAGAACCTTAAGCTGGGCTCTTCCCCGGGCCCGGATGGCCTATCCAAGGGATATTACAAGAAATTTGGTCACTGCCTGGCACCACACTTAACTAGAATGTTCAATTCTCTCAGGGACGGGGCCTCTTTAAATACAGATTTGAACTCTGCATATATTTCGGTGATACCGAAACCTGACCAGGATATCAGTGAGGTTGGCAACTATCGCCCTATATCTCTTATTAACAATGATATAAAAATAATGACTAAGATACTTGCCAACCGACTATCTAGCTTTATCTCTACGTATGTTCATAAGGATTAGGTAGGCTTCATCCCCGGGAGACAGGGACCGGACCAGATCAGACGGGCAGTAGACATCATTTTGTTACTAAAATCTCAATGGGATGGGGGCCCTGCACAAAAGGGATTTTTATTGTCAATTGATCTACACAAGGCGTTTGACTCAATAGATTGGGCATACCTGTCTGAAATCCTTAGGCGATGGGGTTGTGGCTCATACTTTCTTAATCTTATCAACTCCCTTTATTCCACTCCGACGGCGCAGGTGCGCCTTCTGGGTAGGTACTCTGAATCCTTTCCCATCGGCAGGGGGACCAGACAGGGATGCCCTCTATCACCTCTTCTGTTTGCTATAGCAATTGAGACTTTGGCCATCGCCCCGTGGTCAAACCCAGACATCAAAGGGGTACGTTGCGGCTCCCACGAGCACAAATGCGCACTGTATGCGGATGACCTCCTTCTTTTTATTACCTCTCCCCTGACTTCCATGCCTACGATTCTTCAGACTCTTGGGGACTTTAGTGAGATATCAGGCCTAAGGGTTAATATGACTAAATCACTGTCTTTGAACGTAACCCTCCCGCCGGATACACTCAAACAACTTACAGATAATTTTACTTTCACCTGGGCTCCCTACCAGATCCCATATCTGGGTATCAAGCTCACCCCGAATATAGAGGATCTATTCTGCACAAATTATCCGTCCTTGATAAAGAAATGCTTACAAGACGTGGAGAGGTGGTCTAGATGTGGTCTATCCTGGCTGGGCAGAATTCATGCGTTAAAAATGACGCTGTTACCAAAACTACTGTATCTAGTCCGCTCGTTGCCAATCCCATTACCCAAACGTGTTCTCACCAAAACACAGTCGGACATCATTCGTTTTATTTGGGGTAAGAAAGGCTACAGATGTCCTTCTGAAACGCTCTACAGATTAAAAACGCAAGGGGGTCTGGGACTCCCCAATCTTTGGGCTTACTATCAGGCTGCACGGCTGGCACAAATATCTTTAGCCTACTCTAGTCGTGCAAAACCAGACTGGTTTGTTATGGAACGGCAAGCTGTTCCCTCACATACCATAGACTTCCTCTTAAGCTGTTCTTCGAAAGACAGACCGGCTATCATGGCACCCACCCTATCACACTCTATAGCGCTTAGCTCCAAACTTTTCTCCCTGAGCACAATCATATCCCCACTGAGACCCCTATCACACATTTTTCACAACCCTGACTTTCCCCCTGGAAAGAACATTGAAGCGTTTAAATGGTGTACCGACAAAGGCCTTTATCGTATCGGACACTTCTTCTCGCCCCTCTCACTGCGGCACTGTAGGAAGAAACTGGACATGCCCGACTCAGAACTTTTTAGGTTCACACAAATCTCCCATTTCTTGCACTCTATCTGGACCACCAAACCGCTGCCCCCCTTTATTACCCCATTCGAACACTGGTGTATCAACACGGCTGATCAGAAGGGGGGCATTTCGCTGATCTATACGACACTTATGACTAAACAGTCCAAACCATCTTATGCCCGAGCCTGGGAGTACGACATGGACGATTCTTGGGACTCTACAACTTGGTATCGAGCCTCTGCAAGAGCTTACAAAGGTATTCTCAATATAGCTCTGATTGAAGCCAGTTTGAAAGTATTACTGAGATGGTACTATGTCCTTTCCAGGCTGGCTACACTTTTCCCGGGCACGTCTGCGGTTTGCTTCCGAGGATGCGGACTGGAGGGCTCTATGGTCCATGTTTGGTGGACTTGTCCTCGCATACAGTCTTTCTGGCGGAAAATATTCTGAACCATTAGCTCCCTGACAGGCACTACGGTTATGCCTCACCCTAGGTGGGCATTGCTGAACTTTCTTATCCCAGAATTATCCAAAACGTCCCAGGCGTTAGCATTGTTTCTCTGTTTGGGGGCCAAAATGACAATAGCCAAAGCCTGGAAGACACATACCATCTCTTTCCGGTTGTTTAAACAAAAGGTGACATGGATCATGATTCAGGAACAAACCGTTGCCAAGCTCAACTACAAAACCGAGAAGTTTAGGAGCATCTGGGAACCCTGGGCAACCCTCTGCAATATCTCCCTCATACCAGGAGTACCCCCTGGTAGTTTGACCTCCCGAACTACAAGCTGATGGACAGAACAAAGCTCTCCTCTCTCCTTTCTTTTCACTTCACACGTTTCTTCCCCCCCCCCTTTGCGCTTCCTTACTTTCTTCTGTCACCTCTCTTGGCAAGGTTCTTTCCCCGCACATTACCGTGTCAGTTTGATAACTCACGCTTGACTTATCTATATCGGTATACAGAGACTATAGTATCGCCACCTCAGTTCTGACTTTGAGCCAAGTGTTATACGCCATGGGATGGCTCTGGCTCCCCAACTCCTGGGCTGCAACAGGATCCCATTTGGGGCTCCTGGGTACTCGGGGTTCACAGACTCTCCCTGGCATGGGTCTCTTCTGCAGGTCTGCTGGTGTAACAGGCAGGGCTGCATCCTGAGCTGAAGTGACAGGTACCTGAGGCCTGTTATGACATCCTTGGTTGTGTTGCTATACGAATTTGTTAGTATTACTTTATCTGTTACATGACATGCCTGTATAATTTTCTTTTTTGGACGTTTACACTTGTTGTGCCTGTACTGAGTATGTAAAACTTTAATAAAAATTTTTAAACGAAAAAAATTTTGCTTGTGGTTCTTGTGGTTGGCTACCTTGACCTTCTATTTTTCTGGGCCAGTACATTATCAGAATGCCCCAGTCAACTAGGGTATCAGGGAGTTTTATTATTTGCCCCTGGATTCCATATACTGTAGCTCTTGGCCTAAATTTATAATGAATAGCTCGCTGGCTTTAATACACTTCCTTTCATTTTGGCCTATAATGCAGCAATGAAGGGGCTCTCTGCTCTGCTTTCTTCAGGCTGGTGACTTTTGGGTCTTCTCACAAAAATATGTCAGCGAAAAATTTATCTACGTGCCAATGTACCTCCACTCACTGAGGTACAGATGGAGCTCTAGCCCAGTGTTTCTCAACATTTTTTCAGTCAAGGCACCCTTTAAAATTCTGCACAATCCCGAGGCACTCCATTCTAAAATGTAAAGAGGAAACAAATAGTTTTTGCATAATGCAGCAACATCCACACATGTAGTACACCCTAAGTTAGAGGTGATTTATTCTTTCAAACACACCTTTGCACAATGATACTGACTAGTATTCCAATTTTCTCTTCTTCCTCAGTTTTTATTCCTCACTCCGCTAATGTGATTCCAGTGCTGACAGAGAGGGACAAAACAGGATGCTGTGCAGGTGCCCAATGTCCTCCTTATGAACTGATGACATGATTGGTTTTTGGAACACCGGCGGCTGGAAGGTAGTAATGGTGCACATTGAAAATCTGTGGCTTTTTGTAACTAAAAAGCAAGCTTTATACAATTTTTGGGCAATTTTTAGGCATTTTGCCAAGGCACCCCGGAAGAATCCTGAAGGTCCCCCAGGGGCACCCTGGTTGAAAAAGGATGCTCTAGCCCACAAGGTTACTGTATTGTGTATTGCCCTCCTGTGACACTGTGTAAACAGTGCAAATTATTTACATATGCACAGCAAATACTGTACATATATATATCTATCACAAAAGTGAATACAACCCTCCCATTTTTGTAAATAATTTATTTATTTATTTAAAATGTAAAGTAGTGAGTGTATATCTTGTATAACAGTGTACAATTGCTGTCCCCTCAAAATAACTCAACACACAGCCATTAATGTTTAAACCGCTGGCAACAAAAGTGAGTGCACCCCTAAGTGAAAATGTCCAAAGTGGACCCAATTTGCCATTTTCCCTCCCCGGTGTCATGTGACTCGTTACTGTTACAATATCTCAGGTGTGAATGGGGAGCAGGTGTGTTAAATTTGTTGTTATCGGTCTCACTCTCTCATACTGGTCACTGGAAGTTCAACATGGCACCTCATGGCAAAGAACTCTCTGAGGATCTGAAATAAAGAATTGTTGCTCTCCATAAAGATGGCTTAGGCTATTAGAAAATTGACAAGACCCTGAAACTGAGCTGCAGCATGGTGGCCATAACCGGACAGGTTCCACTCAGAACAGGCCTTGCCATGGTCGACCAAAGAAGTAGAGTACATGGGCTCAGCATCATATCCAGAGGTTGTCTTTGGGAAATAGGCGTATGAGTGCTGCCAGCATTGCTGCAGAGGTTGAAGAGGTGGGGGGGTCAGCCTGTCAGTGCTCAGACCATACGCCATACATTGCATCAAATTGGTCTGCATGGCTGTCGTCCCAGAAGGAAGACTCTTCTAAAAATGATGCACAAGAAAGCCCGCAAACAGTTTGCTGAAAACAAGCAGACTAAGGACATGGACTACTGGAACCATGTCCTGTGGTCTTATGAGACCAAGATAAACTTATTTGGTTCAGATGATGTCAAGCATGTGTGGCGGCAACCAGGCGAGGAGTACAAAGACAAGTGTGTCTTGCCTACAGTTAAGCATGGTGATGGGAGTGTCATGGTCTGAGGCTGTATAAGTGCTGCCGGCACTGGGGAGATACAGTTTATTGAGGGAACCATGAATGCCAAAATGTACTGTGACATATTGAAGCAGAGCATGATCCCCTCCCTTCAGAGACTGGGCTGCAGGGCAGTATTCCAACATGATAATGACCACAAATACACCTCCAAGATGACCACTGCTTTCTAAAGAAGCTGAGGGTAAAGGTGATGGACTGACCAAGCATGTCTCCAGACCTAAACCCTATTGAGCATCTGTAGAGCATCCTCAAATGGAAGATGTCGGAGGTCTGGCTCAGTGTAATCAGTGTAGCTGTGTTTGATTTGTTTTGGTATGTTCTGTGTTTCAGTGGCTGCAGGATTAACTGCTGCTTTCCCCTGTTTATCCATAAATATTCTAGAAGATAGTGGAGAAGGAGATCAAACCCTAGGGGGGCGGTTAGCCCCCTAGCCAATTCTTCCATGTACCAGTACCAGAGGCCTCACTGGAGCTAGCTGGAGGCCTACTTTTCAGAGAGTTTGCTGAAGCTGACTGGTGGGCTGTCATCTGAGGATCTTGTCTAGTACCACTGGGTGAAAGTGTCTGGAAGATATTGGAAGGAGGCAACCAATAATCCACGGACATTAGTGAGTACAGACTGATATGAGAGTTCCTAGAGACTGTGCGCTGCTTCCATCCCTCTTGTACTAGAGTCAGCACCTTTAACATTGGACATTGTGTCTGGTGTCCTTAAGAGCTCAGTCTATTTAATTCTTAGTAAAATGAATTTGCTTGGATGTCCAAGAGGAAGATTAAATCTCCTCAGGTTGCTACTACAAAGCTGAGTTCACCATTTACCTGTGCAAAGACTTGGTTCACAGTTCTAAAGGAGAAACTTTTTATTAAAGTATGAAAAAGCATACCCCTAGACTAGGCGATGAGTCTGAAGAGTGGTCGGAATTAGTGTGCCTGGCTGTGGGGCAATTACTAAGAAAAAGTACCCTGGGCATCTACTTAGCTGCTTCTGCAGGGGTAGTGCTACATAAACCTACTGTTACCCTACATAAATGTATAACAAAGCCCCAACTGGTGCTCATTCAGGTAGTGGATGCCTTGGGTAGTTGCTCACTGTGTGCCCCCCCCCCCAATGCTATTACGGTTTCATTAAGGGCTAGTAAACCCCTGCCTATGGCTATGCTTCTCAGCTATGTATATATATATATATAAACATAGCCATACGCTTAGGTGCATGGTTTAAAGTGGAAAAATGTTTCAATACTTTCCTAAGTGGAGAACACTGCTCAAAAGAACAAGACAAAAGGGCGTGGCTTGGACTCCACCGAGATGGCGGTGTGACTCCTGAGCTTCAGCAAACAGAGGGATAAAATAGCAGCTCACCACTACTAGAGGCACCACAAGTACCATCCCACCGGATTGATCCCCCAACACCCCAGCAGCATGCCCAGGCAAGCGGAACATCGTCCGAAAAAGCTGATGGACTACTACACACAGCCGCCGCTGCCTCGTGGGCAAGATGACGCCGGCTCCTCTCCTTCCACATGGACGGTTCACAGGCATTCACAGAGCCGCACTGAGCAGACATACAGGCAAGCCTTTGATCCTGGGGAAACTTAACAACCCCTCTCACCTCTTAACAGAAGCCTAGCAAAGGCACGCTTCAGGATGGATGATTCAGGGATGCAGCAATGTGAGGTAAGATCTAATACAGACTCACAAGAAGACACTAGAGAGCTACCTGACCGCATAGTATCCTTCCCCACGCTGAACCAGCCAGTGTTTGATACAACACTTAAAGACATGCTTATTTCATTGAGAAGCACTATTCACACTGACATGATGGCATGTATGAGGAAATTTAACACAGAACTAACAGCAGTGGGAGAAAGAGTTGACCATAATCAAATGAGAATGGGAGAGTACGCCACAACCATTAATGACCTGGTAGATGCACATGACACAGCAGAAGACAAACAAACATGGATCAAAGCAAAATTAGCAGACAGATCCAGAAGAAATAATGTCAAAATTCAAGGGATCCCTGAAACAGTACAACCTTCTGATCTGCGTTCCTACACTACCACAATGCAAACTGCTCTCATGCCTGATCTCCCTGCCATTGAACTACCTATAGATAGGATTCACCGTTTACCAAAGCCCTCATTCATCCCAGAGAATGCTCCCAGGGTTGTTTTATTCCGAATGCATTTTTACCAAACAAAAGAACGCTTGATGTTAATTACACGCAAAGGGGAACACCGCAATACTGACTATTCAACACTGCAATTCTATGCAGATCTGTCGCAGTTCACCCTGCAACTGCGCAAGAATCTGAACAACATCACTAAAGCATTAAGAAACCACAGTGTAACTTACAGGTGGGGATACTAAATTTCTGGTTATTAAAGATGGAGTGAACCACGTGATTACATCACCAACCAAAGGCTACCCGTTACTCCAAAAATGGAAGATCATACCAGATGAACATTCCACCCCCTCTGATACAGGGAATTTCAACAAAATCCCCCCTGAGTGGAAACAGGCTTCTGCCTCTAATTGACACAAGTCATATAAAAATCTTTGTCATTATGCCTCAAAGTGCCTGTCCTAACATAGGGCCAGCCTTTTGGAGCTTCTTCCACACCACAAGCTCCCAAAACCTGAACAGACATGATATACACCTAGGTTATAACTACCCTCCTTTTAAGTTCCAGTTTATGTTGTTCTTTTTTGTATCTCAGTTTTATTTACAGGAACTAAACCTGCCATTCCACTCAGAACTTCTCAACTATAATCAACATGCCAGACAAGACAATAACAGACCTTACTTATATGAGCTTCTACAAGCAGAACAACCAAGCAATCAACGCTTACGGCTTGCCTACACATGACCTCAACTGTGAGTACCTGACACAAAAACCACCACCTAAAAAACAGTATGCCAGTTAAAATTCTCTCTATAAACGCACATGGACTGAACCACCTGGCTAAAAGGGCATCCCTCTGGAAAGAAGTAGATTCCTCTCAGTGTGATGTGCTATGTGTCCAAGAGACACACTTTCATCATAATGCACCACCTAAGTGTACTCACAAATCCTTTCAACACTATTTCTACTCCAACATAACAGCAAAAAAGAGAGGAGTGATGATTGCAGTTAAAGACACAATTTCCTTCCATCTAATTTCTGAAACAAACGACCCATCAGGACGATACCCTATCATCATTTGCGACATAAACAATGTTCGCTACACTCTGATGAATATCTATGTCCACAACAAACGCCAAATTACATTTTTAAATGGACTTTAAATTAAAAGTAAATAAAATACAGCAAGGATCTCTCATAATGTGTGGGGACTTTAACATTGTTCCTAACCCACAAATGGATTCTACTACAGCACATTCAAAAAATACATCATCTTTAACAATTTTTTTACGTTCAAATGAACTGTATGATGCTTGCCGTTGTACACATGCCAGTGAAAGAGATTACTAATTTTACTCCCATAGACATTGTACGAACACAAGAATTGACCTGTTTCTGATGGACAAGTGGTTTCTCCAAAAAGTGTCCCAGGCCAAAATCGGTACAATAGCATGGTCAGACCATGCTCCCATTCTCCTCACACTAAAGGATTTGTATCCTAGCACCACCACCTATGTATGGCACGCTAATTCGCAAATCATACAAAACCCTAGCACTAAGAAAACGTTGGAAGACCACTTGTCCGGTTACTTCCAGATCAATTCCTCGTCCACTGATAATGCTTTACTTTTGTGGAATGCCCACAAAGCTTATATAAGGGGCATATTTATCCAACTAGGGGCCAGAATTAAGAAACAGAGGCAGCAGAAAATTACTACTTTGATAACAGAAATTGATACACTGGAAACTCTCAACAAAAACAAAACTACTCCCTCCATCAGCGCAAAACTCACTTCCCTGAGACACGACCTTAGACTAATCCTACTCCAAACATTTGAACATACAGAGAAAAAGGCGTAAATGTCCTTTTATTCTACTGGCAACAAATCCGGGAAAGCGTTAGCTAGAAGGATACAAGGACAACGTTTTGAGACCAAAATAGCTTACCTCATCCATCCTAAAAGCAAACAAAAAATATATGACCCACAAAGCATTGCAGACGCATTTAGCGACTATTACATCTCTCTCTATAACTTGAATCAAGACGATCTAACAGCACAGCCCACTCCAACAAACATAAAAGACTTCCTATCAAACATCAAATTACTTACACTCACACTGGCACAACTCCAAGAACTCAACTCACCCTTCTCCCTGACTGAATTACTACAGGCTATAAAGACACTTCCAAGTAACAAATCCCTTGGTCCTGACGGAATTATAGGAGATTATTATAAGAGCTTCCAGACAATTTTAGGACCGCACCACCTTAAAGTGTTTGATAGTGCGGCTGCCTCTGCTTCCTTTCCACCTGAAATGCTGGAAGCACTCATTGTCACGTTGCCTAAACCTGGGAAGACACCGGATGTGCCCCTAAACTTCAGACCTATATCATTATTAAATAATGATCTAAAAATTTACACCAAAATGATAGCACTAATGCCCCATACACACGCTCGGATTATCGGAGGACCAGGTCCGTCGGATCATGTCCGTCGTACTTTGTCCGATGTTGGTTTTGCGTACACACGGTCAGACAAAGTTGTCGGAAAATCCGATCATTCTGAACGTGGTGACGTTTGTTGCCTACGACGGGACTACGTAGAGGCTAGTAGCCAATAGCTTTGGTCTTGTAATGTGATCTGAGCATGCGTAGCACTTTGTCCATCGGAATTCGCTACACACGATCGGATTTGGTGTGATCGGACTTTGTTGTCAAAAAATCTATCCAGCAGGAGATAGGACTTTGTCCGTCGGACAATCCGATGGAAACTGTCCGATGGTGCCTACACACGGTCGGAATTTCCGACAACATTGTCTGATAGGACAGAATCCATCGGAAAATCTGACCGTGTGTATGGGGCTTTAGACTAGTTGATGTTCTTCCTACCCTGATTGACCCAGATCAATCAGGTTTTACAAAGGGTAGACAAGCTTCTGATGCGACAAGACGCCTAATTAACATAATTCACATCGCAAGAAGGACTCAAACGCCTTCTCTGCTTCTAGCTTTGGATGCAGAGAAGGAGTTTGATAGAGTACACTGGCTTTATTTGTCACAAGCCTTTTGAAAATTTGGATTCACGGGACATATAATATCCGCTATCCTAGCCTTGTATACCTCACTATCAGCTAAAGTATATACATCAGGGATGCTATCTAAATCCTTTGGGATAACAAATGGCACAAGGCAGGGATGTCCATTGTCCCCTCTCATCTTTAATATCTTAATGGAACCATTAGCCGCAAGTATCAGACAATCATCTGAAATACAGGGCTTCACGATCAACAATAGAAAACACTTCTTTAGTCTTTTTGCTGATGACAATCTTAATGCTCACAAATCCGGTGTCTTCCCTGGAAAAAGTATCTTGTCTACTCCAAGATTATGGGCAAGGTAAACGACACCAAGTCATATATATTAGCTCTAGGGGTATCTCCACAAAACATGGATATGCAAACCAAATTCCCATATATCTGGAATAACCATATGATTAATTATTTAGGGATTAATCTTAGTTCTCATCCTGAACAGCTTTTTAAGGCTAATTATCTACCGCTTAAAAAGCAAAGTTAAAGAAGGAACGCAGAAATTAAGCAAACATATACTATCATGGTCAGGCAGGTTGGCAAAATTTAAAATGCAAATACTACCTCAAGTACTGTACGTTTTTAGAACAGTCCCTTTACCAGCTCGAAAAACCTTTTTTAAAAACCTACAACGTACACTCACCAACTTCCTATGGGAAGGGAAAAAAGCAAGAAGTGCCTTCACTAAACTTAGCAATACAAAGAAAGCTGGGGGAGTAGGAGCTCAAGTCTTCATTGATTTTCACATGGACGCAGTATTAGCGCAGACCAGAGGTTGGTTCCCAAACCAATCCACACCATTATGGAGTCTCATAGAACAAACTCAAATACCAGGTAGAGATCTAAATAATTATATCTTGGCCTCCCTCTTTCACAAAGCAAAAATCTAAAATGTCTCCCCCTCAATCCTAGTAACTCTGGAGTATTGGAAAAAAATGAATGCGATTTAACTCTCTCTTAACACCTAATATTCGTCTTACTATACCTATTACTACAATTGCACTGATAATACCTAACTTGAGCTTATCCAAATGGGTATTGGGAAGAATACAATGGATTTCGGATCTGTTCATAGACAACAAATTGAAATCTTTCCCACAGTTGCAATCAGAATTTAGTCTTCCTTCATCTGAACAATTTAACTATATACGAGTAACTTCCTATCTCAAAAGTAGAAAATCGTTACATTACAATTTGTTCTGGAAAATACATGTATACCTTACTACAAAAGAGAATCGCAAAGGCGGAATATCACTTTTCCATAATTTTATCGATAATAAATCTATTCTCGTGAAAACAAACTCTATGCTTGCATGGGAAAGGGACTTTGATATATCATGCAAAGAAGAGCAGTGGCATAAAGCATTACAACACACCCACTCAGCAACTAAATGTACAAATCTTTGGGAATTATCCCATAAAACCACATAGAGATGGTATCTAACACCATACAGGTTAGCCAAATTTAATTCCTCTACACCTTTTTTATGTTGGAGGAAATGCACACAAACAGGCACCCTTTTCAACATATTGTGGTCCTGTGGAAAGCTGGCTAAATTTTGGACCAATATATTTGCAATATTTCAACCAATCACAGGATTATCTACACAATGCTCCCCATCATTGGCCATCCTAAACCTAGGGATAGAAAACATACCACCACTCTTTTGGAAATTCACCACTCATCTATTCCTAGCCGCCAAATGAGTAATACTTAGGCTATGGAGATTCCCAGATCTTCCTGAAGTGTATTTACCCCTTATTTTCTTTTAAAAAAATAAAAAAAAGTTGGAGTTGCATGTTGTTAATTTACATGTCTTCTCAATGCAAGACATATTGAATGTAATAAATAAATAAGTAATTAACATTTTTGAAGGCACCCCTCCTCCGGTCACAGCTTGATCCCATTGGGGTGACCTGGGTAGAGGGATAGACCCGCCAGTTGAAGAATACCAGTTGATATATACACAGAGGATTGAAGAAAGTTCAAATGTGTACTATAAAGAATGAACGTCCGCAATTGTACCAACTTTGTATTGATGATATATGTCATTCAACTTTGTATTACTGTGAAAATGAATAAAAATGTAATTATAAAAAAAAAAACAAGACAAAAAGCAACAAGTGGTGTACACAAGGACTGAGGCTGCTCCCCACAGTAAATTCAACAGGAGAAGTCTGACTTGATAAATAGCTAGACATTCCACTTAATACACTTCTTCTCTAAAAGCAGGCACTAGCTATCTGCGAATAAGCCCCAAACTTTCAGCTTCCTTCAACGCCACAGGAATGGCAGACTGTGGCCTCCCAGGGGCAATCGATGGGAAACACGTCCACATTGTCCCACCACCCTATTCGGGTCATATTATTTTAACTATAAGGGGTTTCATAGTATAGCGTTGATGGCGGTGGTGTCGGCGACATATGAGCTTCTCTATGTGTAAAAAAACACATCTTTTTTTTAACCGCTTCCGGACCGGCGCACGATGATGTACATCGGCAGAATGGCACGGACAGGCATAAGGCCGTACAATTTGCTGCCGTGCCATTGCATGCGCGCCGTCGGTCAGGACCTCCGTGAGTCTGATAGCGGGTCCTGCGGACTCGATCACCGCGGGGATACCCACGATCGTCTCACGTGGAGGAAGAATGGGGAGACGCCGATGTAAACAGCATCTCCCCGTTCTGCCTAGCAACAAGTGACACTGATCTCTGCTCCAATCACAGGGAGCAGAGATCAGTGATCTATAAAACACAGCCAAGCCCCCCACAGTTAGCAACACGCCCCTAGGACACACTTAATCCCTACACTGCCACCTCCTGGTTAACCCCTTCACTTCCAGTGTCATTTACACAGGAATCAGGGCATTTGAATAGCTCTGATTGCTGTATAAATGACAATGGTCCCAAAAATGTGTAAAAAATGTCCCATGTGTCTGCTATAATGTCGCAGTCACAATAAAAATCGCTGATCGCCACCATTACTAGTAAAAAAAAATTATGAATAAAAATGCCATAAAACTATCCCCTATTTTGTAAACGCTATAACTTTTGTGAAAACCAATCAATAATCGCTTATTGCGATTTTTTTTTTACCAAAAATGTATAGAAGAATACGTATCGGCCTAAACTGAGGAAAAAAATAATTTTAATATATTTTTTGGGGATATTTATCATAGCAAAAAGTAAAAAAATAATGTTTTTTTTTTCAAAATTGTCGCTTTTCTTGTTTATAGCGCAAAAAATAAAAACCGCAGGGGTGATAAAATACCACCAAAAGAAAGCTCTATTTGTGGAAAAAAAAGGACGTCAATTTTGTTTGGGCCACGTCGCATGACCGCACAATTGTCAGTTAAAGCGACGCAGTGCAGAATCGCAAAAAGTGCTCTGGTCTTTAGCCAGCAAAATGGTCCGGTCTGAAAGTGGTTAAAGTTTTACCTTTGAAATTTTTGAAAAAGTACATAAACAGGCATGTTTCCAAACATAACATACACAACTATGGAACTTACAAAGTTCAGCATTGAAAAAAATGAAGGCAATATCAGACATTATAGTGTGAAAAATGTCTTGATCTTGCCTTCATCAGATGAGGTGAAGTCACCCCTGTAAAAGCAAAATTTAGAAGATGCACACAAATTGTGAGTCAAAATGGGGATTTCCTTTCTGATCCCATACCTAATGTCAACATATGCTATCTCCCATCATGGGGGATCAATGGACGTGTTTTGGGGGTGCAACCACTTTCTCACCTACTTGAGTTACAAGGAAGGGGTTGCATCCACAAAACGCGTACATTGAAATCCCCTGATGGCAGATAGCAGATGTTGACACACTGTGTGCATCTTCCAAATTTGGCTTTTAAACTGTATTAAAACTTTAGATAAATTTTAATTAAAAAAAGGTGTAATCTTTGTTGGATTTAGATTCTTCCTAGTACATCAATCATGTTCTTCAGTCTTCAGTTTGTTCAATCTCCTTGGTTTTTTCCTTGATAATGTCTAAATCCCGACTACACCACATTATGTCCTGGATAAGCCGTTGTGCACTGTCACTGGTGAAATGAGGAGATTGTTCTTCCACAACCTGCACAACCTGCACATCACCTAAAATAAAAATACACACCATGTATTATAAATAGACAGGCATACATCTATTACCTGAAGCTGTGGTGTCAGACATTGACCTGTTGTGGTGACAATTTCAACCACTTATTCCACCTCTCCTTCCTCCACATCCTCAGATTGTGATGTCCTCTGTTCCCCTTCTTCAGGAGGTGGGGGTTTCCTGTTATCCTCAGATGTCCCGAGTCTTTTCTCCCCTATGAGAATGAAAAAAAAGGTATACTTAGCACACAGATATTTGTGGCCAGAAATATGAATTAGACATGTGCGATTAGTATCATATGAATCGAAAATGCGTACGAATTTCCGTAAATTCGTACTAATATCCGTAAATTCGTACATTCGGGAGGATCCGAAATACGAATTGCTATGCTTCCGAATTCTGTACGAAATACGAAATTTTGAAAATCATCATAACGAACATTTGTAATTGTTACGAAAAGTTAACGAACCTTAAAGTTAAAATCCCAGGAAGTCAGCACAGCACAGGGATGGTGAGAGCCCCTCATAATGATAAATTCATCATAACGAACATTTGTAATTGTTACAAAAAATTTACAAACCTAACAGGTAAAAACCCAGGAAGTCAGCACGGCACAGGGATGGTGAGAGCCCCTCATAATGATAAATTCATCATAACGAACATTTGTAATTGTTACGAAAAGTTTACGAACGAAAATTCGTATTTCGCACAAATTCAAATTGAATTTCGGACACCAATTACAAAATACTAATTCATTTTATTACGAAATGGAACGGAACGAAACAAAACAAATTTATTGACAGCGCACATGTCTAATATGAATGTGAAACATTGCTTTGATGTGGGGTACAATTGTCTGTTTGAGCTGAGTTCCAAGTTGAAGACATGATTAATTCCCTTAACCAAGCTGGAATACTTTCCTTTTTTGGAGAAGTTTCACACATGTAGACACCCCAAGTACCCACTGGAGTACCTGTGTGGGACACCTTAAAAAGTTTGTTCTTGTCTCCCACACTAGTGCTGCTGAGTCCAGATGTGTAAACAGCTGCTGAGTGTCCTCTCCTCACATTACAATGAATCAAGTTTGCAATTCATTCTAGTTACAAACACATCTAGACAACAATGTCCTAAACTTCTTTTAATACAAATTAGCATGACCAAATGTAGTTAACCCTGTATCTGGAAGACCAGATTGAAGCCAGGGAATCACTTCATCACAGCTGATGCTTCAGAAGACCAACCTGGGCCTTCCATCCTGAAAGAAGTTGAGGAGCCCAGCTGGAGCCAGGTATAGTATTTTTTAACATATTTATTGTCCGAAAATTATTGTTGTTAACTAGATGTTATTATTGATAACAAATGAATGATTTAACAAAAAGTGTTTGACATATCAATAGGCAGTAGGGGCCAAAAATGATTGTGACAAGAATGACAAATGCTGGGGTCAGAATGATAGTCTTTTCTATTTATTAACATTCCATTTGCAACAGTCATGAGCTCAAAATTGTGTGTGATTGATGAACCAAAAACTAAAACTATGTCCCTTTTTCATACACAGGAAGACCTCAGCCAGGACAAGGCTCTGGAATGTGTCAGACAGGAGGAGGCGGGGGGAAGGGGCAGCCAGGAGTTGGCGGGCCCTGTAGCCTCTCCCAATCCCAGGTGCCTTACAACAAAAAGGGCCAGGAAGGGAAGTAGCATGGAGGAGGCAGCACTGGGCCTCATTAAGGACGCTAATGCGGCCCTGAAAACCCCCCCGCCTCTGAAGAGGCCCGTGGCTGCTATGTAACTGCTAAATTGCAGCAAATGGAGGAGGACAATACCTCAGGTGTGATAAATTTACTTTTGAGGCTATTCAGAACGGGTTGAGTGGCCAAATAAGTGATAACATGCACTTATGTGCACTCGCCCATCCTCCTCCTCCTGCCACAAGTCCACCTCCAAAGCCACAGCCTCCAAGGAAGGCTTCAGGGAAGGCTGCAGGGAAGCGTGGAGGAAAGGCTGCAGGGAAGACAAGAAAGTGATGGCCTGGGTTCAGTCTGGTCTGACAGAAGATGCAGGCTGTGGTAGTACCACAGCCTGGGGATATGTCATCTGCTGCTTTTCCTGATATCTGGGAGTCCTGGACCAGATTGTGCTCCCCATTATATGGACTTCTCAAGCTACCAATTTTATTTTCCAAATAGTTGATGTGTGCCCTGGGGTACAAAGGCTTCGCAAATTCCAGCAGTTTCTCCAGCGTTGACTTCCTCTCTATTTTGTTATGAGCCAGAATAAATGAAGATTTTTTTATCTGAAAATACTTGCCTATGTGTTTTTTTCTTCAAAAAGGACAGTTTGTTTGTGAGTAGGCAAGTACATTTCAAAAATATAATGTCAAATTAACAAGGGACACCAACCAACTTCCTTGAGCTTTAAAAATACAAGATAATAATGTTGTTGTGTAAACTTGACACACACAAAAACATTTTTTTGGAGATGACTAGAAAATTAATTTCAAAATGTTCCCAAAAAAAGGAGTTCTTGATTTAAAAAAAAAAATGACAAAAAAAAATTCCAAACATTATTATGGAGATCTGGCTTTAAAAACAAAAAAGATTATTCAGGAGATCACGAGAAATAATAAAGAAATCAGTTTGTGAGAACTCTGTGTGAATATGAGCAGCAAAACAACTTCATTCTTCTAGCATTATAAAGAAGAAGAGAATGCACTGCATTAAACTATTTAAAAAATTTCAGCATGACGAATGTGCCATCTCCATTACGAACGGTAGTTTTACCAGACTGAGCGCTTCCGTCTCGTACTTGAATCTGATCATACGTGGGTTTTTGCGCGTCGGAATTGCATACACATGAACGCATTTTCGCATAGGAACTTTTTGCGACCGAAAAATTGAGAATCTGCTCTCAATCTTTTGCTGCCAGGAATTCCGCCAGCAAAAGTCCGATGGAGCATGCACATGGTCACATATTCCGACAAAAATCTCTCATCTGACTTTTGCTGGCGGAATTTCCGATCGTGTGTCTACTGGGCATAGTTTTTATTTTTTATTGTGGTACTACAACAGCCTGCATTTTTGTTAGACCAAAGCGAACCACGCCCATAACTCTCAACGCTTCCTTCCACATCGGCTGAGGACAGCACCCTGGTCCTTTTGACACAGGAAGAAGATGTGGAGGAGCCCAGCTTGACCCAGGTATAGCATTGTTGAACATATTTGTTGGCAAAAGAAACTAGACGTTATTGATACCAAATTTCTGCTTTAACAAAGTGGTTTACATATCAATAGATATTAGTTGCCAAAAATGATTGGGACAAGAATGAAAAACGCTGTAGTCAGAATGATAGTCTTTTCTATTTGTTAACATTCAATTTGCAACAGTAATGAACTTTAAATTGTGTGTGATTGATGACCAAAAAATTTAAAATATGTCCCATTTTCATACACAGAAAAGTCTCAGCCAAGAGGAGGCCATGCCCAGCAGCCAGACTGAATCCCAGGTTCCTCCCCTCTGCCCTCCAAGTAAAAGGGCCAGGAAGTCGAGAAACCTGGCTGATGCCACCGATGCGTTCCTCAGGCATGACACATGTGCTATTAGCACAGCCCCTGATGCCCAGGAGGCTTTTGGTTGCATGACGGGAAACAAGCTGAAGGATATGGAGGAGGACCAATGCAGCATGTGCGAAGAGATGATTCTTCAGCTACTCAACAAGGGGAGGAGGGGCCAAATCACCACGAAAATGCACATATGTGAAATCGACCATAATCCTCCACCACCTCCACCAACACCACAGCCACCCAACCCACCACAGCAGCATGGCGGCCACAACACCCCCAACAAAGCCGCTGGGCTGGGGATTATAAGCAGTATCATTTATAATTTTTTTTTGTTTAATTTGAGTTGATCATATATTTTTTTTTGGTGCAGAGAATGCATTTTTTATTTAATTTTGTTTATTTGTGTGGAAGGAAGCATTGAGAGTGATGGCCTGGGTTCACTCTTGTCTGGCAAAAAACACAGGCTGTTGTAAGACCACAGCCTCGGGACATATATGTCATCTGCTGCTGCTCCCAATCTCTCGGAGTCCAGGACCGTATTGTTCACCCTATTAAATGTACTCTTCAGGTTACCAATTTTGAACTTCACATAATTGATGTCTGCCCTGGGGGAAAAACGCTTCACCAATTACAACTGTTTCTCCATCGTTGCCTTCCTCTTGATTTTATATGGCCGTGTGCTCCCCATTGAATACAATTTTTTGGGGTTGACAAATACTTGGCTATGTGTTTTAAAAAAAGGACAGTTTGTTTGTGAGTATGCAGGTACATTTCAAAACTACAATGTCAAATTAACACGGGACACCAACATAGTTGTATCTCTGAGCTTCAAAAATACAAGATAATAATGGTCTTTTGGTAACTTGACCCCAAAATAAAATATAAAAAAAAAATATTCTGGAGCTCACTAGAAAAAAAACAATATTATTCTGGAGATCACTAGAAAAAAAAAGGAAATACATTTGGCAGAACTCAATATCACCAGCAAAGCACCTTCATTATTATACCATTATAAAGAAGAAGAGAATGCGCTGCATTGAGGGATTTCATAATTTGCTGCGTCACGAATGTGATATCTCCATTACGAGCGCTAGTTTTACAAGACCGACCGCTTCCGGCTTGTCCTTGCTTCCGAGCATGCGTGTTTGTACTTTGGACTTTTTTCCGACGGACTTGTGTACACACGCTTGGAAAATCCGACAACAGACATTTGTCGGCGGGAAATTTGAAAACCTGCTATCAAACATTTGTTGGCGGAGAGTCCGACAACAATTGTCCGATGGAGCATACACACGGTTGGATTTACCGCCAACAGCCTGACGTCGAACATTTCCCTTCGGAAAGTCTGATCGTGTGTACGAGGCTTAACACTTGAAATACCTCAATAAATGTTCTCCTTTGCTTCACTGTGACCTGTCCACAGCTAACATAAGACCAAGTGGGAGAAAGGTGTGTAAATTCCTGACATTCCCACACAAAGACTGAGACCAGGGTGGATTGGCAGTGTTGACAGAGTCCCATTTTTTGACCAGTCCTCACATACTATGGTAATAAAACTAAAAGAAATCCGGACCACAATTCCTTAAGTAGTCCTGCTGACTGCAAACAATGGAGAATCTCTGACATTTTGTCCTGCTGTCACCAACTAATGGATTTCTGTGACTAGAGTTTTACTTTAAAGTTTAAGATATGACTGCAAAACAGCTTTTTCTTTCTGGGTCAGCTATCTTTGCCTATCCCTGGGAGGGAGAAAGAATCTGATTTAATAATATGCAGGCATAGCCTGCCAGCCAAAACTGGCACAATGTCCTGTGTAGAGAGCCAACCTAGGAACAGTATAGCTGCAGGGAGCCGTCTTCTTGGAAACAGGGTTAGAGTATTATGTGCACATATACTTTTTATGCCACCACAAAGGGAAAATAGAAAACAAATTATTTTGAAATAATTTTTTTTTTTCATAATGCTTGTATTTTCATTTCATTCCAGACAATTGTCTAGGTGTTTTCATCATGTAGGCAAATACAATCTTAAAAAAGAATAAGAATACTACAATAAACCTATATACATTTTTTAGTTTAATATTCTTTGAAAATTTTAAAAGGATCCTATTTTATATTTAATTTTACCACTTTAGCCCCGGAAGGATTTACCCCCTTCCTGACCAGAGAACATTTAACTGACAATTGCGCGGTCGTGCGTCATTGCACCCAAACAAAAATCTTTATTTTTTGTGCTATAAACAAAAAAAGAGCAACAATTTTGAAAAAAAAAGCAATATTTTTTACTTTTTGCTATAATAAATATCCCCCAAAAATATATAAAAAAAATAATTTCTTTCTCAGTTTAGGCTGATATGTATTCTTTTTACATTTTGTTAAAAAAAATCGCAATAAACATATATTGATTGGTTTGCGCAAAAGTTATAGCGTCTACAAAATAGGGGATAGATTTATAGCAGTTTAATTATAAATGTTTTATTTATTAGTAATGGCGGTGATCTGTGATTTTTATCGTGACTGCGACATTATGGCAGACAGATCGGACACTTTTGACAATATTTTGGGACCATTGCCATTTATACAGCAATCCGTGCTATAAAAATGCACTGATTACTGTGTAAATGACACTGGGAGGGAAGGGGTTAAACACTAGGGGGCGATCAAGGGGTTAAGTGTGTCCTAGGGAGTGATTCTAACTGTGGGGGGTATTGTCTCACTAGAACATGACAGAGATCACTGCTCCCGATGACAGGGAGCTCAGTAGATCTCTGTCATGTTGCTAGGCAGAACAGGGAAATGCCTTGTTTACATCTGCATCTCCCCATTCTGCTGCTCCGTGACACGATTGCAGGCCCAGTATGCGGCGGGCGTGCACATCCACAATGCCGCCATTTGAAGAGGACGTACCTGTACTCCCATTTTCCCAGCCATGCCGACGTACATTGTCGTGCGCTGGTCTGCATGTGGTTAACCAGTTCCCGACCGCCGCACGCCGATATATGTCATCAGAATGGCATGGGTGGAGGCAATGGACGTACGGACGTAGCGTCCGCACGGAGGGAGGAGTCTGAGCCTGAGGGCTGAGGAGAACAGACGTGCAGGGAGGGAGGCTGCGGGATCGCTCCGTGGATGAGAGACGGCGGATGCCTGTCCGCCCTCCCGGGAAAAAGGACTGCAGGATGTAGGGGCTCCACCGCGAAGAGGAATGCATGGCAAGCGGCAAAGCAGCGGCGCTGACCGAGACCCGTAGTCCCTGCTCTCCGCTCCCGCCCCCCCCCTCCGACCCTCCTCCTGGAATACAGCGCACCGAACCCATAATCAGCCTCAAAACAAACGCTGTCAGCTAATTTAAGACTCGACGAGCGTGAGTATGCAACCTACCCTCCCTGGACCTGGTACCTTATGGAGGTAAGATTAATCCAATTTGCTGACCTGTGGTATAGAGAGTAGCGCCAGGACCGGATAATATGATAGGACTTTTTTTGCTTCTGGAGAGTTTGATTGTGTCTTTATTCCCCGGTTGCGGCTGGGCTCTTTTTTCTTTTTTTTTTCTCCTTCCGTTTTTTCTTTCCTGCAAGACTGGTCTGGTTGTTGCTGGGGGCAGGTTAAAAGGCCCCTGAAGAAAGAGAAGACTAGTACCTAGAAGCCAGCCCCAGCGCCCTTAGGATTGTGAAAGACTCACCTGTATCCTGCTTAATTTTGAACAAATCACCTGTTGAGACCCGGCCCCCTGCTTCTCTGTTCTGTCTGGGTGCCCTTGTCTCTCCCTTCCCTACTACCCGCATTGGGGCATCACCCCCCCCTCCTCTGAGAGGGGATAGGCGGGTTATAGCCCAAACAGACCTTATATCAAGAGGGGAGTAGTAATTGGCGCCTAGTATGCCCCCTGGTCACGCTTTGTATATGTAGCAGTGCGAAAACTTATCGGTACAAATACCTAAATCGCACCAGGTAGAATTGGATGCGTACTAAGCTCCAGAGCTGACAATCTTGGCAATGAGGCGGTTTGGCCCCCCTCCCTTTAAATGCAGCCTGGACAAAACTGGAGTTCTGAAGTGATTGTAGGAAGTATTAGATACTTACACGGGTGCATATAGGTTTTAAAACCCATGATCATGGGAAGATTATGGTCATCATAGTCTTTAAGGGTGGAAAATTGTCTGAAATGAAAACTGTTGAATCTGCCTCACAGACACTACATACATTAAAAGCTGCACTAAGGATTGCAAGTGTGACCCTGATTGGGGCCTGCGAAGTGCTATTCTCCTCACTATGAAAGCTACACCATTGAATGAAAGCGTGACTCTGATTGGTGCCTAGGAAGATCAATTATCCCACACTAAAAGTAGCACTATGGAATGAAAGTGAGATATTGAGTGGTGTCTATGAAGATATACTACTATACACCAAATGCTGCACTATGGACTGAAAGTGCGATTCCGACTGGTATCTACGAAGACCTATTGATCATTGTGGCTCAGCCTGAAGACAGATGTCTGAATAAGACCGATACCTCAGATTGCGTATGTTTTTTTTTGTTTTAAATTCCAGGCTTTTCCTAAAATATGACATTAAGGATAAACCAAAAAATCACAGGTTTGTACGTTGCTTATGTCATCAAGATCAATGACCCCTTGTAATATTGTAAATACCCATTGATTTTACTAGTAGAGCCATTCGGCAGGACACTGAAAAGGCGTAAACTGTTTATTGCGGAAGTGAATTGGCAGGAGGGGCGAACAAACCCCCCCATTCAAATATAACAGCTCTAGCCATTACGTAAAGTGTTTTGTGCCCCATCCAAAGATCCTACAAGCAGAAAAGGTCCCCCCCTTTGTAAACTCGACTATATACACTAAAGGGGCACTCAGAAGGAAGCCCCGGGTCTTAAGGCTCAGGGGGACATAAGCAACAAACAATACCCCCAAGAAGCCCGGACAGGACTCTGAGAGACGGATAAGGCCGTCCGACCTCAGATCAAATAGATCTCAAAGGGGCAAACTGGTCCTAACCACCACAAGATACCAACTTTGTGACGGGGAGACACAGAGAGGGGCCAAGTTCAGGCGCCCCAGACGGCCCCGGGACAGAGCGTTAACCCAAAAAGCTCCAAACCACCAAGGGGCAAAGGACAGTTTTAAAGCAAGGACCCCATTAAAAGGCAGGAGGTGGAAAGGGGCCCAGGAGGCCTAGGTCTACAACAAGACTGGGGAAGAGAATCAGACCCACTAAGACGGCCAACATGAGCAAAGATCCAGCTAAACAACCTAAGAAAGCAACCACCAAAGGCAGCAAAGGGGAGACAAGCACAATTAAACATTATTTAAGACAGGTCGCAAGCCCAAAAACATCGGGAAAAGAAACCCGGGCCGGAGCCTCCCCGGAGAGTAGGGGCAGGGCAGAAGGAGAAATCAACGACTCCAGAGCGGATCTCACAATGGAGACTGAGATCGAGCCTAGTAGAGGGGAGGATCAACAAGCAGGAACCCATATCCCTAATAAACTAGAAATGGAGGCGATGCTATTACGCCTGGAAAACGTAATCAAACTGGAAATCAACGCCCTACGGGAGGATATGGGTCACTTGCTGTCTAGGGTTGAAGCGGTGGAAGGGAGAGCGGACTCTATAGATTTGGAAATCGCGAAGCTGAAAACGCAATTAAAAAGCGCCTATCTCACTCAGAGAGATACCCTCTACAAGATAGAGGACCAAGAAAACAGGGATAGGAGGCAAAACTTGAGGCTGCGTGCCGTCCCGGAACAAAGAGGGGAAGACCTAGAAAGAAAACTATGGGAAATCTTGGGCTCCACAAGTGGCAAGGACCCAGACCACTTTCCCCATATAGAAAGGATACACCGAGTAGGAAGATCCGAAAGGGGGGGTGCAGAGCGGACCCGGGACATAATTGTCAGATTTAGCCACTTTAAAGAAAAAGAAGACCTGTGGGCCAAAATAAAAAATAAGTCTCCTATATTGCATAAGGACGCTGAAATTCAAGTATATGCAGACCTATCGGCCCGAACCCTCGAAAGACGGAGACACCAGAAACCCCTGCTGGAAATATTGAAAAGGGAAAACATAAGATATAACTGGGGTTTCCCCTCATGCTTGATAGGGTCAAAAGAGGGGTGTACGGCCAGGCTGAGGTACCCAGAAGAAGTGGAGGGATTTTGTACAAAACTCGGGATCTCAGTCCCGAACTTGCAGGGCTGGATTGAAATGGAAGGCCTGGGGGACCCTGGGGGGGGGGGGGGCGGTGGGGGGGAGGGAGGAGGGGCGAGAGCCCACGTATAGTTGTAAAAGAATTCTGTTCAAATCGGCCCTACCCCCTTCCCCTCTGCGCCCCGAGTCCGGGTCGCGGAGGGGGAGGGGAGGGCTAAACAAACCCCACCTCACCAGGAATCCGGAGTCTAAGGGATGCCACAAAGGATGGCCCCCAATGACCCGGGGACCCTAGTTGGGGCAAGAGAGGGGGGGAGGGGGGGGGGGAGGGTGAGAGGGGGGGGGGGAGAAGGGGGGGGGAGAGGGAGGGGAGGAAGGGAGGGGAGGGGATGGGAGAAAGGACCCCGTCCGCCGCTGGGCCGTTATCACCATCAATGCTCCGGAGGGAAAGAAAAGGGGGAAAAAAAAAAAAAAAAGAAAAACCCCCAAAAAATAAATGAAGGACATGGAAATTAAATTTTTATCTTATAATGTGAAAGGCTTAAACTCACCTGGCAAGCGCTCTAAAATTTTGGAGGAAGTAGAGAGATATGGTGCGGGTATAGTGTTCCTGCAGGAGACTCACCTGGTACATACCTCAAATATTAGACTGTTTTCTCCAGCTCTCCCAAATTGGTTTTATGGAGATACTATCTCAAGCAGGGCAAGAGGAGTGGCTATTGGGATCGCGAGGGATATCGACTTCACGGTGGAGGAGAGAATGACGGACCCCGAGGGAAGGTATCTGTTTCTTAGGGGCACCCTCTTAGGGGTAGAACTCACACTGGCCAATGTTTATGCTCCCAACACCAAACCTATTTTATTCCTCGAAGCAATTCTGTGTAAGTTGAGGGCCTTCAGGAAAGGATATCTGATCCTGATGGGGATCTCAATTTCGGAATGGACCCCGCGAGGGACAGTACGTCTGGTGGAACGGGGAGGGGCAACGCACAATTGAAACGGATTAAAAAAAAACTATCGGAGGATCAACTGATGGATGTATGGAGGATCCAGCACCCGCAGTTAAGAGACTATTCATTTTTCTCCCCCGTCCACCAGACGTATTCCCGCCTGGACTATATCTTAATAGATCATGGTATACTGGAAAGGGTCAAAGAATCAGATATTGGAATAGCCTCCCTCTCGGACCATGCGCCGGTATCCATGAGGCTAAGGTTCCCCGAACATAAACAACCCTCTAGTGGATGGAAACTTAACCCAGAATTGTTACATGACAAAGAAATTAGGGACTACATTAAAAAGGAGCTAGAATGGTTCTTTCAAATTAACGACAACGGGGAGGTTTCAGAGGCCCAACTGTGGGACGCCCATAAAGCATTCATTAGGGGGCTCCTGATAGCAAAAGCCTCATGGAAAAAAAAGGAGGAGGGGAGAAAAATGCAGGCTCTGATGGCCGAGATTAAAACCCTGGAGCAAAAGCACAAATCTGGGGGGGCACTTAGCCAGAGTATATACATAGAGCTTATGGATAAGAGAGAGGAATTAAAAGACCTAGCTGAACAGGAAGTTAGACAGAAGTTTAATAGATTGGCCAGGGAGCAGTATATATGGGGAAATAAACCAGGGAAATATTTAGCAAGGAAATTACAAAAAAAGAAAACCAGAAATTTTATTGAAAAAATTCAAACAAGAAATGGGGAGATGAAGTTTACCCCTAGTGAAATAGCTTCTACATTCAGAGATTACTACAAAGAACTTTACGAGGTGAAAACCAAGGGAAACAACGACAGCATCGGAAATAGCCAGAAAACCTCCGAGTTCCTAGGGAGGGTAGGGCTAACGGCTCTAGGCGGGGAGGAGAGAGATGAGCTTGAGAGGCCAATAACTGAGGAGGAGATCCTAGCAGCCATCAATAACTCACCAACAGGAAAGAGCCCGGGCCCGGATGGCTTCACGGCCTCATATTATAAAACGTACAAAGGGATTCTTATACCGAGATTGCTGCGATACATGAATGGACTAGGGATAGACTATGATATGAGTGAAGAGGCCCTAAAAGCCACGATCACCCTCTTGAGGAAGGATGGGAAGGATGGATCGGTGTGCTCGAATTATAGACCTATCTCCTTATTAAATTTTGACACAAAATTATACGCCAAGATACTGGCGGATCGAATAAAGGGGCACTTGGGCACACTGATCCATCCGGACCAGGTTGGGTTTGTTCCGGGTAGAGAGGGGAGGGACAATGGGATTCGGACACTGCTAGCCATACAGAGGATAGGAGATTCGAGAACCCCCAGTCTACTTCTCTCAATCGACGCTGAAAAAGCGTTTGACAGGGTAGACTGGGGGTTCATGTTCAACACTCTACAGAAGATGGGATTCGGACCCAGAATTATCCAAAAAATAAAAACTTTATACAATCACCCGAAAACAAACATCAAGGTCAATGCAACGACCTCCGCTAAGTTCGAACTGTTCAATGGAACTAGGCAGGGTTGTCCACTCTGCCCTCTCCTTTTTATTCTATCTCTGGAACCGTTGCTAGCCGCTATTCGCGGAAATCCAGAGGTGGAAGGCTGTAAAGTCGGTAGCGAAGAGCATAAACTTGCGGCCTTCGCGGACGACGTTCTCTTTTACGTAAGCTCACCACAGAAGTCAGTCCCTACACTGCTTAAAATCCTAAAGGAGTATGGCGAACTAACAAACTTTAGAATCAATGCCTCAAAAACATTTATTCTTAATATTAACCTTAACAAAATAGAGAAACAGAACCTACAGAAAATAGTTAGTTTCACCTGGAAAAAAAGGATAAAATACTTAGGAATAGAATTAGCTAACAACCAAAGGAAACTATACAAAATAAATTATATCCCGCTCCTAGAAGACATAAAAAAAAAATGCCAAGAGCTGAGAGGAAAAATTTTATCCTGGACAGGCAGGATTAATTCGGTAAAAATGATGATCTTACCAGTCATCACATACAAATTTCAGATGCTCCCCCTCCCCCTCCCAAAACAGTACCTTGGTAAATTAAGAGCTATTATAATGAACTTTATATGGAACTATAAAAAACATAGAATCTCCCTCCAAGTTATAAAACAAGACAAAAGTCAGGGCGGCCTCGCGGTCCCAGACATAGAAAGCTACTACCACGCTATAGCACTATTGAGAATCGCAGAATGGGGTAAAGTAGATAACACTAAAAGATGGGTTGGATTGGAAGAAGCACTGAGTGGAGTTAGGCTGGGGAGGATTGTGTGGAATCCTCCGAAAAGCCGGACACTGGGAGAAAAAACACACATAATCACTATCACGACTTTAAAAATCTGGGACAAAATCTATAAAATATTCAACAAAAAATACAACTCGCCACTTATAGCACTTAAAGAAAATCCTATTTT
The DNA here is from genome assembly GCA_028564925.1 of Lithobates sylvaticus. Classification (NCBI taxonomy): domain Eukaryota; kingdom Metazoa; phylum Chordata; class Amphibia; order Anura; family Ranidae; genus Lithobates; species Lithobates sylvaticus. The sequence goes on from CM053027.1 coordinate 318,686,601, forward strand.
CCCGCCAGGGTTAAAGGAAATAGGAGGTGATTGGATTAGAAAGGATTGCACGAGATTAGGGGAAGTTATTAGTAAGGGGAAGGTTATGACATTGCACGAGTTACAGAACAACAAGGCTTTTTCCATAGATGGATGGCGGCATCGCCAGCTATCTCACTTTGTGGGCTCCCTCCCTGGTCCATTAAGGGAGGCTAAGGACCTAACAAAATTAGAGAAAATCTTCACGGCAGAATGCTCTAAAAAAAGAATATCTAGAATCTATAAATTGTTATTAGAAAGGGATAGACCGGAGATGCCGCCATACCTCATCAAATGGGAAAGCGAACTAGGAACACAATTAGAAATAGGCACAAGTAAGAAAATTTTAAAATTAGCACATGGGTCAGCTGTAGATGCGAAAACTGCGGAAACAAATTATAAGTGCATGGCCAGGTGGTATAGAACTCCGGATAGGATCAGCAGTTTCCAGGCGGATACACCTGCAAACTGCTGGAGGGGCTGTGATCAAAGGGGTACAATGGGCCATATATGGTGGGAGTGTGCTAAAATCAAAAAATTTTGGGAGACCATCCTAAAATTCATAAAAGAAATAACAACGATCGAGATAAAAAATGACCCTTGGGTGGTACTGATGCATGCTACATCGGAGGGAATCAGGCAATATAAAGGCTCATTGATCCCCCATCTGCTCAACGCGGCTAAAAAGGTAATTCCAAGAAGGTGGAAGGACAAGGAAAGCCCACCCCTATGGGAATGGGTTGACGCGGTGGAATCCACTTACATGATGGAATGTGTGTTATACATTGGGGAGGAGGACAGAGAGGCCACAAGGGCCAGATGGGAGAGCTGGAGAAAATTCAAGAGGTCTTGGAGCTATAGGGAGGCTCTGCGAGTGCAGCCGTGTAACTGATGACCCCTGGGGGGCGAAGCCGGAAGGAGATCTAGCCGCGGAAAGTCAGACGTTAAGGGCAGGAGAAGACATTGGTGGTGGCACAGCAGCGGACGGGATCGGGGAGGGTGGGGAGTATGGGGGGGATAGGAGGGAGGGGGAGGGAAAAAAAAAAAAAAAAAACCCCTAGGGGGGTAAACCGGAACTGAGATGGAGTGGGACTTAGGATAAAGGAAGCGGAGGGGTAGTGGAGGCTCGGCGGGATCTTAGACGTATGTTTGTATGTTCGGCTTGTAAACTTTAAGGATGCCCGACTCAGGACCCCCTTCCCCCTAACTCTAGGGGGAAAAAAAAAAAAAAAAGAGGGGGAAAATGAAATAATCCACTAATGATGCTAAGACAAATAGAGGGATGGAGATGCGGGCATAGCTGACACTCACCCACGAATATTCTTTCTGAAGTGGAAAAAGAAAAGAAAAAAAAAAAAAAAAGAATGGCATGGGTGGGCAAATGGGCGTACCTGTACGTCCCCCCCGTGCCCGCGGCAGTCGGAATAGTCAGAGGACAAATCAGTCCCCATGGCCAGACCAATAATTTATGGTCTGGACCTGGTGATTGCTCCTAACGAATGGAAACCTTCCCCTGTCTGTGTAAGTGTAAACACAGACAGGAGGAAGTGATGTCATCTCTCCTCGTGGAGTCTTTTCGATTACAATGAGAGGAGAGATAACATCTAACCGTGAGTTGCACTAACAGTACACTAACACCAGTACACACAGGTACACTTGCCTCCCTCGATCGCCCCTCAGTTAACCCCTTCACTCCCTGTCACTGTGTCACAAATTGCAGTTTTCTGATTTTTCACTGATCACTGCATTGATGTAATTTGTGACTGTAATAAGTGTTAGGGCAGTTATAAGTAGCCCCTGTTCGGTCTAAATTAAACCCCCCTAAACCCCCCTAATAGTTGTTTAACCCCTTGCTCGCCCCCAGTTAACCCTTTCACCCACTGCCAGTGTCACTAATCGATCACAGTAATTGTGTCACAGGTGACGCAAGTTAGCCAGTTAGTTGATTAGTTTCACTGTCAGGTTTTTATAGCGTTAGGTACCCCCATATACTACCTAATAAAGGTTTTAACCCCCTGATTACCCCTAGTTAATCCTTTCACCCCCTGTCACCAGTGATCATCGTATTATGCCCTGTACTCATGGTCGGACACTCCGACCACAAAATCCGTCAGATTTTTTCCGACGGATTTTGGGCCAAACTTTTTTTGCATACACACGGTCGCACAAAGTTGTTGGAAAATCCGATCGTTTTGAACGAGGTGACATACAACACGTACGTCGGGACTATAAACGGGCCGGTAGCCATAAGCTTTAGTCTCTTAATTTATTCTGAGCATGCGTGGCACTTTGTCTGTCGGAATTGTCTACACACGATCGGAATTTAAATAATCAGATTTTGTTGTTGGAAAATTTTAGGCCCAGCTCTCAAACTTTGTGTGTCGGAAATTCCGACGGAAAAAGTCAGATGGAGCCCACACACGATCGGATTTTCCGACAAAACGCACATTTTCCGTCGGAAATTCCAACCGTGTGTACAGGGCATTCGTGTTACAGGTTACGGATTAGTGCCAGTAGCGCTAACACCCACACACGCACCATACACCTCCCTTAGTAGTATAGTGTCTGAACGGATCAATATCTTATCTGATCAGATCTATGCTAGCGTCCCCAGTGGTTTAGGGTTCCCAAAAATGCAGTGTTAGCGGGATCAGCCCAGATACCTGCTAGCACCTGCATTTAGCCCCTCCGCCCAGCCCACCCAAGTGCAGTATCAATCGATCACTGTCACTTACAAAACACAACACACATAACTGCAGCAGTAGCAGAGTCAGGCCTGATCCCTGCGAACGCTAACAGTTTTTTTGGTAGCGTTTGAATCAGTCGCTGACAGTCAGGAGCTCTTTTTCCTGTGAGTCTCACTAGTGTACCAGTGAATTTAGAGACCAAAATGTCAAATCGAAGGTACACTAATGAAGAGGCCTACACGTTTCTGAGCATGACAGATAGTGAAGAGGAAGTCACTCATCTGTCAGATTCAGGCTCAGAATACGATCCTCGAGTAAAAGAAGCAGCCGGCAAGTCTGTTGCTGACTGTACTCAATGTAAAGGCTTCAAAATAAATACGCTTGATGTTATGGAATTGCCGGCTGCTTCTTTTACTCGATGACCATTTGTCTATTGGTGTGTGTGAGGACACCTCAGCTTGGACACCCTGACTGAAAACTTCCAAAGTAAGACTTTGTTTCCCACTGTTCTGAGCAATAAAATCTTTGATCAAATCAGAATACGATCCTGTAGATAGCAGCAGCACCCTGACAGATAGCTCTGACAACAGAGTTGTGGTCCCTGCCAAGGTCAGGCGTACCCAACCTCGTTCTTCTGCTGTCGTTGAGGTGCAAGAACCGCAGGGCACTCATATGGAGCAGAGAGACAGTACTAGTGCCGCTCATTCTTCTGGGGAACTGGCAAGCACCAGCGGCCTAGTACAGCCTGGTCATAGTCAAACCAGCACTGCAGTAACACGTGGTGATGTGGCGAGTCCCATAAGTGCAGTTCAAGCTGGTGAGGTGGCTAGCACAACTAGTGTCCCGCAGCCACCAAGAAGACAAAGACAGGCCCATAGAGCCCATAGGGCCCTTCCTGCTTCATTTGCCAATCCTAATTAGGAGCCCACCACTTCTGCAGCACCGTACTTCCCCCATTCACTAGCCAACCCGGAATTCAGGGGGAAACAGTTAATTTTACGTCACTTGATTTTTATTCGCTGTTTTTCACAGAAGATCTCTATAGATCTATTGTGGACCAAAGCAATTTGTATGCTGGTCAATTCATCACCACTAATCCACATTTGACCCTTGCCAGAGATTGGAACCCATTACGGTTTCAGAATTTAAGACCTTTCTGGGCCCATCCCTCCTCATGGGCATAACTAAAAAGAGTGAGTAGTGGTCATATTGGTCCACTGACCCAATTCACCATATGCTCGTGTTCTCTGCCTCCATGACCAGGGCATGATACGAGCAGATCTTGTGGTTCATGCACTTCAATGACAATGAACTCTATCATCCTCGGGGTGACCCTAGATACGATTGGATCTACAAAATTCGGCCCCTTGTAAACCATTTCAACCAACAGTTTGCAGCCTTGTTTACTCCCCATCAAGTTGTCTGCATTGATGATGAGTCCCTGATTATGTTTTCTGGCTGCTTGTCTTTCCCAGCAAGCGTGGCAGATATGGGGTCAAAATGTGTAAGCTCTGTGACAGGGCCACAGGCTATACATATAGTTTTATGGTTTACGAGGGAAGAGATAGCCACGTAGAGCCGGAGAACTGCCCAGATTACACAGGGAGCTCTGGTAAGATTGTATGGGACTTGGTGTCACCCTTATTCGGAAAGGGGTACCACCTATATGTGGACAATTATTACAGGAGCGTGCCACTTTTTAGTCACTTGTTTGATCATGGAATTGGCGCATGCAGCATGAGAGGCATTTTCCGTATGTCCTCTCTGATACCCCTACCCAACGAGCCCCCAAAGAAAATGTTGTGTCTGTAGAAAGCGCGGAAGGATGAATTGGATGCTTCCTTAAATTCCAGGAAGAAATCATCACAGCCCTTCTGTTTCATGATAGTGCTGTTGCCCAACTTGCCAATCCAAATGCAGTAAGCCGGCATGTTGTGTCTGTAGAAAGCATGGATATAGGTGTGACACCGGCTATTATTGTCCCTCCTGTCCTGACCATCCTGTTCTTTGCATTTGTGAATGTTTTGAACGCTACCACACACTGGTGGAGTATTAGCATAAGGTACAGCACTGTACAGACTAGGACACACTTTCACAGGGTCTCCAAAGATGCCATCGTATTTTGGGAGACCCGAACCTGTAGCCGAACCGTTACAACCGTTACAAATAAAAGAAAAAATAGAAGAAAGAAATAAAAGAAAAAAATTAATAAAAAATAGTTGTCATTTTATTGTTCTCTCTTTTATTGTTACTGTGTTTTATGTTTGCTTTTCAGGTATGAAATTATTTTATACTTTACTGTTTGCTGTGTTTTATTGTTAACCATTTTTTTGTTTTCAGGTACGCCATTCAGCTGCAGCACTGATTTATTTATCTTGACAGCAACAGCGTTTGCTCCAACGATATGTAAATCAGCGACACCAACACTGTAGAAGGTGATTTCATCATCACAGTTAAAAAAAAAAGAGCATATATGCCGAAGCATGGGGGCAGGGGCAAAGGGGCGATTTGCCCCTAACATTAGGGGTGGATTGCCCCCATGTTTCGGCATATATTTTTTAGGCACAGATTGCGCTAAAAAAATGTTTTATTTTTACTATGTTTTATTGTATTTGCTTTGCAGGTTTGCATGATGTTAACCATCATTTTCTTAGCAGGTACGCCATTCAGTTGCAGCACGGGTTTTTTTATCTTGACAGCAACAGCGTTTGCTCCCACGATAGGTAAAGCCGTGACTCCAGCGCTGTTGGAGGTGATTTCACCACCACAGTTAAAAAAAAGAGCATATATGCCGAAGCATAGGGGTGGAGGAGCGATTTGCTCCTAACATTAGGGCGGATTGCCCCCATGCTTCGGCATGTATTTTTTAGGCACAGATTGTGTTGAAAAAAAAATATTTTTACTATGTTTTATTGTATTTGCTTTGCAGTTATGGTAAGTCTTACTGTTATACTGTAATGTTACTTTGTTTTATTGTTAAACATCATTTGCTTAGCAGGTACGCCATTCAGCTGCAGCACTGATTTATTTATCTTGAAAGCAACAGCATTTGCTCCCATGATACGTAAATCAGCGACTCCAACGCTGTAGGAGGTGATTTCACCACCACAGTTAAAAAAATGGTGCATGTATGCCCATCATTAGAAGTGAGTGGATGAAGGGCGGTATTCTAATGGTGGGCATACCCTCCGATCAATCTCTTTTTTTCGTTCAGCCCACAGGCTGCATAAAAAAGACCATTACAATGTATGCCCAAGAAGGACCAGCAATGTACTGGTATGTTGCTGGAATTTGAGTGGTTATACCAGAATGATGCCTGCATGTTTATGTATTATCTTGGTATCATTCTTTTCAGCCAGTGGTCGGCTTTCATGTAAAAGAAATCCTAGTGGCTAATTAGGCTCTAGACTGCTTTTTCAAGCAGTGGGAGGGAACGTCCCCCCCCCAACGTCTTCCATGGTTTCTCAGGCTCTCCTGTCCCAAAAGGGAACCCATGAATGCAGCCGGTGGTTCCGCCAGCTGACCATAGAGCTGATCAGAAAAAAGAACGGCTCCAATCATCTCTATGGCCTAAGAAACCAAAAGCTATGAGCATTTCATAACTTAGGTTTCGCCGGATATAAACAGCGCCATTGGAAAATTGGCAAAGCATTTTATCACACTGATCTTTGTGTGGTCAGATGCTTTGAGGGCAGAGGAGAGATCTAGGGTCTGATAGACCTATTTTTTTTTTTAAAAAAAGAGTACCTGTCACTACCTATTGCTATAATGGGGGATATTTACATTCCCTGAGATAACAATAAAAATTATAAAAAAATAAAATAATAAAAAATCAATAAATAATACAAAAAAGCACCCCTGTCCCCCCGTGCTCATTCGCAATTATCAAACGCAAGCGTCGGTCTGGTGTCATATCTAAACAGCAATTGCACCATGCATATGAGGTATCACTGCGAAGGTCAGATCGAGGGCAGTCATTTTAGCAGTAGACCTCCTCTGTAAATCTTAAATCGTAACCTGTAAAGGCTTTTAAAAGCTTCTAAAAATGTATGTAGTTTGTCGCCACTGTACGTTTGTGCGCAATTTTAATAGCATGTCATGTTTGGTATCCATGTACTCATCCATGTACTCATCTTTTTTATTTCATCAAACATTTGGGCAATATAGTGTGTTTTTGTGCATTAAAATAAAAAAAGTGTGTTTTTTCCCAAAAAACTGCGTTTGAAAAATCGCTGCGCAATTACTGTGTGAAAAAAAATATTGCAACACCCACCATTTTAATATGTAGGGCCTTTGCTTTAAAAAATATATATATATATATAATGTTTGGGAGTTCAAAGTAATTTTCTTGCAAAAAAATTATATTTTTTCATGTAAACAAAAAGTGTTAGAAAGGTCTTTGTCTTCAAGTGGTTAGAAGAGTGGGTGATGTGTGACATAAGCTTCTAAATGTTGTGCCTAAAATGCCAGGTCAGTTCAACCCCATGACCCCTTTTTGAAAAGTAGACAACCCAAGCTATTTGCTCATAGGCATGTTGAGTACATGGAATATTTTATTTTTTGCCACAAGTTTTGGAAAGTAGACACCCCAAGCTATTTGATATGTGGAATATACATTCTTCTGCTTCTCCTGAGTACGGGGATACCTCATGTGTGAGACTTTTTGTGAGCCTAGCTGCGTACAGGACTCCAGAATCCAAGCATCGCCTTCAGGATTTCTACGGGTGTAAAATGGTGATTTCACACCTCACTACCTATCACAGTTTTGAAGGCCCTAATATGCCAAGATAGCACAAAACCCCCACCCCCCAAATGACACCATTTTGGAAAGAAGACACCCCAAGCTATTTGATGAGAGGCATGTTGACTCCATGGAATATTTTATTTTTTGCCACAAGTTGCGGGAAAATTTATTTATTTATTTTTTGAACAAAGTTGTCACTAAATGATCTATTGTTCAAACATGCCATGGGCATATGAGGAATTACACCCCAAAATACATTCTGTTGCTTCTCCTGTGTACGGGAATACCACATGTGTGGGACTTTTTTGGAGCCTAGCCACGTACAGGACCCTAAAAACCAAGCACTGCCTTCAGGCTTTCTAAAGGCTTAAGATTGTGATTTTACTCCTCACTACCTATCACAGTTACAGAGGCCCTGAAATGTCCAGATAGCACAACCCCCCCCCCCCAAATGACCCCCTTTTGGTATTTGCTAAGAGGCATATTTTGTATTTTGCAGAACAAAAGAAACATTTTTTTTTCTTTTTTTCAATTTGAAAACTTTGTGACAAAGAGCGACATCTGCAAAATACTCCCCATACAAAGGAGAAGCAGCAGAATGTCTACTTTACAAAATGGGCTCATTTGGGGGGGGGGGTGTCATTTTTAGCACCTCAAGAAATGGTATAGGTAGTCATAAACTAAAATGTACGCCCTTAGAAATCCTGAAGGAGGTGCTTGGTTTTCGGGTCCTGTACATTGCAATCAACATATGATAAAATTAAATCACCAACAGCTGGATAAATTGATGTATAATTAAAAATCACAATCAACATTGAAAACCTCAAGGCTTTATGGCAGTGCAATGTACAGGGAGTCCAAAGCTAGCTAGAGGAGTTTCAAATTTTGCCCGATTCCTGCTTTTAGCCATGAGTGGCCCTGTTGGCACCACATGACTTGACATAAGTCAATGTAAAAAACAATTAATCCGGGTTGCAAATTATCTGCCGAACAGTGACTGTTTAGCATAGGTGTAGGTACTGTTTAGTGCAACATGTGCCATGGTCAGCAGTGGACATTGCTCCATCCACGCTGTTTAGCATGGGTGCAGGAAAAATTTATTTTTTCTTTTTTGGCCCTTGGGCTGAACGAAAGAAAATCTGTGTATGGCAAGGTTAACACTGTGAGCATAGTTACTCAAAGGCATACATTTTTACAGTATGCTGCTGCTCATTCACTGTCCACACAGACTGGAAGTGTGTCCTGGGTCAAGCTGTACTGCACAAATGCAGTAAAGCTTTGGGATGGCAAGGGTGTGGGGATAATAAGATAAACTGAATAGGATGAAGACAGACTGTGCAAGTGCTTGTCCTGCTAGTGACTTATTTTTTAGTCTTATGTGATTTTATAAGATGAAGTAATATGCTCCTAAAAATGAACCAATCTTCACATAATTCATTAACAGGGAGGTAGTTCCACTTGCATTGAAAGTATCCCACTGTAGCGCTATTATTTTGCACTGTTTGGCATGTGAGGTGTAATGTCAATGATGTTATATTATATCTTGAGTTACTGTAAGGGATAATTATCTTTATTCTTTCCAGAACTATCTGAATTACATTTTTAAGAGCAAATCTTGATCGGCTGGGGCATGGATATGCGATAACATAATTACCCCTTTTCCTTAACCTCTTGCTTACTGGGCACTTAAACCCCCCTCCTGCCCAGACCAATTTTCAGCTTCCAGCACTGTCACATTTGAATGACAATTGCGCGGTCATGCTACACTGTACTCAAATTACATTTTTATAGTTTTTTTTTCACACAAATGGAGCTTTCTTTTGGTGGTATTTAATCACCACTTGGGTTTTTATTTTTTGCTAAACAAACAAAAAAGACAGAATTTTTTGAAAAAAAAAAAAAAAAAAACGTTTCATAGTTTGTTATAAAGTTTGCAAACGGGTAATTTTTCTCCTTCATTGATATTCGCTGATGGGTGGTACTGTGGGCACTGATGGGTGGTACTGTGGGCACTGATGGGTGATACTGTGGGCACTGATGGGTGGTACTGTGGGCACTGGTAGGTGGCGCTGATGGGCACTGGTAGGTGGCGCTGTTGGCTCTCCACAAACAGGGACTGATGTCCTTCTCGCAGCCACCGGTGATCAGCTTTTTTAGCGTGAGGAGGAAAAATAGCTGACTCTGTTTACATCACATGATCAGCTGTCATTGGCTGACAGCTGATCACGTAGTAAGGGGTCGGGATCGACCCTTACTCAGATCTGTGATCAGCCGAGTCTCATAGACTCGCTGATCACAGAGCCGATCAAGCACGGGAGGGCGTCCATGGACACCCTCCCAGCAAATTAAGTCTGCGCTGCAGCCATATTTTGGCTATAGCGCAGACGGAAAGTGGTTAAACTACTGTCATAGTGGTTATCTATAAGGATATAGATGCCTCCTGCATGTATCCTTACCTGTCAAATGTCTCTCCTCTGTCTGTTATGAGACCCAAAAAACTGCAGATTCTGTGGGTGGGTCTGTTTTCCGGAGCTCAGTGGGTGGAGTCGTGATGTCAGTAGACTCCCTGCCCACCTCTACTCTCCCCCCTGTCAACATGCATTTTCTCCTGTGTATTTCTTACACTGAACTTCTGCTATGATCACTAACATCCAGTCAAAATCCAGAAAAGTCACCACATGACTTTAGCATGCCCAATCATACTGAGGTGTGAAGTAGCCAATCCTGGGAGAGCTGGAGAAGAAAGGAGGAGGGGATCTGAAGTACACAGAATGTATCTCTCGGGCTCGTGCATGAGATATGTAAATCACCTGTCACTCACAGCAAGGGGGAAGATATGACTCCTATTTCTCTGTGTGTTAGTTTTTTTCTCACTGAAAAAAGATAAGAGGACTGCTCACAGCTGGGTTAACTTTTCGTGGCAAGACTGGGCACAGATGACATGAAATCATATACTGTACAAGGTGCAAGCCTTAATTAAAAAAATAATAATTTGGCTTTACATCCACTTGGTTTGTTTAGGAGTCTTCATATATGTTGGTGAGAATGGGGAAGATTAATCAGAGGCTTATGATCTCACTTGAACTCTTTCCAAACAGACACAGTCTCATCTAACTTTACCAGCTTTATGCCTGCACACATGGGCTCCAACTCCCATTAGAATGACAACCCTGTAAGAATACAGGAGTTTGTCTAAAAATGGAATCACCTTAGACCATGAGATCTGTGCATCCCAATCATCAGTTGTATGTGACAAATGCAATCACACTGGGCACCATTCTGTGAAGAGGACCTGGAGGAAACTTTCAACGGCTTCCCGGTCCTCTGTCCCATTTCTGTTTAATTATCACTTTCTCTGCATGGTAGCAGTTTACACACATGCTTTAATGGGGAACATTTAAAAAGAAAATTATTCAATTTATCACACAACCCTATTAGTGGCTCACCTACCAAAGTCTATGCAACAGTTTTTCTGTGTAATCATGACTATTGCACCTGTGGCAAGCTGTCACTGATTTCCAAAGGACTGAGACAGATTTATCTCTGTAGAATGGTCACATTTTTAGTGTAAGATACTGTACATAAAATAATCTATCCTTTTCCATCAATTCCTCCTGAAAAATAGCAGTACATTTCCTGGATCTAGGCACAGGGCCGTCTTAACGCATGGACACACCTGAGAACTGCCCAGGGGCCCCATGATAATCCTGCATTGTATCATACTTGCCAACTGTCCGGGATTTGCTGTGACAGTCACACTTTTTACTAAGATGTTCCAGAATGGCCATTGTATATGACAGCGTCCCAGAATCTGGGTGGTGAGGACAGCAGCAGCCTGTCATTGGGCTAAATCTACAAGTGTAATGACATCTTCCCCCACTGCTTTTCTCCTGCAGTTTCTGGGGCTTTGCAGGGGTTAAGAAAGAACACCTGAGATGGAGCATCTTACTACTGCTCCTGTTGTGTGGGCAGCCGATGTACTGCTCCGATCACATATGATAGAAGAGGAGGGCTGGCAGGGATCAGAGCAGTACACATCCCACCCACCTAAGCAGTGTTAGTAGTAAGATGCTCCGCCTCTGGGATTCTTTCTTACCCCTGCAGAGTACCGAAAGAGGACTGGAAACTGAGGGGGGATGGAAGGTTGAGGGTAAAAAAAAAATCGCATTCCAATAGTAAATTTAGCCCAGTGACAACCTGCCAGAACATGTAAGAACTGTTACAGCAGCTTCCCTGGACTGCTCTGCTTGAGGAGACAATATCTGTATTATACATTACTCCACCCTATACTGTGCCCTCCTTCCCCCTGTACTGTGTACTCAAACCCCCCTACTGTTCCCTCCTACCTCCCCTACTCTGGCCTCCAACACCCCCCATCCTGTACTGTGCACTCCTGCCCCCTATACTGTGCCTTTCTGCAACTTCTGTACTATGCCCCCCTGCTCTCAGTATTGTGCCATCCTGACCCCCAGCACCCTCCCGTACTGTGCCCTTTGTGTTGAGTAGTCTTTGATTCATGGCATGTTTTCTTATCATGTTAAATCTAAATTATTGAACAAGCTAATAAATATACAGTATCTCACAAAAGTGAGTACACCCCTCACATTTTTCTAAATATATTATTATATCTTTTCGTGTGACAAGGTGATGGACTGGCCAAGCATGTCTCCAGACCTAAACCTTATTGAGCATCTGTGGGGCATCCTCAAACAGAAGGTGGAAGAGCGCAAGGTCTCTACCATCCACCAGCTCCATGATGTCATCATGGAGGAGTGGAAGAGGACTCCAATGGCAACCTGTGAAGCTCTGGTGAACTCCATGCTCAAAAGGATTAAGGCAGTGCTGGAAAATAATGGTGGCCACACAAAATATTGACACTTTGTGCCCAGATTGGACATTTTCACTTAGGGGTGTACTCACTTTTGTCACCAGTGGTTTAGACATTAATGGCTGTGTGTTGAGTTATTTTGAGGGGACAGCAAATTTACACCGTTATACAAGCTGTACACTCACTGCTTTACATTGTAGCAAAGTGTAATTTCTTCAGCGTTGTCACATGAAAAGATAGAATAAAATATTTACAAAAATGTGAGGGGTGTACTCACTTTTGTGAGATACTGTATGTTTCATTCTATTAACTATTTATACTTTAATTCTTGACAGTAGGTGCATAAATTGAGTGCATAAATTAACTATTTATGCTTTAATTCTTGACAGTAGGTGCATAAATTGAGTAGACTGGTAGGGCCCCAAGGGCATTAGATTGCCCAGGGGCCCATGATGCTATTAAGATGGCCCTGCCTAGGCACGCCTAAGAAACTGATGCCTCTTGAGATTTGGAGTGAGATTTGGTAATGTCTTCTTTACTGCTCACTGTTCTCCTTGCTGGAGAGAAAGCTGTACCTGAGGACCTATGGTAAATCTATGCTTCCTTCATCTCTCCTGTTGCTTCTTGATCATTCCTTTTTCCCTACCAGATATCGGATGACCAGTCATCAGCGGGGCAGCACTAACATTTGTAAAGTAAATAAAGTAAAGTCCTGCACCTCTATCAAGTTGGCAGACACCACACAGAGACACAGTGTGGAACAAGGCAGTTAAAAAAAGATCAGCTGCAGGTATCCCACAGGGATTACTAGTGAGTAGTCCTTGAACGTTGCCTTTATTTTTTGCGCTCAGCTTCTACTGTTCAGGTGCTCTTTAAGTGACTGAATATATACAAGCAATCAGAACACCCGATCTGCATATCATTTAGCAATTCCAGCTTCCTATTACTATTATTACTATTATTTCCTTTATCAAATTCCCAGGGCAATGCTAAAGCTGCAGATGCAGCAAGTTCAGTCATCGATATGTAAAATAATTTTAATAATAATAAGTTTCAATGTTTCTTGATGTAATATTTAATGGAAATATATGTTTTCATAATGTTTTGGTGTTATTGTCTGTCTGAGACAACCCCTTATTGGATCACAAATGAGTTGTCGCACACAATGAAAATCTATCTAACAATGAAACAATCAATAATCACAGAAATGTCCTCAACTGTGGAAAGCAAATTGATAAAATAAAGCTTTTAGCATGACCACTACTATAGCCTAATATTTAAAACAGAAAACATACACACAACCTGACAATATACATTTTTACTGATAATTTTTATCTTGGCTGGAGTTTTCCATTAACCATGCATGGCTAAGGCTCTCTGCTGTCACGTGGTCTCACCAGCATAAATCATATTCATATATAATAATTCTGTGACCAGCTGTATTAGTACACCTGAAAATCATACCATTCACGGTTACTTATTTCAAGCAGCGATCATTTCTGCTATCAGATACCATGGCTACTAAAATTACTATATTTATTCCACTCCTGCCTTAGAAGAGAAGTCACAGTAGACAAGACGATGCAAAAATTTAGATTTAATTTGAATCCCAAAAATTTAAAATAGCTTTTCAAAATCATGAAAATTAAAAGGCAAATTGAACAAAAAAAGCCTCATATACAGAGACACATAAATTAAACAGTTTATATTGCAGACAAGCCAGAGTGTGTATAGATTACATATATACAGTCATCTTCTGTAAACAAGGCATTTGTACATTTTTACATTTACAAAAAAGCTCATCACTACCATAGGATACAATAATCCAAATAGGACATAAAGGATTCAATTTGATTTAGCCTTCTTTTATTTCTGTTTTTAACTGTACAAATTCTCTTCATAAAAATATATCTCTGTACAAAATAGTCTATTTATTCTGTTTTGTCCTTTCCACTGGTAGTTTGTGGGTTGCAAAGGGGGAGGCCAGTGGCAGAGCGATGAACTATAAGTAGTCCTGATAATGATTGCATTTCAGACTGTAGGAGTTGGGAGCGGCCGGGGGGAAAACCAGAGATGGGTCAGTTTACTGTCCACGTATTTAATCTGCTTAACTGTGTTGTGCAAAAGAGTTAAAGCACCAATATAACATGTTGACAAACATATTTATTGTTATTTAATGATGCATTTTTGCCTGTTTATGGTGATGTATTAAAACAGTTATATTTTTTGCTAATTGTTTGTGAAGCACAACAAAGATGGCAGCATATAAACTCCCATTCCACTGAATGACCATGTCATTTTTCATTTTTAGCGGCGTTACTTTTTGCACTCTATATAACCGCTAAACCCCTGCTTCAGATCCCTTCATAGAGCAACACCAAGGCCCTTCCTTCCAAATATAAAAAAAATGAACAAAAATAAGCCTTGATTTTAATAAGGCTAAATACCCAAGAGCACAGTGTGCCTTTTACAGGCAATGGGCTATAGACTGGAGTGATGTTTGCATGATTTCCAATTGCCATTAGCTCATATGAAAAATTAGCCCAACCTTGTAAAATAAACCCCAATATCAACCATTTTATCTGCAAGGTCGGGCAATGGAACAGAGTTTTACTTGTAGTAGTGATGCAGAGGAGGGGTGGACGAGAAAGGACCATTAAATGTTACTACACTAAGGGAGCAGAAGCTGGATTTTGCTTTTGTGAAGAAAATAACTATATTGAGGCTTCCAAGATTATTATTATTTACGTAAAACAGGCAGAAACACCACCTCTAAAAAAGGAAATGTGACAAATGGTAATGTTTACATTTTAAAAATCTAATGATAAATGTCATAATTAACATAATAACAAAATAAAAATACAGATATGGGCTACATTCAAACTTGGTTATTATGTTCTTTTTCCTAACAAGTGCAATAAAATATGCTACATATCCCCTGTACAGCAAGTCCCTGTGACACTATAGTACATACAGTTAACCAAAAAGTTAACAAATGGCTGTGACCAGAACGGTGGTACTGTATAGTGTAGTTAGCAATGCATTGCAGGGAACACAGGGGCTGTGGATCACATAGGTCTATACTTATGGCAATAAGACATCTTAATGCAGATGTATTGACATAAACATGAATTCAGGACATCATATATTCCTAAAAGAAGACATGTTGTTCTATTTTTGTGAGAGAAATTAACATTAGGCCTTTTTTATGAAGGATTTATAAAGAAAGAATTGTAAATGTTGTCAATATCAACCCTTTTGCACACTTTGAGCATTAAACAGTCAGTTGCTGGTTGCTAAGGGCAATACAGAAATCCTTTTTTCAGACACTTTCATTCATAAGGCAACTGTCAAACTCATAACCAGAAGGTACATTTGCCCATACCTAGACCAGTATGACATTAGCTTACACTTGTTAGGTAAAAATACCCAGAATTGAAATGTTGTTGCATGATGACTTAATGCCCAAACTATCTTTATAATGTTGATACCATATAACAGGATCTTTTAAATGTAACCAGTTTTTGAAGTAAAGATCCAATCCTCACACAGTGACGTTGAATGACCACATCAGCTTTTGTATAGATGCCTATAGTTTGTTAGGCAGAATTCAGTTTTGCCAAACCAAGGATCTTATAAATGGCAGTGGAAGAACAGCATTGCATTTACAAACCAATCAGCTTCTTCCTGTTATATTTCTGGGGCAGATTAAAAAATGAAAAGTAGGATCTGAATAGGTATGTTGGCAACATGCAGTACTTTTTAAACACTTTTAGTTACCAGACCCCCATAGTCATACTGCTGCACAGGAAACAATGCATATCAAAATGAACCAAAATAGATGCCATGGAGTATAAATAATGAGCAAATTAAAAATCTATGAACAATTCAGTACATAGTAACAGAAGAGGTAGTTGATGCTTTCATCATGAATAATAATATAGTAACACCAATCAGTTAAAACAAAGTGGAAATATATATCTTAAACTTTATATACCTGTATCTTTATAAATTCTATTAATTTATTTAGTTAGAATTAATTTATATAGAATGTATTAATAGATGTATTTATCGTAAGGAAGTTGCTACACCAAATTTGTTTGATTTGCATCTATAGAGTGAGATCTGGGACATTTTTGGTAGAATATAAAAATAAATCTAAGAATAATACATTGTGATCTTACTGCCTGTTAAAACATTCATAGGAATGAGTGATTTCATTCATTGTCATAGGAAGAGGTAAAGAACCACAGGCTGTCACAATGCCCTACTTGATAAGCCTAGGTTTTCAGTGGCTGCTAAAAGAACATTCAAGATGCCAAACCACTCAACCTATTGAGCTGACCAAAAGCATTTATGCCCCCCCCCCTACCACCATCCCCAAGTTTGGGACTTGTGCCATAGAGTTTTTATATTCTGATAACATTCTGCTATTATTGAGGGTTTCTATAATTATCCTAGCAGTTTGCACCCTAAAATGTAAAAGTCTCCTAACATACATATATAAAATGTAAAATAAACAGAACCTGCAATGCATTGCTTATGACAATCTCACACCTCTGATTTAACTCTGACTTTTCGAGGTAATGCGGCCAAACTTTTCCTGAATGATGCAACACAGAATATTATATTGGTAAAATGTATTCATCTATAGCTGGAGAAAGGAGTTTCAGTACACGTTTTGTATGTGCTCACAGACCAATGAGATGGGGGTTAGCTTCAGAGCAAAATTTCTGGACAGCTCTCCTCTTCAAGTGTTGGCTGGTTGAAGACTCCCACGCCAACCTGGGGCTTGGGTTGTAAGGCTGCGCTCCCCTTCCCGCCAACGCCACACAGTCTGTTATGTGCTGCAGGGATCAGGCGGAGAAGAATGGAGGAAAAGCACTTTTTGGAACTTGTTCTTTGCTGAATAAAAATATGTATATTTATATATAGGATTGTTTATATCCACTTCTGACCAACGTTGCATGTATACAAGTTCATTATAAAAGCACTTGCACGGTGTCCCTGGAGGATAAGGACCTCTTGAGGTGGCAGACCTGCCACTTGCGTTGAGACACCTTGTTGTCAAGGCTGCATGAGGCCCTGGCGGATTGGTGCACGGGAGATTGCCAGTCCACTGCTGACATTGCTTCATCTTTGAACACGGGGTCTTCTCCTGTTTTTTCCTGAATTCACTGGCCTAGCACAGTTTGGATGTCATCAAAAATGGAGTGGCTACAAGTGGCAGTGGTGATCACAGCTGCCCACTGATGATGTTGCAGGGCGAGGAAAGACAGGATGAAGACTCCAAGAAAACCCAGTTCACTATATGGGAAGAAAGGAACAAATAAGAGAATCATCTGGACAAAATATAACATTTATTTTAAAACTTGAATTCTCTGGAAATATTTTAGATAGCTACCGAAAAAAGAAATAAAGAGAATGCTCTAAAGGTGAGGTCACACATGCAGCATCTAGCAGAGATTACACATTCTGTTAAGAGTGTAGCTATGGTTAGTAACTATCGCTGCTAGCACTTTTCTAATATGAATAGATCTGGTGTGAAAAGTTTCCTACTGCAAGATTCTAAAAAAAAAAGAGCACAGAAACAGAGGCGATAATGATGATGATAATGATTACCAACAATACAGACCTGATCACACATGTGGAAATACGGGGCAATTTAGGAAACAGTGATCACAGGTCAATTGGCTTCAGTATAAATCACACAAATAAAAAACACAAGGGGAACACAAAGACACTGAATTTCAAAAGAGCCAACTTCCCTAAACTACAAACCTTGCTAGAAGATATAAATTGGGATACAATCTTAGAAACAAAGAACATGTAGGAGAGATGGGTTTGCTTTAAGAGCATATTAAATAAGGGCATTAGCCAGTGCATCCCATTGGATGAAAGAGCGACGTCTCCTGGCCATTTCTTTTTGCAGTACTTAGAGACAATGGGGTTTTGGACCGAACTTCATAGGAGCGTTGGAAGCTCTTTATTCGAATCCTGCAGCCAAAATCAGACTACAGGGATACTACTCTGATCCGATAACGATAGCCAGGGGAACTCGTCAGGGATGCCCTGTATCCCCCTTGATTTTTGCCATGGTAATTGAATCACTGGCATTTGCTATCCGGGACCATTCAAACATCAAAGGGGTCCAGTGCGGTCCCACTACTCATAAATGTGCCCTTTTTGCTGACGATCTCCTCCTTTTTGTTACCTCGCCAGATTCCTCTCTCCCGGTAATCTGCCAGTTACTAACTGAGTTTGCAAATGTTTCAGGATTGCACGTCAACATGTCTAAATCTCAAGCTCTCAATATATCTCTTCCTAGTTCGCAAGTGTCTCTTCTTAGGAACGCATATCAATTTGAGTGGAGTGATTCCTCTATTAAATACTTGGGGCTTAACATTACGTCGAAAATAGAAAACCTATACCAAGCCAATTATACTCCAATGTATAAAAAACTGGAAGCAGACCTTAGAAGCTGGGAATCCCATGATATTTCTTGGACAGGAAAAATTAACTCAGTCAAAATGACTCTCCTACCTAGATTGCTCTATCTTTTCCGCCCACTCCCTATTCAGATTAGGAAGGACCATTTGAAAGCGTTCCAGAGCAAAGTCACTAAATTCATTTGGCACAAGAAAGGACCTCGCCTTTCGCAACAAACTCTCTTTAATCTTTCTTCTCAAGGAGGATTAGGGGTCCCTAATTTTCTATGGTACTACCAAGCGGCACGCTTGGCTCAACTATCTACCATTTACCTAAGGGTTGAAAAACCTGACTGTATAGCCATTGAAAGACAAGCTGTACCTAAATTTACACTTAACTTCCTGCTGTGGTGCCCCCCCAAGAATAGACCTTCTGTCCTATCTCCCACTTTATCGCATTCACTCTTTTTGTGGGATTCTGTAAGAAAACTTCCCTCCCTGGTCTCTATATGTCAACCGTTGGCACACATATTTCATAACCCTCTATTTATACCCGGTATGGACATCAGAGCCTTCCAATGGTGGCACGATAAGGGGGTATACTGCATCGGACACTTCTTCTCCAGTACAGGCCCCCTACCTCTTAAGCATTTTGTGAAGGAGATGGATCTCCCAACTTCTGAGAGGTTTAGGTTTCACCAAATTTCCCGTTTCATTCACTTACTTTGGTCAAATAAACCTGACCCCCCAGGGTTCACTAAATACGAGAGTTGGTGTGGTCAAGCCATGGAGCAGAGGGGAGAAATTTCAGTGATCTACGAGTCACTCTCTACCAATCCAAACAAATTACCATATATGATTTCCTGGGAAAGGGATCTCCAGGCCTCCTGGGAAGTGGAGGACTGGCACGATTCCTTCTCTAGATCTCTCAAAGGTATCTACAACACCTCTCTCATATAGGCCAACATCAAACTTCTGACGAGATGGTACCTACTCCCGACTAGACTGGCTCACATGTACCCCTCCTCATCCCCCCTTTGCTTCAGGGGATGCCAGGGACTAGGCACCATGCTCCACATCTGGTGGGAATGTCCCATGATAAGAGGTTTCTGGAACAAAACGTTTCACTTGATTCGTAAGGTTACCGGTTGCTGTATTGTTCAGTCTCCTGCAATTGCATTGCTTAATGGTCTCGCACCAGGTATCTCAAAACTCACTCGACAGCTAATACTATTTATGTTGACGGGAGCTAAATTATCCATCGCCAAGGCCTGGAAGTCCCCAACGGTCTCACTATCGTCCATGAAGAGGAAGATTTCATGGATAATGGAGCAAGAAAAATTGGTCAGCTCTCTATTAGACAGGACAGAACTATTTAAAGCTATATGGGAACCCTGGGCTCGTTATATTGGAATCTCCTTGATACCTGGAATTGATCATAAGCAGTAAACCCATTTTCAGAGTCGTGCATCAGATGGATAGACACTTTACCGACTACACTTCTCCCCTATCTTTCTTCTTCTCTTCCCTCTTTTTCCCTCTCTCTTTTCTACATTCCTCTTTCCTCTGTTCTCTCATTTGTTTTTGATTGAGTTATTATTTCATTATGCTCATGTAGTATAGTCATTGGTGATAGAGTTGAGTTCTTTTACTACTAACTTAGAATGGTAACCCTTGTTACTAATGTAGAGCTATTTAGCTATCGTCTGGTTCTCCAGCTGCATATCCAGGTCTGTGTATACAATATTCATAGGATACTATCCAGCAGGAGTCACATGATCCTTTGATATGGTGCCTTCATCAGTTTACATGTTTTTATTTTTTTTTCCTTAGATATATGTAAATTCCCTCTAGTGGGGAACTTCATATGGGGGCGGGGGCCCACGTTCCTCACTGGACACAGTGAGTTCCCTTTAGGGGTGTCCGGAGAGGTAAGTGGGTCCCAGACAATCCTCCAGCGTGACAATTGTTCTCTTCACGTAATTTTGATAAGACTTGATATCCGGTATAATAGCTTCATGTTGCAGGCACTCTCATAGTTTTTAACTTTCTGAGAGATACTTTTCCTAATCGTATATGGGTTTTTTTTCCTTTTATTTTTATATGTTTTGAACTCAACTTTTGTAAGAACTGTGGTAAAACTACACTGTCATTGTTTCGGATACTATGTCTTGCTTACTTGTATTGAAGTTAAAATAAAAACTTTTATTGGATGAAAGAGCGAACAGAAGTCCTGGATGGCTTAACTCCAATGTAAAAATGCATATAAAAGCAAAGGAGAAGGCCTTCAAAAAATACAAGGCTGAGGGATCATCATCAGCATTCAGACTTCATAAAGAATGCAACAAGATATGTAAAGGTGCAATTAGGGTGGCTAAGATAGAACACGAAAGACACATAGCGGAGGAGAGCAAAAAAAAATCCCAAGAAATTCTTTAAGTATTTAAACAGTAAAAAATGGAGGACAGACCCTATTGGCCCCATAAAGAATGAGGAAGGACATCTGGTAGGATGGGGAGATGGTGAAGGTATTGAATTTATTCTTCTCCTCAGTCTTCACGAGGAAATTGGGGGGGCTTCAGTAGCCAAAACTGCAGTGTTTGTCCTCATGACACATCACAGGAAGCACCTCCATGGTTAACAGAGGACAGAATTAGAAATAGACTTGGGAAACTTAACATTAATAAATCACAGTGATCAGTCGGCTTGCGCCCGAGGGTACTTAGGGAACTCAGTCAAGTAATTACCAGACCATTGTTCTTAATTTTTACTGACAGTCTACTGACTGGAATGGTACCAGCTGATTGGAAAAAAGCCAATGTAGCACCAATATTTGAAAAAGAGCCAAAATACATCCCTGGGAATTACGGACCAGTTAGCCTAACATCAATAGTATGCAAGCTCTTGGAGGGGGTGATGAGGGACTATATACAAGATTTTAGTAAGTATAACGGTACCATTAGCAGTAATCAGCATAGATTCATGAAGAATTGTTCTTGCCAAACCAAACCAATCTATTAACCTTCTATGAGGAGGTAAGCTGCCATCTTGATAAAGGTAGGCACGTAGTTGTGGTGTATTTGAATTTTTCAAAAGCATTTGACACAGCTCCCCATAAACGTTTACTGTACACAGTAAGGTCCATTGGCATGGACCATAGGGTGAGTACATGCATTGAAAACTGGCTACAAGGGCGAGTTCAAAGGGTGGGGATAAATGGGGAATACTCGGAATGGTCAGGGGTGGGTAAATGGGGGTCCCCCAGGGTTCTGTGCTGGGACCAATCCTGTTTAAATTTGTTCATAAACGACCTGGAGGATGGGATAAACAGTTCAATCTCTGTATTTGCAGACGACACTAAGCTAAGCAGGGCAATAACTTCTCTTTTTTAATGTGGTCATTGTTAACCATACAGCAGGATTAACGTTCATATATACTACAGACTTTTCTGCAAAGTGCTGAGGGCATTGTTAGGAGACTGGCTGCCTATATTATTTAAACATTTACATTGTGTCATGGAGATATTCTTCAAATTGCTAATTTTTGTGCATTAAGCCAATCTTTTATTTATTTTTTGCATACAGAGAAAAGAGAGAAATTACATGAGATAGAACCCATACAATAGTAGAGTGAAATTAAATGAGGATGAAAACCAAAAATGAGGAGAAACAAGAGAGAGAGAGAGAGAGAGAGAAAGAGAGAGAAACCTCTCTCCCCTCGCTCTCGTTCCCCTCTCTCTCCCTCTTTCCTCTCCCTCTCTCTCTTTCCCCTCTCTCTTCCCTCTCTCTCTTTTTCTCTTTCCCCTCTCTCTTCCCTCTCTCTCTCTCTTTTCTCTCTCTCCTCTCTCTCTTTCCTCTCTCTCCCTCTTTCCTCTCTCTCAATCTTCCCCTCCCTCTTTCCTCTCCCTCCTCTCTCTCTCCCCCTCTCTCTCTTATCTCTCTCCCCGTCTCTCCCGCTCGCTCTCACCTGCTCCCCCCTCTCTCTCCCCCTCTTTATTTCGCTCCTTCTCATTCTCCACTCCTTTTCTTTTTCTCCTTTTATAACTTTACTTCTATCTCACTCTCTCTTTACTTCTCTCTTTCTTTTTCCTCTCTCTCTCTCTCTTTCTTTTTTTCTCTCTCTCTCTCTTTCTTTCTTTCTTTTTCTCTCTCTCTCTTTCTTTCTTTTTCCTCACTCTCTCTCTCTCTCTCTTCCTCTCTCTCTCCCCCCCCCCCTCTCTCTCTCTCTATTTCTCCTCTCTCTCTCCCTCCCCTCCCTCTCTCTCTTTTTTTCCTCTCTCTCCCCCCCTCTCTCTCTTTTTCCCCCTCTCTCTCTCTCTTTTTTTTCATCTCTCTCTCTCTCTCTCTCTCTCTCTCTCTCTCTCCCCTCTCTCTTCCCCCTCTTCCCTCTCTCTCTCTTCCCCCCCTCTCCCTCTCTTTCCCCTCTCCCTCTCTCTTTCCCCTCTCTCTCTCTCTCTCTCTCTCTCTCTCTCGTTCCCCTCTCTCTTTCTTTTTCCTCTCTCTTTCCCTCTCTCTTTCTTTTTCCTCTCTCTCTTTCTTTTTCCTCTCTCTCTTTCCCCTCTCTCTTTCTTTTTCCTCTCTCTATTTCCCTCTCTCTTTCTTTTTCCTCTCTATCTCTCTCTCTCTCTTTTTCTTTTTCCTCTCTTGCTTTCTTTTCTCTCTCTCTCATTTTTTGATACTTTATTTTTTTCATCCTCATTTAATTTCACTCTATTGTTTCATGGGTTCTCTCTCACTTAATTACTCTCTTTTGTCTGTATGCAAAAAATAATAGCTTGGCTTAAAGTGGAAGTAAACCCCCCTATCGTTTTCAGCCAAGGAAGCTGCCATCTTTGCCTCTGTTTAATCTTCAACTGCCACAGTGCTGCACATGTGATCCATTATGACACCAGCCATTGGATGGTTTGACTGTTTGGTTGAGAGCACAGCCAAAGTGCAGTTAGCATTCACGGCATGCCTTTTTTTTTTAGACTGTTAAATCGATGGGTTTACTTCCGCTTTAATGCACAAAAAATAGCAATTTGAAGAATATCTCCATGACACAATGTAAATGTTCAAATAATACAGGCAGCCAGTCTCCTAACAATGCCCTCAGCACTTTGCAGAAAAGTCTGTAGTATATATGAAAGTTAATCTTGCTGTATGGTTAACAATGACCACATTAAAAAAAAAAACGAATGCAATGACCACACTAACAGAGCTTTACCTGTCCGTACAGACTTTTGACTACAGAGCCTGAGGAATTCTTAGCTGCCCTATGTCTCCAGAACATCTGCAACTCCATCCTTGTCTGTTTTCATCTTCCATCCTGTCCTAGATGTGACATCATAGGGCATGTGAGGAGGTGCTGGTGTTCTGGCATTTGTGTATTCTGCGTGCAAAGGGGCAAAAGTAAGCCCAGCCACTTTATAACCTAAAATATGTCATATGTCCCACGTTGATGCTAATGTATGTACTGTACTTATTGCTACCATTCAGTGGGGGTTATTTACTAAAACTTGGGAGTGCAAAATCTGGGGTAGTTTTGCATTGAACCCAATCAGTTCCCAGGTTTTATTGCAAAAGCTTAATTGAACAAGCTGAAGTTAGAAGCTGATTGGCTACCATGGACAGCTGCACCCGATTCTGAGTGCACCAGTTTTAGTAAATCTCCCCCAATATGTTCATAACCACTATACACCTTTATATTTACTTACCTGATGAAGGGCAGGTGCTATACAGCCGTGCACACTGTGCTTACAGTGAACTCAGTCTCATTCGCCACTATTTCTGTGGGTTGTACATTCCGTTCATACATTGGGTTCTCAAATGTGGCCCGCCCATTTGTATTCTCATGTCCGGCAAAGCCATTAAATGGAACTTTCGGTCTTCTGCTGAGACAAACATCAAATTAGTCAATTAAACCAACGTAAACAGCTTAAAGTAGAAAACTAGGAGGTGTGATATGGTATGCCCTTTTAAACACCACAGATTCTTTCCAGATAGTTAGAGAGTGGAGACAGTCAAGCATGACAGTGCTGTTTTGGATATAGTTGTAATCTAATTTTCTTACACAACCAACACCTTTTAACCATTTAACTTTATCTTTAGGTTATTTTTATGGAATTTGCACATAATGGTTTTCATTAACAATGAGGAAACTCATCAGGGTTGATTTATTAACATTGGAGAGTGCAAAATCTGGTGCAGCTGTGCGTGGTAGCCAATCAGCTTCTAACTTCAACTTTTTCAATTGCTGATTGTTTTCTATGCACAGCTGCACCAGATTTTGCGCTCCAGTTTTAGTAAATCAACCCCATAGTGTGTTAATAATTTTTTATTTAAACTTGGTTTATGGAGGAAACAGGGCATTCATGAATGTAGAATTTTAACTCTTAAATTTAGAAATCTTAAAGTAAAACTATGGACTTCCTTTGAAAAATATTTGCTGCTGCATTTCATTTTTCTTAGTCCACGTGCAAAGTTCCACAAGCACCTCTTGAGTCTGCCAGTGAAGGTGAAGTTTGCCTAATGTAGCTTCCTGCTGTGGTGTAGCAACAATGCTGTACTGTTCCTGAATTCTGAGCAGTGTTGCTGCTCTCATTTAGGGTGTGTCTGCTTGCACTACAGTGTAATAACAATGTTGCACAGAGCATGACTATCAGCAATGTCATTACTGAATCACAAGCCTATAGCTTGTCAATCAGCACCTAGCCACACTTAGTCCTGCCCACAGCTTTGTGGATTGACAGCACTGACTATTGCTGAAACCCTACCGCTGTTAGCACTAATATCTGGCAGGGTGAGTGTGTGAGAGACAGTCATGAATGTATAATATTTTGAGGCTTGTAAATGTCACAGTAACTGGATATGTTACTTGTTTAGACTGTCATGCAGGAGCCTTTCTAATTTAAATGTATTTGTACTTCAAATTGATGCAGGCATTTGCAGACCAGAGTTAGCTGTTTATTTTACATATATTTCCCTATTAAAGCTAAAGTCAGATGAGAGTGGTTGTTTTTTTTTTTTTGAATACTATATTAGGAAATATAGAAACATAGAAGAGTCATGGTAGAAAACTAC
Source organism: Lithobates sylvaticus (assembly GCA_028564925.1). NCBI lineage: Eukaryota > Metazoa > Chordata > Amphibia > Anura > Ranidae > Lithobates > Lithobates sylvaticus. The sequence goes on from CM053027.1 coordinate 318,712,367, forward strand.
CAAATGGTCCATCGCATCTGCCCTACTTTTTATTAATGTATGCTTTTTTATGTCTGAGTATAGCTCTATGATTTTCACAAGCATGTTTGAATCTAGGTACATTTCTACCTTATCCAAAGACCAAGGCACTAATGCACTGTAGTTATCTTATATTGACCCAGTAATCTACAATACATTTTCCTGGTGCACAATTGAAATACCTGTGTTTGTAGAGATATAGGACAAAACCAGCAATAATGAGAGCTATAAAAGGCACAAGAATAGCAGCGGCCACTGAGCTGCTGTTTGATGGAAAGTGTCCTATGGTGTCAGGATTGGTCTCTAGTAATCTTCTATCTATAACAACAAAAGACATAGAGACATGTCAACAAGATTAAAAATCAAAACAAAAATAATAATTTACTAAGCACAGGTTACAATCTGCTTTTATGGAAAAGAGTTACAAGTTATGCAAGTAAACCTGTTAGTACATATCATTTAAACACGCTTAAAAGAAAAAGAAGGTGCTTGTACATACTTTGAGCTAACCTAGGGCCCTATTGCATCCAGGAAAGGACAAGTGTTGGCACATCACCTTCCACCCAATGCAATTGCCAATTGGTCCTTAAACACAGATTTTCATGGATATGGGCTTTACATTTGGGCATTTCATCGTACATGAGTTGCTGCTGAACAATAAACTAGCCACTTCGGCCCTGGAGGATTTGGCTGCTCAACGACCAGAGAACTTTTTACAATTTGGCACTGTGCTGATTTCCCTGGTAATTGCGCGGTCATGCAACTCTATACCCAAACAAAATTTGGGTCCTTTTTTTCCCACAAATAGAGCTTTCTTTTGATGGTATTTGAATGCCTTTGGCATTTTTATTTTTTGCGATATAAACGGAAAAAGACCGAAAATTATATTTTCTACTTTTTGTTATAAAAAAAATTCATAAACTCAATTTTAGTCATACATTTAGGCCAAAATGTATTCAGTCACATGTCTTTGGTAAAAAAAAAGACAATAAACATATAGTTATAGGTTTGCGCAAAAGTTATAGGGTCTACAAACTAGGGTACATTTTCGGGAATTTACGCAGCTTTTAGTTTATCACTACCTATCTCATTTCTTGAGGTGCTAAATGGCAGGGAAGTACAAACCCCCTCCAAAATGACCCTGTTTTGGAAAGTAGACACCCAAGGAAATTGCTGAGTGGCATGTTGAGCCCATTGAATATTTTATTTTTTTGTCACAAGTGATTGAAAAATTACCAAAAAATAAATAAAAATTACCAAAAAATAAATAAAAATTACACACAGTTGTCACTAAATAAATGATATATTGCTCACACATGCCATGGTTATATGTGGAATTACACCCCAAAATACATTCTGCTGCTTCTTCTGAGTATAGGGATACCTCATGTGTGAGACTTTTTGGGAGCTTAGCCGTGTACAGGACCCCGAAAACTAAGTACCGCCTTTAGGCTTTCTAAGGGCGCAATTTTTGATTTCACTCCTCACTACCTATCACAGTTTCGAAGGCCATAAAATGCTAAGATAGCACAAAACCCCCCCAAAATGACCCTATTTTGAAAAGTAGACACCCCAAGCTATTTTCTGATAGGCATGCTGAGTCCATGGAATATTTTATATTTTGACACAAGTTTTGTGAAAATTTTTTTTTTTTTTTACATAACATTGTCACTAAATTATATATTGTTCAAACATGGCTTTGTTATATGTGGAATTACACCCCAAAATACATTCTGATGCTTCTCCTGAGTATGGGGATACCACATGTGTGAAACTTTTTGGCAGTCTAACCACGTACAGGACCCCGAAAAACCAATCACTGCCTTCAGGCTTTCTAAGGGCGTACATTTTTGATTTCACTCCTCACTGCCTATCACAGTTTCGGAGGCCATGAAATGCCCAGATAGCACAACCCCCCCCCCCCCCCCCCAAATTTTGGAAAGTAGACACCTCAAGCTATCTGCTGAGAGGCATGTTGAGTATTTTGCAGACCTCACTTTTTGTCACAAAGTTTTGAAAATTGAAAAAAAAAAAAAATTATTGTTTTCTTGTTTTCTTTCTTGTTTTTATAAAAATAAATGAGATCTGCAAAACACTCACCATGCCTCTCAGCAAATACCTTGGGGTGTCTAATTTCCGAAATGGGGTCATTTGGGGGGTTCTGTGCTATCTGGACATTTCAGGGCCTCTGTAACTGTGATAGGTAGTGAGGAGTAAAATCACAATTTTACGCCTTTAGAAATCCTGAAGGCAGTGATTGGTTTTTGGGGTCCTATACACGGTTAGGCTCCCAAAAAGTCCCACACATGTGGTATCTCCATACACAGAGGAAGCAGCAGAATGTATTTTGGGGTGTAATTCCACATATAACCATGCCAAGTTTGAACAATATATCATTTAGTGACAACATTGTGTAAAAAAAAAAAAATACTTGCAATTTTCCCGAACTTGTGGCAAAATATCAAATATCAAATATTCCATGAACACAACATGCCTCTCAGCAAATAGCTGAAGCTTTGGGGTGCTATACGCAGCTAGAATGTATTTTGGGGTGTAATTTGACATATGCCCATGGCATGTTTGCGCAATAGATCATTTAGTGACAACTTTGTGCAAAAAAATAAAAAGATATTATTTTCCCGCAACTTGTGGCAAAATATTAAATATTTCATGGACTCAACATGCCTCTCATCAAATAGCTTGGGGTGTCTACTTTCCAAAAATGCAGTAATTTTGGGGGGGTTTGTACTATCTTGGCATTTTATGGCCTTCAAAACTGTGATAGGTACTGAGGAGTGAAATCAAAAATTTACACCCTTAGAAATTCTGAAGGCGGTTATTGGTTTTCGGGTCCTGTATGCAGCTAGGACCCCAAAAAGTTGAACACATGAGGTATCCCTGTACTCAGGAGAAGCAGCAGAATGCATTTTGGGGTGTAATTCCACATATAACCATGCCATGTTTGAACAATATATCATTTAGTGGCATTTTATGCACAACATTTAGAAGCTTATGTCACACATCACCCACTCTTCTAACCACTTGAAGACAAAGCCCTTTCTGACACTTTTTGTTTACATGAAAAAATATTTATTTTTTGCAAGAAAGAAAGAAAATTGAACCCCCAAACATTATATATTTTTTTAAAGCAAAGGCCCTACAGATTAAAATGGTGGGTGTTGCAATTTTTTTTCACACATTATTTGCGCAGCGATTTTTCAAACGCAATTTTTTGGGGAAAAAACACACTTTTTTTAATTTTAATGCACTAAAACACACTATATTGCCCAAATGTTTGATGAAATAAAAAAGATGATCTTATGCTGAGTAAATGGATACATAACACGACAAGCTTTAAAATTGTGCACAAATGTGCAGCGGTGACAAACTACATACATTTTAAAAAACCTTTAAAAGCCTTTACAGATTAGCATTTTAGATTTACAGAGGAGGTCTTTGCGCGTCAGCATGGGGGGGACAGGGGTGATTTTTTATTATTATTATTATTTATTTAGCTTTTTTATTATATTTTTAAACTGTTCCTTTCATTTTTTTTTTTTTATAATTTATAAAAAGGTCTTAAATTCGGAAACCGCATCTGGTTTCTATTCTGTGGCAAGTGTCACCTGGAGATTAGCGGCGATGAATTGACCAGCATATAAATTGCTTTGGTCCACAATAGATCTATAGAGATCTTCCATGAAAAACAGCGAATAAAAATCAAGTGACGTAAAATCAACTGTTTCCACCTGAATTCCGGGTTGGCCAGGGAATGGGGGGGAATTACGGGTGCTGCAGAAGTGGTGGGTTCCCAATAAGGATTGGCAAATGCAGCAGGAAGGGCACTATGGGCTCGATGGGCCTGTCTTTGTCTTCTTCTTGGTGGCAGCGGGACACTACGTGTGCTTGCCACCTCACCAGCTTGAACTGCACTTATGGGACTCACCACGTCACCAAGTGTTACTGCAGTGCTGGATGTACGACCAGGATGTATTAGGCCGCTGGTGCTTGCCAGTTCACCAGAAGGATGAGCAGCACTAGTACTGGCTCTCTGCTCCATACGAGGGACCTGTGGTTCTTGCACCTCAACGACAGCAGAAGAATGGGGTCTGGTACGCCTGACCTTTACAGGGACCACAACTCCATCGTCAGAGCTATCTGTCAGGGTGCCGCTGCTGTCTACAGGTTCGTATTCTGAGCCTGAATCTGACAGATGAGTGACTTCCTCTTCTCTATCTGTCATGCTCAGAAATGTGTAGGCCTATTCACTACTGTACCTTCGATTTGACATTTTGGTCTCTAAATTTACTGGTACAGTAGGGAGACTCACAAGAAAAAAAGCACCTGACTGTCAGCGACTGATTCAATCGCTACCAAAAAACTGTTAGCGTTCGCAGGGATCAGGCCTGACTCTGCGAATGCTGCAGTTATGTGTGTTGTGTTTTGTAAATGACAGTGATCAACTGATACTGCACTTGGGTGGGCTGGGCTGGGCAGAGGGGCTAAACGCAGGTGCTAGCAGGTATCTGGGCTGATCCCACTAACACTGCATTTTTGGGAACCCTAAACTGCTGGGGACGCTAATATAGTTCTGATGAGATCAGATATTGATCCGTTCAGACACTATACTACTAAGGGAGGCGTATGTTGCGTGCGTGGGTGTTAGCGCTAATGGCACTAATCTGACACTGCCTAGGGCGACGTAGACCCTATCTGATGCTAAAACCTAACTTTGATCACTCACCGGGTGATCAGGGGGTTAAACCTGTATTCTGTGATATATGGCGGGTGCCCTGACGCTATAAAAAATAAACTAGCTAAACTGCGTCACCCGTGACACTTATACAGTGATCATAGGTGACAGGGGGTAACCAAGCCTTTATTGGGGGGTTAGGGGGGTCCCTAGACCTATCTGGGCCTAAGACTAATTCCCCTAATGCTGATTTTTGTCACTAATGACACCAGTACAGTGATGAAAAAAAAATCTGAATGCTGTACTGGGTGACACGGTGACAGGTGGTGAAGGGGTTAACTAGAGGGGTGATCGGGGGTGAATTGTGTGCCTATGTGACCTGGTGTTAGTGTAGTGTTGGTGCAACTCACTGTTAGATGTTATCTCTCCTCGGTCTGGAACAGAAAAGACCCACACGAGGAGAGATGACATCACTCATTCGCCAGGACCGATCACCAGGTCCAGGCCAGATTTCATTGGCCTGGGCCTGGAGATTGATTGGTTCTGGATTGAATCTGATTATCGTGCACACCCGAAGTAGTATGATGGCGATTTGCCTGCCCGTGCCATTCTGCTGCAGTACAACTGCGGCGGCTGGTCAGGAACAGGCTATATAGAGGATTTATCTAGAAAAGCTATAATTATTTATTACAATGATGGAGCTAAAAGGCTACTAGAAGTGGGGGTGTGGTTTGCCTTTGGGTAAGATGGCTGCTTAAACCTTGGGCTCCGTCAGACAATAGCCAAAACTTAGCTTAACTGAGGAACACCGCAACAAGACAGCCACACACAATGGGAACCTCCTCCCGTGGAAACTCGGCAAACAGATCCCGCTCTTCACGAGACCTTAGCGGGCACATTTGTCAGAACATCCCCGAGATATTCCGAACACAGGCGGCCAACATGGCAGCGCCACTTTTAGCCTCTGCTCCCATGCTCCACCACAACATGATCAGACTTACCCCCACTGAGCCGCCTCCTGCTTCTGCTGAAAAGAAGCCATCATCAAGCCAGCAGCCGAGCCTACATGATCTCCTCACGATAGCGGCTGACATAAAGGACACTCTGTCCGCGGCCATTACTGACCTCCGCCATGATATTCAGTCAATAGCAGGCAGTACACGAAGTGGAAAGCACCACTGCACACCAACAAATAGTGATACAGAGGATTCACCACACTGTAGGCACACACACCCTGCAGCTCCGAGACCTCCAGCGGCATGTTGAGGACCTGGACAACTGAGGGAGGTGACACAACTTGAGGGTGAGAGGCCTCCCTGAGACAGTTGAGCCTGAACAGATTCTCCCCACAGTAACAGGCCTATTCAACCACCTCCTCAACAAGCCCCCACAGACACACATCAACATGGAGCGCATACACAGGGCCCTCAGAGCACGAGGCAGAGACACAGATCCACTGCGGGACATCATATGCTGCCTGATCGACTTCAAGTTCAAGGAAGAGATCCTCCGGAAAGCCCGCAACAGGACACAACTGTCTCATGAGGGACACGAATTACACATCTACCAAGATCTCTCTGCCATCACTCTCAAGCACCTGTGTCCCCTCCTGGGCGTCCTCTGAACCAAGGGATTCCACTATCGGTGGAAGTACCCGTTCTGCCTGTCAGCTACCCACCAAGACCACACAGCCATACTGAGGGTCCCAGAAGAATTAGACACCTTCTGTCAAACGCTCATCATTTCAACTTTCAAAGTCCCCAATTGGTATGTGGACTTCAACACCCCAAGCCTGAAACAACATGTGGCTAGAGAGGAGCCAATGGAAGCACAGGATATGCAATACCGGGGGCACCGCTCACCGTCCGGCACAAGACCCATCCCAGGACTGATGGCTCAACGCCAGGAAACGAGCCCCACGAAAGCTCCCCTGCCTCGCAGATCACGCTGGGACTACTAAACTGAACTCTGTGTTATGCACCCCGGACAGACAAGTACACATAACTTCTTCTTTTCCCCCCTTTCCCTGTTTGGTACCCTGCTGGGCCTAAAAGCTGCAAAACTTATGACTACAGTCTTACCTGCTGAGAAGGGACTGAATTACACTCACAACCTCCTATAATGCAGCACGTTGTACGGAGTTACAGCAGCAAGTTGGTATCAGTTTCCAGCATAGCCCCCACTTTGATCCCTCATAACCCATATACCATATACACTATACCCCTGAGAGATCAGCTATTCTCTCCCCCAGCAGCTGCTCACCATTACGCACTCATGAAGAGGTAGCGCACAATGACCACCCCTGATCCAGGTTCCTTTCTGCCTACTGAACCATGTATGCCTACACCTGAAGGATATTATGCTTCCTAGGAATAAGTCTACCACCTCCACCTGCCATCACATCCTACCAGGTCTGTCCATATCTAAAACTTCCTTCCCACCCACAGCGACCACCGGCTTCACCCTCTGAGAAGACGCCAGATACAGGCATAGTAACCTAAAAGTAGGTGACTAACATTTTAATCAACATTTCTCAACAGCTTGAACCCCAAGTAACCTAAAGTTATCAGCTGACTTACCTCCTCCCATGGGAGGATGAACTCTCTAGATCTATGCACTTCAAAATATACCTCCTACTATGCAATACTCATTATGTTCCACAGTGGGGACAAGCAGTAGGACAGCCATTTTAAGACAAGCTTCTCTCTAGACGACATACTACTGCAGCCCTGCGCACTGAGCTGGCAGTAGTCAGTAAAGCTATTCTTTGTTAAGATGATTCCTAGAACATAACATATGCCCCTTATACACCCACCATAGATAGGTAATGTGGTATCTCTAAATGCATGTCGCTCTCACTGTTTAATGTTGGTAACTGGATATATTGCTCCGCATTTAGGCTACAACAGTCTCTGAATTGCATCCCAATTTATATTGGTCTGGGTGTAGCTTGAATCTTAGCTCAAACACTGCTTGAAATGCCATCTAATGCCACTGTCTGACCTCCACCTAAACATTTTCAATCAGTAGCAATATATTTTTAAAACACTGTAAATGCCAGCCAAATGCAAGCAATATACATGTGATCTACTACGTATGGCACTCCACACGCAACATGCATCTCAGAGATGTAACACCAAACTACCCGACCGTTAGAAGCTTGTAGAATGTGAAATGTCTTATTGAATATACAAGGTCTACATATTAGTTCCAGTAAACAACAAACACTTAATGAATAAATCAAATACTTTGAATACCTTGCCCTTCGGCTAGATAACCCGGCATTCTCAAGAGAATTTCGAGAGAGCCACGCTATATGGCATTGCATGGTCAGAACATTAGCCAACCAACACCCCCCAGCGGGGGGTAACGCCACAACAGGGTGATCAGCTATACTGGGTCACCAATAATACTACATATAGGTGCTCTCGCCATACCTCGGACTGATCACACTCTCTAAATTCCTTAGACTACGCAGCTGCAGTAGTCCACCAATAGAACTTTCCTTCCAGCAAATGACGGAATCCACCCTAAACCCCCTCCCCCATACTTAATATGCTCCTATGCTATGAACTCTCCCCGGCTGATAATGCAAACCATAAAAGCTATAGGTCTCACTAGATTACTTTCTAATCCATACTTGTTATCCTGTTAAGGTGTTCACAAATTTCTCTGTTCATGTTTTAACCACTTGCTTACTGGGCACCTAAACCTCCCCTCCGGCCCAGACCAATTTTCAGCTTTTAGCGCTGTCACTCTTTGAATGACAATTGCCCGTTCATACAACACTGTACCCAAATTACATTTTTATTTTTTTTCCCACAAATAGAGCTTTCTTTTGGTGGTATTCGATTACCTCTGAGTTAAAAAATTAAAAAACACCAAATAAAAAAAATAAATAAATACAAAACTGTTTTATATTTTGTTAATAAATTTTGCAAACAGGTAATTTTTCTCCTTCATTGATGTACGCTAATGAGGCTACACCGATGGGCACCGATAGGCTGCATTGATGGGCACTGATAAGGCGGCACTGATGGGCACTAATAGGAGATACTGATGGGCACTGAGAGGTGGCACTGATGGGTGGCACTGATGGGCGTCACTGAAGGGCATTGATAGGTGGCATTGAAGGTACTGACACTGATACCGATACTGACACTGCACTTCTGCAATTGTTTGTTATCATTCAAGGTGTTCTTTTTTGCAAGCTTGATTACTTCTACTTCTACTACATCTTTAGATTCACATTATAAACCTATCTTATAATGATATCTTTATTACATAATTACTTGACAGAAGAATAGGCAGAGGTGAGTAGTTAAGACTGTGGTTTACCACAAGAGGGTACAACCAAGAATAGAAGGCCAAAGGTGGATGTGAAACATTGGGGGATAATCCAAAAGCAAAGGAGAGAATAAAATATGTATATAATTATGTGTGGATGTGTGTGCTGGAAAGTAGTGTAACAAACCCCATTTCACCAGCATATAAAATCTTGCAATTACCTGTACAAGAAGACAACCTTAGAATATAAACTACAGAGTGATACGGAAGCAGAGTATGGCTATTTGGGATGGCTAAGATAGCTTCTTCACAGTGCATTTTAGAACTGCTTCTAGACACTGACCATAGGGGGTATTTTATGATTTCTGGCTGGGTACCCTCATTTGGAAGAAATTATAGGGGGCTATACAATTTATTTTTGGAAGGCCATGCCTCCTATGGTCTCCCCAAGACAGAAGCTATGTCTTCACTGAAGCTAGTTCTGTGACTGGCCTTCTTTTGGGTTATGGAATTTAGTATGGTACAGCGGCTACTCTGCAACCACAAAATAGGTGAAAAAGGGAAACGTCACAATAAAGTTAGCAGGGGATCCCATTCCCCCTAGTTGTCTCAGCTATGATACCTCATGTAAATATATTACAGATGGATTGCAACCCTTTGTTTTTCATTAAATGTAGATTTACACAATTTATCCTTGGAAAGAAGCAGATTCACCTTATTTTAGTGATATAAAGCAAACAGCACATGGATTAACCTATCCTACTTACAGGTGTATTTCTTACCACTAGCTAGCTTCACTTGTGTAGCATTTATCCCTTTATCCTGACATACAATGGTGAAAGCCAGTTAAGTCAGCAAAGTTTACCTATTCTCTGGAATCCAAACTGGCCAAATCCTTTTCCACGCACAAATCCTTGGTAGATGTACGTTCCTCCAGCAGTTTCAGAAGAGATCTATAGTTTAAAGTAAAGAAAATAATGTTATCCACACACATTCCGACTATAAGCGAGTGGTTTCTGAGAATCTCAAAAATAGAGGAAATGGAGGAACTAGTACATATCTCTCAAGAGCAGATTCAAAAGTTCAACACTACTTGGGCATGTTGGATCTACTTTAGAACGAGTCAACGCTTTCAAACTTGTAACACTTGAAAGACTATCTCTATCTCTACTAGATTGGCACTGATTTGGGTGATGGGACCGCACCGAGGCAACTGTATCCGACCACATAGCGCCCCTGCCATAGTCCCCCATGTGCTGTAGCTACCCCCCCCCACCCTACACCCCCACCTTCTCCCTTGCCTTACCCTCCCCCCCTCTTTCCCTGGTCTAGCTACATTCCTCTTGCGTCCCTCAACCTCCCCAACCTCCCCCCTTTTTCCCCTCTTTATCTACTTCTATACTCTATCTGAACTTCTACTTGCTTCTTTAAACTACCTCTCTCTAATCTAACTTTTTCTGGGCTGACTGCACCAATAGACAATCTTAGATGGCCGTAAGGCTTCGCAACCCATTCTTGCCAGCCCTGGATTCTATGTTAAGACTCCTTATGATAGTATAACCCTCACGTTTATACATGTTTCATTGCACTGTCTTGGAATCTCCTGAGCATTCTGTTCTATATTTTTGTGTTGCTGTTTAAGCTGTTTGTTACAAAATTCAATAAAAACTTTATGGAAAAAAAAAAAAAGAAAATAATGTTTGTACATGAACATTATATTGAAACCTAAAGGAAGCCAAGCACAGAAACTACTCTTTAAAAATAGTTTTCCTATGAACTAAACCATGGTACTCGTGTCAATGTTGTTAAACAGAAACTCTGTTGGAAAAGCAGACACTTTTAAATGCCTGTAGGCTGGTTCATCTCAGAGGCCCTGAAATCTGTGGTGTTCTCTTATGCAAATCTCAATAGCCTCACCCCTTTCCATATTGTGTGCCTCTTGATTGGCCCACTACTATGATGGGCAACCTCATTGACCAATAGTGAGGCAAAAGAGACAGCTCACAGGTCTTTGTAAAGACAAAGCTAAACCTTCTTGAGGGTTTCAGCGTTTAAATGAATGTGAAAGGTACATTTTATGGTTATATATTTTTTGACATAAAAAAACTAAAGGTGAACATGGTTGCCCCCAGCTGTTGCAATGAAAACACATTCATTAAACAATAGATTTATAATTGCAGTTAGGGTTGCTTTAGTAAAATATCTGCTACATCTTTATGCACTTATTTTTGGAAAAAAAAAATGAAGTTACATTTTGATCATGTGCTTTGATCCTCTGCATAGCTGTCATTGTCCTGTCACGTCATGGTTTTATCACAAAATGGAAATGCAATAAATGGAAATGTGAAAAGAAATTTAGTTTGAATGGTTAAAGCTAGGTGGTTATCTGGTTTTAAAATGCAGTTATCATAGGATTGCACATGTCGTGTTTTAGACATGAAATCTGTAGAATTAACAGTACTGAAATATAGCATGTGACAGCAGATAAGAGGCGCTTGTCCTTTCCCTATCTTCTGTACAGCTAAGAGACAATTAGATCCATAGCCTTCATTTATATTCAGGATAGCTCAGTGTCTACCCCAAGCATTCATATCTTTAGTGTGTTACAATGACAATGAGGACTGTCCTTAGCATTCCATCATCTGTCTCTACTTTTGTTCTTTACTTTTTTGTGCATTCAGCAGTCAATGGCCATATGAGGCAATCACCTGCATGTCTGATTACACTGACAGTTTTAAAAATACTGGAGGTGAATTACAATATTTATTATGCAAATTATACTTTTTTTCCAAGCTAAGAGAACTTAAAGGATATCTAAACCCAAGAACAAAAATATACTGTACGTTAACAATCCCTAGATATGTTATCTGTATTAGATTTCTATTTTTAGGCTAAGTACATTTCCTGCAATTGCAGAAAATACCTGTTGATCCTGATAAAAACGCATTTGTCCTTGTGAATTCCTGTTCTTTAAATCCATAACAGTTCTATCCGCTTAACCAAACAAAGCATGCATATACTGTAAGGACCATTAAGATGATTTAATAAATTGTTCTTTTGGGGTTTTGACTGGATCAGGCCACCATTGTTCTTGGGATAAAGTTAATCAGATAAGCCTTTCATATTGCAAAGTTAAGCATCATATGGCAAAGACTCCCTTATGCTCTCATCTTCTCTCTTCCATAGGGAGTTTAAATCAAACATGTGTTAAGTCTATTGATACTTTAAGCCTGGCCATGAATTTTTTGTTTAGACTGCCTTATATAACCTGTATATGTAGTATATTTATGTCACCAGATCCATATTACATATAATTTCCTTGCGTTTGCCATATTATCCAGAGGATCTTTACCCATAGCCTATTTCAGGATCATGCAAAGTACAAGTAAAAGTAAGTTGCCACTCAGTCTTTCAGTATCCTGTATTGATAGGATGGGTGATTAATGTATGGTAAAGCATAGATGCACATGGTTGGAATACTGACTCACCTACACTACCAATGTCTAAGATCAGCATAAACAAGTGACTTACATGGCCATCCAAAGCCCAGCTGTCCATCTTAAACTTTTCCATGACAATTTCTTTTGGCCCTCGGACCTGGTATGCTTGGAGAAGCAGGTGGAAATCTTCCTTTTTGAAAATACCTGTGATTAACATTTATACAATTATGAAAAAAGCCATTCTTAGACAGTTTATAAATATCCCCTCTGCGCATGAAAAAGCTGTTAGATATATACATATATTTATATATATATATATAATCTATCTCTCTCTCTCTCTCTCTCTCTCCCTCTATTTCTCTCTCTCTCTCTATATATATATGTATGTGTGTGTGTATGTGTATATATATATATATATATATATATATATATATATACTGTATATAATATATTAAACCAAAAATAAAATCCACTTTAGTAAAGGTTTTGGCCAGATAAAGTTATATGATTTATAGTTTTAAAGATGACCTACTATGCACATTACAAAATACAACTTGGCTATTCATGAGTTACTAGTGAGGGAATCATCTACTGAACTGGAGAAAAGCCTGTTTGATTCACTGATATTGTGGTGCATTTTGTATTACAGCAAAGTAGATGGATGCACTAAGCCAGTCTGCTGGTTTCTTTCTACTAACATGGATTTGGATTATTTCATAAGAATTGTCTAAATTAATTATGATTCAATGTTTAGGTTTGTCCATAAATGGTATATATCGTTTCCAAGCATACTTACAGAATCAGTCAGTGACCACTCTGTTTTACCACTGTTGTGTTATTTTTACTTTTTATGGCATAAGAAACTATTCAGCTGTAACACAAATGTAATAATTATAGACTTACCTGACACTTGTAGCTCCACCCCACTGTGATCAATCATAGTGGCATTGACTTTACTGCTCACAGCATCAAAACTGGTGACAGTGAGCATTGCAGGTTGTTTCCTTCCTTGGTATTCATAAGATCCTTTCCACAGAGAGTCTTTAGCAAAGACATCTGCAGGAACTGAAAAAGTAATACTTATTATACTTAGTATTAGAAATGAAAAGTCATAATATCCTATAATATCGTGCCTTAGCTATTTTTTTCCCCTAAAACATCATAAAATAATGGTATAAGAGCCTTGTAAGCACCTTCTTTTATTTCTAAAAAGTTATTTACCAATAGGGATCAGAAGACAACAGAGCAGCGCTCTATGGGTAAAAGTCAAATACTTGTAAACCATTGGCTAAGTAAAAAGTTAGTTTTATTCTGAAAAATATAGAAACTTGCGGAGGTTGCAGAAATCAGTCATAGAAGCATATAGCATAGATTATTACTAGTATTAAAATATTTAAATAAACTGTACCACAATGACATCCTGTTAGGGAAGGGTTAACATCATTCAGTTGGCTTGCTGGTTAGGCATGGAAAAGAGATGTAATGAACCATATGAGGTAAAGATGGAAGCCCGGTGGAAGAGGGGTATGTGACAGCCCTCTGCCTCAAGCTGGTGGTCAAGCTCTGCTGGTTTCCAGGATGGAGACCACAATGGCGAAGGACACTTTGCTGGAAACTGCAGGGATTGATGAAGATGGTCACAAGAGTAAATCACACTAAGCCACAGTCCAAAGGACTTTGGAAAAGCGCATGCGCGCAAAACATGTAAGCCACTGCAACCCACAGCTTGCGGTTCACCACTACAGACTGGCTTCCTGTTTCCCCTGCTCCAGTGGGTTTGCTTGGCTCCATCTCCCAGCGGCAGATGTCACACCACACTGCCTGCAGCTTAGTGCGATTTACTCCCACGACCAGCTTCAGCATCTCGCAGTTTCCAGCAAAGTGTCCTTCGCCATTGCGGTCTCCATTCTGGAAACCAGCAGGGCTTAACCACCAGCTTGAGGCAGAGGGCTGTCACATACCCCCCTTCCACTGGGATTCCATCATTACCTCACATGGTTCATTACATCTCTTTTCAATGCCTAACCAGCAAGCCAACTGGATGATGTTAACCCTTCCCTACCCGTATGTCATTGTGGTATTGTTTATTTTAATAATTTAATACTAGTATTGATACTGGCTATATGCTTCTATGACTGATTTCTGCAACCTCCGCAAGTTACTATATTTTGTAGTTGTTGTTCACCTTTCTCAAGTGCAATAAACTCATTTTTTACTTAGCCAATGTGGTTTACAAGTATTTATGACTTTTACCCATAGAGCGCTGCTCTGTTGTCTTGTGTTTCTTGTTATCCATTTTCCAGTGGTTGGCAGCTGCACTGGGTTTTAGTCCATTCCACATTTTCCCGGGCATCCAAGAGTGCCTTGGAAAGCGGGTCTCCAAGGGGGCACTTGATGTGGGAAGGAACCAGGAGCGCCGCTGGGGGCCACCAGAAGAGGAGGATCGGGCCACTCTGTGCAAAATCCTTGCACACAGGTGGTAAGTATACCATGTTTGTTATTTTTAAAAAAAAAAATGAACCTTTACAACCCCTTTCGCATTCAGATATACAAAAAATAGAAATGAAAAACACAAATCCAAAAAACACTAAATGAAGTAAATCAAACTGCTGCACTTTACATATTTCTCCAAACACACCTACACCCTTAAAATAAAAAAAATCAGATATAGTAATATTTTTCCCCAAGCAAATTTTACATCTTCACAGCTCAGTGAGTTTCTACGTTGGTGAAATCCGTAATTTTACAGCAAAATCAATTGCACTGAAATCACTGTGCTCCTTCCTGTTTACCAGTAAGTACAGTCTTAGTCATAATAAGGCCATAATAAAACATTAGGGCCTATTTAAAATACATATACGGTAAGTACACACGTCAGTGCATTGTGGTGCCATTTATTTTCAAGACACCCTAATGCACTAAGGGAATGCACTACTATGCATTGAGGTGTGCTGTGTTTCTAAAAATTACATCTATTTTCTGGTCCATTTTGGTGCATTTATATAATATTTTGTATCCAAAAGCATAACAACGTTCTTACCCGATATTTTTTGGATGGGAGGCTCTTTAGCTGGGGAAATGGGTCTTCCACTAGGCCTAACATCAGCTATAAAAAAACAACATAAAGGTAAAGGAGGATGCAGTTTAAATGCCGAGTTACATTACAGAAAATACTGAGTACATACTTTCAAACAATACCATTTTGCAATCAGACATTTTACCTTTATCATTATGACCTTAAACTGTAACCAAGGGCAAAACATAAAATTATTTTTAGTTTTGGATAGAGTGGAGAGGTTTTAGAACACCTGTCAGTTTTTATTGCTGTCTGTACCCCCATTATGGAGAGTCCCCCTCTTTGCTCATAATCATAGAGCAAACACTGCTCCAGGTGAAACATATAGATCCCCTTTCTGAATCACAGGATGCAGGTCTAGTCCTTGTTTGTTGCCTAACAGAGGTTATGGAAGGAAGGTTGACTGCACTCTAAACATCACATGGGACATCACAGACCCACAATACAAAAAAGACAGCAGCATGGTTAACACATTTCACCAAAAAAAACTTTGCTTAATCATAACTTTTTTTTTTTTTGCACATAATACAAAAAAAAAAAATGATATATATATGAAAATCTTTAATAGGACGCAAATGGCAAAAAAAAACACACAAAAAAAAAAAACTTTACAGGGCTATATCCTTTCCTTACTCTTTCCAAAAAATAAAAATAAAGATTTGCCTTTCATATTTACTTTAAATTATGTTTTAATGCATATGTGTTCCCTTTGGGATAAATCCTTGGCAATAGAAAGAACACAGTCATGTAATATAATTGTTTATTAGAAATCTTTAAAAATTCATCTCATCTTGCAAGTGTGGCCATAAATGTTCCATTGTAGTTTCATGAGTTTGTTTACAAATTAAACAGCTACCAAAACAAAGATCATTTGCATTTTAATGATCCAGATGGGGAAGCTTATCTTTTTTTTATCACCATCAGATAATGATATGGTAAAAACACATTTTTAGTTTTTATTTTTGGTTGTATACTTAAATCATATGTCCAGAAAAAACAGACTTCATTGTTCAATTAAAATTTTTAGCATCATAGTATTTGCCTGACCAAGATTTGTTAGCATAATAAAGCACTTGTATCCCATACCTGTGCATACTGGTGGTTTCCCAGTCCAGCTTCCATCCACTCTACAGGTTCTATGTTCAGAGCCTCCAGTCAGGTAATAACCAGACTGGCAGGTATAGATCAATGTATAACCTAAAGATGGCAGGTCTAGTGCTCCAACATTAGCATGAGGGGGAGTTTCAGGCTGCCGGCAGTTATGAGCTGTACAAAAAGGGAAAATATGTTTTTCTTAAAAACGACAAAATAACCACTACAAAATAACCACTAAAATTCACATTCTTGTTGATAATACGATATCGCTGTAGTAACTTGCTTAGGCATACATATACTTGTTGAATCTGAACTCCAGGAAAACAGCTTAGTAAATTCACATATGGAAGCTGTCTTAGAAGGATTCTAAGAAGAATAGAAGTGTTTCTATTCATTCAGTTCTGAGATTTACATAGCTCTGCCACTTAGCACATCCAGCCTGGTGACATAAATTTACTCTGCTAAACAAGAAAGTAGCAGTGACAGACTGATGACGTCAACTCAATGCCTTCTCTTCCTGTCAGCATATGTGAATTGAATCTGGGACACTTGTTGGCCCCTATAGGCCACCCTTTTCTCTCCCAGCCGGATGTTGCTGCATATTGAAGTACAAAAGGCTAAAATCAAATAAAATTTCGATATCAGTTTTAGCTGCTTGTAAAATACATTTATTGATTTTTTTTATCATGAACCCAAAACTGCATTCTTTAGTGTTTTTGTAATAATTGCCTTGAGTTCAGCTTCAAAATAGACAAATCCTTTAAATCCACATCCCCATGAAACAATAGGGCATGTCTGGATTTGCAATAAAAGAAAAACAAATAAAAAAAAAAATAACTACACATACACTACTGTTTTCTCATATACCTTTTATAAAAGAAAATCGATATTTTAAATCTTCATAAATACAGTAAGGTACTAAAATGTATTTCTATTTATGTTTATGTTCTATTTATTTTCTCTATGTTCACGTCAAGAGCCAAAGCCTTAGACATCTAATGCCTCGTACACACGAATGGACTTTCCCGTGGGATTGTCCGCTGGATTCGAGTCCGCCGGACAATCCCCCTGTGTGTGGGCGCCGGTGGACTTTTTGGAGCCAATCCCGCCGTTAGTATGCTAGTCCGCCGGACTTTTGGAAATGAACGGACTTGCCGATCATCGGAAAGTCCGTTCATTTAGCACTTGACTTCAGGTAGATGGAGCTAGCGAAGGCAGTCACCTGGCATGGATTTAAAGGGAATGGGCGTGGTCCCCCCCAAATCCATCTCAGACCCTTATCCGAGCACGCAGCCCGGCAGGCCAGGAAAGGGGTGGGGACGAGCGAGCGCCCCTCCTGAGCCATACCAGGCCGCGTGCCCTCAACATGGGGGGTGCCCTGGGGAAAGGGGGGCCGTGCGGCCCCCCCACCCCAAAGCACCTTGTCCCCATGTTGATGAGGACAAGGGCCTCTTCCCGACAACCCTGGCCGTTGGTTGTCGGGGTCTGCGGGCGGGGGCTTATCGGAATCCGGGAGCCCCCTTTAATAAGGGGGTCCCCAGATCCCGGCCCCCCACCCTATGTGAATGAGTATGGGGTACGATGTACCCCTACCCATTCACCTAAGGTGTAAAGTGTAAAGAAAAAAACTACACAATTTTTAAAAAATATTTTATTGCACTGCTCCGGGGGTCTTCTTCCGTCTTGGGGGGTCTTCTCGCCGGACTCCTCCGCTATTTACCTAGCTCTTTTACCAAGCAGAGGAGGCCGGCTACCTTCTTCGTCGTCGACGCCGTTGTCTGGGGGTCTCGATCCGCCTTCGGGGTCTTCCGGGGTCTTCTGGGGTCTCTTCTGTTCTTGCCGCTGCGCCACCGCGCCACCGCCGCCTTCTTCTTCTTCTTCTCTTCTTCCGATGTTGACCAGTCGCTCTCTCTGGCCGGAATGCCAGAGCCGCGCTGTGCTGGGACTTATATAGGGACAAGGGGACAGGGTCACATGCTCATGTCACATGGTGACCCCGCTCCCCTGTGATGTCACAGTCCCGGAGGATGCTGGGACTGTGACATCACAGGGGGGCGGGTCACCATGTGACATGAGCATGTGACCCTGTCCCCTTGTCCCTATATAAGTCCCAGCACAGCGCGTCAACATCGGAAGAGAAAGAAGAAGAAGAAGGCGGCGGCGGCGCAGCGGCAAGAACAGAAGAGACCCCGGAAGACCCCCGAAGGCGGATCGAGACCCCCACACGACGGCGTCGACGACAAAGAAGGTAGCCGGCCTCCTCTGCTCAGTAAAAGAGCTAGGTAAATAGCGGAGGAGTCTGGCGAGAAGACCCCCAAGACGGAAGAAGACCCCCGGAGCAGTGCAATAAAATATTTTTTAAAAATTGTGTGTTTTTTTCTTTACACCTTAGGTGAATGGGTAGGGGTACATCGTACCCCATACTCATTCACATAGGGTGGGGGGCCGGGATCTGGGGGCCCCCTTATTAAAGGGGGCTCCCGGATTCCGATAAGCCCCCGCCCGCAGACCCCGGCAACCAATGGCCAGGGTTGTCGGGAAGAGGCCCTTGTCCTCATTCCCATGGGGACAAGGTGCTTTGGGGTGGGGGGGCCGCACGGCCCCCCTTTCCCCAGGGCACCCCCCATATTGAAGGCACGCGGCCTGGTATGGCTCAGGATGGGGGGGCGCTCGCTCGTCCCCACCCCTTTCCTGGCCTGCCAGTCTGCGTGCTCAGATAAGGGTCTGAGATGGATTTGGGGGGGACCCCCACGCTGAAAAAATGGGCGTGGGGATTCCCTTTAAATCCATGCCAGGTGACGGGGCTAGTGCGGCGGCATTCACTGCCTTCGCTAGCCCCGTCTACCTGCAGTTACGTTCTAAATGAACGGACTGCTCCGTGTGTGGGCAAGTCCGTTCATTTTCAAAAGTCCCGATGACTTTTTCCCGCGGACAATCCACGCTCAGAAGTCCGGGCGTGTGTGGGCAAGTCACCCCCTCGGAAAGTCCGGCGGTTTGTCCACTGGACTAGGTCCGGCGGACAAAGTCCGAACGTGTGTACGCGGCATAAGTGAAACAAAAGCAACTAAAACACAAAGATGACTCTTAAACCTTGTACACATGATGAGACTATCAGACGAAGGATCATCGTTTTCTTTTGCGCGCTAGTCTCATATGGAAAATGAAGAGGTTACTTAATTTACAAACATTCTCGTATGACAGAATACAACTTTGGAAATGATGTAATGTATTTTATTGTATTTTAATGTATTCTGTTGTTTCTGAGCATGCATGGTCTTGGTCTTTTAATTTTTTTCGGATGA
Organism: Lithobates sylvaticus; assembly: GCA_028564925.1. Classification (NCBI taxonomy): domain Eukaryota; kingdom Metazoa; phylum Chordata; class Amphibia; order Anura; family Ranidae; genus Lithobates; species Lithobates sylvaticus. The sequence goes on from CM053027.1 coordinate 318,732,278, forward strand.
ATATTGTACCGATTAAACAAATATTGTATATTCTGGTATTGTACGAAAATGTTTTGTGTTTGTCCCTTTGGATAATTTTGCATCGGCTCTTGAAAGCTGTGTACTAACGATCAGATTATCGTATGATCGATTTGAAAGAGGTATTTTTTGTCTGATTTTCTGATCCTGTGTACTAAGCATTAGCATGCCTATATAAAAAAAAAAAAAACAATTAACCATTTATCATCTAGACTAAGCATCTAAAGACATAGACCTATGCTAATGCAAAACAGCCCAAATGTGTCCATGTAAATAGAGATAAAGTTCTTTATCCAAGGCTATTTTAACAAATATGCAATGTATGCTGTGAAGTTATTTTGATGTATGACGCAAAGAGTCCTTTTTCCTATATTTTTACAGTTTACCATTTATATTATATTATTTATATTTTTATGCAAATATAAAATAGGAAAAGTGATGCATTTTATGTATTTTTAAAATAAATTGTGGCATGAGGTTTGAACTTCTCTTTTCTATCTACTTCTATCTTATGCCAACTATATGTTTTACTTATTCAATGATCACTTGTAACATGTGATTTGTATTATTAGTGGTCAATTGTCATTGCTGTATGTTTATCCATTGAATGCAGTGCCGATCCTGACCTCCCTGGGGCCCTAAGCAAAATTCTGCCCCTACTGGGCCCTCTACTTGACCCATGATGCCGTGAGCTATGTAAACTATTTGCCATTGCCACACAGTCACACCTGACACTTCAGTGCTCCCAAAACAATCCTCCCTCCTTTAAACAAAACAGTCAAAGAATAAGTACAACAATATAGAACAGAATGAGGTCCCCAGAGAGCCCCCCTTACACCAAGGTCCCCAGAGAGCCCCCCTTAAATCAGTGTCCTCAGAGAGTCTCCCCCTACATCAGGGTCCCCAGAGAGCCTCCCCCTACATTAGGGTCCCCAGAGATCCCCCCTTACATCAGGGTCCCCAGAGAGCCTCCCCCTACATTAGGGTACCCAGAGAGCCCCTCCTTACACCAAGGTCCCCAGAGAGCCCCCCTTACACAAGGGTCCCCAGACAGCCCCCCTTAAATCAGTGTCCTCAGAGAGTCTCCCCCTACATCAGGGTCCCCAGAGAGCCTCCCCCTACATAAGGGTCCCCAGAGATCCCCCCCTCACATCAGGGTCCCCAGAGAGCCTCCCCTACATTAGGGTACCCAGAGATCCCCCCCTTACATCAGGGTCCCCAGAGAGCCTCCCCCTACATTAGGGTACCCAGAGAGCCTCCCCCTACATCAGGGTCCCCAGAGAGCCTCCCCTTACATCAGGGTCCCCAGAGAGCCCCCCCTTACATCAGGGTCCCCAGAGAGCCCCCCTTACATCAGGGTCCCCAGAGAGCCCCCCTTACATCAGGGTCCCCAGAGAGCCCCCCCTTACATCAGGGTCCCCAGAGAGCCCCCCTTACACCAGGGTCCCCAGAGAGCCCCCCCCCCTTACATCAGGGTCCCCAGAGAGCCTCCCTCTACATTAGGGTCCCTAGCGAGCCCCCCCTTACATCAGGGTCCCCAGAGAGCCTCCCTACTTACATCAGAGTCCCCAGAGAGCCTCCCCTTACATCAGGGTCCCCAGAAAGTCCCTCCTTACATCAGGGTCCCCAGAGAGCCCCCCTTACATCAGTGTCCTCAGAGAGCCCCTCCTTACATCAGGGTCCCCAGTGAGCCTCCCTACTTACATCAGGGTCCCCAGAGGGTATCCCCCTACATCAGGGTCCCCAGAGAGCCTCCCCTTACATCAGGGTCCTCAGAGAGCCTCCACTTACACCAGGGTCTCTAGAGAGCCTCCCCTTACACCAGGCTCCCCAGAGAGCCCCTCCTTACATCAGGGTCCTCAGAGAGCCCCTTCTTAAATCAGGGTCCCCAGAGAGCCCCCCCTTACACCAGGGTCCCCAGAGAGCCCCCTCCTTACACCAGGGTCCCCAGAGAGCCCCCTCCTTACACCAGGGTCCCAAGAGAGCCTCCCCTTACATTAGTGTCCCAAGAGAGCCTTCCCTCTTAAATTAGTATCCCCAGAGAGCCCCTCCTTACACAGGGTCCCCAGAGAGCCCCTCCTTACACAGGGTCCCCAGAGAGCACCCCCTCTGACATTAGTGTCCCCAGGGGGCCCCCTCTTACATCAGTGTCCCCAGAGGGCCCGTCCTTACATCAGTGTCCCCAGAGGGCCCCGTCCTTACATCAGTGTCCCCAGAGGGCCCCGTCCTTACATCAGTGTCCCCAGAGGGCCCCGTCCTTACATCAGTGTCCCCAGAGGGCCCCGTCCTTACATCAGTGTCCCCTGAGGGCCCCGTCCTTACATCAGTGTCCCCAGAGGGCCCCGTCCTTACATTAGTGTCCCCAGCGAGTCCCCTCTTACATTAGTGTCCCCAGAGGCCCCCTTCCTTACATTAGTGTCCCCAGAAAGCCCCCCTCTTACATTTGGGCCCCCAAACAGCTGACTCCCCCCCTTGCAGAGGTTCCCCTGTACCTGGCTAGTGGAGGTGGGAGGCGGCGATCGGCAGCTATATGGTGTCCTCAGGCAGGGGGATCTCCCTGGGGCTAGTAGGTCTATCTCCGAATGTATACAGCGGAGAGAGGAGGGGCCTCTGACCCGGGCATCAGCAACAGTGTTCAAGCAGAGTGAAAGTGAAACTGATACCTGCCTGGGTCAGAGGCCCCTCCCTTCTCCTCTCCACTGTATACACTGAGAGTACTACAAACCCCAGGGAGATCCCGCCGCCCACTCAGGCACCATAGAGCTGCACTCTAAGCGGCCAGCCAGAGGTGCAGGGGGGGTGCTGGGTCTTGGGCCCCCCCCCACAGCAGCGGGGCCCTAAGCAGCTTGCATAGTGTGCCTATAGGGCCGATCGGCTCTGATTGAATGGAATATATTCGTTTCCTTGGTGTACTCATGATTACTCTCATGCAACTTATCACTGATTTTCCAATAAATTTAAATGTTTTACACCTGCCTGCTTCATTCAAAGTCCCAACCTCCCGTCCTCCTGTTTGTTATCTACTGACAATAAGGAAGGATGGCATACAATATAAAAAACGATTTTGAGCAGGAAATGGGCTATAACCCTTTTGCTGTACGGCCAGCATGTAAATGGAGTTTCTTTGCCTTTTTACTCTTGGCTACCATCTATGTAGAAGAAGTGATATGGATGGTGGTAAAGTTACCCAATCACTTCTACATGCTGAGGAAGATGGCATTTGCTTAAATTTGTTTTGCAGGATAACTTTTTTTAACCTTATAGAAAATTCTACAGGGAATACTATGCATGCCTCCCCCTTACCCTTTGGGAGCTATATAGTGGAGGCTATACTTAAGTTTGGGGCACTTATAGCTATAGCAAAAAGGTACATTGATGATGCGCTGGTTTTGTGGAGCAGAAATGAATTGGTGTAATATACTATAATATATTTTTGACATACAACTTATGTTGGAAGAGATGGAATTTTTTGATTTTATTTTACTGAAAGAAAAAATAGTAATTTCAACCTCAACATTCTGCAAACCAGCAGTGGTTAGCATGCCTGTCCTTGTGACCACCCTTCATCTACCAGCCAATATACAAGGAATTCCTATTGAGTAGTTTCTGCGAATACATAGAAACTGCTTATACAGACTTTTAAAAAGAAAGCATAAGACTTTAAGGAAAGGTTTTAAAGAGATGGGGCATGGTCAAAAGATGATCAAAGCTGAATTTAATATGGCCCATAAAATGAAGCGTTACTAGGATCAGCAAAAAAGAAGGAACAAAACTATATTAAATTAGTGACTAATTTTTAGTGCATTGGGAAAATAAAAGTCTTATTACAGAAACACTGGCACCTTCTAACATTGGATAAAACCTTAACGTGTTACTACACCCAGGACCCTGTATTCACTAAATCTGGTCTCGCACAGTAAACAGAACATGGGAATGCAACTATTTTAGTAAATATAAACTGCTAAATACCTTTTCTCATCACCAGTAAATATAAATCTTGTGATTTCTATCAGTGTCTGGTTAAAGCTTGTAGGAGGAGTTTTCATTCCACTCTGACTGTCCTATGAGTCTGCAGGACCCCTGACCCTCTGTCTAGACAGTGCTGATTGACCCTGTGCCAATCACATATACCCACCCAAGTAAAAAAACATGTTTTTGGGAGTAATGTTATTTTAAATAATGTCAATACCTAATGGAAGGGAATGTTTTTTGTATATGGAGATATACTGAAAAAAAATAAAAAAATAAAAATAAAATAATAATTCAGTGCTCCTGAATATTAAATGAAAAATAGTGTTATTTGGCTAACTATGAGTAAACCTGATTATGTGTTTGGTGTTCACTTCCTGCAAACAGTAATAACCAATGTAGGGGCAACTTTCATGCCCAAGCTCCTGTAGTCACACCCCAAGATTTGTTGTGTCCTCTCAATAAATGAAAAAAAAAAAAAAAACTATATTCGAAGCAAAATTACTTAAATTAAATTTAGGAGGGAATTTTACATTGTGTACAAGGTGTACTTACGGATGCACTCTGGTTGTACACCACTCCAAGTCAAGTTTGGTAAGCAAGTCCGTGTGGTAGAACCCTGCAACAGGTAGCCCTTCTGACATTTGAAGAGTACAATGCTTCCAACCTGTTTTCAAGATAAGAGAACGTTTTAGACGCTATAGTTTAGATTTTATTTGACACAGCACATACAGTATATACACAGAGCTTTTACATGTACATTCCAATTCATGGTCCAACTTGCAGTAATGTGCATTAAAGCATGGAAGCTACTCAGTTCAGTGAAAAATGTCTAACTGGTTAGTATCATCATAACGAATGTTACTTATGTGCATCTATGAGCAAAAAAAATTACAATGATACACAGCACAGTAAGTTATTGTTACAAATAAATGTGTCTCACTTACAGTTTACAGTATAGCATTAAAGAAAATCCATATTGTGTTATGATGTAAAATTTAAGTAAGACACATTTATCTGTAACGTTGATGATCTTGATGTATTGTATACAATTGTAATTCTATTTATTTGCTCATAGATGCTTACCATGGTAATCTTCTGAGAAAGTGGCTTGCATAGTCCATGAAACATGTCAAGAATAATCTCTTTTAATCCCCAATGCACATATATCAGTGAGTGTGCGGTTACCAGCGGGTCCCGCGCACACACGTCATTGCGGCTCCGGCCAATTACATCACCGGAGCCACAATATCTGGAACTAGCTCCGGGGAGAAATGTTGCTGGCCGGTGCTGTGTATGGGCACCGCAGTGGGGGCTTCGATCTCAGGTGAGTATTACATAATGAGCTCATTATGCCTTTGTCTTGCAGGTCTTTTTTTTTTTTATGTGGGTTTAAAACCACTTTAATGTTTTAAAACATGCTATATAATGCATACAATACATTTAATAAGCGAGAGGCCAATGCTCTCGAAAACAATATAGAAAGGGCATAAACCTGACCTTTAATAGTGGTGAGAGACAACCACTGGTGCAGAACCAGCTGTAGAAATTAGAGAATTTGTCCCATGGAGAAACTCCTAGGATGAAAGGCCTCAATATTCACACTAAGCAAAGTATGCATTTTTATTTCTGATGATAGACCTTGCAGGAAGTCAACCTTCTAGCATTTAACATTGATGGAATCATAATTTCAGATATGCCCCTGTCTCTCAGAATCTGGGCGGGCTTCAACAGCTATGGCATTAAAGCCAGTGAGTAAACTGGTCCTTGAGACAAAAGATCCGGACTACCTGGTAGAGCCCATGGAGCCATACCTAGTTTGGGTTACCACATCACAAGTGCGGAGCAATGAGGATCATACTGTAAAGCAGACACAAAATATATTTCTGGGGAGGAAAGGCATAGATCAAGATGTAATGCCCCCACAGAATCACTATAGCATCCATTGCTTCTGCTAGAGTATGCCTGTATCTGGAGACAATCCTTTCCAGTATGTTAAACCTTGAGAACCTCTGGGTGTAGAGACCACTCCTCCGGTAAGGCTGAGGAAGTCTGCCTGCCAATTACTATGCCTCGGTTGTACACCGGAGACAAGGGTCTTGCAGCAGGGAGACTTCTGGTTCCTCTTGAAGGCTTGAAGGTTGGTGTACACCACCGTGGTATTGTCAGACTGAGGCCGCATTGGATGACCCTCCAGCAGGATGGTCTAATGCTGCAGAGTTAGCCAAATTATTCACATAGCTCCAGGATGTTGATGGGGAGAGGAGACCCTCCCAATGTCTAAGTACCCCTGCTACCCCATGGAGTGCAGCACTTCTCCAAAGCCAGAAAAGCTGGCATCTGTTATGTGAGTCTTCCAAAAGACAAAAACAAAGGACTTCTACAACTCCGGAGCTGGATTCCTGAATTCAGGACTTGTCCCACAACAGGAAAATGTTGCAATGCAGAGGGCTTGGCAAACAGGACTAACACAAGATTCTCATGCAAAAGTGGATAGTTGAACAATTCTTGGACTTTAAACCTTGATTCTGAGATTAGAGAATCTGAGTTTCTCATGGAAAAATCTGTTTCTTCTGTGAAAGAACTTCAGGAGTAATGCACTTAGAGTGCAGTATTCAGAAGTATGATATGTAAAGCCAACTATATTCTATGCAACCTGATTGTATGATCTCCTTTAGAGCTATCATGAATTATTTAGTAAAAGGGCCTACCTTATGTGGTATATATTGAATTGCACTGTTTACATTTGTCCTTATGTTACATAAATCCACAGGAGATTATACAGATTGTACTGTGTATGGACAACTTAAATTATTGAGGGTAATTTATCAAAGCTGGAGCAGATAGAATCTGAAGCAGATGTGCATGACAACCAATCAGCTGCTATCTTCAACTTGTACAGTTAAGCTTTGAAAATGAAAGATAGAAGCGGATTGGTTGCCATACACAGCTATTCCATACACAGCTGTTCCAGATGCTGGCTGTTCCAGTTCAGATACTGTAAATTGTCTATAGTGAAGGCTACTTCACAGAGTACAAACAAAATTACCCCCTATTCTCAGTACAAGTCACCCTCCCCCCAAGCCCATATCCCCCACAGTACAAATCCCCTTTAACATTCCTAAATCCCCCTTTCAGCTTACCCTCTCGGTACAAGTTCCCCAACACAAACCCCTCAGTACAGACCCCCCCCAACATAGACCTCAGTACAGATGGACCCCCAACAAAGACAGATCCCCACCAGCACAGACCCCTAAGTACTGACCAACTTCCTCTCCCCACACAGACTGAGCCTCCCCAGCACAGACCCCACCATACAGATGCCCCCTTCCCCACCAAGCAAACCCCTGCTCAGTTCATACCCCCCAGCACAGACCCCTCAGCATAGATTGACCCCCCTAAGATTCCTAAATCCCTCCCCCCAGCCTTTCCTCCCACTCTCCAAACAGATCCCTCAGTACAGACACCAACCATACCCCCTTCCCCAGGATCAGGACCCTCAATACAGACACCCTCCGGGTACAGAATCCTCATTCAAAACATATTCAATAATGACACCCTCATCCCCTCTTCCCAAGTACAGAATCCTCATTAAAGACACTCCCCCATTCCCCCCTTTGCAAGTACATGAGTTTGGAGGAGGGGGCCCCAGGTCATTTTTTTATTATTTTTTAATTGCCGGCAATTATTCTTTTTACATTCAGCTGTCAGCGGGGATCCCTGCTGACAGCTGATGACTCATCAGTTGTTAAGGACACGGTGGGTGTCCGCTCCTTATCAACCATGTAAATTTCCACAGGCTTTCACTACTAAATTACGGCATGACTTCATAAAATAGCACATTCAATATTTTAGTAGCGTTTTTTAGTAAATGCTAAAAAGTTTTTGAAAAACGCTGTGCAGTATCTAAATGCAAACTCGGATGAGGTAAGATACCACTTTGTAAATGAAGCTCATGGTCCCTCGAAAGTCATGTTGATGACACACTTCTTGGTTGCGGACTCTGCAGTCCAGCACTTCAATCAAAATGTTCTCCACATGTGCACAGACAAGAGATCCATGTGGCAAATGGAGGAAACCTTCAGCAGTCCGTCATAACTGTACCTTACAACCATTTACTTCATACGCTCTATGGCAAAAGGATCAACTGTAGCATTGGCAGTCTCTTTTTAAGGGACTTTGACAGTTTGGCAAAGCAGGGTCACAGTCAAGATAGGGCAAAAGACTTTGGCACACTGGTAGTAGTAAGGGTTGTTCTGGGCTGGCCAACTGTTTTTCTTTTGTCATTGTCTAATCCTCTAGTAGGTGGCAGTATATCACAAAGGTGAAAGACTGTGTCCCTCAATAAACAAGAAACAAATACAATTACAAAGAACTTTGGCCAGCTGACATTAAATGTTAAACCCGCATGCGCAGCTCAGTGTACATTCTCTTGGTATACTTTTGTGTCATGATGAATGAGCTCCTGTGCAAGCACACAATAGTTACTTCATTCCAATTTAGCCAATCAGCCAATCAAGATGGCAGAGGATCGCAAACCCAGAAAAAGACCAGGTAAAGATGGCGGCACTGCCGAGAGGGAGAACAGAAGTCTGTTTAGTTCCACTTTAAGTTTTTAGTCCACTCAACAACTAACATTCACTGGGAAGGCGCGCAGTGACGCCACCACGCTCAGGAGGACGGGCTACAGGATCCGACCGGCCGGCGGATTTGTCTTATGCTCCAGTTTTTATGTGAGTTTACCTTTGTTCTTAAATAAAATATTCGGTACTGTTTTACGCTATGGGTACCCCCTCTCTTTCTTTATACAACGATGCATTGCTGAGTGTATGACCTGAGTATCGGGAGGAGCAAGGGACGTCTGATCCATATCATATATCTGGTGATCGCAGGACTCCACCGCCTGGATATCCATAGCCATCATTACAGAGCCCTATATGCTCTGCCTTCCGGTAAGAGCATAGCAATACTGGTGGAGGGATCCTATATCACCTATTGTATCACTTCACTGCGGTGCTGATATTGTGATCACCTTTGATGTGGACATTGTCTCTAACCTATGCTCCGTCTACCCCAGTCACTTTCTACCGTGTGCTTATGAACATTCCAGCTACATTTGGACTCATAAACATAAGACTGTACACAGGATTTTTGTTGTATTATCCCTGTCTGATATATATTAATTTCTGGCGCTGCTTCATTTTTTTCCATATTGATGCTTAGTGTGTGTATCCCACCTTGAGCGGCTGCCTGTTTTGCTCTTTTTTGGTTTTAATTTTTAAAGTTGAATTTATGTGCATTATTAGCGCGGTTTTAACTTCTTTCCATTTCACTTTGGATACTGTGCAGCTAAACCACACAGAAGCTACTTATTTCTATTCAGGACAACAGTAAAATCTCCACAGCGACATTCTCTACCCTTTTTCTTGCCACAGAGTCTTCCTACTTCTGCTTTTTAATATTGTGAATAATTAAATTCAACCTCTTGTCATCTTGAAAATAGAAATACCAGTTTCTTGATCCTTCATTTCTTATTAAACAGTATAATAAATATTAAAACTAAAATATGGAACAGTGGGATTTTTGTACTCACGTAAAAATCCATTTCTTGAAGGTCGCATGAATTTAGATAAAGTCAGGTTACTGCCGCCTACAGGACGATTGGACTGGAGGACTGGCATACAGATAAACTGAAATCCAGCCCCAATTAAAAGTTTTCTTATACCCAGCATGCCTGTGGCAAAGCAGCACTGAAGAGATGATCAAAAACATAGAGGGGCAGGCCCTGTGTCCTCAATGCACTACAAGAAATGGATATTACAGCAAGAACAAAAATCCAATTTTCTTTCCCATCCATTGAGGGGCACAGGAATTCAGGTACAGTCAGGATGTACAAAAGCAGTCAAAATGAGAGGTGGGCAACAATGCAACAACCACTAAAGAGCCTCACTAAAAGGACTGGAAACCATAGCAGCCCAAGTGCTGCCTGAAGGACCAGTGCCCGAATATGAGGGGGGACACCCTACTAAATAGGGGAATCTGCCAACACAACCTGATGCTCCAAAACCAGGATGGAGAAAGTCACCACATATACTACGGTAGCAAACAACTGAGGCATGCTTGGTAGAGGTGGAATTTTACTGGGTTTTAGCTTACAATTTTTCTGTCTGCCAGTATTCCATCCTCCTGTATGCAACAGTCAACTATGCAACAAACTCAACTATGTCTGAATTCTTGTGACCCTCTATGGACGAGAAATAAATGTTAAATATCCAGTTAATCCTGAGGAGTACTTAGAAAATCTTCTTTAAATCCATCATTAAACTGGTTGCAAAATTACCTGTGTTAATTGAAAACTATATTTGTAGTGATATGAAGATAAATCATTTAATTTGTTTCGTTTTTACATATGTTTACATTATTGTGTTTTATGTTTTAGACATTTCCAGAACAATTGTATTTGCAAGCTCTTTTGAAATGACAGAAACTTTAAATTTAAAACTATAACTTTAAATTATTGTATTGTACCTGAAAACCCAGGGAGATGTTCTGCATTCCAAATGTTGGGATTCCTGGGTCAGAACAAGTTGTGTGTGAAGGATCTGTGAAATTAATAAACATGTTACTTTGGCGAAATACCCTATCCTAATAGGGACACACATGTTAATTTTAATTGGAAAACTGGATACAATGGAAAGACATATCCCACATGCTAGACACATTGTTATCCATGGCAAAAAAAAATAAACAATTAAATTACCGTAATGCATATCCCATCGAGGCTTTTAATTTACAGCTAAATGCATTCCAGGTTCATAAAAAAGTGTTTAAAGACTTACAGTTCATTTTTTTGGAGAAAGCAGAGTGGAAAATCCTGCCAGTGTGTTTCAGAAAAGGACCATTGTTCTCTGCATAGAAGCAGTGGTCTCTCTGCTGAAGTCTGACACGCACCCTACTGAGTCAGACCTAATTATTAAAGCCCATATTCCCTGCTGATTGGAGAGCGCTAACTGATTGCGCTCTAACTGATTGGAGAGATTTAGCTAATCTAAACTGAAGGTTCAGTTAGGCTTTCATGAGGAATAAGCCCCCGTACACACGGTCGGAAATTCCGACCACAAAATCCGTCAGATTTTTTTCGACGGATTTTGTCTGAAACTGGTGTTGCATACACACGGTCGGACAAAGTTGTCGGAAAATCTGATTTGAACGTGGTGACGTTTTTTGCGTACTACGGGACTACTAAGAGGCTCTTTGTCCATCGGAATTCCCTACACACGATTGGAAAAAGTCAGATCGGATTTTGTTGTCGGAAAATTTGAGATCCTGCTCTCCAATGGAAAAAGCCAGCTAGAGCCCACACACGATCGGATTTTCCGACAACATAATCCGATCAGACTTTTTCCTTTAGAATATCCGACTGTGTGTACAGGGCATAACAGCAGTGACTACCATGAGATTTGTGCATAAGATGGAGAAAAATCACCATACAGGTTTAACTCCAATAAAAGTCTAAGAGGGCTACAGTGAAAGGAAAGGGAGTTAGGACATCATGTGGTCGCTGAGCCTAGCAAAAAGACCAAAACCTGGCGAGATTTTTCTGTAATGGCTATATACTGTAGGTCAGGTCTAGGATGGAAGTAACTGAGAGCAGAAATGTTAAACATTTCAAAACATTTCTTCCTATTTAATGTATGGCACCTTCTACTCCTAAGACCCAGTCAGAATTTGTGTTTACTCAACCACAGTTACAAAAACTTGCATTTAACAGGTTTACATTATTACATTTGTGCAAGTTCATTAATGAAAGATGTATGTTTGCCCCTCTTTTTTAGCTTTAGTTTGCATTTTATTTTTCAGCTTGAGAGTCAGGAATCAGAGGCAATTTAAACGCCAACACTTGCTGTTTTGTCACCTGCCTGACCTCCCACACAGAGTCCCATACATATATATGCTTAACTGTGTGACATCTGTTTTTCACATTGTTATGTAAACTCAGATGCTGTGAGAAATTATGTTAGGTATGACAGTTGACAGGGCAGCTGTACTTGAAATATCAGGCTTAATTAGATATAATTATCATAATCTTGCATAAATCCAGTTGTGACTGGTTCTCTTTTATCCTATTCAGTATATAACATGATGCCCAGCAGCTCACCAATGCAACTGGGTTGTGTTCCGCTCCAAGATCCATCTGACTGGCAAAACCTTCTTGATGACCCCACCAAGACCAAAGGAGCAGGACAGGAGAAAGATATGGAAGAACGATAGCTGAATCCCCTATCAACCCTTCGTGCATGAGGAGGAATTCCAGGATCACCACAGAACACAGCTACAAAACAGAAATAAGGAACATAATAAGGTAACAGTTGCTTACTCTCTACAATGTACCATATAGGTAAGCTATTAAAGATCAAAGTTGAACACTTACGGAAGCATTGTGGAACCTCTCCTACCCATGTCCTGTTACTCTCACAGGTAAGGACAGCTGGTAAGGAAAGCTGGTAACCTTCTAAGCAGGTGTATGATAGGCTGGAGCCCCATAGAAAGTCTGATCCCACAGCCTTTCCATTAGGAATTGAGGGAGGAGAGGGGCAGGTGATAGCTGTCAAGAGGAAAACACATATATTTACATCTTAGTGGTGAAGGTCAATATCCTTTATCCCAAGGACTGGGCTGTCAAAATACCCATGCACACTTTATTTTGTAATTTACATTGGCTGTCACAGCAGTCACATGATCGGGAGCCTGCCCCTTCAGCTCCCAATCATAACAGGAGACCAAGAGCGGTCTTGGACAGCTTGATCACTATACAGTGAGCCCTTAACGCTTATTTGTGGTGTGTGGGTGTTTAACCGATCTTCTTTGCTGTCGCCCACAAGTTTCATGGGAGGCAAAAGGTTGATATTTATTTTTATCTACACGTAAAAGAGTTCAGTTTGATTTAAATTCAAATTCATATAAATTTTATATAACTACCCTTCTGCTGTTAAAACTAAATAGAATTGGCCAGATTGTTTCTTCACCATTCAAGTGAAAATTTTTATTTTTCATCAATTAAAACAAGGCTTCCTCTGATTTGTCAAGGGAGAGAGGGGGCTGGATAAAGTCACGATTTCCACCTCATCTAATCAAAGGAAGTGTTGCATTTAATGATAAAAATTCAAGGCCTCTTCTGAATGGTGGGGAAGCATTCAGGCCAACTCTATTTAGTTTCAGCAGCAAATAGGAAGTTATCCATGCTGCCGCTGAACACACAGCTATGGTAGTATATTACCGTACACCAAGCAGCAACATCAGTTAGTAATGGAATTAATTTGTTTAGCCAGCTTGACCCAAATTAACTGTTTAAAGTCAAAACATACATGGAATTCCTCTTTAAGTTGTGGATATGTATGAGTTGTTTTTGGAGATTAAGGATATTGTTTAGTGTCACTCAGAGGTAAAAACCCCAATAATAACATAAAATACACATATTTTCCCTTTAAGGGGATGACAGGTTGTAAAGCAAAATTTTGAGCCTGATTGAGTTTTCTTCCAATAAAGCAACATTGAGAGAGAAGTTTTCAAAAAGTTTGATTACTTCATACATAGCACAATTATCTTCTGATTCTGTTAAAATTGCAGGCATTTAACAATGACACTCTGGTGTCTCTAAGCATCCAAACTACCATGTAAACCTATTATAAGCAAACCATTGCCCAAACATGATGCAATGGCACTTCCCGTACCTTTGCAGAGAGGTTTTGTGCCATTCCAGGTGCGGTCTTTTGTACAGTACAGAGTTGGTGCTCGATCTGACTCCATCATGAATCCAGGCAAACACTGGAAGGACACTGTGCGATTGTACAGGAAATCATTGTCCAATCGTATACCATTTGCTGGAGTGCCAGGATCCCCACAGTTGATTACTGTGTAAAACAGAATAAAAAAAAAAAAACACTAAATTACAAGATCTGTTAAACACAAGATTATGGTAAATTCTGAGATTTCAATTAAAAAATAAATGAGAACACGTAATCATTATAGAGAAAATTTTACCCATATCAAATCAGCAACTCCTTACTTACCTGCACACTCTGGAGGGCTTCCGGACCATGTACCATTGACAGTGCAGTCCCGACGCAGGGATCCACTGAAGTAGTAGCCTTCACGGCATTCGTAAACTATAGAACTAGAAAATACCAGGCCATCATTGAAGATCACTCGCGAATTGCTAGGGGTGCCTGGATTTCCACAAGAGATCACTGCCAAAATAATTGCAAATTTTTTTCCAAATCATAATTTTTATTAACACCAATTTTAGTTTACAGCACTTAGAACAATAATCTCAACTAAATACTTAGTGATCAAGCAACAAATGTGCAAACTTTTACATGAATTGCCCTTTTTCCCTAGCTGCTCAAAATACTCCTTTTCTTTTCTGGAAGACCAATTGGACAATAATGTGCAGGGTTTTTTTCTTCTGCTTTCCTGATGCATTAAAATATTGCTTTTATAATTTAAGAATGCAAAGATATAATATCTCTAATGCGCCAATGATGAAAATGATTGGAAACTGAGGAGGGAGGGAATGTCAAAGAAGAGAACTGTTTTGTTTTTAATTATAAAGCACCCACAGGCACAAAACTAAAGCAAGTGGGGTGTGGAAGCCACTCCCATTGCTGCAAAGTGACATTGACAGAGAAAAAAGCAGAGAGACTATCCCATTCATAGTGCAGTGATAAGCACAAGCTGTGTTGACAACCCCCTCCCCTCCCCAATATCCTCATTTACTGACTTCTTAGAGCAAAATTAATCAAGAGGAGGATACATTTTATTACATGCTAAGCTATTCTTAGTGATTGCAATTTGTATGAGCTGCTTAGAGCTGTTATTTTTACTATCTGCTAATATATGCACATTGGATAAGGTAGACACCATCAAGTTCCTTGATTGATGATGTAAACCTATAAAATCTTCCCCTAAAGGGATATGACAAGGAAGTCACCTGATGTGCAAGCCACACTTCTTCAAAACCTTAAAATAACACTAAACCCTGGTTTAAAAGAACAAATTCTATATTTAATCTTAACTCAAAAAAGTACCTTCTATTGCTATCAGTTTCTTCCAAATCCCTTTTTATTTTGTTGCTGTGATCTGACTTCCTGCTAGAGAGTGGCTACGTCCATTCTCCATTTTCCCACTGTATGTAGGAACATAGCCACCCTCTCTTGCTTGATCCCTAGATGGACTAGGGACTATAGACTATGAACTATGGGATTTTTAGTGTGCATAGGGCAGTGCACATGGCCTCAACTAATGTGCACTGCTCGTTGCAAACAAACAGAAGTGAGAGCAGAATAGGAGAGGTTTAGGAGCTCATAGAAGATGATACATTGAGGCAGAAAAACACAGTAAAAAAAACAAGTTAAAGTAGGAACTCCAGTCAAATACTATCCAACCCTAAACCTACTCCCACCCCTATTCTGAACCTATTTATTCTATCTACCCTGTGAAAGGAAAAATCTGTATACTTACCTATTCTGAGGGTGCTCTGGTCCGGTCACATGATCAGCTTCCAGCGCCGGCTTTAGTGTACAGTAGGGGACAGCTGGCAACGGATGCCCCATAATAAGCTGATGGGTGACATCATCGTCCAGGCTCTGCAGCCATTGACGCTGCTCTCTCCTCTTCACTGAAGCCGGTCGCTGGAAAGATTATGTGACCGGATTGCCCTCAGCATAGATAACGATACACTTCTTTCCTTTACAGGGTAGTTATAATAGGCTTTGTATTTGCTTATACTTCCACTTTAATGGAAAAAAAAAAAAAAAAAAGGATTAGAGGGACATTAAAGAGGAGCTTCAGCCAGGTTCCAAAAAGTCAACAGCTACAAAAAAATTTAGCTGCTGACTTTTTATAACCACACACTCATCTGTCCAGTGATCCAGTGCCCTTTTGGGTGAAGTTCTGCTTTAACGTATGTAGTAATGATATGTATAAATTATTTTTGGAGATTAAGGATATTGTTTAGTGCCACTTTAAAAAAAGTGCATAGATGACTATGCCTGTCTATCTATCTATCTATCTATCTATCTATCTATCTATCTATCTATCTATCTATCTATCTATCTATCTATCTATCTGTCAATCTACAATATCTATCTCAGTGAATGCAATTATGTGTAGGGAATGCTTTGTCTAGTAATAGATGAAGTCAAATTTCAAATTACTTTAGTGACTGATCAAGCAAGAAATGTGTCAAGTATTTTAGTACTTTAATTTACCATTACGTTTTAATTTGCCATTTTGCATACAAGCAAGGATTTTATGGCAAATGTGTTCAATCTACTATAATAAAATCCACATAATCCCATGTGCTTAAAATTCTTGTTGGTTTGTTCTCTTGACTACTGGAATGCACTTACTTTACTATGGTGAATATCTGTTGTACTATAAAATGAGAAAAGCAAATCTTATTTACTGTCAGTAGTATTGGACATGTGTAAAAACACAGGTTCAGCACTGTGGACAGTGCAACATGAACATTAGTGGCATCCATTCATGGTATATTCATTGCTCATTCACTGAAAAAGGTTCTTCATTACAAATTTGGCAACAATCGCTAGGTAAAACATTCGACAATGGATTCTCCACATTATAAATATGTCAAATATCCAAGGAGCAGCAGCAGATAAAGGCCACCCAAGGTGCCTAGATTCACCAGAAGCTTCATGCGCAAGTAAATGCTGTTGCGTGGATTTGAAAACAGAGGAGATTTTTTTTTTTTAATAAAAAACATGTTACACTTACATGCTCTTCACAATGGTTTTGCACAGAGCAGTCCTGCTCTTTTTTTTCTGGGCTCCCCTGTTGGTGCTTCTGGCTCCTCCTGCCTTCCAGTAACCCCCCTAGAAAGCTGCTTTTGCAAGCTTGATCCTGAGCCATACCATTTGCATCTATTTACACACACAGTCCAGGCAGGAGAGAGAACAGCATTGCTGTTCTCAGGACAGCACTGGACCGAGATTGGGCTCAAGAAAGTATTAGGGGAGGGCAGTTGTACATAAAATGTTTTTTACTTTAATACAGATAATGCATTAAGGTAAAAAACTTTTAGCCTTTACAACCACTTTACCAAGAAAAAAGAACTTTACCATCCTAGATTATCAGTCAAATGAATGTTAATTCTAAATACATTGGTTCAAGCATCATACCTTCACACTCTGGCTGAAATCCACTCCAGGATCCATTTATCAGACACTTCCTCTCTGCAGACCCTCGCAGAATATATCCAGCCTCACAACTGAATCGCACAACTCCATCAATAGTAAAGTCATCACCTTGCCGAATCCCATGCGATGGCACTCCAGGGTCTCCACACTCCCCAGCATTTCCACCTGCAACAGAAGATAGCATAATATGACTGGTACACTTGTAATTGATGTTATGTACATGTTTCATACTAAGAAAATGTATTTACTGTATACCACAACTGAAGAGCAATTAGAGGTGGCAAGTGAAACCAAACTGCTTATGCCAGTTAGCAAATATTCCAAATGTTCTAGAGTAAGAAAATAAGCCACTTCATTTAAGTTCTGTATAAAGCACTGCAGCCAGGATTCACAGGTGTGTGGTGAATGTATGTGTTTCCTGGAGCCTGTGCATTATACTTCTTTATATATATTCAGTGGTTCTAATTAGATGCTCAGTTTGATGGGTGTCTGTGGGAAACTTCTTAGTTCTGACACTTTGATACTTAACGCTCTCTGCACATGAAATACTACAAGGAGCTACTGAGTGTATTTGATCATAACTCTGATGTGTTACTTTTTATATTACCAAGGTTCCTATACAACTACAACATGGTAACGGAATTGGTATTGCCTGGTATACTACAACAATGCCAGGGTGAAAAAAGCAAGTTAGTAAGCCTGCAATTTCCGGTCACAACACTGTGCTCTGCAACCTCCCTCCCAATGCCTCAATGTGTGTGGAGAAGTCTGCCATGGTCATGGGGACAAGGCAGCAACTGTGTCATGAAGTACAGTGGCTGGCATTTTCACATTTTGAGTTGTTCAGAGGCTGAGCATTCCAACAACTATAAAGCCCCATACACACGGTCGGATTTTCCGATGGATTCTGTCCTATCAGACAATGTTGTCGGAAATTCCGACCATGTGTAGGCACCATCGGACAGTTTCCATCGGATTGTCCGACGGACAAAGTCCTATCTCCTGCTGGATAGATTTTTTGACAACAAAGTCCGATCACACCAAATCCGATCGTGTGTAGCGAATTCCGACGGACAAAGTGCTACGCATGCTCAGATCAACTTTGTCCGACCGTGTGTACGCAAAACCAACATCGGACAAAGTACGACGGACATGATCCGACGGACCTGGTCCTCGGATAATCCGCGCGTGTGTATGGGGCTTAAGGACTCAGCCAGTAGAAAGTCAGCTACACAAGATGAATTCCAGAAAGAAAATGAACAAGTAGGTTCTGCCCTTGAATCAGGTTAAATGCAGAATTTCAATTTGCATGAACAGGGACACCCTAGGAAAGAAGAACTTCAATTACAGTCTGACATGACCATTGACCCATCACAATCTGATGGGGAGCTTTTCTATTGTCCACTAATATGTTCCACTGGATAGTAATAGACAAAAGGCATACCAAGACTTTGATGCCAGAACTAGATTTAGACCTAGGTTCTAGAGCTTGAACACATCTGGGTTATTTTGGGCTGTACAAAAATATGATTTTTTTGCATAGTTACAGCATCATGAAAGTGCAGCGTTTCTTTGTCTAAAGCACTGTTATTAGTAAAGTAAGACTTATTAACAAGTTCAAGTTTAGGTAAGCCTCATTGTTCCTCTCCCTTTATTGAAACACTAAATAAGAAGAAGGTAATCAGTACAAAGATGAACAATATTTTTTTCAAGAACAGTGTAATAGTTGGTATAAAACATTTGAAGATGTGTCATCTATTGAGCAATAAATATCAACTTAGTGTTCGAACTGAGGTCAAACCTTAAACAGTATTTATGCAAGAGACTCAAAAACTGCAAGGACATGTCCTTTGCAATCACAATGTTTTCAGGTGGCCTTTTTTTAATTCAGGGGGAAAAATGGAGATACTTTTCTTCTGGCTAGTATGCATTTGACCTTTTCTTCTTGCTAGTATGCATTTGACCTTTGTTACTGTTAAAGTGTCTATACTTTACACCAACGTTTTTGTATTATACTCTCAAAAATTTTAATTTGAACCAAACCAATGATACACTGTCTAAAGAAAAGACAAAAATACATAAGATTGGCATATTATAGAGCACAAGGGGTTAATCATTGATATTTATGCCAGCACTCACATTAATCTTTCTAAAACACTTAAGTGATTTCTTTTCCTTTTACTGCTGCCTAAAACACAGACCATAAAGATCTAGGGTTTATGAGTTGTGACATAAAACTTCAGGGCAGATTCATAAAAACGAAGGGACAGAGAAAAACATACCGTAGAGAGGGGAACATAGACATAAAATTTCAAATAATGTTTCAAGGTTATCAAACACTGCAGGAGACATAAGAAGTGACACATAGTCTGGGCATTATATTCTAGCATATTGCTGTGTTTAAGGTCATGGATAATAATCAGGCCAAGCTTTGAAGAAAGGCCACACACCACTGGACTTTGGGCAGCTAACTTTCTGGTAGAGCAGAAAGCTACGTCAAATTTCATCATGCTGCCAGTTTTTCCATTGACTGTAAACATAAAAGGCTGATGTTATTAATGTAGACGGGTGCAGCCGATTCCCACCTAGCCCCACCACCCACTGAGAAGCTGTGCAAGGGGAGAGGAATATAACTGGGATTTATCCCTCTCCCGACTCACTGAACTGCTTCTGTGAGTGTTGGGATTGTGCATATGTTTGTGCTGGCTTGCTCATCCCCTGCTGGGATCTGTGAGAAAGAGTGGGTTTGTGTGGACTCTCCTCAAGCCCCCTCCCTCCTCCCTCCTTGCTATCTCTCCTGCTGTGTAACAGTTGGCTGTGTTTGAAGGCTGCAGGCTTTCCTCTCACCCAGAGTTTCCCTGCTTTGAGTGGCTCTTTGTAAAACTCGGCAGGCTCCTGTTCACTTCCTCCCCCCACTTCTGGCAGTGTAGTTCAGATAAAATCAGAGGGCAGGGGAGTGAGAGCCAATGGGAAACATAAGAAAGGATTGCTTTGCAGACACCGTGGACTATGGGAATTGTAGTTCTTGAAAGGGAATGGCACCATACTTGTCAATGGGGGATAACAGGCTGTGAATTTCAATTCCACAAATCTTTGCACCTGGAGGAGGAAAGCTTCACCATTTTCCTGAGCAAACAGAGAGATTGGGGCCTGTCTAGGGAGGAGAGAAAAGGGTGCAGACCATTTGTCGGGGTCTGTGCTCTGCATCCTAGCAGCTGAAGCCAGGGAGAGGAGCTGAGAGGACCTGCTGCTGTGCCTGCCCACCTAAATCCAGGAGAGAGGATGGACCTTCTTCCCAGTCTGCCAAGCTGCCCAGAGACTGAGCTAGAGGGTTGCCTCATTTGTAGGACTGGAGCTGAGAGACTGCACCTTGTGTGAGGATCTGGAACCTGACTTCTGGAACCTGTGGACTGCCAGGCCTTTGGGACCAGATTAGGTGCCTGCCAGGAGTGGTGAGCTGAACTAAACATCTTAAACTCTCGCCACACACAGGTAATGCATTCTACATTCACTAATAACGCTCTTAAAGGGACAGTGCACACCTAGAAGGGCCCCACCGAAACCAACATTAGTTACTAGGCCCCAGGCATTTTACACCATCTTTAAGGGGTACCCCATACACTAGGAATTCATACTCTTATCTTCTGCGGGGGTTAAATGCATAGTGGACACACACGGCTCCTATTATTGCTCTAAGTTAGAAAAAGAGGGGACGATGGTGCAAAAATCAACTGAGTATCCAAAATTCATTAAACAGGGACGCACAGGGAAAATAAATAATGCATAAATAATTCAAATATATCCAAATCATTAAAATGAGTTCAAATTAGTTCACAAAGAGCACCGTAGGCAGCAACCTTGGGAGTAGAAGCAAAAACTCTGAAATGACAAAGAAAAAAGAGACCAGGTGCGCCAAACTAAGTGCAGTATCTAAAATCACTGTTTAATTTTTAAAAATCAAAGCCAAATGGCTACTCACAAGAGTAGAGTGAATACAGGCATGTAAAGATATTCCAAGTGGCAGGTGCTTCAGCGGTCCGAGTTGCTGTCCATTGATGAGGAACTGGCTGGATGCAAAGGCAAACCAGGTGCGCTTGTAGGTTGGCTGGTAATATGGCTGTGTAGCCTCTGAGTTAATCCGGAATGCCCAGTGGTACAGCATGCAAGCGTCCTGCACATCAAATGGAAACCGGAAGCCAGAACCAGAAGTGCGTTCCAGCTTGGGATGCAAACATCGGCTACTCGTATAACGCGGCTCCGGCGCTGTGACTGGCCAGAGCCACGATGATGTCACTCCTGCGCATGCACACTAGCGGCATATCGCCATTAGCAGCGGCGTGCTTAGTGCCTGTCTTTTTGAAAATATCTCCTAAACCATGTAGGTTTAAGAGATATTTCTTGGACCTACAGGTAAGCCTTAATCTAGGCTTACCTGTAGGTCAAAGTGGTCTGTAAGGGTTTACAACCACTTTAACAATTGTAAAGGATCAGCATCAAAGGTAAAGCTTGAAGGACTCCGCCACTCGCTGGTTCTTCTTTTTAAGGGCTTTGTTTGCCCATTTTTATTAAAAGAAAGTTCCATAAACACAGATAAGTTTCCCTCGCAGGGATTTCAGCATTCCTTTCCGTCAACAACAAAAATTACAGTTAGCCTAGTTGGCTCTCAATTACAGCACTCTGCTCTGGCCTTACCCTCCAGGCCCTTGTCCGTCTCCTACAGACTTTTCCAGCAAACACCTTGGTGCACCCAGCTAAGAGCCTCTTGCTGTACTGGTCCTCAGACTTGGGTCTCCTGTCTTTCTGGGGTGGAGTCCAGAACCATGGTCCTGACTCTACTATCAGGCCAACACACACCTGAACAATCAGTGTGCTGGTGAGTCTCAAATTCCGGACCCAGGATTGGGGATTTTCATCCCACCCCGATCTCTAAGAAATCCCCAGGCTCCAGGTCCCAAAGCGGACTTTACTAAATAATGAGGAAACTGAAAAGCCAGTTTCCTCTCAAACAAGCAACTACCCTGGAGCCCCTCAACCCATCTGGTTGAGAATTATGGGTATGTGCACTGGTGTGGTACCACATTACCACACAATGTTTTACTGTTTTACTATGCAACGTTTCAAAAGCAAAACAGGCTGAATAAACATTATTTCCCATACTAAGTGAAACCATGTGTACTCTGCTTGGGTGACCGACAGCCTCTGTACTGTTTGGGAGAACCTGTCTATCTTCAGCGGCCCATACACTTCCACACACAACAAACACCAGTTTCTTATGGTAATGTCTCTCAAACAAATGGCATTAATAAATCAAACAGTGTTTGCAAAAAAAAATTTTCACTGTCTTCTACAAGGGGAAAATAGATATTATTGTGATATACTGTATATGAGCAATGTAAATATTTGGCTAAACCCTGAACTCAAGTTTGTTGGCATAGTGTCAGTAAGAGTCAAAAATCGCCTGATCTTTTGACAAATTTGACCTTTCACGCTTATAGAACATATTTAGCCTTTGGCCCCAATAGTTGTACGCTTTCATTAACTGTGTTTGTGTTTAAATATTTTTTATTGAAAACATTAACTGTGTTTGTGAACAGAAATGTGTCCCTTCTAGAAAATGATGTAAGAACCTTAATTAAAAAAGGCTAAATAAAAGGGCTAGCAGAACAAACTGAAAAGGGGTCTTAACTGGACTGTATGGAGGGGATAACACTAGAAGTCACATTACAAGTAAGAAACAATTTCCATGGCCAAGGACCGATTTTCCTGCACCCACTTGAAATGCTTGAAGTCTTGTTTGCTATAGAACTCATGGGCCAGCTATAATGGAAGCAAAGTGACTTTCTAGTGTATACCTTTAGCACACAAATGAAGTATGTATGCATATTTGTAGCACTGTATGTCTTGTATTGTTTTCCTGTAACTGTAAATACTTTTTTATACACCGCATTCTTGTTTAGTAAAAGAACATTAGTAGTACTTAATCTAAAAACCTCAGTGCAATTATGTGTGACCAAGTGCATATATAAATAAAAAAAACAGTAAAATTTAGGACTGATGCGTTTCCACATATACACCAAACTGAAGATAATATCAAAGTGCAGCGCTATCCATTACTATGCAATGTGTAATCCACCATAAATAACCATATACAAAAATAAACAGTGTCATTTGTGCAATGCAACCATAGAAATTTCCTTATTTAAAATTATTATACTTCTGATAATCGATCGATTTATACACTTAATTACAATCTTGATGTGACATATCCATGTACCAAACAGTGTTTATAGTCTGCTTATTAATTCCTTGAATAATCGATTGATTACTGTGCTATCCACGTGCTCGTCCTACCACCAATCTATGTATATACTCTCACTTTTAGTATTTCAGTACTTTAGGTTAGATAGCGCTTTTCCCTTTAAACCAGGTAGGTTTTAGCCACAGGTATTCTCCACAGCAGGAATCCACCTGATATATTCAATCCATCTCCATCCTCTTTACTCGTCCCACATTCTTTCTTCCAAGGCTCAGACAAAACAGACTCTCGTAGTGTAATACAGTTTCCCATCAACATTTATTGAATGTCATTAAAGACACTCACACTTTAAAGACACTGGTCTCTAGACACTCACAAGATAGTGGTTCACAAACTTCTGGGTGTGCAGCTTGATATCATCAGCCCCACCCTACACGTTACGTCATCAAACACATGACTTTGCTGAAACCCTGATGAAGTCACGTGTTTGATGACGTAACGTGTAGGGCAGGGCTGAGGATGTTAAGACACACACCCAGAAGTTTGCGAGTCGCTATCTTGTGAGTGTCTGGAGACCAGTAATCTTAAGGGGAAAGGAGGCTGTACAATGCTGTGCATCAGTATTGCACTTTTAAATGTGAGTGTTTTAATAATATTCAATAAATGTTGATGTGAAATGGTTTTACATTATGAGAGTCTGTTTTGCCTGAGCCTTGGAAGAAAGAATGTGGGAAGATTAAAGAGGATGAAGATGGATTGATTATCAGGGGGATTCCTGCTGTGGAGAATACCTGTGGATAAAACAAATGTTTAGGGGTTAACAACTTGGATAGGGATGGGAGATTATGGGATGCCCGCTTGACAGAAAAAAGATCTTCAGGAACAACTTCCTATTTACAGCTCTTATATACAGCTTGCTATATACAACTCCCTTTATACAGCTCCAACTTATTTAACTTTCCACCTGCACACACACTGTTCCTTTCTTCCTCTGTACAGTTCCTGCTGGTTCACAGGCCTCTTGTCAGTTCAGTAGCAGCCCCTTACAGGCAAGAACTCAAAGTCCTTTAAAAGCAGCACACGTGAAACACCTTCCCTTGTGGCCACTGATCCCAGCACCACTTATTCAGGCAATGCCAGCCCACATGGCTGCATCTGCCTCTCTACACCAGTCTGCCCGACTGTCTCTTCCTCTGCCCACCTGGCTGACTCCCCAGAGATCTCCCAGGGAAAGGATAGAAGACCTAAGCACACAGCTGTCTTCAAAGGAGACTGGCTACGTGTGGCAGTCTCCCCCCTTTGTTAGTCCCCACAATGTTGCTCTACTTACTCTGTCCTCTCTTGCTTCTGTGCCTCCAGGAAAGCCTCCTCCCTTGTGTTTTTGGCAGGATCCTTCCAGCACCCGAGCCCTAGGGGTTACCACTCGGGGCCACTGACAGCCTCCTCAACACCGAAATCCCCATCTTCCACCCGACTGCCCCTGCTGGCATGGCCCATGTCTATTTACGGGGTAGTCTCAGCCCCCTACCGGCCCATACATATTCATGGCAGTTCTAGAAGATTCTCCAATCTTCCAGACCAGGGGTAGGCACCAGAGAGAGCAGCCAAGATGAATCATCCAGCTCCGGCCTCTAATAACCCTGACCCAATTCCATGACCCAGGTTATTCATGGCCAGCAATATGATTTTCTCCTACACTCACGTCCAGAGTGTGCTACATATATTGTTATGTATGGTGGATTACACATTGAATAGTGGTGGATAGCGCTGCATTTAGATATTATCTTCATTATTAGTAATGCTGGATCAGTTTCTTTGGCTTTACTGAAAGTATTAGACAAAAAAACAATAATTAGCAAAATAATTGGGGTTTCCAATCATTTCAAATTGAAAACACTGGCCACTCCTGAAAGTATTATAGTTGTCATGATAGCCTTTAACTCCAGAATTTATAAATCCCTGATCCATAGCAAGCATCCAAATCAGAAGTGGCTTACTTATTTTATTTTCTATATGATTTTTATAGGTCAACAGCTTGGACAATCAAAGATAAGCAAATAGTACATCATACTTTTTTATAATTTGGGCTCTAGGCAAATCCATTTGACTAGGCAAAAACTATATTACTATTCCAACAAAACCAAAGAAGACAAACAGGAGAAATATAAAGAGAAGTGGTATATGCTTTTGTCAGGGGAGATATGGTGTACACAGTCTCATCTGAACCAAGTAAAGTAAATAACTATTATTGTACCACTTTACACAACTCTTACCTGAACAGTGTGGCAAAAAGCCACTCCATCGGCCATCAAGCTGACAAGTACGGGTGGCATTCCCAATAAGGGTTCGCTTGCCAAGGCAACTGTACTGTACTGCAGACCCCACTGTATTTCGTCTTCCTAAAACCTGCGCATTGGGTGGGACTCCAGGCGATCCACAAGATATCACTAGACAGGTAAAGGAGAATGATATAGAGAAAAATAATGCTTTTTGTACATGCTTATCTTCTGCTGAAAGGTCAATAATAGTTCCACTTCTGTCATTAAAACATATCTTACTTACATAGGCAATTAGGGAGGGCTCGATCCCAAGTGCCATCTCCTTGGCAAGTAAGAACATGTGTCCCCATTAAATAGTAACCATGGCTACATTCATAGGACACAGATGTTCTGAAACTGAATCGGTCTGGACCTCTTTGTAGTACCCGCCTAAGTCCATTCTCAACATGTCCAGGGTCTGTACAGTTCAATACTAGTGGAAAGAAGAGACATCACAGGGTAGAGTAAATGTGCAGTTAAGGGACAAAACAGATGAAAGCAAAATCAAAGCAGGGGTAGTTTAAGATTTTGTAAAAGAAACTGAAGGGGCAAAAAGAATGGGAAAGAAATGGGTAAAATACATATTAAAATATTATTCAAACATCTAAAAAAATGGTGGTGAGGGATTATAATTACTGTCAGGTTTTAATGATGTCTGTGAGATTCATTTGCTTTAATTTTCTGATCACCAATCTCACCAGGAATTAAAGTGAAGGTAAATCCGACATTTTGAATTGCTACCAGAACAGAAATAGAGGTGAATTTGAAATGGGGACAGTTTTTTTCTCATGACAACTGTCTAAAGCCCCATACACACGGTCGGATTTTCCGATGGATTCTGTCCTATCGGACAATGTTGTCGGAAATTCCGACCGTGTATAGGCACCATCGGACAGTTTCCATCGGATTGTCCGACGGACAAAGTTCTATCTCCTGCTCTATAAATATTCCGACAACAAAGTCCGATCATACCAATTCTGATCGTGTGTAGCGAATTCCGACGGACAAAGTGCCACGCATGCTCAGATCACATTACAAGACCAAAGCTATTGATTTGGTGGTCGGATTTTCCGACCGTGTGTATGGGGCTTCAAAGGGTATTTCCCTCTCATTGCAAAGATATTTCATGAGTCTATGGGATGATTTACTAAAACTGGAGAGTACAAAATCTGGTACATGTTAGCCAATTGGCTTCTAACTTCAACTTCAGCTAACTATGATCTAACTCAGCTTGTTCAATTCAAAAAAAAATGGTAGCTTACTGGTTTCTATGCAGAGCTGCATCAAATTTTACAGTTTTAACCTTTCCTTACACTATCCAAAAAAAAATAAAAAATATATATATTGCTTTAGATACACTTAAAACACATTATCACAAGGAAACAACACAATGCAAGACAGATATGAAAAAAATGGTATACTATACTTACTTCTGCATGTTGGTAGGGGATGATTCCATTGCCCATTGGCCTGGCACTGAGCTTGAGCTACACCCTCCAGTACGTAACCCGGGTTACATGTAAACTTTACAATGTCATTTAAGTTAAACTGAGAGCCCTGAGTAACTCCATTACCAGGATTACCAGGATGCCCACAAGTGATGGCTGCAGAAGACAAAAAAAAAGACTCAAACTAAAGCATGAAATAAACATAGAACTGGCTTTTTCCTCCACATACCTCTTTTTTCCCACCACTAACAGCAATTAACATTCTATCTTCATCTTCTATCTTTATCATCAGCAAGGCACAACTACATGATATAATGCTTCCATTTTATACTTGATTTTTGCAGCCTTGTCAACACTGCACCACGGGAAAACCTAATACTGCTACTAATGCAGGTTACTAAATATAAGTTTTTAATACAGTAATATCTTGGATAACTTCCACAAATGTAAGATGTAAACTTACTCGAACATGTTATTAAAAAAATTTGTTCTTTCCACTAATCACTTTCCACTATCATTTATTTTACAATAACATTTACTGCATTTAGTATTTTCAGCTGGGAGTCTATTATTTGCTGTAGTATACTTCACCAGATGCAGAAATGCAGTTTTCAGCTCCTAATGAGTAAGCCCCTGTCCCCTGCTTTTACCAATGTTATACTTACACACACAGATGGGGGACCTCTCTGACCAGCGATGGTCTTGCTGACATATTCTTACAGACTTTCCAATTAATCTGAAGCCTGCATTACATTGATATACCACGCTGTCTCTGTAATTATAGTTCTGTCCATTAATCAAGCCATTAACTATAGGTTCTGGGTTCCCGCAATGACCAGCTATGGGAGAAAAAATACTTGTTAGAAGTATACAGTAATATCACCCACCTATGCAAATACATACAAAAAAATGCATGATCTTACATTTTATTTATATCAGCTTTTTAATTATGCAGTATTTCCCAATTCAAATATAATTGCTGAATTTTGTGACACTGTGCCATACAGAGACACCAATGACAAAGCTGAGCTTATTCAAGTGGCAAAATCAGAGCAGGAGGTAAAGGAAACTCTTTCAATGGGAGCACCTTTCAAGATGAGAGTCTAAATAAATTTCCTCTAATTAAAAAGATTTGGGCTCAATCCCGTTGTGTCTTTAGGACAGGGAGTGAAGGCAAATCTCCCTAATGGGACACAATAAAAAAACATGGAAGAGGTTCTAATCATTTTGTACTCTAGCCGAAAAAAAAAAAACATGTTTCGGTAGAGATACACCTTAATAGCAGAATCCAAAATGCAGTGATGCATTGTAGAATATTAGATAATACCTGATTGGTTCCTATGGCCTGCTTTGGTTACAGAATACTATGGATTACTACCTGAAAAAGCATTTGCCATCCATTTCTGCTTGTTACAAGATTAGGTGTGCTAATGGGAACTTGGTCTGCCACAGAAATATTATCTTGGGATGGTAATATAGTGCTGTAGATGATCACACAGTATTTATGGAACTCAAACAATCATGACCCAAGACTTGAAAGACATTCCAGTCTTTGCTGGTAATTGCCTCATCTATTCACACCTTTGTTGCTGACAGAGGACAGTTAAACAGGAGTTTTATACTGCCTCATAGGTTGTAAAAGAACTGCTGACATATTAAGATTGAATTTCAAAATCCTAGAATTCCACTTTTAAAAAGCATTATTCTACAAGTTTTAAGCCAAAGGATTTGTAATTCTCTATAGCAAAGATGATACTCCATTATCCTCTTCAAGCCCAGAAATAAAAACATGGGGACCAGTGTATGTGATTTCAAGCTTTTTTTTCAGCCTTGCAGCTAAATTCCAGGTTAACAGACTCAAAGGTGCGAAAATACACATTTAAAATTTAAAAGTAGTAAAAGAACCTGCACCCACCATAAACCATTAAATGCTTTATGGAATTTTTAGATGAAAACCACACAGGCAATGAAGGCCCCTCAAAGCAATTAGGGAGAGAGAGCCTTGGCTGATGGAAGCATGGCTATACCATGGGTGTTGACGTAACACAGGGTAAGCGGCTCCATCAAGATTGGCTACAAGGACTTGAGGTGAAGCGGCAGAGCTTGAACTCTAGAAAAAGACTACACTGTGGCATCTCACTGACCTGAGGAAATTCAGCCTTCAGAACAAGTAAGGAAAGGTATATGTCAGGTTATCGCTTACATTGCTTACATGTGCTCACAGTATAACTGTGACTGGCATTGGTTATTTGGTAAATTTGAACATTTCAATAAAGCTTTAGCCTTGCCCTCTGTGTCATTTATGGGAAAGGTAAGGTTTTTAGTTGGTCGTGATTGAGCCTATGCTACTCTTCACAGTCATAGTTGTTTCACACATTTATGTGCTTTTTTATTTAATTGAATGACTGTCCCTTGGGCATATCCCATCTTTTAATCCTACATATACCAAGCAATTTATGGAGGCTATTTGAGCTGTTTTTTGGTAATGAAAGAATATACAGGCCTACAAGATGAGATTTTCACACAACATATTTGGTTTGGCTTTATCTCTGTGATTTACACCAACTTGCAGGTTTAGGCATATGGCAATGAACCATGCAAGCGTTAGTGTGTTGCAGTGCTGATCATTTTGCTTAGCCTCTCAGTGTAATAACACAATAAACTTCCAGTACATTTGCATTGCAACTCACACTGATGCACAATAATGAACTACTGTGTGTAGTGTTGGCAAAAATAGTGCTGGTACATCTTCTGCTCTGGTATGGATTTTAAGGGGAACCCTGCACCAAAATTAAAAAAAAAAATTTTTCCCTGTGTAATTCCATTTTATTATACATTACCTAATTTCTGAACCTCCTGAATTTGTTTTAGTGTCTTTGTATGTATGGATTGCATGGGTTGTTACCAAGATGTGGTGAAAATTTCATGTCAATAGCACCTTTAGAAATATATTTACCTAGAGAAATGGTGACGCGTTCAGTGCTTATTTTACCCGCTTTGTATGTGGGAAAAAGCTTCCAGTAAATTACGCGTGTTTGATACACTATAACAATAGTATGAACATCACAGAATAAAGTGAAAAGTCTGGATGGCCGCACTCCCATAAAATCACCTTTATTGATCCATAATAGAAAAATGACAGCCCATAGAGCAATGGGGGTACAAATACAGCACATCTAACATATTTCACACCTTTCCTGGTGCTTACTCATAGCTAAAATAATAAGCTGAAACAAAGATATATATATATATATATATATATATGCAAATAGCTAAAATGCAATTAATGTTGGAATCAAGATAACCTATGTGCAGCTGATAGAATACAAGGTGTGGGTAATCTATAACATCACTTGCGAGTTATGTTCTATCAAGTATGTGGGTTGAACAACCTGCAGAAAAATCACTCTACCAATGTGGCTAAACATTGGAATGAGTGTCATAATAAAGATGTGACTGGTTTGTTCATACAGGGGGTTGAAAAAGTTGTACTGCCTAAGAGAGGGATTGAAAAGTTTAGATTACTTTGCAAAAAAGAGGTGTATTGGATTTTTTATTTAAATACTAGAAAGCCAGCTGGATAAAATTTTGAGTGGGACGTTTCCCACTTTTATGAGTAGGGCTGTGCTTCCACTGTTGCGACCCTAGAGTCGCGCAATTTAGAGTGCGACTTTGACTGCAACTTTAATCCAACTTTACACCTTCTGGATTGGGGTTGCATCAAAGTTCGCATTAGAGTAGTGCAGGCACCTTTTTAATGTTGCTGATTTCCAGAGTTGCATAGATGGGAAAGTCAGTGGGCTGTGTCTTGTAATGCGACTTTATGTGTCCAAAGTCACATTACAAGTTGCACTAGTGAAAATGGTACCTAAAGGTTATATTACATCCAGCTTTTCGAGTCTGCACCATACAGTATGATGTGAATCTCACATCATACTGTCTGGTATAGTTTGACGTTCTCTTTTGGTGACATGGTCACATCAATGTCAGTTTAGGTTTTGGTCTGTGTATATATTAAACCACACACATATTACTATATTTGAGGTCTATCATATTAGCACATCAGTGTTATCTGAAATGTGTATACATGCGTGTGGTCTATTTTCTTAATATATACCATATATTTCTGACATTCCGGAGTGCTTTGTTTTTGTTTTGACTCATGTGCCACTGCTACATTTATATAATGAATACATATTGGTATTTGTCATGTTTTTTACATTGCATGGGTTTGAATCTGTTTCAGGTTCTTGTAATAAAGGGTTAAATGGGTAGTCTTGCTTTTTTTGATAGGATGACTAATTACCCACACCTTGTATTCTATCAGCTGCACATAGGTTATCTTGATTACAACATTAATCGCATTTGAGCTATTTGCATATATCAATGTATATATACCTTTGTTTCAGCTTATTATTTTAGCTATGACTAAGCACCAGGGAAGGTGTGAAATGCATTAGCTGTGTTGTATTTGTACCCCCATTGCTGTATGGAATATAGTTTTTCTATCATGGATCAATAAAAGGTGATTTTATGGGAGTGCGGCCAACCAGACTTTTCACTTTATGCTTCCTGATGCATGCAGGGCCAGCACCCTTTCCATGTGCAGAGGTAATGGAGTAGAAGGATTTTGTTACCTGGAGCGGTGTATTTCTTCTTCAATGAATATCACAAAATCACAATTACATAAATGATAGCATAAAAGAAACAAAGCAGTTCTATGCTCAGAAAAGACTTACCCAGACATTTGACCTCCTGCCCGCTCCACAATCCATTTGCCATACATTCTCGCACACGGGACCCAACAAGGGTATAGCCACTGTTACAGGCAAAGATGGCAGTTGCCCCATATTGGGTCAACATGCCAATTTTATTTCCATTAGCTGGAGTTGGCAAATCCCCACATGATATAACTGAAACACAATAAAGAAGAATTGCTAGAGTTAGTTATGTTTTACACCTAAAATAAGAAAACAACCCACACTGGTAGCTGTCAAGCTCTAATTGGGCAGATTGAAAATAGACCAGGAAGAAGAAGTCCATATTGGCAATAGCAACCAAGTAGATTTTACTGGAGAAGTTGCTGACTAAATGTAATGGATTTTTAAGGGCAACAAATACACATTTTTCCACATCATGCTTCATCATTTCTTCAATTTGTGTGTAATATTGTGTAATAAAGCCCTAAGCTCACCACGTGCTCTAAGACCTTGCTTAGATGTGACCTGTTAGATCCACATGATTTAGTAACAACTGTAGTGAAAGGGTCTCCCTGACTAAATTAAAATGTAATGGATTGTCTGGGTAGACTCTTATACTACATAAGATTATACACTGTATTGTGTGGCCAGCTTCCAAAAATGTCTACAATCCTTCATGTCTTGTATTGCAAGTAAACCACAACCTTATCTCTATACTCGTAATAAGGAAACTAATAAGTTCTATAAAATGTATGCAAATCACATAAAAACTATTATGATATACTGAATGTATATATATATATATATATATATATATATATATATATATATATATACACATATATGCACACAATTTATTAGCTTTATCGTAAAACTTACAAGCTCAGCATTACTCAATTACTATTTTCATGACCATTATTATTATTATTTCAGCAGTAAACCATAACATTTTGTACCATGTAAAGTGGTACATTAGCAACGTGCAAAGAGCAAGTAGCCCAAAGCAGCCAATCACAATTCTGTTTTTATTGCTCTAGTCTTTTGAAATCCAGTAGCTATTGTACCTGAATTACATAAACCCCTACTATTGTTAATAGTTACATACATACTTTTTTGTCCTCACATTAATATAATAACATTATTTCCACTGGACCTGCAATGTTCTAAGCACCCTGCATAAATGTACTGCATGTGAAACCTAAAAGAAAAATGTGCCTAGAGGCACATACTGTAGGCAGTAAGTTTCCTCCAATGCACATTCACATCCAAGAACATTGGTGGCAAAGTGCAATGGGAATCATACAAGGGATATCACTGAAACTCACTGTTGCAAGTTGGTAAGGTTTCCCCCACACTCCATGTTCCATTGGCTTGGCAGTGAATAATACGGGGCCCCATGTAGTAATATCCAGGATCACAGATTAGCATAAGTTCAGCTCCATAATGGTATTGTGTTTTATGAATGAGACGCCACCGACCATGTTCTGTGCTAAAGCTGTTGATTTCTGGACATGTTACAGCTGGAAAATTGCAATAAAGGAGTATTAAAACAACAATAATCTGTCAACTTTATTCTCTCACGGAACACAATTTATTTTCTTTCTTACCTACACACTGTGGCGGATTGTTGCCATTGCTCCAGTGTCCAGATGGCAGACATTCTGCAGTGATATCTTCAGGACTTAGGAGGTGATGCCCCTCATTACACTCATACACTGCTTTGGTCCCCACGGTGTACTCCTTTCCAAATACTGCACCATTCTTGGGAGCAGCAGGAACCCCGCAGAACATTGCTAAAGAGAAAAGAGCAAACATTTTGCTAACAGTGCAGATTCGATTACATATCACATTACTATTATGGGTAAAAGAAAATATAACTGAGTTGCACACAGTTATTGCCAAGCTAGAAAATTAGACAAGTGTAAACACACTTATAGCTTAAAATAGCTTAAAATCTCCTAGAAATGCAAAGTAAAACACTTAAACTGCTCAAACTTGAGAGGCATGCAGGCACCAGTTTATATCAATAGAAAGGGAAGGGCAGGAAGTCGAGAAGAGACAAATAGAAAGAGTAGAGTAGAGTAAAGTAGAGAAATAGCAGACTAGAAAAGGGTTAATGTGGAAAATAAGGCCTTAAGTGGACCTAAGTAAATTATCAGGCCAGAAAAGGATTGATGTGAAATAACAGGCCAGAAAAGGACTACTGTGGAATATGAGATTAGAAGAGGCCTAATGTGGATTATCTGGACAGAGGAGGACATATGTGGAACATCAGGGAGCTAATGTGGAATATCAGACCAAAAGAGGATTCATGTGGAATGTCAGGCAAAAAGAAGACCAATGTGGAATATCAGGCCAGAAATAACCCATGTGAAATATCAGACCAAAGGAAGCTCTAGAAGGGGACCTATGTGGATAACAAGACCAGAATATGACTAATAAGGAATAATAGTCTAAAAAAGTTGCTATGTTGAATTTCAGGCCATAGGGATAGCGAACAGGGAAAAAGTTCTAGTAAACATGAAATCCCTATTAAAGTCTATAAGACACGGACATGAAAAATCCTAATTTTAAAGGCTTATATGCAAGTTATTGCCATAAACAGTGTTTGGGGACCCAGGTACTGCCCTAGGGGACATGTATCAATGCAAAAAAAGTTTTTAAAACAATTGTTTTTAAAGGAGCAGTGATTTTAATGATGCTTAAAGTGAAACAATAAAAATAAAATATTACTTTAAATATCGTGCCTGGAGGGTCCCCTTGGTCTGCCTGTAAAGTGGTGCATATGTGAGATGTGTAGAACATGTTGCAGCAATAATGACATTTCTAAAGGAAAAAATTTCATTGAAACTTGCTCGCGGCTGGCTCAATCCATACCAGCCTTTTCGGGTCTTGTATGAATTTTAAGGAGAACTCCACCCCAATTTTCTTTTAAAACTGGCGTGGATGTTAGAGACCTTGTGCTCCTCTCCCTTCCATTTGAGGATGCCCCACAGATGCTCAATGGGGTTTAGGTCTGGAGACATGCTTGGCCAGTCCATCACCTTTACCCTCAGCTTCTTTAGCAAGGCAGTGGTTGTCTTGGAGATGTGTGTGGGGTCATTATCATGTTGGAATACTGCCCTGCGTCCCAGTCTCCGAAGGGAGGTACATGTTGGCACAGTACATGTTGGCATTCTTTGTTCCCTCAATGAACCGTAGCCCCCCAGTGCCGGCAGCACTCATGCAGCCCCAGACCATGACACTCCCACCATCATGCTTGACTGTGGGCAAGACACACTTGTCTTTGTACTCCTCACCTGGTTGCAGCCACACACGCTTGACACCATCTGTACCAAATAAGTTTATCTTGGTCTCATCAGACCACAGGACATGGTTCCAGTAATCCATGTCCTTAGTCTGCTTGTCTTCAGCAAACTGTTTGCAGGCTTTCTTTTGCATCATCTTTAGAAGAGGCTTCCTTCTGGGATGACAGCCATGCAAACCAATTTAAAGCAGTGTGCCGCGTATGGTCTGAACACTGACAGGCTGACCCCCCCCCCACCCCTTCAACCTCTGTGCAATGCTGGCAGCATTCATGCGTCTATTTCCCAAAGAGCACGTGCACTCAACTTCTTTGGTCGATAATGGCAAGGCCTGTTCTGAGTGGAACCTGTCCTGTTAAACCTGCTCCCCATTCACACCTGAGACCTTGTAACACTAACGAGTCACATGACACCGGGGAGGGAAAATGGCTAATTGGACCCAATTTGGACATTATCACTTAGGGGTGTACTCACTTTTGTTGCCAGCGGTTTAGACATTAATGGCTGTGTGTTGAGTTATTTTGAGGGGACAGCAAATTTACACTGTTATACAAGCTGCACGCTCACTATTTTACATTGTAGCAAAGTGTCATTTCTTCAGTGTTGTCACATGAAAAGATATAATAAAATATTTACAAAAATGTGAGGGGTGTACTTAGTTTTGCGAGATACTGTACACTACACTGACTGCACTGACTGCACTCTTTACTGTATTATATATACTACACTTACTACCTACCTAATCTCCACTCATTCAACTTATACGGCCGTCGTGTAAGCAGCCACCTTATATAGTGTGGGGCGTGGACTTAGCTCCTGAGCCATGATTGGCCAAAGGCATCCTGCCTTTGGCCAATCATGACTCTCACTGCCTATTGCGCTGTGATTGGCCAAAGCATACAAGTCAGGTGCATGCTTTGGCCAATCAGCAGCCGTCAATGCACTGAGATCAATGAACCAGCTCCATTGAGAGCTGGGCACACTCTTCTGTCAGGGAAACCTGCATCCAATTCACATCGGTGTGAACCCAGCCTGATATAAAAATGCTTCCTATTACATATAGGTGAGAATATGGTATGGCTCAATTTAAATGTTTACAAGAAATACAGCACATATTGACATTTCCATTAAAACAACTGGCAGTCCCTCTTTCACTTAGTTATAAACACAATGCAGCCGCTTACATTTAGGTTTCAATTGAAATGCTTGTCTGATTTCTCAGTAAATTAACTACGTAACAAAAGGTGAATTAAGTGCACATACAACACAGAGAGGCCAATGCTCAATTATTCTTTCAAAGTTTGGCAGCTCCTCCAGGCCAGGTCCGGTAACGAGAAGGCAAGCAGCTCTCAGTGGCAGTTAATTTAGTGGTTGGACAGGATAAGGGGACACCTCATGCCTCCAGTTGAAATGATAATTATGACAGTGTCAGGCTGACTGGAAAGAAAGCTGAGGGAGATCTTAAAGTCTAGACTGCAGAGTGTGCAGAATTCCAATGCAAGAAGGTAGAAAAGTGATAGCAACAAGAACTGTAGAGCAGACACCTTGAAAAAACCTCCTATTATGGCATTGACAATGTTTTGCTACTAACAAAGAATATTTTTCATATATAATATTCTGATGAATTTCCAAAATATGATTTTAAAGTAATTAATTACTAACTGGCACATGTACAATTAAAATGTTTAGGTATGTTCTGTATA
The DNA here is from genome assembly GCA_028564925.1 of Lithobates sylvaticus. Classification (NCBI taxonomy): domain Eukaryota; kingdom Metazoa; phylum Chordata; class Amphibia; order Anura; family Ranidae; genus Lithobates; species Lithobates sylvaticus. The sequence goes on from CM053027.1 coordinate 318,769,212, forward strand.
TACTGTATATATGCACATATGTGCACGAACACACAATTGTCCACTGTCATTTTTTACACCTAGCCTTTGTAAGCCCTAAGTTCTGAGGTGTCTAATCCTCCACACCATACATATTGAGAAAAAAAACAAATGGTCATAATAATCCAGGAATTTCTAAGCATTTGTTGTAAATCCTTTAAGTACAGAAGTGTTTGCCCAAACACATTGATAACTAAAAGGCAGTTTGGGAAAAATTTAGCTACAATGGTCTGCTGCTCTTTGCAAGGCCATATTTTGCTTTGAGCCCTTAAAGCAGAACTCCAGTTTTATTCTTTAGTCATACTTTTAAAAGTATAGGGCATGCCGTCTTTTCTTTTATGTTAGATTTGCTTTAAAGCTTATTATTTTCATTACAGATGGATTCTAAGCTATTCTCAGCCTAAATAGGTTGCCGCACGCTTCTGGGTATATGACTCTGAAGCATACACAGTTAGAATTTCATTCGATATTGGTCTACTTCCAAAGATATGTCCTATTTTCTAATTAGTTAGGGTGGCTTCACACTGCCCTGCTGTGCTTTTTGTGCGGGTTAGCTGCACTTTCCCATTGACTTTTTTGAAGACCTGCAGTTTCAGAAAGCACACCAAAGATGCAGCATGCAAGAGTTTAAGGGCTATTTTACACTTGCTTCCAAACATGGCTTTGGAATGGCTTTGTTAAAGCTTTCTGAATGCCAGTCAAAGCTCCTATCACTAAATAAAATGGTTAGCTTACAGTCAGTCCTGTTTACACCTGCTTTTGCTTGGTGCTTCGATGAGGCTTCAATGAGGCTTCGATGAGGCTTCAGTGGGGCTTTTTTGGAGCTTCGATGGGGCTTCGGTGAGACTTTAGTGGGGCTTCAAGCGAGCTTTGCCATAGACTTCTATGGAGGCTTTGAAGACACTTTGAAGCACCACTGAAGCTACATGGGGTATCATTTTTGAAGCAAAGCCGAAGCAAAGCAAAGAAAAAGCAGGTGTAAACAGGACTGTAAGCTATCCATTTTATTTAGTGACAGGACCTTTGACTGGCATTCAGAGAGCTTTAGCAAAGCCTGTCTGAAGCCTTGTTGAAGCCTTGACGAAGCCTTTTTGAAGCAAGTGTAAATGAGCCCTTAGTGTGCTTTCTTTTTTTTTTTTTCAAATTATTTATTTATTTTTATGTCTTACACAATACACACGGCAATTAATTCAACCATACATAGCATTAACTTTGTTACCTCTAAATTAAATGTATTTAAACAACATATTCAGGATAGTGCAAATACATATCACTAAAATATATGGTTAGTACTTTCTAAATACCTATTTATCTTTAGGTGTATCAGGTCCAAACCTATTCAATAAACCCCCCCCCCCCTCCCCATGTCCCCAAAAAAAATAAAAAAAAGTGGAACCCCCCCCCCCAACAAATAATTAATAGATAAATAAATATATATATATATCTGGGCACCCACCCGGAGGAGAAAACATCTACTCGTTCAATCAACAAAGAGGGCCTTCCCCTCCTCTGAGAATTTAAATGTGTTCCACTGGGACCAGGTATCCAGGTATAGCTCGATCTTATTTCTTCTTAGTGTGCTTTCTGAAACCGCACAAAAACCACAGGTCCTCATAGTAGTCTATGGGAAAGCGCAGCAAACCCATCACGAAAATCCCAGGGTAGCCGTGCTTTAGCAAAAGCACAGCAGGGCAGTATGAAGCCGCCCTTAATGTGAACAATCTGATGATCAATTTAGAAAGATCAAGGCCGAAAGATGGCAGCTTTTTCTTGTTTCTTATCTGAACAAACAAAATTCTAACTGTGAATGTAGTTTCTGTTTGGGAAAAATCATATTTATTGTAATGCCCATGTGCCAGGTACAATTTAAATCATATGCAGAACTTTCACTGTCTGTCATGAACATTTGTTTGTTTTGTATTTGGTATATAAAGCATGTGGTAGGGTCACAGTCATAAACATTACATCATTTCCTACATGCAAAAATTGAACGCTAAAATATGAACTTTTCAAGGACTTTCTAACAAAATCTGTCAAGTCACTGATGGTACTATGGCATGCTGAGAATAGTACATTTTTCTGAATTTCTGGAGAAATGTTCAAACTAAATTCTACCCACATATGACTAGCCTGAGCACCTTCTTCTACAGTCTGACTGTCAAGGGTGATGCCGCAACACCTGTTTCCTTTGGGCAGAATGATTTGCAGAACTATACTCTCTGCGACTCTCTTTTTCATGGCCAAACTTTCATTCTGAATCAAGTACCTCCTAGCGACATGCAGACAATGCTGTTATAGAAAACTGAATGCCGCTAGGAGAGGTTCAGAGTGCACAGCTAAGTTCACTAGGCACAACAATGCTTAAGCTTTGACAGAAGGGGTCTCTGATCTCTGATTGGTCACTGCTCAAAGTGCAGCCCACCCAGCTTCCTCTCATTACCATGACCATCTCACTTAGGCAGCTTTGGGACTTATCGCTCCGTCGATTCCCCACTGAGCAGGAAGATGACAGGTCTGTCTCTTGTAGGGACAGACCTGTCAGAGTGCCGCTCTCCCCTATAAGGGATCGGATAACAATGGACCGTAGAGTCTGTCGTCACCCGATCCGCAGACGGATGGAAAAATAGGGTTTTCCTCCATCACACTTTTTCGGATCGGAGCGGGTCAGATGTCAGAGGACATGTCACCGCTGCCATCCAACTCTCCATAGAGGTCTATGGAGTGTCCATTCAGGTCCGCCTAAAAAACTGACAGGCGGACCTGAACAGACCGCCTGTGTGAAAGGGGCCTAAAGCAGACATCCAGGTAAATATTTAAAATAAATCTTTTATTTCAGCTGTGTATTTATCAAAATCATGATATGTCTTTTACATCTATAGTTCTGTTCACTTTATTTACCTCTCTGAATTACCATAAAAGAAGTACTCTAGGCCAATGAAAGATATCCTACTCTGCACATACAATGGCCAGTTTACATCTCACTCTTTAATTGAAAATGGTGCAAGTGGCGCAGATAGACTTGGATCAGGTTTTCTATACCATTATGATGACACATGGAGCTCTAATTCAGGGGTCTCAAACTGGTGGCCCTCCAGCTGTTTTGAAACTACAAGTCCCATGAGGCATCACCAGGCTGACAGTTACAAGTATGACTCCCACAGGAAGAGGCATGATGAGATTTGCAGTTTCCAAACAGCTGGAAGGCCGCCAGTTTGAGACCCCTGCTCTAATTCTTCCCATTTCATGTGTAGGGCTGCTGATCCACCCCTGTACCCATGTAACCAATTGAATGTGCAGTTACGGGTGTACAGCTGGGGCATCTGTCAACCTGTCATTGATGTGTACATGAAGCTGGCTGAGGCTCTACACCATGGGTCTCAAATTGTCTGCCCTCCAGCTGTTGCAAAACTACAAGTCCTATCATGCCTCTGCCTGTGGGAGTCATGCTTGCAACTGTCAGAATTCCAATGCCTTATGGGACTTGTAGTTTTGCCAGTTTGAGACCCCTGCTCTACACAAACACTTGTGACTCTCGGGTGCAGAAATATACTGATACTAAGATTTTAGGAGGTTACAGGTGCAGAACAGTGCACATAGGGACCTACTGCGGCTGTAACAGTTACACAAGCATGCACGCATACTGAGATCCTAATATTTTGATATTTGCATTGAATTCTGCTTTAATAACTGGCAAGGGCAAAGAAAATAGAATCTTTTGAAGTCTATGCTTAAGCTGGCACGTCCTTCTCGGAATGTCTTTCACTGTGCCAAAAAAAAGCCTATGAGACAACGGCAGACATTTTGTTCTCATGCACTGCTATGCTATGATTAGGCCAGGTGCAGTTTACTTCAACACACATTTAACTGGTAAGTGGATGCTATTCATTTATAAGAAAAAGGAAGCACTTTCCAGTGCACTGCTCAGACTGAGCCCAAACAATGACAGCAACATAAAAAAGAAAGCTGATGGAAATGACCAAACGTGATGAATAAGCAATGGCAAACGCTGCACAATTGTGTCTAAACTGTGCTACCAGAACAAACACAAGATAGCTGTTAAATGAACATGCTAGACCTAGCACAGTGCTTTAAGTCTATACTGATGTTAACAAGAAATGTTTATGCCACATTTGATTGTGTATTGATTTGAGGCACATTTTAGTGGTTGTTTCTGCCAACTCACCCTGACATAATGGCACCTCTGAGTTCCAGTCATAATAGCCCTGAGGACGGCGTAAGCACATTGCAGAGTTAATTCCAATGAGTCGATAGCCAGGATTGCAAGTGAAGCGAATAACTCCTCCAGGTGGACTGATGACGGGACCCAGGACAGAGCCGTGGAGAGGAGGACGTTGAAGACTGCAGTATGCAGCTAATAACATACAAAGTAAAAGTGGTTGAATCAAGGTCTTCATTCATTTTCTTCAGAAATCAGGACATTCAAAGGTTTAATATAGAAACCAAAAACACCCTATTTATCACACTGCAAATTAATTTCCAAATGCATCTTATTTTTTATGTTCAGAAATGCTTATATGATTGTATATATTATTACATTTTCCTAAATCTATTTGTGATGGGAAATGTTTACGACATTAACTGCATTTCGTCATGCTGTCAAGAAATCACTGTTTAATTAAGTCAGTTTGCTTATGTGCACTAAGCTAGCGCCAAGCTCAAAAAACTGTGTTCCATATTAGAACATTTATAAACATATATGGCCATTTTTAGATCAAAACAAGAGTGTTTCCAGTGTGATCTTTAGTATATAGACATTTTAGTATAATTGTGAAATCAGGGCACTTGTGACTCTCCCTACTGTAATTTAAAGGAGAAGTACAGCCAAAGCTCTTTGGCTGTACTTCTCCTGTGGATCATAGGTGTGCAGTTCTGTTCTGCACTCCTATGACCCATTTTCAGGCTCACGTCACAGAGCCTGTCCAAGCTCGGGAAAGATCACGACAATTAAGTAGGGATCCACCCACATGCCTGGACCAGCGAGGTTGAGTGTCTGAGCTGGGCACTCCCACCCCCTCCACAGCCAAGCGCTCCAGTGAGCATGGGGGGGGGGGGTTTAGCACAGAGAGCAGTGACTGACAGTCACCAACTCTCTGCTCAGTGAGCTCTGAGAACAGAGTGATCGGTGGTGTTTGATCGCTTGGTTCTCAGTGTTAGAGACAGGGGACAGATGCAGCATTGAACCGGTGCTGCATCCACCTAGGTAAGTATGATTCTACAAAAAGAATGATCCCCATACTTCTCTTTTAACAGGTCCCATTTTAAACAGCATATAAACTTATTTTTAACATGTTGCAATGTATGTTGTTTTCACATCCTCATGGTATCGAATTTTATAAAGTATGTGTTTCTTTTGTTTCTTTTAACTTTGTTGTAAACTTTTGAAGCTGCTGTGTGCATCATTATTGAAGGGAACTGCATGTAGCTGTACCTTAGCTCATTTATTACGATAACATATTTTTAGCGCAATACCTTTTTAAGGAATAGAAATACATAACACAATAAAACAAGAATGAATATGTAAAACAAAAATAATGTCTTTCTGCCTTTTACCTATTCAAATAAAATGTAATAGTTGTGTTAAAAAACAGATAAATCTATCTGACAAAAACAAAAAAATAAACACAAGACAAGGTAACAATAACGTTATGTGGCACTAATGGTAACACCGGGCAACTAAATAGTACACAAGGGCAAAAACTCACAAAATATGCAGATCATCTAAACTGCATTTTTTTTTAGATTTCATTACAGTGTCAAGTATTTTATGGGAGGTTTGTGCCAAACATATTCCCATACTTAATAGTTTTCACATAACCTGAGTTATAACTGATATATTTTTTAAATACAGCTCAGTTTGCAGAGCTTGCTCCTGTGGTTCTCTGGGATTTGTTACATATTTTCTTCCAGAACAGGAAGCCCACATTTGCATATATTTTTCAGTTCTTTGCTTTCAAAGGAGTCAACAGCTAGCACCGTGGTGGGCAGTGGGATTATTAAGCGGTCATCTTGCTGGAGATCTGACAATCTATGAACCTTGTAAGAAAGCAATTTCTTCACTGCAATATCTTTCTCTCTCCTAATAATCACATATAAATGATTGCTGCTATCCAAAAAAGCATACATGGGTATGTGAAATGCATGGGCGTCCGCAGAACTTTTTTCAGGGGGGGGGCATCATTTAGGGTCACCCATGCACCGCCCCTTTTCAAAAATGTCATTATTATGGTCATAGTCTGCAGACGTATTACAATCCCTAGGATAAGTAATGGATAATGACCAACAGGTCCTCTTACAAGACCCAGCAAAACTACAGCAGTAATCACTCCGGTTGGACGACCGCTCACTCTGGATTCCCCGGGGGCGACACTGTTCAGCAGTGTAGCATGTCTGTACCCTGGTAGTGGCTCAGTCTTTCTCTCTCTGGTGGTGCTGGGCAGCGTGGCTCTCTCTGGTGACACTAAACAGCATGGCTCTCTCTTGTGGCGCTGGGCAGCGTGGCTCTCTCTCTGGCTTCTGCCCAGCACACTCCTCGTTCTTTGTTCTGTAGAACTCTCTCCATCAGCTTTTTTCCAGGCTGCAGTCTCTCAATCTCTCTCTTGATCGAGCTGTAGCCTTCTCCCTGTGGAAAATGGGGCTGCCAATCTTTTGGGACTACATGTCCCATGAAGCTTGCCTCTCCTAGGCGCCTTTGATTGGCCCTCAATTATGGCCAATAGGGAAGGAACAGAGCGGGCAGGAAGCTGGGCGGGGAACCTGGTGAGAGCCGCCGTGTCTTCTCCCTGACAGGAGAATGGGTGGGGCGAGTGGGGGAAACCTCTGATAGTTCTCTGTTCTCTGCTGGACTGAGCAGGGAAAAGAGCCCAAAGTCACACTACACTGATGGGGGGCTTGACAGCACCTTAATGGTGTCACCCCACTGGCGGATGGCACCTGGGTGCAGGACTTCGATAGAGACGCAACTGTGCTGAATTTAAGATCTGATCCCTGATTCCAGGGGGGGGCACTTGACCCCCCTTGCCCCTACCTGCGGACGCCCATGGTGAAATGTAGGAAACCATCGTGTCACTCTGCAAAAGAAGAGAGACCATCCCAATTCTAGACTGCAGGAAGTAAACACAGTATGATTGTGTTATATATTTTTTTTATATATACCCCATATACATACACCACAACATTCCTTGTAAATAGTGAACTAAATTACTATTGGCAGCTTACAATTATAATATAGGAAGTATGTGAAACATCTAAGGGACATATTTATAAAGCAGTAAATGTCAGCAAATGTGACATTCACTGTAGGTAACTCAATCACTGCCATTTTAAATGTATGGACCAGGAAGATACAGCACTGAAAGTTTAGTGAATTTCCCATTACCTGTAACTGCTTACAGTGCCTTGAAAAAATATTCAAATCCCTTGAAATGTTCCACATTTCGTCATGTTACAACCAAAAACATAAATTTATTTTATTGGGATTTTATGCGATAGACCAGCACAAAGTAGCACATAATTATGAAGTAAAAGGAAAAAGATAAATGGTTTTCCAAATAAATATCTGAAAAGTGTGCCGTGCATTTTGTATTCAGCCCCCTTAACTCTGATACCCCTAACTGAAATCTAGTGGAACCAATTGCCTTCCAAAGTCAGCTAATTAGTAAATAGAGTCCACCTGTATGTAATTCAAGCTCAGTATAAATACAGCTATTCTGTGAAGCCCTCAGCGTGGTTTATTAGAGAACCTTAGTGAACAAACAGCATCATAAAGGCAAGGAACACACCAGACAGGTCAGGGATAACGTTGTGTAGATGTTTGAAGCAGGGTTAGGTTATAAAAAAATATCCCAAGCTTTGAACATCTCATGGAGCACTTTTCAATCCATCATCCGAAAATGCAAACCTACCAAGACATGGCCGTCCACCTAAACTGACAGGCTGGGCAATGAGAGCATTAATCAAAGAACCAGAAAAAAGGCTAATGGTAACTCTGGAAGAGCTGCAGAGATCGGAAAATAATAAAGTGTGGCGCTTCTATGTAGTTCACAATCAATGGTAGATCGTTCACCTGAATCTACCGTGAAGGTAATAATGTACTTATAGCACATAAACTAGAAATTGCATAAATTACAAAAAATAAAGAAATTAAAATTGGGGTGGTACCTTATACAATAGTGATAGCCGTGAATATATATTACAATTCATGTAATTGAGTGAACAAAACAATGAATCATGAAAAAATCCATAAAGTGCAATAAAGTATATAAGAAATATGTTTGAAAGTGACTATGTGAATAATCTAAAAAATAAATTCATATGAGCAAATGAACCAAACATTGAAGCATGAGAAGTCCATAAAGTGCTGAAAATGATGTTAAAGGTGACTGTGCAGGTTGTCTGAAGATATCCACCACCATATGGAAAAAGGCTTACCGACTGACGTGGACCCAAATAGGCGTATGCCTAGTGAGTCTCAAAAGCTTAATGGTGTACCTACACCTGGGGATATGACAGCTCTCAACTCCAATGCACATCAAAAATGAGCAGGGTTCTTCACTGAATTAGCTCTGTGGGAATCCATCAAAGTAATAATGGCTAGTATACACTGTGGTTCTTCATTAGGCAGGTGCTGGCACTCTCTCCTTCCATGTTTTTGTGTGTTCATGCAGTGGTTTGGCTCGCTGGGACTTGTAGTTCACCACCTTCACATGTATTACTTTCAGGAAGCTCAGAGTTGAGCAGGTGAGGTCAGAGGTAGCTTCCTCTTGTATTGCCTAGCAAACACCAGAATGCTTACTGCTGATTTGCAGCAGGCTCTGTCCTCTAGGCCAGTGGTCATCAACCCTGTCCTCAGGGACCACTAACAGGCCAGGTTTTATGTATTACCTTGGGGAGATGCAGACTAGAATCTGCAATCACTGAGCAGCAATGATATCACCTGTGATGTATTTCAGTTATCCAAACCTGGCCTGTTAGTGGGCCCTGAGGACAGGGTTGATGACCACTGCTCTAGGCTAATCTCAGCCTCCAGCTGATCAATCTGCTACTCTGCTCTGCTCTGGTAAGCCTCCTTCCAGGACTCTCATTACTTACTGCCGTGTTACTTGTCTGTCCTGACCTGAGCTGCAGAGATCCACAGCTCAGGTGGCAGAATCTGTCCACAGGACAACTATTAGTCGTGCACTCCAAAAATCTGGTCTTTATGGAAGAGTGGCAAGAAGAAAGCCATTTTTGAAAGAAAGCCATAAGAAGTCCCATTGTCAGTTTTTGAGAAGCCATGTGGGGGACACAGCATGTGGAAGAAGATGCTCTGGTCATATGAGACCAAAATTTAACTTTTTGGCCAAAAAGCAAAACGCTGTGTGCAGCAGAAAACTAACATTTCACATCTCCCTGAACGCACAATCCCCACCATGAAACATGGTGGTGGAACCATCATTTTGTGGGGATTCTTTTCTTCAGCAGGGACAAGGAAGCTGATCGGAGTTGATGGGAATATGGATGGAGCCAAATACAGGGCAATCTTAGAAGAAAGTCTGCAAAAGACCCGAGACTGGAGCAGAGGCTCACCTTTCAGCAGGACAACAGCCTTAAACATACAGCCAGAACCACAATGGAATGGTTTATATCAAAGCATATTCATGTGTTAAAATGGCCCAGTCAAAATCCAGACCTAAATCCAATTAAAAATGTGTGGCAAGTCTTGAAAATTTCTGTTCACAGACGCTCTCGATCCAATCTGACAGAGCTTGAGCAAAAAATGTCACTCTCTAAGTGTGCAAAGCTGGTATAGACATACCCAAAAAGACTTGCAGCTGTAATTGCAGTGAAAGGTGTTTTTACAAAGTATTGACTCAGGGGGGCTGAATACAAATGCACACTTTTCAGATTTTCTTTGTAAAAAATTTGGAGAAACATTTATCAGTTTCTTTCCACTTTACAATTATGTGCCACTTTGTGTTGGTCTATCACAATAACGTATATTTATGTTTTTAGTTATAACATGACAAAATGTGCAAAATTTCAAGTTTATGAATACTTTTTCAAGGCATTGTATTTCCCAAGTGTTTTTTAGTTATTTGGAAAAAAAAAAAAAAACATGGTTACAGGCATTAAAAGACATGACAATAGGTACTTGACATAAAAAGAACTATACTTGGTTTAATAAGGCTAAACTACTAAGTGGTTTGTATTAAGTATTGAAACTAATTTAATATAGCAAACTGATCTATGGCATGTCTGTGTAGAAGACAAAAGAAATCAGCGTTTGCTTTTATTTAAAATAAAAAATGATATCCTCATGTCACTACACATCTTTAAGCTGCTTGGTTCAGTATTCTTACCTGAGTAGCGTATTTTGAAACCCTTTCGACTATAGGCATGGTCAGACATCCAGCGGAGAAGAACCTTGTTTCCAGTGCTAGTAAAAGTCATGGGAGCTGAATAGTTGCCACTTAATGACGTAAGCAGTTGACTCTGACCAGATGGACCTAAGAAAAGCAAATATTAAAGTGCTATTTAACATATGAGAGCTAACCAGACAAAAAAGTGCACCAAATGGTGGTATAGGTTTGCAGATAACAATCTGATCATTTAAAAATCAAAATAGGGGCCTGTGCTGATGAGCTTGGGGTTGTGTTGATGACAACAGTTTGAGTTCTTTTAAGACCCTTCTGAAATCATTCAAAATTCCCTGACAGGAGCATGTGACCTATGATTGCCCTCCTTCTGACCAGAATTTGACCTGCTTGAAGCAGGTTTTGCAATCACAAAGATTTGTAGAGAAATAAAAATCAGCTTGAAGCGAACAAAAGCCCATCAACATATGTTCTTATGCCGCGTACACACGAACGGACTTTCCCACGGGATTGTCCGCTGGACTCGAGTCCAGCACAGCGCGGCTCTGGCATTCCGGTCAGAGAGACCGACGAGTCAATATCGGAAGAAGAAGAAGAAGAAGAAGACGAGGAAGAAGAAGAATAAGGCGGCGGCGGCGCAGAAAACGACGACAGCGTCAAGAACAGAACAGACCCCGGAAAAGCCCCGAAGGCGGATCGAGACCCCCAGGCGACGGCGACGACGACGAAGAAGGTAGCTGGGCTCCTCTGCTCGGTAAAAGAGCTAGGTCAAATGAGCGGAGGAGTCCGGCGAGAAGACCCCCCAAGACGGAAGAAGACCCCCGGAGCAGTGCAATAAAATATTTTTTAAAAATTGTGTTTTTTTTTTTTATTTACACTTTAACACCTTAGGTGAATGGGTAGGGGTACATCGTACCCCATACTCATTCACATAGGGTGGGGGGCGGGATCTGGGGGCCCCCTTATTAAAGGGGGCTCCCGGATTCCGATAAGCCCCCGCCCGCAGACCCCGCAACCAACGGCCAGGGTTGTCGAGAAGAGGCCCTTGTCCTCATCAACATGGGGACAAGGTGCTTTGGGGTGGGGGGGGCCGCACGGCCCCCCTTTCCCCAGGGCACCCCCCATGTTGAGGGCACGCGGCCTGGTACGACTCAGGAGGGGGGGGCGCTCGCTCGTCCCCACCCCTTTTCTGGCCTGCCGGGCTGCGTGCTCGGATAAGGGTCTGAGATGGATTTGGGGGGGACCCCCACGCCGTTTTTTTCGGCGTGGGGATTCCCTTTAAATCCATGCCAGGTGACGGAGCTAGCGCGGCGGCATTCACTGCCTTCGCTAGCCCCGTCTACCTGCAGTTACGCTCTAAATGAACGGACTGCTCCGTGTGTGGGCAAGTCCGTTCATTTTCAAAAGTCTTGCGGACTTTTTCCCACGGATTGTCTGCCGGAGAAGTCCGGGCGTGTGTGGGCAAGTCAAACGCTCGGAAGTCCGGGCGTGTGTGGGCAAGTCACATGCTCGGAAAGTCCGGCGGTTTGTCCGCTGGACTAGGTCCGGCGGACAAAGTCTGAACGTGTGTACGGGGCATTAGGGTTATTCTTTCACATAGGCTTTGTTCAGCAGGACAACTGTGACACTCTGGAGACATTCAGTTTTTGCCTGCATTTTAACAATGGACTCATGTTGGACCTGCTTTGGATCTATGGGCAGCAGTATGAAAACGGACTTGTGTCACTTTACATCAGGCAACCCCTAATCCATCATGTTTAGGTCATGAAAAATAGAAAATGATGTTCCTCTGTACATTCAGATTGTCCCGGAGCAGGAGAGATCCCCTCCATCTAACACTACTGATGTGCGCCTCCTCTTTTCTGTTTCTTACTTTATCTTTTCCCTGCCCTCCTTCCCTTCCCTACTGTCTCCTAGTTACTATAGTGTATCTCAAAGTTGTCTGCTTTCATTGAATTTATTTACATTTGACAGACTGCATTTAGTATACGGTGGTTAGCTTACTAGTGGCTTTACATCACCTATGGATTTGCTCAAGTTTATTGGGTTTACTTCCCTCTTCTAGATATACTTCGTTTTTGGTTGTTTTACGGGGGGAGGGTGAATCTCATCTCCCAGCACAGTTAGATCCCTCTTGGGGTGCTCGGGCTGGGATGTACCCTCTTACCCCAGTCTGGGTTTATCTCCAGAAGGTTGTTTGCTAGTTTGATACTCACCTAGTGGTGGCCTACTGGGCTTGAACAAAGTCTCCACATAATCTACACGATATCAAAAAGCTTTTTCTATGGGTATTGTCTTTTTCTTGTTTGACATTCTGTATTTTGATGTCACATCACTTTTGTCGAATGTAACTTGTACTGTTTTCACATTGTTGTATTTCTTCGATCATTCAATAAAAATGTATTGAAAATGAAAAATAGAAAATGATGCAGTAATTTTCCTTTTTTTTTTCCAGGCCTAGACAGACTTGGAGGTAGGTGGATGTAAACAGATACACATGCCTTTTGCATCCACCTGCCCATAGAATTACATACAGATTTCGATCAGGTCCCCCTGAAAAACTGAAAGGTGGACATGATCAGAAAACCTGCGTGAAAGGTGAGGTGCCTAACAATTATATTATGCAGGATAGTTTGGTCTAAAATATATTCATTCATTTGAACATTCACAATCACATTCCCTTAAAAAAACCTAGAAACTGCAAGCAGTGACTTAAAAAAATATAATGCTTGTTCAACAGAACAGATGGCAATGTGCAAACTGCAGAATCCTGCAAAAGATTTTAGTTTACTTTAGTCAGATCACAAAAGGTATATGATAATTTTAAAATACTTTACATATCGTTATACTCTTACTGAAAAAGCTGAAATACAGTTTCAAATTACTAACAAATGTAGTTAAAAACACATTACTAAGCTAAGCCTTTTCAATGAAACCATTATGTTTATTTTGAGGTTTGATTTAAAGCTAAACTCCAGCAGATATAATAGCACAATTTAAATCAGATATGCATTACAATGTCTGTAAATAATTTTTTAAATACAACTACTGTAAGTAACTGAATCTGTCTGGATTTCAGGCTACTGTGATCTCCTGCAGAGAGTAGCTGCCAAAGTAGCAGCACTCAGAGGCTTTGTTACTCTATGCTTTACTGCCATTCTACTTTTCTGAACTTTATAAGATGGAAAGGCAGGTGAAAACCCACATCAATGGGTTGCTGTGTGTTTGATCACTAACCTTGCTATCACTCCATTTATATTGTTCAATATGGGGATTTTGTCTTCCCCACATGCCCAAAGTGTTTAGCCAACAGTGGAATTTTTTTTTATATGATTGGCACTGTCTGATTATATGGGGCTTTTGGTCTAAAATCACTGCATCACTTTGACTGGGATAAATGTTTACACTTATTTACTGTTTATTCTTCTCTAGTAGGGCACATGAGACTAGTTTTGTCAGAAACCATGAATCAGACCGAGACAGACGTATAGTTTAATCACACTTGCTTAATAATCAAAGTAAATGTAGTCAAAACATAGCCAAAGTTCGGTAACCTGAACGGATAGTTAGACAAGCCAGAAAGTCAGGAAGCCAGGAATCAGCATAGTGGAACAGCAAGCAGGACCTGGAACCAGAATGAATGTCAGCCAAGCACGTCTTTAACAGGAACGCAGGAGATAGTCTCTGTGATACTGACCAAGGTGAAGGCAGAGATCATCTGGGCTGGACGGCTTAAGTAGGCAGAACGGATGAGCAGGATATGTTCAACAGGTGGGTCACTGTGGAGAGATAGAAGCTGGCAATTAAGCAACAGCTGAGCCAGCTCAGAGAAGTAAGGGCTGAGCCCAGCCCTGACAGTACCCCCTCCTTAACGACCCCTACCCCTCAGAGGGTCACCAGGCTTGAGGGAAAAACGTCTATGGAAATCATGGAGAAGGACAGGGGCATGTACATCCGAGGATGAGACCCAAGATCGTTTCTCCGGACCGTACCCTTTCCAATGCACCAGGTACTGTATGCGCCCACGGAACCTACAGGAGTCAACAATGGACTGTACTTCATACTCCTCATGGTTCTCAACCTGTACAGGGTGAGGACGTGGCACCAAGGTGGTAAAGCGGTTGCAGACCAAAGGTTTTAATAAGGAGACATGAAATACATTTAAAGATACGCATATTAGAAGGAAGGTCTAATGCGTAAGCCACTGGGTTAATCCTGCGAAGAATACGGAAAGGCCCAATAAACCGAGGTGCGAACTTCAGAGAGGGAACACAAAGTCGGAGGTTGCGAGATGACAGCCAGACTCTGTCCCCAACCTAATAGGAAGGCTCAGGCAGGCGTCTGCGGTCAGCATGGAGTCTGTACCTATTATTAGCATGTTGCAAAGCCTCCTGGACTTGTGCTCAAGTGGAACAAAGACCAGAGATGCTCCTCTAATGCAGGAATACTCTGTGGAACAAATGAGTCAGGCAAAATGGAAGGTTGGAAACCATAATTCGCCATAAACAGGGACAATCGGGAAGCGGAATTTAAGGCACTATTGTGAGCAAACTCCACCCACGGTAAGAGGTCTGACCAGTTTTTATGATGGTCAGAAATATAGCAATGTAGGAATTGCTCCAAGGACTGATTGGCTCGTTCTGCGGCCCCATTAGATTGCAGGTGATATGCAGAGGAAAAGTCAAGCTGAATTCCCAACTGTGCAAAAAAGGCTAGCTAAAAACGGGACACAAACTGACTACCCCTGTCTGAGACAATCACCTTGGGTAGCCCATGTAAGCGAAAGATCTCCCGGGCAAAAATGGAAGCCAGTTCCTTAGAAGTGGGCAACTTCTTAAGTGGGATAAAATTAGAAATTTTTGAGAACCGGTCAACCACCATAAGGATAACTGTGTTGCCCTGGCAGTTGGGTAACTCCACAATGAAATCCATAGACAGGTGGGTCCAGGGCTTCTCACCATTGGTTATGGGTTGTAGGAGGCCCACTGGAAGGTGTCATGGAGTCTTACTCTGAGCACACATGAAACAGGCAGCTATGAAGGCGGTTACATCAGCAGGTAGACTAGACCACCAGAATTGTTGTGAAATGGCCCAAAAGAGTTGATTCTTCCCAGGGTGGCCAGCAGCCTTGGGAGAATGGTAAGTCTGGAGCACGGCAGCACGGAGACTCTCTGGGACAAAGCAGCGGTTACAAGGTTTCTCAGGAGGATCGTGGACCTGAGCAGCAAGAATTTTGTCACCCAAAAGAGAAGTGAGACTGGTGCGAACTGTAGCTAGAATATGATCAGGAGGAATCACAGGAACTGTTATCGACTCCATCTAGGGAGTGGAGGAAAATTGTCGTGACAAAACGACAGCCCTTACATTCTTAGTATTGGGTAGGAATGAGACAATGGAATTGAAACTTGACAAGAAAAGAGCCTATCGCGACCTTCTGGCCTCAGACAAGAATGTGAGATTCTTATGGTCAGTAAGAATGAGAACCGGCACAGTGGTACCTTTGATGAGATGTCTCCACTCTTTCAGGGCTAAAATGATCGCTAACAGCTTTTTGTCACCAATCTCGTTATTGAACTTCGTAGGTGACAATTTCAAAGTAGCCACTATGATGCATAGCGCTCTCAGAGATAGGACGTTGAGACAGAAGGGCGCCAACTCCAGTCTCAGAAGCATCAACTTCTGGGATAAAAGGCAACATAGGGTCAGGATGTGCCAACACAGGAGCAGAAACAAAGGCAGCCTTGAGACTCCCAAGGACCTTAATGGACTCTGGAGACCAACTCTGTGAGTTACCGTCCTTTCTGGTCATATCAGTCAGGGGTTTGACCAGAGACGAGGAGTTACGAATTAACTTTCGCTAATATTTTGTAAAGCCATGAAAATGCTGCAGAGGACATAAACGCATGGGTCGAAGCCACTGTAGGACTGCTGAAAATTTCTCTGGGTCTATTGAAAAACCAGCAGTGGAAGTTACATAAACCAGGAATTTAACCTGTTTATGATGGAATTCCCACGTCTCCAATTTACAAAAGAGATTGTTCTCTCTTAGTTTCTGAAGCACACGACAGACATCTGTGTGGTGGCTCTCCAGGGACTTAGAAAATATGAGGATATCGTCGAGATAAACCACCACACATAACTAACATAACACTGCCGGGCATTACAAAGGCCAAAAGGCATTACGAGATACTCATAATGGCCTGTTCTGGTCTTAAACGCAGTTTTCCACTCATCGTCCTTCTTAATCCTCACTAGATTGTATGCCCCTCTCAAATCAAGCTTTGTGATCAAACTGTTGCTCCTTTGAGGTGGTCAAATAACTCCGTAATTAACGGAATCAGATAGGCATTCTTAAACGTAAAACGATTGAGACCCCTATAATCTATACAAGGTCTCAGTTCACTATTCTTCTTCTTCACAAAGAAGAAACCAGCACCAGCAGGCGACAAGGATTTGCGGATGAAACCTTGAGAAAGTGCGTCTGCAACATACTCCTCCATGGCCTTATACTCCAAGACTGTCAAAGGGTAAACCTGGCCACGCGGGGTATGGCACCAGGTTGAAGGTGAATTGTGAAATCATACAACCGGTGTGGAGGCATACTACCGGCTTGACCTTTGTCAAAGACATAACTAAAATCGTGGTACTCCTCTGGCAGGGGGGAGAGTGAAGAGTTGCACAGGACCTTTGCTACCTTCTGGAAGCATGTCTTAGTGCATTGTGGTGACCAGGAGAGAACCTCAGCATGGAGCCAATCAAAAGAGGGGTTGTGCCTCTGTAACCAAGGATAACCAATAACCAGCAGAAACTTAGGTGAGGAAATAACTTGGAATTGGAATATCTCATGGTGAAGACCCCCTACGACCATGGACAATGGAACAGTCTCATGAGTCACATGGGCAGGCTTGTAGAGGTCTCCCACCAAGAGCCTCAATGGCAAGTGGTGTGTCACGCAGCTGCAGCTGAATCGAGTGCTTCAAAAGTAAGGCAGCATCAATGAACAGGCCTGCAGAGTCGATTATAGCCTGTATGTCGACGGACAACTCAGCCCAAGAAAGGGTAACCAAAACCAGGGGCTTGTCCCTCTGGATAACTGGGGACGAAACAACTCCACCTAAGGTCTGTCCATGACAGGACCTCAAGGTTCAGGCTTTCCCTGGACGGGTAGGACAAGACTTTAAAAAGTGGCCTGCCTCGCCACAATAAAGGCACAATCTCTCCCTCTTCCTAAAGGGTTCTGTCATCTGCAGAGAGATGTGTGAAGCCCAAGTGCATGGGTTCATCTTCACTGACTGACTCGGTACCAGGAGGCATGGAAGGTGAGGGAGGCAAGGGTGGGACTGCAAAGCTCAGAGAGAGGCTTCTGCAAGCACTCCTTTAAAGAGAGTCTTTCTCTGAGTCTGAAGTCAATGAGGATTGGAATACGTGATCAACTTCTCCAGCTCAGTGGGTATATCTCCGGCTGCTATATCATCCTTTAATGGTATCCGAGAGACCATGAGAAAAATCAGCCACGAGGGCCTCATTGTTCCAAGCAACCTCTGCTGCCAGAGTACATAATTCAATGGCGTAACCAGCAACAGTTCTCGTACTCTGTTTGATGGACATGAGGCACTTGGCAGCAGAAGTGGAGCATGCAGGAATGTCAAATACTGTTTTAAAAGAAGTCACAAACTCAGGGTAACTCAAGACAACAGGTTTTTGTGTCTCCCAAAGAGGGTTTGCCCAGGCCAAGGCTCTCTCATAAAGCAAAGATATCAGAAAACCTAATTTGCTTCTGTCTGTGGGAAATGCCTGGGGCAGCACCTCAAAGTATATCTCAATCTGGTTGACAAACCCTCTGCATTAGACTGGATTGCCCCCAAATCACTAGGGAAGCAGAGCGGAATCAGACATACCTCTTATAGAGGTAATACTCGAGGCGAGTGCCTGCACAGCAGCAGGGATGGCCTGCAACACAGTTTGTACTGGAGCAGCCACAGTGGGAGATTCCAGGTCAGCCGTGTGACTCAGGAGCGTTTTTATCGCCACTGTTCCATGCAGTGATCCGGCTCATCTAATCTGGAAAAAAATATTATGAACAAGTGGATTGACTGCATCTTCTGAATTCATGGCCTTCGCCTACTGTCAGAAACCATGAATCAGACCGAGACAGAAGTACAGTTAAATAACACTTGTTTAATAATAAAAGTAAATTCGGTCAACTGTGTCCATCTGCAGCAATGTCATTTCAGGACCCTTTGGGTCCAGAGACCCCAAATTTTGGATGCAGATAGGGTGCATCTAGGAACCCTTAAGTACCAAGTTTGAAGTTTGGGGGACCTATGGCTGCAAATGGGCACAGTGAGGCATGCAAATGGGCACAGTTGACCCTCTTTTCCACTTACAGTAGCTGCGCATTTCTCACCCTAGGCTTATACTCGAGTCAATACGTTTTCCCAGTTTTTTGTGGTAAAATTAGGTGCCTCGGCTTATATTAGGGTCGGCTTATACTCGAGTATATACGGTAATTCAAATTACAACCGTCTAAACAAATCACACATCCAGTTCATATGTGATGTACAAGCCTCCTTCAATTGTGTCTAACATGCTCCCCCTCCCATATACTGCACCTTACAGAGGGAGGGTTTCAGCATCAGAGGCAGTGCTGTCAATTCAGAAAACATTGGGCAGGGATAGGTGTATACAGGTGCTGAATGAAAAGTTACAGCTTTATGAATAAGCAGTGACAATGCTAATAGCTACACCACCTGCAACTTCTTTTCATCTTACTGTAGTGCAAGCAGGCAAAGCCTACATGAGAGTGGAAACTCTACTCTGAATTCAGAAGCAGTGCAGTATCATTGCTACTTCATGAAAGGAAACTGCATAGGTAGACTTCGCTGGCAGGATTGACATGTATTTATGGTAATTTGCAGGAGGACTATGAGAACGCTGCAAGTGTAGATGCATGTATAATTACAGAACATATTTTTTTAATGGAAGACCATAGTTCGGCCTTCAAAAAGGACAACTAAATGACATAGCAAACAGCAGTCTTTTGGCAATGCAAATCATACTTAACTGACCATAGAAGTAGAGAGCGAAGATCCCCCCACTGGCTGCATTGCTGTGAAAGGTGATAAGGACGTGGTTGGATGAGCTCATGGTTGATCTTTTAGAGGAACTGCTAGTGAAAACTCCTAGCTGAGGATCTGACTGTTGAGGACCATCCCTGAAACACAGACAACAAAATAATGCAGTCAAAAAACAGAAGAATTAGTTCACACTTTATGACTGTGAAGCAGGGCAAACAGGAGCATTTTAAGCACTTTTTCCTTATATTCAAACCTTAGCTACCTTTTTTTTTCTATGGGTCCTACATGAAAGGGGCAATCTCAGCCATGGGCAAACAACAGGGCAGCTCTATCGAATGTAGTTTGAATGAGGACTAAGAAGAAAAGCAGCAGTGTAACTATAACAAAGGCAAGGGTTGAGGTTTAAAGAAGTAGCATTTAGAGACAATAACATTAAAGTATATCCAAAGCCTTTTTTTTTGTTGATAAAGTAGTCAAACATTAGACGCTATGTTAAGTTTTTATTGCTTTCTGTGTCCTTTTATAGTTGTCTCTAGAACAACAGGTTAGGCAATATCTTCCATTGGGGTTGACTGTTCTAATATACTGATCGAAATGTGGCTGGTCCAGCAGGGCGTGGGCACAATTTGATCAGTGCGTGGGTTCCCCCCTCGGCAGAATTTGATTGTTTAATCAGTTTCTGTCATATGGACATGTTGGAAATGTTTCCATTTACATTTTCCAGCTGATTGGCTGCAGCTGCTGATCAGGATATTCACATGTCCCATGGAAGGGGATTCCTTCATCCACCTTGTTTATGTCACTATGTAGATTGAGAAATCTGTTACCAGTTTGCTGAAAGAAAAAAAAATAACTGTATACTGTATGGCAAGCTTTGCAAAGATTTTTTCTTACTTCCCATTGCTTCTCCAGTGAAATAAATCATCCCAATAGGACACAGAAGCCAAAAAACACAAAAAACTGAAAGGGTTTTTTACCTGTCTCTACTATATCCAAAATGGCTATACATACACTTTTACTGTCTTTTTTTACCTACTATGAATCTTTTTTATACAAAAATATGGAACTTATGCAATCATCCAACATCCCAATCCGGGAACCTCTGCACCTTGTAAAAACAAGTATCAAGCAGAGCAGTGTTATTGAAATAGGCACCGTACAAACCAGTGCACCCTTATAATAGAGAATGAAGAAGTAATTTTTCTAGGTATATTATCTAGCTTAAGAAAAAAATTTGAAAAAACTGAGCTAAGTGCTAATAAACCATTAATAAAAAATAAGTCAATTGGATACAATAGCAGCACTCACAAGTGTCCCCAATACCTCAGTGTACTTAGAAAATATTAAAGTAAAAAGTGTTCTGCTATAATATCAAAAAACATTGAATAGTGAGTCCATCCATATAAAAAGGGCAAATTTTTCTGCGCCTATACCCTCCTGAGACACCTGAGGAAGTCACGTGACCGTGACGATACGCATGGAGTGGAGCCGGGTGACGCTGTCAAAACTGGAAGTGATACAGGAGCCTTCAATGCCTGCTGTCCGTTTTAAGCGTTTAAAGTCTTTAAACTGTAATGTAAGTTACTACATTTAAAAAAATATTTTTTAATGAAATACTGCACTATGAGGATACCTTTTCTTGCATGAGCCACTATAAGGAAAAAAAAGTGCAAATTTAAAGGGCCATACACACGATTGTCAACAGAGCGTCAGAACACTAGGAGAGAGAGAGAGAGAAAGAGGTGGAAGAAGACAGAGGAGTCTAAGATTAGGCTACTTTCACACTGAGGCACTGGGCGTGCTGGCGGTAAAGCGGCGCTATATTTAGTGGCGCTTTACCGTAGTTTTAGCGGGGCAGTTTTAACCCCCACTAGCGTCCAAAAAGGGTTAAAACCGCCCGCCGCTGCGCTTTGCAGGTGGGTTTGGAGCGCTACCCCATTGTTTTCAATGGGAAGGGGCGCTTTAGGAGCGGTAAATACACCGCTCCTACAGCGCTCCAAAGATGCGGCTTGCAGGACTTTTTTTCAGCGTCCTGCAAGCGCACCGCTCCAGTGTGAAAGCCCTCAGCACTTTAGCGCCTGAAAGCAGCCTCAGTGTGAAAGGGGTCTTACTCATCCCAGCATAGGGTACTGCATGATTTGACCTAGCAAGAGAGGTCATAAGTCAAGGTGAGCACATAGTTTGGAAGGTGGTTCGGAATCACTGAAGCACCAGCACTTTTTATTTGGAT
The DNA here is from genome assembly GCA_028564925.1 of Lithobates sylvaticus. Taxonomy (NCBI): domain Eukaryota; kingdom Metazoa; phylum Chordata; class Amphibia; order Anura; family Ranidae; genus Lithobates; species Lithobates sylvaticus. The sequence continues at coordinate 318,790,910 of CM053027.1, forward strand.
CCTATTGCTGTGGAGTCACTTAATTAATGCAAGCACTAGCACCTGTCATCTGGATCACATTGTTGAGAACCACTAAATGAACTGCACTTAATGGTTTTAAATGTTAAATGGTTTTAAAATAATGATATTGTATGCAAGTCATGGTATAATGTTTATATGTTGATGGTTTAATACAGTGGTTCTCAACCTCAGTCCTCAACTACCCCCAACAGGCAATGTTTGCAGGTTTTCCTTTATCTTGCACACGTGCATTATCAGAGTCAATAGCTTGGTATTTTGGACAGCTATTTTATCTAAGAGAAATTCCTAAAACATGGCTTGTTGGGGGTACTTGAGGACTGAGGTTGAGAACCATTGGTTTAATAAATACAGCACATAAGTCAAGTCACTATATGGTTTTAAAAGTTTAATGACTTTTTTGAAGGACTACACTTTATCCATTTTGGACTGAAATTTTTGTTTGGAGGAAGTTATACAGGCAAAAGCACTTTAATGATATTTTATGCAAGTCATGGTATAACGTTTATATGTTGATGGTTTAATACATATAGCACAGAGGGTATAGGCGCAGCAACATTTGCACTTTTTATTTACCTCACTTTGTGGGAACACAATAAGGTTGGATGTGGCCACCCATTATTAGCCCAGTTATACGTCATTTTTAAGTCCATCCATATAACAAGTGTCAGTGAAAAGGTCCATTACTAAATGAAAAATTCACTGGTGCTCTTAATAACACACCATTTCACCATAAGTGGTCTGGACACCTCCACCATTCAAATGCGCTTTCCAAATATTTAGACCCGCCAAAGCTAAGGTCAAAAACGCTAAAAGAATAAATCACCTCTGCTGCCTTTAAAGTGATTGTGAAGTCTTGTTTTTTTTTTTTTTTTTTCATACCTAGGAAATTACTTCTTTCTTCTATCTTATAAAGATGCACTGCACAGCCCACTTACTCCCTCCTGCTCTGAGCTAAGTGGGCGGTAGGGACAGATAGGTCAGAGCATGCAGCTCCAGCTCGCCTGTTACCTTCGCTATGTCTGTAACAACCACGGCAGAACAGAGAACTGGTCACGTCTAGGTATGAACCGAACGCCCCCCCGGTTCGGTTCGCACCAGAACCTGCGGACGTACCAAAAGTTTGCACGAATGTTAGAACCCTATTAATTACAATGGACACGAACGGTCGAAATCTAAAATGCTAATTATAACGGCCAATATGTATGTTATTGTCCTAAAAAGGGTTTGGGGACCCGGGTCCTGGCCCAGGGGACAAGTATCAATGCAAAAAGAAGTTTTAAAAACTGACGTTTTTTCTGGAGCAGTCATTTTAATGATGCATAAAGTGAAAAATAAAAAGTGAAATATTCCTTTAAATATCGTACCTGGGGGGTGTCTAAAGTATGCCTGTGAAGTGGCATGTGTTTCCCGTGTTTAGAACTGTCCCTGCACAAAATGACATTTGTAAAGGAAAAAAAGCCATTTAAAACTGCTTGCTTGTAATGTCTTGTCCTGGCAATATGGATGAAAATCTTTGAAAAAAATGGCATGGCTACCCCATCAGTCATCCTGTTTCAAAAATGAATTTGGCTGATTTATCACAGACTTGTCAGCAATTTTCAAAATCTAAACATGAATCATGTATGTCTTTTTCCTTTCTCCATTTTTTTTTTTTTTTTAGAAATTATTTTTATTGACAAAATTATAGCAACATACACACCACAGTCAGTTTCAATGCAAGATATACATGAACATATAGTGCAAACATATAAATGCCATGAAATACATCCTTTATCCATTTTTAATAAAGCAGCAGGCTAAAATATGATGGTTCAAACAACACCTGGGTTTTAATAAATTATACTCAATGTAATAGTTTATACATTAATAGTTTACTATGCCATTACAACTCCAATCTGTCAATCGATACATATAAGTACTGGCTATTGGCTTTTCTCTTAATTGAATCCCATGCAATACGTTTGATGCCACAGTTCATTGTGTAGTTATAGACTGTTATCTTTTTCACAAAATGCTTTAGGAAAAGAAAAAATATGGACAAAAATTATATTATAAGGAAAACAAAGAGACATACAAGCACACACTGTGCACTGTGTACAATATGATATAATAGAAGTGTGCATTAGAGAGAGAAGTTGCATGGCAGAAATGAGAATCTGAGCAGTACAATATTCCTCAGGTCAGAGGCACTGACAGTTTCTGAAAACTGAGCAATTTGTCAGTGTCAAGCATGTCCCCCTCCCAGCCTCCTCCCGTCCTATCCTTACTATGCAGGCCTCCAGTGCTAGCATTGGGGACACTTTGACAGTGTCCCCATTCTTTCCAATTAATTTCACTTGCTTTTTAAATTAGTGTTAACGAGCTGTCCTGCCACTATCCATCAGCAACCTTAAGGCCGGACCTTCAATAGAAAAAACCCACATGTATTTATCAGGCACAATGAGGTACTGTTTCAAGGATATAAAAAAAAAAAATATATATATATATATATATATATATAAAGACACCTCTGCCGTATCTTCCTCTTTTGTAAAGAGATTCACATCTGATGTGGTACTCCTGCTTCCACCAGCTATATAACAAAAATTGGAGATGCAATCTCAGTTTCAAAAGCATTTTACTTCAATCTTCATGCATATACAAGTAACAACTGCACAGTTTTGGACAGGAACTCTGTCCTTCATCAAGTTGCATGTAGGTACATACAACTTGATGAAGGATGAAGGATGGAGTTCCTGTCTGAAACTGTGGTTGCTACTTGTATATGCATGAAGATTGAAGTAAAACGCTTTTGAAACTGAGATTGCATCTCCAATTTTTTGTTTTATATATACACAGTATCTCACAAAATTGAGTACACCCCTCACATTTTTGTACATATTTTATTATATCTTTTCATGTGACAACACTGAATAAATTACACTTTGCTATAATGTAAAATAGTGAGTGTACAGCTTGTATAACAGTGTACATTTGCTGTCCCCTCAAAATAATTAAACACACAGCCATTAATATCTAACCCGCTGGTGTCATGTGACTCGTTACAAGGTCTCACACTGGACACTGAAATTTCAACATGGCATCTTATGGCAAAGAACTCTCTGAGGATCTGAAAAAAAAAAGAATTGTTGCTCTACATAAAGATGGCCTAGGCTATGAGAAGATTGCCAAGACCCTGAAACTGAGCTGCAGTACGGTGGCCAAGACTATACAGCTGTTTAACAGGACAGGTTCCACTTAGAACAGGCCTCACCATGGTCGACCAAAAAAGTTGAGTGCACGTGTTTAGCATCATAACCAGAGGTTGCCCTTGGGAAATAGACGTATAAGTACTGCCAGCATTGCTGCAGAGGTTGAAGGGGTGGGGGGGTCAGCCTGTTGGTGCTCAGACCATACACCGCACACTGCATCAAATTGGTCTGCATGGTTGTCATCCCAGAAGGAAGCCCACAAACAATTTGCTGAAGAGAAGCAGACTAAGGACATGTATTACTAGAACCATGTCCTGTGGTCTGAGACCAAGATAAACTTATTTGGTTCAGATGGTGTCAAGCGTGTGTGGCCACAACCAGGCGAGGAGTACAAAGACCAGTGTGTCTTGCCTATAGTCAAGCATGGTGGTATGAATGTCATGGACTGGGGCTGCATGAGTGCTGCCGGCACTGGGGAGCTACAGTTAATTGGGGGAACCATGAATGACAACATGTACTATGACATAATGAAGCAGAGCATGATTCCCTCCCTTTGGAGACTGGGCCGCAGGGCAGTATTACAACATGATAACGACCCCAAACACACCTCCAAGACAACCACTGCCTTGCTAAAGAAGCTGAGGGTAAAGGTGATGGACTGGCCAAGCATGTCTCCAGACCTAAACCCTACTGAGCACCTGTGGGGCATCCTCAAACAGAAGGAGCGCAAGGTCTCTAACATCCACCAGCTCCGTGATGTCGTCATGGAGGAGTGGAAGAGGACTCCAGTGTCAACCTGTGAAGCTCTGGTGAACTCCATACCCAAGAGGGTTAAGGCAGTGCTGGAAAATAATGGTGGGCACACAATATATTGACACTTTGGGCCCAATTTGGACATTTCTCACTTAGGGGTGTACTCACTTTTGTTTCCAGCGGTTTATACATTAATGGCTGTGTGTTGAGTTATTTTGAGGGGACAGCTAATTTACACTGTTATACAATCTGTACACTCACTATTACATTGTAGCAAAGTGTAATTTCTTCAGTGTTGTCACATGAACAGATATAATAAAATATTTACAAAAATGTGAGGGGTGTACTCACTTTTGTGAGCTACTGTATATATGTATATATACACACCCGTTGTTTAGATGCAACATAGAATGAAATCATAATAGCAAAAATAAATAAATTACAAAATATTATGTAGGATTTATTTAGTGCCAACAGTTTGCACAGTGTATTACAATATAAAGGGAGAAAGTAAAGTTTCAATGCAATAAAATACAAGAGGGTTAAAAGGGCCTTGCTCGCTCAAAAGAACTTACAAACTAATAGGGTGATGCAAGTGGTACAAAAGTTAATAACTGTGGGGATAAGTTGATGGAGGAGTTAAAAGTTCAGCTTTGAATTGGAGGTGGAATAGACATCCCTGAATACATGAATTTTTAGGGATCGCATAAAGGTAGCCAGAGCAGGAGATAGCCAGACAGATTAAAGCAGGGGGTTCCAGAGGAAAACTAACACATCAAACTTTTCATTTTATTTTGGATACAGCAAGGGAGGGTTATAAGCCGTCACATTTTTTTCACCATCTATGTCACGTTTTGGAGATTACCCTTCACTTCCTGTCCCATAGCCAAACAGGAAGTGAGAGAAAATCCCTGTAAATTAAGCGATTCTCTTGGGGACCCTTAGGTCCCCAGAACTAGTGTCCCTATTTGAAGATTTCCCCTCTATTACTTTTCTGGGGACAACCCAGAATTTGGGATTTTCTTTACTTAAATTTTTAAGGAAAATGAAAAACAGGACAAATAGAAAGGATGCATCTACCTAACGAGGGCACAAGCAACAATAAAAACTGACAGGTGTTCTAATCCCTCTCCATTCTATCCAAAACTAAAAAAAAAAAAAGTTTTGCCTTTAGTTATAATTTATGTTAAATACAGGCTCAATGGGAGGTTAAATGGTTTAGAGCTTTGTCTATTCTTTTTAATGTACGGAGAATGCTCCTGCAGATAAGCATCTACTTTAATATTACAGGTACAGGGAATATGTAGGAATTATGTGTGTATGTGTGTGTTAGAAATGCGTTGAAAGATTCCAGCCATGAACTTAGAAGAGAGTGGGGAGGGATCTCACAGGTCTCCTGCTGCTCAGCATTAAGTTTTCAAGACATATAAAATGTACTGCTTTATACACCCATACATTATCTCTTAACAGCCTTTTCATTCTGAGAGCTTCAGCTTCAGAATAAATCAACATTCTGCAATTCTAGTGCATGAAATACTAAGAAAGTAGTTTATGCCCTGGTATGCTACTGAAACTGGTAGGGTAGCCTACCTAAAAGTAATACTTTAGTTAAAGCTGGGTGAGTCCCTGGCTCATTATGTGCCTCAGATACAACAACAACCATGGAACATACTGTATTCCTTGCCATCTGGGAGTTTTGGGTGTTCCCAGTTCCCACATCTGTGTGACCCAGTTCCTCCTGTTGTATTCTCGATAACATCAAATATATACAAATCAAGAAACCCATTATATGAAGCCAAGTGCATTCCTCTTAACAATGATAAAATTGGACAATGATGTTTATCTAGCTAGGTCTATAAATCTGTCACTAAAAATGTATTAAAAGTTGCCATAGATGCAACAGTGCTATTGGCATGCATTACCAAGGGTAATACAAATGAGACTTACATTTCACCATGAAAATGTTTTCTTTTAAACTTTTACTTTACCAACAGCCTACATATGTGCCCTAACTCGACATCAGAGCACTCTGTGCGATATGTTAATCAATGCACATACACAGCTAACCTCCCATGGTCCTCCCACTGAGTGTGGAGCCAAAGGCTTCAAAGCTCACTTAACTGAAAAGGATCTAAAGGAATACCGACAATGCATTTATCATTTACATACATCCAGGATAGTGTAAATAAACAGTACACTTAACTGAATGAATGAATGAATGAATGATTTGTATAGCGCTGCAACTGCGAACTGAATCGCCTCGAGGCGCTTGACTGCTCTTGTTGGGATGCCATGTTTAGAAGAGGTGGGTCTTGAGTTTTTTCCTGAAGGCCTGATGGTTTTCTTCCATGCGGATGTTGTTTGGTAGAGCATTCCATAGCCGGGGTCCCTGTACTGCGAATCTTCGTTCTCCCTTCGATTTGTAGCGGGCTTTGGGGATGAGAAGGCGATTTTGGTTTGTTGATCGAAGGCTGCGATTCGGTATGTATTTTTCTATTTTCTCACAAAGGTATTGAGGCGCATTTCCTTGTGTACATTTGTGGGTGAGGCAGAGGGTCTTGAATGTGATCCTGTCTTTTACCTTGAGCCAATGGAGCATCCTTAGGGATGGGGAGATGGATTCCCAGGGTTTCTGAGATTGGTATAGTTTTAATTTTAGACTTTGTACAATAAACAACATACAGTGGTGTGAAAAAGTGTTTGCCCCCTTCCTCATTTCCTGTTCCTTTGCATGTTTGTCACACTTAAGTGTTTCGGAACATCAAACCAATTTAAACAATAGTCAAGGACAACACAAGTAAACACAAAATGCAATTTGTAAATGAAGGTGTTTATTATTAAAGGTGAAAAAAAATCCAAACCATCATGGCCCTGTGTGAAAAAGTGATTGCCCCCTAAACCTAATAACTGGTTGGGCCACCCTTAGCAGCAACAGCTGCAACCAAGCGTTTGCGATAACGTGCAATGAGGCTTTTACAGCGTCCTGGAGGAATTTTGGCCCACTCATCTTTGCAGAATTGTCCTAATTCAGTTACATTAGAGGGTTTTCGAGCATGAACGGCCTTTTTAAGGTCATACCACAACATCTCAATAGGATTCAGGTCAGGACTTTGGCTAGGCCACTCCAAAGTCTTCATTTTGTTTTTCTTCAGCCATTCGGTGGTGGACTTGCTGGTGTGTTTAGGATCATTGTCCTGATGCAGAACCCAAGTTCGTTTCAGCTTGAGTACACGAACAGATGGTCGGACATTCTCCTTCAGGATCTCTTGGTAGACAGCAGAATTCATAGTTCCTTTTATCACGGCAAGTCTTCCAGGTCCTGAAGCAGCAAAACAGCCCCAGACCATCACACTACCACCACCATATTTTACTGTTGGTATAATGTTCTTTTTCTGAAATGCAGTGTTCCTTCTACGCCAGATATACTTGGACACACACCTTCCAAAGAGTTCCACTTTTGTCTCATCGGTCCACAGAATGTTGTCCCAAAAGTCTTGGGGATCATCAAGATGTGTTGTGGAGAAATTGAGACGAGCTTTGATGTTCTTTTTGCTCAGCAGTGGTTTTCTCCTTGGAACTCTGCCATGCAGGCCATTTTTGCCCAGTCTTTTCCTGATGGTGGAGGCATGAACGCTGACCTTAACTGAGGCAAGTGAGGCCTGCAGTTCCTTGGACGTTGTTGTGGGGTCTTTTGTGACCTCTTGGATGAGTCGTCGCTGCGCTCTTGGGGTAATTTTGGGCGGCCGGCCACTCCTGGGAAGGTTCACCACTGTTCCATGTCTTCGCCATTTGTGGATAATGGCTCTCACTGTGGTTCGCTGGATTCCCAAAGCTTTGGAAATGGCTTTATAACCCTTTCCAGACTGATAGATCTCAATTACTTTCTTTCTCAATTGTTCCTGAATTTCTTTGGGTCTCGGCATGATGTGTAGCTTTTAAGGATCTTCTGGTGGACCTTACTGTGTCAAGCAGCTCCTATTTAAGTGATGCCTTGATTGTGAACAGGTGTGGCAATAATCAGGCCTGGGTGTGGCTAGAGAAATTGAACTCAGGTGTGGACAACCACAGTTATAGTATGTTTTAACAAGGGGGGCAATCACTTTTTCACACAGGGCCATGATGGTTTGGATTTTTTTTCACCTTTAATAATAAACACCTTCATTTACAAATTGCATTTTGTGTTTACTTGTGTTGTCCTTGACTATTGTTTAAATTGGTTTGATGTTCCGAAACACTTAAGTGTGACAAACATGCAAAGGAACAGGAAATGAGGAAGGGGGCAAACACTTTTTCACACCACTGTACCTGCTTAGTTTTATGATATTTTAATTAGGTTTGATTACAGGATAAGCAGAGAATCAACAATGAGACAGCATGGTGGCTAACTAGTAGTCACACCTGCCTTGCTGGACTAGGGTTCTGAACTAAGATACCACTAGGGACATTGTGTGCATTCAATTTGCATGTTCTTCCTATGTTTCTGTGAGTTTTCTCTGGCTGTTGTGATTTTCCTTCAAGAAACCAATAACATTCTTGTATTTTAATTGATGGTCTGAAGATTACTATTCATACAGTGTGTCTGTAAACCTATAGTAAACAGAGAGTTCCTTAGAGGAATAGCCTGATATGTTTCAATATACCATATATACTCGAGTATAAGTCGATCCGAATATAAGCCGAGGACCTACTTTTACTACAAAAAAATGGGAAAACTTATTGACCCGAGTATAAGCCGAGGGTGAGCCTTTACTGTGTCCATTGCATGCCTCACTGTATGCCTCTGTGTCCATTACATGCCTCACTGTATGCCTCTGTTTCCATTACATATGCCTCACTGTATGCCTTTGTGTCCATTACATGCCTCACTGTATGCCTCTGTGTCCATTACATGCCTCACTGTATGTATCACTGTATGCCTCTATGTCCATTACATGCCTCAGTGTATGCCTCTATGTCCATTACATGCCTCAGTGTATGCCTCTGTGTCCATTGCAGCCTCAGTGTATGCACTGCCGATCTCCCTACCTGATCATCCGTGTCATGCAGTCAGATGACGGCCATCCAGTGTTCAAAAGCCGCGCCTCCTCCTTGTCCTCGTCCTCCGTGATAGGGGGAACACTCAGTTTCCCAGCAGTCAGTATGCAGTGTTCCGCCTATCACAGACATCCTCTCGTTCTTGTCCATGGGATGAGAATGAGAGGACGTTCGTGATAGGCGGAACACTGAACACTGACTCACTGCGTGTTCTCCTATCATGGACGAGGATGAGGAGGAGGTGCGGCTTTTGAACACTGGTCGGCTGCCGTCTGACTGCATGACACGGCTAAGTGTTCCACCAAGGAGGCGTGGCTTTTGAACACTGGTCGGCTGCTGTCTGAGCATTACACGGCTGATCAGGTAGGGAGATGGCACAGTGACTCGAGTATAAGCCGAGGGGGGCACTTTCAGCACAAAAAAATGTGCTTAAAAACTCGGCTTATACTCGAGTATATACGGTATGTAATATTTAAGGCTTTCCCTAAAGTCGGCCATAGACAGTTCAAATTGATAGCTATAGCCGCTAGCAATAATCACTGTGTTCTCCCAGCTGGGACGACTCCCTACCCTTGCTGAGAGAACACTGACTGTGTTGATGGGGGAATCTATCTATGGCCAGCTTTATGTTTCATTCAACCCAAAAAATATAATAAATAAAATAAACAATATTTTGCTATTTGTACAGCTGCCCAAACCTAAGCAGATCATAGACAGTTTGAATCTCGACTAGTTCAACGGGGACCGATGAGATTTGAACCATGCATGGGCAGGCTGATTGTACCCAAGTTGATTGTTTGATCAACTTGGGTACAACAAGCCTTCCGGATTTTCATGTGAATATTGCCAGCGGCTATAGCACAAGCAATAATCACTGTGTGTTCTCCTGGCCGTGGTTGGGAGAAAGAAAATCGCTCCATCTATAGATGGCTTTAGACAGACAGGCCACCTGGTAAAATCTATCCCAGGTAAAGACATCTCAACAAAGAAAGCCATGCACAGTGATAACTACTTATCTTGACCCCCCTCCCCAATATCATACAGGGGACAATAAAAGTGGTTGTAAGTGATCTATGTGGTCTATTTCATCTTGGGCATTCAATATTAGAGCAAACGTCTTGTCTGAAAACAATCTACATGAATTCTTGTAACTGTATGTGCATTTAAGTTATAAATATATATAATATTTGAAAGAAGAGAAAACTTTCAAAGGTTGTAACATACTATAATTATAGTTATATCTTAGTATTATTATTGAATATAATGCAAAGAGATGCTTACCAGATAGTTATGTGATCATTCTGAGGTTCAGTTTCTAAAATTGTGAAGTTTATGTGTATTCCAAATCCTACTGGAACAGTAACGATCCAGGAACAGTCCTGAGAGTTTGGGTACTGATTAGGGAAGCCAGGGGAATAGATGGAGCCATTGAATGCTGTGACATTTCCTCCACACGGTACTAAACGGGACATGCAAGAGCAGTCAAAACAAATCCAATGTTAATCAGAGAAAGACATTTATTCAACTGAAAAATCCTATATATGTGCATATATATATACATACATATAAATATAAAGAGTCTTCACTAGAAACATGCACGTAACCCCACTATGAACTGACTTAATACAGTGATTTAAATGAATTTTCTGTGGAACACAAACTGAAAGATTTATTTTAGTTGTTGAGCGTATATTAGCTTTTTTTTAACAAAGCAGTCCTGGGAGCTGAACTTATTGATTCTTCTCTTTGGAGAGCATTTTCCATGTATTCATATAGTATCACAGGCTCTTTACAGGATCCTGTATAAAAAAGTATGCAGCCCAAACAAGTGAAATAAGAAGTTTAGTTTAATGTCTCGCTGTCAGCAAGGCAGGAAATGTGAAGAAATCACAGTGATGGGAATACAGAAAATAACATCTAGCCCTATGCCATTCTCTCCAAAACTGAAAAAAAATGGTAATTAAATTTGTCAAAAATCTAATTTGATTGGGAACAGCTTAGTGAACATGCAGACCCAAATGCTATGTACATTTTCATTATTTCTCTTATTAAACCTATAATTTCCATTTATTTGTTTGCTTTTAATAACCCTCTCTAATAATACCTAGTTATAGCTGAGTATTACATTTCCCAGATGTCTCTACTTTTGGCAAAACATCATTAAGCTGGATCAGTTCCATAGCTTGCAAATAATTACATATACATTATATTAAGGGAAACTGCTAAATTAGAATATTACTCAAAGTGTTATTTTAACACATGCATACAGAGAAACAAACATGTAGTCATTAATTTTAGCTTTTACAAAAGTTTCAGAACATTACCTTTTCTTAAGATTTTAACAGGCAATTAAAATGTATTTTATATACATTTGGTTAATTTAAGAAAACGACTAAACCACAGTAATTCAAAATAACCTATCAACAGTCATCTTTTCTTATTCCTGCCCTAACTTACGAGAAGTAAGAATAATTTTCTTGCTTTGGGCTACTGTATTTTACACTTTATCAGTTAATTTTTGGATGCTTTAAAAAAAAAAAAGCCTGATTTTGTGTTATATAGCTAAACTACATGCACTACTTCCGCAGTCACATATTATTATACAAGACATTGATACAGTCAAGGAAACCACAAATTTGGTAGTTGCTGCTCTAACACACTTACCCTCACACCTGGGAAATGGATGATCCCAGTTTCTATTGGTGCCATGCTGACAGGTCAACACAGGATGACCTATCAGTTGATACCCAGGAGAACACTCAAAAGAGATTGACTGCCCCACATTATAACCGGCTCCTCGGACTACACCATGGGAGAAAGGTTCGGGGTCTGGACACTCTTGAAGCTCATATGCTGCAGAAAGAAATTATATATTAAATATGTAAAACTTCCAAAATACTACTAGAAATATTAAAATGCCAACAAAGTGTACAGTTACTCAGGCTAATAATAATAGTAATAATAATAATAATAACAGTATCAGTAGAAAAGGGGATTAACACTGTTAAAACAAAAATGTGTGCAGCCTTGATCATCACACCTATTACAGGTTAGTAGGACATCCCATTCCAAAACCATGGGCTTTAACATGGAGTTGTCTACCCTCCCTCCCCTTTTTGTGGCAACAACAGCCTCTATTCTTCCGAAAAGGTATGGCATGGAGTGTATCTGTGAGAAATTGTACCCATTAAGGCAAATTTGTGGGTCAGGTACTGATGCTGGACAAGAAGACTTAGTTCTCAACCAATGTTCCAATTCATCCCAAAGGTGTTTAATAGAGTTGAAGTCAGGGCAAGCCACTCTAACACCACAACCTCCAACTTTTTAAACCAGTCAGTTTTTGATCGTGTGTCTTCACTAAAGTGCTGAAAGCTGATTTCTGTTTTTGTTGAATACTACACTACATTGCTCTTAGCAGCACGTTAAAAATAAATTCCACCTTGCAGTCAGCACAACAGCAAAGGAAGGTTAACCAGTCTTTCTGTGTCTATTTTAAAGAGGTTTCTAATGACCCCAGTGTTCCAATTTAAGTGTTGATGACCCAATATAAGGCATTTTCACTCTTGCAATATTGTAATCTTGTATTCATGCTTCACAAAGTAAAGGTAAATTTTTGTTAAATGGTTCTTGCTGTGGAATCCCTGCTAAAAAGAGACCACTTAGAATTCCCTGTTTACCATGAAAATCCCCAAATAACCTTTGGAGCATAGCATAGTTTTGTTTTGCATTATAATAAGTTTTGTTTCTTAAAAACACAAACTGTTATCTCCTTAAATCAAACCAGTCTTGTTTAAAATTCTGAAACGGATCAACAGTGTTAGACAAAGTACTTATAATTGCCTGTATGTACCGCTTTTCCATCCAGAGCTTGAAGTGCTCGATATGCATACAACAAATCTACATCCCTCCACTATAGTTCTGCATTGCAATTAACCATAGTCTTGTGACCAATAAAGAGACCTGGTTTGAACTGGGATTTTACTACAGGTACTGCAAGACAATACTTGAATATTGAATGCCCCAGGTGTAGAACCTTCTGGAGGTGCTCAGTGTATGTGATTGTTTTTGAAAGAGAAAGGCTTTGAAAAAAAACAAACATCCATACTCACCCCTATTCTGCAGCATCTAACACCGAGAAGCAATCACATGACCAAAAAAATACCTAACTGTGCTGTGCATATAACCTCTGTGCTAAACTAGAATGTAAAACTAAATGTAAAATGAACTCCCTTCATAAAGATTTAACATTTGTACTTATTACAACAAATAAAAACATGAATTGTTTTGTACAAAAATCAGAATGTGTATACACTGTACCGTATGTATGTATATAGTACTGTGCAAAAGTTTTAGGCAGGTGTGAAGAAATTCTATAGTGTAAGAATGCTTTAAAGAAATATATATTTTAAAGTGGTTGTTAAGCCACTGCTATAAAAATCTCCCATCCCCTCTGTAACATAACAATATGTGTCCCTGTGCCTGTGTTATATAAAAAAAAAATGCAGATTATACCATATATCAGAGCAGCTCCCGATGCTCATGTGACTCCTTGGCTCTCCCCTCTGCCCAGCTGACAGCTCCAGTGGGCGGGGACGTGCACTCCCGATGATGTCAGCCAGGAAGTAGGGGAAGAGAGGGGAGAGAGAGCTGAGGAGTCATGTGAGCTATGATATAGGTACAGATCGGCATATTTTTTATATAACACAGCCACAGGGACACATATTGTTATGTTACAGAGGGGATGGGAGGATTTTATAGTAGTTATAAAAGCAGCAAGAGGGGAGGGAGCGGGCACTGACACAAGCAAACAGGCAGGGAGGGGGGGACAGAGAAGGACAGAGCAGGGCTGCAGATGATGGAGGCATGTGAACTGACCACGGTGTCAGGGCTCAGCAGCCATAATAAACCATGGTTAGTTTACAGGGGGGAGGGATAGCCAGGCAGGATAAGCCTGTTTTTTTAGGTGATAGAAGGGGTCAAATTACACAGCACAAGCACTGTGCTGTATAACATATTTTTTTCTAGGTTAACACACACTTTAAATTGTTTATTTATTATCAATTTACAAAATGCAAATTAGTGAACAGAAGAAAAATTTTAATCAAATCAATATTTGGTGTGACTATCCTTTGGTTTCAAACCAACACACTTGCACACTTTATACACTGTCATGGATTTTGTAGGATTAGAGAGGTTTATGAATAACGATTATACCAAGCAGGCGCTAATAATCATCAATTTCATATGTAGCTTTAAACACTGTCATTAACTGAAACATAAACAGCTGGGTAGCTTAAACTGGACGAGGAACTCTTCTACTAAGGTGAGGTTGTGGAAGACAGTTTCATATTACAGCTCATACACCATGGCAAGACTTAGCACAGCAACAATACACAAGGTAGTTATACTGCATCAGCAAATATTTCAAAGCAGACTGGGGTTTCAAGATGTGCTGTTCAAGCTCTTTTGAAGAAGCACAAAGAAAAAAGCAATATTGAGGGCCACATAAGCAGTGGTCTGACAAAGCAACCTATCGTAGAAGATGAAAGACACATCATGCTTACTTCTCTTCAATATCGGAAGATGTCCAGCAGTGCCATCAGAACAAAACTGGTGGAAACCAGTGGGACCCAGGTACTCCTATCTACTGAAGAAGTCTGGCCAGACATGGTCTTTATGGAAGAATTGCAGCCAAAAAGCCATACCTCCAACGTGGAAACAAGGCTAAGCGACTAAACAATGCAAAACAATATAGGAACTGGAGTGCAAATCAGTGTCTGCAGGCAACAGTGAATCATGGTGGAGATTCCTTACACGTTTGGGGCTGCATTTCTGTAAATGGAGTTTGAGATTTGGTCAGGATCAATGGTGTCCTCAATACTGAGAATAACAGGGAGATACTTAAGCCATGCCATCAGGGAGGTATGTGATGGGCCCCATCACTGCAGCAAGACAATGACCCCAAACCTACAGCCAATGTCATTAAGAACTGTCTTCCTTGTAAATAAGAACAAGGAGTCCTGGAAGTGATGGTTTGGCTCCCACAGAGTCCTGATCTCCACATCATGGGGTCTGTCTGGGATTACATGAAGAGACAGAATAATTTGAGGCAGCCTACATCCACAGAAGATTTGTGGTTAGTTCTCTAAGAGGTGTGGAGCAACTTACCTGCTGAGTTTCTTCAAAAACTGTGTGCACATTTACCTAGAAGAATTGATGCTGTTTTAAAGGCAAAGGGTGGTCACACCAAATATTGATTTGACTTGGATTTCTCTTCTGTTCATTTACTGTCCATTTTGTTAATTGATACAAATAATCTATTAACACTTCTATTTCTATTTCTGAAAGCATTCTTAATTTACAGTATAAAGTGCCTAAAATGTCTGCACAGTAGGATATATATAACAGTTCAAAATAGATAACAAAAATCTTCAAATCTATCAAACTGACTGTATGAAAGACAATCAAAAACCATGATCCAAAACGTGACTTCCACCTTCCCCTGTGGACATTCTCTCACCTTAAACAATGGACCTTTAACCAGTTGGCCACCAGCCGCCGCAGTTATACCACGGCAGATTGGCTTGGCTGCGCAAAACGACGTACTGGTATGTTGGTTCTTGCACTGGCTTTTGCGGGTGCGCGCCCGCCAATGGAGGCAGACGAACACATGCGGGAGCTCATGACTTAATGTCCGCCAGCCAGACGCACACACGTGGGAGCTCGTGACTCAATGTCCGCCAGCCACCTGCGATCACGGAAAAGAGGCAGAACGAGGATCTGCCTTTGTAAACAAGGTGAATCCCCTATCTGACAGGGGAGGAGAGAGAGATCAGCTGTTCTTAGTGATCAGGAACAGCGATCTCTTTCTACTCCCAGTGAGCCCATTCCCCTGACAGTTAAAAAAACATCTCCCTAGGGAACACTTAACCCTTTGATCACGACTAGTGTTAACCCCTTCCCTGCCAGTGCCATTTATACAGTGATCAATGCATTTTTTTTTTATAGCACTGATCACTGTATTGGTGTCACTGGTCACTTAGGGTCAGATTTGTCCACCGCAATGTCGCAGTCCTGCTAAAAATCGCAGATTGCCACCATTACTAGTAAGAACAATAAAAAAATAAAAAGTCCCTAAATCTTTCCCTTATTTTGTAGACGCTTTAACTTTTGCGCATCAATATACGCTTATTACGATTTTTTTACCAAAAATATGTAGCAGAATACATATTTGCCTAAACTGATGAATAAATCTGTTTATATATATATTTATATTTATTTTTATTTTATTTTTGGATATGTATTATAGCAAAAAGTTAAAAATATTGTTTTTTTTTCAAAATTGTCGGTCTTTTTTTGTTTATAGCGGGAAAAAAAATTCACAGAGGTGATCAAATACCACCAAAAGAAAGCTCTATTTGTTGGAAAAAAAGGACATAAATTTTGTTCGGGTACAGCGTCGCATAACCACGCAATTGTCAGTTAAAGTAACACAGTGTTGTATCACAAAAATGGCCTGGTCAGGAAGTGGGTAAATCCTTTTGGGGCTGAAGTGGTTAAAGGAGTTAAAGGGGTTAAAGTCTCAAGGATTTTCACCTTAATGCATTATGCATTAAGGTGAAAAACCTTCTGAGGTGCAGCTGCCCCCCAGAGCCCCCCTTTTTCTTACCTGAACCCGATCATTCCAGCGATGAGCACGAGCCCAGCAGCTCCAGCCAGCTCCTCATTGTATAGGTTGATAGCATCAGGAGCCAATGGCACAGGACACGGGAGCCGGGCGCGGGGCCGAGTCCTGCTATCTGTGTCAATGGACACAGCAGCGGAACTTGAGTGTACGCCCGCACGAGTGCACCCATGGAAACAGCTCTGTGTGGGGGCACTCAGTGAGGAAGAGGGGCCAGGAGCACCGCTGGGGCTCCTCAGAAAAGAAGGATTGGGGGCGATCTGTGCAAAACCCTTGCACAGAGGCGGCAACTAGGACATGTTTGTTATTTTGTTTAATTATTTTTAAATGAACAATCACTTTAAATCATAAAAGGTCTGAAATAGCATTTACCCTTTAAGCTACAGCTATTATAAAACATCCACTCCTGGTTCCTTTTGTTGAAGGTAAAACTCAAAAGAAGCAGAGAAACTCCTACTGTTCTCAGTAAATGAAAACCAATTTATTGAAGCAAAATACAGTATATTGCACTTACACGTTTAATATTCAGACAACCTCTAAACTAGGGTACTTTGCCCAAAAATCGCTCTGAAAAGATGCCAGTGTCTTTCCAACACTCAATTTGCAAGATTTAAAGATTTTATTATTTATTTTGAACAATTTATTCAGCTGTATGCATTGTGACTAAGGATGAGCCCGGTGTTCGATTCAAACCCATGTTCGAATCGAGCACCGGGTGTTCGCTCGCTCGGCGAGCCCAGAACTATTGGGGCCGCTCGCATCAAATTCGTGTGATGCGAGCGGCCCCGCAATCACAGCGCCGGCAGCGAGGAGAGCCATAATTGGCTACAGGCAGGATGCCTGTAGCCAATTATAGCTCAGGGGCTTTAGTACACGCCCCACGGTATAAGAGGCCGCCGCGCCGGCGGCCTCGCATATTATGTTTCAGACAGTGTCAGCGTGTCAGTGTGCTGCTGACTGCTGACAACAATATGTGCTTTATTTCTGGGGATATGTGTGTGCATGCTGTTAGAACAGCATTGCAGTATCACATCTGGGGGGTGTCTATAGGTGGCCTGTGAAGGAGGGCAGGTTTCCTGTGCTTAGAACTTTCCCTGCAAAAAAGTGTCATTTTTGCAGGAAGAAAGCTATTTAAATCACTCGCGGCTAATGAATTGATGGCTCCTGTAACACAGAGAGCTGTCATTCATTAATAAAAAACAAAAAAAAAATGCGTAGGGGTCCCCCCAAATTCAATAACCAGGCCCTTCAGGTCTGGGATGGATATTAAGGGGAACCCCAGCCAAAAAAAAAAAATGGCGTAGGGTCCCCCTCAAAATCCATACCAGACCCTTGAGGTCTGGTATGGATTTTAAGGGGAACCCTAGCCAAAAAAAATGGCGTGGGGTCCCCCTCAAAATCCATACCAGACCCTTATCCGAGCACGCAACCTGGCAGGCCGCAGGAAAAGAGGGGGGGACGAGAGCGCCCCCCCTCTCGCCTGAACCGTACCAGGCCACATGCCCTCAACATTGGGAGGATGCTTTGGGGGTCTAAGACCCCTAAAGCACCTTGTCCCCATGTTGATGAGGACAAGGGCCTCTTCCCCACAACCCTGGCCGGTGGTTGTGGGGGTCTGCGGGCGGGGGGCTTATCGGAATCTGGAAGCCCCCTTTAACAAGGGGACCCCCAGATCCCGCCCCCCCCCCCTGTGTGAAATGGTAAGGGGGTACAAAAGTACCCCTACCATTTCACCAAAAAAGTGGCAAAAATGGTAAAAATGACAGGAGACAGTCTTTGACAATTCCTTTATTAAAATTCTTCTTTCTTCTTTCTTCATCCTTCGGTTTCTTCATCTTCTCCTTCCTTCATCTTCTTCCATCTTCTTCTTCCATTTTCTTCTTCCTCCGATCCGCTTCTTCTTGCGCTGGTCTTCTCGTCCTTCTCGTCCAGCATCTTCTTCCGTCGGCGTCGGCGTCGGTGTCGGTGTCGGTGTCTCTGTCTCTTCTTGGGCCGCTCCACGCAATGGGAGGCTCCCGCTGTGTGAGGCTCCGCTCCGTCTGACAGGTCTTTTATAATGGAGGGCACCTGGTGACCCCGCCCCCTCTGACGCACAGGGACGTCATGGGGAATTCCATGATGGCTTTCCCCATGACGTCAGAGGGGGGCGGGGTCACCAGGTGCCCTCCGTTTTAAAAGACCTGTCAGATGGAGCGGAGCCTCACACAGCGGGAGCCTCCCATTGCGCGGAGCGGCCCAAGAAGACACCGACACCGACGCCGACGCCGACGGAAGAAGATGCTGGACGAGAAGGACGAGAAGACCAGCGCAAGAAGAAGCGGATCGGAGGAAGAAGAAAAATGGAAGAAGAAGATGGAAGAAGATGAAGGAAGGAGAAGATGAAGAATCCGAAGGATGAAGAAAGAAGAAAGAAGATTTTAATAAAGGAATTGTCAAAGACTGTCTCCTGTCATTTTTACCATTTTTGCCACTTTTTTGGTGAAATGGTAGGGGTACTTTTGTACCCCCTTACCATTTCACACAGGGGGGGGGGGGGGATCTGGGGGTCCCCTTGTTAAAGGGGGCTTCCAGATTCCGATAAGCCCCCCGCCCGCAGACCCCCACAACCACCGGCCAGGGTTGTGGGGAAGAGGCCCTTGTCCTCATCAACATGGGGACAAGGTGCTTTAGGGGTCTTAGACCCCCAAAGCATCCTCCCAATGTTGAGGGCATGTGGCCTGGTACGGTTCAGGCGAGAGGGGGGGCCGCTCTCGTCCCCCCCTCTTTTCCTGCGGCCTGCCAGGTTGCGTGCTCGGATAAGGGTCTGGTATGGATTTTGAGGGGGACCCCACGCCATTTTTTTTGGCTAGGGTTCCCCTTAAAATCCATACCAGACCTCAAGGGTCTGGTATGGATTTTGAGGGGGACCCTACGCCATTTTTTTTTTTTTCTGGCTGGGGTTCCCCTTAATATCCATCCCAGACCTGAAGGGCCTGGTTATTGAATTTGGGGGGACCCCTACGCTTTTTTTTTTTTCATTTTTTTTATTTTTTTTATTTTTTATCAATGACTTTTTTTTATGAATGAGTTTCAATGAATCACTGTTCTCTGTGTTACGGGAGCCGTGAATTAACATTAGCCGCGAGTGATTTTAAATAGCTTTTTTACTTTCAAAAATGACACTTTGCGCAGAGACAGTTCTAAACACGGGAAACATGCGCCCCTTTACAGGCATACTATAGACACCCCCCAGGTACGAAATTTAAAGGAATATTACACTTTTATTGTTGCATTATTAAAATCACTGCTCCTGAAAAAACGGCCGTTTTTAAAAAAAAAATTTGCATTGATACATGTCCCCTGGGGCAGGACCCAGGTCCCCAAACACTTTTTATGACATTAACATGCATATTAGCCTTTAAAATGAGCACTTTTAATTTCGAACGTTCGCATCCATTATAACTAATAGGGTTCTAAAGCTCGCACGGACTTTAGGTCCGTTCGCGGGTTCTGGTGCGAGCCGAACGGGGGGGTGTTCGGCTCATCCCTAATTGTGACATTGCGACTCCTTGCCACCGTGAAAATGGTTGTAGAAAGGACACAGGGTTTGCACGTATGCAGAGTGCAGGACTCCAAAGTATCGATTATGAGAGGAGAAAACTGTTTTTACAGCTTTCCCCAGATTTTGGCATTCCCAGATTAGGCTCCATAGTTTGGAGATTTCAAAGTGCTTTGGAAGGGAAGAGATCTCAAACCCAGTGTCCAGGTCTTGCAGACTGTGAGTGCAACCCTTATAATGATAGCTGTGGGCATAGTTCAGAGCTCCGGTTTGGAGACAAACCTGTGTTTCTGCTAGGAGACAGAGGTACTCTACTCAAGAGTCAGCATTCCATGCTGGAGGAGAGATGATACAGTATGTCCATAGGACTGAGATAGTTGAGGTGGCTAAGCGAGTGAAAGAGACTGAAAGAGAGTCTGGGAAACAGAGAGAGCTGGGACAACTAGGTGACTAATAGAGTTTGTAAGTCTCAGAGGAGTGAGAGAGCCTGTGTCAGAAGAACCCCTATTGAAAGGCCAGGAGGAAGGAGTTATAAGTACAGGCTGAGTCAACCAGGAAAAGCCCAGAGAGCCAGGAGATTTGGGTGAGACGGACTGAGGGACCTGTGACAAGTGCAACAGTGCTACTTAAAGAAAGCAAGGTGGATTGGTATTTTCCATGACTTGTTTTTCTAGTGAAAATCCCCAGCATGGGCAACTGTTCATGGACTTTATTTTTGCTTTTGTTTAATAAAAGTGGGCTGGCAAGGCTTAACCACAGTTCTGACAGGTGTGGACTCACTAAAAGTTGCTTCTTCCGTTGAGCTGAATTCCCCAATATCACAACCTATACTGTATATCGCATTTTGATTTTTGTTCACATCACTTTACAAGTTTATTTTTATTAATTATTTACTGTACAATATGTTTTATGAAGAGTTCATTTTAATTTTAGTTTAGCACAGAGGTCATAAGCATGGCACCGTAAAAAAATGTTTTGTTTATCATAGTGATTATATCTTTATAAGTACTATCATCTAAATTAGAAAATAAGGTTGTGTGTTAAGAGATGATCACATGACCACTGATCGCTCAGTTCCAGGTGGAGAGCGGTGACTTTTATCCAAATTTCAATTCGGACACCCCATCCTCTACTCATTTCCATAACATAGGGGAAGTGTTCTGTAGTACACAGAAGAGAACTGGGCTGGGCTCATAACTATGCCTCAGATTTGAATGAAGCACAGGCAGCGTGCTGCTGAAGTTAAGATGGTGCCCCCTGGATATCTAGCAGAATTTGTTTTTCTGTACTTGCAACATTTTTTTAAAGGCCGTTTCATTAAAAAAAAAAAAAAAAAACTGCAGGTAAAAGCACAGATAAATAAATTATTTTAAATACATGTGTGCAGTGTTTTTTTTCTTTACATAAATTATAAAATAAAATTGACTAGTCAGTTCCCTAGTATTCTTCCTTCTTGCATGTCATATCCCTCCCTGCATCTGGGAGTGTCTAATTACTGCCTGACAGCTTTGAGTCTACTGTGCTGCTGATATCACATCCAAGATGGCAATACCCAGCATCCCTCTCACTGGATGTCTGCACAAGGCATGCTTTTAGAGGAAAGTAATATACTTTTGGAAGAGGAAAATATTTAAAGTATACAGACAAAATTCCTTGAGCATCATGATTAGAGAAATGATTTGGTGCACAGGGCACTGATTTGTGAATGTGGCAGAGTTCGGGGGTTAGAAGTAAGTAACGCAAATGGTGCAGGAGTCAGGAGTAAGTAATGAAAATAGTGTAGGGTTAGGGGTAAGTAATGCAAATGGTGCAGGGGTTAGGGGTAAGTAATGCAAATAGTGCAGGGGTTAGGGGTAAGTAATGCAAATAGTGCAGGGGTTAGAGGTAAGTAATGTGAATAGTGCAGGAGCTAGGGATAAGTAATGCAAATAATGCAGGGGTTAGGGGTAAATAATGCACAGATTGAGGAGGTCAAGAATCAGTAGCAACTAGGGATGAGCCGAACACCCCCCGGTTCGGTTCGAACCAGAACCTTCGAACGGACCGAAAGTTCGCGCGAATTTTCGAACCCTATACGTTATAATGGACGCGAACGTTCGAATCAAAAGTGCTAATTACAACGCCAATATGCATGTTAATGTCATAAAACAGGGGACATATATCAATGCAAAAAGAACTTTTAAAAACTAACGTTTTTTCGGGAGCAGTCATTTTAATGATGCATAAAGTGAAAAAAAAAAAAGTGACATTTTCCTTTAAATATGGTACCTGGGGGGTGTCCAAAGTATGCCTGTGAAGTGGCATGTGTTTCCCGTGTTTAGAACTGTCCTTGCACAAAATGACATTTGTAAAGGAAAAAAGAAGCCATTTAAAACCACTTGCGGCTTTAGGTTTGATCTTAAGTAGAATCTGAACAGGTACATTATGAAGTGTAGCTCCATCCCAAAAAAATCTATTTTTTAAGCTTTTTGGAGAACATAGGGAGGGGTTATCACCCCTGTAACATTTGCTGTCTTTGCACATCTGTTCAGAACATGTCACCTCACTTTCCGTCCCAATGACAAATGTTTTTGGAAAAGTGGGGTTTTAATTGAAACAAGGATTGGTGATAAAGTATCAGTAGAGAGGAGATACCTTTTTCCCAAATTAAATCTAACAGGATAGAATTTCCCTTCCTAGGGGTAGATTTCCTCTCACTTCCTGTTTTCTCTTTCCATTTGCAAGTAGGAGTCGTTTGTAAGTTGGATGTTTGAAAGTAGGGGCCTGGCGTATATACTCTGCAGAAATTTGCCCTATTAGATGTTGGTGTAGCCACAAGACTGGTGGGCACAGGAATGGGCCCTGCTGTGAGTTAATAGATCAAGATTTGTAATTGCATGCACCTGTTGAACAGGGCATAAAAATTGGGGGGTGGTGGTGGTGGTGGTGGTGGACGGTTTTGCCACAAGACTGTAAGCTCTCACAGTTACTCTTGGTGGGCGCAGGAATGGGCCCTGCTGTGAGTTATTAGATCAAGATTTGTAATTGCAAGCACCTGATGAACAGGGCAGAAAAATTGGGCCTTTGGCGGTGGTGGTGGACGGTGTTGCCACAAGACTGTAGGCCCTCATAGTTACTCTTGGTGGGCGCAGGAATGGGCCCTGCTGTGAGTTATTAGATCAAGATTTGTAATTGCAAGCACCTGATGAACAGGGCAGAAAAATTGGGCCTTTGGCGGTGGTGGTGGACGGTGTTGCCACAAGACTGCAGGCCCTCATAGTTACTCTTGGTGGGCGCAGGAATGGGCCCTGCTGTGAACTATTAGATCAAGATTTGTAATTACCCGCCCCTGTTAAACAGGGGCTGAAAAATTGTGCCTTAGGCACTGGTGCTGGTGCCACAACACTGCAACCCCTCACAGAGACTGTACTTGGAGCACAGCAGTCACACGTGTTGCGAAGCATTTTTTTTAAAAAATTGTAAGTACACGCCCCTGTTAAACAGGGGCTGAAAAATTGTGCCTTAGGCACTGGTGCTGGTGCCACAACACTGCAACCCGGCCCTCACAGATACTGTACTTGGAGCACAGCAGTCACACGTGTTGCGAAGCATTTTTTTAAAAAATTGTAAGTACACGCCCCTGTTAAACAGGGGCTGAAAAATTGTGCCTTAGGCACTGGTGCCACAACACTGCAACACGGCCCTCACAGAGACTGTACTTGGAGCACAGCAGTCACACGTGTTGCGAAGCATTTTTTTTTAAAAAATTGTAAGTACACGCCCCTGTTAAACAGGGGCTGAAAAATTGTGCCTTAGGCACTGGTGCTGGTGCCACAACACTGCAACCCGGCCCTCACAGATACAGTACTTGGAGCACAGCAGTCACACGTGTTGCGAAGCATTTTTTTTAAAAAATTGTAAGTACACGCCCCTGTTAAACAGGGGCTGAAAAATTGTGCCTTAGGCACTGGTGCCACAACACTGCAACACGGCCCTCACAGAGACTGTACTTGGAGCACAGCAGTCACACGTGTTGCGAAGCATTTTTTTTTAAAATTGTAAGTACACGCCCCTGTTAAACAGGGGCTGAAAAATTGTGCCTTAGGCACTGGTGTGGTGGCATGGATCATTGAGGAGGAGGAAGAGGATAGTCAGTGAACATAAGAGGACAGTCACTCAGCATCAGCATAGGCAGTCTTGAAGGGATGTGACATTAAAAATTATTCGGTTATATCCGCCTCAGGTGCCTGGTAGCTGGTGGTGATCCAAGACTGATTCATTTTGATGAATGTCAGTCGATCAACCGAGGCGGTGGACAGGCGCACCCTATGATCAGTCACAAATCCTCCAGCAGCACTGAATGTGCGTTCGGAAAGAACGCTGGAGGCAGGACAGGCCAGTAGCTCAATTGCATACTGTGCAAGCTCTGGCCAGTGATCCATCCTCAGGACCCAGTAAGCCAGAGGATTTTCGGTGGGAAAGGTGTCCAAGTCTGACCTTGCCCCAAGGTATTCCTGCACCATGTATATCAGACGCTGGCGATGGTTGCTGGAACCGATCATACCTTGGGGCTGCGGACTAAAAAATTGTCTGAACGGTCAGACGTCCACCTTCCCCACCGCTCCTTCTGCCACTGACCGAAGCCTCAGCAACTCGTCGCCCAGGACCAGGAGTTTGTAGCCTCCCAGTTTCTGGGAACGCGTTGCACAGACCTTTCTGCAAGGCCTCCCTGAGATGTCTCATCCTCTGCTCCCTCTGCGACGGCAAGATAAGGTCCGCAACCTTACCCTTGTACCGCGGATCAAGGAGAGTGGCCAGCCAGTAATGGTCCCTCTCCTTGATCCGAAGAACACGAGGATCCTTCCGCAGGCTTTGCAGGATCAGGGAGGCCATGCAGCGTAGGTTAGCTGAGGCATTCGGTCCGGATTACTGCCTGACAGCTTTGAGTCTACTGTGCTGCTGATATCACATCCAAGATGGCAATACCCAGCATCCCTCTCACTGGATGTCTGCACAAGGCATGCTTTTAGAGGAAAGTAATATACTTTTGGAAGAGGAAAATATTTAAAGTATACAGACAAAATTCCTTGAGCATCATGATTAGAGAAATGATTTGGTGCACAGGGCACTGATTTGTGAATGTGGCAGAGTTCGGGGGTTAGAAGTAAGTAACGCAAATGGTGCAGGAGTCAGGAGTAAGTAATGAAAATAGTGTAGGGTTAGGGGTAAGTAATGCAAATGGTGCAGGGGTTAGGGGTAAGTAATGCAAATAGTGCAGGGGTTAGGGGTAAGTAATGCAAATAGTGCAGGGGTTAGAGGTAAGTAATGTGAATAGTGCAGGAGCTAGGGATAAGTAATGCAAATAATGCAGGGGTTAGGGGTAAATAATGCACAGATTGAGGAGGTCAAGAATCAGTAGCAACCAATCAATTTACACCTTTTTAGGTCTGACTAGAAGATGTAAATGGCATGTGGTATAGGGGTGTTTAGAACTGTCCTTGCACAAAATGACATTTGTAAAGGAAAAAAAGAAGCCATTTAAAACCACTTGCGGCTTTAGGTTTGATCTTAAGCAGAATCTGAACAGGTACATTATGAAGTGTAGCTCCATCCCAAAAAAATCTATTTTTAAGCTTTTTGGAGAACATAGGGAGGGGTTATCACCCCAGTAACATTTGCTGTCTTTGCTCATCTGTTCAGAACATGTCACCTCACTATCCGTCCCAATGACAAATGTTTTTGGAAAAGTGGGGTTTTAATTGAAACAAGATTGGTGATAAAGTATCAGTAGAGAGGAGATACCGTTTTCCCAAATAAAATCTAACAGGATAGAATTTCCCTTCCTAGGGGTAGATTTCCTCTCACTTCCTGTTTTCTCTTTCCATTTGCAAGTAGGAGTCGTTTGTAAGGTGGATGTTTGAAAGTAGGGGCCTGCGTATATACTCTGCAGAAATTTGCCCTATTAGATGTTGGTGTAGCCACAAGACTGGTGGGCACAGGAATGGGCCCTGCTGTGAGTTAATAGATCAAGATTTGTAATTGCATGCACCTGATGAACAGGGCAGAAAAATTGGGGGGTGGTGGTGGTGGTGGTGGTTTTGCCACAAGACTGTAAGCTCTCACAGTTACTCTTGGTGGGCGCAGGAATGGGCCCTGCTGTGAGTATTAGATCAAGATTTGTAATTGCAAGCACCTGATGAACAGGGCAGAAAAATTGGGCCTTTGGCGGTGGTGGTGGACGGTGTTGCCACAAGACTGTAGGCCCTCATAGTTACTCTTGGTGGGCGCAGGAATGGGCCCTGCTGTGAGTTATTAGATCAAGATTTGTAATTGCAAGCACCTGATGAACAGGGCAGAAAAATTGGGCCTTTGGCGGTGGTGGTGGACGGTGTTGCCACAAGACTGCAGGCCCTCATAGTTACTCTTGGTGGGCGCAGGAATGGGCCCTGCTGTGAACTATTAGATCAAGATTTGTAATTACCCGCCCCTGTTAAACAGGGGCTGAAAAATTGTGCCTTAGGCACTGGTGCTGGTGCCACAACACTGCAACCCCTCACAGAGACTGTACTTGGAGCACAGCAGTCACACGTGTTGCGAAGCATTTTTTTAAAAAAATTGTAAGTACACGCCCCTGTTAAACAGGGGCTGAAAAATTGTGCCTTAGCACTGGTGCTGGTGCCACAACACTGCAACCCGGCCCTCACAGATACTGTACTTGGAGCACAGCAGTCACACGTGTTGCGAAGCATTTTTTTAAAAAATTGTAAGTACACGCCCCTGTTAACCAGGGGCTGAAAAATTGTGCCTTAGGCACTGGTGCCACAACACTGCAACACGGCCCTCACAGAGACTGTACTTGGAGCACAGCAGTCACACGTGTTGCGAAGCATTTTTTTTTAAAAAATTGTAAGTACACGCCCCTGTTAAACAGGGGCTGAAAAATTGTGCCTTAGGCACTGGTGCTGGTGCCACAACACTGCAACACGCCCTCACAGAGACTGTACTTGGAGCACAGCAGTCACACGTGTTGCGAAGCATTTTTTTAAAAAATTGTAAGTACACGCCCCTGTTAAACAGGGGCTGAAAAATTGTGCCTTAGGCACTGGTGCCACAACACTGCAACACGGCCCTCACAGAGACTGTACTTGGAGCACAGCAGTCACACGTGTTGCGAAGCATTTTTTTTTAAAATTTGTAAGTACACGCCCCTGTTAAACAGGGCTGAAAAATTGTGCCTTAGGCACTGGTGTGGTGGCATGGATCATTGAGGAGGAGGAAGAGGATAGTCAGTGAACATAAGAGGACAGTCACTCAGCATCAGCATAGGCAGTCATGAAGGGATGTGACATTAAAAATTATTCGGTTATATCCGCCTCAGTGCCTGGTAGCTGGTGGTGATCCAAGACTGATTCATTTTGATGAATGTCAGTCGATCAACCGAGGCGGTGGACAGGCGCACCCTATGATCAGTCACAAATCCTCCAGCAGCACTGAATGTGCGTTCGAAAGAACGCTGGAGGCAGGACAGGCCAGTAGCTCAATTGCATACTGTGCAAGCTCTGGCCAGTGATCCATCCTCAGGACCCAGTAAGCCAGAGGATTTTCGGTGGGAAAGGTGTCCAAGTCTGACCTTGCCCCAAGGTATTCCTGCACCATGTATATCAGACGCTGGCGATGGTTGCTGGAACCGATCATACCTTGGGGCTGCGGACTAAAAAATTGTCTGAACGGTCAGACGTCCACCTTCCCCACCGCTCCTTCTGCCACTGACCGAAGCCTCAGCAACTCGTCGCCCAGGACCAGGAGTTTGTAGCCTCCCAGTTTCTGGGAACGCGTTGCACAGACCTTTCTGCAAGGCCTCCCTGAGATGTCTCATCCTCTGCTCCCTCTGCGACGGCAAGATAAGGTCCGCAACCTTACCCTTGTACCGCGGATCAAGGAGAGTGGCCAGCCAGTAATGGTCCCTCTCCTTGATCCGAAGAACACGAGGATCCTTCCGCAGGCTTTGCAGGATCAGGAGGCCATGCAGCGTAGGTAGCTGAGGCATTCGGTCCGGAGTCATCTGGGTCACTGAGGATGACATGATCGCCAGCCACCTCCTCCCAGCCACGTACAAGTCCACTGGCTTGTTGGGACTGTACATCATCCCTAAAAGACTGCTGCTGCTGATGCTGAGTGCCAGGCTCCACCTCCATGCTCACACAATCCTCCTCCTCCTCCTCCTCCTCCTCCTCCTCCTCATCCTCTTCCTGTGTGATGGGTGGGACAGAAGGAACACTGTCCGGATAAAGGGGCCTTGAGAGGCAAGGAAGTCCTCCTCTTCCTGCCTCTGTTCTGCCTCAAGTGCCCTGTCCATTATCCCACGCAGCGTATGCTCCAACAGGTGGACAAGAGGGACAGTGTCACTGATGCATGCACTGTCACTGCTCACCATCCTCGTGGCCTCCTCAAATGGTGAGAGGACAGTGCATGCATCCCTGATCATGCTCCACTGACGTGGGGAAAAAAAACCAAGCTCCCCTGACCCTGTCCTGGTGCCGTAGTCGCAAAGGTACTCATTGATGGCCCTCTGCTGCGTGTGCAGTCGCTGCAGCATGGCCAACGTTGAGTTCCACCTGGTGGCATGTCAGATATTAGGCGGTTCTTGGGCAGGTTCAGCTCCTTTTGCAGCTCAGTCAGCCGAGCACTGCATTATAAGATCGGCGGAAATGCACACAGACTTTCCTGGCCTGCCTCAGGACATCCTGTAAGCCTGGGAACCTGCCCAAGAACCGCTGCACCACCAGGTTGAGGACGTGAGCCATGCAGGGCACATGGGTGAGCTGCCCCTGTCGCAGGGCGGAGAGGAGAAAGTGAAGATGTAACTATACAGTATGCTGGTCTTCCCTTTTCCAAAGTAAGAAAAGAGAGAAGCTGTAAATTAATTGGTTGCTGCTACCAACTCCAGGAGTTGGTCTCTGCAGCAGAAAAGTTTTCTGTGTTTTTGAGAGCCAGATTGGACTGTAAAGAAAGTAACCAAATCTGTGCTTACACAAACCCGGAGAAGTGGTAGGAGGGGTTGATTCAAACTCCTCTTCTACAGCAGTAATCTCCACATTCTTGTTCACCTTGCTTAGTAGTGCAAGCACTGAGAACTTGTACAGCCTTAATGATTCCCAGGACACAAGCTTCCCTAGTAAAGTTCCCGGTGCGGAAGTCCAACCCACACTGCACAGGTGCCATAGCCACCCCTATAAAGTAAAATAGAGGAGCTGTGTGATACTCGTGTGATGCCACTAACAACCAGAAGTCCCTATGTAGCCAAATAAACTAGAGGACCTGTGTGGTTGCCACTAAACACACTATAAGTCCTTAGTTGCTTTTGCAAAGAAAAAAGAGAGCTCGGAGATGCCACTAAACACTAGTCCTGGTGGTGCTTCTGCAAGAAAATAGAAGCTCTGTGGTGATGCCACTAACACACTATAATTCCTGTGGGTGCTTATGCAAAGAAAAAAGGAGCTCTGTGTGATGCCACTAACACACAAAAGCCCTGGGGACTTAATCAAAGCAAATAGAGAGCCTGTGTGATTCCACTAACACATCTAGAAGTCCTTGAGGTGCTTATATAGGAGCTCTGTGTGAGCACTAACACACTAGAAGTCCTATGGGTGTTCTGCAAAGAAAATAGAGGAGCTCTGTGTGATGGGACTAACACACTACACGTCCTATAGGCTCTGGGAAAAAATATAAGCTCAGAGTGTGTATTGGACTAACACACTTCACCTATAGGTGCTTACTGGGACAACATATAGCTCTGTGTGTGTATGGGACTAACACACTTCAATCCTATATGGGTGCCTTCTTGGAACAAAATATAGCTCTGTGTGTGTGATGGTAACTAACACACTCAAGTCTATAGTTGCTTCTGGGAGTAGAGAAGGGGACTAACACACTTCAAGTCCTATAGTGCTTCTGGGAACAAAATATAGCTCTGTTTGTGTAATGGGACTAACACACTACAAGTCCATAGGTGCTTCTGGGAAGAAAATATAGCTCTGTGTGTGTAAGGACTAACACACTTCAAGTCCTATAGGTGCTTCTGGGACAAAATATAGCTCTGTGTGTGTAATGGACTAACACACAACAAGCTAAGGTTGCTTCAGGGAAGAAAATAAGCCTGTGTTGGTGATGGTACTAACACACATCAAGTAAACAGAAATATAGCTCGTGTGAGAGATGGGACAACAACACTTCATCCTATAGGTGCTTCTGGTAACAAAAAATAGCTCTGTGTGGTAATGACTAACACAAATCTAGTTCCAAATAGAGGTTCTCTGTTCTGGAAGAAAAAATATAGCTCTGAGTGTGTGATGGGAACCTAACACACTTCAAGTCCAATAGTGTGAAGATGTAACTATACAGTATGCTGGTCTTCCCTTTTCCATCTGAAGTAAGAAAAGAGAGAAGCTGTAAATTAATTGGTTGCTGCTACCAACTCCAGGAGTTGGTCTCTGCAGCAGAAAAGTTTTCTGTGTTTTTGAGAGCCAGATTGGACTGTAAAGAAAGTAACCAAATCTGTGCTTACACAAACCCGGAGAAGTGGTAGGAGGGGTTGATTCAAACTCCTCTTCTACAGCAGTAATCTCCACATTCTTGTTCACCTTGCTTAGTAGTGCAAGCACTGAGAACTTGTACAGCCTTAATGATTCCCAGGACACAAGCTTCCCTAGTAAAGTTCCCGGTGCGGAAGTCCAACCCACACTGCACAGGTGCCATAGCCACCCCTATATGGTGCTGAAGAACTGTGCAGCCATTTGTGCGTGTGCAGCAATACTCTGGCGGCAGGTCAACTTTTCTTTTCCAGCTTTTCAATTTCAAAAACTAGAAATAGAGAGCTCACCTGCCATCCAACAATTGCTGCAAATGTGCAATGGCTACAAAATACAGTAGTGCCATTTTAAGGTTGCCATTGCACCTGTGCAGTTTGGGTCAAACTATTGCACTTCTCCGCCAATGATTTTACTGGGGTCGCTTGTTTGCTGGGGACAGACCCCTCAAACAGGGATTGTCTCCAAGATACAGGGATAAATGGTAACCTTAACCTTATCTGTCTTAGAATACATCACGCTATATCACTGACTAGTGATATAGAACCGTCATATTGGCTAAATAATCTACATGCATTTACACATGTAACAAAGTTACATTGTCTACTTTATTAATAGACCCTTTTTAGATAATAGTCACTTTAAACTGATTCTAAAGCCTAAACATTTATACCTGAGGTAAAAATGTTTAGGCATCACCTTCCTCCATTAAGTAGCTTCCATTTCCTCCACCTTCCTCCATTTTGACAAGTAGCTCTGTGACTTTGTGATTGATATCTTGTGGGGAAATGGCCATGTTACAATATTAAATGAACATAGCTTCAACATTTTTTTTCTAAGTTAAAGTGTTACTAAACCCAGGACCCTGCATCCACTATATCTAATCTCCCACAGTATACAGGACATGGAAATACAATAATTTTAGTAAATATAAACTGCTAAATACCTTTTCTCATCAGCAGTATATAGCAGTCTTGTGACTTATATCAGTGCCTGGTTAAAGCTTGTAGGATGAGTTTTCATACTGCACTGGCTGTCCTATCAGGATGCAGGATCCCTGGCCCTCTGTCTGGACAGTGTTGATTGGCCCTGTGCTTATCACATGCACTCTCCCAAGAACAAAAAAAATAAAAAAACTCTCAAGCAATACACACCAAACTGTGCATGTGCATGACTCCAGTAACACTGCCTTATCTTGAAATGTTATACTGACAATGCAAGAAGGGGAGGATCTGTGCATACAGGATCAAACAGACTTTTTACACAATGTGGAGGATTAACCCCTTAGGTCCCACAGTTATTATAACAAGCATGCTTTAATGCATATACAGACATATTTTACTGTTGGGTGTTTAGTAACACTTTAATAGTTTTTTACCTAGCACCACTTGGGCATTTATCTTGTTTTTATTTTATAAATAACACAATCAATTCATATTTTACACCATAAAACACTGGTCTGAATATAACTGTGCTTATGTAAGGAACAAAATATGATTTGCTACTTCTTACCTTGATATTCAAGTTTAAATCCAGGTTTGTTCTGGGAATGGTCACTATGAAAATAAATAGAGGTTTCATGGGACGTAGAAAGAAGGTTGCCAGGTGTTTCTGATCCACTAAACCGACCAATCACATTGCTGGTTTCATGAGGGCCATTCCGAATCTCCACAAAGTCATGATTGGCTTCACTTGAAAAGCTCAGAAACTGAATATGAGCTCCTGTGATAGAAACATTTTATATTTGAGTAAAAAAAACAAGCACCAAATGAATTGTAAAATTAAGGTACACAATGTCCTTTTCTTTGTTTTGATACATTAATATTCAGTTTAAAGGCAAACTCCAGACAAACAGCTAAATGCACTGATAAAATACAGATGTGAAAACTGTTTTATCTGTTCATTTACCCCTAGGGTTTACACAGCCCTGCTGCATAGAAAGACATGAGTTTTCTCTACTGTATTTAGGTAGAAATAAAAAGTCCTGTCTCTGTCTCATTCTGTGATTGGGCAGTGAAGGATAAGCAGTAGGCTGATGAGTATATCCATCTGTTATCAAGGTCAGCATTATACTTCTTATTCCTCTAGGCCAGCTTGTGCTGTAATTCCCTCCACCCCCTGACACACAGCACACAGTCTACAGAACCAAAACAAATTTACAAAGAAAAACAATATTATAACATTATTATTGGAAAAGTTATCAAATTAACACAATCCCAACCAGTAACGTGTCTGTAGACAACATGAGTATTGAACTGTAGACATGTGTGATTAGTTTCGTACGAATCAAAAATTTGTACGAATTTCCCGTAAATTTGTAAATTCGGGAGGATCTGAAATACAAATTGGTATGCTTCCGAATTTTGTACGAAATACGAAATTTTGTTTACGAATTTTGGATCCAAATTCCATTACAACAGAAACGTGACTGGTGCTTTGTTGACCAATCAGATGTTTTCTTCTGCTGCTCAGTGATGGTTGGGAAAATTACCTTTTTAATATGGGTGTGGGAGACTGGTACTGTAGTCGATGGGAGATTCAGAATCGGACAAAATAAGAATGTTCGTTAATTACGATTATTCGTTATGATGAAGTTAAAAACCCAAGTTAGCACAGCACAGGGATGGTGGGAGCCCCTTAATGAGAACAACACAGGGATGATGGGAGCCCCTCATAATGATAAATTCATCATAACGAACGTTCGTAATTGTTACGAAAAGTTAACAAACCTAACGAAAATGAATGGCTAATACGGAGCGGAACGGAACGAAACTAAACAAATTTTTTGATGGCGCACATGTGTATTGAACTGACACTTCTAGACTAAGCTGAGACACAAACAGTACCATGTTAACACAACCAAAAACCTCTGCATAGATATAGTTAGCAGGGATGATCAAATTCCCCCGGTTCCAATTTGTGTGGGGTTCATTGAATCCTGAGCGCAGTTCACAAAAATAAATTAAGCATCAAACCCCAATGAAGTTTATGAGGGGTACATTTTCAAGGCTATTAGACAAAGTATTGTCAATACGGGCACAAGGAGCTGCGCACAGCCATGGGGGGCATGTACCATTGCAAAAAAAATACCATACAACAAGAGACTACTGCAACAGTTTGTTGGGGTGCCATTCAATAAGAATAGTGAAGCGGGTGCATTGCCCCCTACTGTAACAGTGCATTGGGTGTGCCATTGAAACACTACATTAAAAATATAACTAAAGGCAAAACTTTTTTTTTTGTTTTGGACAGAGTGGAGTGGGATTAGAATGCTTGTCAGTTTTTGTTGGTGTCTGTGCCCCATTGTATGCAGATTTGCCCTCTCTGCTTGTCCGGTTTACCATTATCAATGAAAGTGAAAGTAAAAGAAAATAACACATTTTGGGGTGTCCCCAGAAAGGTAATAGAGGGGGAATCTTCCAACAAGGACACAAATTCTGGTGACCTGGGGGTCCTCAAGGAATGTCCTTAGTTTGAAGGAATTTACACTCACGTCCTTTTTGGCTGTGGAACAAGAAGTGATTGGGACACGGATTTTGAGAAAAAAAATCTGACAGGGGTTATAACGCTCCCTTTCTCTATCAAAACTAAAAAACTAAACAAAACAAAAAAAAATAACCTATAGTTCTACTTTAACAGTCCCACGTGTAGCTAGAAAAATCTGTTGCTGTTCTTTAACGATCTGCTGTGTATAGCATTAAATATTGACAAAATGTTTCTGATGAATGTTAGACAAATGCCAATAAATGCAGGCCAGCAAATGTGCCTTGTTTCATTGAAACATAAAGTTTAATGCTGATTTGGCTGACATCCATCTCTGCACACACATAACTATTGTTCAATATTCATACAAAAAGTTTCCAAACGACTGAAACCACCTGTAGTAACTTTCTTTAAGCATACAGATGTTTTTTTTCTGCCAATGTTGCTGTCCAATATATGGGTCACAGAAAAATATTTTGTATGTAGGTAAATCTATGCCAAGTTATAGTTCCCTTTATAATTTTATACCTTCTTAAACCACTTCATCCCTGGAAGAATTTACCCCCTTAATGACCAGGCCATTTTTTGACACACAGCACTGCGTCGCTTTAACTGACAATTGCGCAGTCTTACGATGCTGTACCCAAATAAAATTTATGTCCTTTTTTTGCCACAAATAGAGATTTCTTTTGATGGTATTTGATCACCTCTGCGAATTTTATTTTTTGTTCTATAAACAAAAAAAGACCGACAATTTTGAAAAAAAAAAAATATTTTTTACTCTTTGCTATAATAAATATCCCCCCAAAAAATATAAAAAAAAAAACTAATTTTTTCCTCAGTTTAGGCCAATATGTATTCTTCTACATATTTTTGGCAAAAAAAAATGCAATAAGCGTATATTGATTGGTTTGCGCAAAAGTTATAGCGTCTACAAAATAAGGGATAGATTTATGGTATTTTTTTTATTAGTAATGGCGGAGAGCTGCAATTTTTATTGTGACTGTGACATTGCGGTGGACAAATCGGACACCTTTGACACTATTTTGGGACCATTGACATTTATACAGTGATCAGAGCTAAAAATAGCCACTGATTACTGTGTAAATGTCACTGGCAGGGAGGGGGTTAAACACTAGGGGGCAATCAAGGGGTTGAGTATGTTCAATCATGGTGTTCTAACTGTAGGGGGGGGGCTCACTAGAACATGACAGAGATCACTGCTCCTGGTCACTGGGAGCAGTAGATCTCTGTTATGTCACTAGGCAGAACAGGCAAATGCCTTGTTTATATAGACATCTCCCCATTCTGCCTCTCCGTGTCACGATCGCAGGACAACGAGTCCGGTGGGACCCGTGGGCACGCTCCCGCGGCAAGCAGCAGACGTGTGCGCACTGCAGGCAACGTGAGAACGCCCGCTAGCCTGCGATGACGGAGGGTCATACGGGTACGCACATTTGCGCAGCAGTGCCATTCTGTCGACGTACATCGTCGTGCATCGGTAGGCAAGCGGTTAAGATCATTAAAAAGTCAAGTATCAAACCAAACAGAAGGGGAAGAGTTAAGGAAAGCCACATCTTTAATTAGCTGGTAAAACTATTTTTTTTTCTTGATGGCATGCACACAATTAATTCCACACATTGACCACATTAATATTTAATTAGCTCATTGCCCTGCTTACTTTCCCTTGCTCTATCTTTCTCTTTGTTAAAATGAAATGGAATAAATGCTTTTTAATAACCAGGTGAACTTCTGTGTGTGATGGTAATTTTCAATCAACAAACGATATTATTTTATAAAACAAGGTGCCAAGCTAACTAAAACCCAAATCCTCTTAACGGTTTGGATGGAAAAACTGGACAGCAGGTAAGTGGAATGATTAGTACATCTGCCTTTAGCTTATTTAAAGCGGACCTATATGTCAACTTATAAAATCTTTAGAAATCTTAAATGTGGCTGTCTAACAGGGATTTATACAAAAAACCTTAGCATATTATTCAGGATTAGAAGAAGCAAAGTACCTCTGCACTCTTGACAGAACTTATGGACTTCACCAAAGTGTTATTAAGGTGTGTGGCCTTGAAACAGGAAGAGCTGTTTGGTGATTGGCTGCTTCTCTATTAATGCTGGCTACTTTGCAGTCATGTAGCCCTGCAGCATAGATGAAGAGATGGGCCTAGGCAAGAGAGAAGCTGCAGAGTGCCCAGTGAAAGGCCTCATGCACACCATGCTATTCTGAATGCCCTTCTCCTGACAGGAGAAAAGCAGAGTTAGAAATGCACTTAAAGCCATGTTTTTCAAACTTGTTTAGGAACAACAAGCGATTGAAATGAACACTAGCATTTAGATGCATTTAGAAACATTTAGAAACATGGGGTGTTTTTTCTGCCCAAAAGCTCCTCTCTTGAACGCAATTTTGATACATTCAGATTTCTGCCCCTAAACGCCTCTGCCTCTAAATGCCTATGTGTGCATAGACACATAAGCTAACATAGAGGGCCATTTGGGTACAGGAAAAAAAAAAAAACATCAAAAGCCTGTAAATAAGATATTTGACAGCTGCAGTGTGCATGAGGCCTAGTCTACACTATTCACCTTTGGCTCATCTTGCACCATTTGAAAAATATGTTTGCCCGAGTCTACAGCTACCTAAATCTCTAATGCTGTGTATGGAAAAGAGACTATAGGCTGGGGATAAATACAATTATATAATGGTACTCAAGAAAGTAGCGCTATAGAACATTTTAATTTACAAATCACAAACCATTTAGTTGCAAGTTAAACAAATGAGATAAAAATCTAAATATTTATGTTTAAACAGTATGATTAAGGTATCCAATTTGTTTGGTACAATGAAGCAAGATGATAACGAGGTGACCATTTTGGCCCGCATTTTAGATTTTTTTTCTAAACTGTTCACCAAATGTGCTGCAAGTATGGGAAAATATAAGACGGCAACTTAAAAACATTTGTCATCTTCCATACAGCATAAACTTCCCCCTGATAAGCACTATCTATCTCCATCAGATAAAATGTGATAACCTCTGCTGTCACAGTTGATTAGGCAGGTGTTGCCATACTGAAGTTGCTGTATATGAAATGTGACCGTGCTGTCACTCACCAAATCCCACTGGTAAAGAGATCTTCCAGGTGCAGTCCAAATTACTGGGATAGTTTCCTGGGAATCCAGGACTCAGAATGACACCTTCCATGTCTTCTGTAACTCCTCCACACTGAGCTGGGGGAGGGAGTGGAGAGAAGAAGAAATTCTGCTGTGTTAAATAGCTACAAGTAAGACAGTGTGCAATATCTGTAACAAGGATGGATGGTAGACAACAAGGGAGATTAAACTGGAGAACATAAAACACATGCAGCCTAGACCAAATTCAAATTAAATTCAAGGGCAAAAAAAGCATTAAAGGACTACAGAGTACAGTTGCCAACTAATGCACATAACTTCAGTGAAACCTTGTAGCCAGATTGCCAGTCCAGAAAATAATTCACAATGCATTCCTCAGTACTAAAAAGGCAACTTATTTTTATAACGGTTATCAAGCATTGTCTTAACCTACCTAATACAAATTAATCCAGTTTGATTTGGAATGGTGCAGAGTTTAATACTTTCAGGAGCATATAAACGCTCCTGTCATTTGACAGCTGCTCCTCATTTCAGCATCTTGGTTTTGGCTAAAGCATTCTCCTTGTCTGTCTGTCCACCTGCAAGGTGATTGATGTGGCTAAACTTTGGGTGGATACCAAACCTGATTTAAGCCAGCCAAGCCTGCAGTCTCATGCTTGTAATATTGTGTCTGTTACATGGGTTCCAAGCTGCCTGTTTGTCTGCCCTGCTCTGCTAGATTGGGTTCCCTTTTTGATGACCTCGGATCGGATATCAGACTATTCTCTGAACTCTGTCTGCCTTTTGACTATGAATTGACCCTGAGTATTCTGAACCTTGCCTGCCCTGTACCTGCACTGTAATAGAACAACTCTGCTGTCTGCCAACCGCGTGTACCTGTTTGCTTTGCTCAGTTCGCACATGGCCTGGCGTGGTAGCCAGGCACTATAGCATTGTGTATAAGTTCTGGGGGCAACCGATTACCGGTAGGTAGGGATGAGCCGAACGGACCCCTGTTCAGTTTGCACCAGAACTTTCGAACACTGTGAAAGTTCGGACCCAAATAACGAACCCCACTAAAGTCAATGGGACCCGAACGTCAAAAATCAAAAGTGCCCATTTTGAAGGCTTATATGCAAGTAATTGGGCATACAATTGTTATAGCAGTCCAGGTTCTGCCCTGGGGGACATGTAAATAAAAAAGTTTTTGAAAAACATAATTTTGAAATAAGCAGTGATTTTTTTCATTTTAAAAGTGAAAGCATAAAAATGAAAAATTCCTTACAATATAGTGCATCGACTATACCTGTAAAGTGGCAGATCTGTACCATGTCTAGAATCTGCTGCAGCAATAATTGCATTTATAAAGAAAAGAAATTTCCCTGCAAGCTGCCTTTAATTTGCTAAGCAACAGCTGGGGAGACAGTATGTATGATGAGGCCACGATGTAGTTCACTGGAAAAAAGATTAGAGATTTTTTGGATACATTCTGGTGTCACTTTGGATAGAAGTAACGGGTGAGTAAAAATTGGTCTTTGGGTGTCGGTGGCGCCTTCCCACCGTAACCCTACAGAGGTAATCTTGATTAAAGCAAGAATTTGCCTTGCTGTACAAAATTGAAATGATATGCACCTGTCAAACAGGTGCAGAAAAATGACTCTTTCAATGTCGGGGGCGCCTTCCCACCATAACCCTTTAGAGGAACTCTTGATGAAAGCAAGAATTGGCCTTGCTGTAAAAAATTGCAATGGTATGCACTTGTCAAACAGGTGCAGAAAAATGAACCTTTGGGTGTCGGGGGCACCTTCCCACCGTAACCCTATAGAGGTGCTCTTGATGAAGGAAAAAAACATTGCAATGATATGCACCTGTCAAACAGGTGCTGAAAAATTGGTCTTTGGGTGTTAATTGTGCCCATGAAACCTATAACAAAAACATTCTTCCAGATGAAATGATTGAACACCCTCCAACTAGGCAGCCTCGAAGTCCTGCAGAGATTCCACATCCCAAAAAGACTTAATCAGTGACATCAGTATCAGGGGCTTCATAGATGGTAATCCAGGACTGATTCATTTTTATAAAAGTCAAACGCTCCACAGAGTCTGTGGACAGATGCGTTCTATGATCAGTAACAAAACCTCCTGCAGCACTGAATGCCCGTTCTGAAAGAACGCTGGATGCAGGGCAGCCCAACAACTCAATAGCATACTGGGCAAGTTCTGGCCAGTGGTCTATTCTCATGACCCAGTAAGTCAGTGGATCGTCAGCTGGAAAGCTCTCCATCCCTGTTTTGGCCCCAAGGTAATCATCCAGAATTCCAGAATGCCTCTCTTAGGCGGACGCCTTCTCCAACGCTCCTCTCTT
This sequence comes from Lithobates sylvaticus, assembly GCA_028564925.1. Taxonomy (NCBI): domain Eukaryota; kingdom Metazoa; phylum Chordata; class Amphibia; order Anura; family Ranidae; genus Lithobates; species Lithobates sylvaticus. The sequence goes on from CM053027.1 coordinate 318,830,661, forward strand.
GACCAACAGAAGACTCGAAACAACATTTTCCACCACACTAACCTACTGGAGTCAGGAAAAACATTCAATAAAATCCTCTTTAATGTGTCCTCAAGAGATTTTATCTTCTGCACTCTCTGTGGGGAGGGGTTGAGTTCAGAGACCTTACCCTTATAACGGTGGTCAAGGAAGGTTGTCTACCAGTAATCATCCTTCTCCTTTATGCCACATATTCTTGGGTCCTTTCGCAGGCTTTGAAGCATGAGGTTGCCCATGCGCCTCAAATTTGCTGAGGCTTGAGAAGCAGATTTCACAAGGTCACTCAGGATGACAGCATCTGGAACTTCCTCCTCCCAGCCACATACTACTCCCAAGGGTCCTGGGGTTGGAAAGCCATCCCTTACAGATTGACATATGTCTTCCTCTTCTTTGAAGCCTATGAAAGTGCCAGAATCCCCCTCATCATCCTCCTCCCCTCTCTCCTCCTGTGTGTTTTCTGACATAGGAATGATGGTGTCTGGATAAAGTAGGTCTTGAGACGAAAGGAAGTCCTCCTCTTCCTCCTGCGGTTCTGCCTCCAGTGCCCTGTCCATAATGCCACACAGAGTCTGCTCCAGCAGCAACACAACAGGGATTGTGTCACTGATGCATGCACTGTCACGGCTTACCATCCTTGTGATCTCCTCAAATGGTGACAATACAGTGCATGCATCCTTAATGATCAGCCATAGGCGTGGGACAAAAAAAAATGTGAGGTGGCCTGAGGCTGTCGTCGTGCCGTATTAGCACAGGTACTCGTTGACGGCCCTCTGATGCATGTATAGCCACTGCAGCATTGCCAAAGTTGAGTTCCACCTGGTGGGCATGTCACAAATCAGGCGGTTTACGGCCAGGTGGAATTCCCGCTGAATTTCAGCCAACCGAGCACTGGCTGTGTATGACCGCCTGACATGGCTACAGACTCTTCTGGCCAGGTTTAGCACATCTTGCAACCCTGGGTACCTAATTAGGAAATGCTGCACCACCAAATTGAGAACATGTGCCAGGCATGGCACATGTGTCAACTTTCCCTGTCTAAGGGCGGACAGGAGGTCTGATTATTATCACACACCACTAATCCTGGCTCCAGCTGACGTGGTCTGAACCACCTCTGGGCCTGTCCCTGCAGAGCTGCAAGAATCTCTGCTCCGGTGTGGTTCCTGTCCACTAAACACACCAGCTGAAACACTGCATGGCACCTTTTAGCCTGACTCACGGAATAGCCCTTTGAACTCTTAGGGGGGTATCTGATGTTCATAGGACATTTCTGCAGAGGAGGGCATGGAGGTGGTGGAGGAGGGGGTAGAGCTCACAGGTCTGGCATCATCACCACCAGCTGTATGGAGACATGGGGGCACAACAAGCTGCAGCACCAAGCCCCCTGCATCCTTTCGAGTTGCAAGCAGAGTTACCCAGTGTGCTGTGAACGAAATATATCATCCTTGCCCATGCTTGCTGGACCACGTGTCAGCAGTAAGGTGGATTTTACGGCTGACTGCCTTGCCCAACGATGCTAAAACATTCCCTTCCACATGATGGTAGAGAGATGGAACGGCCTTACATGAAAAGTAGTAACGACTGGGAACCTGCCATTGTGGTACAGCACATTGTGTGAATTCACAGAAGGGGGCAGAATCCACCAGGCTGAAAGGCAGAAGTTGGAGAGCCAACAACTTTGACAAGCTTGCATTTAGACGCTGAGCATGAGGGTGGCAGGGACTGTATTTCTTTTTCCGCTGCAGCAGACGGGACAAAGAAATTTGCCGGCTACAGTCTACAGCTGGTGGTGTGCAGCTGGCAGATGTGCTGCTAGGACCTGGGAGACCCTTTGCTATACCATCATCCCTGTCAGTGGAGGCTGCTGAGAGGTAATGACTCGGTATAGCAGGGGCAGACTGAAGTGGGTAAGGAGGAGGAGGGACAGATTTATGCCCCTTTTGTGTGGCTTTTAGGTGCTCTTTCCAATGGGCTGAGTGGTTGGGCGTTAAATGCCTTGTTAAGCATGTGGTACCCAAATGGCTGATGTTTTTGCCACGTTTGATGTGCGCGAGACACGGTTTGCAGATAGCAACAGTGCGATCTGCTGAAAAAGACCCAGACAGCTGAGCTTTGGTTAGTGGGTCGGGAAATAACAGCTGCAGACTGTGATGGAATAGGGTGGCTGCTTTCTACTCTTTCTTGATGTCAGTCTCCTTGGGGTTGTGTCGCCCCACTTTCAGTTTCCTCCTCTGCTCTCTCTGGCACCCAAGTCGCATCAGTGACCTCATCATCATCATCTCCATCTCCTCCATCATCATCATTACCACTGGAGACAACTTGGCAATACGCTGTGGCTGGAAGAACATGAATGCCAATTTGTCTGCCAGTGTTCTCCCCTCTCTCTAGGCTCATGTTCCTCTCATCCTCAACCTCAGAACCAACATCTGAATCCAATAATGGCTAGGCATCATCAAGGAGGCAAGTGGCTGACGCTGTGGTCAAATTCAACTCAGCTGACTCCTCCATGGCTGATGTTGGGGCTATGGCAGGAATAGATGTGGACAAGGAGGATGGTTTATCCACTCTGGCAACTGCAGGGGACTACACACTTGTCTCTGCTTGTGTGACAGAGCATGAGGAGGATGAGGAAGGTTTGGTAAGCCAGTCCACCACCTCCTCTGTATGCTGTGGCTGGATAGCATGGGAAAACTCACTAAACAGAGGAAATTATGCCCTGCCTGAGGACTGACCACCACGTCCACCTTTGCCTGTGGACACATTTGTTGCTGGTTCCCTTACAGAGCCAAGGGAACATCTGCCTCTCCTTGTTGTCCTCCCAGACATTATTGGGAGGGAGGGGGCAGTGCTTATAAGCAAATGTAAAGAAGAAGTGGAAATCTGTACGTAGATGCACTTTAATCAATGTAAAGTGGTGTTTGGTGCACTTTAATTTGAGTACTCACACTACACAGACACACTCCAGGGATACACTATAATATACTGCAATATAATGCGCCAAATGTACAATAACGCACAAAACGATATGGCGTTAAACTGGCAGTAACGCACACAATACTATATGGCGTTAAACTGGCATTAATGCCCACAGAACTATATGGTGTTTTTAAATTGTTTTTATTAAATTATTGTGAACATACATACAAGTTCTTCCATATCATTTCCAATACAGGAATATAAAACATAAAAAAAAAATGCATACACAGTTACAGATACGAAAACAATAACAGAAAAGAAAAGAAAAGAAAAAAAAAATTTTTTGGATCTATCCCTCTCCATTGGCCAAATTTCTGAAAAAATTATAGTCAAAGCATTTTCTTAGACTTTCCCCTTTCCTCTCTCCCTATCTCCTTGTTTCCTGTTAAGTGTGGAGGCGAGGATACTGCGCCCCTAGCTCCCCATCCCCTCTCTGTAACACCCCCCCCCCCCAGATAAAAAAATAAATAAAAATGTTTTAAATATAACCCCTCCTCATTTCTCCTCTTCACTTCCCTCCTCTCCGCCCTCCCCCTTCCTCTTTAAATTTATAATGTGTTTTTATATACAACCCCCCCCCCCCACATCATCATTTCCTACCCGTGTAGTGTCTACCCCCCATCCTCACTTTAATCTATATTGTTTATTTACTAAACACACTCCCCCACTCCTATATTTTCAAATAAGTAATATCTCTTTTATGTATATGTATATACACGCACACGTGCACACCCACTGGTGAATCTGTGATCCTCCCTTACCCCTTTCTTTATTTATGAGGTGGAGAAAATCTTATCTCAACCACCACTATATATCCCTAATAATGTGCCTCTTCCTGAGGAGCATAGAGAAGGGGAGAAGAAAAAAAAAAAAAAAGGGAGAGAGAAAAAAAATAAATAAATAAAAAAAAAAAGTTGAACATTGAAATATACAAAAAAATAAAAATAAAAAAGGAGAGAAAAAAAAAAAAAAGAAAGAGAAAAAAAAAAAAAAGGGAAGGGAGGAGGAACAGAAGTGGGAAGGGAAGGGAGCGGGCACAGGACCCCAACCTCCACCCTCAATTCCCATATAACTCCTGTAAACCTGAGATTGTTTAAATTCTGACCATCCTTTCCAAATACTAGCAAATCTTGCTTCAGAGTCATTTTGCAAGTGGATTACTTCCTCCATAAGCCTAGTCTTATCTACCCCCTAAGCCACTCCTTTATTGTCGGGGCCTTCTTGGACCCGCAATGTTTGGGGATCAGTGCCTTTGCCACATTCAGCAAAAAAGGAGTAATTGCTGTTCTATATTTCTTCCTTGTGGAATTTATCGCATGAAACAGACATTGCCACGGATCCAACCCAATTTCATTTCCACTAATTTTTTGGATTAAATCTATTATTTCCATCCAATATGGTTGAATCAAATGGCACTGCCACCATATGTGAGCATGTGTCCCGACCTCCCCACATTCCCTCCAACATAAAGGAGAAATGTGAGGGTTCATTTTGTGTATTTTTACTGGCACGTAGTACCATTTGACCAATAGTTTATAGTTCATTTCTTTTATCCGCATATCCTTTGAGGTGGAGTGGACATAGTCTAAAACCTTGTTTTTCATTTCTTCAGGTAGTGCCTGATTCAATTCCCTTTCCCAACTCCCGAAAGGGCATGCGGCTCCATCCTCCATAGGGAATATCAATCACCTATATATATTTGAGATCCCCTGTCTATTTATTCCCCCTTGATCAATTAATTTTTCCCACGAGTTTAACCTAGAAGCATCGCGGAGAGGTTTTGGAAGAGAATCCACAAAATGTTGGAGCTGTCTATATCTCCACACATCCCATGGAGTTGTACCATACCTCTCTCGCAGTTCCGTTAATGAGCACAAAGCATTCCCCTTCAAGACATCCTTAAGCCTCAGCTGGTCTGATAGAGTCCATTTTAGATATTGGTTATTATCTTTCACTGGTGGGAAAAAGTTATTCCCAGTCAAGGGGTTTAACGCCATATAGTTTTGTGCGTTACTGCCAGTTTAACGCCATATAGTTCTGTGTGCGTTACTGCCAGTTTAACACCATATAGTTCTTGACTGAGAACTATATGGTGTTAAACTGGCAGTAACGCACACAGAACTATATGGCGTTAAACTGGCAGTAACGCACAAAACTATATGGCGTTAAACTTGCAGTAACGCACACAGAAGTAAATTACGTTAAACTGGCAGTAACGCACACACAAGTAAATGGCATTAAACTGACAGTTACGCACAAAACTATATGGCATTAAACTGGCAGTAACGCACACAGAACTATATGGCGTTGACCAGAGGAGGTTAAGTGAGGCCCCAAGCTGCAACTCTCCCCTGACTAACTCCTAAATGAGACTACAAAGCTTTCAATCATAAGCAATGCTCAACCTCTTGATGGACAGCACTGAAGGCTGATCAGACCAAAGAGGGGTGTGGCGCAACATCAGCAGGTAGAAAAATCACCAGATGGGACTAATGATGTATAGACATAAGCTAATGGAAAACAAGGGATCCCTGTATATGACATCACATCCTGTCTAGGGAGCAGAGGAATTTTAGAAGAGAGATTTGGAAATACTCTTCTTAGCCCATCACATTAATAGTAGCAAAACAGTTTTGGGTGGCCAGATAATGTTGAGTGTAGATTTGATTCTTTTGTTCATTTTGATTTTAATGTCAACTGGTAGTGCACCTTTAAATCAGCAACAATGACAGTTCTTCCATACATTAACCACTTCAGCTCCAGAAGATTTTCTGACCAGAACACTTTTTACAATTTGGCACTGCATCGATTTAACTGACAAAATTTGCGTCCTTTTGTTCCCAGAAATAGAGCTTTCTTTTGGTGGTATTTGATCACCTCTGCGTTTTTTATTTTTTGCGCAAAAAATAAACAAACAAATTTGAAAATGTTGAAAAAAAATTATATTTTTTACTTTTTGGTATAATAAATATCCCCCAAATTAAAAAAAAAAAAATTTTCATCAGTTTAGGCCAATATATATTCTTCTACATATTTTTGGTTAAAAAAAAAAATCGCAATGGCACCACTTTGCCTAGCGGTGCCATTGTGTTGCAGTAAATCTACGTGAGCCGGTCGGGAACCGGTTAAGTCAGTAACAATGGTATGTTGGTTGTCCATACATTAAAGTGGTTGTAAATCTTTACATATACCTAGTGAAGTGACTGGCCTCAAGTGATACACAGAGATTAAACAAATCCTCCTACATAAGTTGTACCTGTTCATCTGCTGTCTTATCTTCTCTACATCCGTTCAAAGTGTAGACATTTTAAAGCGTGTCTGAGCTGTCAGAAAACAGGGGGTGGAAAGCTAAAGTTACACTCTGCAGAGCTTAGTAAGGAGAGCTCTGAGAGCTGACTGGAGGTAAGGGACATACCCCCTTCACGCAGCTCATAGGAACAGAGCTGAGGCTGTCAATCACCTAGCTGTGTGCTGGAGATGCTTCCCTGTTACCTTTTTTCTCTTGGTGTCAGGAAAATTTAGAAGTGATTCAGCAGAGGAACAAAGCAGCAGACAGAAATTAAAATTAGTGCTTTTAGTTGAGACAAGGACACACTGTAGAGGGATATGCTTTGTTCATTTTTCATGTCTGAGGTTTAGAACCACTTTAAGTCTGCAACAATGATAGCTCCTACATACATTAAGTTAGTAACAATGGTAGTCTGTCCATACATTAATGCAGCAACAAGTTCCATGCATTATAATGTGGTGAAGTACAATGAAGCATTAATACTATGAGATTATTCACATTTTATTTTTATTGGTCTTATTGACATCAGAAAATGTGTTTATTCTACATATGTGGGAAGTCATACATTTCACACTATATCACACCTGTACAACTGTTTCATTTATGTCACAGGTCTAAATAAACAACCGTTTATGGCCATGGTTAAACTGCAGAAGGTAAATGTTGTCTAACACGGCTAGATTTCTCTTGGCACAAGCTGATTAAAAGAAACCAGATTTTCACTATCCACCCATGGTTGCCCAAAAAAAGAAACAGGAGAAGCGCCTCCAAGTGTAGACTTTAGGAAATTTTTATTAACTCAGAAAGTAGGCCACTCAGATTGTGGAAAAACAAGAAGGCTCATCACTTAAAGACTCCGTGCAAGTTTGCCAAACTCTCAGCAGAGAAGCGTCTTGGGGTCTAGGTCTATGCAGCTGAATGCAGGGGATGAGGAAGCCAGCCGCATAATCCACCATCTGTAATGAGGGCTGGAGTGCACTGCGGACCGCAGCGCAGGCATTCCTTCTTCCTCCAGGTGACATCATCATGCCTGTGTGATAAAATCCCCCAGGACAGAGGCTTTTGGAGGGGACTGAATGCTAGGCTCTTGCCTACCGACTATGGGTCCTGGCATTTAAGGGTCTTGGCATTTGATAATTTAGGAAGAAGTTCTGTTATATAATGGAAAAGGCCATTAATAAAAAGGCACAATGGTCTCTGCCAGCTTGGGACTCATAGCTGATGTCATCAGCAAGCCACCTGTTTGGGGCCCCCTGCCATAATGTGTTTATTGAAAGTAGGTCTCCTGCTATTGTCTGAAGGTGTTCTGTGTTTATACTTATGATAATGTGTGAAGCTCAGTGACAGCAAGTCTGACCTGTAGTCAGATCCTGATTAATCAAAGCATTGTCTAGGTCTGAATTCCCATTCACCTATTCTTTCTGTCTGGCTGGGCACTAAGTCATCCAGGTGGCTAAATAACGTAATGTTTATAGTATATGTCTGTTGTTCTAAACATTATCCTGTGTGCAGTTTGTATTAAAAAGATGTGTTCCAGCTTTGCAGCCAAACGAATCCTGCCTTGTTCTCGGTTGCAATATGCGGCTATAATATCTGATATCTATCTTCAGACTGGAGGAAGCCGTATATGACGGAAGCACTCCATTGGAGTGTGGGTCCACAGTGCACTCCAGCCCTAATTCTGGATGGTGGATGATCCTGGCCAGCTTCCTCATCTCTGACAACTGCATAGACCTAAACCCCATGGCGCTTCTATGCTGGGTTTTGGCAAACTTTCCTGGAGTCTTTTATTGATGAGCCTTGTTGTTTTTGCACAATATGAGTGGCCTACTTTGTGAGTTACTAAAATTGTCTTAAAGTCTACACTTAGAGGTGCTTTTTTTTTTTTCTGGGTTTTTTTTGTTTCCCTTATCGTTAGAGCTAGCTTCTGCTCCAAGGATTAACTTGCCTTGGTGGATGGACTTATTGGACTGTTTTTTGCCATAAGTATATCACCGTTATTGAGACTTTATAGGACTGTTATCATTAATCCATCTCAATAGACCTTTGATGGTCTAGGTGTGCTATGTTTCTATCTCTTTTTGTTTGCACTGATGGTTGCCTGCATACCTGAACAGTGACAGCATCTGATAGGATGTAGGCATTCTTCAGTTAATAATTTCTCCCCTGTTTAGTACATTTTTTAAATTAGTTTTGTCGAGCTGCGTGGTGCTGACAAAGCCACCCACAGCTCAAATCTTGGCTGACTTTTTTTTTCAGCAAGAATCAGCTGAAATTCAAGCCGCCTATGGCACCTTTTAAAGCTGTTAACTATCATGTGCAATAGCCAGTAGCCAATAGCTGCCGTCTCATACTTGCTTCAGAGCATGCGTCGTTATTGGTCCGTCAGAACAGCATACAGACGAGCGGTTTTCCTGATAGGAATTGGTTCAGTCAGAAATATTTAAAACATGTTCTATTTTTAGGTCCGTCAGAATTTTCGAAAAAAAAAGTCAGATGAGGCACACACACGATCGGAATATCCGATAAAAAGATTCCGTCTGACTTCTTCTGCCGGAAAGTCCGACCGTGTACGTGGCATTAGAGGTCAGTGGCCCCACCCTCCCAAGGGGGTCAGTGTGTTAAGGGAGCTGTGACAGGTGCACATTGCCATGTGCACATACCAGGTCAGGACAGACAAAGGTTCCAGCCTGGGAGGATGTAGCAGCTGGGAGCTGCAGGAGAATCAATCAAGCTAACAAAGGTACAGCATTTTGTGCACAAGTCCTGGACCTGTGTGTTTGATGGTTTGGAGGACCAAGGCAGGAGGCCTGAGTTGTGAAGCTGCAAAGAGAGCCACAGGGCTGAATTCTATGTTTTGTTGCATTGATGGTGAAAATAATTAAAAGTGGACAGAAAAAGGCCTGGCATGATGTAAACTCACTGTTTGGTGCTACCAATGAGCTACAAGTTCCCCAAAGTGTCACACATGGTTTCAACATCTGTATTCTTTTCCATTACCTCTTGTTAATTCAAGGGTAATCAGGCACTGTACTATACTAAAATGGCCACTTAAAACCAACAGCCCCCTGGCCTTCTGTAACTGCTATTTATACTTACCAGAGGGAAGACAACATAATTTAAAAAATTCTACATCTAGAAATCTACCTAATGCAATGCTGGCAATGCTCGAGAAGGATTGCTTTTTTAATTAAAAAATATGTTGTAGGGTAAAATCGATCTGTAATTTACAACAGATATCAAGGGCAAACTAAAAAAAAAATTAATACAGCACATTATTTCAAAACAGATGAGTAAAACAGTGTGTACACAAATAAACATATAAAAACACATAAAATATAATATGTTATACTAAGTGTTATACTAAGAAATAAAGATGAAAGTCAAATGTGTGCTATAAAGGGAAGAGTGAGTCCCAAATGAAAGGAAATTACATACGACTTGTTATGAGCTCATACATAAAAAATTCTATAGCCTGGTGGAAAATATATAATCTTATAACAGTTAAAATTTGTTTTTAAAAAGGCACCAATGAAGCACTTATAAGTCAGTGTTGTTTTGACTATAGTTTCTACATACCGATACATAGCGGTGGCGGATAATTCCATCGTCTGACTGTTCCCGGCATACATGAGATATGCGAGTGACCCTGAAAAGATAATGCAATAAATAAAACACTGTTTGAGCGTCATATTGAATATTGCTTGTATCAATCCATAGGTGTGGTTGCCTTATTAGTTTTCTTTTTACAGGCTAAGTGCATTTGTACAAATACAGAAAAAAAAAACACTACTGACAGTTTTCTATGGCCCTTTAAAATGGCCTGTGCCAGACTCAAAAATCCTTTAACCGACAGGTGCTGCTGATTCAGGTAATGCACCAAATTAAAAAATGAACACCAATTTGTAGATAAGGAAACTGGAGGCAATTAGGACCTACTAGATTTGCCGCTGCTATCCTCTCCCTGTTACTGGTTGTTAAGGATGCAGTCAGCTTTACGGCCGACAGCCTCCTAGCAACCATTAAAGCTGCAATGGGTGGAGCATGATAAGGAAGCTGACACACTAGTTTGCCATGCTCTCGCCATGTAACTGACAGCATGCAGTGGGTGGATTCTTTAGTCAATAGCAGGCTGTCTATTGGCTAAGGATCCACCCACTGTCTGCTGTCAATCACAAGGAGAGCAGATCTGGTGGGGAACTAGTGTCTGTGAATTCTCATCAGGCTCCCCAGGTATAAAACTCCCTGTCGCTGTGCTGCTCGACAGGTGCAGCGGCAGGGAGGGAGCTCAAGTGCACTGAGGTTGAAGTGTTCATATGAATGGTCTTAGTGTGTTTTCACTTAATTAATGTCACTCATACCAACAATTGTCATGCAGATGCATGTCAGAATTCTAGAGTGTCTTGGACAGTCTTTATGAATTTCCCTGCATGTGTCCCTGTAACTTCCCATGCAGTGAACTGAAACTCTGCACAACAGCTTTCCCTGTCATCTTCTTTGAAGGGGAGGTGTTTGTAGTCCAAACCAGGAGAGAGCCTGCTTCTCCATAGCAATAGTGCAGCATGTGTGCATTGTAACCCTAGGGAAGATTTACTAAAGCAGGAAGTGTGATGGATTTACAGAAGCATTTTGATGTTAAAAAAAACATGCTCAAGCACCTTTTGCTTAGTTAAGTGAACATCTAAAATATAATTCATGGGGATAACTTAAATACATTATAGAACTTGAGAGCTTTCTTACTGGATCCACAATGCCTTAGTACCTGCAGTGTATATCCTGGTTCACACTGAAAGAAGACTACATCGTTCACAAGATATCTTTCCCCATTCTTTACTCCATTACTGGGAACAGCTGGTTCTGGACAACTGGCAAGGCCCACAGCTAAATAACGCCAGAAAAAATATAATTAGTTAAAAAAACACCTAGTTGACAGAAAGTAAGAAATAGTGTAGAGTGGAGGAACATGGAGGAATGTGCAGACATTAAGGTATAAAGAAATGTATGTATTATTATAAGTCATTCCATTATATCAGGCCTACGCTTTAAGGGAAACCTGTACAGGGAGAAGTATGGGGGCTGCCATTTCTGATCTCCTTCTAAAGATATTAATGCATTGACGTTCCTTCCTTGCCTACCACAACTTAAAACAAACTTGAATATTAGGATGTTAGAGCAAAAAATCAAAACTTCTGATCTATGTATATGTTCTGGGTTTGTGATTTAGAAATCATCAAAGCCAATGGATCAGCAACTAGCAGAAGCATAGCAACCTTCAAATTCTCTAGCTACAGGTTTCCTTTATGTTTTAAGTAGCACTAGGGACATGATCTACATCTGCAATGTTAAACAAGAATTCTGACTGGCCACTACTGGCAACAACTATAATTTGTGGTCATTTATTTTAATTACCCCCTTGTGTTAACTTAATATTCAGCAATGTATTTTTTTATAGCTGAAAATAAAGTAATCAATTTAGATTTCTAGTAAAAGAAAAATGCAACCCTAAGAGATGTGAAGGAAAGTGAGTGTTAATCTGAGACGCAGTGAAAGGGGTCCAGCTGTGCAGGAAAAATGTACTTCAATTTAGTTTTTGCTGTGTTGTATCTTACTTTTATACTCTAGATGAAAGCCAGCCGCAGATACACTTATATCTGAGAAGAAGTGTAGGTAGAGCTGGTTTGATGTGCTGTTCAGCAATGCAGGTACGGTGGTTCCTGAAATAAAAGAAACTTACTATAACACAATTCATATTATTAATAATGTAATATCAAAAATCACAGTAAAAGAAATCCTGAAACATAGGCATACATAGTACAATTAATTAAAAAAAAAAGATTATATCTGAATACTTTTCCAGGTGATTTCTGAATTTGATGTAACTATGTGGTACAAGGCACCAAGCATAATACTAAAAAATATCCTGGTGATTTTTTTGCATATAATATAGTAAAGGGCTACACTTTTATGTGAGGGATCTTTGAGAAAGGAACTAGAAACAATAAAGGGAAAGTTACACAGGTATACGTGGCAAAAAGTTCACTGCTTAAAAAAAAAAAAAGCAATTATGCATATTAAAATACAGAATCTATAATGTTTTGATCTCTTTAGTGTTTTTTTAACTTCAGTCAAAGGGTTTTATTTTATTTGGATAGAGTGGGGGAAAGGTTAGATCCCCTGTCAGGTATTCATTGCCATCTGTGCTCTTATTAGGGAAATTTCCCCTCTCCTCCTGTCAGGAGAGGAAGTACTGGAAAATGTCTTCAAATGGGCCTCACAGGGAAGTCAGGGAAGATCTCTCCAATGGGGTCACAAAAAAAAAAATTAACTATTATCGCTGTTCAAAACTAAAATGAAGAAAAAATAAATGTTTGCAGTTGGACTTTAAACGGGTAATCTAGTAGGATGCATATTTACCTGATGCAAAACTAATCCATGACCTAGGATAAAAAGCAACCTATAATACAATTGTGTGAAAAGTACCTGAAAAACTGCCCAACATGGTAACTGTGTTGTCTCCTCCATCAAAAACTTCCAATGAGTCCCAGTTTTGCTCAGTAACAAAGCTAATCACCTGGATCTAGAAGTAATACAGTAAAGATTTCAGTATCTCAACATGCAACATGAGCAATAACATTTTCTTATTATTGTCTAAATGCTAAAATATTCCAGAAATTAATCTATGTTATCACCTAGTAGTTTATTCCCATGTGTGAGGTTTACACCCAGACAAGCATAACACTAAAGCCCCATACACACGGTCGGATTTTCCGATGGATTCTGTCCTATCAGACAATGTTGTTGGAAATTCCGAACGTGTGTAGGCACCATCGGACAGTTTCCATCGGATTGTCCGACGGACAAAGTCCTATCTCCTGCTGGATAGATTTTTTGACAACAAAGTCCGATCACACCAAATCCGATCGTGTGTAGCGAATTCCGACGGACAAAGTGCTACGCATGCTCAGATCACATTACAAGACCAAAGCTATTGGCTACTAGCCTCTACGTAGTCCCGTCGTAGGCAACAAACGTCACCACGTTCAGAATGATCGGATTTTCCGACAACTTTGTCCTACCGTGTGTACGCAAAACCAACATCGGACAAAGTACGACGGACATGATCCGACGGACCTGGTCCTCGGATAATCCGAGCGTGTGTATGGGGCTTAATACTTTTACATGTGGTAATGCATTTTATTGCCTCAAGGCATTGCATTAAGGCAGAATATTAACTTTGCTTTAGCATGCATATATCACAAAAAAAAAAAGGTGTAGATTACAAATCATGCAACCTTGACAGGCACGCGCACTGCATCTGCAGTAAATGTGTACCCACTACACTGGTATCCAGAAGGTCAATAATTTACACAGGAGTATCAATAGTATTATTAGTTGGTAGAAAAAGTATATAAAGCATATTCTTTTTCTTCCCCAACTTTGCACTCTGCCCTCCATAATACCTGTCCTTTTAGCAGGAAGTAGCTCTATTTCCAGGCAGTTGCAACCACAGTAACACATGTATAGGTAAACAAACCCCACATCCTTCACCTAGAAGTGCCTGTCATCTGTTGATCATAGAGTTTCTTAAAAGAGGCAGGTTTTGCATTTTGTGTAGCCATTTAATCACCAGTACACGTTAGGTAATTTCTTAAAGCATAACCCCCCAACAGTCTTGGATTACCGGGTCCTGTTTATGTCCTGTCACACGTCACTGTATTTAGGCAGTGGGACTTTGTAACTCTATTAGAAACAGACTGAAACCCAACTTATGAGTCTTTTTTGTGATTTTTTAATAATACAGTACAGCTAGATAGGTCAAGGGTGGTTTGTTGTAAATCTCCTTTGTGGTGTGTTAATACTATGTGTAACATTTTGACTTTTTTTTTTTTTTTTTAAACAATTTTTATAGACAGTACAAGCAAAATCAGCAAAAATGTGTGTGCTTAAAGGATACAATATGAGAAAAGTAACAATATAAGAAATCACCATAAACAAATGCAATAAGCGCTCAGGAACAACACAGGTGAACTACATTGCAGTCTATGGAGGTATGGTATGAACAAGGCATGTAGAGAGACAAATTATAAACAGTATGGACATTTGTAAGTGTAATCAAAAGTAATGAGAAAGTTATTAAGTGGTATATATTCGCATTCGTTTCCGTGATACAAGGTCAGAGACTAGTGGGATGTGGTATGCCTGAACTAGGAGATGCACAGCTTTGAAGGGCAGCATTAGGTAGGTCCAACCCAGTCACCCCAATAGGGTTCTTGCTGTGAGTGGGAAGGGACTATCAAGGGGCGGAATAATTGGAGTGTAGGGTATGTGCCCTGCAGGGGCTGGTGACAGTATATTACTAAGCCATGCATGGCAGCAGAGCATAATGACAACTAAATAAATGGGAGGGGTGATTCAGCAGAGGACTCATGGGAAAGGGGGTAGTGGTAAACTCTGAAAAACCTGGGTAGATGTATAATAAGAACTCAGGATTTGAACAAAAATGTTTTAAGAGAGGTGCTAATCTGGGACAGTCGGCGAGGGTTGAGAAGACGATCTGAAGTGTTTCCAGCATGCCCAGGTAGATTCATGGCTTGTGACAGCGTCTCTGGCCTGGTATATGAGGCCTTCCATTTCTTCTATTTTGTCGACCCTGTGGGTCCATTCAGCCATTGTAGGAGGTGTAGGACTCTTCCAATGGACCGGTATGCAAAGATTAGCCGCGTTGAGCAAGTGAATTGTAAGGGATCTTTTGTACGAGCGGACGGAGGTAGTGGTATGGTGTAAGAGGAATCGAGCAGCGGAGAGTGGAATCTCATATGTTGTGATATGCTGTATGAGGGATTGTATAGTGGACCAGAATGGTCGGATTTGTGGACATTCCCACCAAATATGAAGGAGGGAGCCAGGAGCAGTGTTGCATCGCCAACATCGAGGGGGGATGCTCGGGTGGAAAATGTGAAGGATTTGGGGTGTTCTATACCATTTAGAAAAAAGCTTGTAGCGGTTTTCTTGGGTGGAGACGTTGAGAGAACCTTTGTGAATATGTGTAAAAACTTTTCCCCAATCCTGTGGTGAGAGATCAATGTCCAGCTCCGATTCCCAGTGTTTAACCAGGGAGTAAGATTTTATATCGTGGGTAGAGAAAAGGAGCGAATAGGTAGTGGACACTACATGTTTTTGGGATTCTTGTTGTAGACACAATGTTTCGAAAGGCGTGAAGTCATGGTGCCAAGGCACTTTGGGTTTACAAGTAAGGAAAAAGTGTTTAAGTTGTAGATAAGTAAAGAAAGGTATTCGGTAGTCCGGTAGGGCTTGGGACATTGATTGGTGAGATAAAATCTCTCCGTTAACAAAAAAACATTTTGCTCTAGGGTCTGGCGTGGTGCGTGGCTTCAAGGAATCTCGCAGAGCGAGACCTGCCTGGAAGACAGGATTAGAAGATAGAGGAGTCATGGGTCCCGGGGCATTCAAAATAAGGGAATGGTTATTCGCTAGGCGGGAGTACCGTAAAGTGGCTCCTATTGTTGGGTGGAGGAGTAGTTGTTTGGGAATATGTGAGGTATGTAACCATGGAAAGTGTGTCAGGGGAGTGCTTGTAAAGGAGCGTTCAATTTGGATCCAATCTTTGCATGAGTTATGGACGTGCCAGTCAACAATCCTGGTCAAATGGCAGGCCCATTGGTACCGTTGTAGGTCCGGTAAACCCACACCGCCTTTCAGTTTGGGAAGTGTCAATCTGTTCCACCCTAGTCTGGGTGATTTGGTAGACCAAATGAAGGTCCTGCAGATATTTTTAAAGGAAGAGAGAAAAGACGGTGGGAGTCTAATTGGGATAGTTTGTAACAGGTAAAGGAGTCTGGGCAGCACGTTCATTTTGAGAACGGCAATCCTACCAAACCATGAGAGCGTGCCATGGTTCCATCGCAAAAGGTCGGCATGTATGTTGTTCAAGACTATTGGGAAGTTAAGAGCATACAGTTTGGAAAGGTTAGCGGGAATCTGGATACCCAAATAGGTAATGGCGGTGGGTTCCCAGCGGAAAGGGAAGGTGTCTTTACAGTGCGCGACTAAAGTGGACGGTAAAGATATGTTGAGAGCGGGAGATTTCGTGAAGTTAATCATAAGGTTTGACAGGTCTTTAAAGAGAGAAAATTCTTTAAGTAGATTCGGGATAGTGATTAAGGGGTTGGATAAGAACAGAAGGATATCGTCGGCATGCGCTGCTACCTTATATGTTTTATGCTGAATCGAGATGCCAACGATATCCGGATTTTCCCTGATTTTGCGAAGGAGGGGCTCCAAAGTGATCAGAAACAGTAGTGGGGAAAGCGGACATCGCTGGCGGGTACCGTAAGAGACAGAAAAGGCGTTCGACAGGTGACCGTTCACTCTAATCTTTGCCGTGGGGGAAGAATACAAGGCCATAATCATGTTAAGTAGATTCTGTGGTAAGCCTATCCTTTGTAGAGCGATTTCCATGAAGTCCCAGGCCACCCTGTCGAACGCCTTTTCTGCGTCCAAGGATAGGAAGAAGCCTGCTGTGGAATTAGTGGTCATCCAGTGATGTATATTGATAGCTTTAATGGTGTTGTCTCTGGCTTCCCTACCAGAGACAAACCCCACTTGGTCAAAATCAATTATTTTGGGTAGAAGTGGTTGTAGACGATTAGCTAAAATTTTGGCATACAGTTTAAGATCAACATTGAGCAATGAGATGGGTCTGTAATTGGAAACTAACGTTGTGTCTTTATTTGGTTTGGGTATAAGTGTAATATGGGCTTCTAAGAGGTCTCTGGTGGTGGAGGTATTAGAAGAGAGGTTATTGAAAGCGTTCACAAAATGGGGTAGTAAGATATCAGCAAAGGATTTAAAATAGCCGGTGGTGAGACCATCTGGGCCTGGGCACTTTCCAGCTTTGAGCTGTTTAAGGGCAAGAGTGACTTCTTCTAGGGTGATTGGGGAGTCAAGAGTAGCAGTATCGTCAATTGAGAGGGGGTCTGGGGAATACCGTTGCAAAAATTAGTTTATTAAGGTCGTCCTTTCAGTCCGGAGGGATACATCTGAGGGTTTTGGTAGGTTGTATAGTTTGGAAAAGTATTGCACAAATTGGTGGGCAATATCTTCAGTTTTGGAGACAGTGGATCCCTTTTCGGTTTTAAGTAAATGGATTGTGTGAGCAGATTTCTTTGTCTGTAGAGCTCTGGCAAGCATTTTCCCAGATTTGTTGCTGAACTCATAGAAGATTTTTTGAGTTAGGGCGTATTTACGTTTCAGGGATTTGTGCAATACTTCTAGAAGGTCATTTCGAGCCTGGGTTAATTCAGTTAAAGTGTCCGCCGCTCGCGAGGCTTTGTGTGTTCTTTCCAGGATGTGTATGCGTTGGGTTAGGGTGTCAATATGTGCTTTCCGTAGCTTGGTGCGTGTAGCGGCCAGAGAGATAAAGCGTCCTCTCAGGACACATTTGTGTGCAGCCCATAAGGTTGCGGGGTCTGTGTCAGGCGACGCGTTGTCGGTAAAGAATTGGGAAATGTGGGTTGAGATTTGGTGGATTGAGTCCGAGTCAGAAAGTAAAGAGTCATCCAAACGCCATAATCGCGTTGTGGGTGTTTTAGAAGTTAGCGAGAGGAGCATTGTGATGGGGTTGTGATCGGACAGTATCATGGGTTCAATGGTGGCTTTAGTTAGGTAGGAAAGGCCCGGCTGTGAAATGAAGAAATAGTCCAGTCGGGTATGTTTGTTGTGAGGAGCCGAGAAGAAGGTAAAATCTTTGTCATTGGTGTGTAGGGTACGCCAAGTGTCGTGGAGTAAAAGGTTATGCAATTCCAATTTAATGGCTTTAAGAGCCTTGTACGGCAGCGTAGAGGTACCATTGGAAGAGTCCAGAGTGGGGTTCAGTGCTACATTAAGATCACCGCCTACAATAAGAGTGCCATGTTGAAATGTTGTTAGCAGCTGTAGTGTCTTCCGGAAAAATTACACTTGTTGCGAATTTGGAGCATAAATGTTAGCAATAGTAATGGGTTTATTGTATAGTGTCCCTTTGAGAAAAATGAATCTCCCTAGTGTGTCCGTTTGAGTAGTTATGTCTTGAATTGGGCAGTTTTTAGAAATTAATATAGACACCCCTTTAGATTTAGCAATAGCATTGGGCGCATGAAAGACCAGGGGGAAGTGGTGATTGTGTAGTTTGGGGATGTTGTCAGATCTGAAATGCGTTTCCTGCACCAGCGCTATGTGTACCTTTGATTTCAATAAAGAGGCAAGTAACAGAGAACGCTTTTCGGGTGTGTTAAGTCCCTGTATGTTTACAGAGTAAAGTTTGAGCTGTTCATTCAGTTGTGATAGTAATGGCGGCTCAGAAGGTTGGGCCAGGTAGTCTGCCATTAGTCTGCTAGTTCAGTAGCGAATAGGTTATGTATAGATCAGCGAGCTTGTAATATGCATAAAAAGTTGCAACTTATATAAGCACTGGGTAGGGGAGGTCACTTAGAGAAAAAAAAAAAAAAGGGAAAAAACCCGAAGAGGGAGGGGAAATTTTTTTCCCACAGGCCTCAGAGAAAAAAATAAAAATAAAAATAAAACAAAATAAAAAAGAATTATTAAAAAAATAAGAAAAAATCGGTAGTGGTCAGGGTGATAGGTGTGAGTTCACGTGTAAAATCGTAAACTCAGCACCTAACACCACTGTGTGGGGGTTCAGCAATCAGAAACGTTGAGAACTCCCTGAAGCCCGACCAAAGTACAGAAATGGAGAGGGTGGCAATAGAGTAAGTGTCCGAGCGGGGACTGACATTAGTGGGAATAGCGTCAAGGGAGGAGTGAGTAATGGTAGTGATGTGGATGTGGAAGGGGAGACCAGAGGAGTGTAAGGTATTTGTCAATATCAAAATTTACCAGTAATACATACAGTAGGTAAATGTGGACATCATGGTCGGTGTCGGTAACCTGGTATAATGTACAGGCACAGTACAGAATAAGAAAAAATTCCAGTTGTAACCCAATCAGCAGAAAATAGTATTTAGCATTGTAACATATATACATTAGAACTGCAGCTAGTGTGATCCATATGTCGGCAGGCAAAAAAAATAAAAAAAATTCAGACCTAGAAGCATTACCGTGATCTTAGCTGTATGGAGGAGAGAGTCAGGTAGACATGTATGCTTCATAGAACGTTAAACCTGTGAAGCAATCAGAATGAAGAGCTGATATTCGTTAGAATAGAGGTTATACTTATTCTGAGTGATATGCATGACATGAGACTGTAGGGGAAAATGCTAAGGTTGAACCTGCCGGGGTATGCGGCCGTGGACTTCTCAAGGCATGAGTTCAGGAAAAACAGCTAACAATGCAGTCAATAGGACGAGTAACTTTGAACAGAGGATACCTTGGTGAGGCTTGAAGTATTCGTCTTTATGGGTCTTAAAAGTTCCAGCCTGTAGAGAGGATGTAGCGGGGTGCCTGAGATGTATTCCCGGTGTGTGGGGAGGAAGCGAGTAGTACAGCGGCATGTCTTCCGAGGCGTCAGCAGGGTATTATTTACGTTGCAAACAAAAGTGTACAAGAAGCTGCCATTTTGGAGGCGCCGGTGGATGCGTAGCCTGTCTTGGAGGAGGAGCCGTCAGCGTCTCAAACAGCGAGATGGAGGATTCCTTCCTGCGGCGTCAGAGGGGTTCGGATGAGGGGGGCGGAGACACGGCCGCAAGGTGTCCTGGGGATTGTAGGCCCGTAAGGAGGGCAGTTTGGCGCCAGGCTGTGAGATTACATCACAGGGATGTGGACGAACAATGGGAGGAAAATAGTGTTCCAAGCCTGGAAACAGCAGCCATGTTGAGTCAGACAATAAACGAAGATGAGAGGCTCTCTGATGTATTAAAGGAGTAAATTGTGATAACGGCAATCAGTAAATAAACAGAACATTTTCGTTAACATACCCTGATGGGTGAGGGTAGCGTTATCTGGGAGTTGCAATTTAGTGGTCCCTTCTAGATCTTCTCGAGTGAGGAGGGGAGAAGGGAGTACGGTCATGGCGGGAGTCCCGGTTCCTTGAGGTGGTGGAGCGGGAAGAAGGTGTGCTGTGTCTCAGGGCGCCAGCATCTTGCGCATCCATATTTTCTGCTTGCGGTATCTCTCTCCTCACTGCTGAGCGGCGAAAGTCCGCAAACCAGTCAGGCACTTCAGGAAGAGGGATGTTAAGGGTCTGGCAGAATTGAGTGAGGTCTTCAGGTACCCTCAGAAGTGCCGTGCGTCCTTGAGTGGTGGCCGCAAGGCAGAACGGAAACTTCCATCTGTAGGCAATACCATTAGTGCGAAGGACATCTAGCAGTGGCTTCAGGTCCCTGCGATGTTGGAGGGTGATGCCTGAGAGGTCCTGGTATATTTGCACAGGGCGGTCAGCGTACATAATCTGTGGTCTGCCCCTAGCTTGTTTCAAGATGTTTTCTTTAAGCTTAAAGTCAGGTAGGCAACAAACCACGTCCCTGGGGGGATCTGTGTCTCTACCCCTAGGTCTCAATGCACGATGGATTCTGTCCATGGAGATATGGGTCTGAGACGGTCTGGCCAATACATCATTAAATAGGGCCGTGACGGCCGGTAGCAGTTGATCACCCTCAATGGCTTCTGGAAGACCTCGCACACGCAGGTTATGGCGTCTGCCCCTGTTGTCGAGGTCTTCCAGGTGCCTGTGCATGTCCCTCAGCTGGAGAGTGTGGGTGTCGACATGATGGGTCGTTTTCCTGAGCTGTGCGTTTTGGCGGTCTACAGTCTCCTCCACCCTGAGGACCCTGTCATTGAGGGTATGGATGTCCAGGCGTAGCTCCGAAACGGGCGCTGACAGGGTGTCTTTAATGTCAGCGGCGATAGTATGGAGGTCATGGATGCTTAGGTGGGGTTGCGAGGGAGGTGGGGAAGCTGCTGTCCCCGTCCGGTCAGTGGAAGAGAGGGGCAAGTTATCAGGAGGGGTGCCGATGGGAGCGGGAGCCGAGTCCTGTGTAAGGCCGTGAGGGACAGGCGCCATATTGCCCCTGGTGTTCCGGAACATCTCAGGGATATTATTCGAAATACCCCCCGGATTTCTGCGGGGAGAGCGGGAGCGGGAGGCTGATGAGTTCCGTGATGCAGTCCCCATATGGCTTGTCAGGTAGAAGCGAATTTACCTCTGCTAGATTGATGAAAGGTCGTGAGGCAGCGGGAGCTTAGGATCTAAGCGTCCATCATCCAGCTAGGTCAGGCCACGCCCCCCAAAAAATGGTTTTATGGGCAGAATGTACCTTTAAGTTTTGTTAAATATTAATTTTAGGGTGAAGTCAGCAGGTCCCTGGGGTGAGGAAGCTTAGTTCTTTATCCCATGCTGTACACAAAACATGTTCCTGGACTGGCTTCACTGGGAGCCCTGTGGAGATTTAGGTGGGGTAGGGTTCAGAGTCTCAGAGACCACATTTTGTTTTCTTCCTAACAGGTTTGCTAATTTAACACAGCCAGACCAAGCTAGGGAAGGTCAGTGTCTGTTTGTACGCTTAAGTGAGAGACATGCTGAGCTGTAAAGCTGGAGGCTGCGACATGATTGCCAGTGCATCAAAAGTCTGTTGATAAACTGCTGTTGTTCCCAGAAAAAAAGGACATAGAGAGACTTTGTCCAGCACATGGACTTAGTAAGGCTCAATTGAGCAGAAACTTTGCTTTGCTGTTTCACACGTTTACTTTGCGGTTGGATGCCTGTTTACTGTTACTTTGCTGGAATAAACAGCCTGTTTTTGTAAAGAAGGTGGACTTTGTGCCTTTCCACAGAGTCTAATGCCCACATAGGTTAATACTTTAATGTTCATAGTCTGGGTACCAGTGCACTTTAAAGTGCAAATGTTGGGGTAACAGCGCTGTCTATAGAGTTACAAGTTATCACGTGTACTATGTGAAAGTGACTCGTGTACCAATATAAGTGAAAAATAAAAAATGTGCATACACAATGTTATTTCCTGCTGCAACCTCATGTGAGATACACACAAACAATACGAGAAAAAAGATATAATGGCTGCGCTGAAATATTGGGAATCAATTGACCCCCCAAATAAGTGATCTAATAAAAATTTTGCCTACGGCTAATATTACTGGTGTGATTACAGTAAGAAAAATTTAAACAATCTAAATCAAAGTTTATATTGAACTCGGATTTATCATCACATATTTATGTTATTACTATTCACATTTGGAGTTGTAATCAATTCATTTCACACTTGTCACTGAGTTGTGGGGATACAACTTTGATTTAGAGTGTTTACATTTTTCTTACTGTAATCACACCAGTAATATTAGCCGTAGGCTAAATTTTTATTAGATCACTTATTTGGGGGGTCAATTGATTCCCACTATTTCAGCGCAGCCATTATATCTTTTTTCTCGCACTTTAAAGTGCACCTTCCTCTAGATATGTGCTTTCATGCCAAGTATTTGCATTCTAAATAATGTGTTGGCTCACAAAGATCAGCCCTTCTTCTACAATCTCTCTCCTACAATATCCTAATTTAGGTGCCATGATGTAAATAGTTAGACTAGTGTAAATTTCTCTTCTGCCTAATGGTGGGGCTAGAGGCAAATCTATCTTTGGCAAACCTGCTTAACACAATGCTGTAATTTGTTAGTTAAGGATGTGCCTGTTTTCTGGTGCTGTAGAGTTTGCTTAGACTCCTCCTGCCTCCTAGAAGCTAGTAGAGCTTTCTAGAACATGGGTGGGAGTTAGGCAAATAGGAAGCATGTAGAAGTCTCAGCCAATTACAGGGGAGGTGCCCCTGAGCATGCTGGGATTTGCCTATATATTCAGAGAACATGTGATCTCTGGGTCCTTCCCTTCCAGGATTGTGGAGTGCACCAGCTGGGGGCAGGCAGGCTTGTCACCCCTGACATTTGTTGCCATGCAGCCTCAGGTGGTCGACCTGAGGGCCTGATGCTAAACTAAAGGAGTGACCCTGGTGCTTCTGAAGAGCTGACTGAGGGGCAGCGATGCCTGAGAATCTGTTTGAAACTCAAAGGGATCGCTAGCTAGTGATCTGAAGAGCTTGCCCAATAGTGATTATTACATGGGACTCTGCTCAGTTCTATTACTATTGAACTGCTGAGCAGTTTGCCGTAACTGGCTTGTTCCCGAAGAGCTCTGTCTACCTGTCCTGCTTTACAAGAGACTATTGATTTCTACATTGCTACATAGGAGCATTTGTTCATCTGTTCCCAGCAAGGGACTTCACCTGCTACTCAATTCTAGATCAGCTAGAGTCCTCAAGGTGTGTATAGTTTTATTCCGAAGTATCCTACTAAAATCCCCTATTCTATCCAAGTTCCTACAAAATAAAACTACACAAACAACACCCCTAGACTGGTCATTGATTACATCAAGTCTAAGTGTATGTGTGTCTGACTGCAAAAAATACCTTGCACATGGCTGCTAGTGAAGAAATGAGGACTGTCAGTGTAATACTCAAGTGTCTCCTACGGGGGTAGCTCTACATACAGTATGAGTTATGAAAAGGGTAGGCAAAATTGCTTATTACATCAATCTCCCAAGATGCTCCCAGGCCCATATATACTAGACTGACTAGAACTCCCAGATGTATGTACCTTTTATGTGAGCATAGCTGCTGACTTACAACTGCAACAGCTGCCTTGCAGTTAGCAGGTGATAATGAGGTAATATGCTACCTCTGAAATGCCTGTTTGAAGAGGGATTTCACACTGAAGTCACACTTTATCACAGTGCAACCATGTTAGTTGGACTTGCATTACTATGGGGCACCAAAAAAGCATGCTCTACCTTTTGTGTTGCACCGTGAAACAAAGCATTGTGATTGCGGCAATGTGGATGGGGACCATCAAGGGACCATTGCTAGGATTTGCCAGGCAGCTGAGCCATGATAAAAATGTGCCTCAACTACCTGGATTTACTGCACCAACATGTCCATGTGAAAGGAGCCTTAATGATAAATGGCAACTTCTCTTGCAAACTTATACTATTGCTGTATACAGTGACATGTCAGAAATGTATTCAAGTAAATCGGTAAAGTTACTGAAAGGTCCACTTTAACAGATGGAAAATTATTCATAATTACCATAACTATGGCAGCTTAACTGCTATAAATATGGAAATTAGGCTACTTGGTGTCTGGGTCAGAATCTCGTGCTTCCAGTTAAAAAAAAGCTCACTATAGCATGCTGAAACCTTGTTGGATCCAACAGGATATATAACCTTGATTTAGGAAATTTTTACAAAATAGCTACATTTTATCTGGTGCAATTTAAGAAACGTACATATTTGAAAACAGTGTAATCTGTTACTTTTAGAACAAATCCGGACAGAGTGTTTTCATTCTAACCAGCTAAAGATTATTGATTTGGCTATAACGTTAAATATTCTGTGTGCAAAAGGATATACTGCATTTGCAAAGAGTGCTAGCTATATCTATACATTCCCCATTAAATTATAGTGCTAAAGCTGCTCCCTGCAATAATTTATTTAATTCATTTATACAGTACTAATATACTGTATATCACATTGTGCCATACACATCAGTTCCTGCCCCAGAGAAGCTTATACTCCTATGTTCCCACCCACTAAGCTTACACTACCAGTCTCAGTGATGTAATATGAAACAACCCTAAAGACAAAATTTCCATTGCAATAAATCTAATAGCACCACTAAAAGCCAGCCTTTACATTGAATTCATTCTTTCTGCAGAAATACGAAGTAGTCAGTGAGTCAGTTACAGGAGTAGGGGGTTGAGGGAAATCCAGCAACACAGATGTTTTGTTGTGTTCTGAAATTACACTGAAAATCCAGAGGCTTCCATATATTATTTTTGTGCTACCGAAGGCTTCTGAAGATTCCCACTGAGATACACAACACATAGGAAAACATAGGAAAACCAGTCCTGGACACACATTTATGTAGCACTTTGCTACACACTGAAGCTGAACTCGTGTTCAGCTTTAGCTTCACCCTATAATGGCGAACACTTTAGCAAAAAGGTTTAAATCCAATGAACCTTATTATTTAAAGACTCCAAAAGCAGCATGTCTCCTTTACACACAGAGCTGGCACTGGCTTTGGCAGCTGCCTAAGGGCACCAGGGGGGGGGGGGCATGGGCCACTGATAAGGGGGTAGCACTAGTCCTCCTGTACTGGGCCTGGGCCAGCAGGCGGCCCCAGACAGCAGAGGAATCAGATGTGAGCAAGAGAGGGGGTTATTGCTACAGTGGTAGAGCGAATGCAGGAACCGATTCTCTGTGTTTCTCTTCCTGCAACAGCTGGTTTATCCTCCTCTCCCTCAGGGGATCGGTTTCCGGTAATTGCCCCCAACCAAACCATTCATCCTCTCTGTGCACCAACCTCCAACTCCTGGCTGCCTGGGCCCCTCTCTTTCCCCCCTGGCCCTGAAGCAACTGTGTGTACCATGCTTCCAGTTTTGTGAATGAACAGAAGTCTCTGTACAGAGTTTTCTGTTCATTCACTGGCCAGTGCAGCTGAGGCTGCAAAAAAAAGGGATGGCGAAATTGATGTCCTCAGTCCCTTTCTCTGTCTAAAAAGTGAGACATCTGCTATTTCACCAAAGTCCTGTCCCCCCCCCCCCAACAGCATTTTGAAAAAATAAATACATAAAAAAAAGGGGGATCTCTGGCGAATGCATAACTCCGTCCCCTCATTACCACTGCCATTTAGTGGCAGTTCAGCACAGCTCAAATTTTCAATGCTGTGTGCGCCCCATTACATTGCAGGTGGGATGCACTTTTGCCTGTGTAGACATTCTGATGCTGAAGGACTTAATTGACTCTTATAAGCAGCTCAGAATGTAGTCCTTGCAGACACTTCTTATCATAGGGCTGTGGAAAAATTCTAATAGAACGTGTGTGCATTTATATGCCAACAAGAATTGCTTGTCTTCTTTAAATCTTTTCGATTGATTTGTCTAATAAACAGAATGAACTTTGGCAAAGCAAATAGGACATTTTCACCATAAGAAGTAATTAGGATTTGTTGAACAATGTATGGTAACAGAATATACACTGGCAGCTCTTCATGATAATACTGACAAACATCAGCAGGAGATCTGGCTAACAGGGTCTGATAGGAAATACAAAGATAAAACAAGGTGTCAGAACATGTTTTCTTCGCTTGGATACAAAGCTCACATAATGTATCTAATTTCCAACCAAAATATCATGCGGTGAGTTCTGTTCCATTATTATAAAATTGAACATCTATGTCTCACCCAGAGTTCATCCACAAGCATATACTGCCTATGACTATTAACTATCTACAATATAAACTGTTCTTTTTGACGCCATGCTGGAAATATGTAAAGTCCCTGCTTACTAACAAGCACACTGCTATCTGCAGAAGACCTAATTTCTGCTCTGTGTGTCAAAGAAGTTTAGACTACATAGAGTATATTTTACCCCTAACAAGAATGAACATGGCAGCTGCACCACAAAACATTAAATTTGGTGACATTGTGAGTCTGTGACGTTCGGAATGTCCCCTGGAGCAAGTTGGAAAAGCTACTAAACTGAACTTCAATTAAGAAACAAGCCATAAATATCGCACAGCGGAGTCTCTTCACTGAATGCATTCTGTTTAATGTCCAGGCCACCATACTGACAACAGGGACACAACGTTAAATCGGGGACTGTGTAAACGGTGCATTGAGTTTAATGACGTATTCACAGCACATAAACACTCAACACAGAGATATATAAACTGAAAACTATAGCAGCATTTACAGCCGTGAAATACCATGCGCTGCCAAATAATTCTATTCACTAAAGAGCTTTGAAAGTATCATAAAGAGACCGTTTATTGTCAGATGTAAAAACTCTATATCCTCCAAAAACAATGTAAATTTACAAGCTGGCCATGAGACAAGCAAAGTAGTATCTTTCATATATAAAGTATGCAAACAATATATCAGGACAGTGCAGGAAGAAAATTGTGTATTAAAGATGTCAGATAGAGAACCAAGATAAAAAAAATGCAGATATAAGCAACTATAACACAGTGAATCACAGTTTGCAACTGGCTGTAGGGGTATTTCATGAAAAGCTGTGAATAATATACAGTAAAATATGCTGTCATCTAATATCAAGGTCTTGAGTTTGACTACAATGTCATCATTAGGGATGAGCTTGATGTTCGGGTCGAACATTTTCTGGTGGTGTACACATTACACAATACAGTGCAGCTGTAGTGCAGTTGCTACTACTTTTCTGGTGGTGTAAACATTACACAATACAGTGCAGCTGTAGTGCAGTTGCTACTACATTTCTGGTGGTGTACACAGCACACAATACAGTGCAACCGTAGTGCAGTGGCTACTACTTTTTTGGTGGTGTACACAGAACACAATACAGTGCAATCGTAGTGCAGTTGCTACTACTTTTCTGGTGGTGTACACAGAACAATACAGTGCAGTGTGGTGTTGCCAAACAAAATATACATCATGTCCGGAAGGCCAGGCAAGGCAAGGAGTGGCAGATGCTCACAGGCCACTCAAAGAGGGCAAGCAGGCTCTGTGTCTACAGTCAACAGTGCTGGTCGTGGACATGGTGTATCCTCTGCAGGTGGCCGTGGGGCACGCGTGTCTTTTTTTTCTGCTGCTGGCTGTGTTATTGAGCCAGAACATGCAGAAGAGTTGGTGGAGTGGATAACAAAGCTGTCCTCATGCTCCTCATCCTCTGTCACCCAGGCTCAGAGTAGTTTGCCTTCCAATGCAGCTGCCAAAGCGGCCTATTCCACCGGCTCCTTGTCCACAGTCACTCCTTCCGTAGCCCCACCATCATACACGGAGGAGTCCCCCGAACTGTTTGACCAGTGTCGGGTACATGCTGATGGGGGATGCGCAGCGATTAGAAGGCTCTGATGTTGGTTCCCAGGTTGAGGAAGGGAGTAACGTGAGCCTAGAGAGAGGGGGTGCCCAAGAAGGACAAGAAACTGGCAGCCATGTTCCCCCAGCTGCAGCATACTGCCAAGTTTGCTCCAGTGACTAGGAGGGAGGGGATGATGAGGTCACTGACTCTACTTGGGTGCCTGATAGAAGAGAGGAGGAGGAGACACAACTCCAATGAGGCAGGATGTCCTCTAGGGGGCAGCTTAAGGGCAGTCACCCTACTGCACCACACTGCAGAGCTCCGCAGGTACAGGGTGCTGCTGACTCCCCGCTGATTTTGAAAAGTTCCTTGGTGTGGGCCTTTTTTGACACATGTGCAGCAGATCGCACCATTGCTGTTTGCAACCTATGTCTGAAGGGGATCAAGTGTGGCCAGAACAGCAGCTTGGGCACCACATACTTGACCAGACATATGATGACCTCCCATACAGTCCGTTGGCAACAGCACTTGAAAGACCCACATCAAAGAAAGAGGCAGACTTCACCTTGCTCCTCATCTGGGATCTTCAACCCCACTATACCTCCAGTTCTCTCAAAAACCTGCACTGAGAGGAATGAGGGTATACCTTTATCTAGACAGCATTCCTGTGGGCCCGCCAAACACACAGGAAGAAGAGGAGGAAGAGGTGGAGGATTGTGTAAGCATGGATGTAGAGGATAACACTCAGCAGCAGTCTTTAAGGGATGGTTTTCAGTCCCCCGAAACCCAAGGAGTTGTATGTGGTTGTGAGGAGCTAGTTCGGTGACCCAGAAGACTCACAATCAAATGCCTCTGCAAACTTACGCTGCATGGCCTCCCTGACTCTGCAAAGCCTGCGAAAGGACCCTAGGATTCGTGGTATCAAGGAGAGGGATCATTACTGGCTGTCAGTAAGGTTAAGTAAGGGTAAGGTTGCAGAACTCATCCTGCCTTCGCAGAGGGAGAAGAGGATGAAATATCTTAAGGAGGCCATGAAGAAAGATTTGTGCGATGCGTTTTCAGACCCTGGGAGGTTAAAATTTCCTGGTGCTGGACAACGTGTTGTTGAGGCTTTGTTCAGTCAGAGGAAGAGCGGTGGAGAAGGTGGCCGGCTGACCGATGCCTTTAGACAATTTTTCAGTCCTCAGTGCCAAGGTCTGATCCGTTCAAGCAAGCATTGCCAGCGTCTGCATTACATGGTGCAGAAATATCTTGGGGCAAGAGCAGACTTGGAGACCTTTCGAACAGACCATCCACTGGGTTACTGGGTCTTG
Organism: Lithobates sylvaticus; assembly: GCA_028564925.1. Taxonomy (NCBI): domain Eukaryota; kingdom Metazoa; phylum Chordata; class Amphibia; order Anura; family Ranidae; genus Lithobates; species Lithobates sylvaticus. The sequence continues at coordinate 318,860,098 of CM053027.1, forward strand.
GAGGATGGACCACTGGCCAGAACTTGCTCAATATGCAATTGAGCTACTGGCCTGACCTGCATCCAGCATTCTTTCTGAATGCACATTCAGTGCTGCTGGGGGGTTTGTAACGGATCATAGAGTGCGCCTGTCCACATTCATAAAAATTAATCAGTCTTGGATCAGCAGCAGCTATCAAGCACCTGATGCTGATGTAACTGATTGATTTTTCTATGGATGTGGGATCACTTGAAGACCTATGCCTATCCTATTCCTCCTCAATCTTGATGATGCTAGCTTCCAACAATATTTTTGGTTTAGGGCACCACCACCACTGCCTAAGGCCCAATTTTTCTGCCCCTGTTTGACAGGGGCATGTAATTACAATTTTTGATCAAATATTTCACAGCAGGGCCCATTCCTGCACCCAGCAAGAGTGTCTGTGAGGGGTTACAATGTTGTGGCACCACCACTGCCTAAGGCCAGTTTAACAGGGGCATCTAATTACAATTTTATAAATAATATTTAACAGCAGGGCCTGTTCCTGCGCACAACAAGAGTAACTGTGAGGGGTTACAGTGTTCTGGCACCACCAACACCTAAAGCCCAATTTTCTGCAGAGTATTTAGGGCAGGCCGTTTAGTATATATACTTCTGTTCAGAGTATATAGTGCCTTTTTTTAAATTTGGGTGCGGGGTTCCCCTTAATATCCATACCAGACCCAAAGAGCCTGGTAATGGGCTGGGGGGGGCCCATTCCATTTTTTTCAATTATTTAATGTATATTGACGGGACCCGACAAAACATTACAGCTTAAAGCATTGTTAAATTTCTTTTTTTCCTTTAGAAATGTCATTTTGCTGTGGTGTTGTTCTAAACACGGCAAAACTGCACCACTTTACAGGCATACTATAGACACCCCCAGGCACGATATTTAAAGGAATATTTCATTTTTATTGTTTCACTTTAAGCATTCTTAAAATCACTGCTCCTGAAAAAACACTTTTTAGGGCAAAAACTTGCATATAACCCTTTAAAATTAGCACTTTTGGTTATTCACATTTGTGTCCCATAGACTTTAACGGTGTTTGCGTGCTCAAACAAACTTTTTTGCATGTTCGGATGTTCTGGTGCGATCCGAACCAGGGGGTGTTCAGCTCATCCCTAGTCATCATTGTACTGGCTTTCTGTGAGTGTTGCCTGTGGCTCTTTAGGTTACATCCGGAAGCAGAAGTTTACCTGGTTTCTGCATGCAACTGGCTCTTTATGTCATGATGATGGAATGCTAATGGTTGACTTCTCTACAAAGTAATATATAACATGTTGCTGCTATACAATGGGCCGTAAAAGTCATGGTAACTTTCATAATAGTTCTAGGTAGTGCTGGGTGAACAGATTGGCCCGAGCATGAGTTTGGGACGAACATTGGCTGTTAGCCCCATTCAGGGAAGACCCGAATTTGCAGGGTGTTCGGCAAGTGTTTGCTCCCTGGAACACCTTGCAATGCACTGCGTACTTCACAGTGCATTCTGCACCCTGCACCCATCAGGGCACAGTAAAAACTGGTTGTTAAGGAGTGGGACTGGGTAGTGGGCCCTGGTGTCCTTAACAACCAATGAGTCGTCAGCTGTCAATGGGCTTCCCCACTGAAGGCTGAATAAAAAAATGAAAACATTTGCAGGTAAAATAGTAAAAAAAAAATTGGACCCAGCATGCACTGGTATGTGACGTCACAAGGGGGGCGTTGCCACCAGGTGACATTGCCAGGTGGCCCTGCTCTTACCTATATAAGAACTGTCAGACGACAGAGGAGGCATTCGGAGATCACTCGTCAATGATTGCGGAGCGTTTTCTTTTTTGGGTGCGGTGGGCATCATGATTGACAATGGATTTACATCTGGTGACACTGTTTTTTAATTTTTTAATAAAGGAATTGTCAAAAACTGTCTCTGTGTTTTTATTACTTTTTGACAATTTTTTGGTGAATGGGTAGGGCTGTATGTATGGTACCATGCTCATTTACATAGGGGAGGGGTCGGGATAAGCCCCCCACCTGCAGACCCCCACAACTACAGCCCAGGGTTGTGGGGAAGAGGCCCTTGTCCCCATCAACATGAGCCCCCCTGCCTCAAAGCACCCCCCATATGTTGAGATCACGTGGCCTGGTATGGTTCAGGAGGCGGGGCGCTCACTTGTCCCCCACCCTTTTCTGACCTGCTAAGCTGCATGCTCAGATAAGGGTCTGGTATGGATTATTTGGTGGGGTTCCTCTTCAAATCCTTACCAGACATGAAAGCTGGTATGGTTAATTTTTTTTCTTTAGAAATTCAATTTTTGCTGCAGCATGTTCTATACATGCTACAGATGTGCCACTTTACAGGCAGACTAAGGGGACCCCCCCCCCCCCCCCCCGGCACTATATTTAAAGGAATTTTTCATTTTTATTGTTGCACTTTAACAACCTCCGGACCACCCACCGTGCATATATGTTGCTACTTTGATGTTTAATACCATTCTTATGGCAGCAGCTAGCTTCCCGATATATTTATCCATGGTCGGCAATCCTCTTTCACATAAAAGTAGTCCCAGTGGCAGATTTGCCACAGGATCACTTTCCGGGGCGGCGGGAGAGGTGCCCCCCGCGGCTTCCCAGACATTACCGGAGAGATCAGCAGCAGCGGAAACGATCAGATTCAATGTACAGATGTGCAGAAAGTCGAGTGAGGGCAAGATGGTCCCACTTGACTCTTTGCCCTTGGAGGACCGGAGCGATGTCAAACGTCACTTACGCCCACCGGCCTTGAAGGGAATTTTTTTATTAAATTTTTTTTATTGATTTGAAGTGTAAATGGGAGATCTTTTTGACCCACAGTTTTACATTAAAGAGGCCCTGTCCTGCTAATTTATATTACAAGGAATGTTTATATTCCTTGTAATAGGATTAAAAGTGATCAAAAAAGTTTTTTTTAAAGGGACAGTGTCAAAATATATATATTTTTTTTAAATAAATAAGAAAAACAAAAAAAAAGTCCCCATCCCTCCGAGCTTGCATGCAGAAGCGAAAGCATACGCAAGTCGCGTCAACATATGTAAACCATGTTCAAACCACACATGTGAGGTATCGCCGCGATCGCTAGAGTGAGAGCAATAATTGTAGAACTAGATCTCCTCTTTAACTCTAAATTGTTAACCTGTGTTGCCTATGGAGATTTTTAATATTGAAGTTTGTCGCCATTCCACGAGCTAGCACAATTTTAAAGAATGACATATTAGGTATCAATTTACTCAGCGTATCATATTTTTCTCTTATACATTATACAAAAAAAAAAATCAGCTAACCTTACTGTTTTCTTATTTTTTCATTCAAAAAAGTGTATATTTTCCAAAAAAAATTTGGTATGACAAAGTATTGCAACAATCTCCATTTTATTCTCTAGGGCCTCTGCTAAAAAAACATTTTTGGGGTTCTAAGTAATTTTCTAGCAAAAAATACTGATTTTAAACAGAAATAGGCTTAGTACTGTGCATCATTAACCGCTTCCCGACCGCCTCACGCCAATGTACGTCGGCAGAATGGCACGGGCAGGCAAAACCACGTACAGGTACGTGGTCCTTTAAGAGGCCTGCCGTGGGTCGCGCTTGCGACCCGGTCGGGAGCTCCGTGACCACGGCCGCGGGACCAGCGGACCCGATCGCCGCTGGTGTCCCGCAACCGGTCACAGAGCTGAAGAACGGGGAGAGGTCTGTGTAAACAAACCTCTCCCCGGGCTTCCTACATTGACTGTCAGTGATCTGCTGTTCCCTGTCATCGGGAACAGCCGATCAGTGACGTCAGACGTCAGCCACGCCCCCTACTGTAAAAAAACACACAACACGTCACACTAACTCCTCCCCGCCCCCTAGTGGTTAACTCCTTTACTGCCACTGTCATTTACATAGGAATCAGTGCTATTTAAATAGCACTGATTTCTGTATAAATGACAATGTTCCCAAAAATGTGTCAAAAATGTCGGATGTGTCCGCCATAATGTCGCAATCACAATAAAAATCGCTGATCGCCGCCATTACTAGTAAAGAAAAATATATTAATAAAAATGCTATAAAACTATCCCTATTTTGTAAACGCTATAACTTTTGCGCAAACCAATCAATAACTGTTAATTGCGATTTTTTTACCTAAAATATGTAGAAGAATACGTATCGGCCTAAACTGAGGAAAAAAAATGTTTTTTTATATATTTTTTGGGGGATATTTATTATAGCAAAAAGTAAAAAATATTGCATTTTTTTTCAAAATTGTCGCTCTTTTTTTGTTTATAGCGCAAAAAATAAAAACTGCAGGGGCGATCAAATACCACCAAAAGAAAGCTCTATTTGTGGGGAAAAAAGGACGCCAATTTTGTTTGGGAGTCACGTCGCATGACCGTGCAATTATCAGTTAAAGCGACGCAGTGCCGAATCGCAAAAAGGGGCCTGGTCCTTTGGCTGCCAATTGGTCCGGGGCTGAAGTGGTTAAAATCACTACTCCTTTAAAAACGATTGTTGTTAAAAAAAAATGTTTGCATTGATACAGGGCAGTACCCAGACCCCTATGCATTTATTATGGCCAATTACTTGCATATAAGCCTTCAAAATGGGAACATTAAAATTTTCAAGATCGGCTCCCATAGATTTCAATGGGGTTTGCTGTTCCGGTCAGAACTTCTTCTCTGTTCAGGAGTTCTGAACAGGGGGTGTTTGGCCCATCTCTAGTTCTAGGACAGCTACATCTGGATACTCTGTAATTCTGCTTTAACACTTCCCTCCTCTCCCATTTTGAGTTTAGGTACCAGCTCCCATTTCAGCTTTGATCACCTAGGCAATCCAAGAGGAAGTTTCCCCCCCCCCCACTTCTCCCTACCTGCAACCTTCTGGGACATATCATATGTCCCAGAATGCTGTGAGTCCATCCGCAAAGAAAGTGCTAGTGCTATTCATGCATGTGCAATGCGAAGCTGGGTGTAAAGCAGCAAGGTGTCACAGCTTGATTCTCTTAGTAACATGCCAGGGCCTCAAAGACTGAAACCTTGGACTGGTGAGGTGTCCTTTTTTTTTAAAAGTCAGCAGCTATAGTATTTGTAACTGCGACCCGGTCGGGAGCTCCGTGACCACAGCCGCGGGACCAGCGGACCCGATCGCCGCTGGTGTCCCACGATCGGGTCACAGAGCTGAAAAACGGGGAGAGGTCTGTGTAAACAAACCTCTCCCCGCGCTTCCTACACAGCCTGTCACTAATCGGCTGTTCCCTGTCATCGGGAAAGCCGATCAGTGAAGTCAGACGTCAGCCACGCCTCCTAATGTAAAAGTGTCATTTATACAGGAATCAATGCATTTAAATAGCATTGATTGCTGTATAAAGGACAATGGTCCCAAAAATGTGTCAAAAATGTCCAATGTGTCCGCCATAATGTCGCAGTCACAATAAAAATCGCTGATCGCCGCCATTACTAGTAAAAAAATTTTTTTTTTTATAAAAATGCTATAAAACTATCCCCTATTTTGTAAACGCTATAACTTTTGCGCAAACCAATCAATAATCGCTAATTGCGATTTTTTTTACCAAAAATATGTAGAAGAATACGTATCGGCCTAAACTGAGGAAAAAAATGTTTTTTTATATATTTTTTGGGGATATTTATTATAGCAAAAAGTAAAAAATATTGCATATTTTTCAAAATTGTCGCTCTATTTTTGTTTATAGCGCAAAAAATAAAAACCGCAGGGGCAATCAAATACCACCAAAAGAAAGCTCTATTTGAGGGAAAAAAAGGACGCAAATTTTGTTTGGAAGCCACTTCGCACGCCCGCGCAATTGTCAGTTAAATTGGCGCAGTGCCGAATCGCAAAAAGGGGCCTGGTCAAATTGGTCCGGGGCTGAAGTGGTTAAATACTATTTATCACTGGTATTCCATACAGAGTGTGCAGCTGCAGTTGCCAAGTTTTTCAATTCATTTTTTGTAGTTCCTTTAAAAAGGAACTCCGAGCTACGATAATCTCAGGCCCTCAGTTATATTTCCCACATATACAGAATATTCTATCTCACTCCCATAGTTGAAAACATACTCCATCTGTACAGTTTAGCCCCCCTCCTCCCTAAAACTATGGTGATGAAACTAACATAACTGATGGCGTGATTTCAAGAAAAAAAAACATTTTTGGAATTGCTGCTTTCTTAGTCGTCTAACCCTGCCAACACACACACCTTCCCATTCATTGATTAAGACAGAGCAGATTTCTAAGGTCGCCCTATTGTTCCAGCGGTAATCATCTCCATGGACTATGTTTCTTTGACTAATTCTTTAATCAAAGAAACAGACTGACTGCTATCCCTCTCTCTCCAAGTCTAAGTATAGCTGTACAGGTAGAATTGTTTATGAAACTTTTGCTAGTTTAATAAAAAAAAAAAAAAAAAACTCTAATTATTTCTTAATGACTACATAATTTAATTAAATTGTGTTTTTATATCAGCCTGCAATTCAGCTTTAAGTATAGAAGACACTGAATGATAGCTTCTACTTTACTGAACACGCTGCAAGGGCTTACTCATTAATAGAGGCCACATTTCCTGTGATTATGGGCCTGTGTCATTATAGGTGTATCTATCAGTCTTTCCATGGTATTTCGCTTGCGTGCTAAACATTGGTGGTTGTAAGGCAGCTGACTGTGAGCAAAATATATGTACTGCAATTTGCTTCCTGTCATGTAAAAGCTTGGCGCACTGGTTCCGAAAAATAGTCATTTGCACCTTGTCACACCTGATGCTAATTAATGTGAGCGGCCACAAATTAAACTCATGTATAACGGCATAGCAAACTTGCAAAAGTTTTACAAATACATTTACTTTCTTTGGTTGTATTACATCACATTTAATAATATGTTGGTGAAGGATTCAAAGTAAAACTCCAGTACAATGATGCCCAGGTGACCACACTGACCTATGACACCAAGGATGCACTTTATCAAGTTGTGCATTCCATTCCGATATCAAGACATGTTCTTGCTTGGGTTTTACTTTTTTTTCGTCTTTAGTAAAAATGGAGAAATGCAGGTCATTGTGTATACTGGTATCTGGTTTATAGTGCCCCTATACAGAGCTGTACATTTACACAGCACTTTACACACATTGTACCTTCACATGTCCCTGTCCTCAGGGAACTTACACATCCTATTTCAGATATTATATTCATAGATATATATAATAAAGCCTGGTACGTATGGGCTGAATGTTGGATGTCATCGGCCGGTTCTGTTGAAGGGGCATGACCGAAAAAGGTCTGCTGACCGGCTCCCATTCAGCGCTCTCAGCCAGTGCCTGACCAGAGTGTTCTGGTGTGGGGACTATACCCCCATCAAAATACAATAGAACAGCAGGGGAGATTGCTGTACTAACATTGGATTGTTAGTACAGCTGTAATAACACACACTCATGTGCGCACTGTCAGCTGAGTGGAAAGAGAGTGGGCAATTAAACTCTCTGTCACAGAAAAGCCATAAGATAGAGGTTCATACAAATCAGGAGCAAGTGGCAAACCCAGGGGGTGCTGACTTTGGATGGCTGCAGGCTCGGGACTCTGTGAAAATGCAAAACAAAGAGAGAGCAGCGCCATCTAAGTGCAGCAATGTGATGACATGTATTCCAAAGATGACAATTAAAAACTTACAGGATAAAAAAGGTAACAGCGCATGTGGAGTTGTATGGTGGTTCATCCACTCCCGGGGAGAATGAGCTGCAATCAGGGGAAGAGACAGTCACTGATTCCAGCTGCGCTGGTGGCTCCCAGCGCTTCCAGGGATTTAGATGAGCTCAGATGCAGTCGCTGACGACACATCTGGATGGAAGGTGGAGTGGGGAGGTGCGCGTGTTCAGAAAATGCGTGCTCCTTCATCAGGCAATGTCATCACATTGCTGTACTTAGATGGCGCTGCTCTCTCTTCGTTTTTTTTGGTTCAGCCCGCTGGGTTGAACAAAAAAAAAATTGTAGTGTGTACTAGGATCCAGCTAACCTACTAACATATCTATAGCGCATTGAAGGAAACCAGAGTACACAGTGGAATCCCATGTAAGCACAGATAGTGTCTTGACTGGGATTCAAACCGAGGACCTAGTGCTGCAAGGCAAAAGTGTTAACCATTAAAATTAGTCATAGATTAATCAAAATTATACTGGTTCAACAGGAACAGTCAAACAGCTGCAGCGCTGACCAGTGTATTCTGGCAGTAGGGGTGTCTCACTATTAGAATACCAAACCACAGCTGGCTGATCAAAAAATTTGATTCCCCATCCTCACAATTGAGGTAGATGAACTGTGCTATTGTATTCTGATAGTGGGGACGTCTACACTGTCAGAATACACTTAACAGCACTGCAACCAATAGGCTTTTTGAGTGCAAATTTTCCAACATTCCCATTCGAGAGAAGCCGATCATAAGACTTGTCTGTAACAGGAAAGATGGATCAATGGATCAAAATTTGGCTGGTTCAGCAGGGGCTGGGCGAAATTTCAATCTATGGCCAGCTTTTGCAAGGAAAGTTGCACTTTGTCCAGGAATATGGTGCAATATCATTCTGTAAAGAATACCCAATCTCATACAAGGAAAGAAAAAAAAGAAAAAAAAAACATAATTTTTTGCTTGCACATGGTTGGATGATGAAAATCAGCAATGCTACACCTTATTTACTAATCTCTAGGAAAAATCTCTCTGCAAAGTGAACAAAATATTAGCATAGCGCAAGCACACGTCTTACACATTGGCCACTGCCACCTAAACCAATACAAGCCATAGATATCAGCAGATGTAAACTAAAAAAATATGAAATGTCACAGTCACTGTACTACAGTAAGTAGGGAGTCTATTTATCAGTGTTTTCATGTGTGTTTTAAACAACCTTCACCCACACATTTTTACATAAGATTTAAATAAAAATTCAATAAGACAAATGTGTTTTTAGAAACCGGAATGAAATTCTGTTATACCCACACACTACAAAGTGAGGGCATAGGGAAAACAATTAATTTATCTTAGTTAAAGCTGAAAACAAGGTTACAGAAATATTATCTTACAAAAACGATGTGTATTGTTGCTTGAATCTCAGTCTGCTTTGTGTATTTTTTTCAAGTCAGTTCAGTAATCCAAGCATGAAAAATTCCTGCACCTTGTTACTGCAGGAGCTTCCTGTAATAAAGACTAGTAACTGCTGCCCACTCTTCTTGTACAGGGTGAATGGTCTTGTATCCTCCCACTTGTAGTTTTCTGTAGGCAGTCTGTAGTGGGTGGGTACATGTTGGGTCTTTTCCATAGCTCTTTTTTCTGCACAGACTATGTGCATTCTATTGATTATATCACTGATTATATTATAAGGTAATATCAGGCTTTACAGAGGCATTTGGGGCACATAAAGTGGATTTGTCTTTAGTAGCTAATAAGAAATATACCTAAATAAAAGTTTTTGTTCCTGTAGTTCAGATTATGCCCAGGTCTGTTGCACATTTACCTGAATTCCTGCTCCCTCTGGCACTGTGATCTTCCACACACAATTCAAACTGTTCAGATATGGCTCAGGGAATCCTGGAGATAGGATGGTTCCTTTACGTTCAGTCAGATTCCCACCACATGGTACTAATTAATGAAAATATTACAAAAATGATGTCAATGAGAAAGAAAATGTGTAATACTCAGAGTAAATGCAATGTCGTGTGCCTGCTCTTTCATTTATGAATAGTGCTATGGATTATTGCTCATTATGGCACTTTGCACTGGTACTAAATAAAGTTGTTTATGAGCTATCTTAAGACTTGTTCTCTTCTTTGTTTTTTTCCGAAAAGTATAGTTCAATAATAATTAACAAGGATATAAACAAGCCTGTTTACCCCATTCTGAAAACAACAATTATGATCAAAGCTGTAACTAAAACCCAGGAATCTTGTGAAACGGGCCCCTTGTTTCTCTTACAATAGTTGACTATTCTGGTCAGATGTTTAATAAAATAAGTAATAGTTTGTTCTTTTTTTAAAAGCCTACAGGGGACTCGAATGGCAGATAAACTGGAAACACTATGAAAGAAAATGAAAAGCTGTAATATCCTGTAAAGAAAAAGGTAATGCAATAATAAGTGACTGACCAAAGCATGCATCCGTTTAAATAAAGCGTCCAAAAAAATCAAATGCAAATATGAGGTATTGTTCAAATTGTCATCAAAATTACAAGTCATATACACACAAAAGAAATGAGATCCTGGCTACCTACCAACACACGAGGGCACTGAGGTGTTCCATTGTGCCAGAGCTCCAATCACGGCCTGACATTCAATGTTTTTGGAGTCTTGCAATGCGTAGCCAGGAATACACTCAAACCTCACAACGGCTCCAACCGAGAAATCATTTCCAATGCGGCGGCCATACTTGGGCTCTGGTACTGAACTGCATTGAGTGGCACTGGTACGAGGCACAGCTTGAGGGCAGAGCAATTAGAACAAGAGACAGGAAAGAAAAAAAAAAGAGAAACATTAATGCATAATAATAAAAAGAAAATACTGAATTATTCAGTTTGACTTGATGAAACCAGTGACAAGTATAACAATAACCCCATTTAGATTCAGATGTAATTAGGAAACATTTAGAAAAACACATATGGGGAGATTTACTAAAACTGGTGCACACTGAATGTCTGGCAGTTGTGACCAATCAGCTTCTAAATTCAGCTTGTCAAATTTAAGTGGTTGTAAAGTCAGAAGTTTTTTTTTTTATCTTAATGCATTCCATGCATTAAGATAAAAAACCTTCTGTGTGCAGCAGCTGCCCCAGCAACCCTAATACTTACCTGAGCTCCATCTCTCTCCAGCGATGTCCACGAGTGCCTCAGCCATCCGGGACTCTCCTTCTGATTGGCTGAGACACAGCAGTGGCACCATTGGCTCCCATCAAAGTCAGTTTTCCAATTAGGAGCAAGAGGGGGCGGGGGCAAACGGGGGCTCCGTGTCTGAATGGACACAGGGAGTGGTGGATCGGCTTGGGTGCCCCCATAGAATGCTGTTTGCTGTGGGGACACTTGACAGGTTGGAGGGGCCAGGAGAGCTAAAGATGGACCTGAGAAGAGGGGGATCTGGGCTGCCCTGTGCAAATCCACAACACAGAGCAGATAAGTTGTTATTTTTATTTTTTAGAGGAAAAAAATTGACTTTACAATCACTTTAAGCTTTCACAATAAAGCCTTGGGGGTTAAAAATGTGAATGCAAGTTACTTGCTAAGGGGAGAGCCTCTGGGGGAATCCAGGATCTAAAGATCTGTGGTCCTAGTAGATCACAGACTCAGCAACGGCATGCAATGCCAAGCTGCAGCAAGCAAAGTTAGCAGAATATTATCTTTTAAAAAGAGAATTTATCATAGAGATAAAACAATATTCCAGACACTTTAAAAAACTCTGGTTCAGCCACATCTGGAGTATGCCAACCAGTTCTGGTCACCAATCCTTAGGAGGGAGGTGCGGGGACTGGAGAGAGTCCAGAGAAGGACAACAAAGTTAATAAAGGGGGACTACAATCATTAAACGTTTTCACTCTGGAGAAGAGACACTTGAGAGGTGATATGATAGTGATATACAAATACCTCAATGGCGATTCTGGCATATTAAAAAAAACTATTTAGTCTCAGGGAGCATAAGAAGATACGTGGCCTTTCAATGAAATTAGATGAGAAGCAGTTTAACCTTAAACTGCATAAGGAGTTTCTTACTGTCAGGGCGTTAAGGATGTGGAATTCACTTCTACAATCGGTGGTGTCAGCAGGACGTATTGATAGGTTTAAGACAGGTATCTTAGCAAACACAGTATACAGGGATATGATTATGAACATGCACACCTACATAGGTTGAACTGGATTGACTGGTGTCTTTATTCAACCTTAACAACTATGTAACTAAGTAATAAAACCTAGAAGATGATTGGTTACTATGCACAGCTACACCACATTCTGTTTGCACCAGTTTTAATAACTCTTCACCATTATTACTCTACTTACTGATTTTATTTATTTTATATAGCAGTTGTTGATATATACATAGAAGACCCATTTGAAGATATAAATGAGGATCCAAGATGCTAAGTAAACAACATCCTTCCTGGTAATCCATGGGGGTCACCTTGCCTTTACTCCAAGCCACCTGCTGACCTGTTTTATGATATCACCAGAACAGGATGAAATATTTTTTGGAACATCATTAGTTCCAGGAGACATTGGGGGTTATTAACGAAAGGCAAATCCACTTTGCACTACAAGTGCAAACTACAAGTGCAAAGTGCACATGAAATTGCACTGAAAGTGCACTTGGAAGTGCAGTCGCTGTAGATTGGAGGGGGACATGCAAGGAAAATAAAAAACAGCATTTTAGCTTGAACATGATTGGATGATAAAATCAACAGAGCTTCCCCTCATTTCAGATCTACCCCTTCAGATTTACAGCGACTGCACTTCCAAGTGCACTACCAGTGCAATTTCAAGTGCACTTTGCACTTGTAGTTTGCACTTGTAGTGCAAAGTGGATTTGCCTTTCGCAAATAACCCCCATTCTGTTGTGTCTTGCAAGTAGAATTATGTTTGTTTCAGTTGACTTACTAATGCAGTAGAGACTGTTCACTTAGGGCACTTTCATACTGATCCAGTATGGTGCAGTGAACCGGCAGGTTTTGTGCAGGTTACCTGTGCTTTGCCATAGACTTCTATTGCATAGGGGGGTTTTGGTGCATTTTCAGGAAGCGCACCAAAACTGCCCGATGTAATATAAATATATGGCAAAGCGCAGGTAACCCACACAAAACTGGCAGGTACACTGCACTGCACCCGGGGTGCGGGAAAACCGCAGACTGATTTTATGGTTGTGGGTTTAGTAACACTTTAAGTAAACACACACTTTGCAACGTGAACAGTCTCTACTGCTTCAGCAAATCCACCTACTGTGTCTACCTACAAAGCAGCTTGACAATTACCCCCCTACCTCCCTGACCTTTACAATACAGACCCTTCATGCTCCCCAGAGCCCTGACGCACCCTCTTGCTCTTTGGTTCCCCTGATCAAGACAAAAAGCTATCATTCCCATAAAAACAGTGTTCACAAACTACAGTTTGTATGCATCATGGATTAAATATTAAAGCTATACTAGCAAACATGTTATTTCCAGCAGCACAATAATAAATACAACCAGCTACATTGTACAAACAAATTTGATGAAGTAGAATGTGACCCACTGGAAAATCATAATTTACATAAACAATAAACTTCAAGCTGTATCTGTACCAAGACGCTTGACAACTATAGACAAGTTTGTATAAAAAAAAAAATTGATTGTGCATCTCATCAAGCCTTGGTATAGAGCCCAAAAGCAGATCACAGAGACAAACATGACATGGATTGCTGCAAGGTATATTTGCAGAGTCACAGCTGCCTGTTCTCTGTAGCTGCGCCTTTGCCAAATCCTTCTCTCACTACATCCCTTTCCACTGTCCCAATCTAACCATGTGACAGTTTTTAATATCTGTATGAGAGTCCCTGATGGTTTCATGCACTGCTTGGATAGCCACAGGACATGACACACCATTTAGTTACCTACCTTGGTACACAAAATGAAATCCTTTGGCTGTCGCCTGTCCCTTGGCGTTGAACTTAATTAAAATCTGATTGGAAGTTGCAAGAGGTAGAGATTCACCTGTAACGGCAGAGCGCACGTGTTACGGAGCGGGGAGACCTGCCTCCTGTAGATAAACCTGCTGCTGGCATTTGTGATGTGAGGATGCTGATCTGATCACAGTGCGTGTGATAGACAGCAGGCAGCACACAACACTTGACACTCTGGCCATGGGAAGGCAATATTCTGGCTGGAGAAAGAGATGTGCTCAGAACACTAAACAGAAAACTAAACTAACTTCTCTGTAGCTGCTGATGTGAAATATAATGATAATGCAGATTAATTTTAGATAATGAAATAGAGATTGCAGTAGAAAAATAAATCTATTTATTTACAGTATAAAAGTTCAGTTATGCCTTCTAAGTCGAATGGCCTAGTATCACATAAGGATAGCCTAACAAGCCATGAAGATTCACATGTGGTGAATATTTCGTAAATGTCATATTCACTTCTCTATAAATATGCCCCTATATTTACAGATGCTTTATTATATAAACTACTTTATATCTTGTTCTTCCTTGACTATTACAACTCTTCCGATTTTTAGACCAAGGAAAAGGTTCCTAGCTTTTTGCTTAGGTGGATATCTAATAGAAAGCAACTCCATTATGGTCTACTTAGTGACTATAATGGGTCAATAATAGTAACTTGTGTCATCGATCAACTAAAATGACCTCTGCAGAAGAAGGATATCCAATTTTGTATGTAATGGACAGAAAGGAATGTTCATTTTAATGATCGCTTTATATGCACCCCCTTGCACATTCATTCTATCTTCCCTCAGGCAATGTAGGCATTTGGTCTGATTGCCAGATGCCTAGATCTGTCAGATTTGGCCACACATGTATAAAACGGTCATGGATCAGGTCAACATTTTGGTTCTGTTAACTTACAAACATTTGATTGCTGCCCAAACACCAATGATTTGTGTCATGTGAACTTTTTGTTCGCAGCTTTGATCTCAATGAAAAGATCAGGGATGTGATAGTCTATGAAAGTGCATTAGGATACCTTAATAAAAGAAACGCAAAAGAGAATCGCACCTCAATGAGTTCTAGAATTCTATGTTTCATAAATAAGCTGAAAAGGAGCATCTGCTGTCAAAAGGTCCAATTATCTTATCCAGACAAAAAGACCCCCCCAGCAGAAAGTGGCATAGTAGACATGGCCATACATTGAATCTGTCAATGTTTGTGGTCATATAATAACTTCTTCCTTTGCTTCTCTAGCTTCTCTTGAGCACTAAATCGATTAAAGATTTGCTGAACCATGTTACTATATTGTCTGACAATTTTTATGTGACTTACTACATTGAAAACCAACTTCTGTAGAAAGAGTGGCTGTCTATTTCTTACAGTATGTCTTATAATATATTGCTCCTCTCCAGACTGGCATTTTCTTTGGCAAGCTTTATGAGCTTGTACCTTGCTTGTTATGTGTGATCTAGGTCAACAGTTCTCAGCCCATGACATTTGTACATTAGATGGGTTCGGTGGGTGTTTCTTATGGAAAATAAATCATAGCAATTTAGTGTTTTAGCAACTAAATCAACAAATGGTTGTACATATGGTTATTTAAAACATAGTGGAAAAACACTTATAGACAATTAGAGGGTACTAATAATAAATGTACTAGTGTCAATAGGTTTTTGAAAATAAATGGCCCAAACAAGGTGTACTTTGTAAACATTAGTTTTTTTTGAAAAAAGGGTACTTACTTTAAAAGAGTTGAAAAACACTACAATTTGCAATCAGCACAATACACAGTCATTTGTGCCATATACCTGTATGAGATCCAGACAGAGAGCTGAGAAGACGAGTCTGTTCATTTGGTCCATCATGGACTTCAACCACATCATTGAGTGCTGTCTGGAAGAAAGTGAATTGCCCGAACACAACTAGAAAAAAAGACAAAAACACTTATATTGACCACTTGGAAAAAATACATTTTACAAACGTTCTTCGGGTCACCCTCACTACATTACTAATTGGTTTGTTAGGGTAAAACAACATTTCGTTCAAGCATAACATTGGCAGCTTGCCATTTATAAAAGCTGTACTGTACACTGAGTGATAAGTTAGTAAATGATCTTTTAAAGAAAACACATCATGAGAGAAACTTGTAGACTACCACTGCTAACCTTGTTCAGAAAATGTTAACTGTGTTCATGTCATGGAGATCCTTGGCCTTTTTCCATTTTTATTGCAGTGTTTACCTTAAAAGTTCTATGATATGGTTTCCACATGCTCGTGGTTTAATATTTTTGTTGTTGCATTAAATGAAGATGTGTAGATCAGCCACTAGTGGGAGTCCACAGCTGCTTAGTGTACGTTCTCTGTTTCTCTCGGTTTTTAGCCACCCCTTAAATGCATGTGTCATCTGATTCATGGACTTACTGTATACTATAAGAAGCAGTAAGTGCCATCATTGTGAAGCACTGCAAACAGAACACAGAGCCTAAAATTGTAATATGCAAATACAGCTGTCATTTTGCAGATATTCTTTTTAAAGTACAACTGAAGGGAAAACTTTT
The DNA here is from genome assembly GCA_028564925.1 of Lithobates sylvaticus. Classification (NCBI taxonomy): domain Eukaryota; kingdom Metazoa; phylum Chordata; class Amphibia; order Anura; family Ranidae; genus Lithobates; species Lithobates sylvaticus. Next base: position 318,876,325 of record CM053027.1, read on the forward strand.
TTAAGTTAAGGATAGAGTGGAGCGGTATTAGAACATATTTTCTTTTTTTAATCCACCTTCTCATTTTAAAGGCTAAGTTCACTTTTTTTTCTAAAATCCAGCTCCCCTATGTACCAATATACCATTAATGTACCTTGGTTACAGAAAAATACAAGCTTTTTTTGATTTTGAGAACAAGACCTTACCTTAGGCCTTGCTATATTTCTTAGAAAGCTTTAGAGACTCCCTGGTATTGATTCGAGATAGAGGAACCAGTAAGACACAGGAAGGAGTTTACCAGCTGACCTCAATAGCACACAACCTTCCCCCATTAACTACATTTTTACAGCCTCCCCGGCATTTCTCTATGTTTCCTTTTGTCTGGCTTCCACAGAGTCCCTTCTGATGAGCTCAGGATGCATGCTAAACTCACTGGGGCTGCAAGCAGCCCACTAGACATGGGAACTGTCAAAAAATTTGTTTCTGACCTCCATCTTCTTCCATCTTCTTCTTCCTCCGATTCGCTTCTTCTTCCTCCGGTCTTCTCGTCCTTCTCGTCCGGCATCTTCTTCCATGGCGTCGGCGTCTCTTCTCGGGCCGCTCCGCGCAACGGGAGGCTCCCGCTGTGTGAGGCTTCGCTCCGTCTGACAGGTCTTTTATAACGGAGGGCACCTGGTGACCCCGCCCCCCTCTGACGCACGGGACGTCATGGGGACTTCCCTATGGCTTTCCCCCATGACGTCAGATGGGGGCGGGGTCACCAGGTGCCCTCCGTTATAAAAGATGCCAGACGAGAAGGACGAGAAGACCGGAGTCATGGGATGGAGTTGGTAGTAGTTGGATTCAAATTGTTCTCTGTGTTACGGGAACCGGCAAGGTCTTCTTCCTTTCTTCATCCTTCGGTTTCTTTCATCTTCTCCTTCCGGCATCTTCTTCCATCTTCTTCTTCCATCTTCTTCTTCCTCCGATCCGCTTCTTCTTCCGCCGGTCTTCTCGTCCTTCTCGTCCGGCATCTTCTTCCATGGCGTCGGCGTCTGTTCTTCTGTTGGGCCGCTCCTCGCAATGGGAGGCTCCCGCTGTGTGAGGCTTCGCTCCGTCTGACAGGTCTTTTATAACGGAGGGCACCTGGTGACCCCGCCCCCCTCTGACGCACGGGGACGTCATGGGGACTTCCCTATGGCTTTCCTCATGACGTCAGATGGGGGGCGGGGTCACCAGGTGCCCTCCGTTATAAAAGATGCCAGACGAGAAGGACGAGAAGACCGGAGTCATGGGATGGAGTTGGTAGTAGTTGGATTCACAACCTTACCCCATAAACTACGTTTTTACAGCCTCCCCGGCATTTCTCCATGTGTGCATTTGTCTGGCTTCCACAGAGTCCCTTCTGATGAGCTCAGGATGTATGCTAAACTCCCTGTGGCTGCAAGCAGCCCACAGGACACCCCTGATGTAGTGCAAGGGCCTACTTGATTGTACACATATTGATTGGATAGATCGTGTGTCCTCCTATTATACCGTTTTGGTAAATCTAAAGGAGATTGTACAGACATTGTACAATCAGATTGTCTAGTGTACGGCCACTTTTATACACCTAAAATTACCTAGTTGCACTTTCAGAGTCATTAATTAGGTGGCACACAAATCACAGAAGCAAACATACATTTTGCCACATGAGAAAACAGGTAACAAACGCAGTAAAAAATGTGCAACTCGCCAAAATGTACCACAAGCTACTTTGCCATGTGTAGCGCAGCCCATTGAAATCAAGGGGCTGCCCTATATGTGTCACTGAAAAAACAAGCTAAAAAACATGCACTCCCACTTGGTGCATTTTTACAAGAATAATGAGGCTCCATTTGTGTGTTTCCAAATGCACAGCAAGCTGCACAGAAAAAGTGTGCTTTGCCATGCGTTTCAGAGACGCTGCAAATGTGCATCCTGCTTGTGTTATCATTACTTGTTAAAGGCACCCCAAGAGGTAACGCACCATCCTTAACTCCCAATAAAGTTCTGGACCATCTCTGTGGTGATTGTTGCATGTAGGGCAGCCCATTCAAGTGAATAGGCTGCCCTATGTGTAACGAGTGAAAATGCTCCAAAACACCCAAAACAAATGCATGCAGGAATGTTTTCAGTACTTGGTGATGTGAACAGGGCCTGACAATTGAGTTTATCCATCCACTCCCTTCTATGTACTTGTATAAAGGTGGCCATATACTATGCAATCTGATTGTTCAAAATCTGTAAAATTCCATTAGATTTGCCTGAACTATGGAATAGGAGAAAACACCTGACCAATCCATTCAAGACAGACCCTTGTACTACATAGCTGATGGAAGATCTAAAAATTATATAGAAAGTGGGTGGAAGGTAGTATTGTGATCCAGAATGGTGAACACACTCTATCACGCCCTCTTCTGTAATGCAACAAGGAAGTGAAGGCTTCTGCGGGATGACCTACAAGAAGTGAATGCTCAGAGAATCTACAGGAAGTGATGGGATCTGAAAATAATTTTGAGATTTTTGAGATAAACCACCTCCTGTGGATAAGGTAAGACAGAGAAAAGCACATTGGGATGGCTGGGCCAGTAATGGCATTGGAAAACGCTTCTATTTACTATGAAAACTGAAATTCAGACCCAAAAAATGAACGTATCCTTTAACCTGTTTACCATTATCACCAAGAGTGAAATTAAAAGATCATCCTAAATTTGGGTTTGTTCCAGAACAGGAATACAGGCGGCCCCCAGGTTACAAACAGTCGACTTACATATGGCTCATACTTACAAAGGGAGGGAGACAACAGGAAGTCAGAGAAAATCTACCCCTAGGAAGGGAAATTCACTCCTGTAAGAGTAAGTATGGGAAAAAGGGGGCTCCACTTAAGCTTTATCACCAATCCTTGTTTCCACAACTCAAAATTTACAAAATCCAATTGTCACAGGGACAGAAACTGAATCTTCTGAACAGGGGCACAGAAACAAAGGTTACAGGGGTATTAACCCTTCCCTATGCTATCCAAACAGCTTAAAAATATTTTTTTGGGCTGGAGTTACACTTAAAAAATATACCTGTTCCGCCTTACATACAAATTCAACTTAAGAACAAATCTACAGATCCTATCTTGTTTATAACCAGGGGACTGCCTGAAGTGGGTAAATCTTCCAATGGGGACACTAGTTTTGGTAACCCTGGTGACAATCAGGGATTCACTAATTTTGGAGGAATTTCCTCTGGCTTCTTTTTTTGACTATGGGACAGGAAGTGAATCTCCCCAATGGCGCACAGATGGCAAAAAAAAAAAAACTAACATCAGTTATAACTCTCCCTTATTTTATCCAAAATGGGAAAAAAGTTTTGCCTTTAGTTCTATGTTAACACCATACATAGAAAGCATCCGCATACATGAGTGAGCTTATTTACATCAACTTTTACATTTATATTAAAAAAAAAAAAACTCATAAGGAAAGGCTTGAACTGATTCTACCAGAAAGGGCTGGCAATGGTGTAACATTTGACATGCCCCTGGGCCATTTTGCTTTGATAAATGAAGGCAAGCATTGAAACAAAAAAGGTTCCCTTACAATGCTGCACACTTTCAATCAATACAGCAGTGAACAGTTCCATAACACCCATATAGCTATTTGATGGATGCTTATAGTCCATTTAAAGAATCTTTTTCTTAGATTTAGTTTACAAGGAGATGAAACAGTCAGGGTCTGGGCAAACCTGCAGGAGAATAAAGTTCCTCAATCAAGTTAATGTAAACATGGAGATGGTGCTGTGCTCCCCTGGGCCACTGATTGCTATGCTACTTTATATCCACATCATACATATTATGCAATCCCGATGTGCCTATTTTACACCACATCAGGCCAGAAGGAAAAATAGCCTATGCTATCTTTTGCACAGTTCTGCTTGCTTTCAAATATTCTCACTATGTCAAAATGATCACTCAGTTGCTCAAACACTGGAAAAAAGAAAATCATACACCGCTTATGATTATAAAGAGATACTTTATGCTAATAATACCAAGAAATAGAAACAAATGTACAGTCATAAAAATTATTAGGGTTTGATGCAGTAATTTGCATTATAAAATTAGCCAGAGAAAATTGTACACCAGTTTAAAATGCTGAGAACCGTTCTTTGAAATGCATTTGGCTTCTCTTTCTCTTGCAATGAATGTGTTAGCAAGCGGTTAGAGCAGTGAGGGGCTACAGTACATGGCATGTATTGAACGGGCACTGGGAGATGTGTCTATTGATCAATAGGGACTTTGAAGATTTTTTTTTATTTTTCTCACCACCTCAGATATCAAACAGAGAACAGTTATGTAACCTGAACATGGGGATGTACAAAACAGTTCTCAGGAAAAAGAGAAAAAAAACACTGCACATAATGTAATATAGGATCACAAACAGAGCCAAGATCAGCACATTTGAACAAGGTATTTCTGGTAGAGAGAAGATAAAGCACCAGGGTCAAGTCACTAGGGACATCTGAACACGTCTGTGATGTCCTGTTAGGAAACATTGCATTTTTGGAATTATTACTTTAGAACATGACAGGACCTTCTTATATGTGTGGATGATTTTTGTATCTGGAATGGTTTCAAGCTAAAATCCAAGCAAATTTAAAAACAGCAATTAATGACGTTTTTTTTTTTTTTTTAAATAAGCATTACATGTGTAGCACTGAACCCCAAAGGAGCTGCTGGTTTTATTTGGGCTTACCGTTGTAAGTGGCCCAAAGAATGTGATTTTCCAATACTTAGTTCTTTTTTGATGGTTATTTATTAAAAGTAAAGTCTCTCAAAAAAAAGGGTAGAGGATTAAGGACGAGTTCAGGCACCTGGTACTGCAGGTTTTTAAGAGCGCCTTTGAATTCCAGAGGACAATAGTTTCGCTCACTGAATTCAGCCACCACCAGATAGGCCCCTCTCACTGGACCTAGCAGCCAGTGGGGTACTTGACACAGACTTGTGAGATTAACTTAAGCACCACTGAGAGATTGAAGAATAGTTCCATACAGTACCAGTCTCTTTCAGCCGAACCGGCAATACTGTACGGGTGATGATCTGGGTTGCGTCCTCCAACTGAGTCTCCAGGCAATCTCCAGAGATACCAGCCTTGCGCTCGGTCCTCCCTTGGAAAAAAGTCCTCCCCTGGGTACTCCAGTTTCTGGGTCTCTCTTCACTTGAGACAGCACCGGATCTTCCCTAGATTAATAGGCCCAAAAACTCTTCCAGACCTATTCCCCCAGATAGCCAGATAGCCCAGGGGCCAGCCGGTCCAGAAGCACAGGATGCACAGGCTGCACATCCCAGGCCAGGAGGGCCATGGGACCAGGTCAGGAGGACCATCAGAACCAAAAAGACAGAAAATAAACCCCCGCCAACATGGTGTTGGAACCTTAAATACCACCCCCCAGAATTCACAGCAGGAAAACACTCCCAACTGGGCTAGTTCTGAGAGATAAATGGTATTCAATGCATTCAGATAGACTGCGTTTCTACTCTTGCCGGCGGTGACAGCGACACCTACGGTCAAGGAGAACCCAGTGCAACCCAGCTGGACTGGTACAGAAACCAGTAATTTAAAGAAATTAGCCTGAAGCCCAACTGTGGCTTCAGGCAACTTAAGTTTTGAAAAACAATAGCACCTGCTCGTATTTTTAAAAACAACTTTGGAATGTGATTTCATTTAAAGTGGTTGTAACCCTAAAAAATAAATAAATAAATGATCCTGTTCCTTTAAAGCATGAATAACAGCTTAGTGCTTGTGCGGTGCCATTTGTCCCATTCTATGCTGTAAAATACCTGGCTGATCCTGCCTGTTCCTGTGTCCCCCTAAGTGTGCTGACCACAATAATCATGGCTGCTGGTCCATGATACCATGGTCAGTTTACGTGCCTCCATCATCCCGCAGTCTCTCCCTCTCCCCCTCTACCCCTCCATCCCTGCCTGTCAGCTTTGTAGTCTGTTGTGAGAGCCGATCTGCTCCCTGCCCTGCCCCTCCCCTCCCGCTGCTATTCCATGTAAAGTCAATGTGCATAATTACTAGAATTCCCTCTGTTATAACCAGCTATATTGCACGGTGTATGTGTTTTTTTTTTAATTGGCAGTTCAATACCTTATTTCACAGTGCCGCTCTTCTCCTCTCATCCTGGCTGACATCAGAGAAAAATCTCAGCCCCTCCTTAGATAGGGGAAGGAGAGCAGCAGGAGATCACGTGACCACACAGCGACATTGCGAAATAAGGTATTGAGCTGCATAATAAAAAAAAAACGAAAAAACATATACACTGTGCAATATAGCTGGCTATAATAGAGGGGATTCTAGCAATTATGCACATTTACAATCACTTTAAGTCTTCTGTAATATATGGCACAGAAACACTCAGACTAGAAGAGGAAATCCAGCACTTGGTGCCATTCAGATGTGCTGAGAAGGTACATGCTGACAGGTGGAGAGAGCAGAGATATGACCTCATCAGCATGTTGCTGCTCCTTCACTGTCCAATCACAGGCTGGTTGCAAGGAAATTAATTAGCTTTGATGCTAAAAGTGGAACGTCACAAACAGCAGTTTATACGCCTAGGTTAATTCCCCCTGAAGGTAGACCAACAGTGCTCCAAAGCTCACGGTATCTTCCTGGCACTTAAAACAGCATGAGAGTATAAGGTGAAAAGCTGGCAACTCATCCTCCTGCTAAAAGTACTTTATTGATAAAGGGTACAGTGTGAAAGTTACAGTTTTTTTTTACCGAAACACGTAAGCTGCTGCAACTTGCACACTATGCCCTTTATCAATAAAGTACTTTTATTGGCAGGACAAGTTGCTGGCTCTTCACCTTATACTTACATACAAGTGGAACTTCACCTGAAAAGGGAAGTTCCGCTTACCCTTTTCCTCCCTGCTCCTCTCTCCTTATTGTAAACATTTTTTCTAGGAGCAGGTACCTAGTTTTCATAGGTATTCGCTCCCATTTCTGGCAAGCCGAGCGGAAGTTCGCTCCCCCCTGTCTGCAGCCACCTAAAACACGTCAAAGATCCCAGGAGCCTGCAGGACCATTCATTGCTTAGTGTGACTTGAGTCAATATGGCAGTGCCAGGAACCAGAAGACCAGCAAAGAACTGGCCTGGGTAAAGACAGCACTGGATCCCTGGGCTAATAAGTGTCTTTTTTTTTTAAATAGAAGTCAACAGCTACAGTATTTGCTGGCTTTTTTTTTTTTTAAATCTGACCACAGCTACCGTAGAATAAGTCTAGTCACCAGGCTAAAATCTCAGGACTGGATAAACAGAAATTCAATATATTTGACAGGTAAACCTACCAAATAAGTATTTTAAAAGGTGCGATTAGATGTCTGTGTGGTGTTTAGGTTTACTCAACCATATCAAACTGAATCTTTTCCAGTTGAAGATATTTTCTGCTTTAGTTTCTTACCATAATCCTTAGGAACAACAATGAAGTAGGAGCAGCTCTGTCCAGATGTGTAATTGCTGGGGTAATTTGGGGAAAGAATCACTCCTTCTTGGCTGACGTACTGTCCTCCGCAGGGAGCTAGGAAGTAAAAAAATAAGTAAGGTTTCCTACTAAAAAAAAAAATGCTTCTTAACAAGATGAGTGTTTGAGTTTTTTTTTGTGGTACCATCAGTCATGCCTGAATGGTAAAAGGCCATCATGAGGTGTTTCCTGGACCTGATCTTAGTAAGTATAAAATTCAGTTTACCAGCTACCTGAATTAGTAGTAGTATAATAATGTTGAGTGATGGATTTATGACCATGACTTGATATTGATTCAATATTTAATATAATATCAGTGCTGGCATACTGGAAAACCACTGAAGGACGTATCTCAAATGTGGAAAAGGCCTCCGCACTGCACATTATATACCGTATTTAAAGACTACGTTTTCAGACCCAGAAAACTTGATTGAAATAGATGGCCTTTTTTTGACTAACTATCTATGTAACCTGCTACAGATAGTGATTTCTAGTTGTATTTAATTTTTGCTGTAAGTACTGCTTTTATTGAGCTGCCTCTGCCCAATGCTCACAAAGACCATATATGTCTGATACAAAAAGTAAGTTAAAGATCAGTCATTTCAATTGATTATTGAAACTTGCCATATTGTTTTTAATGTAATTATCTCCTAAGATCATAAATACCATCTGGTGGCCATAATTTGTTATTTTCCCTGATAGAGGTATTTAAAAAACAAAACAAAAAAAAAAAACATTATGGCCACTATATGGTATTTACGATCATAGGAGATAATTATAATACACAAGTTTCGTTGGAGCTGAACACACGTTGAGGGCACTTTTTATACATAGGCCCAAATGTAGCTTTGCTTGATATATAGACCCCCTATTACAAATAACTTTTAGATTACAAAAGCAAGTAAATGTACAGTATACTATGAAGAGCAAGAACAGGAAAAATAATGAATTCCCCCTAAAAAAGACAGGTGTCAAGGACATACATTTAAATGAAGTGCAGAAGAGATGTGCAAATACTCAAGCACTGACTACTTCATTGCCTAAATGGATAACGCTATGCTCACACCTATGCGATTTTGCAGGCCACGTTTGCATGGGCACGGCAACCCATTCAAATAAATGGGCTACCGGGCCTGCTTTTCCACAAAAAAAAGGTGCATGCACCTTTTCGTAAACTCGGTCGTAGGAAAATTGCATGGTCTGCATGCACCTGCAGCCACAAGCAGAAGTGTGAACCAAGCCGAAAAGTAAATAGCAATTCTATAGGAATATTTTACTCTGTCTTAAACATAAATATCATATATAAAACATTCATCAAGCAAAATTCACTTTCGTTAAAAAAAAATGGATATGACATATACAACTGCTGCAAAAGCTATTATTTTGTAAGAATATCACAAAATTAAATTCCTGCAACCATGGCAACAATATTCTAATGCCCCATAAATCTCATTCTGTGCTCATTTGACTCATTGCTGCTCCCAGAACTCTTCACAGAGTTCAAGCATTGGCATACCTATAATTATAGCAGTCCACTCAGATGCTATAAGACCTGGAGGAAGGAAGGGGCCCTCAGTTTGGAGGCTGTTGATGCAAAATGAACATCTCGATACATATGAAGATAATACGTGACGGCTGCATTCAGGAGAAAGCACTTCTTCAGCCTCCCCTTATTTAGTGTTCACTCGCACAGACTGAACATTGTAACTATGTGGGAGATTTACTTAAACTGGTGCAATCAAATTCTGGTGCAGCTGTAGATGGTAGCCAATCAGCTTCTAACTTCAGCTTGGTCAATTAGGCTTTGACAGTAAAACCTGGAAGCTGATTGGTTTCCATGCACAGCTGCGCACGATTTTGCATGATTCTGTTTTAGTAAATTACTCACTCTATGACAAGTCATGTTGTGCGAGACAGCAACAGGAGTCTAACCTGTGTGAATTAAGCAACCTGTGTGCACATACAAGAACATACAAGGGTTGATTTACTAAAATTGAAGGGTGCAAAATTTGGTACAGCCGTGCATGGTAGCCAATCCGCTTCTAACTTCAGCTTGTTCGATTAAGCTTTGACAACAAAAAGACTGAAGCTGATTGATTTATATGCAGATTTTTCACTCTCCAATTTTAGTAAGTCAACCCCACAGGTTATTACACAGGCACCAGGATTTACATGGGTGCTACAACTCTGGGTCAGCTTTTTAGTCAATAAAGTATATGCTTACTCAGGAAGATGCCTGAATAAAGATGGTGATGGCAGCCTTGTGGGGATAAGAGAACATATGGAGGCATTGTTTGGGGGGATCCCAGAGATTATAGATACCTTTTAATGTTACACTTAAATATTACTTAGCATGCATGCTATTGACATAAAACATACATTATATACTTGGCTCGCAGTCTCTGCTCAAATTCATCCCAGTGGTTCCATAAAGACATGAATGAGCAAGTTTAGGGTGGAGGAACTTGACTGGCCTGTACAGAGTCCTGACCTCAACCCAATAGAACACCTTTGGGATGAATTAGAGTGGAGACTGCGAGCCAGGCCTTCTCGTCCAACATCAGTGCCTGACCTCACAAATGCGCTTCTGGAAGAATGATCAAAAATTCCCATAGACACACTCCTAAACCTTGTGGATAGCCTTTTCAGAAGAGTTGAAGCTGTTATAGCTGCAAAGGGATGGGCCACCCCTCACATTTTTGTAAATATTTTATTATATCTTTTCATGTGACAACATTGAAGTAATTACACTGTGCTACAATTTAAAGTAGTGAGTGTACAGCTTGTGCAACAGTGTAAATTTACTGTCCCCTCAAAATAACTCAACACACAGCCATTAATATCTTAACTGCTGGCAACTAAAGTGAGTACACCCCTAAGTGAAAATGTCCAAATTGGGCCCAAAGTGTTAATATTTTGTGTGGCCACCATTATTTCCCAGCACTGCCTTACCCATCTTGGGCACAGCGTTCACCAGAGCTTCAAAGGTTGCCACTGGAGTCCTCTTCCACTCCTCCATGACAACCTCACAGAGCTGGTGAATGTTAGAGACCTTGCGCTCCTCCACCTTCTGTTTGAGGATGCCCCAATGATGCTCAATAGGGTTTAGGTCTGGAGACATGCTTAGTTAGTCCATCACCTTTTCCCATTAGCTTCTTTAGCAAGGCAGTGGTCGTCTTGGAGGAGTGTTTCAGGTTGTTATGTTGGAATACTGCCCTGCGGCCCAGTCTCTGAAGGGAGGGGATCATGGTCTGCTTCAGTATGTCACAGTACATGTTGGCGTTCATGGTTCCTCAATGAACTGTAGCTCCCCAGTGCCGGCAGAACTCATGCAGCCCCAGACCATGACACTCCCACCATCATGCTTGACTGTAGGCAAGACACACTTGTCTTTGTACTCTTAAACTGGTGCCGCCACACACGCTTGACACCATCAGAACCAAATATGTTTATCTTTGTTTTGAGTTATTTTGAGGGGACAGCAAATTTACACTGCTATACAAGCTGTACACTCCCTACTTTACATTGTAGCAAAGTGTAATTTCTTCAGTGTTGTCACATGAAAAGATCTAATAAAATATTTACTAAAATGTGAGGGGTTTACTCACTTTTGTGAGATACTGTATATATATACCGTTATATATATATATATATATATATATATATATATATATATAGCCTAAGCAGCGGCCTGTCTCCTTATCTACAAAGCAGAAGCAGGAAACAATCTGCAATACAGTTAAAAGAAAAATGGAATGCAAACGAGATTTGCAGAACTCTACTAACCACTTGTTACTTGTAAACTGATAAAATAACATAACTCAAAAGGAAAGTCATGAAAACACGAAAAGTTTTTTCTTATAGGGTCCATACAGCTTCAACAATCTTACATGTGAAGAAGAACACAATGGTGTCACCGAGCCTTGACTGTGCTTTGTGTCAATCATGCAATGCTGGAGTATACACAGACACAGCGTGCCATCCAATGAAACCCAATAATCATAAAGCACAAAACGCACAGTATTTTGGGTGTTTGCTTTAACAGCTGAACAAATTTGCATATCAGCAGTCTGCCAGCTCCAAAAAATGAGACAAAACTGTTTTTATTTGAAAATAAGATATCTGAACAGCTCTGACTTTGGATGATATAGAAAAGTTTTTGTTTAGACAAGCATTTTTTTTTAAGCTAAAACAAATTATAAGCCTGTTCAAAATTTTACATTTTCATTTTGAAACATTAGACTTTATTCAGACATGTTTCCTGTGTTCAATGTTATATTGCCACTAGCCGCTATTAATAAAGATACGGATTTACCTCTACATGATGGGCGAGGGTAGTTCCAGGCTGGCTTTCCATCTCCTCCCATTACACAGGTTAGTGTGGAAGCTCCATTAACGTCATAGCCGCTATCACAGTAATATGTTACAGTGGAGCCAAGCTTTAGGTCACTCCCAACACGAGACCCATTTTTTATTGCACCTGGGTCGAAGCAGGATTCCCTCGGGTTTTCTGGAAGGCAAAATAGAAAAATGGTCACTGAAAAATTCCCTAGTGTCTACAGATTATGATATGTGGTGGCTTTTTTATATTATTTTTGTCCTTGTGTATAAGTATCAGCCTGAAACTTTAGATCGGGGGTCTCCAAACTTTTGAGTATGAGGGCTACATTGTATATTTTACAAAAAATTGTGGACCAAAAAACTCAAGTTTATAAATGAGTTAAAATCTATATTAATGAATACATTTTACTTTTTTTTGTAATCAGCATGATATGATTTGGTAGAACAGAGTAAGGCAAAGCTAAGACATTCCAAGTGAACTTTACTTGAGCCATTTATAAGGTTGGAACAAAAATAAATTCAGTCTGCACCTTTGTTACCAGAGTTCCCCCTTACATCAAGGTCTCCATTAGAATCCCCCCTTATATCAGTGTCCTCATTAAAGTCTCCCGTTACATCAGTGTGTGTGTGTGACATGTATTCACTATACCATGCGAGTAGGCAAAGCTGTGGCACACATTTCACAGAGCCTGCCTTCTACAGAGGAGCGAGAGGAGGAGTTTCAGGAGGCGGAGTCAGTAAGGAATCACTGCATGCAGGCAGCAAGGTACCATGGGATATGTAGTCATTAGAAATCAAATGTAAACAGCAGAGGAGATGTTGCAAAGCATACAGGGAATACAGGAAGTTGTGGAAAAACTCACAACAGAAATGTTTTAAGAAGGATTATATTGTATTGTCAATGATAACTATTGTTTGTATAGTTAATACAATGCTGATGTTATAAAATGAAAGTGTGCCTTGTGACCATAGTAGCATAGTTAACCCCTAGGATCCACTGACAGCACACAAATATGCGGCCTCTCGGCAGGCGGCCTTGGTGCAGAGAGGCCGCATATTTGAGTACCAATTAGCAGATACAGCTGTCCCGAGACTGCACTCCCAGCACAGTTACTGGTGGCTTATAGAAAGAAGCAATCTGGAGCTTTGATCATGTGATCGCCGTGACAGCCAATTAACCACTTCAGCCCCAGAAAAATTTACCCCCTTCCTGACCAGAGCACTTTTTTCGGCACTACGTTGCTTTAACTGACAATTGCGCGGTCGTGCGACAAGGCTCCCAAACAAAATTGATGTCCTTTTTTTCCCACAAATAGAGCTTTCCTTTGAAGGTATTTGATCACCCCTGCGGTTTTTATTTTTTGCGCTATAAACAAAAAAAAAAGAGCGACAATTTTTAAAAAAACACATTATTTTTAAAATTTTGCTATAATAAATATCCCCCAAAAATATATAAAAAAAAAAACGTTTTTTTTTCCTCAGTTTAGGCTGATACGTATTCTTCTACATATTTTTGTTAAAAAAAAATTGCAATAAGCGATTATTGATTGGTTTGCGCAAAAGTTATAGCGTTTACAAAATAGGGGATAGTTTTATGGCATTTTTATTAATATTTTTTTTTTACTAGTAATGGCGGCGATCTGCGATTTATATTGTGACTGCGACATTATGGCGGACACATCGGACAATTTTGACACATTTTTGTGACCATTGTCATTTATACAGTGATCAGTGCTATACAAATGCACTGATTCCTGTGTAAATGACACTGGCAGTGAAGGGGTTAACCACTAGGTGGCAGTGTAGGGGTTAAGTGTGTCCTAGGCGCGTGTTTCTAACTGTGGGGGGGGCGTGGCTGTGTGTGACACGTCACTGATCTCTGCTCCGATCAGGGAGCAGAGATCAGTGACACTGTCACTAGGTAGAACGGGGAGATGCTTGTTTACATTAGCATCTCCCCATTATTCCTCTCTGTGAGACGATCGCGGGTATCCCTGTGGACATCGAGTCCGCGGGACCCGCGACCCGACTCATGGAGCTTGCCCGCATGCTGCCTCTTAAAGGGCAACGTACAGGTACGTGATTCTGCCTGTATGTGCCCTTCTGCTGCAATATATCTTCGTGAGGCAGTCAGCAAGCAGTTAAGGTGGTCACATGATCATAAACCCTGCCTCCCAGCATCTAAAGTCCCTAAAAGGGCCGGGAGGCGCTGACGCAAAGGGGTTAATTTGGTTGAAAAAAGATGCAAGTCCATCCAGTTCAACCAACAGAGAAAAAACAAAACCTAGACACAAATTAAAAACCTTCATATTCACTATCCTATACCAACAGTTGACCTGGAAGGAGCCAAAGAAAGAAAAAAAAGATAAAATAAAGCATGATCTAATTTGCTCCAACGGGGAAAAAAAATCCTCCTGGTCCTCCAAGAGGCAATTGGATATTTCCTGGATCAACTTCACCAAAAATATTAGTATCCAGTTATATTATGTACATTTAGGGAAGAATCCAGGCCTTTTTTCAAACAATCTACTGATCTGGCCAGAACCAGGGAGTGTACTCCACATTTTCACAGCTCTTTCTATGAAGAATCCTTTATGTATTTGGAGATTAAATCGCTTTTCCTCCAGGCGTAAAGAGTGCCTCCTTGTCCTCTGTGATGACCTGAAAGAGAATAACTCTACACCAAGTTCACTATATGGACCACCAGGGCCGCTGATAGAAATCATGGGGCCCTGTACAGCCTACCTGACAGGGCCCCCTTCAGCCCCACCCCTGGCCCCGCCCTATACAGAAAGGCTAAATTGTGGGTGTGGCTAATTTAAAAATATGTGCTACATGGAGCTGGAAAATGGACATGGTTTAGATTACGCTTAAAGCGGAGTTCCAGTTTTTTTATGTTTATTAAAAGTCAGCAGCAACAAAAAGTGTAGCTGCTGACTTTTAGTAAACAGACACTTACCTGTTCCACGGTCCAGCGATGCGGCCAAATGGCCATCGCTCCTCTCTGCTGGCGCCTCCATTGCCACTCTGGGCACCCGGCCATGCTCTCGGAGTGGACAGGCGATCTTCTGGGACCTGTCACGTGTCCCAGAGGGAGGGGCCGCCTAAGGCGAAAGGAGTCGCCTTGGCGGTCCCTGGGCATAAGGAGGAAGTCCCACTCCTAACGAAGCCCCCACTCCCCCCCAAAAAAATGACATGCCAAATGTGGCATGCAAGGGGGCGAGGAGTTCTTAAAGCGGAAGTTCCACTTTTGGGTGGAACTCCGCTTTAATTATTGGGCATGGCTTAAAGAGGTGTGGTTAGTCTAAGATGACTGTGTGTAGGATGCAGATGATACTGTGCTGCGTTCAAAACTGCACTGTCCAATTTGTCACAGTCAAACAGTTCTACATGAAAAAGATGAAGATGCCATTTATGTCAGCTAAGCCCACTTTAAAAAAATAATAAAAATTCTAAACTATTAATGAGAAGTAATATTATGTCTAAGGGGCGGTTCACACCATGCCTGCATCTGAATTGTGTAGGAATGTGCTGTGGATTCCTGTACAATTAAACCTGCATGCAAAATGCACTGCTTTTGCGATCTGCAGCAGGTGTCAATAAAAAGTTAATGAAACCTCAAACGCAGGTCACAAACGTAGTGTGTTTGCCCTGCACCTGCCAGCCCTGGATCACCATGTGATCTGGTTGCAGTGCATTTTAAAAAAGTAGTGCATACACTCCTTTGGTGCATTGCAATTTTAGCCCATTCAAAATGAATGAGCTTGAAATTGCACTGCACAGACCTGCATGTGAATTGCACAGGAATGCACAGTGCGTTCCTGTGTGATTCAGCTCCAGTGATCTAAAAATGTAAATAGAAGTAATAAAAAGTGGGGTTTGCTGACATTGATGGCATCTCCTTTTTCATGTAGCACTTCTGTGAGAAATATGGCAGTGCAGTATAAAACCCAATTTCTCACAGGACAGCTGTGCTACATGAAAAAGCAAACATTAGACTTTACATTGCAGTTACTGTGACTGGGCTAACCTGCAGTCCCCTGAAAATCCAGATCCAATGCCACCATAATGCAGCTCATGTGTGCAGAGTGCACACCAGAAGAAGCCAGGAACGATCATCCTGGAAGCCGGCCACATCCCCTCCCGCCCACTCCAAACTACAGGATCTCACAGTCAGGCTCCACCTCTCTGCCTCTGTGATGTTTAGCCCAAGTGAGTGCTCATTGAGAGCAGCTGAGCAGCTGCTGATGGAGGAGCTGAGGATGGGGAGTTGGAGAAAGACTTTTTTTTTTTTTTTCTTATGCAATCTGTTCAGATTGCTCGGGGCCCCCCCTGGTGGCCAGGCCCAGTACAACAGGGCCAGTTGTACTGGCTTATCAGCGGCCCTGTGGACCACTTATGTTGATCATTTCCCCCCTAAATCTCCTTTTCTCAAGAGAGAATACATTCAGTACCTCTAATCTTTCCTCATAGCTGAGCTCCTCCATGCCTCCTATAAATTTGGTTGCCCTTCTCAGCATTTTCTCCCGTTCCCCAATATCCTCTTTTGAACTGGTGCATAAAACTGAACTGCATATTCCTGATGAGGTATTACTAATGATTTGTACAGGGGTAAAATGATATCTCTCTCTGCAGTCCATACCTCTCTTACTACAAGAAAGAATTTTGCTCACTTTGGAAACTACAGTTTGGCATTATATGCTATTAAAGCTTATGATCTACCAAAACACCCAGATCCTTCTCCTCTATTGATTCCCCAGTTGTACTCCCCCTAGTATGCATTTCGCATGCATATTCTTAGCCCTCAACTATATAACTTTACAGTTATGAACATTAAACCTCATTTGCCACATAGTTACCCAATTAAACAGAGCATTGAGGTCGGCTTGTAAGTTGGAGACATCCTGTAAAGATGTTATTCCACGTCATAGCTTGGTGTCATCTGCAAAGACTGAAATTGTACTTTTAATCCCAGACCCAATATCATTTATAAATATATTAAAAAGTAAGGGTCCCACCACTGATAACCTTAGACTATTCAGAGTAAGAATCATTAACCACTACTCTCTGAATTCTGTCTTTAAGCCAGTTTCGTATCCATTTAAAAACTGATTTTTCTAAGACTGTAGCTTTCCTTTAAAGAAATAAGTTAAAGATAAGCTCCAGTTGTTTCTATGTTTATTAAAAGTCAGCAGCTACAAAAAGTGTAGTTGCTGACTTTTAATCAACACACGCTAACCTGTCTCACGATCCAGCGATGTGCTCACCCGAGCCATCGCTTCTTTCCCTCTTTTCTCGATTGTGCTGGCATTTCAACTGTGGGCACCCAGCTGTGACAGCTTGCAGCAAAAACAATTACATGCCAAAAGTGGCTGGGGAGGGGAGGGGGGGGTGAGTACTTAAAGCAGAACTTCCCCTTTTGGGTGGAGCTCCACTTTAAAAGAAGAGCTCCTGACGTGTTCCTTAAAAATAAAATAATAATAATAATTTGAAAATTACAAATACGTTATCTGCTGACTCCTTTTAAAAAGACACTTATCAGCCAAGGAATCCAGCACTGTCTACTCGGGCAGGTTCTTCGCCAGTCTTCAGGTCCCTGGTTCTGCCATGTTGACTGTGGGGGGTAGGTGTGATTTCCTGTTGGCTCACAGCCAGCACCCCACTGCACATGCGCAAGGCACACTGCGCAGTCTGAATGGTAGGGCAGTCTCCTGGGACATGTGTTGTATCCCAGGAGGTTGCAGGCAGGGAGCAGGAGGGTCGATCTTCCACTCTGCTCGCTTAGATGAGCTGAAGTTCAAGCGGGTACCTGTGAAAACCAGGTACCCACTCCTTGAAAATAAAAGTTTACAATCAGGAGAGAGGAGGGAGGGAGGAGGAGGATAAGCGTAACTTTCCTTTTCAGGTGAAGTTCTGTCACAAGTATTCAAACTAGGGATAAGAGAAGCTAACTGTTAGGTTGATGATTATTGGTAATGAGCATGTGTTAGTTGGTGGGGTATCTGTGTGCCAGCACCAAAATACCTGGTGACAGGCATCAGAAGTAATTTACCAAGGTGCAGGTTGTATTTCTACATACAACAGGAATTCAGCAGCTCACCTGTACCTCTGAAAAGTACAAAAACAGACATTCTTTAAACAGCTCTGAAGAAGAGTGTACACCCCTTGAAACGCATCTGCTTTTTCTGACTCTTCCTTCCACAACTGTTATTGGCCAGCATCTGGGGGATTTTATATTTTGCTTGATTTTAACCTTTGTTTGTGAGTATGTTTCATACGCTTTTTAAAAGATTAAATAATTGTCGCAAAGGTAATGCACAAGGCTGGTGGGCCCTCTGTCTTTTTTCTTTTTAGAGTTCTATTTGGGTATTCCCTGACCTGTTGAGAGTGTTAGCACAGCCAAATGCGGTGGCTAGAGCAGTGGAGACATCTATTTTCAATCAGCCGCACAGCAATTTCTCAAGCGCAGGAGCATTTGTTTCTCTTTTTTATTGACCAGAAGTAATCTACCAAGGTGCAGGTTGTATTCCTACATACAGCAGGAATTCAGCAGCTCACCTGTACCTCTGAAAAGTACAAAAACAGGCATTCCTTGATCACACTGAAATCATTCTTGAACTACTCATATGTATGTACTTGTATGTATTTGCAATCCTAAGATCACATGAGAAGCTATTGTCATGTGCATTACTTTCCCCTGCATACAATTGAATTTTTACAAGAAGAGTGGAAAGTGAAGTGAGTTAAAGAGCACAGTTACTTGGAGACTCCTCACAATTTAAGGTAGATGTAGAATTCTCCCACTGTACAGAAAGGTTGTGGGAAATAAAGGTGAGATATGCAGATCATATTCTGGTATAAAACTGAATATATGTGAGTATGTCCAAAGAATATAATAGAATACAATTATCTTCCTCCCTGCCACCTCGCTTGCTAATCTGCTCGGTATTTAAACATTCAACACGTCTCCAGAAGTTATCATTTGGGATTTTGTAATGGTATGCATTTTAAACTGACTGAAGTCACTGTTCTGACCCCAGAATGTGACTTTTTGGGTCACATTAGGAAAACGATAAGAGAGACTGCAATGCAGAGAGATTCAAAATTCATGGCTCCTCATTTTCTGTAGATTGTTATCACTAAACTGCTGAAATCATTAAGCATCATTAGCATCTTATAATAACGATTGTATACCAAGAAAAAAACCTTACTCTGGAGCTCTGTACTTACAAAGCAGTTCATGTGCAGCTCATGTGGAGACAGCCATAAAGCATGGAATCCGCTCAGACATAAAAGTGTTTCACTGAAGTGTGACAGAGCTTTCAACAGCATGCACACAATAGAATACCCCTTACGGAGCGAAATCCTAAACCCCCGCTTATACCAGGCCCATTTTTCCTATTACTAGCTTTGAAAGTAGATATTTTTTAATATCTTTAAATGAATCCTTAATATGACATAATACATCCCTTGAAGGAGTTTCACTAAGAACTCACTATTGTGTGAATGAAAAGTATGTCCTCTCAGCTTGCATCAGGGTTAAAATGACATCCTTTCATGATAGACTCATACATTCCTATAACAAGATGATTCCTAAATTGGTAATATTCAATGTTGCTTTGAACAACAATAGCCTTGGGTCTTTGCTGTGCATTACTGAAATATGGTATTGCATTACAATGGTACATGAAACTCAAACACGGGAATTCTAAAGAAAAAGTCAATCCCAGTCCAAGGACCTGTATGGTGCCCATGTTGCATTATAGACCTGCATTGTAAGGTTAGGTAACACTACTCAAAAAAAAAAAAAAACGTGACATTTAAACCAACTGTACATAACCATAATCCTGTGCAAATCCCAAAAGGAGCCACTGTTGTGAAAAAATCAATGCCACCAGGATACACACACACTTCTTACCAGAAAGATTGGATCTCAGGCAAATGAGATCCAATGAGCTCAGCTGACACACTGCCGTACACCATGAGGTATCCCTTCAATCAGTGAGGTTTCTATGCTATCATCATCATTTGCTCTGTGGCTCTGCAAAACTGGTTTCCTTTTCTGCTCCACATCAGCATCACAAATGGTCAGGTCTTTTTTTATCAGAAACTTAACCACAACCCCCTCCCCCCACCTTCTTTAAAACCACATCAAATAGTGGGTGTGGTCAAATTTCACTACCAATGGGAGGGTCTTAAAGGGACACTAAATACTAGAGTGCATTATGTACAGACAGAGTGCAGGGGTGCACTATGTGCAAAGATCGGGGGGTGCGCTACTTTCAAGGCTTTGACTGGCCTCTGCTTTGTCTAGCAATGACTCTCTTCACTGGGGTACCTGAGATCCATTGGACAACCCTGCCTTGTGTCTTGACTTCTGCTGAACCTTGAACTCTTTGCTTCTCCCATTAACTTCCTGATTTAAGCCATGTCTGTTTGCCAGATCATTGTGCTTTCTCCAGACTTTTGTCTTTCCTGCTCCCATTCATATCTTTACTATCACTCGTTACTGACCCTTGACTTGTTCCTCAACTATGCTTCAGCTTGATCCCAACCTGCAACAACTTGTTACTGACTTTTGGCTTGTTTACAGACTACGCTTCTGTTTGATTCTTAGCTGCTATATCCACTACTGAACCCCGGCTTGCTCACCTCCTGCTGTGGTGATCCTGAGAACCCCCACCTGCTACTAACACGCAGCAAAACCCATCTCCACCATCAGGAGCTCTGGTGAACACCGGTTAGTACTTGGACTCGGCACCTCAGGCGAGCACTGCGTTATTTGCCAGGGTGACCTGCTTGTATACCAATCCTGCTGGTCAGTGGGAGTCCATCTATGGCTATAGCTACTGGTCTGACCCCTGACCTTGACAGTTACTTACATAGTGCATAGTTCAGGGGTGTGCTGCATACAGAGTATAGAGTTTATGGGTATGCTACACACAGAGTGCAGAGTTCAGCCTTCTTCCACAGCTGCTTACCTCTGCATCTCCATTCACATATCACTTTCTCTCCTCTTCAGCTCTGATCTCTGCATGCAACCCCCCCTCCACTGCCCCCAGGCCCCATTCCTCCTATCTCCTAAAAAGCTTCACCATCTTCCACATGTCTTACTTTTGTTGCTGTATTAAGCTGAAGCACTCTGACGGCTCTAGTACCTCCCTGCTCACTGTAGGTGGCTCTGCCTCTCCCGCTTACAAGGAGATTCTCCAATGGGGGAGTTGGCATCTGCACTGCACCCCCGGCACCTGCATCTCCCTTGTCCCTATCCTGCACTCAGTGGGAGACACTCAGGAGATCAGATCTGTGGGAGCAGTTGGGAGACAAGCTGTCACTTGTAAACACAGAATTTACAAGTGACATTGGTGAGCAAGGAGCAGAGGGCCTGAGCCAAAGATGGTGGAACTGGTTCCACCAAGTTCCAGATGAAAAAAATCCCTGCAAGGTAAGTATTTATAAAAAAGAGGAAAATCAATGACAATTAGTCTATTACATAGTCTATTACATGGTTAGTGACTATTAACCTCTGTAATTTTCATTTTTAACATGTTACCGCTGACGATCTTCATCAAGAATGTGCTGCCATGTCATACTATTGTGTTACGTTGCATACCCTTGAATAAAGAATAAAAAATAAAAAAAAGAGGAAGAACAGAACCCCATGGTGCAATGCACAAAAACAAGATAACATGTATTTTGCTTATACACTTACATGTGGATATCAGTAACTCACATTGACAGAAACAAAGATAAGCAAAATAACAGGGGAGAGGGATAGGGGGGATGGAATAGGGTCACTATAATAACCGCTTCAATATTGGGTACTTTTTAATTATTACATTTATCTCAATTATTTTTATTTCACTTTTATTTCTTTATTTTACGTTTTTATTTTTTTACACCGTGACCAGAGCAATACAGTGTTACCATAGTAACATTCTCCTACTCTGGGATCAGCATTTTTTTTTTTTTTTAAGCATTATGATTGTTTATACCTATGAATTTCACTGGTATAAGCAACCATTTTTACTGAATGAAACTGATTCAGTCAGTCTGTTTTGTTGTGATTAGCTGTGATCTGATCACATGGTACAGATGGGCTGTGATTGGCCCTGTCTGTACCATGTGACAAGTGTGACCAATCACAGCTACACAGTTAAAAACTCACATTTGTTGGTGCACTAAACCAGGGTGCAGCCCCCTTGGCTGTTATGTTGGTAGCAACAAACACATGGGATGAAGACTTCTTGACTTCTTGTTCATGACACGTTTCGTCACACGCCACATGACTTTCTCAAAGGGAAAGTCTGGAACACTTTGGGTATTTAGCAGCAAACCCCCACACACATCATTTATTTGTAATATAATAGATATAGTTTGATCTGTAGCACACAAAGTATCGCGGGGGATCAGGCACTTAAATATTAGACTACATCATACAATTAGAAAAGGTATAGGCAAGTCATCTTGTATAATTGGATAGTTCATTGGGAGATTCTGCAGGACAGCTGAGTGGATCATTGAAGAGGGTTTGCATTGTGATTTCATTGCCGGCGCCATTTCAGGAACACAGCATGCCCTTATACAGAGTGCTGCCAACAATTTTCCAGTGCATTGTATTCATATTTTAGAGTGTGCACATTTGCTTGGATTGTATGTCTTTAAACCAGTTTGTAGGTAAGGTCTTGGATATCCTGTGAGAGTTTTGGGACTGCAAAGCTCAATTTCTTTTTACATCCAAGGCAGTAGCAATCAATTTTCCACCCCATGGGCAGCTTGTGCATGTATTGCACCATACAGTCACCAGAGTATCTTAGCATGGCGGGCTGGAATTCTGACTGCATGTGTGTAGGCATTGGGAAAGCCATCACCATTTTACACTGCTAGGTCTCTGAATTGTCCATCCTTTGTGTAATAATGTTTCAGGTACTTGTTTGCTCAGTTGTTTCGTTGTGAGTGCAGGGTCCTTTGTGGAAGTGTGGCACTGGGTGCAGGGTTAGTAATGCATATTGCAAAGAGCTCAGCAGCGTGTATTGCACAGGGCACAGAGCTCTAGAGTGCATAGGCATGCATATTGCACAATGTTAAAGTGGTGTTGCCACCAAAAAAAAAAAATTGCTTAAAAATCATAAAAAAATTAAAAAAAAATAATTGGAAAAAACTGACATCACTTCCCCTCGGCGCCGCACAGTCATCTGGGGCCTGTCATGTGTCCCAGATGACTGAGTGTCATATCACGGCGCGCGGTGCTGCTCGCGCATGCGCAGTGGGTGCCCGACTGTGAAGCCACAGCCGGGTGCCCACAGTAAGAATGCCGGCGCCGCGAGCAGAGCGGGGAACGAGGGGGGCTTTGTTTCCCCGCATCGCTGGACCCTGGGACAGGTAAGTGTCCGATTATTAAAAGTCACAGCTGCAGTATTTGTAGCTGCTGACTTTTACATTTTTTTTTTTTAGGGGGCACCCCACTTTAAATAAAAGGTAGAGAAAATAACTAAACAGATAGAAAGATAGACAGGAGGATACTAGATAGATCATGCACATCCCTGGTAGCCATCTAACCATCAGTCCAACCCATCTACCCAAATTTTTTCGCAGTTTTGTGACGCTGTACCCAAATAAAATTGACGTCCTTTTTTTTCCCACAAATAGAGCTTTCTTCTGGTGGTTGGTGATCACCTCTGAGGTTTTTATTTTTTGCGCCATAAACAAAAAAAGGCCGACAATTTTGAAAAAATAAATAAATATTTTTTTACTTTTTGCTATAATAAATATCCCCCAATTAAAAAAAAAAAAAAAAAAAAAAACTTCTTCATCAGTTTAGACCAATATGTATTCTTTTACATATTTTTGGTAAAAAATCGCAAAAAACACATATTGATTGGTTTGCGCAAAAGTTATAGCATCTACAAATTAGGGGATAGATTTATGCCATTTTTATTATTTATTTCTTTTTTACTAGTAATGACGGCGATCATCGATTTTTAGTGGGACTGCGACATTGCGGTGGACAGATCGGACAGTTTTTTTGGGACCATTGACATTTATACAGCGATCAGAGCTAAAAAAATAGCCACTTATTACTATATAAATGTCACTGGCGGGGTTGGGGTTAACACTAGGGGATGATCAAGGGGTTAAACGTGTTCCCTCATGAGTGTTTCTAACTGTGGGGGGATGGGACTGACTGGAGGAGGAGACTTATCTCTGTTCCTAATTACTAGGAACAGCAGATCTGTCTCTCCTCCCCTGTCAGAACAGGGATTTGTATGTTTACATACACAGATCCCCATTCTGGCTCTCGTGCCTGCAATCGCGGGTGGCCAGCAGACATCATGGCCGCCAGCCACACGCATTGGGTCCCCTGCCGTGCAGCATGTGCGCCTGCTATGGCTTTTAAAGGAGTCGACGTACAGGTGCGGTGATTCGCGGGATCGAGCCAACCTGCCACCGAAAATGTGCTCTTTATCCCATAGACGACAGCACAGATCACTGCTAAACGTTTGCACCAACTGCCACTTGTAAACACAAAATCCAGCAAAATAACTTTTTTTCTACTTGCTTCCTCTGTGGTACTGATCTGGTTGATCCTCCAACCTCCTGCTCCTCCCCGCCATACAATGTTCCTTTATTGCAGATAACACCTTGATTAGTATTTGGAAATATGTGCCTAATCATCTGTCTTAATTCACCCTATATATAGGTACTGTTTTACTACTTTTTGATAAAGAGAGGATATTAAGATTTCAAAGGCAAATTTTATGCTATGCAGACTTTGGATTATTAGTCATTAAGGTGCGTCCTTTTCTGGGCCGAGTTTCTCTCCTTTCAATTAAACTAATATCTGGAGCTGGAGAACAGAAGTCACATTTTATAACCAAAATGAAACATTCATCATACCTATTTAAAGATGATAAAAGCTATTAGGTGAAATATTGAAGATACCATTAACCTTTCTGTTCTGTTCTTTACAAATGAAGTTATAACTTCTCTAATGTTATGAAACAATAAACTAGCCTAATCTCAGGAGTAATTAATGATATTCCTTTGTGGATAAGAGCAGCTCTGTCTGTACATTTATTAAAATCACAGATTAACCTGTAACACACCTTTATCTGCTCCTGGGTACCCTTTGCTGTAATATTTCCTTATACCAGTCTCCCAACTTTTTATTACTGCTGTAAACTCTAAAAAGGAAATGTGCCACCTATACCCTTCAAAAAGAAAACTGCCATCTGCATGTGTCAAAATGGCTATCAATATTTAGTAAATTAGATACTGGTTCTGAAGAAAGGACTGATGACATTGTGATGCTTCAGAAACAGCTGTCTATATCAGAAAGTTTCTGAGATGCATGATGAGCATACTAAACACCAGTAAATTTCGCACTTATGTATATGTGCCCTGAATATGAATAACTACTGACATATGAAAAACAAACAAAGGATAAAAGACTATTGCCACAGCTTTACTATATTGGGAACAGTAATTATTTATAATGTTATGAGGGAGAATCTAGCTGTGGAAGGAATATTTATAAGGCTTATGCCCCATACACACGGTCGGATATTCCGATGGAAAAAGTCAGATTGGATTATGTTGTCGGAAAATCAGAGTAGGAACTCAAATCTTTAGACAATAAAATCGGATCAGACTTTTTCCGATCGTGTGTAGGGAATTCCGACGGACAAAGTGCCACACATGCTCAGATCAAATTACGAGACCAAGGCTATTGGCTACCAGCCTTTACGTAGTTCCGTAGTACGCAACAAACGTCACCACATTCCGAACGATCAGATTTTCCGACAACTTTGTCCGACCGTGTGTATGCAACACCAGTTTCGGACAAAATCCGTCGGAAAAAATCAGACGGATTTTGTGGTCGGAATTTCCGACCCTGTATACAGGGGCTTAGACATATATACAGTGGTGTGAAAAAGTGTTTGCCCCCTTCCTCATTTCCTGTTCCTTTGCATGTTTGTCACACTTAAGTGTTTCGGAACATCAAACCAATTTAAAAATAGTCAAGGACAACACAAGTAAAAACAAAATGCAATTTGTAAATGAAGGTGTTTATTATTAAAGGTGAAAAAAAATCAGAACCATCATGGCCCTGTGTGAAAAAGTGATTGCCCCTAAACCTAATAACTGGTTGGGCCACCCTTTTTAGCAACAACTGCAACCAAGCGTTTGCGATAACGTGCAATGAGGCTTTTACAGCGTCCTGGAGGAATTTTGGCCCACTCATCTTTGCAGAATTGTCCTAATTCAGTTACATTAGAGGGTTTTCGAGCATGAACGGCCTTTTAAGGTCATACCACAACATCTCAATAGGATTCAGGTCAGGACTTTGGCTAGGCCACTCCAAAGTCTTCATTTTGTTTTTCTTCAGCCATTCGGTGGTGGACTTGCTGGTGTGTTTAGGATCATTGTCCTGCTGCAGAACCAAGTTCGTTTCAGCTTGAGTACACGAACAGATAACGCTAAACAGTGCATTACAAGCCTTGATTGGCTGAAGCAGTGAAAGCCAATCAGGGCACAGAGCACTGACAGAGTCATGATTGGACACTGTCATTATGACTTTATCCAATCATGGTTCATTCCCGCCCCACAGTATAAAAGTATTCTTTCAATGGCAAGCATTTTCAATGTGATTTTGGCATGGAGAGAGAAAGAACAGGGCTCTGTTCAGTGCTATTAGTTAGTTAGTGTGCTATACTGTGCTATTTTGCTTCAATTGTCAGTGTAGAATATTAGTTTAGTGTCAGTCTAGGGATAGTGTGAGTGTAGTGAGGAGGATCATCATTCAGCTTTGCATAGTGTGCAGCTAGAGTAGGGACAGCTCAGATAGTTTCACTGTAGTGTAGTGAGACCGTTATTCATACATACATTAGTGTAGAGTAGGGACAGCTCAGATAGTTTCAGTGTAGTGTAGTGAGACCGTGTCAGTATTCTTTACATTAGTGTATAGCTTGAGTAGGGACAGTTCAGATAGCGTCAGTGTAGTGATGGTTGAACACTGTCTATTTGATTGCGTTACTGCCAGTTCAATGCCATAAAGTTCTGTGTGCATTACTTCCAGTTTAACGCCATACAGTTCTGTGTGTGTTACTGACAGTTTAACGCCATATAGTTTGTGTGCATTACTGACAGTTTAACGCCATTTACTTCTGTGTGTGTTACTGCCAGTTTAACATCATATAGCTCTGTGCGTCACTGCAGTATATTATAGTGTATCCGTGGAGTGTGTCTGTGTAGTGTGAGTACTCAAATTAAAGTGCACCAAACACCTCTTTACATTGATTAAAGTGCATCTACGTACAGATTTCAACTTCTGCTTTACATTTTCTTATACGCACTGCTCCCTCCCTCCCAATAATGTATGGGAGGACAACAAGGAGAGGCAGACATTCCCTTGGCTATGTAAGGGGGCCAGCAACAAATGTGTCCACAGGCAAAGGTGGACATGGTGATCAGGGCATAATTTCCTCTGTTTAGTGAGTTTGCCCATGCTATCCAGCCACAGCATGCAAAGGAGGTGGTGGACTGGCTTACTAAACCTTTCTCATCCTCCTCATCCTCTGTCATGCAAGCAGAGACAAGTGTGCAGTCCCCTGCAGTTGCCAAAGTGTATAAACCTGCCTCCTTGTCCACATGTATTCCTGCCATAGCCCCAACATCAGCCATTGAGGAGTCAGCTGAGTTATTTCACCACAGCATCAGACACTTGCTCCTTGATAATGCCCAGCCATTACTGGATTCTGATGTTGGTTCTGAGGTTGAGGATGACAGGAACATGAGCCTAGAGAGAGGGAGGAACACTGGTAGACAAATTGGCATTCATGTTCCCCAAGCCGTAGCGTATTTCCAAGTTGTCTCCAGTGGTAATGATGAATGGAGAGGAGAGAGGAGGTCACTGATGCGACTTGGGTGCCAGATAGAGCAGAGGAGGAAACTGAAGGTGAGGCGGCACAACCCCAAGGAGGCCGACATCAGAAAAGAGTAGAGAGCAGCCACCCTTTTCCATCACATTCTGCAGCTGTTATCTCCCAGCTCCCCAAATCTCAGCTGTCTGGGCCTTTTCCAGCACATCTGCAGCAGATCACCTTGTTGCTATCTGCAAACTGGCAAACGTGGCAAAAACACCAACCATATGCATATCATTGCAATTTTTTTGCCTTCATCAAGAGCACCTCTATAGGGTTATGGTGGGAAGGCGCCCCTGACACCCAAAGAGTAATTTTTCTGCACCTGTTTGACAGGTGCATATCATTGCAATTTTTTACAGCAAGGCCAATTCTTGCTTTCATCAAGATTACCTCTATAGAGTTACGGTGGGAAGGCGCCACCGACACCCAAAGACCAATTTGTACGCACCCATTACTTCTATACAAAGTCAAAGTGACACCAGAATGTATCCAAAAAATCTCTAATCTTGTTCCCAGTGCACTACATTGTGGCCTCCTCATACACACTGGCTCCCCAGCTGTTGCTGAGCAAAATAAAGGCAGCTTGAAGGGAAAATTTTGTTTTTTTGGGCTGCAATTATTGCTGCAGCAGATTCTAGACATGTTCGCAGATCTTCCACTTAGAGGACTAGGTAGACTAAGGGGACCCCCCCCCCCCCCCCCCAGGTACTCAGGCACTATATTAGAAGGAATTTTTCGTTTTTAGGCTTTCACTTTAAAAAAAAAAAAAAAAAGAAGAAGTACCTAAGCTAGTTAAAGAGCTACTAAAATGTACTTTCCATTAATAACTACTTATTGGTTAATGTTCTGTTACTGGTTATAGCAAAGACAAGAAGATGGCAGGAGAATTGAATGATTATTCAAATGACAAGAAGATGGTATGTAAAATATGCAGCAAAATGAAAGATAATACCTGTGTAGTCAATGACAAAGCCTCCGCTGCTAACAGAGGCATCACTGCGAAAAGCAATAAACAGGCTGTTGCTGCTGCTTTCTATCCGGTCAGGAAGTTGGGAGCCAAAAAAACTTCCTATTAGTGCACTCAGTGAGTCTGGTCCATCATAGATGTGCAGAAAATCGTAACCAGGTTCCAGATTAAACCTGTAATAAAAGACAAGGTGAGATGTTGTAAAATTATGTCTATTTTATCTCTCATATTTTTCTTTAACTGAAACCTGCATTCTTCCTCAGTCTGGATAATAGCTTAAAAAGACACTGTCACCAGCCTAAAACAAAGCAGGTAAAACGCAAAAGAACCAAGTATTTGAATTGTCTTCTTGCAATGGTTTCCTGTTCACTTGGAATGTTCCTTTAAACTAGCTAGCAACAATTTCCCAGCAGCAATCCCCCCCCCCCCCCCCATGCAATGTCTCAGGAAGTACTGACTGGCCTCCCATCTGATAGTGCAAGGGGTTTAGAAATTGCATACAGCAGCAGCTTCCGAAACTACTTTTAAAATATTGATGTCAGTTAAAAAAAAAAAAAAAAAAGTTTTCAGGTGGATTGACTAGAAGAAGTAGTAGTCCCAAAATACTGCAATCTTTTATTCCCACCTGAAACTGGCTAAAACTGGATCTAGAAGAATTATTTAAGCAATCCATTCCAAACAGGGTTGCGAACCCTACAAAGATTCACAGGCGATTTGTAAAAATATGTGATTTTCACAGCTAAATGTCTGTTATGAACATAAAATGTCTGCATAAACACTGCAGACAGTGTAGCCAGGGGTGGTGCTAGGAGATGCATGGGTGGTTGGTTGCTAGGACCCTCTGGCATCCCTAACAACCAACCACATGCTTGCTTTGCCCCTAACAGTCAGATGAAGGAAACCAAACCAGCTCTTCCAGAGTCCAGACCTGCTACCAGTGCCCTGCCTCCCAGTTTTAACTTGTACATAAGGGCTGCACTAACAGCCTAAGCCTGGGCCCAAGCCCGCCCTCAGTGTCCTACACTGAAGGAGCACTGGGATGTCACAGTGACAGTGGGCAGCAGCTGCTATCTAGAGCTGCAAAAAAAGCTACACAATAACTATTCTAAACTGCACTTCACCCAATAGCTCTCACATTGGGGAAAACCCCTCTCCGTAGTGGACATTTCTAGGTCTGAGCTGCCCCAGAGTAGTAGATTCAAAGCCACCATTTATTTTGTCTTATTTCTTTTTACTTATTGTTTTTATTATTTTTATTTTCATAGTATTTAGACTTTTTTTTATCTGTATTTTGCTATTGGTGCAGTGATTGGGCTGCATACAGCAGAGGCCAGGAATGTCTACAATTTCTCTGCTTTGGTAGCATGATCATTCTCCTCCCAAGCACTTGGCAGGCAGTAGTATTTTTTAAAATGTATTTCATTATAGTCAGGGCACTGGATGCGTAGCTGCAGGGAGAAAACCGTTTGAGTGGTCACTTTCTAATAACAGAATTTACCTCCCTTTTATCTCAGTTCTGTTTCATATTCAGAATAGCATGTTAAGGTAAATCTCCCCAATCACACAGTCAGTGAAAAATTAAAGTACACGAGTTTTACACCTTCCTATCCTTTCCTAAAACAAAATTGGCTATATGTATGTATTTTACAAATAAAGTCCCTGGCTGGATATTAAGCCACAAGCATTCTAACGCTTGCTATCTGGTAAGCGTGTATTCTATGTGGTGGAGGGATTTTCCATGTCGTGTTCTTCACAAGAGAACTTTACAAAGTGACACTCACTTTTTTACCTTTCTCCACATTATTGGTGTTAATGTTTATAACATTATAACATTTTTTGTTGTTTGTTACTTTCCTTTTTGATTAGGTGGACAATTTAGCCCAGCTCTATTTTTCTATTATGTATGTATTTAAACCTTGTAGAAATAATATTTTCCTATTTCCATCATATCCTGTTACTATGAAAACTGTACACCAATGTAATCATGTGCTTGCTATATAATGCTGATATTTACATGATTGTTGTCCCTGTTTTCTTTCCCTAGCCTAGACCATAAGGGCAGACTTCCGATTTCCAGAAATTAGAATGCTACTTGGGTAGAAAATGCTACATGCAAATTCCAAAGCAGTACAAGGCTTCCTTTCAGTGTAATTTCTCTAAAAGTGCAACTATAGGTTTGTAACTCCTTCTATAATATGCAAGTGTAAACTACACAGCATACTTGCACTTAACAGCAGATTCACCTCTCTGATTGCCTTTTTTAAAATACTATCAATTCAGTGCTGTCTTTTGCTGTCCCCTGCTGCATCCATCTTTTTGGCTGCTTCATCTGATTTGCTCCTTCTTCAACAAACAGCTGCCACTTGAGATGTTCCTCTTGGCACCTGGTTCCATTTTCAGCATTTTACCATTGCTGAGAATGGACCAGAAGTGTACAGTGCACTGAATCACAAGTGGTGTAGAAAAAAATAGATAGGAATAGGAGAAACATTATTTTATTTTTGGGCAGAAGAAACATGAAAAGTTTATTTTGACAAAAAAATCTCCTAAATTATTTTTTTGTTTTTTGTTAAGTTTCAGTACCATTCAAAACTCAAACACAAATTTAGGGTGCCTTGATTACTAAAAAGTTGATTCAAATGATAACTTACCTTCTTGGCTAATACATAGAAAAAGGAAAACTGTGGGCCTTTAAAGGTGTCAGAAAAATGAAAAATTGTTTTGTATTATAAAAATATACTTTATTAATAAACAATAAAATCATTATCATAAAAAAATCCTTGTTGCATTTCAAATTAATTTCATATACAAATACAGACACTACCGCTCTACATGTACACTTTTCTTAAATTTAGCAAAAATGCTTTACAATCAATGGATATTTATGAATATAATGCAGATTGTAACTAAGATGGACCTACCAGGTATAAATGGATCAGAGTGAATCGCAAAAGCGGTAAGCTTCTGAATGTTCCATACAGATACCTTGTTTAAGGAATCGAGTGACCACAGAGGGGAGATGTAGAAGGAGTTCATGTATATCCTGTTAGGGAATATATGTATGTATTTTTGTATATAGAGGAAAAAGCCCTTTACTTAGTTATTAAAAGTATTTTTAATTGGCCTAATTTGTCACTATAGAGAATAATATTGAAGTATTAATTACCTCATTCACAGTGGTATTAATGAGATCAGTTGATTTAGTATCATCATTAGCCTGAGAATAATAGTTGAAAGGGCGAGTAAGATTGCCAGGATACTAACAGGATATACGTGAACTCCTTCTACATCTCCCCTCTTACCGCTTGTGCGATTTACTCTGATCCATTTATATCTGGTAGGTCCATCTGTGTTTCAATCTGCATTATATTCATAAATATACATTGATTGTAAATCATTCTTGCTAAATTTAAGAAAAGTGTACGTCCGTATACCTATAGCATGTTAGATGCAACAGTCTCATTTAAAACTTTATGTAATTATTCCTATCTTGTTGTTTCCTTTATTATTTTTCTCTAGTAATCAATTCATACAGCACTCTAGACACTCCTGAAGAAGCTCATTTGAAGCGAAACATGTAGAGCGGTAGTGTCTGTATTTGTATATGAAATGAATTTGAAATGCAACAAGGAATTTTTTGTTTATTAAGAAAGTATATTTTTATAATACAAAACAATTTTTAATTTTTTGACACTTTTAAAGTCCTGCAGTTTTCCTATTTCTATGTATTCTTCATAAAAATTGGGATGTGGTGTCTACTCTGATCTTGCTGCCCTCACCTTTCTTAAAAATTACTTTCTTGGTTTTCAATTATAAAAATATTTCCTTTTCCTATTTCTGCAGTTATTAAAAAAAAAAAACGAAATTATGGTGTCACAGTAAAGAATACAGGATGCCGAACTGTGAGAAGATTACATCTTTGCCTTTAATGATGTCTGTGGTTAGGCGAAAACCCAAACTACTTTAGTTCGTTCTTGAGGTTACCAAGACATACCGTATAAGAACCAGGCAGATCATTTCGATCACCAGTGCACACCTAAAACTAAAATATCAGTATTGTGAGGAACTGTTTTTTTTCAATTTCGTTGCCCTTCTCTGGACCACAGTTCCAGCACATCCTTCCTGAGGATTGGTGACCAGAACTGGATGGAAAACTCCAGATGCAGCCGCACCAGAGTTTTATAAAGTGGCAGAATTATCATTTTATCTCTGGAGTAAATTCCCTGCTAACAGTCTGCTAGCTTTGCGTGCTGCGGCTTGACATTGCATGCTATTGCTTAGGCTGTCTTCTACCCGGACCCCCAGATCTTTCTTCAACCTGGATTCCCCCAGAGGTTCTCCCCCTAGTAAATACCTTGCATTTATATTTTTACCCCCAAGTGTATTACTTTACATTGGACTTTACTTTACATTGGACATTTACAGCTTACTTTCCTGCTTTCACATTTCCACATTAAATGGGACAATGCTGTCAAATGAAGGCAAGTCAGTTCAGAGCTTACAAAGCTTACTCTGGTTCTGGTGGCTGAACAGAGTGACACAGGAGCAAGGAAAGCTGGTTATATGCTGTTGATGAGAAGGAGGGGAAGGATGGTGCTATTTAAGGTCAGAGATTCAGAGTATTGTAGTCAAAGCCAGGCATTTAGCATTTTCAGAAAGAGATCATATAGTATTGGCATCCTCTGTGTTGCTTATAGCACATACTTCCTTTACTACGCTGCTGGAATGCTTGACAAAATATATAGCTCACTTTTTTTTTTTTTTTTTGCAAAAAATTCCATATGTTTGCAAGAGATCCACCTGTATTAACTTTGTAAAACCATGAATTACCTGAAAAATTTATAATTTAGTTAACAATACATCCCACCATGTTATTTTTGTGACTGTTTGGGCAGTTGTTTCTTGTTTCAATCATTTGCTGCTGTAATAAACCTGGGACAAATTGTATAAGTATGAATCGTACTGTATGATAGGAAAAAACTCTAGAGGATTAAAAAAAACACATGGGTAACGCAAGAAGGCTCTGTAAATGTAATTAGAAAGCCCCTCTTAAAGCCAATGAAAAAGTAGATGACCTCCCTATAGCTAGAGTGACCCAGCATTTCTTAATTTGTCATGCTACACATCACACAGCTCCCTAGCCACTACAAGTTAAAAATCTAATAGAAGCTCAGATATATGTGTCTGTCCCCTGGGGACCTTATTATCACTGGCGATCCTTTCTCCACCTTATAAAAGCAAATGACTTCATTAACAAGTCCTGTCCAACACTTAATGGCAAGAAAGACATTAGCAAGATACATTAAAGCCAATCTCATAGCTAGTCTGCTAGGCTGATATAAGGCTTTGCAAAAAATACACTAATTAGAGACCATTTCTGGCTGAAAGATGAAGGCAGATTATTATTGGAGAAATACTTTCTGGAGTTTCTAAAATTCCACACAGCAGAAAGTAAATATACTTTATTTTTTACTTCATTTCTAAGTAGGCTCTTAGTTAGGCCAGCCTAACAAATAAGAGCTTGCCAAACTGGAGAAAACTATTTTTTTTAACAAGTGCTTTTGCTTTCTGGAATTTAGACAATAGAGGCATTGAGCTCAGGATCCAGAAAAAACTTTCCCTATAGACACATGAGAATTTGTATTCATTGACATTGTGTTTTGCAAGAGATGATTCAGTTGACCAAAAAC
Organism: Lithobates sylvaticus; assembly: GCA_028564925.1. NCBI lineage: Eukaryota > Metazoa > Chordata > Amphibia > Anura > Ranidae > Lithobates > Lithobates sylvaticus. The sequence goes on from CM053027.1 coordinate 318,910,738, forward strand.
CTAACAGTGACATCCGAAGAATGCTGGGACTGTGACGTCATATGGGGCGGGGTCACCATGTGACATGAGTCGCTGGCCCCGCCCCTTGTCCCTATATAAGTCACAACACCGCGTGTATCTGCCATTCCGGCCAGAGAGAGCGACGAGTCAACATCGGAAGAAGAAGAAGAATACGACGACGACGCATAAGGCGGCGGCGACAGCGCCAAGAACAGAAGAGACCCCCGAAGACCCCCAAAGGCGGAATGAGACCCCCAGACGACGACGACGTCGGCGACGAAGGAGAAAGCCAGGCTCCTCCGCTCGTGAAAGAGCTAGGTAAAAGAGCAGAAGAGAGCGGAGGAGTCCGGCGAGAAGACCCCATAAGACGGAAGAAGACCCCCGGAGCTGTGCAATAAAATATAAAAAAAAATTGTGTGTTTTGTTTTATTTACACTTTTACACCTTAGGTGAATGGGTAGGGGTACATCGTACCCCATACTCATTCACATAGGGTGGGGGGCCGGGATCTGGGGGCCCCCTTATTAAAGGGGGCTCCCGGATTCCGATAAGCCCCCGACCGCAGACCCCGACAACCAATGGCCAGGGTTGTCGGGAAGAGGCCCTTGTCCTCATCAACATGGGGACAAGGTGCTTTGGGGTGGGGGGCCTTTCCCCAGGGCACCCCCCATGTTGAGGGCACGCGGCCTGGTATGGCTCAGGAGGGGGGGGGGGGCACTCGCTCGTCCCCACCCCCTTTCCTGGCCGGCCGGGCTGCGCACTCGGATAGGGGTCTGAGATGGATTTGGGGGGAACCCCCACGCCGTTTTTTCGGCTTAGGGATTCCCCTTTAAATCCATGCCAGGTGGAACGTGACTCCAGGTAGACGGGTCTAGCGAAGGCATGCCGCCTCGCTAGCCCCGTCTACCTGGAGTCACGTTCCAAATGAATGGACTTTCCTCCGTGTGCGAGGCAAGTCCGTTCTTTTCAAAAGTCTCGCGGACCTTTTCCCGCGGATTGTCGGCCGGAAAAGTCCGGGCGTGTGTGGGCAAGTCCACACGCTCGGAAAGTCCGGTGGACCTCTGCTGGAAAGTCCGGCGGTTCGTCCGCTGGACTAGGTCCAGCAGGCAATCCCACCGGAAAGTCCGAGCGTGTGTACGCCGCATAAGAGAGAGAAAATATAAAAAAAATAAGGTAAAATCCTCCCTAAGCAGTTGGCACTGGAATAGGTGTCCCTATTGGATGATGTCGCCTCTTTACAACCACTTTTCACTACAGATAAGCCTATAATAAGGCTTACCTGTAACTACCGTGGATATCTCCTAAACCTGCACGGCTTAGGAGATATCCCCTGTATCAGCATGTGCCAAAGTCATTGACACATGCACACTAAAGCAAAGGCTTGTTCATGCCGTTGCTTCAGCCAATGTGCCATTACCGGCGGCTCCCGCATGCATGCGTGGGAGTGTCGTTTTATCGGCTCCGGCCAATCACAGCACCAGAGCCCGCGATACCCGTAAATCACTCCGGGAGACATGTCACTGGGCAGAGCAGTGTGCCGGGGCCGCTGTGGGGGCTTTGATCTAAGGTGAGTATTTCATAATGAGCTAGTATGCTGTGCATATATATATATATATATATATATATATATATATATATATATATATATATATATATAAACATATAAGCTCGTCACGCACGCCATGGTTCACAAAACTAAGACTTTTTATGGGTTACCTAAGCACCATCTTCGACCTAACACAGCTAATGCTAAACATACTAAAGTCCAAAAAAAAACAGGGTTTTCAATTCTGGATTCACAATTCAAGTTATAATCAGCTACTTAGTGTCACCTATACCATCTAACCCAAAGGGTTACCTGAGTGTGATCTGGCACCATAACCCATAAAAGGCATCAGTTTTCTGTGCTCTCCCTCCTGGCTCCTCACAAGATTGGCTTTGTGTCACGCTCCTGTCTTAAAGTGAACCTGTTCTCAGTCTATACACATTAAATATTTTTCATATTCCAAACAAGCAAATTTTTCACTTTTAACCGGTTCCAGACCGGCGCACGATGATGTACGTCGGCATAATGGCATGGACAGGCATAAGGGCGTACAGGTACGTCCCTTTAAGAATGCCTCGATCCCCGCGATCCCTGTCATTGGAGCAGAGATCAGTGTTAGTAACATACCCCTAGGAACACCTAACCCCTACACTGCCACCCCCTGGTTAACCCCTTCACTGCCAGTGTCATTTAAACAGGAATCAGTGCATTTAAATAGCACTGATTGCTGTATAAATGACAATGTGTCAAAAATGTCCGATGTGTCCGCCATTATGTCGCAGTCACAATAAAAATCGCTGACTGTCGCCATTACTAGTAAAAAAATAATGATTAATAAAAATGCTATAAAACTATCCCCTATTTTGTAAACGCTATAACTTTTGCGCAAACCAATCAATAATCACTTATTGCGATTTTTTTACCAAAAATATGTAGAAGAATACGTATCGGCCTAAACTGAGGAAAAAAAGTTTTTTTATATATTTTTGGGGATATTTATTATAGCAAAAAAGTAAAAAAGAATGTGTTTTTTTCAAAATTGTCGCTTTTTTTGTTTATAGTGCAAAAAATTAAAACCGCATGGGGCGATCAGATACCACCAAAAGAAAGCTCTATTTGTGGGAAAAAAAGGACGTCATTTTTGTTTGGGAGCTAGGTTGCACGACCGCGCAATTGTCAGTTAAAATGACGCAGTGCCGAATTGCAAAAAGTGGTCTGGTCTTAAGCCAGCAAAATGGTCCGGTCTGAAAGTGGTTAAACAAGCCCTTATTCACATCTGTAGCTATAGACACTCTACAGAAATTCATTATCAAAGTTTCGCAATAAACACACTAAAGTCTGCTAGAAACTGTCTGAAGCCCAACTGTTATTTTTCAGAAAGAGTTAATTCCCAGTACTAATAGATAGAGAGGTCAGAAATGGCGTATTTTAAAGCTTGTTTGTTATTTGTTAAGAATATGTGAGCATTTTAATGTTCATAGTATGGGTACAGGTGCAATTTAAAGTAAACCTTTACTGAAAGAAACATAAAGGCTGCCATAGCTAACTTCTTTTTGAAAATGACAGCTGTGTAACTGTCACGGAAGTCTACTACCATTAGTACTTTCTGACTTTCCAAGCCAGCACAAGTATGCAGATCAGGAGTTCTAACTGCATTCAAGCTTCACGTGCTTTGCATTTGTTTTGGCCCAGTTTTTTCAGAAGGAGGCCAGCAAGGTACTGTATATAGAAACTTCTCTTCCCTTTGCCTAAGAAACTGCAAACCATTGCAGACAAAGGGAATGAGCAGGAAAGTCTCCACCAGCAGTCAATACCCAAGAGGAGATAAATATACCCAATCACACCTAAAGGCTGTGCCTATAGCATATGAATTTCCATCATACATGTACAAGAATGTAATATACAGTATATATATATATATATATATATATATATATATATATATATATATATATATATATATATATATATATATATATATATATACACTATATATATATATATATATATATATATATATATATATATATATATATATATATACTATATATACCAAGTAAATTAAATGGGCAGATCATTTGAGCGACGCATCATTTCTGTAATACTAGCCATTGTAAAATTATTTAAATCGTTTTTCATACTTTCAAGGCAAAATACTGTATACATGTATACTTTCAATTTGTAGTCAGAGAGCATAATTGTACCACAATACATATGTTAGCATGATAGTTGTACATACGTGTTAAAGGAAAGTGCAATCACATAGTCGGGAGAGACAGTCAATTTCCAATCACACTCTTTTTGTGGAGGATATGGTTCTGGGTATTGAGGGGAAAGGATAACTCCTGTTGGTCCGGTTAAGTTTCCACCACATGGAGCTGTAAAATACAAGGTAAGTTGCTTGATTTGTTTTATCTATTTTTACATTAAGAATTCTTTAAACAATTCAACTATAAGAAAGTGTTAAACAGTGCATCAGAAAATATTTCCATATGAATTTAAAGGACAACTGTGTGGGAACAAGAAACACTGGCACCTAGAGATGCATGCATAAACCTCTTATCTATTGCAATAACAAGTTTGAGAAAGAAGACACATGTCCATCATGTTCAACCAAAAGAAAAAAAAAACAAGAAAAAAGACTAATATTAAATCAAGTTGACACATCATTCTTACTGTTCATACCTTCCTACTGGTCAGTAAGGGTTGTCTATCATAAGCATATGTACTAAGGTATGAGACAGGGACTCCTGATCTCAGTAGATACCATGGTCATTCAAAATCCTTTAATATTAGGATAGTGTTTCAAAGAGAATTTACCAAGAATAAAAAAATCTAAATCTCCAATTGCTTTCCTGGCTAATTTTCTTTAAAAGTAAACCTAGAAGGACTGCCCGCTTAACTAACAAAAAATATGCTATTCACTGAACAGTAGTTGATTAAAGGATCATTAAAAGATATTCAATCCCTTGTTTCAAGCGGCCTTTATGTAACAACATAATATCACCATATGTTGGGTCTCTGTTTTCCATTCTCCTAACACATTGCACCAATTTTTCTTGCTTGGTTTGGGAACATTAACTCGTATGGCCTCCTTTGAACTAATATATTGGAGTTGCAAAGATAGCTAGAATGGCTTTATGCCTGTCAAGTTGGCATGGAGGAAAAGTTTACACCCCTGAGGCCTAACCTGTGGCCCTTTCTTACATTCTGCGCAGCCCTCGGGCCCAATTAGTCTGTGTTTTCCTTGCCTAGGTGCTTACTCAGGGACTGTGAAGGAAAATATTCATTAAACCAGTTTCTACTACCAACAATCTGGTTTATTTTGTTTACACTTCTCTGAGCTTTTATAATGGATCTTGCTGAGAGGAACATCAAATGTGGTACCAGTAACTTTTAAGGGGTCTGTAGGGAACTCTGAATTTTAAAGGGACTATAAGAGCAGTGATCTGTAGCAGTCTAGAGTAGAGTGCCCTTAGTCACTAACAGTCTACTGAGTCAGGTCCCTAGTGTTCACCTACACTTGTAATATTGTATTATTACTGGACATTATGTTTGGCTATTTTGGTGATGATTTTTCTGGCTGCCATATTATAATTCTTGTCTGACACAAGCAAACATTGCAGTAAAACCAATTTAAAAAAGGAAAAGGTATATATAGCAGCAAGATCAGGCTGAAAAATAACCTTTGTAACAATTAGTTTATCAGCTTAAGTAGCAAGTGAACTTGCCTGTGTTTATTGCAGCAAGAGAAGCATTTCATGTCAAGCAGACAGGAAAATCAATGTGGTGGGCCTGATCTACCAGAGTCAATCAGCATGTTGAACATTCGTGCTATTGATTTCAGAATATTTGCTTACAATCTTATAACAGAAGCAACATTGAGCCAATAATGGACAAGATGCACTGCTCCAATCTTGGACCTCTTTAGCTTTAAGAAGACAGAAGGTTATACATTTTCCCTCACATCACATCTACTTATTGAAACATTTTAATGGCTTGGATACACAAAGTCACTTATCCCAGTTCCCAGAAAATCACACATTATCAGCGGCTGCTAAAGACAATCACTGAGCTTCTCTGTCACTCTGATCTACGACATGCATTCAGGCTGGTCACAGAAAATAAACACGTCAAGTCGTATAACAGTCATGCTAAAACAACATATGTGTTACTCTAGGGACTTGACAATGGATTTTAATAATCACGGAGAACATAACACTAAATTGGCATGGATATTCACTTCAAATATACACCACTCTGTGCTTAACATAATTGTAATTGAAGAGGCACTTCTTCAGAAATAAAGATGTACACAGCACATATGTCTATTTTCATCATCCCTTAATGCACCATACATGTTAGAAACCAACAGTTTAATTAACCATTGACTGGTTTGTAGGTTTTATAAATGATAACAGAAAGAGACAGCAGCCAAGCCATATGTGCAGACACAAGAGCCTTCTGGAGCTTAGAGGCTTATTTATAGATGTGGGTTGAGCAGAGTTGGGTCCCCTACTGTCACATTGCCTGGGCACTGCTCACTTCTAGGTCAGGTGCAGAACCCTTACTGTTCTCCAATACAATAAAGTGAACATTTCCTTCACTTTCTGTCTGCTTCCCGGCACTGAGGCAAGCATAATGTTTCCCCACTGTCCTCTAAATACCATTTTGATTGGAAGTAAGTGAAAGAGAATTTTCACTGTCTGACCTCAGATTCACGTTAAGAGTATTGCATTAGCTACTCTTCATCTGTTTCTATCTATCTATCTATCTATCTATTCTACTAAATATCTAATCTGGATTTATATATTATACTATCTAATTATATCTTATATATTTATATCTGTGCAGTGATGGGGTGAAGAGCCAAAATTGTTCACACACTAGAGCCCTTTGGTGACTTTTTGTTCAAAACTAGTAATAGGTTCTTAAATTATTTTTTAATTGCATTAGATATTTTTCCAGCTGCAATTAGATATTTTTCAACTCTTTTAGACAAAGTCTACTGCATGCAAAAAGCAATGATTTGTTTTTGACTTACTTGTTTTTAAATGGCTTGATAACTTTCCATTTGCATTATTTTTTTTTCTATGATTACAATTGAAATGCACCAGTTTTAAATGATGTCACAATCATACTTAATCTTACATTCTTACATGGTTAAAGCATCACACAACACCATAATAATGAAATAGATGACATGACAATTTAGTGTTGGGCAAACGGTTTGGCCTGAGCATGAGTTAGGGCCGAACATTTGCCTGTTCAACCATTCCCCGCCCCTCCTTGTAATGACACAGACTGATGCATGCTGGGCCAGCGACATCATAAGGGGATGGTGCCACCTGGTGACATAGCCAGGTGGCTCCGCCCTTACCTATATAAGAAATATCTAATGGCAGAGCCTGCAGTTGGCAGCCAGGCTTCATAGCAGACAAAATCGTTTTTATTTTTTGGGTGCAGCGGGTGGTGTGATCGATGATGGATTTACATTGGGGGAAACTATTTTTTATTTTTTAATTAAGGAATTTTCAAAACATGTGTGTGTGTTTTTATTACTTTTTGACACTTTTTTGGTGAATGGGTAGGGGTACTATATACCTTCAACTCAAATACATGGAGGGGGCCTGAATCTAGGGGCCCCCTTGTTAAAGGAGGCTTGCAGATTCCGATAAGCCCCAAACCCGCAGACCCCCACAACCACGGTTAAAGGGTGAGACCCTTGTCCCTATCAACATGGGGACAAGGTGCTTTGGGGGGACCCAAAAGCACCCATCTCCCCAAGCTGAGGGCATGTAGCCTGGTATGGTTCAGGAGGGGGGTGCTTGCTCATCCCCATTCTTTCCTGACCTGGCAGGTTGCATGACCGGATAAGGGTCTGGTATGGATTTTGGGGGGACCCACATTTTTTTTTTCAATAGCCGGGTGAGTCCCCCGTACACCTTTTATGGCCAATTACTTGCATATAAGCCTTCAAAATGGGCACTTTTGATTTTCCCTTTTCAGCTCCTATAAACTACAATGGGGTTCGCCATTCGGGCCTGTTCAGGGGGTTGTTTAGCCCATCTCTACTTTGAATAGGTATCTTTCATGCAAATTAGACGGGAGTCTGTAAGAACAACATTTAGCTCCAAACAACCCCCCACAAAAAGAATCACCAGCTTTACATAGGACACTAAGTTCAGAATGCTGTGACAATGAGTGAATAAGATGATATAAATATAGTTTAGAAAAAAAATTGCATTGATGTCCCCCGTACACCTTTTATGGCCAATTACTTGCATATAAGCCTTAAAAATTAGCACTTTTGATTTTCCCTTTTCAGCTCCTATAAACTAAAATGGGGTTCGCCATTCGCTGAAGCAAATTTGAAGAAATACCATCAATATAGAGATATTGGAGCAGCTACTAATCAATTTTTGTATAATTCTCCTTTAAGGGGGCGTGGCAGGGGGGTGTATCCTATGCCCACATACATTTGATAATAGGTGTCCCTTATTCCCATCTTAAAAAGTTGAGAGGTATGGTTCATACAATACTGAAATATTTATAGACACCTACCAGGCAGAATACTCAGCCTGCTGACCTGACTTTTGAAAGAACAGCAGTAGGCAGATAAATCATCATTGTCTCATTTTCTATCTAAATTCCCTTGGTTAGCACATGTGCATACAGGACTGGACCAGTAGAACATTGTCTCTGCACTGCTATGCAGAGAACTACAAATAGTTGATATCAAGACAAATTCAGGTATTTACACTAGTAATTTAAACATACATTTAGTAATTTTTAGATAATATATACTGTAATTGATCTAATTGCTGCCTGGAGTTCAGCCTCAAGTCTGTTCATGCATACTTGCTTCAGGTCACCAATTAACTGCAGCTTCCACATTTCTATACCCAACAGGCTTCTTTTAAGGTAAACAATTTTAAATACTTGAGAACATTTATCAAGAATTTTTCAGTCTCTGTAACAATGCACTGAATGTGCCTGCCTGACATTGCAGCATGAGCACATTTTCAGTTATAAGAAATAATGTCCAGGTCAGAAATAATCTTTTGCTTTATACAAAAACAAGCTGCATTTCTTGAAACATATTTTTAGCAAATACCAGCTTATTCATTCATAATAATGAAGAATACTAGTTATACTTTAATGCATTATATCCTTTCCAAGCCTGGACCAGCTCTACGATATTAACCGACAGCGAGCTTCAGCCCGCTGTCTGCTGAAAACCGGTCACAGAAGTGCAGAACGATATGCATCCACAGGAGGAGCATTGGCAGTACTTCTCCTTTAAAGTAAGTAAGCTATTTCTTTAGCACAGTAACCCTTTGCAGTGTTAATAAGCCAAACTAGTACAATGGGAATTCTGATTAGTTGCTATGAGTTATTTCACTTAAGACAAATATTAATAAGTAATATGCAGGTGTTAAAGAGTAATATACAGATGTTATTCTTCTTGGTAAAGAATAGGAGCATATATCAAAGTTTTTTTGTTAAATAATTTCTTACCATTGCAGATAGGAGGGTTAGGGTTCCAGTAGAACCTGTCAGCAATCTGCACACAATTAATCTTAGGTTCCCCTTCTAAAAGATAGCCTGGATCACATTGGAATACAATGGAGTCACCAGCATCACGACTGTCTCCGCTTCGACTGCCATTTTGAGGTATTCCTGGGTCATTGCAGGAAGTAGCTGTAGTTACTGTAGAAATAAAGAAAAGAAAAAACAATGTATCACATGACCTTTTCCATTCTAATACATAAAATTTGCATTAATGCTTGTTTCTGCCCTTATAAAGAGCAAGGATGTATTCAAATTACAGTTAACTGTTTGGAAAACTACTACATTTAATTTCTCCTAATACATGTCCATATCAACTCTGTCACCGCTGACCTCAAATATTGAAAATACTGTCTAGTGGTCAAAAGGACTCTCTCGTTTCTGAGTGGTTGACCAAGGGCAAATCGGGAGCTACACTAGCTAAATTCTTGATCTCGGTCAGCAACTTAGAAATGATTAGGTCAGGGACAACCACTAACCTGCTTTCCAAAAGGATGTTAAGAATGAAAGCCTACATATTTTTTCCAGGTTTCCTGTTATGCCCCGTACACACGGTCGGAAATTCCGACGGAAAATGTCCGATCGGACCATGTTGTTGGAAAATCCAGCCGTGTGTGGGCTCCATCTGACTTTTCCATCGGAATTTGAGATCCTGCTCTCAAATTTTCTGACAACAAAGTCAGACTTTTTCCGATCGTGTGTAGAGAATTCCGACGGACAAAGTGCCACGCATGCTCAGATCAAATTACGAGACCAAAGCTATTGGCTACTTGCCTCTACGTAGTTCCGTCATATGCAACGAACATCACCGCGTTCAGAATGATCAGATTTTCCGACAACTTTGTCCGACCGTGTGTATGCAACACCAGTGTTGGACAAAATCCGTCGGAAAAAATCCGACGGATTTTGTGGTCGGAATTTCCGACCGTGTGTACGGGGCATTAGAATAAGCGTGGTAATAGTATATAAAGGGCTACCACCGACTTCTGTTAGGTAAAATTGTATGTTCTGTGCTCTTCTTATTAGTCATGAGCTACACAGAAGATTTGTAGAACCTCAGTTGCAGTACTTAGATAATTAATCACTAAACAGATGAATCAAATGAATCTCTATGGTGTTAGCTACACAAGTAGCATGCAGTAGCACGTAGAAGCAATTAATCACACATGATTGGAGAACTGTGAGATTATTTGAGCTTAATCATTACTACATGCTACTTGTTTAGTTTTCACTTTATGAAGCCACTGCTCCATTTAATTACTTATGAATTGATTGTCCTAATAATTTATTCCTAGTAATTTTAGTAGCACAGCTAAACTACAAAATTCTCATGGGTGGCTTTGGCCTTTCTCTTATTGTGAAACTTCTCCAGCATTTTACTCCTCCTTGCCTCTCTTACTGTTCCTGTTTGTCAAGATTAGGAACAAGTGTGAAGAGAGGACATATAATGCACTGAATATATATATATATACTGTACATATCACTGGTAGCGGACGACATACTTCATCTTCCTTTTAAAGAAAGTCAAGTCAAGTGTACCCACCACATAAACATACACCATTACATTAATTGTGCAGATGTACAACAGTTTACTTTAACCACTTTACAACCGGCCCATAGCCGAATGAGGGCTACGGGGCGGTTGCTTAACTCTGGGAGGGCGTCATATGACGTCCTCCCGGAATTCCCCTCTTGCGCGCCCCCTGGGGCGCGCACTCGAGAACTTCCGTGATCGCCGGGTCCAGAGGACCCGGCGGATCTCTGCCATTACCCTGCGATACTCTGCCATTACCCTGCCATACTCTGCCATTACTTATGAATTGATTGTCCTAACCCTAACCCTTACCCTGCGATACTCTGCCATTACCCTGCGATACTCTGCCATACCCTGCGATATCTGCCATTACCCTGCGATACTCTGCATTACCCTGCGATACTCTGCCATTACCCTGCGATACCCTGCCATACCCTGCGATACTCTGCGATACCCTGCCATTACCCTGGCCATTACCCTGCGATACTCTGCCATGCGATACTCTGCCATGCGATACTCTGCCATTCCCTGCGATACTCTGCATTACCTGCGATACTCTGAAATACTCTGCCATACCCTGCCATGCCATACCATACCCTGCGATACTCTGCGATACCTGCGATACTCTGCGATACCCTGCCATTACCCTGCCATACTCTGCCATTACCCTGCCATACTCTGCCATACTCTGCCATACCCTGCCATGCCATACCCTGCGATTACCTGCGATACTCTTCCATTACCCTGCCATACCCAGCCATACCCCAGCCATACCCTGCGATACTGCGATACCCTGCAATTCCATGCCATACTCTGCCATTACCTGCGATACCCTGCGATACCCTACCCTGCCATACCCTGCCATTCCCTGCCATTACCCTGCCATTACCCTGCGATACTCTGCCATTACCCTGCCATATTCCTATTACAAGGGAGTGATCAAAAAATTTTTGGGGGGAAAAAAGTGTCAAACCAAAATAAATAAATGTGGGGTCTTATTGACCCCATATCTCACTGTAAAGCGTCCCATATTCCTATTACAAGGGATGTTTACCCTTGTAATAGGAATAAAAGTGATCAAAAAATATAAAAAAATAAATAAAGTAATAACAAAAAAAAAAAAAAAAAAAAATGTAAAGCGCCCCTGTCCCCGTGCGCTCGCATGCAGAAGCGAACGCATACGTAAACATATGAAAACGGTGTTCACACATGTGAGGTATCGCTGCGAACGTTGGAGCGATAACAATAATTTATATATTTTTAACTCAAAACATGTAACCAGTAAAAAGTTTTAAAGCGCCGCCATACTTTTGTTTTTTGTAAAGCACAAAACTGTTTTTTTTACCCAAAAAAAATGCAAAAACATTGGGCTAAATTTACTTTTGTTTTTTGTAAAGCACAAAACTTTTTTTTCAAAAAAACCTGTATGTGGCCACGCTGTGTAAAAGTCGCAACGACCGCCATGGTATTCTCTAGGGTCTTTGCTAAAAAAACATATATAATTTTTGTGGTTCTATGTAATTTTCTAGCAAATAAATATGATTTTTACAACAAAAATGTCAGAATTGGCCTTGGTACTCCAGAACACCTGATGGCGCTCCCTGCATGTTGGGCCTCTGTATGTGGCCACGCTGTGTAAAAGTCGCACACATGTGGTATTTCTCAGGAGTATTAGCAGAATGTGTTTTGGGGTGTAATATGTGGCAGTATAAATTTTGGAAAAATTTTGCCAATTTTTATAAAAAAAAAAAATGAAAGTAGAGAGTTAACCATTTAACACAAATTGCCTTTCTGAAAGTAGAGGTTAATTTGTCCCTAAGCAGTTTACTAGCAGCAATGTATTCCAGATTATTATATAATGGCTGCTGCAATTTAACTCTACAGAAAAAAAAGATACATGTGCCAGCCTGCAGAGAGATGGACTTGAGAGGCATGAAAGTTCTGCAGGGGCCATCTTGAAAGATGAAAGTATTTGGGATGAGACATTTTCAAATAGGTTTAAAGGAACTAAACATAAATATCCTAGATATTATTTTCCCTTTGGTCAAATTTCTTGGATAGTGCCTGGAGGACTGCACAGAGATGACTACTGTGTTGTAAGTGCCACAACGGTACATGTTTGTGCTACAGTATCTTTCATATATATATATATATATATATATATATATATATATATATATATATATATATATATATATGAAAGATACTGTAGCATAGTAGCTATATGTACAGTAACTGTGTATCCCACATCCTGCAGGCTACTACTTTCACTTTTCATGCTGCCTTCAGAGCCACCAGATATTGCCATGAGTCCTCATACTACTATTTTTCCACAATGCAACATGCTCTGTTAAAGGCAATGAAGATTTTGAGATCCTGTCATTCATCGGCTCCACCATTCACAGAATGCAATACATTGTGGCAGAATAGTAATATGAGTTTGATTTTTATCTGCAGTCTGGATTGATGTCAGCATGCCACCATTTGATATTGAAATAGCTGAGAGGAAAGATCATTTCTCCCCACCAATCGGACTGTATCATTTATTTTTTATTTTTTTAGGAGTTAAAAACCAAAGCAGTGTCCAACACCTTCTCCTTCTTGTATTGTGTGTTGCAATCTTCTTCTCTCAACAGAAGCTGTAGTTTGCCCATAAGCAGCTAGGGCTACAGCCTCCTCCCCTTCCATGTTGTTAAGGAAAATATAGGGTACACAAAGATAATGGTTTTGTTCCATTTCTCATTCTGTGTGATATTTTATTTCTGGTTGCGTGTTTCCTTATCTCGTATCTATTTTATGATTTTATTGTAACTTTAGATGTATTTGCTTGAACCTTTAACTATTTTTTACCTACCTTTTACCTAAATTTATTTTAAGGTATTTGCATGTAACTGTAATGCTGTAATATGGAAACCAATTTGTTCTTTCCTCTAAGCAATTCAGGGAAAATCTGCACCTACTGTCTATTAAGTATTATAAATCAGCATGTGCAAGAGGCTAAAAAATGAAAACACATTTATGTCAATGGGAACTAAAAATAAAACCAGCTTATTGAATTTAGAAACGCAGTGCTAACACCTAAACATTTTTCAAAAGTGTAAAGTTCAGTGTGGCTGCTCAAAGCAACTAACTGACTCTGATTTATAATTCTTAAAGTAGAAACCTACATATCTCTTAATTGCTATGAACAAAAAAGAAATATATATATATATATATATATATATATATATATATATATATAGATATATGTGTATATATATTTTAAGCTACTTCCTCAAACCCCCATTGAATCAAAGTCACTTGCAGTTTAGACGTAACTTTATGTAAAAAGTGATTTATGTCTGAATTCATTACCTTCTTTGGTGAATGCATACACAAATTCTCCAGGGTCTCTAAGCCATTTCTGTTTACTTGGGAGAATACTCTGCAGTGTGTCTATGAAATGTAATGTTCATGTAGTTGATTTTATGTATGAATTGAAGGAGCAAAGTACATGACCTGTGTGGCCCAAAGCAGACTTGCAAACCACCCTGCTAAAATCATGCATTTTCCCCTGAGAACTGCAGAAAATACATATACTGTATATTCATTATACGCATTTCTATTACTTTCCACTTGAGCTTTTTTTTTTATTACATTTTGGATACATAAAATAAAGAAGGGGATTGGGTAGGACTTTGTATGAAGCACGGCTAGGTAATAAGGTGTGCAATCACATGATGGTAATTCCAAAGAAATATACATTGTATAATTTAAAATAACATGATAAACAATAGTAACACCTTAACAGTTTATTGAACATAATTCACAGTAATAATACTAGATACATTCATATATAGTAATTAAAAGTTCCAATTCATAATAAAGATAATGATGTTAATAATGATAATAATTGATGATAAAATTCATGTTATTAAATCTCAGAATCACATGATTGCAATGGTGTAGCATAAGGCTGGGGCTCTACGCATTTCGTGGAGATGTCCACTCGTCAGGAGAAATAGCAATCGGGATAGATCTATAGTATAACAGAAAAGCAGAATGAATAATTGTTTGACACACAGGGAACACAGGGCAGAGGAGGGATAGAAATTCCCAAATACTCTTACCTGTATATGAATTGGATATATAGTAAGTAATAATGTAATGCACGGCTGAAGGCACCATGGCAAAACAGGCATCGCTATACTCGCTATATTTCCCTCGATTATTTTGAGGGGATTTGCCAAGCGACACTAGGTGTCCGGGCATTTGACGTTGCCCACTCTTTTATTATGCAGCGTGACGTTGGCGGCACTCTATGGCTGCCTATGGTTATAAAGACTGCATGCGGGTGGAGCACACACCTTTTTTTAACGTAAAACTTCCTCGGTTTTGGCATATTCACTGGGTTCTTTTGCTATTTCCTCTTGGCCACACTCTATTTTGCTTGGGTATGTGGGTTGTAACATTAATACGTGCACTTTCCACCTGGCTTCTTGACACTATTACATGCCCCTTTTTGTAGTCCTCTTATCTGCTTATATGCAGCTTATTATATAAATATATTCATACCATGTTTTCCTTCACAGAATATCAACTGCAACTTATATACACTCTGCACTAATACTTGATAAATTGGGGACCCCACTATCACTGATACTTTCTTTGGCCTCAGTGCGGCAATGGATTTGCGGCCTCAGCTCCCATGGGATGCCCGTTTTGCCATGGTGCCTTCAGTCATGCATTACATTATTACTTGCTATATATCCAATTCATATACAGGTAAGAGTATTGGGGAATTTCTATCCCTCCTCTGCCCTGTGTTCCCCATGTGTCAAACACCTGTTCATTCTGACTTTCTGTTATACTATAGATCTATCCCGATTGCTATTTCTCCTGACGATTGCACATCTCCACGAAATGCGTAGAGCCCCAGCCTTATGCTACACCATTGCAATCATGTGATTCTGAGATTTAATAACATGTATTTTATCATTAATTATTATCATTATTAACATAATTATCTTTATTATGAATTGGAACCTTTAATTACTACACATGAATGTATCTATTATTATTACTGTGAATTATGTTCAATAAACTGTTAAGGCGTTACTATTTTATCATGTTATTTTCAATTATACAATGTATATTTCTTTGGAATTACCATCATGTGATTGCACACCTTATTACCTAGCCATGCTTCATACAAAGTCCCACCCAACCCCCTTCTTTAAATTTATGTATAATAGGGATGGAGGCAGATGAACCTACCCACTCATTGCCTCATTTAAACTCCCCTCTTTTCGCAAACATTTTGGATACAGTTATATATTTTTTTCATCTGGTGCAGAGGGTCTTTTTCAGAGGTCTCTCTGATAAATAAGGGCTTACGTACCTCTTATCTCAGGAAGACTTTAGGTATATTAGGGAAAACATATAATTTGATGTGTTAGATGTATGAACAGAAATCCAACATATTTCAGGGGTTCCAAGAGGTCCCCTCCATTAGGGCTAAAAGAGCAACTCATATAAAATAATTCATCATTGGCTTGTACATGGGGATATTTAAAATCATGTGCACATTCTAACAAATTAAGTAAGTAAACTTAATGACAGTAAATATCTGTATAAAAAATCCAATTTATTACATATCTACTAGATTGCGACATCATCTGCTCTCCGTACAGCACCTAATGCAATGTAATAACTGAAAAAAAGACAAGACCTTCTCTGATGAGGCAGCTTGTAATTTTTCACCTGGTACACTGAATTTAGAGCTAAAAAAATCATATGATAATGATAAAAGTTTCTTCACTCCCTGATCAAAGCAAGACAGAAAAAGTTACAATAGCTAATAGACAGTATATGGTCTCAGAAGGAACAGGAAAATGTTATCTACCTTACTCTCTATCTCAAACAGTCACCAGAAAGATACATATCAATGATATACTATAAAGTATATTTCTACTCTTGAAGTGAACCTCCCGCCAATAAATAAGCTCACCAGACAAGGAAATGTATATTAATCAGATACAAAGTGTCAAAAGGATTATATCAATTTGGCTTGAGACACCAATAAGGTAACAATCAGCAGATGTGTAATTATTAATGAAACGGTTACGTGTCAAAAGCCTGAAGAAGTGACACAGCACCAACTGAACAACAACCTGAGCAAGAAGCCCTTGCCCGCTGCAGGAAAGGAAACAGAACATCAATGACATTGAAACTGGCGTCAGTAATGTATCCTTTAAAAAAAGCATCCTTACCACATTTAACTTCAGACAGAAAATCTGAGAGAACCAATAAGGGAATCACAGCTAGATGCTTGTCATATATGTTTTTAGATTGCCACAGCCTAAGCGAGTGTCATGGGGAAAAATGCAAAAGCTACCTGTTCATGGGGGAGATAAACATGGATTAAAGCTGCAGACAAAGAGATGACATCCCTCAACCAGCTCCAAGCTTGGGAACTTGCAGAATTACCTCAAGGCAAACATGGAATTGGAAATAAATGGGAAATAAATGGGTTGCCAGTGTAAAGAACTCCGAAAGAAAATTTAACTTTTATAAGATGTAGTTGATGAATGGGTTTAGCATGTGGTTTATACATGCATAGTTGCAAAAAACATTCCCATACTGTGATTAGTAGTTCTACCACTAGGTGGTAGTATTATATTTAAAGTTTGTATAATACTTGGTTAGCTACATGCAATTTCCTGTCTTTGTGTCCCTCTTGTTTCCAAGGAAACAAGAAGGGCTCAGCCATGTATCTAGCACCACCTTGACTGGTTTCTCTTGAGTCTTATCTGCAACACCGACCCAAAACAAAAAAGAAGATTATGAACTATGAAGTCACTGAATTTCTATTTTGCATGCTTGTTTTGCATTTGTATCTTTGATGGTAATGAAGCCATAGACAGCCAATATTAAAGCCAAAGATAGTAATTATTGAAGCCTGAGACAGCAAAGACTGAAGCTAAAAACAGCAATTATTGAACCTAAAGACAGCGATTATTAAGGCCAGAGACAGCAAGTATTGAAGATAAAGACAGCAATTTTAGAAGCTAGAGATAACGATTATTGAGGCCAGAGATATCAAGTATTGGATCTAAAGACAGCAATTATTGCAGCTAAAGACAGTGATTATTAAGGCCAGAGACAGAAAGTAGTGAAATTAAAGACAGCAATTATTGAAGCCAGAGACAACCAGTTAACTGACATTTTCAAAAACATGTCAACAATGACAGACTCTATATATTTGTTTCAGTACATTTTTCCTTTAAAGCCACCAGGAGCTGCCTAAAGCTGGCCATACACAATATGTGTAAAAATTGAACAAATTCCTCCATCCATGCTTAACAGTGTGGATGGCAATATAATATTCTAACAGCAGGTTCCAGTGGCTGTTACAACACCTGTATAGTGCTTACCCCCAAAGGAGTCACTTGGTATAACAGGTTCCCTGTTCTTTGCCCCGATTCCGTGAACTGCTTTGTCCCCTCTGACACACACTGGTGTTATCGCTCTCAAACTTTCATACTGGTCACTGAAAGTTCAAGATGCTGCAGAGGTTGAAGGGGTGGGGGGGTCAGCCTGTCAGTGCTCAGATCATATGCCGCACTCTGCATCAAATTGGCATGCATGGCTGTCATCCCAGAAGAAAGTCTTTTCTAAAGATGATACACAAGAAAGCCCACAAACAGTTTGCTGAAGACAAGCAAACTAAGGACATGGATTACTGGAACCATGTCCTGTGGTCTGATGGTGTCAAGCGTGTGTGGCGGCAACCAGGTGAGGAGTACAAAGAGAAGTGTGTCTTGCCTACAGCCAAGCATGGTGGTGGGAGTATCAGGGTCTGGGCTGCATGAGTGCTGCTGGAACTGTACCAACATGTACTGTGACATACTGAAGCAGAGCATGACCCCCCCCCCCCGTGAAGACTGGGCCACAGGGCAGCATTCCAACATGATAAGGACCCCAAACACACCTCCAAGATTACCACTGCCTAGTTAAAGAAGCTGAGAGTGAAGGTGGTGGACTGGCCAAGCACGTCTCCAAACCTAAACCCTATTGAGCATCTGTGGGGCATCCTCAAATGGAAGGTGGAGGAGTGTGAGGTCACCAACATCCACCAGCTCTGTGATGTCATCATGGAGGAGTGGAAGAGGACTCTAGTTGCAACCTGTGAAGCTCTGGTGAACTCCATGCCCAAGAGGGTTAAGGCAGTGCTGGAAAATAATGGTGGCCAATTTGGACATTTTCACTTAGGGGCGTACTCACTTTTGTTGCCAGCGGTTTAGACATTAATGGCTGTGCGTTGAGTTATTTTGGGGGGACAGCAAATTTACACTGTTAGACAAGCAGTACACTCACTACTTCACATTGTAGCAAAGTGCCTTTTCTTCAGTGTTGTCACATGAAAAGTTATAATAAAATATTTACAAAAATATGAAGGGTGTACTCACTTTTGTGAGATACTGTATATGAAATATGTACCCCTGAGAACAGTTGGCAAGTATCTGGCTCCTGACCTGTAACCTTCAGCCGGTTAACAGTGGGGCCCAATCTTTCAGGTTGTGCACATCGGTATCATCACTTTAACTCTGCCTGCAGTGATTTTTAAAACTACTACTAATCAAATAGACAGTCTCCTGCTCGTCCTGATTTGCTAAACAGTGGTAAAGTCAGTACAGCTGCAGCAGCTCACCAGTCCCGGCACACAGCAAACCTTATCCTGAACACTGTCTCTGGTCCTCAAGAACCAAGTCCTTAGTGGCTCAGTCCCTTAGCACTCTGGTTCTCAAAGGCTCAGTCCTCGGCACTCTGGTTCTCAGTCGCTGTCTCTGGTCTTTGCACAGATAAGCACACAAGTGTGTACAGCTGCAGTCCATGCACTGCAAGACCCTCTTCCTCTCTCGAAAGCCCAGGAAACCTCTCTCCACTCCTTCTCCTTTTTCATGTTTTTTCTGGTTCTTGTAGTTCACAGCTGCATTTACCTCCACAGAGCAGCACTCCTTTAGAACTACATTTCCCAGGATCATGCGCAGCTGCCTCATTCAGTCCTTTTAACACCTGGTGGATATTACTGCCACTACATATACTCCAGAGAGAGGGGGAGGAACAAGCAGGGGGACTGCACACAGCCCAGCAGCGGGAAATTACAGTGCTTGGCTTCCTGAGCTTCTTAGTCTGCCGAGGACATGGCTACACCTGAACAGTAGCTGCATCTGACTGATGGCAGCTGCTGTTGACACTAATTTTCCATTCAGCTCCTTTGATTATTCAATCAAAAGATATCGAATGGGTGGCCCATCCATGGAGTAAATTTTGTGGAACCAGCTGAAATTTTCATAGTGTAGGGCCTGCTTTAGTAAAGCCAAATAGAGTAACTGACAAGAAGCATTGTAGTACACTTTATTCAGGTACCTATTCAAGACTTATGCCACGTACACGCGATCGGAAATGCCGCCAGCAAAAATCAGATGAGAGCTTTTTGTCGGAAAATGCGACCGTGTGCATGCTCCATAAGTCTTTTGCTGGTGGAATTCCAGCCAGCAAAAGATTGAGAGCATGTTCTCTATTTTTCGGTCTGGAAAAGTTCCTATCCGAAAATGTGATCATCTGTATGCAATTCAGAGACGCAAAATATCACGCATGCTTGGAAACAATTCGACACATGCTCGTAAGCATTGAACTTCATTTTCTCGGCTCATCGTAGTGTTGTACATCACCGCATTCTTGATGGTCGAAAGCTCAGATAACTTTTGTGTGACCGTGTGTATGCAAGACAAGCTTGAGCGGAATTCCGTCGGAAAAAACATCCAAGATTTTTCGTACGGAAATTCAGCTCATGTGTACGTGGCATTAGACCTTTATATGGAATCCCAGATAAAAAATAAAAAAAACATATTTCCTTGTATAAGTGCTACTGTTATTTGTTAGCACATTACTTGTAAAAAAAATTAATTAAATAAAGGAGAACCCTATTAAGCAGACCTCATATTATAGTTGTTTTTAATGTAAAATAATTTTTCTGAAAGAAAATAATTTCTTATGATGTAGAGATCAAAAGATGGAATGTTTGATTCTAAGCATCATTATAAAATGAAGAAGATTGGCGCCAGCCCAAAATTTGTTTGCGTCTGATTCTGGATTGAAAATTAGTTGTCTCACATTGCAAAGAAAAGGCTGATGGTGTTTATCTTTTCTATATAGTGATTCCAGCTCCTCATTGTAAAACCACAGGCTGCTTTTTAATTAGGCCAGACTCCTTCTTTTATCGTCCAGCCTACCTAATTTTGAAAAATGTAACAAAAATATATTTTTTTTTTTACAGTGTACTTTAAAGCAGCTCAACAAAATGATACATTTGGTGGAAGGATATGTGTGTATATTGCTTATACTGTATCATATACCTACTTTAATTTCCATGCATTCTAGAACAATGTCAAATGTAATTTCACTGGTGACTACAGACAGCTTAGATTTTTCTATTCTCCTTATATCATAAATCAGCTTCTTTGTGAGAATACCTTATATACCTGACACACTAGGACATTAAGAGTTATCATGATCAGCAGAGCAGCATCAATGACCCTGTACAGCAGCTCGGAGCACTTTAAGCAGGCAGATAATGCATTTCACCTCTATCTGCAGTGCCTTTTCATGTGGGCATAGATTCAATTTATGAGAGACAATTCTGCACCGTAATGTTGGCATTGAGAAAAAGCGAGCGATAGGGAACAATCATCTCCAACTTTCTGCTTGCTATCATTTCTACATTACAAGGTGCAGGTTTAGCAGGGAGGGGAGCCTGTCAGAGGCTAAACGCCTGATTAGCTTTCTAATCTAATCTGATATTAGAGAAACATTATTTTCTCGCTGTTTCAAGAGACCTCTGTGTTTTTTATGGTCTTCTGGGAGAAGGAGACACTTGATGGCAATAAGTTCATGAATATAATTTGAGTGAAGAGCATTTCTTATGCATTATAACAGCATGGGGAATGTGTTATAACAAACATTATACACAAGGGAATAAATGTGTACAGTACATGTGTATGTACATAATCACGCCCATAATCACTTATAGAGCGTTGTCTGTTTTTTGGGACACATAAATGTATAAAATCAAAACACAGAATGACTGTGCTGAACAAATCCTTTTTCTTTCAGTAACTGCCCTGTGTATTTGGAGAAACGTAAAGTGATTGTAAACCTCAAAAATGAAATACAAACAAAGTATAACCCTCTATAGTTTGTACTTGTCTATATCCACAGTACTAAGTGTAATTTCTGTCTGCTCCTTTCTTCCTGTGCTATTAGCATGAGTCACTTCTGACAAGTTTTCCTCCTGACACCAATAGAAAATAGGTGGCAGGGAGGGACCTCCAGCTGATTGACAACCTTAGCTCTCTTCCTGTGTGCTGTGTGGAGGGGGTGTGCCCCTTCCATCCAATCAGCTCTTAGAGCTCTCCTTCCTGAACTCTTCAGTGTGTGACTTCAGCTTTCCACTTTGTTTTCTAAACACTCAGACAAGCTTTATAAATTCTGGAATTTGAATGGATGTAGAGAAGATAATCAGAAACAACTTATATAGGAGGATTTGTTTTATCTCTGTGTACCACCTGAGGCCAGTCACTGGGTATATGTAAGGGTTTACAAACCTTTTTTTTTTTTTCCTGCTGGATCATTAGTTATTTAAAATAAACCTATCATATCATGTACTTGGGGGACTGAGCATATGATAAAAACATGCATAGGAAGGCATTACCTTCAGTAATAAGTGTATGCCCAAACAATCAGTAGACCCAGAGATACAACCACATTTAATTATTTTTTTATTAGTATTATGTATTTATGTATTTACTTTTGAGAAGTATGTCAAATGATATGCTCAATACCCAAAGCAATGCAGTTAAATGTTTCAGTTTGTAACGCACATGCCACCTGATACATTTTAAGGGTAGCATTGCTTGAGTTGCGGATCATATCCTAAAGAAATCCAAACCCTTCCAGCTTTGCAAACAACTTTTGTGAGCATTATCCCTCAACATAACACATATCCAAACCTTGTATAGCAGCAACCCTGTGGCCACCAAGGGGCTCAGTAGAGCAGACACAGACTGTAATTAATAATATTTTAATTTAGACCCATACCATTCCACACTCGATTCTTCCCTTCTTTAATCTAAACCCGTATCTAAAGTTGAAGTCCAAGCAAACAGGTGAAATACATACATGGGAACTGTTTTACCTGTATTGTTGTTCATCCAACCTACAGATTTACACAGCTCTTCCCCACCACAACTCCCTTTCTGGTAGGGGAGTGTGTCTGTTATATCTGCCTGCAGTAGAGCTTTAAAATCTGCTGTCTAACAGGGATTCATAAGCACCTTTTAATTGTGACCAGGCAATCATTAAAAAAATATATCTCTAGCATTTAATTCTTGTTTAGATGCAGACGATCATTTCCACACATGCAGCAATGCTGTGGTGCCTGCTGTTCTTCAGCCTCACAAGAGACTGTCAGGAGCTTGGCTGAATTAGGTCCAATAATTAGTAGAATCTGAATGTTATGAATGGATACCACAATATATAACGAAGACATATCTTACCTGAGTAGTGAATAGAGAACCCTTGTTTGCTGGTAAAAAAATCTGTGTTGAACTGGAGAGTGACAGAATTGAATGTGCTGTGTATGTCAGGGGGTAAAATGGAACCACTGAGCTCCTTCATGAGAATTCCACTCTCTATTGAGCCATCCCATATCTTCAACATATCATGAACTTCCTCTGTGTGGAAAACTGTGAAGTGTAATCTAGAAAGAAAAGTTAAAGTATCAGATGACTGATAACATACAAAAATGTGCACTTGAAAGCATATTACATAAAAAATATTTAGCAAAAAACCCTCGTAATTGTACACTATATTTACAATAATTCATCAACATCAGAGAAAAAATATATTTTAGCATATTTTAACCATTTTAAGATTATACACATTTACCTCTTTATTGAACAAAGAAAGTTTTACATTTGGGTATATCTAAAACCACAACTTTTTAATTTTGGATAAAGTAGGGAAGGGCATTAACCACTGCCATTTTTATTTTTTTTGTTATGTCCCATTGGGGAGATTTCTCTTGCATCCCATAGACACAGCAGGAAGTGTGAGGAAATATCTCCTGAGGCTCCATGAACACTGAAGCTCATAAACGGCCATTTTTGGGAGTATGGACGATTTTTTTAACAGCCCATAAACCCCCCTCTATGTTATTCTATGTGTCCATGCACACATTGACGTTTTTGGATGTTTATCAGCAGTGGAGCTGATGGGTTGTTTTCTGAAGGCCATAAAATTGCGTTCAGGAGTTGTTTTTCTGACCACAAAAATGTGGTTCACCAGTGTATTTGATACATAACCCCCCCCCCCCCCCCCGAAAAATTGCTAATGCGAAACAACGCTAAAAACGCTAATAAATGCTATTACAAAAACGTTAAAAACATTGAAAGACTCTAAGCTACTGGCGTTTTTATAACGTTATTTTAACGTCCAGTGTGCATGGAGCCTAAAAGTGAGTGAAGCTTGTCTTAAAGGGGTTGTAAAGGTTTATTTTTTTTTTTCTAAATAGGTTCCTTTAAGCTAGTGCATTGTTGGTTCACTTACCTTTTCCTTCAATTTTCCTTCTAAATGTTTTTTTTATTTGTCTGAATTTCTCACTTCCTGTTTCTCCTTAGTAAACTTAACACCATCATCCGAGCGGTGTTTAGTCAGCCAGAACAGTTTACTGAACAGCTTACTGAGGAGGAACAGGAAGTGAGAAATTCAGACAAAGAAAACAAAGAAAAAAAACATTTAGAAAGGAATTTGAAGGAAAAGGTAAGTGAACCAAAAATGCACTAGCTTAAAGGAATCTATTTAGAAAAAATAAATGAACCTTTACAACCCCTTGGGGTCCGATCGGACCCCCCTCCGCCGGCGGGGACGGTCGGCATCGCTTCAGGAGCGATCCGGGACGAGGGGACGGCCAGTGGTTTCTGGCCACCCCCTCGCGATCGCTCCTGGCGAATGAAAAGCTTCCCCTTCCTGTCTATTGTATAGACTGTAAGGCGGAAGTGATGTCACGCTAGGTGCGCCGGTCTATGTGACCGGAGACGCCGAGCGGCGAACATGTTAAGGTTAGTGCACAACACTACACTGACACCAGTACAGTTAGGCACAAAAAACACCCCCCTGTCACAACCTGATCACCCCCCAGATCACCCCCTCCCCCCCCAGTCACAGTGTCACTAATTGCAGTTAGTTATTTCGTTATTTAGGTTCCCCGTCAGGTTTTTATATAGAGTCAGGTACCCCCATATATCACCAGTAATCACCGTATAACTTTCACTGGTGACGCTGGTTAGCCTGTTAGTTATTTCGTTATTTAGGTTCCCCGTCAGGTTTTTATATAGCGTCAGGTACCCCCATATTACAACCTAATAAAGGTTTAACCCCCTGATTGCCCCTAGTTAACCCTTTCACCCCCTTTTGCCACTGTGACTAAGCGTTCGTTTTTCTGATCGCTGCATAAATGAACCCCCATATATTACCTAATAAAGGTTTAACCCCCTGATTGCCCCTAGTTAACCCTTTCACCCCTTTTGCCAGTGTCACTAAGCGATCGTTTTTCTGATCCCTGCATTAGTGTCGCTAGGTAACCAGTTTTTTTTTTTATTACTGTTACGGGTGACGCTGGTTAGTTAGCTTGTTTTTTATACTGTCAGGGCACCCGCCATTTATTACCCAATAACGGTTTAACCCCCTGATCGCCCGGCGGGTGATATCAATTAGGTTTTAGGGTCAAATAAGGTCTGCGTCGCCCCCAGGTTAGTGCCAGTACCGCAAACACACGCGCAAAGCATACACCTCCCTAACAGTCAGGAGCTTTTTTACCTGTGAATATCAAAAAATAAAAAAAACAATACTAGTTGTCGTTTTATTGTTCTCTCTCTCTCGCTATTGTTGCTCTTTTTTTAACTCCATTCTATTCTGCAATGTTTTATTATGTTTTATCATGTTTTATCATGCTTGCTTTTCAGGTATGTAATTTTGTTTACTGTGTTTTAGTGTTAAGCATTTTTTTGTTTTCAGGTTCGCCATTCAGTTGCAGCCCGGATTTATTTATCTTGACAGCAACAGCGTTTGATCCCACGATACATCAAGCCGCGACTCCAATGCTGTAGGAGGTGATCTCACCACCACAGTTAAAAAAAACAGCATATATGCCGAAGCATGGGGGCAGCAGGGGGCGGGGAGGAGCGATTGGCTCCTAATGCCACGTACATTCGGTCGAAATTCCGACCGTGTTTACACGGCATAACATTTGCGGGAGGATGCCCCCATGCATCGGCATATATAAATTTTGCATGTATGCCCATCATTAGCTGTCACCAAATGTCTAGGGACACCAATAGAAATAAAAACCCGACTGACAGGGTTGCTAACCTTTTCTCAGTCTATTAAAAAAAAAAAAAAAAATATATATATATATATATTTTTTTTTTTTTTTTGGTATGATCTTAACAAGAGGTTGATAACTTTAAAACAAGTTATCCACCTCTTATCTACCTCACAAGAACAACTTTACTGCTTTACTGTGAACTTTGAAGATGAATTGCTATCCAGTGACTCTAACTATAGAGGTCAGTATGGGTTTGTTTTAAAGCTATGTACTGCTTGTTAAGTATTACTTTTAGGGACTGTGCCTTAAAGTGGAACTTTAGTCAGAAAATTAAGTCATGAAATGATAGATCAATGATAAAACATTAAAAATAAGTGCCTATACTGCTTAAAATTCAGCAATACATTGTCTGGCCCTGCTCTGCACATGCTCAGTTGCTCTTTATTTTTGGCATTGTGCGGAGCCACTCGAGGCTAATCTGCTGACACCCTAGAGCCCCTGAGCTTCAGCAAAATCACGGCCTCCGGCAAGAAGAAGCAGGCCCACTGTTGGAGGCAATTTACAGCACACACTAATTTTGGTAGCATAATTAATCATGTGAAATGTATGTTTCTTTTTAACCACTTCAGCCCTGGAAGATTTGGCTGCTCAATGACCAGGCCATTCTTTGCAATACGGCGCTGCATTGCTTTAACTGACAATTACGCGGCCGTGCGCCGCTGTACCCAAACAAAATTAAGGTCCTTTTTTTCCCACAAATAGAGCTTTCTTTTGGTGGTATTTGATCACCTCTGCGGTTTTTATTTTTTGTGCTATAAACAAAAGAAGAGCGACAATTTTGAAAAAAAAAACACAATGGGGGTTATTTACTAAAGGAAAATTCACTTTGCAGTTAAGGAGCACTTGCAAATAAAGTTGCTGTAGATCCGAGGGGGACATGCAAGGAAAATAAAAAACAACATTTTAGCTTGCACATGATTGGATAATAAAATCAGAAGAGCTTCCACTCATGTCAGATCTACCCCTTAGATTTAGAGCGACTGCACTTCCAAGTGCATTTGCAGTGCAAAGTGGATTTGCCTTTCCTAAATAACCCCCAATATCTTTTACTTTTTGCTATAATAAATATCCCACATTTTTTATAAAAAAAAACTATTGTTTTCCTCAGTTTAGGCCGATATGTATTCTTCTACATATTTTTGGTAAAAAAAAATTGCAATAAGTGTATATTGATTGGTTTGCGCAAATGTTATAGCGTCTAAAAACTATGGGATATTTTTATTTTTACCGTCTACAAAATAGGGGATAGATTGATGGCATTTTTATTATTATTATTTTTCTTTTACTAGTAATGGCGGCGATCTGCGATTTTTATCAGGACTGCGATATTGCTGCGGACAGATTGGACATTTTTGACACATTTTTGGGACCATTAACAATTATACAGTGATCAGTGCTATAAAAATGCACTGATTACTGTATAAATGTCACTGGCAGAGAAGGTGTTAACACTAGGGGCGATCAAGGGGTTTACTGTGTTCCCTCACTGTGTTCTAACTGTAGGGAGGATGGGATTGTCTAGGAGGAGAGAAAGATCAGTGTTCATACATAGTATGAACACTACTCCCCTGAGGTAACTGGGATCTGTGTGTTTACACACACAGATCCCGGTTCTCACTCTGTCACAAGCAATCGCGGGAGCCTGGCGGTCATCGCACTCGCCAGGCACTCGCATCAGCTCTTGGCATGCCCTGTGGCATGCGCGTGGTCCGAGTGGCCAAAAGAACCGGTGTCTACAAGGGAGATAGAGGTACTCCAGGATGCAGTTCACAAAACAGTGTGCTACTTTCTAAAGGCACTGGGAGTTCCTAGTCCATAAGGCATTGTTGCTTTTCTAACAGAGACTGTTAGCTGTCGAGAGAGTAATCAATCAGACTGCAGATTTAGTGCAGACTAAAGAAGAGGAATCAATTAGTGCGGATACGGGTTTTCCTGCATTCAATTAGTGTGACAGGAGAGTGTGACCGACTCTCAATGGAGCCAATTTACACATCTCTGAGGCGGCCACAGAGTGCACAGCAGAAGAGTTCTGTGCATCTTTGGCTCTGTTTGAGGTCTGAATTCAGGCAAAAATTCAGACCTAATTGGGACCTGAAAACCCCTGATGTGCCCCGTGCCATGCATAGTGTGAACCCAGCCTAAAGGAGAAGAATCAATCAGAAGTTGTCCCTGGTTTTGTTGCTATCAAGTTGGGCTTTCCATAATTCCAATTCCCCATCCAAGTTATTACCCCTAATAAAACATCATAACAAAGCCCAAAAACTGTTCCTTGTCTCTGGAGAAAGTGTGGAAGTTACTTGCTGTCTGTGCAGCAGTGGAGAACCCTGTCACCTGCGACCCCTACGGGGGTAGTGCTACATTTGTTTACCTTTTCTGTGTTAATTTGGTTTCCCCTAGGCCCTGGACATTAATTACTTCTGCCTGCTGCTGTTGAGTCTCCTCCAGTAGTGAGGAGTAAGAAGATATAACGTAAGGGGTTATGAATATTTTTTGGGTAGATCTGGATAGAAGCTGTTGCCAGTGGACATTGCGAAACATTCTCACTGCTCATCGGCTAAGGAACCAGTGGCTGCTTGCATAGGGTAAAGGGTTCTAGAACTACATTAATTGCTACTAGAAGACAGGCTGTTTTTATTATATTTGGGTATAATGTGTCCTAACTGTCTCTGTAGAATTAATTGAGCATAAACCCCACAAAGATGAAAGCAACTGCCACTCAAATTTATTTTGTACCAAACAAAAAGTGAAATGCTGGAATGCTTCACCATCTAGAACTACATCCTCAACCATCCAGATGGGAGGTGTGCTACATCCATAAATATTTAAATGTCTATATTCTGGCCAGGGTTATATTTTAGACTCAAGTCTATTGATTTTACTATATCTTTTATTGAAATTAAAAGTTAGATTTTTGGGGTAATACAATCATAATTTGCTTTTGACAGTTATTTTAGAGTAAGGGCAAAAATAAATGAAGAAAAGTTTGACTGATTTCAATAATGATAGCTTGCCATGCCATGTTAAAGTTATATTAATAAATATGGAGTCAAACTGACATTATACTAACTATCTCCCTTTTTATAGTCTTACAGCAACTTTCCTGTTAAAGATATTTAAAAGAATAATGCCTATTAAAAAAAAAAAGTACTGTATATACTCGAGGAAAAGCCGAGGCACCTAATTTTACCACAAAAAAATGGGAAAACGTATTGACTCGAGCCTAGGGTGAGAAATGCGCATCTACTGTAAGTGGAAAAGAGGGTCAACAATGCCCATTTGCAGCCTCACTGTGCCCACTTGCATGCCTCACTGTGCCCATTTGCAGCCATAGGTCCCCCGAACTTAAAACTCTGGCTGCAGCCAAAATTTGGGGTCTCTGGACCCAAAGGGTCCCGAAATGATATTTCTGCAGATGGACACAGTTGACCAAATTTGGGGCCCCGTATCTCGGGGCCATTTGGTGTGAAACCCAGTGAAACTAGCACTACAACATATCCAAATATGGGGTTCCTAGCACCAAGTGGCCCGAGATACAGGGCCCTAAAGTCGGTTTGGAAAATGTCAAGCACTTTTCTGAAGCAGAGAATTACATTTTCCTTGACATGGTAGTAGTGGACTCTGAGAAGCACATCCCTGGGAATGTTTTCCGGGAGAAATGATGGTTTAGGTATACGGTGTATACGGTCTACTATGAGATCCTGAGGGGACAAGGAAGGCAGTAGAGTGGAGAACAAGGCCTGGGCGTATGGTAGTAGTTGCGCAGGCAATACAGATTCAGGAATCCCCCTAATTTTTAAGTTGTTCCTTCTGGATCGGTCTTCCAAATCTGCGACTTTGTTTTTAAGCCATGCGATTTCCTCACTATGGTTACTGTGTGCATCTACCATTGTGTTGAATGATGAGGTAACCCTATTGAGGCTGTGCTCCACCTGATCCACTCTGTCACCCAGGGCCTGAACTTCTCTGTGGCAAAGATTTATACCGGCAGTTAAATCAGCATGGATGGATGCTTTTAAGGACAGTAACATATCCTTAAGTACCGTTTCTGAAACTGGCCTGTCAGAGGTAGGGAAGGCAGCTATGGGATCTTGTGAGGGCTGTGTGGTGACATCCCCTATATTAGGAGGCCTGCTTACCTCCATCTCAGGGTCCATCAGCGGTCTCACAGGGGATTTGGTCCTCTGCTTCTGTTTGGCAGGGCTCCTGGTGGATGGACTAGAGGTCCCAGAAGAGGATCCGCTCGTCAGATGGGGTCCGTTTCTGGCCTGTGGATGACCGGAGCGGCCGTCAGATGTCCCGACCTGCTTCGCCGTTTGAATGCCTGAGGCGCCGGCGCCATTTTGTGGAGACCCGCGCGCTCTAAAGAACTCCTGTAGTTTCTGCGGGTGTTGGGGGTTTTTCCGATGGCGGGTCATGTTCGCGGATGCAGCAGAGCTGAGGGATGCCTGCAGGGTGTATTGTAGCCGTGGATGGCGGTCTGGGGCACGGATGTCGTCGGATGTTCTCCGGCGGCCGAGCGGAGCTCTGGATTAAGCGTCCATTACGGAGCTCGGTCGCCACGCCCCCCCAGAATTACATTTTCCGAACCGACTTTGGGATATGTTGTAGTGCTAGTTCCACTGGGTTTGCACAACAATTTGGGGTTCCTATCACCAAGTGGCCCCGAGATACGGGGCCCCAAAGTCGGTTCGGAAAATGTCATTCTCTGTTGCAGAAAAGTGCTTGACTCAAGTATAAGCCGAGGGGGGCACTATCAATACAAAAAATGTGCTGAAAAACTTGGCTTATACTCGAGTATATACGGTATATTATTTTTTAAATCTGATGATACATAAAGAACAAAAACAACCAAAAGTATGCATACAAATTATTTCAAAAAATGGCACAAAATTAGGTTACATAGGACAAACTTTAATAAAGAAGGAAAAAAAGAATGAAACTTCACAGATGTATTTACTAAACTAAGTGAACAGAAATTTGTCAAGAAGGATTCTTTACTCCTTTAGATAATTAACTCAAATACCTCATAAGCTGATGATTGTTACAATGTTCTTATGAATGAAAAATATAACATCTGTTATGTTCTTCATTTGCAAAAGAAAATAACTCTCCATACTCCTGCCGCCCATAGCTGGCAGTCATGGGGTTATCTCTTAAAGTATCAGTCCACCTAAGTTTAGTCTACTAATGGTATAATCTGGTGAATATCTTCAACCATAGGTCCTTTTTTTCTCTTATAGACTTCTATGAAGAGATTTTTCCCATCAAAGTTGCTAGTCCTGTTCTCACCCACCTTGAAGACTTACACCTCCTGCTAAAACTTGGGTCCTTCTACTCTTTGTTGTATTCTCCATGATACAAATGCAGTAAAGAGACTGGATCCTCATGCTGCGCAGACCCAAGAGGTTAAGCACAGAAATTTCACCATGCAGTATAATAGAAAATATATACAAATCCGTTGAGTTAATTAACATTCCAGTATCTACCAAAACTGAAATGATTGGATCTTATTCCCTGAAATGCACTTCCTATTGCTCTGATTTATTCAAATAAACCTATTCTATTATCTTGGTGACAGTTTGGCCATAACAAAAACATGGACTAAACAAATTGTATATCGTTACTGCATATCAGATGACAGGTGAATCAAAAGCAAACAAAACAAATCTAAGCAGTTTAAATAACAAAACAATGACCAGAACACTGGTTTTCTGGATAACGGATATTTATTTAAAAAGATGGCAGCATTTATTGGTAACATGAAGTCTCATCTGTTTGACAGGTACCTCAATAATTACTAATTATTTGGTAACCAATATAGGACAAGTTGTGTGTTAATAAATGATAACTATATATTTTTTTACAGCTATAAATACACAGTTTACTAATACTATAAAAATTTCAACAATGTCAACAATGTTTACTGTGTATGTCTTATGCCGCGTACACACGGTCGGAATTCTCGTTGGAAAAAGCTCTGTTGGTTTTCCCGTCGGAATTCCGATGGAATTTCGCTCAAACTGTCTTGCCTACACACGGTCACAATGAATTTCGATGGTCAATAATACCACAGCATACAACACGTTCAACTGCACTATAAAAGGAAAGTTTAATGCTTCTGAGCATGCGTCGAGCTGTTTCCGAGCATGCATCTGAATTTTGCGTGTCGGAATTGCATACACACAATCGGAAAATCTGATAGAAAGGTTTTTCGTCGGAAAAATGAAGAACAGGTTCTCAATCCAAAGTCCTTCGGAAATTCTGACAGACAAAGACCGATGGGCATACACACGGTCGGAAAATCCGATGAAAAGCTCCCATCGGACTGTTTCCATCGGAAATTCCGACCGTGTGTACGCGGCATAAGTTTTCTGCTAGCCTTTCCCTCTTAGTTTTGTAAGACTTTAAACATTACTTCTTTCAAGGATTTCTATTTTTTTGGTTAAGGCTTGTGGTACGCTTCATTTCATTGTCCAAACCATAAAGCAATAACCGGTTTCATTTTGGCACTCAGTGAAATAAGATTCTGCTCATGTAAAAAGGAAAGGGTTGTCGCTACTTCCAACCAACCAAGGTGAATAAATGATAAGGAGCTGCCTCAGCCTAAATGTCTCCACCACACCACACACCCTAATACATTTCACCCCATCAACTGGGTTTAGTTCTAGGGTGACTAAAGCCGGGTACACACTATTATTTTGTTCAACCGTGGGGTTGAACGAAAAATAACTGTCAGCTCCGGTCGGAGACGATGTACTAACCATGCTAGGTTAGTTCAGCAATCTCCCCCGCTGAGCTGATGTGCTCTGACAGGGGGACGCCCCCCCCCCAGGAGAACACTTCGATAAGCTCTCTATGCCATTGGCTGAAAGCACTGATCGTGAGTCAGTTGGATGCTGGTTTTTCAGCATTTTTGGCCTGTGTGTACCCGTCGTAAGAACTGGTGGGCGGGGTAAATGCATCAGGGTGTGTGGTGTGGTGAGACATGTAGGCTGAGGCCACTCCTTATCGTTTGTTCACCTGGGTTGGTTGGGAGTAGTGGTGATCCTTCTCGCTTTACACTTACTAGCCCTCTGGATTGGAATCAGGATAAGCCTGCACACCAAAATTTGTGACACAGGGACAAACTTTCACCTCTACTTTGAGCTGCACCAGAAGCAATATAACAAGCCACTCTTATTCTGTTCATGTCTGACCTCTTGAAGAATTTGTTTTGGTCCACCTAAATTCTGGAGGCTATTTTGTAGTAATCAGTTAGCCTAGGTTTACACTAGTGCTGCTGCATCATCATTAGTGATGCTTCATCATCATGTTTTTCAGTGCATATTTGTAGCATGTTCATACATACATTTTGGATGTGTTTTCATGTTTCATTAAGGAGAAGACTGGTTGTTAACCTCCTAGGCGGTATTCCCGAGTCTGGCTCGGGTTCCGTTTTTTTCTGCTAGGAGCGGTAACCCCGAGCCAGACTCGGGCTTGCGTGCAGGATACAGGGGGGAAGTTACTTACCTTTTCCCCTGGATCCTGCGATGTCTCCCCGCTGTGTGAGCGAGCCGTCCGCTCGCTCGATTCACACAGTGCCGGTCTCCGTTCCCTGCGACGTTCCGACGCACGGGAGCGGAGATCGGCGCCAAATTCAAAAAAGTGTAAAAACACAATACACATACAGTACTGTAATCTTACAGATTACAGTACTGTATACAAAAAATACACACCCCTTTGTCCCTAGTGGTCTGCCCAGTACCCTGCATGTCATTTTATATAATAAAAAGTTTTTTTTTTTCTGCCTGGAAACTGGAGATTGTCCATAGCAACCAAAAAGTGTCCCTTTATGTCAAAAGTTGTTTTAGACCAGCTAGAAAACACTGATAAAAAATTTGAATCACAATTTATCATCAAACAATAAATTTAATGACAGCGACTATTCTGCAACTGAGCAAATTTCAGTGTTTGATTTGATTACATTATTGAATCATTTTTATATATATTTTTATTTTATTATAATTTATGATTTTGTGTTTCAAACTTTATCATACCCGGGATGTCTACTAGACTCTGGTTCGGACAGATTTAAGTGAGTTATTCATAAGAATTGCATGCCTACAATATAAAAACGCCAAATTTCCATGCAAAATAATTGTACCGCTTTCAGCACAAAATTCCAGCCAGAATCATACCGCCAGGGAGGTTAAACAAAAACCCTGATAAAAATGCACCAAAAACACATGTACTGTACATGCACTGCTATTGACGTCTGTGTGGCCCAAAGTGTATTTTTCAGCACCAAAAGAAACACCTATATATTTTCAAAACTTGCAGTGCACCATGTTGCATTGATGTGAATGAGCACCATAGAAAATAATGTGAATGTGATTTTCATTGTTGTAAATTGCAGCACGTCAGTGGACACAGGAGGAATCGCACTAGTGTGAAAGGGCCCATAAACAGATTGCATCACAAAAGTCCCTTTGCATTTGCACCAGAATGTTGGCTTTATTGCCTTACTCAAAATTATATAAATGAAAACTTTCAAATTATGTTAGATTTCTATGTAGTATATATTTATATAAACCGATTTTTATAATCTCATCTACATCAAATTTAACAAGTGCTCATGTCAACCACATGTTTCATCCTAGAGTTTTTTTTTATAGAGCTCCAAGTTTCGGTTTGTTATTACGACTTGAGCTTTAATCCTCTGCTATGATTAGAACTAATGTGTAATAAAGTCTTAGGTATGGCTGGCTGATTTCTTCCATTATGGCTAAAAATACAGGTTTGTAAACCTCGGCTCATAATTATTATTATTGTGAAGTGTGACAGAAATCCTTTGGTGAAGGACAGTGGATTTAAAATGCTGGTTCTCATTTAGGGTGAACACAAGGTAGCTCTTTTGATGAAAGGCTTCCTAAAATCACAAGAGAAATTAAAAAGCCATTGTGGTTGTGTGTTATTACACTCTGTCAAATCTTTGCCAGCTTTGCCACTGATTAGCATACATTGTACCTAGACACCCATTTGCATTTATATAGGACTTTTATCCAAAACTGCATCCAACTGTGCCGAACAATCTCAGACAGAGCAAAGGGGATTTCAGAGATCAGCTTTAGCATAGGCAGTGAAATGAAACCCGTAGATTCAAGCAGACAGTCTGCCAACTACCTGCCCCCAGCCTGTCCTTTTCACCCTGGGTGATAGTGACACTTGGCCGTAAGGGAGCATCTGCCGACTCTGTCTTCAGTGGTAATGCATGACAGTGACAGAGTGAGAAAGGGCCCTGCACTGAACATGTGTCTCATGTACTGTATGTAATGACATTGATAGTCTAGGATGTGTCCACACTACAGACAGCATATTATCTATCTGTCTCTATCACTGCTGTGCACTGCTATGTAATGCCTATTCTCAGTGCAAAGGAATCCAACATTTTCTTAACTTGTGCTCAATGACAATTTGGAGACAAATATACACCTCTCATTGTATTGAATTCCTGCCCATATATGTCCACCTTTGTGCATAATAAAGGTGTTTATCAACAGGCTAATTATTAAGTGGATTAACAATTGTGGGTTAGAAACAACAAGTGTGATGAAAATGTAGTCATGCAATGACCAAATCTATCTGTATTGTGTGTTTTAACTTTACAACCATAACCATTGTACCTTCTGTAAAGGATGTAAAAAAAAAAAAAAAAATCAGACACCCCTTAAAAATAAAGTTTATATTATATAGTTTATATGATATCTCCAGCAACAGCAGCCTGGAACTAAAATCCTGCTCCGAAAAGAGGACACATTTCCTAGAACTCTGCCTGCACAGCAGTTGCAAAGGAAGATGCAGTAACTTGTTTCTGGCGGGAACTTCCTTTCCGTTGCACCCTGTTCCCCCAGGGTAATGCATGTCCTCTGTCATTGCAGGTAGGAAATATCAAATCCAGAGCCATAACTAGCACTAAAATAATCTAGTGTATTTTCCTGTGACAAGTAAATGCTGCCACAGTGTAATAGGAGAACAAGCTGCATGATTGCTATTGTAGTTTTGCAGATATATGTTTCTAGTGAACAGGACATGTGATTTTTGCCCTCCATTACCAAAATGTTATTCAGAAACATTTGGGACTATATGTGCACAGTTTTATGTACGTTTGCTATATTTTATGATTGTTTTGTTCAGTTGCACCCTGTTCTCCCAGATTAATGGATGTCCTCTGCGTCATTGCAGCTACCATTTATTAACCCCTTAAGGACCGGAAGGATTTACCCTCTTAATGACAAGGCCATTTTTTGCGATACGGCATTGCGTCGCTTTAACTGAAAATTGCGCGGTTGTGCGATGTTGTTCCCAAACAAAATGTATGTCCTTTTTTTCCCCACAAGTAGAGCTTTTTTTTGGTGGTATTTGATGACCTCTGTGGTTTTTATTTTTTGCACTATAACTTTTTGCTATAATAAATATACCCCCCCTCTCAGTTTAGGCCAATATGTTGGGCATCGCGGCCACTGGTCACACGCATCAGCACTTGCATTACCTGGAAACCAGTTTTGGCCCTCAGACAACCAGGTGTTACAGAACTGGCCATATATTTGTAAAGGAAGTCACAGATTGAAGATGGTAGTTAGAAGACCTGCTACAATATCACTATTTAGATATATGTGTATGACAGCAGTGGTTGAATGTCCAAGTTTTTGCCCCATGTAGACACCCATACCAGCTTAATTTGGATGAAACAATAGAACTCAGGCAGACATCCTCTTTGTCTCCATAGGTCAGGAGTAGTCTGTAAACATTGTTGATTGCATTTGCATCTGAATAGTAGCCTATGGGTGCCTAAAGCTAGCCATATACAGTTTGAATCTCGGCGGGTTCAGCAGGAAAACAGTTGAGATTTGAACCATGTATAGACAGGTGAATGTACCCAAGTTGATTGATCGATCATTTTTGGTACAACCAGCCTGCCAGATTTTACATGCAATAAGCACTGTGTTCTGCTGGCAGGGGCAGCTGCCCACCAGGAAAACACAACGGCTCTGGGAGAGGGACTCCTCTGTCAACACTGTCTGTGTTGATGTGGGAATTGAGGGATTTTCTTTCCTGCAACACATGGTTGCAGGAAAGAAACTCGCTCTATGTGCCAGCCTTAAAGTTGAACAGGCTTAAACTATCTCTGGAAGCTGAATCCCTATAATAGCTATCTAA
Source organism: Lithobates sylvaticus (assembly GCA_028564925.1). Classification (NCBI taxonomy): domain Eukaryota; kingdom Metazoa; phylum Chordata; class Amphibia; order Anura; family Ranidae; genus Lithobates; species Lithobates sylvaticus. Next base: position 318,948,073 of record CM053027.1, read on the forward strand.
AATTAGACTAATCATATAAAACGGCAAATTACCTGAAATCCAGTCACTTTTTTGAATAATAGGGGATCTGGGGGACTGAAGATACAGTACATGATAGGCTAGTGCAAACGAGTAGTTCTGGCAGACATCAGTGTGATGCTACACAATGATAATGGACCTAGATGTATCATAATAGTCTTGGAAATATGTAATTACACTCAGCCTAACTGTACAGGGTCTTAGGCCAGTTTACCAGTGCATAGTAGCTCTAAGCCTAGACCAGTCTAATAGCTTACAGGAGTAAGGAGTTTGCTCTGTTACACTACCAAAAGGCGAATGTATATATATATATATATATATATATATATATCTGTACAAAGAATACTAATCGTTAAAAAAAAAAGGTTGCTTGTGACTGGTTTGCGCAAAGGTTTTTCATTAAGCCCAAGGGTCAGGCTATAAGGAAAACCTTTTGTAAAATACTGGGCTACCGTAGTTGACCTTTTCTTTTTAAAATCCTAGTTGCTTGACTGTCATACTGACCTTTTGATTTGAGTAGCTTTTGAGCCAAGTCAGCAATCCTGACTTGCTGCATTTGTATTCCAGTGACTCAAAGTAGTGAAAATGGAGACTGACAGAAAACTAGCATTTTCAGAAAGAGCTCAGCATTGTGAGCCCTGTATGTCTCTCATTAAAAGATTCCTTTAAATAGACTCCTCCTCACAGTGTTCAGATCTGGCCATTGGCTGCTAGGACCAAGCACTACATCTTTATTGGAGGCCCTATACTCCCCCAGACCTGGAAGCCTCAGGTATTGCAGCGGCAGGGGAATACAGAAAAAGTGAGTAAGGTGTGTCGGAGTTGGGATTTAAAGAGACAGGGCAAAGTATCAGAGTCTCTTTAAGTCAAGTCAGATGACCCATTCTCAACAGTGCGGCCACTTTAATAAAATATACATTAAATAAAAACAGGCAGCAAGTGAAGTTTGTTAAAATCTGTGTACTCGTAATGTTCAATTAGAAAAGCTTGCAACACAAGGTACATTAAAGTCTGTTAACACACAATTGGGTTGATTTACTAAGTGTGGAGCAGCTCTGCAGAAACCAGTTTCCAGTAGAGGTGCACCAAAATTTCGTCTGCCGAAACATATTGGCCGAAAATTGTGTTTTCTGCATTCCGCCAAACAAAAAAAAGGTGTTGATAATGGCACCGAAAAGGGGCGATCCACTCATAGGTGCCGCACATTTCGAGGATGTCATTCTGGCGTGCTCCAATCCACTACCCCCCCCTCCTAATCTCCTTGTCACACAGAGTGGTGATCTCCCTCTGTGTCACAGAGCTGAATTGTTCGGCAGCCGCTATAACAAAGTCCCACTTCCTGTGATAGACGGCACACTGATCCAATGCCAGGAAAATTAATCAGTGTGACAACTATCATAGAAAGTGGGACTTTGTTACTGCGGCCACCTGGCCTGTGCAATTCAAATACAGCTCCATGACACAGCGGGGGAGATTGACGCTCTGTGTGATCCGGGCACTGGTAGGCTGCATCTGATGGACACTGGCAAGACTGCATCTGATGGGCACTGGCAAGGCTGCATTTTATGGGCACTGGTAGGCTGCATATGATGGGCACTGGCAAGGCTGCATCTGATGGGCACTGGTAAGCTGCATCTGATGGGCACTGGTGAGGCTGTATATGATGGGCACTGGTAGGCTGCATCTGATGGGCACTGGTGAGGCTGCATCTGATAGGCACTGGTAAGCTACATCTGATGGGCACTGGTAAAGCTACATCTGATGGGCACAGGTAGGCTGCATCTGATGGGCACTGATGAGGCTGCATTTGATGGGCACTGGTGAGGCTGCATTTGATGGGCACTGGTGAGGCTGCATCTGATGGGCACTGGTAAAGCTGTGTTTGATGGGCACCGATGAGGCTGCATTGATCTCTTGTATCGTGTCTGCAGTCTCTGACCATTTCCTGTACTATGTCTGCAGTCTCTGACCATCTACCATCTCCGGTATCATGTCTGCTAGAGGTGCACCGATATTATTAGCAATGTGTTTAAGTAAGAGATTGCAGACACGATACAAGAGATGGCTAGAGACTGATGACATGATATAAGAAGTGGTCAGAGACTGCAGACTGCATTTTTCTTGAGCTTTTCTTGCACTAAAGGTGCCAATAATGACCAACAGTAAATTCATATTAATTTAAATTGATGATATTAATTAAAAAGTCGAATCCAATTTATATAAAAATATAAATATTTAAATAAAACTGTAATTTTCCGTTTTGGTTTTGGGTGCATCCTACATTTTTGGTACCAAAATTTTCATTCGGTGCACCTCTAGTTTCCAGGTTTTTTTGTCAAAGCTTAATTAAACAAGCTTAAGTTAGAAACTGATTGGCTACCATGCACAGCTGCACCAGATTTTACACTCTCCAGTTTTGGTAAATCAACCCAAACCAGAATAACTATCCTTTTTCAAATGTCTCCTAAATAGACTGCAGACTCTTGTCTACATGATTCTGATGTGTACCACCTTCATTGTGAAACATTAGTTGGAGAGAGAGTGGCATCAATGCAAATGGTGACCTTCATTACAAAGGATCAGATGTAAAGCCATTCACAAAATGACAATTCCTGAAACTATAGGGTTAGCTAGCAAAGAAACTAGGTACAGTTAAGGTAAAAAGTGTGGCTATTCAGGAGGCACAATGGTTCTATAGATGTAACCTGGTATCAAAATTTTTTACCAAAGTGAAGACAAGTAGATACAACAGAACATCTACATCTAAGGCTGTCTTAAACAATTACGAAGCTATCTTACAGGCTGTGCACAAATAAGAAGCTTCATTTCTGTCATGGTTAACCAGCAATGGCAGGAAATAAAGTGTGAATGAAAGGAATTCGGATTGTGTCTCCACTAGACCATAACACTGTGTGAAATGAAGCAACGTATGTGAACAGAAGGTGATATAATATACACAGGTAACCAGCAGAGATACTCTCTGAACTCCAAGTGGAACAATTCATTTACACCTTCCCATGGAAAGAAATCTATGGAGTGACTAAACAACTGTAAGGATATTTACAACGATGGGCTGATTTGATTGATTATATTTTTTCGACAGAAAAACACCGCAAATAATCCAATATTTAAAAACAAAACAGCAAGTGACAGCATAAGATAAACTGGGCATCCTGTGTCTGCAGTGTTACTGTACAGTATGGGCAGAACCCAACTGCAGAACTTTCATGTTATCATCAAATAACTCGGGGGCAGGGTAGAGGGACTCTGTTTGCCTGTTTTATACTTCAAACGTACAATTTACAATTTCAATGTACAACACAAACTACAACACATTTCTGCTTCTGTAATAAACAGGAAAGTAAAAATGTTTACATGGCTTCAAAATGTAAACCAATATTGCAAACAGGATGGCAGCATTTATTACACAGCTTATATTTAGCCAAAATAAACCTTTCCACTTTAAATATTATTACAATTTTACGATATGTGTCATGACTCCACTTTATACCAGATACTCAAAATGTACCCAAAATGTATACAGCGACATTGAGGTTGAATTACTAAAGGCAAATAGGCTGCTCATTTAGTATGGGAAGCTGCACTTTACAAGGGAATTACCCCCCCCCCCCCCGGCTTAGTAAAAATGACAAATTTTCTCTTTGCAAAAAAAACGCAAGAGAAAAAAAAAACAGCATTTTTGATTGATCACAATTTAAAAAATGAAAGTCAGCAGAGCTTCACCTAATACTCTGAGGAAGTCATGTGCCCAGTGACGCAATGTGTCAAGTTGAGTCAGTGACATCACGTCCGGTGCCTCCGATACCCGGAAGGTGGTAAGGAAAGAATTGCTGATGGTTTTTAAAATTACATGCTTTTCTCAAGTTGAGTCAAATGTGAGTGCATAGAGCTTTTTTAATAAATAGTTTTTAAGCTTACATATTGTGCTATGAAAGGATTTCTTTTATATATTTGAGTCATTTCTGTGGAGTGGAGCAAGACCCTTAAAGGGGAAAACACGCATGAAGGTGATGTAAAGAGTCGCATGGTGGAACAACAAAGTTGTTAATACAAACTTTTCAGGTCAGTGTATAAAGTGAGCGAGCACAGCACCTTAGGGTGATTGGTGGTTGAATAATTTTTCTGGATATTCACCTTATTTTAATTCCTTTAAAGTGTGAATTTTTTTGCAGCACTAACATTTTATTATGGACACTTGTTACAATTGAGAGCACTTTAATGTTTCGCTGGATAATTTTGAACCAAATGATTTTTATTATTAATAGGATATTTTTATGTTGTTATATGACCAATTAAGGTTGATTCATTCACAACGCTTATCTTTACCTTCTTATATTGCTTCTTAAATTAGAGCTTAGTAAATGTGGCAAATTTTCTCTTTGCAAAAAATACCCAATGATGTACAGTGCATCCGGAATGTATTCACAGCATCTGACGGTTTCCACATTTTGTTATGTTACAGGCTTATTTCAAAATAGATAAAATTCATTATTTTCCTCCAAAATCTACAAACAATACCCCTTAATGGCAATGTGAAAGAAGTTTGTTTAAAATCTTTGCAAATTTGCCAAAAAATAAATAAAATAAATCACATCTACATAAGTATACACAACCTTTGCCATTACACTCAAAATTGAGCTCAGGTGCATCCTGTTTCCACTGATCATCTTTGAGATGTTTCTACAACTTGACTGGGGTCCACCTGTGGTAAATTCAGTTGATTGGACATGATTTGGAAAGACACAAGCCTGTCTATATTAAGGTCCCACAGTTAACATTGCATGTCAGAGCACAAACCAAGCCATGAAGTCCAAGGAATTGATTGTAGACCTCCGACACCGGATTGTATCGAGGCACAGATCTGGGGGAGGGTACAGAAACATTTCTGCAGCCTTGAAGGTCCCAATGACCACAGTAGCCTCCATCATTCATAAATGGAAGAAGTTTGGAATCACCAGGACTCTTCCTAGAAAGGGCCGCCCGGCCAAGCTGAGAGATCGGGGGAAAGGGCCTTAGTCAGGTAGGTGGTCACTCTGACAGAGCTCCAGCATTTCTGTGTGGAGAGAGGGGAACCTTCCATTTCTACTGCACTCCACCAATCTGGTCTGTATGGTAGAGTGGCCAGACGGAAGCCACATGACAGCCCACCTGAAGTTTGCCAAAAGGCACTTGAAGGACTATCAGACAATGAGAAACTAAAAATCTCTGGTCTCATGAAACAAAGATTGAACTTATTGTTGCAAGCGTCATATCTGAAGGAAACCAGGCACCGCTCATCACCTGGTCAATGCCATCCCTACAGTAAAGCATGGTGGTGGCAGCATCATGCTGTGGGGATGTTTTTCAGTGGCAGGAACTGGGAGATTAGTCAGGATTGAGGAAAAGATGAATGCAGAAATGTACAGAGACATTCTTGATAAAAACCTGCTCTAGAGCGCTCTGGACCTCAAACTTGGGCAAAGGTTCATCTTCCAACAGGACAACAACCCTATCGCTCTCCTATTCCGGATCGGAGTAGGAGATCGGCCAGGAGTCACGTGACTGGCCTAAAGATTGCTCTAAAACGGTATTTACAAGCTTAGTTTTCATAAAACACTAACCCTGTCTGTTATGGCTAGTTATAATAAAGGGGCTGGCAGTGACAATTTCTAATATTTTATTATGATGAAGGGACGCCAACTGACCACGGTAGTCAGGGCTCAGCAGCCATGATTATCGTGGTCAGCAAAGTGAGGAGGACTCAGGAAGTGACAGGATCAGACAGGTTTTTTACAGTTTATAGAGGGGCAGATTAGACAGCACTAGCACTGTGCTGTTTAATTTGCTATAAGGGAACGTGATCCCTCTTTTTTCTTTAGGTTTACAAACACTTTAATAAATTTGCAAAGTTTTCAAACAAACTTTTTTTTTTTTTCACGTTGTCATTATGAGGTATTGTTTGTAGGATTTTTAGGAAAATAATGAATGTAATACATTTTGGAATAAGGAACATAACAAAATGTGGAAAAATTGAGGCGCTGTGAATACTTTCCGGATGCACTGTACAAGGAAAAAAAAAGAAAGTCAGTATAAGTTTTACCTTGTTCACTAAGCTCTAGGGAAAATTCCTTTGCAAAGTGCAACTTCCCTTGCAAATTGTACAGCCTATTTGCCTTGAAATCAACAATTACAAAGTGATGCAGGATACAGAATAAATAGATTGACAGAGCTTTTTTAACCACTTCGCACCCGGCCAATGTACATATACGGCCGGGTGGGAGCATTCAGGAACGTCGTTCAGAAGTAGAGGGATCGCGCACGCGTGCCCGCGCAGCGGCGCGATCCTGATGCGCCGGGTCACCCGGACACGGCGCATCTCGGATCGTCAGGAGGGCTCGGTGATTGGCCCTCCTGATCACATGACGGGCGTGTCGAATCACGGCCGTCATGTGATGTAAACAAACAGCCGGTTGCTAGGCAATCGGCCCTCCTCTCCTCACACGGAAGTCGTCGGTGAGGAGAGGAGAGCGAATCGCTGCAGCCGGCTGGTGATCAGTGAGTATTAGATGTTTTTTTACTCACTGATCACCAGTCTAGGGTCCCCATAGTAAAACACACATGTCCCCATAGTAAAACACACATGTCCCCACAGTAAAACACACATGTCCCCAAAACACACATGTCCCCAAAACACACATGTCCCCAAAACACACATGTCCCCAAATAATAAAAAACATGTCCCTCACATATGTCCCAGTAAAATAACATGTGCCAATGATTATCTGCACACATATGTCCGTGATCACCTGCACACCCCTTTTACATGATCATTTGCGTACATATGTCCGTGATCACGCAAACCAATTATTATACACTTAACGGATTTTTTTTTACAAAAAACATGTAGCAGAATAAATTTTGGCTTAAATTTATGACAAAATTTGATTTTATTGGATTTCTTTTAAAAAAGAAAGGAGAAAATATAGTTTTTTTTTCAAAATTTCCGCTATGTTTTATATATCGCAAAAAATAAAAAACGGAGTCGCGAATAAATACCACCAAACTAAAGCTCTATTTGTGCGAACAAAATGATAAAAAATTCATTTGGTTACAGCATTGCATGACCGCGCAATTGTCACTAAAAGTGCGAGAGCGCTGAAAGCTGAAAATTGGTCTGGGCAGGAAGGGTGTTTAAGTGCACAGTAAGCCAGTGGTTAACCTGATGTATCTGTATATAGGTGATTGCAGTCTGTTTGTAAGAATTGTGTTGACATTTAAAGCAGGAGTTCACCTAAAAAAAAATGATTTAAAAAAATGATTTAAAGCAGGAGTTCACCTAAAAAAAAATGATTAAAAGCTAGCAGCTACAAATACTGCAGCTGCTGAATAAATGGACACTAACCTTTCCTGGAGTCCAGCGATGTCGGCAGCCGAAGCCGAGCAAACGCTCCGCCCTCGGCTGCTGCTGCCGCCATTCTCTGTGAGGGAATCAGGAAGTGAAGTGTTACAGCTGAACTTCCCGGTTCCCTACTGCACATGCACAAGTCGCGTTGCGTGTCCTAAATGGTCCCCGCTATCTCCTGGGACCTGTGTGTTTCCCGGGGGGTGCGGGAAGGGGGGTGACTCCCGTGGGAGTCTATTCCCAAAAGTGGGTGCAGATACCTGTATTATACAGGTATCTGCACCCCCCCCCCTGAAAGGTGCCAAATGTGGCACCGGAGGGGGGGGGGGGGATCAGATGAGAGGAAGTTCCACTTTTGGGTGGAACTCCGCTTTAAATAATTTGCATAAATGTATTTTTCAAAATTAAATTAGATTACAACTGTTGAGGTCTAGTGAGCAAGGCATCCTTCATCTTTGACATGAGATAGCACTCGTAATAGGGAACAATGCATAGATGCACAGAAATACCCATTAAATTCCTGTTCCAAGAAGCTGAAATTACAATTACTATCATGTAAACTAAATGTTAGTCTGTGTCTTTATAATACCTACATGCTGCCTTGCAATCCGAAAATCCAAATTTTGTCACATTTTTGTGTTTGTCCATCATGGATTACCACTCTACATATGTTACATAGTACATTGTAGCATAAAAAAATAAGCTTTGTAATTATCCTGCTTAGGAAAATCTTTGTTATCCATTAAAGACTCTTAATGAATTCAAGGCTGTGTATGGATAAATTGCATTTGATCATCTACTGTGCGTTTTGCGAATAGAAGGGGATTTATCAACAACATAAAACCATGCCATGCTTGGAAACAAAAGAGATTATTAATGTTAAATATAAACAGCTTAGATTACAGAAAAAGTATACCTCCCAACTTTCTGAGATGAGAAAAAGGAACACCTTCTATCATAAAGTACTGTCATGCCTCAATTTCGAAGACTACAAATAATTAATGTGCAAAAAATAGTTGGTTAACCTCTTTTACCCCCTTCCTGACCAGAGCACTTTTTTGACACTGCGTTGTTTTAACTGACAAAATTTGTGACTTTTTTCCCCACAAATAGAGCTTTCTTTTAGTGGTATTTTATCACCTCTGCAGTTTTTATTTTTTGTGCTATAAACAAATACAGAGCGAGAATTTTGAAAAAAAAAAACTATATTTTTTACTTTTTTCTATAATAAATATCCCCCAATTTAAAAAAAAAAAATAAAATAATTTCTTCATCAGTTTAGGGCAATATATATTCTTCTACATAATTTTGGTAAAAAAAAATTAGCAATAAGCATATATTGATAGGTTTGCCCAAAAGTTATAGCGTTTACAAACTATGGGAAAAATGTATGGCATTTTTATGGCTTTTGCATTATTATTATTTTTTTTTTTTACTAGTAATGGCGGTGATCTGCAATTTTTAGCAGTACTGCGACATTACGGCAGACAAATCGGACACATTTGACACATTTTTGGGACTATTGACATTTATACAACAATCAGAGCTATAAAAATGCACTGATTACTGTGTAAATGCCACTGGTAGGGAAGGGGTTAACCCTAGGGGGTGATCAAGGCATTAAACGTGTGTTCTTTAGGTGTGTTCTAACTGTATGAGGAAAAGACTGACTGGGAGAGGAGACATATCGTTGTTCCTACTTCCCCAGTAGGAACAAACAATATATCTCCTCTCCCCTGACAGAACAGGGATTTGTGTGTTTACACACACAAAACCCCATGCTGGCTCTTGTGCCCGTGATCACGCGAGGCCAGATGAGATTGCGCCCGCTGGCTATGCGCATCAGGTCCCCCGCCATGCAGCCCTCTGGCTGCTCTTAAAGGGCTTTTTTTGGACATCTCCAAAACATATGGATAAGGTCCCTCCCGGTCTCCTACATCTAGGACATGTATCGTCTTGTCTACGGCCAAACCTAAAAAGTTTTACTGGTGTAAAATACACTCTATGTATTAGAAAAAGGTGTGACTTTCTCTGGGGAGAGGAGAGGGAGACCCAGGGAGCAAGAGCTAAAATCCTTTCCCATTGTGTGTCAGACATATTTCCCACATCTCCTTCCCATTTAGCTTTTTGGAATCCGATTTGTTGGCCTTCCCCGTTCCCCTTGTGTATTTGTAGATATAGTTTAGAGATCATCCCTTTTCGTGTATCAGATTCAGCTATATTCAGTAGTACCGGAATATTGTCCTTTCGAATACCATCCCTTTAAACTGCTCAGTCAGGGCGTGCCTTATCTGTAAATACCTAAAAAAGGACCGTTTAGGCAACGCAAATTGTTCTCTCAAATCCTGAAAGCTTCTGAGCCTCCCCTCCTGGTACATCTGAGTAATAAAATGCAGGCCTTTACTTTCCCATTCTCTAATAGACCCCATTTTTTGTATCTCGGACAGGTTATTATTTGTCCACAGAGGTGAGAAATCTGTAAATCCGCTATATCCCAGTATTTTTTTAACTGTATTCCATACTCTTGCTATCAAGTCCTGTGTGGGTAACCCCATGCGCATCAGGTCCCCCGCCATGCAGCCCTCTGGCTGCTCTTAAAGGGCACAACGCACCCATATGGGGTTTCGCCCAGCAGAACCATTCTGCCGACGTATATCGGCTTGAGCTGGTCGGCAAGCGGTTAAAACACACTGTTCAGTTTCAGGGAAATTCATAAAAAATGTTCAAAGTGTAAGAAAGTCACTCTTTAGATAGAATCCTGATGTGCTTCTACATGACAAATGTTGGTGTGGGCAACTCATTCATGTACATGTTGTAAACAGATACATGAATCTGGGGAACGCATCATGTGCAAAGGCGCACTGAGATGGTAGTGTCTATAGGGGCACTTTGTCCTTGGTGTAGTTGAGTTGAGCTTTCTCCTGCTACTTCAGCTGTCATGCAGCCAAGGATTTTAAAAGCTGGGTGGTTGGAGCCTGATAAGGGTTCACAGACAAGAGTTCCACATCAGGTTTGCTCTCCCCTTTAGATTGACAGCAGGCAATGGGCAGATCAATTGCCAATAGATAGCCTGCTATCAATAATAAGGAAAAAACGGACCTGAGAACTAGCGTTTCAGCTACCCTATCAGGCACAGCCCATTGTCAGCATCACTGGTTGCTAGGAGGCTGTGAAGCTGACAACATTCTTAAAAACCACAGATAAATAGGGAAGGGGAGGCATATATGCGTCATGCTACCCAGCGTACAGGGACAGGGACTCTGCCTGTGTCTGTACACCAACTTAGAGCTGGTCTTAATTACCCCCAGTTAAATTATCTATGGATTACTGGATTAAATTATTTTTGAATTTGGTGCAAAAAATTGTTGGTCTTTTTTTGTTTATAGCTCAAAAAATAAAAACCGCAGAGGTGATCAAATACCACCAAAAGAAATTTCTATTTGTGGGAATAAGGGGACACAAATTTTAATTGGGTTCAATGTCGCACTGCAATTGTCAGTTAAAGTAACGCAGTGGCGTATCACAAAAAATGGCCTGGTCATGAAAGGGTGTAAATCTTCTGCAGGTCAAGTAGTTAACAAGCAAAGTGTATGCTCACTGAGCTTAGTAAATAAGGTGCAGCTGTGTACAATTTCAGTACCCAGGAAGGTACAAGTAGAATTAAAAAACAGGAATTTTGCTTGCATGTGATTGAAGCGAATATTAATTTTACACAGTGAACTTGTACTGTTCCCTTAGTTAGCAATTTTCAAAAGATTTTTTTTTTAACTTTCTGTTAAAAAAAATATCTAATAAAAAAATCCAATTTCTTCATAAATTTAGACCAATACATATTCTGCTACAAATTTTTGGTAAAAAAAATTCCAATAAGCTTATATTGATTGGTTTGCGCAAAAGTTATAGCGTCTACAAACCATGGGATTTTTTTATTTTTTTATCAGTAAAGGTGGCGACTAGCTACTACTTATAGCGGGACTGCAATATTGTGGCAGACAAATCAGACACTGACACTTTTGACTCTTTTTGAGGACCAGTGTTAAACATATGCACTGTCACTGTACTAATGACACTGGCTGGGAAGGGGTTAACATCAGGGGTGATCAAACGGTTAACTGTGTGCCTAGCCTGTGCTTTTTTACTGTGGGGGAGGTGCTTTTACTATGAGAAGGCATTGATCCATGTTCCTGCTTTACAGGAACAAAGGATCAATACCTTCCCTACTGACAGAACGGCAATCTGCCTAATTTATATAGGCAGATTGTCGTTCTGCCTGTGTGCTGTACAATCGCTGCTGGGCTCCCGCTGTGTGTGATCACAGCAGGAGCGGGTTGCCGGTGGAGCGCGTGCCCGCTCCAGACCCGAGAGTGAGTACGTGATCTGCCACATATTGCCCACCCTGCTGCAGTTTATCTGTGGTGGGCAGTCTGGAAGTGGTTAAACAGCTTCTGCTGTTTTTTAAATCATCCCTTGTGAATGAGGTTAAATGATAATATACAGTACAAGGTAGTTAGAAATGTACTAAAAACCTTAGAGGAGGCAGTTCACTTTGCAAAGTGAATGTTTACTCAGCCTAATTAATAAGGTTAAGCTGTATTCACTTTGACCAATTAATCATGTTTAAGGAAAAATTAAGAATTTACTTTCCTTTTCATTTACCTTACAAATGAATTGCACATTAAAAATGTACATACGTTTACCTTATTTACTAACATTCAGTTTGCAAGGTGAACATTTTCTTGCACGTAAACAGCTTTTAGTCCTTTAGTAAATTGACCTCATTGCACATTTTTAACTTCAGGGGATAATAATTGCTTAAAACTAATCATCAGAAGCTTGTTTTGAGCTAGTCGTGGGTTAAACTAGTTAAATTAATCCTCCTGTTTCCAAGGAAAGGGCGTCAGAGTCTTTGCTTGGCATGGAATAAATTTCCTAACAAATTATTCCATTTCCTTCTCCGTCCATCACACACAGTTTATGCCTCGTGAAAAGTAATAAGTGAGCCTGATCTGAAATTCAATTGTTCAATTTCTTTGTGTGTGCTATCAGCAGTGGGATTCCTACAGCATTGCTGAATTCCTGAGAGCTATATCTTCCATCAGCAGATTGAGGACAATATTAGGAAATGATAATATAATCAGTCAATCAGCCATATCTTCATGGGACATTTATAGATTTTAACTTCAGAAATGCCTTCAGATATTGTCCAGTTTCAAATAGAATCACTGCAGACTCCTTTTATACTGTTGGGTTAATATCACAGCGGGGATAAACAAAAGCATTGTGCTGCAATGCCCTCTGGCAGCGTACAATGATAAAATGACCATTCCATTTTTTTTATTATTATCCTTCTGTTCTTAAAGACCTTTTTTTTTACCAGCTACAGGAATTGTTGCCTGCAGACAATGGAGGTAGCCATTTTTTATTAAACCAAAACTTACCCTATCAATTTAGCAGGAGCTGGGGATGAACTCAAAGTAAGAAGTAACGGACATCAAATGCATTGGTGATGTAATTGAATTCTGGTGAATTGATAGGCAAAAAAAGGGAGGGACAACATTTTGAGCCAATCTAATGCTCATTAATAGGGATGAGTCCGATGTTCGAGATAAACGTAAGTTTGACTTGAACATTGGGTGTTCGCCTGTTCGCCGAACAGCGAACATTATGCGGTGTTCGCAGCAAATTCGAAAGCTGCAGGACACCGTTAAAGTCTATGGGACACTAACATGAAAAACCAAAAGTGTTAATTTTAAAGGTTTATATGCAAGTTATTGTCATAAAAAGTGTATGGGGTCCTGCCCCAGGGGACATGTATCAATGCAAAAATAAAAAGCGATTTTAATAATGCTTAAAGTGAAACAATAAAAATGGTGTCCTAAGTATGCCTGTAAAGTAGCGCATCTTTAGAACAATACCACAGCAAAATTACATATTTCTAAAGGAAAAAATCTCATTTAAAACTGCTTGTGGCTGTAATGTATTATCGGATCCCAGCAATACAGATACAAATTATTAAAAAAAAGCATAGGTTCCCCCCAGTCCATTACCAGCCCCCCTTCTGAACCCATACCAGGCCACATGCCCTCAACATGGGGAGGATGCTTTGGGGTTGCTCCCAAAACACCTTGTCCCCGTGTTGATGTGGACAAGAGCCTCATCCCCACAAACCTTGCCTGGGGACCCCTAGATGCAGCCCCCCCATGTGAATGGGTATCGTATGTTCTCCCAAAAAAGTGTCAAAATGTTAAAAGTGAGACAGCTTGGGACAAGTTCTTTATTTTAAAAAAAAAACTGTCCCGCAATGTCCATTCATCTTCGATCACAGTGCAGACGGACTGACTGAATCCTCTTCGTGATGACAGCTGTTATATAGCTGAGGGCGGGGCCACCCAGTAATGACCCGCCCCCTTCTGACGTCATATGATCAGTGCTGTGTTCGAAGATGAATGGACATCACTGGAGAGTTTTTTTTGTAATAAAGGACTTGTCCCAAGCTGTCTTGTAATTTTTAACATTTTGACACTTTTTTTGGAGAATGAGTAGGGGTACAATGTACCCGATTCCCATTCACATAGGGGGGCAGGGATCTGTGGGCCCCCTTGGTAAAGGGGGCTTCCAGATTCCGATAAGCCCCCGAGCAAGGGTTGTGGGGATGAAGCCCTTGTCCCATCAACATGGGGACAAGGTGTTTTGGGAGGGACCCCAAAGTATCCTCCCCATGTTGAGGGCATGTGGCCTGGTACGGTTCAGGAGGGTGGCGCTCTCTCGCCCCCCTTTTCCTGCATCCTGCCAGATTGTATGCTCGGATAAGGGTCTGGTATAGATTTCGGAGGGACCCCATGCCATTTTTTTTAAGTTAGGCACAGGGTTCCCCTTAAAATCCACACCAGACCTGAAGGGCCTGGTATGGATTTTAGGGGGACCCCTATGCCATTAAAAAAAAAATTGGCGCAGGGTTCCCTTTAATATCCATACCAGTCCTGAAAGGCCGGTATCGATTTTGGGGGACCCCCATGCATTTTTTTTATTTTGGTGAGTGGTTCCCCTTAATATTCATACCAGACCCAAAGGGCCTGGTAATGGACTGGGGGTAACCCATGCCAGTTTTTTTTCACTGATTTTTATCTCTATTGCCGGGATCTGACAATTCATTACAGCCATGAGCAGTTTTAAATTACTTTTTTTCCTTTAGAAATGTCATTTTGCTGTGGTATTGTTCTAAAAACAGGAAAGATGTGCTACTTTACAGGCATACTAAGGATACCCCCCATGCAGGATACGTAAAGGAATATTTAATTTTTATTGTTTCACTTTAAGCATTATTAAAATCAATGCTCCTGAAAAAACTGAAGTTTTTAAAACTTTTTTTTGCATTGCTACATGTTCCCTGGGGCAGGACCCAGGTCCCCATATACTTTTTATTGCAATAACTTGCATATAAGCCTTTAAAATTAGCACTTTTGATTTTTCATGTTCGTGTCCCCTAGACTTTAACGATGTTCACTTGTTCGTACACATTTTTTGGTTGTTCGCATGTTCTGGCGTGAACTAAACCGGGAGGGGTGTTCGGCTCATCTCTACCCATTAATGTTCCTCCTTCATTATCCAATTTCAGTCCTATCCAAGCTGTACCTCTTAGCTACAGTTGATGCCTAACCAAAGGTTCCCAAATCAAAACACTGAACAAACACAATTGCAAATACATACAGTACGTGGGTGAACTACATTGTATTTCAAATGTTCTCAGTGGTACTCTGTAACAAATTCCATGTGAGGACAATCGTTTACAATTATGTGTAATATATCAGTTAACATTGGGCAAGCACTAAAATGTAAAAGTGAATTCTTTATTTCTGTATATTACTAGTGAATACAGCAGGACATAATTAATAGATCTACAGAGGTGTCTAAAGTTACAGACTTGTAGGGCCTACCCCACATTACTAAGTACTATTATGCCTCCATCTTATATTAACTCTATTTCTGGTGGCACACTACCTTCAAAAAACTATGGTCATCCTTGGAAGCCTCAATTTTACACCTACTAATCCTACTAATTTCAGCAGGACCCCTATGCCATTAAAAAAAAAAATTGGCGCAGGGTTCCCCTTAATATCCATACCAGTCCTGAAGGGCCGGTATCGATTTTGGGGGACCCCCATGCATTCTAATTGCAGCAGGATCTTCTCCACTCCAATGAATCCCCAACCCCCAACCCCACACATTCAACCTCCTTCTTCGGGTGGAAAAAATTATTGGCTGTATACCTCCCCAGCTCACCTACTCGTTCACTACCAATACCGCTCAGGGCCCTCTCCTCTTGTATCCCGGATATAAACATATCCCGGTGGCACACTGTTGGTATCACAAATATAGGCGACGTAGTAACTAAAAACTTGATGAAAACCTTTAAAGCCCTTCAAGACGAATTTATTTTCTCAAGCTCAGAAGACTACACGTACGCTAGAATCTCCCACTTTCTCAGTTCTTCTAAAATTCCCTCCACAGTACCCATTCTCGCACCTGTCCTTCAGTATTATTCCACCACCCCTTACCCCAGGAAAGGTATATCTCCAATGTACTCTAGCCTCAGTGAAATCTGACCCTGCTCCCAAATAAACACCATATACAATTGGGTAGAGGAACTAAATACTCCTATCGCACAAGACCAGTGGCTATGAGTGTTTAGGGAAACTCCTGAAGCCTCTTATTGCAGCAATCATTAGGAATCCTACCAAAAAAACACACACAGATGGTACCTAACACCCTACCGACTACTGCATATAGGAATAAAAAAATACCCCACCGTTGCCCAGTTCCGCTATGCTATTATCCATTTGTTATTTGCTGCCAAACCTAATATCACTAGTCTGTGGAAAACCTCGGAAACCCACTCCATTTCAAACACTATTGCCGATATCAACTTCCAATGTGAAATGGAAAAACTTGTAGCTAGGAAAAACCTCCACCTAGGAAAGTTTACAACCGCATGGTCGCATTGGCTGCAGTACCCGAAATATACTGTTCAAGTATAAAGTTCAAGTATGTAATGTGCATTACTTTCTAATGCTTCTAACTCTGGTTTGCTGGTGCTCCCTCCCTCTCGTCTAGATCCTCATATAACAAGTGTTTATGGACTACTTATGTACTCAGGCATTGACTGTTTTTTATGGTTCAGAACTTTTAAAATGCTGTTCCTACTCTTAGACAGAACACTTGTTTGTACCTTATGTTATGGCTTTCATTTATGTCCCTTTGTGAAAATTCAATAAAGAAATAAAAAATGTCTTAAAAAAGGGGGGCAGGGCTTAGCGAGTGACCGGAATGGAAGCACATTAACAGAGCACCTAAAGCCTGACATCCTGCTTGCATCGACCTGGAAATGGGCAAACTGTTTCACCAGACCCCACACTCCAGATCCCGTTGTGGTCTGGCTTCATCCTCAACTAGGAGCATCTCTTATTTGCTCAAAGCCCAGCCAGCAGCACGAGGCAATGTGGCAGGGCACAAGATGGCACAAGCCCAGCATGAAGAGGAGAACTTTGGCAAGGATTCCCAGTCTGCTGCAGAAGACACATGCTGCAGAGGACACAGGTAGGGGCACAGGAACAGGAACACACTCCAACAAACCCCTCACATATGCAGACATGTGTGGGTTCACTCCAGATATCAAATAGACATTCTCAGCGGCCATTACCGATTTGAAGTCAAACCTGCTAGTCCTCACTGAAAAGATGGCGACAGTGGAAGCCACGGGCAGACACAGGGACAGAGCATTACACAGGCTGGAGAACATAACAGATTCTCATATCTCTCACTTCATTGAAATGAATAGACATTTAGAGGATCTAATATGAGTAAGGGGGATCCCTGAGACTGTGGACACTGAGCAGATCATACCTGCTTTACGGAGAGTTTTCAATAGCTTATCGGAATGGCAGAAAGATTCAGAAATAGGATTTGTTAGAGCTCGCAGGTCCCTCAGAGCCAGGGGCCCTGACACTGCTCCCCCGAGCAGTATGGACATTATGAGAAAAGCGTGCAGAAAAAAACCAAATTGTCTTTCATGGGATAAATATCATGCTCTTCCAGGATCCCTCTCAAATTACTCTGAGAAACCGCAGGGCATTGCACGCCCTT
Source organism: Lithobates sylvaticus (assembly GCA_028564925.1). Taxonomy (NCBI): domain Eukaryota; kingdom Metazoa; phylum Chordata; class Amphibia; order Anura; family Ranidae; genus Lithobates; species Lithobates sylvaticus. The sequence goes on from CM053027.1 coordinate 318,965,633, forward strand.
TTGGGCAAACTTGGAGAAAGAGACTTGTGATACACATGGTGCTTTCCTTTCGCCCTGGTTGTCACCAACGCTGGGAAACAACACACTCTACGTTCTCCTACTGATCTGTCAGAATTCTGTGAGGCCCTAGACTTGGAATTAATAGAACGGTACAAAGAATTCACTTTACCACCCCCCACCAGATGCCCTCCCAGCTCTCCCTTCTGCTCACCAGAAAAACAACAGTCCATAAAAATGAAGCACGGTCGTGGTGATGGTTCACATGTAGGGACCCCCACCTCATGCCCTACCCCTTCCAGGCTGAGTAAATGAGCACCTTTGCTTGCCCGGATTTGATACAAAATACTCCCCAAGTCTAAAACTGTTGAAGCTGACTGTGGAGGTTTGGTTCTTGCTCTCCTCTTGTGATGCACTGCAATAGCAACAAACTGATTACGACCCACTCCAGGAGTTCGACTCGAACTCGAAGCTCATCCCTATCTGTTAGCGACTACGTTTTTAACAGCATCCAAAACCAAAAACCAGATAAAAACAGAAGGGGGAGAAGGAGAAGACCGGGATGAGATTAGGTAGAGAGAAAGGTGAGGATTCAGAGAGGAGAGGTGAATCATATAACAGAAGGAGCAACAGCTAAACACTTTAGGTAATATATATTCTTATCTAAAGTAATAAAGTAGTGTATCTGGGATGAGGAAAGCACCAGGCCGCGTGCCCTCAACATGGGGGGTGCCCTGGGGAAAGGGGGGCTGTGCGGCCCCCCACCCCAAAGCACCTTGTCCCCATGTTGATGAGGACAAGGGCCTCTTCCCGACAACCCTGGCCGTTGGTTGTCGGGGTCTGCGGGCGGGGGGCTTATCGGAATCTGGGAGCCCCCTTTAATAAGGGGGCCCCCAGATCCCGGCCCCCCACCCTATGTGAATGAGTATGGGGTACGATATACCCCTACCCATTCACCTAAGGTGTAAAAGTGTAAATAAAAAAAAACACAATTTTTTTTAAAAATATTTTATTGCACTGCTCCGGGGTCTTCTTCCGTCTTGGGGGGTCTTCTCGCCGGACTCCTCTGCTCTCTTCTGCTCTTTTACTAGCTCTTTTACCGAGCGTCGCCGCCGTCGTCTGGGGGTCTTGTTCCGCCTTCGGGGGTCTTCCGGGGTCTCTTCTGTTCTTGCCGCTGTCACCGCCTTCTTCTTCTTCTTCTTCCTCTTCTTCTTCCGATGTTGACTCGTCGCTGTCTCTGGCCGAAGAAGAAGGCGGCGACAGCAGCAAGAACAGAAAAGACCCTGGAAGACCCCCGAAGACCCCCGAAGGCGGAACGAGACCCCCAGACGACGGCGGCGACGACGAAGAAGAAAGCCGGCTCCTCTGCTCGGTAAAAGAGCTAGTAAAAGAGCAGAAGAGAGCAGAGGAGTCCGGCGAGAAGACCCCCCAAGACGGAAGAAGACCCCCGGAGCAGTGCAATAAAATATTTTAAAAAAATTGTGTGTTTTTTTTATTTACACTTTTACACCTTATGTGAATGGGTAGGGGTATATCGTACCCCATACTCATTCACATAGGGTGGGGGGCTGGGATCTGGGGGCCCCCTTATTAAAGGGGGCTTCCGGATTCCGATAAGCCTCCCGCCCGCAGAACCCGACAACCAACGGCCAGGGTTGTCGGGAAGAGGCCCTTGTCCTCATCAACATGGGGACAAGGTGCTTTGGGGTGGGGGGGCCGCACGGCCCCCTTTCCCCAGTGCACCCCCCATGTTGAGGGCACGCGGCCTGGTATTACAGGTTTTGAGATATCAGACAGAGAGTACAAGATTTCAGCCTATGCTGATGATCTGGTATCCTTCTTGAACAAACCACACACCACTATACCCAATTTGGTAAAATAATTTACACACTATGGATATATATCCAATCTTAAAATTAACATTTCAAAATCTGAGGTCATGAATATCACTTTAACAGAAGAACACCTGAATAGAACTAAGGTTAATTTCCCATTCTGATGGGTGCCTAAATATCTAGGAGTATGGCTGACCCCACGGTTAACCACCATCTATGAACAAAACTTTCCACAACTACTGCAGGGGACTTTGAAAGACTTACAGACCTTGCACCTTAGATACTTCCTATGGTTCGGAAGCCAATTAAAATCCCTCAAAGTTTTTTTAAAGCGTTGCAATCCATGCTTCTGCGCTTTCTCTGGGGACACAAAAAATCTAGAATTACATTTTCACTACTCCCTAGACCTAAGGAACATGGCGGTATGGGATTGCCAAACTTCCACAATTACTACCTCGCCTCCCATCTAACGAGAGTGATTGATTGGCACTGCCATGACAATTCCAAAGACTGGGTCACACTAGAGACATCCCTGAGCTCAATTCCTCTGAAGTTTTCCCCCTGGATTCCATGGAAAAGCCATAGCCAATCCATAAAACTTCACCTTAAGCGTGTTTCACACTTTGACCAAAAAATCCAACTTAACCTCTTCACTCAGCCCACTAACCCCACTGAGGAACAACCCTGACTTTACCCCGGGAACTGAGAATATAGCCTTCCAAACCCTAGACCCTAAACAACCGCTCATGATAGGAGCCTATACAATGGTCAAATTAAGGACATTACCTCGTTAAAAGATGACGAAAAAAATGGCCTTATATGTCTACCCCTCTGGTCCTACTTTCAAATTCGTAGCTTTGTTAATGACAAGACAAGGAAACCATTTTTTTCTAGAGCACTGACTGATCTAGAGTCGGCATGTTCTAGAGGCGACAACTTTGAAAGGGCGACGTCAGTCACCTATGTCTGGTTAAAAAAAACTCTAAAGCCGTGAGTAAGGATAGATTCCGGAGGGAATGGTCAAGGGCTCTGCAGATGGATATCACAGACAATCAATGGAATACAGCTTGTATCCTCTCCCACAAATGCTCCCTTAGCACTAAAACAAAGGAGACAGCATACAAGCTCTTGACACATCAGTACGCCACCCGGGTGAAACTAAAAAGATGTTTCCACCATACCTCCAACAGTTGTTGGAGATGTGGAGAAGAGACAGGCACCCTCCTACACATATGGTGGCATTGCCCATTGTTAAGTGCCTTTTGGAGCAAAGTATCCTATTATGGAGACTAGAATCACATTTGATGCAGGCCTGTTGCCTGCTCCACATCACTAACTTCACGGTTAGGCGATACAAAAAGTCCTTGACCAAGCATTTGCTAAATGGAAAAGTACTCAGGCCCCATCTATACAGGACTGGCTGAGGAAAGTCTCTGAGATTTGCCAGATGGAAGAATTACTAGCCCAAACCTCAGACAAAGTGGAGACATACCATAAAACTCGGGCTCCATGGTTCACCTTTAAAGTCTCAGTTGCCCATAAAAACCTAATGATTTAATAACCGAAATGTACCAGCAGTATAATCGCTATCCTACACAAAAACCTGAATGAATGTAAAGCAAGTCTTGCCAAGACAAAACTTTATATCTCCTGACTTTCCTTTCCTCTAACTTTCCTTTCCCTTCTCTAACCCTCTCTATCTACTGATAATTACGAAATCAAAGCTAGATACATCAACATACATCACTTAAGGTCCATGGTATCCGTTTTGATTTTTAAAACTGAATATGACTTCAATAAACTTTTGATGTTTAAAAAAATAAAAATAAAAAAAGGATTAAACACCTACAGACCTATAGGTTTAGTCCTTGGAAGGCACTGGTTGACTGGTTGGATCAATTACTCAGGCCGACTGCAGTGGGAAATAAGTGGAGGTTCAGGTGTTTCTACAGCTACTGGATCAACTTGGGTAAGGCAGTAGACCAGTGGAAGCTCTTGCATTGTTTTAGTGTCCCCAGAGTTCCTTGGTAGCAGATCAGTGTATGTGAGATCGATCTTCAATTAATTAGTAGCCCAGCATATAAGGCCCAGGTAACAACCTGTAGCAGGAAAGACTGATGCACGCCCAAGGTGCTTTGTTAAAGCTAAGCCCAACCTACCGACAACAAGCTCATCACTGATTGGCTAGTTAACAAACTAGATACCTCAACAGAGTCTGGAAGATTTGGAATATCAATATGCATGTAAACGAAAGCCCTCAACAATACCAGATGTATATATGCATACAGATGTATATATAGCCTTGGGCGCATATAGAGAATATGCAAAAGGTTTCCTTACTGTGACATATCAAATGACTGTTATCACTGTATGTCTGAATTAATCTGAAAAATAGTCAATATTCTTCTGTTATCACTGTTAGCGTCTGCAGCCTCTCTTCTTAACACATGAACCAGGGGAATCCCACTAAAAATTAGCACAAAAATGATCATACAAATAAAAATGGACACCAAGAAAGAGTGCCGCTCTTAGTATAGCATTTTTTAAAAAGCCATAACAATAATAAAACCATCTGTATTTTACTTAATAGTAGTGTACATCCCATTAACCACTTACCGACCGCTCACTGTATATATACGTCATTTATTTGAAGAGGGATATCTCGGTAACGGCAGCAGCTGCTGCCACAACCGAGGTATCCCTCTTCACAGTGAGCGGTCCCCTTTAAGATAATGGTGGTCACCGTTATCGGCGGCGGGAGAGGTGCCCCCCCCGCTTCCGCCGCTCTCCCGTGCCTTCCGCCGCTTACCGGAGCCGTCGGCAGCAGCGGAGGCGATCGGGTCCTTTCCCTGCCTGTGTATAGAGATGAGTGAGGCTAAGATGGCCCCCACTCATCTCTATACCATAGGAGGGTGGAAGCGACGTCAAAACGTCACTTCCGCCCATACGTCTTAAAGGGGAATTTCCAAATGTCATTTTTTTTTTTTTTTTTATTGCATTTAAGTCCAAATATGAAATCTGAGGACTTTTTGACCCCAGATCTCATATTTAAGAGGACCTGTCATGCTTTTTTCTATTACAAGGGATGTTTACATTCCTTGTAATAGGAATAAAAGTGATCCATTTTTTTTTTAAAACAGTGTAAAAAATAATAAAATTAAGTAAAATAAATAAGAAAAACCCCCAAAAATTTTTTTTAAAACACCTCATCCCGACAAGCTCGCGCGCAGAAGCGAACGCATACGTGAGCAGCGCCTGCATATGAAAACGGTAGTCAAACCACACATGTGATGTATCGCCGCGATCGGTAGTGCGAGAGAAATAATTCTAGCCATAGACCTCCTCTGTAACTCAAAAAAGGCAACCTGTAGAATTTTTTAAATGTCGCTTATGGAGATTTTTGAGGGTAAAAATTTACGCCATTCCACGAGCGGCCGCAATTTTGAAGCAGGACATGTTGGGTATCAATTTACTCGGCGTAACATTATATTTCACAATCCAAAAAAAATTGGGCTAATTTTACTGTTGTCTTATTTTTTTATTCAAAAAGTGACTTTTTCCCAAAAAAAGTGCGCTTGTAAGACCGCTGCACAAATACGGTGTGAAAAAAAGTATTGCAATGACTGCCATGTTATTCTCTAGGGTGTTAGAAAAAAAACAATATATAATGTTTGGGGGTTCTAAGTTTTTTTCTAGCAAAAAAACCTGTTTTAAACATGTAAAAAGGCTGGTCTGGAAGTGGTTACACTAGTATACCTCCCAGCCTACCACCCATTGGTTGGATTCCACCAGGCTTATAAGAGCTCCTTTGTGGGATGTTGCCTATTTGGACGAGTACCCTGCCATTTGTGGAACCTTTTATTAATGCAATTTACAACACTATTACATGTGAGAGGAATATAGATGGTTTTATTATTTTTATGGCTTTTTAATAAATGCTACCCTGAGAGTGTCTCTTTCTCTCTCTGTTGGTCGCGTTTTATTTTTGAGTCTGGAAGATGACATATCATAGGAAACCAATGAGCAAAAAGTACTGGAAAAGTCAATGCACTACAAACAAAAAAGTGCAGGTTTAAAGAGGCTTTAGGGAACACATCTCTACACGTTTGCAACTCAGGCTGCCTATTAAGGCTAAGTTGTTTCAGCTATTCATGCTTTATTATTGACAATACATAACACAGTAATATCCAATACAATATATTGGCTATACGATTCCTTGGGATACTCCCCTTGCATTATCTGCACACTAAGAACACTTCTTAGTGCTCGCTGCTCAGCCTGACAACAATACAATCTTTAACTGATTTTACCACAATCCTGAAAGAAATATAGTGCTGTTTTGCCAATTATATAGACAGCGACACAATGGACCATCTACTGACTGGTTTATAAAAATACACAAATGAAAATATGCAATGGAAACTGCGCAAAATGTGAAAGTCACATTATAATGACTTTCAGGTAAATATTGTTATGTATAATGCTTGCTCATAAATTAACTAATGTTAACGGTAGCTGCAGTGTATGTTATTGCAATAAAATCACCAACACATTAATAATCCCTCATTAGTGGTGTGAAAGTTTTATTAATAACCTAAAAGAAGCACTTTAATTTGATTTGTTTATAGGCAGTACTCCAGGGAAAAAGCTAATTTGCTAAACTATAGATCAAGCTTTTATTATATAACATATAAAACTGCTGTTATTAGTAGTTCTGTCGTTCCCAATTGTTTTACATGTTGATCCTGCCAGTGCTGCTGTTATTCCCTTATTTCCTGTTGAAAACCTGACAACGCTATGCCGAACTTGTAGTCTTGTCAGCCTCTTATCTATGTCTCCCTATTTATATGCACATCACCACATCAAGGCTAGAAGCATTGTTGGCCATGAGTGAGCGAGGGTAGGAACAGCAGTGAATGGTGATGTAGGAGTAGAGACCTCCCATCTGCCTGTAAAGCAATGTATTGATGGTCACATGAACACCAAAAATACATGATAAACAAACTTGTCTAAAAGCAAGGTTTGTTAAACAAAAAAATCAAGGATCACTAAATAAGGCTATTCAGACAGTACTGCTTTATACTGTATGTGCTACAGCAGGCTTGCCTTATACTTTAAAGCGGTGTTCCAGCCGCAAAAATAGTTTAGTTAGCAGCAACAGTAAAAAAACAGTCATCAGCTACAAACACTATAGCTGCTGACTTTTATTAAGGACATTTATCTGTCCAAGGAGCCTGGGTTTTCGCCCCCCCCCCCCCCACCGAGGCCGATCCATCGGATCGGGTGCAGGCGCCCCCGTTGTAACTAAGGGAAACCAGCAGTGGAGCCTTCAAGCTTCACAGCCGGTTTCCTACAGCACATGCGCAAGTCGCACATCGCTTTCTGAATGACCCTGTCATCTTCTGGTACACACACAGGTCCCAGAAGGCAGCGGGGGAAAAGGAGGAAATGATGTACTGGGCCACGGCCGAGCTAGGACGGAATTACACTGTGTACTTTAGAAAAGGTAAGAAAGAATATTTTTTTTTTACATTTATAGCATTATTTTGTTTATTTTTCAACTGCAAGCATAAATAACTACAACAGCTAAAAAAAAAAAACACTGACACTTTAAGCAGCAGCTCCACAGGCATAGTGCGGTGCATGCCACATTCATAGTAAAGTTTTGACATTTTGACAAGCTTTTTAAACACAGCATATGACAAGTACATATTGCCACAATGGTTTAAGTAATATAGCTGAGTTTGTCTAAGGCAAGAGTCTGGTAGTCAGGGCAGTTTAATAAGGGGCCATGTTATGCTGTATCCAGGGGCTTTCCTAACATGATCCATTAGGCCATTCAGCTACTAGGGATTACTGAAAAAAGAAAGTTTAGGAAGCAATACCCTAGTTTCCAGGAAAATGATTTAGGTTTATAAAACAATTACACACACATACCGGGGTGAATTAGCTATGTTTGGTTTAAAAGAACACTGCACTGCAGCAAAACAATATTGTACTCTGCTAAATGTATGAGATTATAATTTGTACCGATAGTATTCAGCATATGAATTCATTTTTCTTTTTATTTCACATGCCTTTATGCATATTTTATCCAAATTTACATGCGGACCAAGCTGTCCAGCAAGAGTGACAGCTACAGGGTTTGAGACAAACCACATAACCCTGTCATGGCTGCTGAAAGCATTGGAGCTGCCATAGAAGCGGTTAGAATGGGTTTGGATTCAAATATTGTTAAGCAATTAGGAAGGACAGCGAATAGTATGGATAATTGGACATTCGTTTGTCTTTTGGGCACGCAGAAGAGCATCATCACAGATTTATACAGAGTCCCTTGATCGAGGATCCTAGTCTTTTTTCAGTGTGTTGGCATGGTAAAAGAGGTATGGTTTGGGGGGAACTTCTGACCGAGCTGGGTACTATGGCGTATGGTTCTCATCATTGATCATTCATTTGGGGGCAAATGACATAGGTAACCAAAAAAATTTTGAATTTAATCTTTCAAATTAAAAATTACATTCGGACTATCAATGCATTGTATACCGGTTCGGTCAATTATTTTCTCAGAAATCATTCCTAGATACCTAGATTCCTAGATACAAGTGGCTGAGCTCTGTCGTTTTTCACCCTTTGCAAAAAAAATAAAAAAACGTATAAATAGGAGTTATTGAAAAGTTTATGGCGCTTGGTTATGGTTTCTCATATCGTCATTTAGAATTAGAAGGTGGTATCCCGGGCCTTTATCGTAAGGATGGAATTCACTTGTCCGATATCAGTTTGGATATAATGAACAATAATCTCCAGACATGAATTGAGCAGGCCATGGTTTGGGTGTAGCCAGGAGGGCTAGCAGCCCTCCTGTCTGTGTGGGACAGTTTATAAGTACTGATGTGGTTTTGTAATACAGCTTGAGCTGTAATAGCTGAGCTGAGTAAATGGTTATTGTATTTTTAAGTTGGTTTAACTATCTATGGTGATTTTGTGTGAATCGTTTTTACAATTATATTAAAACCAATAATAAAGGTCACGCCTAATTTTTGTTCCAAATGATCTTGAGTAGTTTATTTATTTAACATGTCTGGTGATTGTTTATTATATTGCTGCTTTTGATCCCATAATTAATACCCAAGTTGCAACAATGACATTGGAAGATCTAGATGGCATTTGTGTTGACTGTGTAAGCATGAAATGCTTATGAAAGTGAATAGGATGTCATTGCAAACCTTTGAAAAAGTGGCCATCGTGAGTTTCTCCCCTTTTAAACCCGACTTACTTTTTTTCTTATTGTTGTAATGATTTAACAAAACCATTTTTTTCCTTGCATGTGTCGCAATGTAGCATTAAAAGGGGAATAAAGCTCCTATAAAGCGAACGCTTACGTTCATATTGAGCTGTAACATTTCATTAGGCCACATAAAAGTCATATTAATGAGATATAATTTTAATCAGCAGACATTGATGATTATCTTTTAGGGGCAGTATATTGCTAAATTTTCATTTTTTTTTCTTTTTACTACAACATTGCCAAAAAAAGAAAGGGATGAAGGTAGAAAAAGACCCTGGGACTCAAGTTAAAAGTGTTATCTGGAGTTAGGTTTTATTTTATCACTTACTAAAAGTGGAAAAAAATCTCTGCAACAAAAAAAAAAAAAAATAGGGCCATGGGAGCTATTAATCTAATAGTTAGTATGCACAAGCTATGAGTACATTATGGCAGACTTACCTTGAAAGTGATCCCCTCCAGCGCTTCGGTGGAAGCACTTCTGTCTTCTCTTCAGGTTTCGGACATTCAGCTGCTTGATGACCTCATTCCCCGGCACCCCTCTAAGTATAACTTAAGTTAAATTAAGGTGATTGCTAGGGATTTAGTATTTGGCAGTTTCTGGCTCTCCCTTTTCTCTGTTTTAGGTCTCCCCTTGTTAGCTGTCTCCAGGCAGGAATTTCGGCTGTCACCTGGTAGATCTGCTAGTCTCCTGTCAGCTCTTATTTGCCCTGAACTTTTGCAGGAAAAACTTGGCAACAGATTATGGATCTTTAAATATTTTAGATTTTGAGGCTCCTGTCAACAGGTGGATCTTTAATCAAGATGAGCTGCCCCTCCCTCTCCTAGTTGTGGCTATCCTTTATTGGGAGTATTTTTGCCCACATTTGTGGGTGGACAGTGTGTTAAAATACTTTAATGAACTGGTTATATTTAGCTTGAGTTTTGGGGACTAAGCTTTTGATGTTTTGTATTTATTTAAAAGTTTGGTTTGGTTTATGGTTATTATTTGTTTAATTAAAGTTCTTATTGCTTATTGATATGTTGTTAATCCCAATAAAGGCCCAAGATTAATATATTTTCAAAAATGATTGTCTTGTTTATTTCATTAACTTTTGTTATTACTCTAGTTTAGGGTGCGGTATGGGATCTGCACTCTCATGTAACTCCTCTTCCAGTTACCAACTGCTAAATTTGTAGAAAGTGAGTTAAATAATTTGTAACTTCTTAAAGATACAGCCCAGGTAAACATAACATCCCTGCGTTTACAATCACTGAAGACATAGCCTAGCTGCTTAGTGGTCTATTTTTATACTTTCATTGATCTTGTACATCCGATTGCCACACTCTCTAATATCCTGTAGTTGGTTGTAACTTTGTCATGCAAAAATCCAAGCTAGGCTTTCACTGCTTCTTAGTAAGACATTTTATTTCAGTTGTTGGTCATGTTTCATTTAAAAAACGTGTGAGATCTGACGCGGGTCTTAGATTGGTGCCGCCACGGTGAACTTAAACAGTGGGTTAAGGTGGAGCGTATTTTGTCGGGAATGCCACTTGAGTCCCTACCATGGTGCCACACAGATCTACCCTGGCAGGTACTGGATCACCCCATGATAGGGGAGATTAGGAAGATCTGTCAGCAAGTGTTCTGAGATTTTTCGGTAGCGCCATTACTGTCGCCGCCCTCCCCCTATAATGGGAAATCCGGCTTTTACTCCCGGACTCAAAGACCCCAAAACCTGAAAATAGCAGATCGCTCACAGGCCCAACACTTTTTTTTCATCAGACAATTGATGACCAGACAGCAAATCATGGACGACCCAGGTCTGTCAGGATTGTCTTTTTGGCAAAAAAATACAGCTGGCTCACTTCCTTGGATCCCTTCGAACCACCTTCGAACTGCTTTGCCTAGATCAGTCTCCACTTCCCCACGCGGTCTCTCTAACCTACCAATTGCTGATAACACCGCCAGCAGACCACAAGCTTCCATATATCGCCAGTTGGGAAAGAGAACTGAGGCTTGAGTTGACTGAGAAACAGGTAGCTAGACTCTTTCTGTTTTCTTACAAGACTTCGATCTGTGCCAAGCACCAAGAGGCAGGTTATAAGGTATTGACCCGGTGGTACCATACCCCGGCAAAGATCCATAGAATGTTTCCCCAATGCTCAGATTTATGGTGGAGATGTGGGGAGGACATTGGCTCTTTTCTCCACATCTTCTGGTCCTGTCGGCTCCTGCAGTCTTACTGGACTGAAGTACACCTTATTAAACTCAATATTTTCAAATGCAGCATTAAAAATTCATTCTTTTGCCTATGCTTTTTACCAATTATATTTGCTTGGCTTCTGTTTTTTCTGCACAGCAGCATTTCTTTTTTTTTTTTCTTTATTCAGGCAAATATACAAGGAATGAATAACAAGCAATTGATGCCAAAATCACTTTATGCTTTTTACATTAGAAGACTGTTGTATCAATGTCTCTCTTAACAGCAGTTAATTCTCCTTGGGTACCAATCAGATACACATATTTATATCTGATTGGCAGCTAAAAAGAATACCTCCAGCCTCCAGTAAGAAAATACTAATAACAACAGCGCTTATGTAGCCTATAAGACTGTACAAAAAGTAATGAGTTATGTGGACAGCTCCTTAGCAACCAGTGAGAAATAATCTTTAACTGAACTGCCTACTGTAGAATAAATCTGATATCATGGTTGCCATGATATAATGTATTTTGCATATCATCACTGCTCTACAGTATTTTCCACTGCATTGAATAGCCCTGTTTGTTTTTATTGAGGGTATTAAAATGATTACTTACCCTATAGTGCAGCCAGCATCTGCCTCAATAATCCAAACACAATTTAAGTTGTGATCGTAGGGTGCAGGATAACCAGGTGACAACACTCGGCCAACTTTCTCTCCATGGATTAAACCACCGCATTCCGCTACAATAATACACAGTGTCACAGTTGTCACAATTGTCACAAACAATATCTTCAGAATGTATAATTTTTTTATTTTTTATTATTACACCCACCTATGCACAAAGGAAGAGGCTGGTCCCAAACTCTGCGCTCACCAGTCAAACAGACTAAAACACGGCTGCCACGTAAGCTATAACCAGGATCACAGTTGAAAGTCACAGAACTTCCTGAAAAATGCCCCTCATCTTTATCCTTGTAGCCATACAGAGGTGTCCCTGGGTCCTCGCACTTAATCAGTTCAAAACCTGCAATGTTAAGACAAGGACATTAAATAAAACATGATAATGCTTTAGGACCGCTCTGCCTGCCTCTGGCACCATCACTTTGTCAGCAGGAGGATAATTACAATCAATGCCAGGTTTCATGGCACTGAGAGGTGTTGAAGCAGCGTGACAGTCTTGTCATTGTGCCACTGGATATGGCTGTAGGGGACAACATCATAAAATAGATTGCTAAAATAAAGGTGATTTAAAAATACAAATAAATTACATGTTAATAAGTCAGATCTGTAAAAAAAGGCAAATTAAACATAAATTACTGCATTAAGACTGCTACATAATAAGTCTCACAGGATGGTCATTTGCTCTCCTAGCAATAGAGACAGAAGCCTTCAGCGTTTCATTTGACAGCCAATTAGCCACTGAATTGTGGCAGTTGTAATGCTATAGTCAGAGTCATAACTAATAAATTTGTAAAAAGCAAGACTAAAAATTCCTCTGTGTATTATTTAGAACTACACCATGACACATCATTAAACAGCACTGTAACTCATACCCTACATTGATAGGAAGGACTATTTAAAGATTGAAATTATTTTTCAAAAAGTTTAAGGCTTAATGTACAGTGGTGTGAAAAAGTGTTTGCCCCCTTCCTCATTTCCTGTTCCTTTGCATGTTTGTCACACTTAAGTGTTTCGGAACATCAAACCAATTTAAACAATAGTCAAGGACAACACAAGTAAACACAAAATGCAATTTGTAAATGAAGGTGTTTATTATTAAAGATGAAAAAAAATCCAAACCATCATGGCCCTGTGTGAAAAAGTGATTGCCCCCTAAACCTAATAACTGGTTGGGCCACCCTTAGCAGCAACAACTGCAACCAAGCGTTTGCGATAACGTGCAATGAGGCTTTTACAGCGTCCTGGAGGAATTTTGGCCCACTCATCTTTGCAGAATTGTCCTAATTCAGTTACATTAGAGGGTTTTCGAGCATGAACGGCCTTTTTAAGGTCATACCACAACATCTCAATAGGATTCAGGTCAGGACTTTGGCTAGGCCACTCCAAAGTCTTCATTTTGTTTTTCTTCAGCCATTCGGTGGTGGACTTGCTGGTGTGTTTAGGATCATTGTCCTGCTGCAGAACCCAAGTTCGTTTCAGCTTGAGTACACGAACAGATGGTCGGACATTCTCCTTCAGGATCTCTTGGTAGACAGCAGAATTCATAGTTCCTTTTATCACGGCAAGTCTTCCAGGTCCTGAAGCAGCAAAACAGCCCCAGACCATCACACTACCACCACCATATTTTACTGTTGGTATAATGTTCTTTTTCTGAAATGCAGTGTTCCTTCTACGCCAGATATACTTGGACACACACCTTCCAAAGAGTTCCACTTTTGTCTCATCGGTCCACAGAATGTTGTCCCAAAAGTCTTGGGGATCATCAAGATGTGTTGTGGAGAAATTGAGACGAGCTTTGATGTTCTTTTTGCTCAGCAGTGGTTTTCTCCTTGGAACTCTGCCATGCAGGCCATTTTTGCCCAGTCTTTTCCTGATGGTGGAGGCATGAACGCTGACCTTAACTGAGGCAAGTGAGGCCTGCAGTTCCTTGGACGTTGTTGTGGGGTCTTTTGTGACCTCTTGGATGAGTCGTCGCTGCGCTCTTGGGGTAATTTTGGGCGGCCGGCCACTCCTGGGAAGGTTCACCACTGTTCCATGTCTTCGCCGTTTGTGGATAATGGCCCTCACTGTGGTTCGCTGGATTCCCAAAGCTTTGGAAATGGCTTTATAACCCTTTCCAGACTGATAGATCTCAATTACTTTCTTTCTCAATTGTTCCTGAATTTCTTTGGGTCTCGGCATGATGTGTAGCTTTTAAGGATCTTCTGGTGGACCTTACTGTGTCAAGCAGCTCCTATTTAAGTGATGCCTTGATTGTGAACAGGTGTGGCAATAATCAGGCCTGGGTGTGGCTAGAGAAATTGAACTCAGGTGTGGACAACCACAGTTATAGTATGTTTTAACAAGGGGGGCAATCACTTTTTCACACAGGGCCATGATGGTTTGGATTTTTTTTCACCTTTAATAATAAACACCTTCATTTACAAATTGCATTTTGTGTTTACTTGTGTTGTCCTTGACTATTGTTTAAATTGGTTTAATGTTCCGAAACACTTAAGTGTGACAAACATGCAAAGGAACAGGAAATGAGGAAGGGGGCAAACACTTTTTCACACCACTGTATAGTATAAAGATTTACAGGCCTTATGATTTGTAAAACATGTTGGGGATTCCCACACACTTTCTTTCTTTTTCTATCTCTTCACATATGGTTAAAATAAGACATCTGGACTTATGCTACAAAGTTTGCTCCCTTACTAAGCTATATAAGGCATAAAAGGTAACTGTTAACATTTAGTCACTAAGATACTTACAACATATTAGACAATGCTGAAGGCCTAATGACATTTTCTGATGCATGAGAATGCTCAAAGTTACTCTGGTGCAATCCCTTACATAGACCATTCAGTGATGCTTAAAGGAGTAAAGTCTCAAGGTTTTTCACCTTAATGCATTCTATGCATTAGGGTGAAATATCTTCTGTGCTGCAGCTGCCCTCAGAGCCCCCATTTTTCTTACCTGGACCCGTTTGTTCCGGCGATTAGCACGAGCCCAGCAGCTCCGGCCGCTGTCTCAGGTCCTCATTGGATAGATTGATAGCAGCAGAATCCAGTGACGTGGGAGCTGGGGGTGGGGCATGGGTGCCCCCATGGAAAGTAGCTCTATGAGGGGGCACCCAATGAAGAGGAGGAGCCCGGAGCACAACCAGGGGACCCCAGAAAAGAAGGATCAGAGCCACTCTGTGCAAAACCCTTGCACAGAGCAGGTAAGTATGACATGTTTGTTTTTTTTTTTTTTTATTAACCTTTACAATCACATTAAATGGTTCACATTGATTGTAAATATACAGAGATTTTCTGCTACTCTAGTTAAATAAGGCAATTATCTATATCCAGAGTGTTTGAAGGAAAGAAAATGGCTTGATTCCTCCTTCAACACAATCAGTGTAGATGGTGGAATTACTCCCACTGCTCTATTATATTCCATCAGAATACAATGATCACTACCCATGGCTATAGCGAACGAAAAAAAAAAAAAAAAAAACGACAGGCTGGTTATACTGAAGTTTATTGATAGGTCGACTTCAGTACAACTAGGCTGCCTATACATGGATCAAAATTTGATTTGTCTATGGCTGGCTTAAGTATCAGCTTTCATATGAATGTGCTATATTGTGGAAAGCTGAGACGAGATTGTTTTTTATTGATTAATCATATCACTGCACACCATTCTACCATTCTGATACATTTTTAAATGCATAATGTAGTACATGTTTAAAACTTCTTCCAGAGTGTAATTCAACAGCTCTTCATCGCTTAAAATATGGAGCAACCGAACAGACTTGTTCAGTTTATTTAAACATCTTTTTTTGTACGAGTTGAAGATAATAATGATGGGATGACATAGGAAATGAGAAAGCATGACAATATCATCATGGATAAAATGTGTTTACAAAATTGTATTAAACATTGACTTACCTTAATGTTTTTCTTCAGTGCAATGACCATTACTCATTTTGGTACAACAAATACTACATTTTCACTAGATGAAATCCCTGCACCTAAGCCACTCCATCTACCTAATTTTATTACAACCACTGTGTGCCAATGAAAGCTGGTGTCTATAGTTCAAAACAGGATCTAGCAGAATAGTTTTAAAAAAAAATTACACAGTGAATGACAACAGACATAGTGTATGCATATTGCAACTACATTATACATCAGCAATGACATTAAATATTTTCATTGTTTATACTTTGTATACATAAAGATTTATGAAGGTTATTTTCGTATTTGCTAAATAAGCTGCTTAAAAAAGACCTAACATGCTCTTGCTGTTGTTTTTATAATTTCCTTCTCTGAGTTTCCTCCTCATTCAGCCCCCTGGTCACACTGATAGACACCAGGTATGTGGGTGCTCTCTGTGCATGTTTGGACTTATGGAGTCCCACCGGAGTCTATGGCTTTGCATGCAGCCGTTGCCAAGAAAAAAACAGAGCCAAAGCCACACTGACTCAGAACTTGCTGTCAATCACTACTTTGAAAACGATGAGTGGTATGGTTTTGGCTCTGTGTTCATCTTGATATGCCTGTGAGTACCACACTGGGGACAGCTGCATGGAATATTGTAGTTCTAAATGGGAGTGTGTGCGTAGTGGAGACTCCATTGGGACTCCAATAGGTACCGGCAAGCACAGGTGGCACCCAAAAGATATTTTATGACTTGTCAATGACTTTTATATTACTTTAGGATGCATCTAAAGTTTTTTTTAGGGTAGAGAGGGTATAGAACTGTTATTGCTGCCTCTGTCCATTTCCCAGAAATATTTACCCTCTCCTGTGGCTGCTGTGACAAGGACTAAAAGTGAGGGGAAATCTAAAGGTTTGAGTTGCCACTGGAAAAGGAATAAAGAGAATACATTTCCAATGAGGACACTTTTTCTTATGGGCGAAAAATGTCTAAAGCCCCATACACACGGTCGGACTTTTTCATGGATTCTGTCCGATCGGACAATGTTGTTGAAAAATCAGACCGTGTGTATGCACCATCGGACAGTGTTCGTCGGTTTGTCCGACGGACAAAGTCTTATCTCCTGCTGGAAAGATTTGCCGTCAACCCGGTCCGATCACACCAAACCCGATCGTGTGTACGGTTGTCCGACCGGACAAAGTGCTACGCATGCTCAGATCACATTACAAGACCAAAGCTATTGGCTACTAGCCTCTACGTAGTCCCGTCGTAGGCAACAAACGTCACCACGTTCAGAATGATCGGATTTTCCGACAACTTTGTCCGACCGTGTGTACGCAAAACCAACATCGGACAAAGTACGACGGACATGATCCGACGGACCTGGTCCGCGGATTGTCCGACCGTGTGTATGGGGCTTAAGATGAAATTTCCCTCACTTTCCAGAGGTTACTTCTCACTTCCTATTGTGTTTTGAATCAGAAAGTGCAGATAGCAAAAAAAAAAAACTTCATAGGGATTTCAACCATTCCCATTCTATCCAGGACTATGAAAGAATGTACAGGCATACCCCACTTTTAAGTACAGAATGGGGTTTATTTTCTAAAGCTGGAAAGTGCAAAATCAGGCTCACTTCTGCATAGAAACCAATGAGCTTCTAACCTCTTAAACCTGGAAGCTCATTGGTTTATATGCAGAAGTAAGCCTCATTTTGCACTTTCCAGCTTTAGTAAATATACCACATTGTGTACTTAAAAGTGGGGTATGCCTGTACAGTTGCGGAAAGTAGGATCTATATTTCATATCTAGTATACTAAAGGCAAGACTGATCTATTTTTAGCTTGAGGCAACAGTCCAAAGTAATATTTATAATATATGTTATTATCTTATAGATGACACCTAACTCGCATTATTTGTAGACTACAGATTTTCTATATTTCTATTAGCCATAGAAGTTTGCATATTTAAATCTCATCAAAATCAAGCAGTATATTCTCCTGACAATACCTCAACTTTCATTTAATGTATTAAACAGGATGAAATTATAATTCGCGCTAGGCATTGAAATCTCTGTCAAAATTATAATGAGGAATTTATGACAGGATCTACAAGCTTTGACATAAGATGATCCCATAATAAGGCTGCTTATTACCTTCAGGTACAAAGGACAAATCATCTGCTCTGTAAGATCATAAAAAGATTGCTGGTAATGAGACAATCCTCAAATGCCTTCTGCATTGTTCCTTATGTGGATATCAGCAATTAACTGAAGCATCTGGGAGAAAGTCTCCAAACCAAAAGTCTGCCAGTCTCCTTATATGATTAGATGGAAAAACACGATGTGGACTTGATGTGACAGTACAGGGTGGCAACCCAAGGTGTGGTGGTTGAATGGTATAGTTGTACAGTAATGAAAATGTAAATAAAAGCAGTGGTGCTAACAAGGTACAGGGCAGGCTAACATGAGATTAGGTAGGGAAAAATACATTCTCCAAAACTGTTAACAAAATGATGGATACAGAAAATGTACACAGCTACAAAAGTAAAAAAAAAAAATGTATATAAATTGAATTTACAGTAAATCTTACAATTGGGCACCTTTGCTTAAAGGAAACCTATACTGAGAAATACATACTCTGTCATTACTGACTTCTTTCTAAGTTGCCAGGTTATCGCTGGCTTTGGAACACTAACCTGGGGATAGTAGGCACACCATGAAATTCAAACTTGCAGGGCTTGTAACCATGGGCAAATGCAATGTGCTTTCAGTTGAAAAAGATTTAATCAGTTTAAGGTGCTTTGGGGTGTATTTCACCTGTAGTTGACTGCAGTAGAATTTGACCTAAATTGGATCCAGCTTAAATTGATCCTGGTAGGTGTTTACAAAATGTGTTATCACATTCTGCATGCCAGGTTCCGGCCCCACCAATTGGGAGGGTTGAGGAAAGACCTAGTAACCCATCTTGTAAACAAAATTGCCAGGAGAATTCTATGGAAATGGTTTTCAGGCACATGATATGAACATCACATCAGATATGAACAGATAAGATAGAATTATACATAATTAGTTAGTTAATGAAACTAACTAAAGAATATTTCTTTAGAATCTCATGTGTTTCTTCTAAACCTTAAAGAAAAATAACAAACAGAAACAAACACAGTAACATGTAAGGATCTGCAAAGAGACAAGATTTGAAGAAAGAAGGTTATCGTAATAATGTTGATTCAGTTCAGGGAATAGAGCTGTGCAAACAACAAAGAATGAGGCATGTTTAAATTTAATGAGCAGATTTCTTACATAAGAGGTATCTAAAGTTTTGACTCACTGGAATAAAACAGCTCAAATCCTTTACTGGTATTTCCTGCATCTGTGATGAATTCAAGCCACAGTGCACTGGATGTGCTGTTCAGACTACGCCCCAACATCTCCGACTGGCTAAATGTTCCAAGAAGTCGGGCAGAATTATTGTGCCCATCATATACCTGGAGAAGAAAGAAAGGAGATCACACTGACATATGTTTCTTTTTTAGACATTTACGGTACTTTTATTTATGTAATGCACTCTGATGTGATCATACCCATATATACTGTAGATTGCCTTTTATTTATACATTTTGCAATGCTCTGTAAACAGTTTTGCTTAACTATTAAACAATATTTTGAATATTTTTAACCTTTATCTGTATATTTCTTTATTTAATTTTCATTTGCTTTTTATCGAATTCCTAATTTGCTTATGCAGGCCATATATGTGTCAAATTCCAAACTAATTTTCTTTAGAAAAATCTGAAAGTTTGTGCATTTTGTGATCCGATGGTGCCACCATTGATTTCGAAATTAAACCAACCAAGCTTTTAATTTCACCTGATGTTGCTACAGAAAATAATTTTCGTGGCTGGGAATCTTTTCTTTCTAGGTCACAGCTTACAAAAATAGTGTCTTATAGTTTCTCCCTGATATTCTTCCTGGGCAGCAGCAGTCTGTGAACTTCAGCACTGTAAAAGCTTCTGCCAGCCTTCCTCTTTAGCTGAGCCAAGACATGCAATACAATCAAGGCGGGAAATGTACACATTTTATTTACAGAAATTGACATATAGATTTTGAGACTAAGAAGAGGGGTAGCGCTTTCAATAAGTAATACATTTCCAGCAAGAAAAAGCAGGAGCATTGCTGGAGGCAATTTACAGCACACACAAATTTTGGCAGCATGATTATTAATGTGGAATGCATGTTCTTTTGTTAAAGAACATTAATTGATATCAAACTGTTATGGGTAATGTTCCGCTTTAATTCTGATTGCTGGAAAATGGTCTAAGAATGATTCTACAGACACCAGCTTCCAATTGGGGTCTCCAAGGAATTCCTAACATGTGTTCTAGACTAGCACAGGGTTTCTTCCCAGATATACTATGTGTGTCTAGTACAGATCCCTAGAAATCTGTCCACAGGGCTTACAAAAAGTTAGACATATTGCCTATTAAATGAAGGAGCAGTCCTCTTTTTCAAGACTTGCTGCCATAGAGAATAAGTCTAGTAAGCTCTAACGAGCAGGGCCCTTTGATCCCTCCTGTATTGAATTGTATTCTAACTGTACTGTTTGCCCCCATGTTGTAAAGCGCTGCTCAAACTGTTGGCGCTATATAAACCCTGTATAGTAATAATAATAATAATAATAATAGTAATCCTGCAGAGAAACATATTTTTCATATGCGCTCATAACTTTGCGCTTTTGTTGATTACCCAAATGTAATGACAAAGGAACCTCTAAGGCAGGGGTCTCCAAACTTTCTAATCAAAAGGCCAGTTTGCTGTCCTTCAGACTTTAGGGAGGCCAGACTGTGATCAGTGGGAGTAGAAAATGTCATGGCATCCATGGGAGTAAACAATACATCTTTGGCATTAGGGGGAGGAATAATGCCCCACCGTTGGTGTCATTTGGAGGAGTAGTGCCCCATTATTGGTGTCAGTGGGGGGGGGTAGTGCCCCATCATTGGTGTCAGTGGGAGGAATTATGCCCCATTGTTGGAGTCAGTGGGAGGAAAAGTTCCCCAAGGGCCAGATAAAGGCAAGGAAAGGGCCACAGACTCATTACAAACTGAATAAAAGTTTACTAAAAAGGCATAAAAAACATAGATCAATACACAACCCAACCAAGAAAGATGAAAGGTTTGGGAAAGGATTACTTTGATTTCCCTTTTACCCTGAAACCAATGGTGTACAATGTAATTCCCATTTATATCGGACTATAAATGTCTTTGAGGTTCGAGAATAGTGAAAGATTCCACATTTAAAAAAAAAAGATATGAAATATCTATCTATATACATTTTGGTGGTTCTAAACATGCCTCTTGAAAGCCTGTTTTTTTTTTTTTCAATCTAAAGTTGGATTTTGCATTGCACTACTGTGCTACAACTGCCTGCCAAGCAGTTGGCACTCTTTTACGACACTGTGGCATTGATTTCAATGGGTATATTTGGAAAGTGTCAAACATGACATGACTAGTTACATTTGCTGCACAGTGATGTCAAGCATAATAGCAGCAACATTGTGTACAGACCACAGTGGCCCCATGTTTTTTTCAAAGGTGGGTGGTAGGGGCACAGTAAAAACATGGATCAACACCTGTTTTTTTTGTACTCCCTTGCCACCCATGTGAGCTCAACCTAAGAACAACAGCTAAGAGTGAATTTTGAGATTCTTCTAATGATAATTATAAATATATATATTAATATATACAGTATTTCTATCTATCTATCTATCTATATCTATCTATCTATCTATCTATCTATCTATCTATATATATATATATATATATATATTTATAATTAGAAGAATCTCAAAATTCACTCTTAGCTGTTGTTCTTAGGTTGAGGTTAGGTTATATATATAGATATAAATATATCTATAGCTATATACAGTTGTGCTCATAAGTTTACAAACCCTGGCAGCATTTGTGATTTCTTGGCCATTTTTCAGATAATATGAATGATAACGCAAACACTTTTCTTTCACTCATGGTTAGTGTTTGTCTGAAGCCATTTATTATCAATCAACTGTATTTACTCTTTTTAAATCATAATGAAAACAGAAACTACCCAAATGACACTATTTAAAAATTTACATACCCTGGTGATGTTGGCCCGATAACATAAACACAAGTTGACACAAAGGGGTTTGAATGTATATTAAAGGTAACCATCCTCATCTGTGATCTGTTTGCTTGTAATTAGTGTGTGTGTATAAAAGATCAATGAGTTTCTGGACTCCTGACAGACCCTTGCATCTTTCATCCAGTGCTGCACTGACGTTTCTGGATTCTGAGTCATGGGGAAAGCAAAAGAATTGTCAAAGGATCTGCGGAAAAAGGTAGTTGAACTGTATACAACAGGAAAGGGATATAAAAAGATATCCAAGGAATTGAGAATGCCAATCAGCAGTGTTCAAACTCTAATCAAGAAGTGGAAAATTAGGAGTTTTGTTGAAACCAAACCATGGTCAGGTAGACCAACTAAAATTTCATCCACAACTGCCAGGAAAATTGTTCAGGATGCAAAGAAAAACCCCAAAATAACTTCAAGTGAAATACAGGACTCTCTGAAAACACGTGGTGTGGCTGTTTCAAGATGCACAATAAGGAGGCACTTTAAGAAAGATGGGCTGCATGGTCAAGTCGCCAGAAGAAAGCTACGCAAATGCCACAAAGTATCCCACTTACAATATGCCAAACAGCACAGAGACAAGCGTCAAACATTCTGGCACAGTCATTTGGAGTGATGAGACCAAAATTTTGCTTTTTGGCTACAACCATAACCATACGCTTCTTTTGGAGAGGAGTCAACAAGGCCTATGATGAAAGGTACACCATTCCTACTGTGAAACACGGAGGTGGATCGCTGATGTTTTGGGGATGTGTGAGCTACAAAGGCACAGGAAATGTGGTCAAAATTGATAGCAAGATGAATGCAGTATGTTATCAAAAAATACTGGGGAACATTTGCATTCATCAGCCAGGAAGCTGCACATGGGACGTACTTGGACATTCCAACATGACAATGATCCAAAACACAAGGCCAAGTCGACCTGTCACTGGCTGCAGCAGAATAAAGTGAAGGTTCTGGAGTGGCCATCTCAGTCTCCTGACCTCAATATCATTGAGCCACTCCGGGGAGATCTCAAACATGCAGTTAATGCAAGACAGCCCAAGAATTTACAGGAACTGGAGGCTTTTTGCCAAGAGGAATGGGCAGCTTTACCATCTGAGAAGATAAAGAGCCTCATCCACAAATACAACAAAAGACTTCAAGCTGTCATTGATGTTAAAGGGTGCAAAACACGGTATTAAGAACTGGGGTATGTAAACTTTTGATCAGGGTCATATGGGAGTTTCTGTTTTCATTATAAATTTAAAAAGAGTAAGCACAGTTGATTGATAATAAATGGCTTCAGCCAAACACTAACCATAAGTGAAAGAAAAGTTTTTGTGTTTTCATATTCTCTGAAAAATGTCCAAGAAATCATAAATTCTGGCAGGGTATGTATACGTATGAGCACAACTGTATATAGATATATATCTATCTACATATATCTATCTATCTATATCTATATATATATATATATATATACACACTATATATAATGATAATGAAAACTAGAATTATGCACTTAATGCGTCAAACGGTGTCTGTCTTGAATCAATTAAATAAAAGTTACCTTTAGCTGGTCTCCAGTTGCAAGGTTAAATGTCCGGGCCCTCAGTTGAACACCTTTGCCAGGCTGGCTTTGGATGGAGTAGATGCATTCATGGTAGTTGCTGTAGTTAGCTGGGTAATTTGGAGACAACAAAACACCCTGTGTCCCAGTGACAGATGCTCCGCACTCAGCTGAAATAGAAGAAGCGGGAAAGGAGTTAAGATCTAAAAAAAGACTCATGACTGTTAATAAAGGGAGGGGAACCTTGATCTCTAACTATAACCTATCCAAATTATACAATAGTAAAAAAACTGGGCTTTTTTATTAGCAGGAACGTGGAGGAATGCAGTTCCGGGACTTCAATCACTGAATGTATATAACTACAAGGGTTGCTGGCTGCTGAGGAGATCTATTGTTGCTGGTGGGGGATCTATTGTTGCTGGTGAGGGGGAGTTCTTATGTTGCTGCAAATGATCTGCTGTTGAGGGAGGGGGTCTATTGTTGCTGGAGGAATATTCTGTTGCTGGTGAATCGATTGTTGTTGAGGGGGTCTATTGCTGGCTGCAGGGGATATATTTTACTGGATTCCTGTTATCATTAACAAATTGCATACAAATTACTTAGCACCACAAAATTATACTTGGATCTTTATTCTCTAAAAGGGGCAGTACTGGTTGGCTGGTAGGGATCAAACCAAAAGACAGTGTTCAGAAGGGGGTAGGGGGTTGGAGACAAGTGGTGACTCAGAAGGGGGGGGGATATCTGCACCTATTCTCTTTGAGAAAAAAAATCCTGGCTAAAACTATAAACTTTATTATTCCCTGTCCATTAGTTCACACTCCTACTATTAGTTCCACTTTCCTATACTAAATCCCTGTTGCTTTAACCACCACTCAGTTATGTCCTGGCCAATAGAATGTCATATTTCCTAAACACTTTCTTTAGCAATGTTATACAACCCAATACGTAAGGATTCAAACCAAGATGAATAAGTCTTTAAATATACTTCACAATGTTCTAAAAAAAGCAGGGGGTGTAAAAATCAATGACACTACACTGTGAACTTGATACAATCTAACACCTTTCTCTACTTTGCCGCACTAGATTGACTTGAGTCTTTCTACGTGAACTGAAAATGTTAAGCTGTGCTGTGAGAGCCTTTGCACATTTTAGAAAGTGTGAATTTCCTATTATCCTCTATGAAACATTCAGCTCTATGTCTTCTGATGTAAGAAAAATTGTGCGTGATTGTAAAACATTATGGAGCAGGGTGCTGAGAAAATATTGTTTCAACAAAAATTAGCAGTTTTGCTGCCCAATAAAATTGCATTTAATTATGTTTTGTAGGAAGATAATTAGCCAAGACTGACAAAGGAAATAAAAATAGGTTAACCACTTAAGCCCCGGACCAATTTGCAGCCAAAGGACCAAGCCCCTTTTTGCGATTCGGCACTGCGTCGCTTTTACTGACAATTGCGTGGTCGTGCAACGTGGCTCCCAAACAAAATTGGCGTCCTTTTTTCCCCACAAATAGAGCTTCCTTTTGGTGGTATTGATCACCTCTGCGGTTTTTATTTTTTGCGCTATAAACAAAAATAGAGCGACAATTTTGAAAAAAATTCAATATTTTTTACTTTTTGCTATAATAAATATCCCCAAAAAATATATAAAAAAACATTTTTTTTCCTCAGTTTAGGCCGATACGTATTCTTCTACATATTTTTGGTAAAAAAAATCACAATTAGCAATTATTGATTGGTTTGCGCAAAAGTTATAGCGTTTACAAAATAGGGGATAGTTTTATAGCATTTTTATTAATATTTTTTTTTTTACTAGTAATGGCGGCGATCAGCGATTTTTATTGTGACTGCGACATTATGGCGGACACATCAGACATTTTTGACACTTTTTTGGGACCATTGTCATTTATACAGCAATCAGTGCTATTTAAATGCACTGATTCCTGTGTAAATGCCAATGGCAGTGAAGGAGTTAACCACTAGGGGGCGGGGTGGGGTTAAATGTGTGTGTGTGTTTTTTTTTAACTGTAGGGGGCGTGGCTTGGCGTCCTTAAGTGGGTCCTTAAGTGGTTAACATTAGCTCTGCCTGTTCAAGACGAGGCAGTACAACAATGTAGATGCAGTAAGCTCTCACTAGGGATGAGCCGAACAACCCCCGGGTTCGGTTTGCACCAGAACTTGCAAACAGGCAAAAAATTCATACGAACACGCGAACACCGTTAAAGTCTATGGGCCATGAACATGAAAAATCAAAAGTGCTAATTTTAAAGGTTTATATGCAAGTTATTGCCATTATAATTGTTTGGGGACCCGGGTCCTGCCCCAGGGGACATGTATCAATGCAAAAAAAGTTTTAAAAACGTCAGTTTTTTCAGGAGCAGTGATTTTAATAATGCTTAATGTTAAACAATAAAAATGAAATATTCCTTTAAATATTGTGCCCGGGGCGTGTCCTTAGTATGCCTGTAAAGTAGCGCATATTTCATGTGTTTAGAACAGTACCACAGCCAAATTATATTTCTAAAGGGAATTTTTTTTATTTAAAACTGCTCTGTATTGTATTGTCGGGTCCCGGCAACCGGGGGCCACCCCATGCCGTTTTTTTCAATGATTTTTATCTATATTGCCGGGATCTGGGTACATTACAGCAGTTTTAAATGACATATTTTCCTTTACAAATGTAATTTTTCTGCTCTCAAAAAACAGCTGCCATGTAAGCAGCCTTACATAGTGTGGGGTGTGGCACCCTGCCTTTGGCCAATCATGGCTCTTACAGCAGAGCACGCTGTGATTGGCCAAAGCATGCAGGTCTCGCCGTTCATTATGGCGCGTTCTGTGGGCACTCCCTAGCTCTCACTAGATACAAAAACGTTTTAGATTAAGTAAGAAAATATCTGTATTCTAAAACATAAATATAATTAGTAATATCCAATCCATTTTTATGCAAGAGCTGAATTTCTTATTTTCTTGCTTATTTTCCTTTAAGTGTATGTAAACCCCAGTAATAAACTTTCTTTAATTTGCTCCCTTTTCGTCTGGTAAATACACAATCAGTTATATCTGTTCTATAAGTGCAAAAATTACCTGTTGATGCTATTCATTATCAGCCCTTCCTAGTTCAACTCTGTAGACTACAGAACATTTCCCCCCTATGTTATGGAGAGGCGGATAGTGAGATGTGTTTTGTAGTCCTAACACACTCCCTCACCTAAGGTCACAACACTAGAAAAAGTATGCAGTCACCGCATCTAAGTACTAATAAGCTGAGGTAGAGTACATTTTTGTTCTTGGATTTAGATACACTTTAATAATCTCCCTCTTCCTCAAACCTGATCTTGTTTTTATCTTTTCCCCCTATTTTTCATCTACTTTACAAATTATTAAGAAAAACGAATTAAGGACCATTGGTGGCAGACTGGTGTGGAGTCGACCATATCACATTGTAAAACTACACATTTGACCACCACTGAAATCTTTTTGCCTTTACCTCCTAGAGTGGAGTAAACTTGATATTCCTTATTCTATGCAGACTATAGCTTTGTAAAACAATGGTGCTCTTGGGTTACTCAAAACTAGTCTACTGCATGTACAGATTATTATGTCCTTACTTTAAGTGCTCATGTGTTGACAGTCATATTAAAAAGAACCATAATATGACACGCCAGGTGCGTACCTACAGGAGTCAAAGGGGTTGCAAATGCCATGAGGCCCCCCTGTACACCTGAAAAGGAGGAGGAGCAGCTTGGGGTGACAGCAGCATATAAAGAAACCCATGCCCTCCATTCTCCTCCTGCAGCCACTGAAAGCCAGCTTCTCCTCCCCTCTTGCCCACAGGCATTCAGCGGCTGCAGGGTAAAAATTGAGGGATTGGGTCCTCTATATGCCACGGCCCCTGCCACCCCTCCTATACAGCTCTTTCTGCTGCCACCCACTACCTTGTGTACCCTCCTGACCCACCCAGCGCTGCTGGCATTCCCCCTGCCCTTTTCTACTGGCTTCTGCGGGGGATGTGTTAGGATGCGGGCCAGCCCCTTCCTTTTCTGAATGGACAGAGTCAGTGATTGGTACCGGACACTGACTCTGTCCATTCATAACTGCAGCATAGTAAACTGTGTTTACTATGCTTCAGTTTGTGAATGAATAGGAATCCATAGCTATCCCTGTGCATTCATCCTGTGCAGCGGAGCCTGCAGAGATGGAGATTGAGGGGTGTGTCCTCAATCTACTTTTTCTATCTCAAAGGTGGAATATCAGAGGTTTGTTTAGACCCATGATAATTCACTAAAGCCCTTCAATGGAGCTCCTAAAAAAACTGTAAAAAATAATAAAAAAAGTAAAATTGTAAATAAATAAATAAAATGGTAAAAAAATTATAAAAAAAAATAGCAAAAATGTTAAAACGACTAACACCAGTGGCAGAACTACCACTGTCACATAGGTCGCACATACGACCATGCCCTGCCATTCTGCCATCAGGCTTTTAGAGAAGGGCCCCAGTCTCGGAGGGAAGGGTCCCGGCCAGAGGTCAGGAGGGCCCTGCATGGTTACTTGCACCGGGGTCCTGAAGGTTCTAGTTATGTCTTTGTGACACGTCAATTCCAAATTAGTGATAGCAATGCCAACTTTATGGCATGGAAAGTTTACCCCCCATAACAACAAAAGTGCCATACCTAGACTTTTGCCTAAAACTCTAATTAATTTGTATTAGTTCAGTAATAATATTTCTTAACACTAATATGTCCATTCAGGAGTGGCTTGTTATACTGTCCGCCATTGCTTATGACATTTGTGATAAGAGACACTCCAGGATGTCACAAGTTCTCCAAAATGATGAACATTGTAGTGGCATGTGCTTAACATGTGCCTCAAAATGCCAATATTGCACACTATAATACTACTAATTGTAAATAAGATCTGAAAATGATGACCTTAGCAATAGCCTTAGCAATGCCAGCATTTAAAGAGTTTGGAGTCATCACATTAGAGGTGAATGCAATTTTGTTTTGGTAAGTGTAATGCTTTAATATGTACTCCTAGTTGCTTTTTAAAATAAGGTAAATATGTAAGTAGCAATAAGGTTAATAAATACAATCAATTGGATGTCAAACTGTATTTTAATGCATTATTTTCTACTGCTGACACTGTTTGCACTGCTGAAACATTAACATATTTTGCAATGAAGAGAACAGTTTATTTTCAAAGTTTTTTTTTTGTTTTGTTTTTAACAGAAAAAATGGATAGTTTCCAAATATATAAATTATATATTTTCCTTATACAAAATAGAATGTATACATCAAAAGTTACAAGGACATTAGCATTCCAAAAAAAAATCATGCCTGCACACAATATACGGACTGGGTATATACTCTAATGAATTTGATAGGGATTTCAAAAGCGGCTGCATTGCATTAACCTCCCTGGCGGTAATCCCGAGTGTGGCTCTGGGTTTATTTTCAGTACCAAAAGTGGTAACCCCCGAGCCACACTCGGGGTTACACAGTAGTACCCCTCTAATTTACTTACCTTGTCCCTACGATACCCCCAATGTCCTCCCGCTGTGTCCTCCGGCCGTGTCCTCCAGCCATGCCCTGCGGCCGATGCATCTGTCTTCTGGGTTCCGTTACCTACGAGCGCCGCGATGCATGGTGGCGGAGCCAGCGGGAAATTAAAAAAAGTTCAAAACATAACATACACACAAAATATTGTAATCTGTAGATTACATTACTGTATCAAACCATTTCAACTTAGTTTTGTCCCTAGTGCTTTGTCCAGTGTGCTGCCTGCACTTTTACCATTCTTTCTGCCTGGAAACTTTGAGATGTCCATGGCATCCAAAAAGCATCCCTTTAGGTCAAAACCGGTTTTATACCAGATAGAAAACAGTGATAGTGAATTAGAATCACTTTCAGAATTGAGCGATAGTGATTTGTGAGGAAATTCATCATCGGACACTGAAAGTGACAACAGCGAAGATTCTGTGACTGAGCTCAGTGATGTGCGACCATTGTGCTCTATTGACTGTGGTATGGATCAGGCAGTGCCCCCAAGATTCCCATTTATTGGAGCATCTGGTATGAAAGTAGACGTTGAACACAACAACCCCTTGGCATAATTACAATTATTTCTGACCGATGAGGTTATTGAAAAAATTGTTACTGAGACAAACCTGTACAAAGAGCAACAATTACCGACTACGCATTGGAGGTTTCCAAGAAGCAAAAAGTGAGAACCAGTTACCAAAGATGGCATTTGGAAATTTCTGGGCCTAATAATACTTCAGGGAGTGGGGGG
The DNA here is from genome assembly GCA_028564925.1 of Lithobates sylvaticus. Classification (NCBI taxonomy): domain Eukaryota; kingdom Metazoa; phylum Chordata; class Amphibia; order Anura; family Ranidae; genus Lithobates; species Lithobates sylvaticus. The sequence continues at coordinate 318,995,526 of CM053027.1, forward strand.
GGAAACCCCTGCAGAAGTGGTGTTAGACAACTAATAAATTACTTGCCACTCCATTCTTTGGCATGGTCATGTCAGAGTACAGATTTTCCCTGATCGTGAAATATTTACATTTAGAAAACAACAAAGAATTTGATAAAACTACTCATCCTGCACCAAAACTAAAGAAAATGTGTGAAGTATCTCAAAGGATTCTAAATAATTTCCAATTGAGCTATGTGCCAGAAAGAGATATCCACATAGATGAAAGTCTAATAGGCCATTAGACAAGGTAAGGCTCAGCTAGGTACAATACATTGCATCAAAGAGAGCACCATTTGGCATAAAATCCAACATGCTATGCGAATTGACTATATTTGTCATGTCATTTGTCATGAATTCAGTCACGTACACTGGAAAATTAACAAGATTCAATCCAAAATACAGCAACTATGGAATGGCAACATCGTCATTTCTTTCACTCATTGAGCCATTGCTAAATCAGGGCTATTGCGTAAAAACCGACAACTATTATACGTCTCCTGAACTTTATGAGGTTCTTCTGCAAAACAAAACAGATGCCTATGGAACCGTTTGGGCTAACCGGCGTGACATGCTGCCAATGTTTGGCAATAAGAAGCTGAAGACTGGAAAAATGATTGCCTGGCAGAAAGGCACAATGATGGCACTGAGATGGCGTGACAAGAAAGATGTGTGCCTAATGAGTAAAGTTCATAATACCTCCACTGTTATGGTATACACGAAAGATGGGAAAGAAATCTTGAAGCCACAAGTAGTGATAGACTACAATAACATCATGGGAGGTGTCAACAGAGCAATGACATTCTACCCAGCAATGAGGAAACAGCAAAAGAAGTACTACAAGAAGATCTTCAGGCATCTTCTTGAGCAATGCTTGTGGAATGCCTACATTCTGCTAAATAAAAAAGAGTGACAAGCCTGTGATTCGACGTATCTTTGTGCACCACCAAACACCATCAATGGCTGTGAGTAGAGCTGGACGTCGTGCTGCTGGCGTTGTCAACCCGGAATGCCTGACTGGTCGTCGCTTCATGGACTACATCCCACCAACTGAGAAAAAGTCAGCACCTACAAGGATGTGCGTGGTTTGTTGCTCGAAGCGAGATGAAAATCAGAAAGGAACCAGGTTCCATTGTCCTGATTGTGACGTCAGACTTTGTGCAGTTGTGATTTCGTGTTTCAAACTCTATCATACCCGGGATGTCTACTAGACTTTTGTTTGGACATATTTAAGTGAGTTATTCCTAAGAATTACAGGCCTACAATATAAAACAACAAGTTTAATGCAAAACAATGGAACCATGTACCACTTTGACATTCAAAAATACTGACATAATCAGACCGTCAGGGAGGTTAAGGCTAGCTGCAAAACTATCGTTTTCCTTTTTACCAAACCTATGATAGCATAGCTTTACCATCACACAGTGTTTTATTGGCTTCCCCGGCATTTTCTTGTGAAGATTGTGTGTTTGATGGACCTGAACATTAGAGGTGGTGTCTTGCGGCAAGTAGAAAACTTGTAGAAAACTTTGACCAGGCTGGTTTTATACACTGGTTTGACTTCTACAAGTGTGTGGCACAAAGGGCTTTGAAGAAAAGCTGGCTGACAATAGTAATATCACCCTGGTTTGCTTAATTCCAAATTTGTCCTCCTCAAGGGTTTCTGGTGGGAGCTGAGCAACTTGGTCTTTTCCAAAGAAGACTATATAGGCTCACACATGGATTCCTAAAACTTAGTATCTGGAAGAAAAGAGAAGACATTAGAACTGCTAAATTTTTTAATTTTACATACAGATAAACTTAATCATTAGAGCTACATCTGTTAAGCCCCATATACACTATCAGATTATCTGCAGACTTTTGTCTTCAGATTTACCAAAACCATGTAGTGCAAGGGCCTGCCTGATTGCATACAAATTGAAAATCTTAAGGTTTGACCTCATATTATATGGTTTTGGTAAATCTGAAGACAAAAGTGTGCAGATAATCTGATAGTGTGTATGGGGCTTTACTGTTAGAATAACTCCTAAATAACCCCCCCCCCCCCCCATTAACTTGTAATTTTTGGGATAAAATTGTCTTTTTTTGGTTCTCCGTGTCAGTTGGTGGGGAGTTTTCTTCACTTCTAGTGCCTGGGATACAACAGCAAGTAAGAGGAACTCTGCCTTTTAGACAGTTATTACAAGAACAGTTGTTCCCAATTGAAGATTTACATTCACCTATTGTTCTGGTGACAAATCTGAAAATGTGTTATTCCCATAATTTTCTGTCTTGGTGACAATGCTCACTGGACCACATAGAGACAGTGAGTTTACACAAACAACAACAAAAACTTGACAGGGTATATAACACCCCCTTTCTTCCCCCCACTCTATACAAACTTAAACTATACTAAATCCTTTGGTCATCAATACTATGGCAGAGGAACACAATCAACTAGATTTTGATACAGTAATGTATTCTTTTTTTTTTATTATCTAAATATAAAAAATACCTCTATCTGAAAAGTGGAAGCTTAAAGTGAGATACACTAGCCAAACACACAAATTAGTAGTTTCAGAAATTTCTTAAAGCTTTTTTAAATACCATCCTCATGAAAGGGTTGGTATTTGCTGGCGATTGCAGCTGAAAAAAAAAATAAGGATTCATAAAAACTAAATATAGCTAAATATAATAAAAATAAAGAGGGAAACACAAACATATAGAATAGGAACTTATAATTGGAAACTCACCTGTACTACTTTATCGCTGCCAGAAATATTTTTTACACTCTCTTTGATTTTCCTGATATATTTTCTTACAGTGTTTCACTGCTTTCCTGTAGTTGGTATTTTTGCATAGACATTTTCACAATTGGAACATTGGGCATAAACAAATCACCATCAAATGTTGATGTCTGTCGCAAGATCCAGGATCCAAAGATGAGCAGTGCTAATCAAACGCAGCAGATGTCGCAACATTAGCACTGGCAAGCTTGAAGAAGAAGATTGTTTCTGTCGTGACAGGGTGGTTGGTGGTATTGCTTGTGGCTCTGAAGACAAATCTGGTGTCTGTTTAGCTATCTGTGGTTAAAACACTGTAGCTCCAAATTTCATTCTAGTTAGAGGCAGATGGACACCTCTATTGCTCGTTCTGATTAGAGATTGGGCTATGGTTTTGCTGCTCATGCCAGCATGTCTGCTATTAGAGCACTGTAGTCTGTGGATTGAAGCACACTGATGTGTTCTTCTGTATTATATAAGGCTGATTCTGCCACTCTATGGATTGCATGGAGATTCAGAGGAATGATGTTCCCCTGCAGCCTCCATAGGTGTCAGGGAGAGCAGCTGTCCGATTGTAATCCTCAGTGACCTTCCTGGATAGAGCAGGGACAGGTCAATGCTTATTAGGGACAGAGATTTAGCATCAAGGAAAAGTTCCAGTATGAGGAGTGCAAGTATAGGGATACCACGGTAAACCCCTCAAGCACCAGTCTCCAGAGCTGCTATCCCCAAAAAAAACTCTAGCTGAGTTGGCCTCCCTACCAATCAACAACCCCAACTGCAGATGCCTCTGTTACTATAATTGGTTATCAAGAATTATATTTACCAACATTTAGGGTTAATTCCAGTCATTTAGTCAACTAGTCATAATATTAATTATTTTGATTAGGATTTTAGTGTTTATTTAAATATTTGCACTTACTAGATATGTTGCTAGGCTCAATCACCTTTTTTGTTATGATGCCAAATATGAATATTTTATGTATTTGTGGCAAAGTCTTGTACAAAGTCCTCTGTATGGCAGAGCAGTGACCCATTAGTTAGGGTATTGCGAGCACAGGGACACGAGATGTGCGCATGTGCAATGGGACTGCTTCTGCCCATAATTGGTGTGAGGGGTATAATAGGATGGGTTGCTGTGCCGTATAGCCAATCCCATTATTAAGTCTGTGTGACGAAACATGTTGTGCGTTTCTATACGGCAACCATTGTGAACGTCTGACGCGGCACACTAAACTAGGAAGTGGAAATCTGAATTTTAAGAACGGGTGAGGGTGAGACAAAGTCCGCACACCTCGGGTCCACCATGACCGCTATACACCACTTTGGGCATTTAATGGAAAGTTTGCTGTGATGTTTTCTGCTTACTTTGAAGATATTGATGTGAGTGCAATGATTGAAGATTTTGTAGTGATATATTAAACTGGTTTTATGGTATTACACTATTGGAGCACTTTTTATTGTTTTCATGTGGAGAGATCCTGGTTTTCATACGGCTGGATATCGGAGTTCACTTTAACCCTTTCTGTGTGGTTTAAAAGCGTTATAATACTATTCATATATATATATTAATAAACAAACATATAAAGTGCATTTGTATGTGAAAATAAAAATATAATAACTATAATAAATTTACAGTGTAATAGTAAACAGCTGAAGTGCAACATATATATGGATAAAAATGTGGATATGGATAATACATATATATATAAAAACATAGATTTCAATAACTGAAATATGTATACAAAAAACATGCACAAAAATTTTGTGTGCACCGATGCCCATTCAATAGATGCCAAAACGTTTCATAAAATCTGATATAAAATCTGATATAGGATAAATTAATAATTTAAATGATTTAATATAAGAGCAAAGGTTGGGACATCAGTCAAAAAATGCTAATGACCATTAACCTACTGCATCTATTACTACAAGTACTACTGCACCTGTTACCGTACCCACTGCGTTGCTGCAAGTGACTCGTCTGCCCTACCACTTTCTCTAGTACAAGATCTGTTATCATTTCTTGGTCTCTGCGTGTGCCGTTACCATGTCAGATAGAAGGTGAGTGTTACAGCACTGTACAAAGCCCAACGCTTCCACGTATGAGGCACAAGTATACCTCTGGCTCCTGTTGTGCACTGCTTAGTACATGAGCAACCAAATGCCAGGCTTTTGGGCTTTCATTTGGAAGTGAAGCACTATATGACTTTTTAAATCATCACTCTTACTTTGCATGCCTTTAACTTACAGATCGACTTTAACAATGCTTTATTATCTCTTTTTTATGCTAAGACTAATTTTTGGAAAGTATACAAACATCACTTGTGGACATTAAGGCCATGGTTACATGGTTTACATGGTTTAAATCAAATTGATTGCACCGTTAATGGGCAGACTGAATGTACCAAGTTGATTGATCAATCAGCTTGGGTACCACCAGCTTGACAGATTTTCTCACAATTATCACTAGCGGCTGCTATAGCAGCTAGCAATAATCACTGTCTTCTCCTGGCGGGGATGGCTTCCCCTGTGCTCCCCCGCCAGGAGCAGACAATGGCTCAGTAGGAGGGATTCCCCCATCAGCACTGTCTGTATTGATGGGGAATCATGCTAATTTCTTTCCTGCAACCTCTGGTTGCAGGAAAGAAATTTGCACCATGTATGGCTGGTCTAAGCCTTATGCTGGTCATACACTTGCAACCAGGAAAGAAATTAGCTTGATTCCCCCATCAACACAGACAATGTTGATGTGGGAATCCCTCCTGCTGGGTCATTGTCTTCTCCGCCGGGAGAAGACAGTGAATATTACTAGTGGCTATAGCAGCCACTAGCGATATTTGCAGGTAAAACCCGGCATGCTGGTTGTACCCAAGTTGAACCATTGATCAACTTGGTACATTCAACCTTCCTGTACAGGGTTTGAATCATCGGCCATTTTCTGCTCAACTGGCTGAGATTTGAATTGTGTATGGCCTGCCTTTAAGCACCTACAGTGGCCCACTTGTAAAATGCCTATGTCTCTGTATCCAGGTGATGTTATAGTTATGCAATTTATTCTGTATTAGTATTCCTTGTCTCTTATTTGCTCTATTTTCGCTCTATTATCTCCCCCTTTACCACTATCACCACCAATCTCTGTATTGACTCCCTATCTTTGCCCTTGGCTCGATTTCACTTGTTCCCACATTTATGCTACTAGTTGCTAAAGAATTTCATAGAATTTTATTGTCCTCCGCCTTCCAAAACACTGTCTCCAGACCGTCTACACCCCCCCCCCCCCCACACACACACACACACCATTGTACCTGCCCCAGCTCATTGGCCTTCAGAAGGCCAGATGCCTGATGTCTGTCTGTAATATCTTTATGTAGTCCTTAAATCACAGAAGCACTGGGCTTCTGAGGGAAACCAAGAATGGGGAATTAAAACAATGTTCTAATATTAAACAATTGCAATCAATAGCAATGGGAATGTGTTCGATCGTTTTGCTTGTTATTTGACAATCACATTGAAAAATGTCCTGCATTTACAGGAACCATGACCACATTTTCATTTTAGCTAAGATATACTAGTAATACCTATACATACCAGTATTCTATTGATGTTGAACATTGATCTGAGCTACAGTATATAACAGTCACCCTCTGGTCCTGCACATCTAATATTATTTATTGTACATACATTTCTTATAAGATTATTATCTTTATATTCTTCACCCCCGCCCTCTACTTTCTGCATTCTATTTTCCTACAAAACTAAATAAATATTTAATGTAAAAAATAAACACACTTCTATATACCTAGAAATCTACAGCTATAGTATAAGCAGTAAGGTTCAACTGTCTACTGCATATTAATTAAATTAATGCATAGGGGAAACAAACAAAATTAAAGCACAGGACCACCTACCAACACACCTTGGGAGAGGCGAACTCCACACACGCCGTCTACCTCCCAGACAGGTGATGCGAGATGCTCCTTCCAAACGGTATCCAGGAAAACAGGAAAATGTCAGCGAGTCACCAACCCCAAACTGAAGACCCTTTCTGATGCTGTAAGCTGGGACCTCAGGTTCATCACATGGCTCCAGATCATATTCTACAACAGCAACAAAATAAAGATATTATTAATTACACAATGTCTGTGTTAGACACTATTTTAGGTACAACTGCAGACACCCAGCAATTTATGCTATTTTACACACTAAAGGGGAGATTTACTAAACCTGGAGGGTGCAAAATGAGGTGCAGTTCTGCATAGAAACCAATCAGCTTCTAACTTCAGCTTGTTCAATTAGGCTTTGGCAATAAATCAGTGGTGTATTTAGGTTTTCTTTTGCCCTAGGCCTGACTAAACTCCTGCACCCCCTAATTTAAATACCACCCGTTCCTGTCAATGCCAAACCCCTTCCTGTTTAAGACCCACCCTGCCATATGTGCCTCATCAGTGCCCATCAATGCAGCCTATCAGTGCCCATCAATGCAGCCGATCAGTGCCCATCAATGCAGCCTATCAGTGCATATCAATGCAGCCGATCAGTGCAGCCTATCAGTGCGCATCAGTGCAGCATCATTAGTGCAGCGTATCAGTGCCCATCAGTGCCGCCCCAGATGTACTGACTCATCAGTGCCCATTAGTGCAGCCAATCAGTGCCTATTAATGCAGCCTGGTCAGTGCCCATCTATGCAGCCTCACCAGTGCCCATCCATGCAGCCTGATCAAGCGTGAACTGTACAATAAACATAGATAAACGCGGACAGCTGCAGCATGGCACTCACCCTTAGCATCGCTCTTAGCTTCGGATATCATAGAGATACAGGAGGAGAACAACACACTGGCTGCACAATGAGAATTACTATGACTGTTTCCTGGGAAGTTTCAGGCCTGGAACTTCTCCTCGTCTTCCTCTCTCCTACAACACCCGAGCCAGGAGGAAGTTAGGATGCTGTGGAGGAGGGTAGGTGGAGCATTAGGCTCCGCCTCCATTAGTTGCATTAAGTGTGGCCAGTCTGGCTACTTCAACGGAAATTCATTGGGGACTGTTTAATGCGGAGGCGGGACACGGGATGAGGCTCTTTATTGTGCAGGTGGCTTTTTTCTTACCCCCATGCAAAGTGTCGGCCTAGGCCAAGACAAAGGGCTGCAATAAATCCTGGAAGCTGATTGGTTTCTATGCAAAACTGTACTAGACTTTACACCTTCCACTTAGTAAATAACCCCCACTGTGTACATTTCTTGTGGTCACTTCATTGTTTTATCTGTAAGGTGTATATTTCTATTCACTCCAATCAGGCTGTCTCTGGAAAGAGAAGTCCCAGCTATTTTCTGTTGTTTGACTGACTGAGAAACTGTAGGCGCAGAGTTGTGTTAATTAGTAACACTTCAAATAAAGTACACAAACTATTTAATGTAAGACTCTCTAAAAAGAATTGATCATGAACTTTTAAAGTGTATCTAAACTCAAGAACAAAAGTTAATTATATTGCAGCCTACCAGTCTATATACAGTATGTGGTGGCTGCATTTGTTTTCTTTTTTCAAAATAAATTTTGTGCAAGCACAGAAAAATACGAGGCAATCCTGTGAAAAACCTTGCATCCTTGTAACTCCCTGTGCACTGAACTGAAATCTCAGACAATGTGATCAGCTATCTCAGCTCCCTCTGTTAACTACAGAGTAACCCCCCCCCTTAATTTCATATGTTATGGAGTTGAGGAAAGCAGTAGCCTAAACAATGAGAACTAATGCAGCCACCACATTTAAAGTGGTTCTAAAATTAAAATGGTTTTCAACTTAATGCATTCCCTGCATTAAGGTAAAAAATGTTTTACCACTTGTTGTGCCCCTCCTCCTCCCTAATTACTTACCCAAGATCTCCCTTGAACCAGCACTGTGCCTACCTGTAGCGGCTCTCTCCTCTCTTCCTGCTCTCACAGGAGATGCATGCAGCAGCTGGAGCCATTGGCCCTTTGCTGCTGTCCCCCAAATCTTGTGATCCTGTGATTAGGGAGAAAGGGGCAGGGCTGAACCACGCTGTGGGTGTCTATGGACACACACAGTGCAGTTCATGGGTGCTCCTGTACGTGTTCCCCCATAGCATCCGGCTTGCTATGGAGACACACGCAGGAGAGGAGAAGACAGTGCTGGTGGGGGACCCAAGAGAGGAAAAAGGGACTGCTCTGTGCAATGTCATTGCACAGAGCAGGTAACTATGACATGTTTATTATTTAAATTTTTAAAAAAAGACTTTACAACTGCTTTAAAGACTGGTAAGCTGCAACATATTACATTTGTTTTTTTTATTTTTTTTATTTAGATACACTTAATGAATCCCTATTAAAGATTTAAGATGTGGTTGTGTATTGCCAAATGAAAGAGGTCTTCATAGGACTGCTTGCAACTGTCTCAAGGGGCAATTCATCTGGTAAAACCAAAGCATTTAGCAAGGGTAAGTATTAGCCACCAGCATAACTACTGCACATTACATAAACTTTATCTTTGCAGGAAAGTTTGTTCTAGTCGGAATGATCTATTTAACAACATGCAGAAGGTAATGTCTATTATTTGTGTGCTAGGTTTTTACATGCATTTTCCAGCTGAGTAGATTGTAATCTATTTAGCATAGAGAATGTACATTGCTATGAAGCAGTGATCACTGTCAGCTCTATACAATAAATTATACATAGCAACTGACAGGGCCACATGATTTGAGAAGAGGATACATTGTCTACAGAGCAGCGGTGTTACACACACAGCCTCTGGCAGAACATTTGTACCCGTCACTAAGAAATTAAGTATGAACATCAAGGAAGGATGAGACCGGAAGAGCCGATTGGAGGTCTTGCCTTCTCACTCACTGAGCTCATTAAATCAGGATGGCACAGTCTGCCGTGGCTAACCCCTTCAATGCCAGACAAATCTAATTGCTGTGGTTTTTATGTCACTCATCGTAGCCTTAAAGAAGATGGCAGAAGGGATCTCAACAATATACTGTTCTATTTCCAGCTTTTCCCTAGAATAAATCCCCAAGTAATGCAAGAAAATGAAAATTCTGACATGCAAACCACTTTGACAGACAGTTTTCCCAAGAAATACCTTGTCAGCCTTAATGTCATACATCTACTATTCACCCTTGTACTTTACTTCCATTACTATCTAATTCCTTGAGTTCACAGAAAATCATCTGTTATTAAAGCTGAACCTCAGGCACAAACTTTCATTAATATATATTCCTCAATAGCCACAAGAATATAAATCCACTTTGTGTGCACCAAACAGCTTTGTAAACCAAGATACATATCAACAAAGCAGTGACAACATCATAGTGCTATACGAGGCCTGAGCAAAGAACATAGCTGAGGAAAGGACTCAGCAGGCTCACCTAATACAGACTGCCTGCAGAAAACTACAGGAGGGGCAGAGACAAGACCAGTCACCCAGCACAGAGAGGGAGCAACTTTGACTAGTCTTTATTATTAGTATTATCTATTACAGGAAGCTCCTGCACATGCAGAATTACTAAACAGGTCTTGAAGAAATACACAAAGCACAACAAGTAAAAATACCCATGACTCTTACATTTAGATAATATTTACTTTTCCTAGAGTTCAGATTTAGGCCCCATTCACATCTCATGTAGCGTAAATGCGCCTTCCCACTTGAAATTTTCTTAGCTTGATTTACAAGCATTTCTGTTTGTCACGCATATTAGGCAGCCTATCCACTGGATTTAAAATAAAAATGTGTTTTGCATTCATATATGTTCTCCAGGGCAGTGCCCCCCCTCCCCCAAAGCTATTGGTTTCGATATCCCCTCGCCCATTAGCCCAAAAAATTGGCATTTTTAATTTGGCAATTTTGTCTCCCATTGATTTCAGTGGGGTTTGGGTTCAGCACCCGAACTCCTTTGAGGATCGCTGAGCCCTGCTCAAACCAAACCCGGGGCAGTTTTGCATATCCCTAGCTGGAGCTAGTAACAAGTCTTCCTGAAGGTAAGACAGTTGACATACATTAATTGTATGTATATATTTTTTAACTGCATTTCATTTGTAAGCATGTATCAATAAAGTAGTAAAGCAAGTACAATACCAAGAGACACACATATTCATAGCATGCCTCCTGCAAGTTTTAGTGCAAAACCCTCAAACCTCACAATCCCTGTTCATACAGTTCTACTGCTGTTTTTTCATGTTTTATTTCTTTCACGTTCAGTAAGATTGAAAAGAAAAATGAAACATGTTGAAATGAAGCCATTGCCCTATTCATGTTTTTGAACAGCCAAATTGTCATTGCATCATTTTGACCTATACTATATGGCTGTTTTTCACAGAAGAATCCTAATTTGTGCCTCATGACACACTTCAATACTCATCTTGACCTCTGTATGCTGTCTAAACACACAATACCATTGATGTGCTTTATAATATACAGTATGTGAAAAAAAAAATAAGCAGGACGTGATGAAAGTGAAATATATGTATTTAAATATTAACTTAAAGTTTAAGCTTAGTTTAAGACAAACAGCTAAATGCACTAACCAAATACATCAATGCAAAAGGCTTTAGGTTTTAAAAGACTCGTAATTTGCTTTTACAGGTCTAATGATCCAGATACCTTAGCCATGGCACCATATGTCTAGACTTCCTTGCAGGCTACAATAAATCCAAACAATACAGTCTGGTCCAAGACCTACCCCAATTTGAAAGTGACTATTGATGCGCATTAGCATACTGAAGGATCATCCCTGCAAATGATTAGGACCCTGATTTATTCATCATGCAGCCCTTTTCTTTTTACCAATTTGAGTGGCGCTTTTCAAATAATTACATCAGCTGGAATCAAGACTGATGTAATAATGTGTGCTAGCTGTATTTAAAAAAATACAATTACTTTTTTATAAGTACCTACTGGCTTAATTTGCTGTAAATTTTCAAATCTCTTATCGTTCAGTTAAAGGAATTTGTCAAATGAATAAACATATGAACTCAATGGATGTTTTTGACTTTTGTGCGAAGCCAGGCCAAATTGCCCACATTAGGAACAAGGAGACCATTATCGATAATAGTTCATTTTAAATGAGTAGCGTCAACGTCTTTTATTGCAAAAGCTTTTAATTTTTTCAATTATTTGAAATATCAACAAAAACAGAAACAGTTCAATGATTAGGCATTGTTTAATAAAACAATTGGACCTTCCTCGTAGATCATATACCACCCAATAACTAGGCAGCTGTGTACTCATATATATTCCTTTTTTTTTATTCATGTCTCTGACAGACTCTCTGAATGACCCTATGGACCATTAAACTATTGAATACAATTTAGCCTATGTACTAATAAACTTACAAAAACAAATTAAATGAATCACATTCAATAGATGTGGATATAGCAAATCGATACATCCTGCTTCTGGTTAGCATTTTTTACTTTGTCTGACATGATCAAAATGAATCACTAACGTCAATGGTGTGAGTGCAGGCATACCCCACTTTTAAGTACACAATGGGGTTTATTTACTAAAGCCGGAAAGTGCAAAATCAGGCTCACTTCTACATAGAAACCAATAAGCTTCTAACCTCAGCTTGTTCAATTAGGCTTTGGTAATAAAACCTGGAAGCTCATTGGTTTCTATGCAGAAGTGAGCCTGATTTTGCACTTTCCAGCTTTAGCAAATAAATCCCATTGTGTACTTAAAAGTGGGGTATGCCTGTAATAAATAAACAGAGTATGCTTAAACGTATGGTTGGATAAACGTGTAAGGAGATACAATATTTCCTTATATACATGTGTTGTGTACTAATCATTTATCGTATACCCTGAAAAAGCAATTGCAATCTCCCCATGCAATGCTCAGGTACCGCCAATAAATGAACCTTAATTAGACTACTGTTCACCATGTGATCACTGCTCTTCAAAAGTGTGCAGTACAATTCAATTTAAAGATCCCTTAAAGTGAACAAGTCATATCCACAAAACGGTCAAATAACAGGGCTTCTGTGGCCAGTAGAGACTCTGACATTAGCCTGCTGAATGACATGTGGCAGAGCAGAGTGCTAGGTGAAGGCAAGGCTTAATTTTGATTCTGATAGAAGTAGTCTTCTATCTTGTAGTCAGCCTGGATTTTGGATTTTGAGTTTTCCCCTGGAGCAATGGAATTGATCTGAAGGCACTTATATGTACATGTAGATACTTTACTAGTAATCTTAGGGTAAACACCTTGGTGGACATAGCCAGTTCACTTTAATTTAGTGTATACTCTACAAAAGAAAAATAAGACTGTATAGTTACTCCAATGGGATATCATACATAATGTACCTTCATTATAAATTAATGTTTAAATACAGTACTTGAAAGGTTTATTTAACACCACTGTGAAAGGTTTATAAAACATTGCTACATTTTCAAAATTTATTGCACTGTTGTTAACATTTTAAGTAGTGTATTTAAAGACTGATTTATAGCAAAGGTTAACTTTGATTGATACCCTTTTGGGGTATCTATTCTTTCTTTTGTGGAACAAATTGTTCTTTTTTAGTTTCCTGCCCACACCTATTAATAATGAGATAGTGAATGCAAGCAATATATTACATGGGTAATTTAAGTGTATCAACTGCAGTTGACCTAAGGGGCCACCACCATCACCAGGGCCAAATGCAAATGGTTTGTTATATTTGTTTAAAATTAGGCATATGTTGTGTATGACAGACAGTGGGGGTTATTTACGAAAGGCAAATCTACTTTGCATTACAAGTGCAAAGTATACTTGAAAGTGCACTTGGAACTGCAGTCGCTGTAAATCTGACGGGTAGGTCTGAAATGAGGGGAAGCTCTGCTGATTTTATTATCCAATCATGTGCAAGCAAAAATGCTGTTTTTTATTTTCCTTGAATGTCCCCCTCGGATCTACAGCGACTGCACTTCCAAGTGCACTTTCAGTGCAATTTCAAGGGCACTTTGCACTTATAGTGCAAAGTTGATTTGCCTTTATTAAATAACCCCCACTGCGTTATGTCAGCCATGATAAGCAGATACTGCAGGGTAGCTTATACTAGTAATGTCGACCCATTATGGATTTTAAATAAGATGGAATAAAATGATGTTATATGTTTTAATGATTGTGTTCTTATTCTGTGCCAGTAAAGAATGATTAACATTTTCCTTTTTCATCTTTTACATAGGTGGCATATAGGTGGTACTATGGTACTATAGTCTGCTTTACTTTCTCAACACACTTTTAATAAATATAATTCCTTAAAACCTAATGATATAGACAGATTTATATGATTTGTACAGATGTAACATGAATTTTAACCTAATCTTTCATCAACATTTCATAAGAAATATCTACTACCCTACCACTGATATTACTGTTTTCAATGGCAAGCCAGAGGGAGAAGAGATTCCATAAAGAATATATGATACAATATAAGATTTCTCAGACTATAACATTGATTTGACAATTTATGTTAACACTTCAACAAGACTGATTGCTGGTACAGTTTTTTACAAGCCAAAAGTAACTTTGTGATCAATTCGAAAGGCAGCATGACAAAACATGCAGTTGATTAAATACCTTCATAAACAGGCTTTCAAATCCCAGCTACATAAAACAAAAATGTAACCAAATCCTGTAGGCATTAAATCGATGTTTGTTTATCAACAACAATGATTAATTAGTGTTCAATTTTGTCTATCAATACTTGCGAAAAAAACAAGATATCTTACCAGAGAAAGTAACATTAAATCCTTCATAAGACATAGAGAAGTCTGAAATGAAGCGGAGTTGAGCTGTAAAGTTCCCATACAACCCAGCGCTGATAGGAGCCGGTAATCTAGATCCTGTAAGACGCTTTAGTGGCTGAGTAAAACTACCATTTTCTGTGATGAGAAGAAAATCATGGCCACTTTCCAAGTGAAAAGTGTGAAATGTAAAAAACACACCTAAAAAAAAAGACAATTGTTTAATACAATGACCAAGAAATAATACAGTATGTATAATAGGTATAACTGACATATTGACATAGATCAGGGGTCAACAAACTTTCTAAACATAGGGCTGGTTTGCTGTCCTTCATACTTTAGGATGGCAGGACTAGGGCCAGTAGGAGTAGAAAATGTCCCGATGTCCAGTTGGAGTATACAATTCCCTATATTTGGTGTCAGTGGGAGGACTGGTGCCCCATCGTTGGTGCCAATAAAAGGAATTGTGCCCCATTGTTGGTGTCAGTGGAAGGAATTGTGCCCCATCATTGGTGTCAGTGGGATGACTAGTGCCCCATGTTGGTGTCTGTGGGAGGAATTGTGCCCCATTGTTGGTGTCTGTGGGAGGAATTGTGCCCTTTCATTTGTGTCAGTGGTAGGAAATTAGCTCTTTCTTTGGTGTCAGTGGGAGAAATTATGCCCTATTGTTGGTGTCAGTGGATGGGATAGTGCCCCAATGGCTGGATAAAGGCAAGCAAAGGGCCACATGGCCCCAGGGCTGCAGTTTGGAGACCACTGACATAGATGAGTCTTATTGTTGTTTACCTGGGGGATCCATGCTCTTCAATCAGAAACCAAACTCAAGCTTAGGTTCACTAAGTGAGATGAGTTTAAAAGTGGGAGTTGGGGTACTCAAAAGGTATACATGTATATATACACAATGCATAACAAAGTGCAGCACATAAAAAGTGATATTCAAAGGTAAATGTATCAATGTCTAGGTATACGCAATTCCAGATATTACCCAGTTCTTCTCTTTTTTATACATTTTACAAGTCAGCTGGAATAACAAGCAGCACCCCAACTTCCTGTCATACGACCTGAAGCCAGCATGTCAGGTCCCTGGTAAAATATCTGCAGCATCTTTGCCTTGTGGATACTAAAAACAGTCATGACTTCAATAACTTCTGCTGAAGACTATGTTGACATAGTACCCCAGTGTACTGCCATTATGGCTCTATAGCATGTAATCCATAACAGCTGTTTTACACTTCTGGATCCCCCCCCCCCACCAAGTATCTGTGAATAAGACCAAGATTATGTGCTTAGGTTTGCATTAAACATTTTATGAGAGGTCACCAAAGAAAAGAACCTTGCATCAGAGTTGGAGGGCATAATTATGTAAATTACACAAATTTAAATGCTCATGATTCAGAGATCTTCAATGTACCCATACCCAGGCTCGTTGTAGAAAAAATCTTCACAGACATCCAGAAAGATAACAACTAATTCTAGCTCTGCACAAAAACAACAGGCAGGAAGCATTAAGGTATTGGCACATGGAGAGTACAGATATCTGGATTGGGAATACTGAGGTAAGGGTCATTTTTAATATTGAATTATTTCTACAGCCCAACCTAGAAATCTTTTCACTCAGGACTTCTTCTAGGACCCTTAGCAAATGAATAATGCTCACACTTTCACATAATAAATGCTTTTTCCTGCTTGGCATTTCAATAAGTCCTTCAAGATAATACTGTATTTTATGTATATATTCTGAAATGTATATATATGTTTAGTAGGTGTTCTCATTTCTGAAATGGTATCATCCACATATGGCTATTACATGAAGACAAAAAAAAAATGTTTTGTTCTGATTCTCTCAAAGTTAACCAGCAACTTAGCCATAACGTAGTGATTAATGGTTACGTTAGCCGGAACTTTGAACATTTATGATTTAGCAGTAAAATACAGCACACTATTAGTCAAAAAGAGACCTCCCCAACTTATTCAAATGGGCACTTTAGACCAAGATTAGAAACTAGCAACTATTACCTTTCCCATGTGATGTTTCTATAGTCCATGTGCAATTCAGGTTATTGGGGTAAAAGTCAGGAAACCCTGGTGATAAGATGGTTCCACTTGAGCCATAGATGTATCCTCCACAAAGAGCTGCAGAAAGAATGACATAAAAAAATAACTAATAATGCAACAGGAACCTTACAGGAAACCAGGCAAGCATGTCATAACCTCTTGTTTCTAAATATCATCTTTCATTTAAATATCACTAAAACAATACCCGTATTTATCGGCATATAACACACACAGGCGTGTAACACGCACCTTCATTTTAGGAGGGAAGTTTCAGGAAAAAAACAAAAATGTTAAATAAAGAACTTTGAGGCAAAATAAAGGTCAGTGCCCATGAATGCAGCCTCGCCATTGCCCATCTGCAGCCTCACCATTGCCCATCTGCAGCCTGATCAATGCCATCTGCACCCTGATCAATGCCATCTGCAGCCTCACAATTGCCCATCAATGCAGCTTGATCAATGCCCATCTGCAGCCTCACCATTGCCATGAATGCAGCCTGATCAAATGCCCATCTACAGCCTGACAATTGGCCATCAATGCAGCTTGATCAAAGCCCATCTGCAGCCTGATCAATGCCCATATGCAGCCTCACCTCAGATTACTGCTACCTCGGAGGGGACAGGGAGGGGGGCAGGATGCGCACCGTCAGATTACATACATCAAGAATCTCCTATTTACTCGCCAGCCTCTTTAATACAAAGTCCTGCCTTCTGGACCGGCTTCTATGATAGACAGAACACTGATCCAATACCAGCCCAGGAGATGGGACTTCCTATTACAGAGGCCGCTGAGTAAACAGGAGACTCTCGCTGTATGTAATCTGACGGCGCTTGTCCGCCCCCCCTCCCCGTTCCCTCCTAGGCAGCCCAAATTGCAGTATCGGCGTATAACATGCTACAGTAATTAAAAACAAAAGTATATTTTGACTTTAACTCTTGCTGGAGGTTTATGTTAAATGTTGTGAAAACTAACCTGTTACTTGATAAAATGTTTTAAGCGAAAAAAGTAAATGCATTACTAGTCTTATCATTGGAACATACTCTACATGAAATAATACAATTTCAAAATCATAAGCCCGAATTTTCTTTTTTGAGAAGCTTTCAAACCTATTTAGTGATTGGTGTTTAGTGAAAGATTACTAAATTCATATTGTAGGGGATTATCCTACCTGCTATGACCTTGCTGCTGAACATACCTGTATGTCCTGTTTGCTGTCTTACAAGTACACGAGTGCATTCATGCTAAGCTCTGCATAGTGTTGCATGTATGTGTGCACCCTGTGATTCGCACATGTGCAACATCACCCCACTAAAACTTTACTGACAGAAACCAGCTTGCCCGTTACACAACTCACTTCTTATGCCACGTACACACGGTCAGAATTTCCGACAGAAAAAGTCTGATGGGAGCTTTTCATCATATATTCCAACTGTGTGTATGCCCCATCAGCCTTTTTCCTTTCGATAATTTAGACGGACTTAGATCATGTTCTATATTTTTCTATCGGAAAAATCTTCAGAGTTTATTCCGACGGGAAAACTGGTCGTGTGTACATTGCTTTTCTCTGTGGGTGTACCTTTATAACTAACCATTTAGTTGCCTAATTTGTCTGGATTCTGAACATTTATATGTTCAGCTCTGTTTTTGGGTTTTATTGAGATTCTGACACTCCTTGGCTGACCTCTGGCTTTTTTTTCAGCTTCTCCTTGTTGCTATTATTACTTCCAGCTCTCCTAGGTACTATAATCAGGTGTATAGATCCTGTGGTCATCCGAGAACTGGTGCAGCAGTGAGCAGTGCACCGTTAGTATGATGTCAGCTTTTATAGATGAAGAATGTCACTTGAGTAGGCAATCATTTTGGAACCATAGTGGCAATTATCACAAGTGTAATATATATATATAAATATAAGGGATAGTATAACAACCAACTTGTAAGTCTAATTTTAAGTTAGGGACATTTTTAGGCATAAACCTACCTGGTTAAAATTTGCAGATGTTGACAAAAGTTATCAAATTTTGCAAATTAATTAATACAGAACTTAACTCTCTCAATCAACATTAACTATTTTGAATCCTTATGCTGCTAGCATCAGTAAATGGATAGCAAGGTATATCATAGTTACTTGTTTTAAACAGTTTTTTACATGTATTCGGTTCCGTCCGGGTTTCCAGGCCCAGCCAAATGATGTCATACATCCCAAGAGTCTTCATGGTATTTGTTATTATTTCATCTGTAGGATGGGGAGGATGGTCTTTCTGAGCTAAGTGCACCATCCTGCCTGTATTCCTGAGCTAAGGGCAGATGGATTCCAGGAAGTGAATACTATATGAATCAACTTCCCTCACTGAACATGGCCACAGCCAGGACTGCTAAGGGGGTGTTTTTTTAAAGTGATTACTCCCTCATATTACTTAACAAAATATGAGACATGAATGAATGAGTGCGTTAACTTTGACTAATAAAAATGAATTAAATATTCGGCTTGTGGGGCTCAAAGGCAGATTAGCTCTACTTTAAATTAGCAACTACAACACACTATTTTTGTTGCAATTAACAGCTTCCCGACCGCCTCACGCCGATGTACGTCGGCAGAATGGCACGGCTAGGCAAAACCACGTACAGATACGTGGCCCTTTAATTGCCTAGCCATGTGTCACGCGCGCGTCGCCGGCAGCGCGCTCGCGACCCGGTCGGGAGCTCCGTGACCACGGCCGCGGGACCAGCGGACCCGATCGCCACTGGTGTCCCGCGATCGGGTCACAGAGCTGAAGAATGGGGAGAGGTCTGTGTAAACAAACCTCTCCCCGCGCTTCCTACACTGCCTGTCATTAATCGGCTGTTCCCTGTCATCGGGAAAGCAGATCAATGACGTCAGACGTCAGCCCCGCCCCCTAATGTTAAAAAAAACACACACGTCACAGCCCATAACCCCTCCCCTCCCCCTAGTGGTTAACTCTTTCACTGCCAGTGTCATTTATACAGGAATCAATGCATTTAAATAGCATTGATTGCTGTTTAAATGACAATGGTCCCAAAAATGTGTCAAAAATGTCCGATGTGTCCGCCATAATGTCGCAGTCACAATAAAAATCGCTGATCGCCGCCATTACTAGTAAAAAAAAATATTAATAAAAATGCTATAAAACTATCCCCTCACCAATCAATAATCGCTAATTGCGATTTTTTTTTTTACCAAAAATATGTAGAAGAATACGCATCGGCCTAAACTGAGGAAAAAAAAAATTTTTATATATTTTTTGGGGATATTTATTATAGCAAAAAGCAAAAAATATTGCATTTTTTTCAAAATTGTCACTCTATTTTTGTTTATAGCGAAAAAACTAAAAACCGCAGGGGCGATCAAATACCACCAAAAGAAAGCTCTATTTGTGGGAAAAAAAGGACGCCAATTTTGTTTGGGAGCTACCTTTGCACGACAGCGCAATTGTCAGTTAAAGCGACGCAGTGCCGAATCGCAAAAAGAGGCCTGGTCCTTTGGCTGCAAATTGGTCCGGGGCTGAAGTGGTTAACAAGCAGTGAAAGATACTGTGCTTTTACTAAAGGTGTCTACATTATATGGCTATAAAAATGTTACACATAGGGAATGTTTTGATGGGTTTTAATGGGGAAATGCAGTGTGCGTTTGGCATTCGTTGGTGATGTTTCTGAGATTATACCGAATTCATTGGGGGTGCAGCTGACTGGCATTTGACCTACTTTAGCTGATTTTGCATTCACATGCACTTGAATGGGGCGAGATTCAGTTCTCAAGTGAACAAAAGCCCAATGACACATGGAGACAGACATTGCTGATACCTCTGTTGTATTAGCTGGCTGCCTGGCTATTAAGCTAATTCGATGCTTTGAATCACGAACCTGGAACACATATGCAGATAAGGAGTCCTGACTTTCTTCCGACTTTCTTCCAAATTTCCTACTTTCCAACTTTCTGTGTTAGTGACTTAGAAAGCTTTGCAACATGTTAGCAAAACAACCAAAAAATTAGCATTTTCAGAATGAGTTCAGTAGTAGAAACCCCCATGTTTCATCTAATTTAGATTGAATTTAAGCATTGTTAATAAACTAGGGAGGAGGAGGGTGTTGCCACTACCGTTTACTCCTGGAAAGATAAATGACAGAAGCAGTAGTCAGGACAACATAGGGCCTGCATCATCAGAAAAAAAAAAGAAATAAGTTATCTGGAACTTACACCGTGGCCCACCTCTATCCCAGGTTATACATATAAAGACAAAAAAGAGTGGTCATGGGACTTTAAATGAGGTGGGTCACAGACTAGGCACAACTAGGATACAATGGATAATTTATTAAAAATTCATGATATACAAAAATACGTCCAAAAATGAAATATATCTATGCAAAAAGTCATAAAAACATTAGCAGTAAAAAGATCCATATATAATAAGACACTATACGTATATAATAATCATGAAGATATCACAAGAAAATGCACAATTGGTCCCTAAATGAATAAATGTATTGTAGCATCTATGGATCTCTATGCGTTTCGTGGATCTCACTAGGGTCCACTCATCAGGAGTTTGATGCAGCAGTTCATCTATGATTTATTTTTTATATATAATATATAGCAGCCTCGGCATTGCATTGTCAGGGTGATGTCTTCCATCTGATGACTTAAGGCGGCCTCTTTTGACCTGTCTCCGATGTGCGCACCGGGTGCAGGATGAATTCACGGCCCTCCACCTGCGGCGTATGCATGATGTTGGCGGGATCCACCCACCGCTGTGGGGATATATCAGCCTGGGTTAGTCATGACCTCCATTTGCACACTGCTCCTTGTGGAGGTAGTCATGTGGATGATATTCAGAACTTGCTACCTATTCACAGGTATTACCCTGCAAAGTTATTTTAATTTTCCCCTTTTTGCTTGTTTGTTTCACTTTTGTTTTGTTTTACCCTCTCCTCAGTCTTTCCACTCAGCTTTACACTATTGTGTGATATTCAACTATGGATTGGTGTTCTCTCTGTACTCCCCATTCCACTATTCACGGGTTCACATAGGTGTTCACTTTCCACTTTGATTGATCACCATTGTATCTGTATCCACTGCACACTATACCAGACCCATTTATTCATTTTTTTGTTTTACTTTACACTGAAAGACATTTTTTCTCCTTAGAATCATCTGGTTTACTGTGTTCATACACCCTAATTACCGCACCTGGGGTCTTGTTCTTGTTTCCCCCTGGCTGCTTTCTCCATTGGCTATTTTAGGTGGTTTATCCTTGCCTCAACCCTGTGGGAGATTATTTTTCTTGGTGCCTCCCTCTCCTCCCCGATGCTGGGCCCACTAATTGATTTGATGTGTAAGTAGTAAGGCATTTATTTATCAATTTATTATTTTTTTATCTATTTTTTATCCATTTATCCATTTTTAATTTATTATTTTTTTTATTATTATTTTTTATTATTTTTGAGACTATTATATATAAAGAAAAAAATCATAGATTAATTGCTGCATCTAACTCCTGATGAGTGGACCCTAGTGAGATCCACAAAACGCGTAGAGATTCATAGATGCTAGAATACATTTACTAATTTACAGACCAATTGTGCATTTTGTTGTGATATCTTCATGATTATATTATATACGTATAGTGTCTATTTGTATGTGGATCTTTTTACTGCTAATATATATATATATATATATATATATATATATATGACTTTTTTGCATAGATATATTGCATTTTTTGACGTATTTTTTATATCATTATTTTTTTATAAATTATCAATTGTATCCTAGTTGTGCCTAGTCTGTGATCCACCTCATTTAAAGTCCCATGACCACTCTTTTTTGTCTTTATTTGCATCATCAGCAAGTTTGGCTTCAGAACTTCCCAAGACTAAAAAAAAACATTTTAAAGTGTAATTTTACTTACTGTATCATCGACTGGAGGGAATTATTCACCAAAAATGAATCACTTTTTTGTAAAAATTATTTATATATCGGTTCATACCTTCACAGCTAGGAAGAGCTCTGCTCCACTGAAAATTTGGCTCACACTCCAATGCTTGGTCATCACTGAGTGTGTAACCTGGGTCACAGCTGAAAGTCACAAGGGCTCCCACGTAGAAATCATTGCCATGTCGTTGACCATTAACAGGGATTCCTGGATCGAGGCAGTGGTCTGACTGCAGTTTTACCGCTGTGAGAACGAGACAAGAATGTGTGTATATTTATTAATGTAAGAGTGATATGTATCACTGAACAGCAAATAGTTTAGACCCAGATTAATTCCACAGCCTGTTATATATGTATATATTCCCTGTCCAATAAAACTGATTGCACCAGGCTCACCTTAGCCTGGAGGAAAATTTTCCCCAAAGACAGGATATGCATCAACTTGACAGATGCCTATGAAGGCCACTCAATTCTTACACACACCAAAATCAGAATCAGTCAGTTGTTTTCAGCTTAAAAGAAATAAAGCTGAAGTATGATAAATCCTTATACAACAAATGAGTGACCAGGATAAATGCATAAAAAAACATTGTATATGCATAACTTTCATCTTACTAGAGGAAGTGATTTATTCCTTGTGATATTAGAAATATAAAAATATATCCCATTGTTGTTCACGTACTGCTTTGCTACTTATTTATTCTGGTCCTACTCAATATTAATGTGCTCAGAAACTAACCCAGCTAGAGTTTAAGTGCCAAAGAACCTGAAAATAGTTTTTTTTTAAACGACAGCTCCTATTTATCTATAGCTCTAGCATCAATATTTGGGTGAGCTAACTGCTATTTTTCTAAATGATATTTTCATGTATGTAATGCTGTCAAATATTTGTGGGGGTGAGTGAACAATGTTGAATAGGCATGTCCAAGGGCTACTGTGCAATCAGCTAGTGTGGGTGTTACTTGAGTTTGTCTACAGCAAAAACCCTACTGAGGACAAGGAAGAAAGAACAATACAATCTTCCATTTGCATTTCAGTGAAGATAAGCTGCAAAAAAACAACCATTCGAGAACCCTTCCTGGGTGCCAGGGTTGCTAAAGAGTCCAGAGCATGTTAGCCTAGTACAGGCATACCCCACTTTTAAGTACACAATGGGACCAGAGCAGTATGTAAATGAAAATGTACTTAAAGTGAAGCAATACCCTTTTTCACTTCTAGGGTGTAGTGGGGGTCAGGGGCTGTAATGAGGGTGTCAGGGGCACACTGGAACAGGGCGGGCTACACTCTCGGAGCTTCAGCTCCTTCTACTGCAGCTGCAAAATGTCTGTACAGTACTTGCGAGGCACTTGTGGGTATTTCCATACTCGCGGGTGTACGTAAAGTGAGTGTACTTAAAGAGGGGTATGCCTGTACTCAGTTTTTAAAAAGCCTCTCTCAAAAAAGCACACCCAATGCTATAGGACTAGTGTCAGCATGGAAGAAAATTACACACTTGTTGCTCCCTTGCCAAAAGGATACACACCAACATGCCTGGGATACCAGACTGGCAACAGTACGGGGGAATAGTAAAGCCATTTTTTTTCATATTAATATTTTTAAATACAAAAACAAAAAACAATACAAAAAAAAACAAAAATAAATCAAAAATCAGCTCTTCAATTCATGATGCTGTGTAAAAAGAGGATGAACATAGAATCATACAGGTAGTAGATGTCAGCGGGTCTCTATACTCGATCATTTTATTTTCATTGCAAAATTCAATCTCACTACTTGAGACTTAAGCTATGTGAACTGTAAACACTTTATATGTGGGAAAATATACCCTTTGTTAGGGCGTAAATTTGGGCAATGTTATGATAAGCGATATTTCCCCATTAACCACTTCAGCCCCGGAACAATTGGCAGCCAAAAGACCAGGCCCCTTTTTGCGATTCGGCACTGCGTCGCTTTAACTGACAATTGCGCGGTCGTGCGACGTGGCTCCCAAACAAAATTGGCGTCCTTTTTTTCCCACAAATATACACATTTGGTGGTATTTGATCGCCCCTGCGGTTTTTATTTTTTGCGCTATAAACAAAAATAGAGCGACAATTTTGAAAAAAATTCAATATTTTTTGCTTTTTGCTATAATAAATATCCCCAAAAAATGTATAAAAAAACATTTTTCTTCCTCAGTTTAGGCCGATACGTATTCTTCTACATATTTTTGGTAAAAAAAAAATCGCACTTAGCGATTATTAATTGGTTTGTGCAAAAGTTATAGCGTTTACAAAATAGGGGATAGTTTTATAGCATTTTTATTAATATTTTTTTTTTTTACTAGTAATGGCGGCGATCAGCGATTTTTATTGTAACTGCGATATTATGGCGGACACATCAGACATTTTTGACACATTTTTGGGACCATTGTCATTTATACAGCAATCAATGCTATTTAAATGCATTGATTCCTGTATAAATGACACTGGCAGTGAAAGAGTTAACCACTAGGGGGAGGGGAGGGGTTATGGGCTGTGACATGTGTTTTTTTTTACCATTAGGGGGCGGGGCTGACGTCTGACGTCATTGATCGGCTTTCCCTATGACAGGGAACAGCCAATCAATGACAGGCAGAGTAGGAAGCACGGGGAGAGGTTTGTTTACACAGACCTCTCCCCGTTCTTCAGCTCTGTGACCCGATCGCGGGACACCAGCGGCGATCGGGTCCGCTGGTCCCGCGGCCGTGGTCACGGAGCTCCCGACCCACGGCTAGGCTCTTAAAGGGCCACGTACCTGTACGTGGTTCTGCCTAGCCATGCCATTCTGACGACGTACATCGGCGTTAGGCGGTCGGGAAGCGGTTAAAGAGTAGTTTTTACTAGATGTTGTTGAAGTTTAGTTCAATAAAAGGTAAGAATTCTTCTGACAAATGTGTTTTTTTTTTTAAATGACATTAAGATTCACTCAGAAATCTGCAGTGCATATTACATTCCCTTCATTAATCCTCTATATGTTTACCTGTAGATTCTGTAAGAGTAAAGTGAACAAAGGCATAACGTTTCCAAATGGCACCCTTGTGTCTATCACAGCCAAAATGAACAGCAACATGGCCGCAACCATAGCACTGTAAACATTGCACATTTCTACCTTTGTACATATACCTACATGGCTCTAAACTTTCTGGTAAGTAAAAGAAAACTGATTTGGAAATACATAGCCATGCAAAACATCCATCACTACTTTATTGGAAAAATAAGAGAGAAAAATGCTCCTGCAGGGAAAGAAAGAAAAAAGTACTATTGGAAAAGGTTTCCTGGCAGCTCTCATTCAAGAGAGGGGAAGAAAGAATCCAAATTAAGAAGAAATAAAAGCAGCTTTTTATTCAATAATCCTGTCCAGAAGTCATTACTCCAGTTGTTATGGTAAAAGAAAATCAATAAAGATGATCAGACTGCAGAGTGCGGAACGGCTTCTAATAGATTTAGGTTCTCCAAACACTTTGCAGCAGCGCAGCTAACACAATGCCACCAATTTCTCTATATTTGAGGGGTGCCCTGTCCTGCCCGCTGAGCTTTTTAGATACACAAATGAACAATTCCTGCAAGACCTGCTTGCATATTCATTCTGTGCACAGGGTGGGGGGTAATTATGTTTAATCAAATACAGGCTGCTCAGCTCTTTTTATCTTCAATCAATAGTACTGCCTTGAATTCAGTAGAAATTGTAGAAATTCTTTGCCTTGCTAAGATGCAAGCATTTTATATATAACACATACAAGGCATGCAAAAAGTAGTGGCTTACTTTCATAGCGTATTTGAAAGCCGACATCAGAGTGGCTTTTGTCAGTGGTGAAGAGAAGATAAAGGAAATTGCTGGTGCTGATCAGGAACTGTGGGACCTGTGTGCCATCATACACCCCAATCAAAGGAGACGAATATGACTTTCCATCTCTTACTTCCAGGGTATCATAGTTTACCTCTGTCTTAAATCTGCATAGACACAATAAAAATAAAATAGGTTACATTTGAACTAAACACTTTTTTTATAGGTCAACTAAAATCAATGCCAATTATCCCTTACCAAATACTAAACAACCAAATGTGGTGTTACCTGTAGAATGCATCCTGTCATCAAGTGTCCAGTTTTAAGATACTACTTTTCTGCATACCGGACATATATCTCTCATGAATGTGAAGTCTACCGGAATGTTTATGATTTTAAATTAAATTGGTTAAAACTACCTGTAAAGGCTGACTGCATGCTGATATTTCATAATTTTTCACAGTTTTCTGAATATTAGTATTGGTGAAGATACAGCTGACAGCATATAGGCTAGCGTCAATCTTTTCCCATAGCTGAGCTAGAGCTATCATGGCACTTGTGTGCCAGAGGTTAGGGCAGGGGCAGCACCAAGACACAAAATTTGCAAACGATGATCATTTTTAAATTTTGTTTTTCTCTACTGGGAATGGTCTGAATTTTTTTTATGAAGTTCAGCAAATACTGTATACAGCAGGGGTCTCAAAGTACTGGCCCGCGGACCGGTTTCAAATGGCCCGCAGGCTGGGCCGATCCTAGGTGGGTGTGACATGTGGCAGTACGCAGCGGCTGGGAGCTTTCTCTCTCCGTCTTCTCTCCCCCACACGCAGCTGCAGTCCAGCACGCCCAACACAGGAAAGCAGAGCGGAGGAAGGGCCCGCCCATTGCCCCACCCACTTAGTTCTATCGAGAAGTGCCCACTATTGAATAGTGCCCGGGACGAACTGCGCATGCACCGTACGTAATACCACAACAGCTGATTTTACGATTAAGCCGTTGTGTCAGTGAGACGCCGCCTGCGCACAATAGCCGACTGAAGACATTTTTCAGTCAGATTGTGCAGAGGCATGTTCATGTAGGTGAGGGGCGGAATTTAACATGACGGGGGTGGATGTTTTCATTGATGGCCAGTGCTGATCTAACATGAAGAGGGCGCATGTTTTTATTGAAGGCCAGTGCTGATCTAACATGAAGGGGGCGGATGTTTTCAATGAAGGCTAGTGCTGATCTAACATGAAGGGGCGGATGTTTTCATTGAAGGCCAGTGCTGATCTAACATGAAGGGGGTGGATGTTTTCATTGAAGGCCAGTGCTGATCTAACATGAAGGGGGAGGATGTTTTTATTGAAGGCCATTGCTGATCTAACATGAAGGGGTGGATGTTTTCATTGAAGGCCAGTGCTGATCTAACATGAAGGGGGCGGATGTTTTCATTGAAGGCCAGTACTGATCGAACATGAAGGGGGCGGTTGTTTTCAAGGATGGCCACTGCTGCAAAGATGGGGGAAGGCTTTTAAACGTTTAGCTAGCTACATAGGCCTTCCAGTAAGAATAGCAGATAAAGATTTGTTTAGCAGATTTGTTTGAGCATCGTTGAAAATTCCGCCCCCATCTTTGCAGCACTGGCCATCAATGAAAACATTTGCGCCCTTCATGATAAATTCTGCCCTTTACCTACATGAACACTCCTTGGCAGCGCGAGGCACAATCTGACTGAAAAATGTCTTCAGTCGGCTATTGTGCGCAGGCACCGACACAACAGCTGATCGTAAAATCAGCTGTTGTGCTATTACGTATAGTTGGCACTTCTCGACAGAACACCGGCCCCATATTCAGGGTCCTGCTGCCACCTCAAGGCGGAAGATTGTGGCGTTCTCAGGGTTCCCTGACAGGAGGAGAGGACTCGGGAGGTAGAAGATCAGGCCACCAGCTGACTGCCAGGAGGAGAGGTAAGTGAGCCATCACACTGAGGCTGAGCAAAGTCCTTAGTTGCGTGACTGGGGTTGAAATTTGTGAAGAGGGGGTATTTAAGGAGTGTGTGTGTGTGGGGGGGTAGTATTTGTGGAGTGTAAGGGGGGGTATTTGTGAAGTGTAGTGTGGGGGGGTATTTGTGTGAAGTGGTGTGTGAGGGGGTGTTTGTGAAGTGTAGGGGGTAATGCTGGGTGTTAATAGTACGTCCGCTGACACCAGTGCTGGGGGTTAATAGTGCGTCCGCTGACACCAATGCTGGGGGTTAATATTGCGTCCGCTGACACCAATGCTGGGGGTTAATATTGCGTCCGCTGACACCAGTGCTAGGGGTTAATATTGCATCCGCTGGCACCAGTGCTGGGGGTTAATATTGCGTCCGCTGACACCAGTGCTGGGGGTTAATATTGCGTCCGCTGACACCAGTGCTGGGGGTTAATAGTGCATCTGCTGACACCAATGCTGGGGAAAAGGACAGTTTGCATGCGGCCCCCATTGGATGTGAAAACTTGTCCTGTGGCCCTCTTAATTAATAAGTATTTGGTAGTATTAAGGTAATTTGAGTTTGAGACCCCTGGTATACAGTGTGTCAAGGTACTGCTGAAAGGACCCTCATATTTCAAGAAACTTAAAGCCATCTCCAATTTCTTTTGCAAATGTGTATGAAGGGCAGCATTTTGTATACATAGAGCCCAACTTGCAGTTTCTTAGGTTGGGCACTGATCTTGCTTTAAGGCACAGCCCCTTTTAATCTCATGATACTGTCACAGAATGCATTCAACAACAATACCTTTTCTAAGCATTGAGACAAAAACTGTGTATAATTTAATACATTTCTCTATGCCAGGCAGAATTAAGCAATGAAACATTTTGAACCTGCAGTCCTGTTGGGAAACAGAGATGATCGAAATAAATCCTTTGGCTGTTATGCAGCCAGGGACACAAATATGCTGGATTCCAAAAAACAGATGCACTAAGCAGAAATGTAGATGTCTAGTGTTATGAACACAAGTAACATGATTTCTGGTACATCAAACATGAAAATGTATACACAAAATTATTTATTGTGCAAACACTACTCCAGCGCCAGCTCACTGAACCCAGGAAGGTGTGAAACATCAGTTTGGTGAGCTCTCTGGGTAGATTTTATTCTTGCTTCATTGCCTTTCTGTGGGTGTTGTTCTCTTGACTCTACTAACGCCTGCTCATCTTTTTAGCCTTATAAGCTGTCTTCACTTCTGTGTCATTTGCGTATTGCATACAAGTATTTGAAGATACTCTTTCCCAACATGTACTGCTGATTCATAGTTAACTATCTCCTAGTACAATCTTAGTTCCTTTCCTGAAAAGCTTTCAATACCATGTGACTTTGATTTTGCTTGGACAACCTTATGTTCCAACTCCTGCTGACAAGTTGTTTTTGCTCTTGGGCAAATTTATAGATCCTGTTCTTGACGTTGAAGATTTCTCTTGTTTCTGTGTACATAGATCCTGTATAATGGGTTCAGTGTTTGCTAAGCCTTCTAATTCACTTCCTTTCTTCTCTTTGCACTGCTATTGCTGAATTTGGCTATCTGCTATATTAGCTACACCTTACCATGTGCCTCCCGTTCTCAGTCTTCTACCCCTGGCAAATTTAGTTCACTCTCATGCTTATTCGCCTTTAGGCTGGGTTCACACCTACGCAAATTGGATGCGGATTTCCCCCGCATCCAATTTGCATAGCAGGAGAATGCACCAGATGCAGTGATCACTGGCGTGGACCCGTAACATATAGCTATATAATACCCAGCATGTGTTGCTAGCTGATAGTTCAGTTAGCACTCAGCAGTCAGTTAGCACTGACCAATGTCTGAATAGTAAAGTAGTTCCATCACCAGCCAAACACATCATATTTTTGATGACCTTGGAAGCAAATGCCCTCCTGCCCAGTCCTCCCTACATTATCAATACAAAGTTGTATTGGCTTAAAGGAGCTGTAAAGGCAGAAGGTTTTTTATCTTAATGCATTCTATGCATTAAGATAAAAAACCTTCTGTATGTAGCAGCCTACCCAGCACCCCCAATTACCACCTGACCTCCCTCTCTCTCCAGCAATGCCCACGATCCCCTCAGCCATCCAGTTCACTCTTCCTGATTGGCTGAGACAGTGCAGTGGCTATATTGGCTCCCTATATTGGCTGCTAATCAAAGTCAGTCAGCCAATCAGGGGAGAGAGGGCGTGAAGCGAGGTCGGGGCTCCATGTCTGAATGGATACACAGAGCTATGACTCAGCTTGGGTGACAACCTGTAACAAGCTGCTGTCTGAGGGGTGCTCAAAGGAGGGAGGGGCTAGGAGCAGCAAGGAGGGACTTAAGAAGAGGAGGATCTGGGCTGCTCTGTGCAAAACTAACTGCAGAGAGGAGGTAAGTATAACATGTTTGTTATTTTTTTTATTTTTTTTAGCCTTGAGCCTTTACAATCACTTTAAGTTCTCTAGTCTTTGGCAAAGCCATTAGACGGGCTATCAATACCAACCTTTAACCCTGTGCAGCTTTCTGTGGGTTTGAATCTGCAATATTTTATAAAACTAGTCATTTGTCTACACATTATTTACATTAGCTAGATCTTACATTGTGAAATATGGTGACAATCGCAGAGGAACAGTTTTAGATCAGAAAAATCTGCTTAACCTTTTTTTTACACTTACCTGGAATTATTGAGCTGACATGTTGATGCCTCATTATAAAACCTAAATGACTCTGTGCTTACATCTTTATTTAAATTGGCACATATTTTGAGCCATTTGTTCTAATAGGAAGCACCAAACTTTCCATTAGAACACAGCAATAATTAAAATAATCAATACAACTTTAAACAACATAATGCTAACATTAAGAAAAAAGATGTAGAATAAAGACACAGTAAAAAAAAAATCCAATAGGGAAAAATGTTTATCTTTTCCTCACGGACCATGAAAGATCACTCCCTCTTGTTTTTCGTTTTTCTGCTTGATCTTTTATTGATCCTCATACAAAGCCAACATGCCATTATTGTGGACAGCAGTAATTAAAGAAGTTTAAATTATGACATTTGCTTGTTAAAAAAAAAGAAAGAAAGAAAGAAAAATGCTTTGGTCTAAACTTGAGCTTAGCTTATTGAAATTAATTGGTTCCTAAAGTAGAATCAGTGTCCTATTTTTATCACCTGAGGAAAGCTGTTAAATACAGTACACTCTTGTTTAACAGAACAGGTCTTAATCAATGAGAAAATAAGGGTCCAAGAAGGGCTATTTACACTTCTTGACCTTCTCGTCAATATCAGTGCCTGACCTCACAAATACAGTTCTGGAAGAATGATCAACAAATCCCATAGACACACTCCTAAACCTTGTGAACAGCCTTCCAGAAAAGTTGAAGTTGTTATAGCTGCAAAGGGTGTGCCAACTCAATATTAAACCCTATGGACTAAGACTAGGATGCCATTAAGGATCATGTGCGTGTAAAGGCAGATGTTACAAAACTGTTGACAATATATTTTATTGTCATTTATGTTTGTAATATCCTCTTTGTGCTGTTCTAGATTGAGCACACTTTTTGCTTGTGTAATACTAAATTAAGAAATGTTCAAATACAAAACCCCTGCATTTACCATTATTTACTGTATGTATTTTGACTATAACTGTCTTAAAATGACATAAATGTATATGGGGAACATACTGTTTTGCCACATATATTGCTGTTTATTTTATTGTGGTAAAACATCCATTAACTGGTCTTGACACATTTTGCTTGCTTTGCTATTTTCAGTCTTCTGACCTTCATTTCTTCTCCACAGCACTAGTGTCTTCTGATGGCAGTCTTATAATGTCTTGCCCCCTTTGTTTGTTCTTTACTAATTATATCCCTCAATCTACTTTGGTGTGTGTTTTGGGGATATACGCAAGGGTATTATTATTCAAAGTCAGACAAATGAACGTTTCATTTTGATGAAACATTTTACAACCTTTTAGCACAAGTGGTTATTGATATGGCTTATTCTATTCTTGGGTTCTTCACTTCCTCCAGATCAGTGGTTCTCAACCCTGTCCTCAAGTACTCCCAACAGGCCATGTTTGCAGGTTTTACTTTATCTTGCACAGGTTCTTTAAAATGGTTGTAAACCCTGTACGACCACTATCTACAGGTAAGCCTATAATAGGTACCGTGAATTTCTCCAAAACTTGCACAGTTTCGGAGATATTCACTGAATTCGCATGTGCCGATGTCATCAGCACATGCACACTGAGGAAACGGCTCGCTCGTGCCATTTCTTCAGCTGCTGTGCCGTTACTGGAGTGACGTCATCGCAGCTCCGGCCAATCACAGAGCCGGAGCACGCAAACCCGTAAATAACTCCGGGATGACATATCGCCGGTCACATCGGTGTGCCGGGACCGCTGCAACTGCATCGTTCTAAGGTATGTATTTCATAATGAGCTAGTATGCACTGCATACTAGCTCATTACGCCTTTGTCTTGCAGGTTTTTTTTTTTTTTTTATCTGGATTTACAACCTCTTTATAGTCAATGGCTTGGTATTTTGGACAGCTATTTTATCTAAGAGAAATTCCCAAAACATGGCCTGTTGGGAGTACTTGAGGACAGAGTTGAGAACTACTGCTCCAAATGATGCACAATGGCAGTTAAACATGCAGCACATTTATACATTTTCATTCTATTAAACAAGCTTAAAATGAAATAGTGAAAACATGTTAAGAAACAATGAAAAGCTGTCATCCATCAAATCGACCAGATTTAACCTGGCAGTTTGCTTTTGTAAGTTTGAAGGTGAAAGAAAATATGACAAGGGTAAAACTACTTACAGGCATCTCCAATTTTATATAAGAAAGTGCTACAATATTACCAACGCTCATAGCAGCATACCTGTCAAATGTGATCTTTATGGGATATCCAGGTTGTGCTTCCAGAACCCATACACAATTTAAGGAATCCTTGTAGAAGCCAGGCCACCCAGGAGAAAGGATCATACCACTTGGAGAAGTTAAGTGACCACCACAGGGTGCTGATAATAAAACACAGACTGTCAGGTACATGTAGACCAATAATATTTCTTACTACTGTAATGTGCATATTTAATTTATTTACACATAAAACTATAATAAAGAAATAAACTCTACTCTTCGTATTGCTTAGTTAATATGTAGAATATTGCATTGACTGTATACAAACTCATCTAATAGGCATCTCATGTATATACACAAAGCATCCGCTGACCAACAAACATATGATATGAAATGACAATTTGCTGACTCAACATTTATAGATGAGAAATCTCCATGTCTTTTTATTAACAGGATTACCCTAGGATGCATATAAAGGTTAAAGATTATGAGCACAGGAGAAAATATAATTTTTGACACCTGATTTATAAAACATATTTAATTCTAAGATCATAAATTTAATATAAAACAGATTCCCATACCTTTGGGAGGTGTTCTATAAAGTATGGAGAGAACTGGGAATTATGCTAACTAGTTATAGTCATTGAAGGCAGAGGAAGTAATAGGACGTTATCAGCTAACAGGATTTCTGGCAGAATCAACAAGTGCTTTTTGCACTGATTGGATAGATTTAAAATGAGGCTTTCAATTGTATATTAACAGAGTAAAATGGAGCAGATAAGAGAAGTTTATTGTTATGGTTTATGTACACTTTAAAGCCTCGTACACACTACTGACAACTCAGGTTAAAGCTGCTGTACTAACAACCCAATGTTAGTACAAAGATCTCCCCTGCTGTGCTATTGTGCTCTGACAGGGGGACTCCCCCCCCCCCTGCGCCAGAACACTCCGGTCAGCGCTGAGAGCGCTGATAGGGAACCGGTCGTCAGACCTTTTTTGGTCACAACCATTCGACAGAAGAACCGTCGGACCGGATGCCGTACACATGGACCGACATTCGCATGACATTAATCCTTGTAGACACGGGCCGAAGTCCTACCTAAGAACAAATCTCCTTTACTGTCCAGATATTGTGCCTCTCCTTAAAGTGATTTAATTTTTAGCACTTTCAGCAGCTTATTTAAGCACTTACAGAGTTTTCAGTTTCTTCATCTTTTAATCCAGGGCCCCAGCTTGTTCCAGTTCAAGTTTGGGCCCTTATCACTGCCCTCGGTTTCCTCTTTCATGGTGACTTCTTTTTCTTGCAGCAGCGTATGAAGCCCCCCTGGTATGCACTGACTAGAGCAGTGTCACCCTTCACTGTGTATAACAATAAAAACATACAACCCCATAGCCTAGGACAGTGATGGCGAACCTTGGCACCCCAGATGTTTTGAAACTACATTTCCCATGATGCTCAACTACTCTGCAGAGTGCATGAGTATCATGGGAAATGTAGTTCTAAAACATCTGGGGTGCCGAGGTTCGCCATCACGAAGGAAGTCAAGGCACTCTCCTGCTCTCCCCTCCTCCATTGTCCAAACTAACAAACTGACTGCAGACTGCCCTGTCCAGTCCTAACTCTTTCCTGTGAAAACTGGAAGTTCAGGGAAACAGCATTAAGAGAACAAGAGCCAGCAGCATTAAAAGTTGTAAACTGCTGTAAAGTGCTGGGGTAAGAATTTTAAGATCTCATGCACACTGGATGCAATAAAAACACCAGTTGTGCTAGCTGTAGAAAGCTGTTGCTGTAGAATGAGTTTTGCAGCATTTTTGCAGTAGCGTTTTGCTTTTTAACCTCTTTTTTAGTAAAACTATACTCCTATAAAAGGCTCAAAAACGCTCATTATTGCCAGATAGCTGTGTTTTACCACATTTTATTTAGCTATTTTCAGTGTTAGAAAGTTTTTACAGCTTAAAAACTGCTCTTCAAACACAGTAGCTTTGGGGGGGGGGGGGGGGGGGGGTTCCAGCCTGAAGCTGCCTCTGCCAAAAAACACTGATAACAGTCTATGTGTGCATGGATACATAGGATAACATTCTGGGGAGTTTACTGGCTGTAGAAAAAAAGGCCTGACGCCCCAAAACAGCAGTTGTAAAAATGCACAGTGTGCCTGAGGCCTAATAAATAGTTTATTGGGGAATAGTTAGTTTGTTGTTGTCAGTGTGCTAAGCTACAAAACACTGATGGATTAATACTACTTTATTTTAGTTTAATGGCTAAGCTCCATTAAGTACCACCCCTTTGTCCATCGAAAGTGTCCTTAATGTCTATGGCTACTTAAGATTAAAATGGAGTACAGGTTCCCTTTATTTGCTCTGAAAATATCTTTTTGGAGAATAGTTGCTACTAATGCTACTTAAAATTGCACAATTACTCTACACAATATTAAGTTAATCAGATAAATCAAGAATTTAGAAACCCCTCTGCAATAGCCTAATGTGTTCACCATCTTCATCGCGACACAGTGGGGGAGATTTACCAAAGCTGGTGCACACAGAATCTGGTGTAGCTGTGCATAGTAACCAATCAGTTTTTAGGTTTTATTGCCAAAGCTGAATTGAATAAGCTGCAGTTAGATGTTGATTGGCTACCATGCACAGCTGCACCAGATTCTTTCTGCACCACTTTTAGTAAATCAACCTCAGTAAGTGCCTGTTCACACTGAGGCAGCACAACTTACAGCGCGACTGCCTCAGGCGACCCGGACATGACAGCCGCGGCGACTTGCAAAACTACTTCTGTATAGAAGTCAATGCAAGTCTCCTCAAGTCGCCCCCAAAGTCAGGCGGCTAAGTCACCTGACAAGTCGTCCTAGTGTGAACCGACCCTAAGTCTTCTGTTGCCTGTAACCTTCAATCTGTAAATGATCATAGTGAATAGATATAACGGTCTATATATAGCAACACTATATTTAGAAAGTCCAATAATAATATATGTGATCATAAAGGTAGTGAGATTTCCAAATATTGATATCCAGGGGTCACCATGTGTAAAGAAACACAGTCATATCGGGAATCCAAATTCACCACGTGATCCACCCCTAGAGATAAGATGGGCTCTTACCTAAACAAACGGACTCTATTACGGAGTCACATGTGCCTGAATTACCCACCAGGTCCAGATGGATCAAAACCTCAGAGGATCACAGCTTTTCCAGGTACATCTCAGACAGGCATGATGGAACAAGGTGTCACCGTATGAATAAAGCAGGGCAGAATCCACCATAAAAGGTATTTATTAATGCAATAAAGTACAAAATACTCACATGTAGTATGTTAAAAAACAGTGATGTTTACAAATCAGAGTCAATATATGTAAGAGATCCAAATCACTTGCAGGATAAACAGACAAGCGTTGTGACGCCTTGCTCTATCATGCCTGTCTGAGATGTACCTGGAACACCTGTGATCCTCTAAGGTTTTAATCCATTTGGACCTGGTGGTTAATTCAGGCGCATGTGGCTCCGTAATAGAGTCCATTTGTTTAGGTAAGAGTCCATCTTATCTCTGGTGGTGGTCTCTTATCTCTTTGGATTCCTGTTATGACTGTGTTTCTTTACACATGGTGAATCCTGGATGTCAAGATTTGGAAATCTTACCACCCTTATGATCACATATATTATTATTGGACTTTCTTGTTTTTCTTTCACTAATTGTATGCATTTTTATTAACGCTGCAAATATTGTTTTTTCATGTTTTATTGCACAATACATCTGACTGTATTTTGCTAGCGGCTTCCTTATTTCGGCCAGCATGGTTTATTGGTTTTACCCAACACTATATTCAGGATGTCTAAGCTTAGACCTAGAATATCACTAGCACCTCTGTGAACAGATACTTCCAGTTTTCAGCATGGGGAGCTCCTGTACCACACTGATCCTGCATCGTGGACTATGAGCCTCATTTATCAAATGGTTTGTAATAAGAACTGTCAGTTCTCCGTGTCATTTCTTTCAAAGGCAGGGATGAGTCTTATACAAAAAATATACTGCATGTTTTTGTTATTGTATTAAATATAGTTTTGTAGATAAGCTACAATAAGCTTTCATTGGCTTCCTGTTTAAAAACTGTTGAGATTGGATATCAGACAGTCATACAGGGACTGAATTATCTTTACTGACCCAGCAAGTTCATAAATTTGTATTGTAACAAAAAGCAGTAAAGATTTACCATCATGTAGCAAATCAAAGCAGAAAGCAGAGCAAACCTGTGGCATGAACAAACATGACTGCCACCTATACTTATAATAAATATATATATATATATATATATATATATATATATATATATATATATTTACTGTATATAATATTACATACAATAAGATCTTTTACATATTTATTGTAAACAATTTATCATACTTTTTTTCTTTTTTGACACTTTGATAAACAAAGTCCACTACAGTATAGGTGTAGGGAATCACAGGCCTGTCATTGTGTTTTCTTCGTGCCAGATTGTAGTTGCAATTGAAATACCTGTTTTTTCATTGAACTCTGTTTATAAAAAGACCTATTTCCTTGTTTATTCACAACTTTTATGAACTTTTCTTAATTGTACTTAACGCATCAACATGCAAAGTTATTCACATTAATCTCCGTCTTTGCAAATAAGGGATAATTTGCCCATATGTAATATGGTGCTTTTTAAGCCGTGTGCTCGTGACTCAGAACGAGGCTTGGCTTTCTATATAAGGTGGTGAGTCATTGCGTTGCCCGTTACCCATTGACAAAGTTACATATGACGAAACGTGTCTGGAGGAGGGTACGTCACCATGCGGTTTCAATAGGAGGACGGGCTCTGTTTGTTTGTTGCTGGCCGGCATTTCTTTTAAACATATGCACTATTCATCATACAGATGTAAGTGTATTACCTTTTTTCTAAATAAAACAATATAGACTGTATTACGCTATGGTCAGTCTTCTCTTTTTGGGGCATTTACCTAAGCATATACGGACTCCATAGACTGTGAGAGGGAGAGACTTGCAACCATCCAGTCTGCTGGAACCGGTTTGATTGACATCTGCAAGCTAAAGGCCGTGGCTGGGTTATAGCCATCTGCCCTTTATGCTTGCCGTCTGGTAAGCAGGTCTTTATTTACGGTGGTTGGGCACTCTCCTGTTTGTGTGTAATCACTGTGGTGCCATTAAGAAGAAATAGTGATTTTATTATGGACTTGTATATGCTTAGACTTGACTGAGATTTTTTAGCGCTGCTTCTCTCTTTACTTTTTGTGCGTATCCCACTTCATGCTGCTGCTTGTTTATGTTTTTTATATACATTTAATTGAGATATTTTTTTGCCTTTTTACATTAAGTTAATTCCAAAGGACAAGCGGGCATGCTCCTCTGTGTATGGTGGAAAGGCTTCTTCACAGTAAGAGCTGTGAAAAGATGGAAAGACTCCCTCAGAACTAGTTCTAGACAGCTCAGTATACTGTTTTAGTAAAAGCTGGATGCATTTCTAAATGCATAGAATATAACGGTTTATTAACATTTCTAAGTAAAAACACCTGAGATAGTTGATCCAGGGAATTTAAAATTGCCATAGATCAGGAAGGACCGTGCTTTATAATGTTTGTTTACCTTCCTGTGGATAAACTATGGCTATAGTGCTCTGTATAAGGAGGTTTTCTATTACTAGCTTAACTCAAAGGACTCAAGTCACTTGATGATGATGATGACAAGAAATTAAAAAATCATTATAACACTTTTGCATTTTTACTAATATTATTCTATAACCAAACATGAAGCATCTGTAGAGGATACAAAATATTTGTCTACAAAAGATTTGACTCCTATTTGTGTTCACCCTCTGTACCTTTCCATTTGACATATAAAAAGTTCTATTTTGGTAGGTGTTATTTGCAGTAATGCCTGTTATTTGTCTAGCAGGTGCATGCACGTATTAATTTAATGATCTTGTCCTATGGGTTCACGCTTCCCAGCAGGATACAGACTGACTTGCTCCCTTGCTTACACAATTTGATGGACTGAACGTGATGGTTATACCGTGTAAAGTTATATTTAGACTATTTGTATTCTTTTCTGTCATTCTTTATGATTGCTTTGTGCATTTACAAAGCTCCCATGTGCTCTAGTGCTTAGTAATAATGTTTATAGAATTTCCAGGGCTCTATCAGAATCATGTGTCAGCATTAACAATGAGAAGGCTCAGTGGAAGGTGAAGAGTTGTTTCAGATACTATGAACAGTGTTAGATAAATTAGGGTAGATATGCTAAAGGTATGAAGGCTGTTCACTTAGCAAAGTGAATTTAAATAAAAAAGGTGACACTGTGTTTACTTTAAATACTGAATTCTAGACAATAAATAGAAAAAAAAAATGACATGTTTTTATTAGCACATGAATGAATAAAGTAAGCACAGCTTTATTAAATCGTTTGTTACCCCAACACTTCATATTCCTGATATGTGCCTGCAGTACCATGTTCTTGTATAAGGAAGTATCCTGTTCTCTTTGCTTCCTTTGTGTGAAATCCCAGGTGTTCTTGCTAGTGCCCTTGCTTTCCTATTACAAACTGACCACACTAAGCAGGAGAACACATCGTGGTCAGTTCTCTAGCTATGCTGGGAACTCAGCCTGCTCCAATGATCACACTTGTCCTGACACGCCTCTGCTGCACAGCCATTCACTGGGAAGATCAGTATGCTGCTGCTTCTTCTCCCCAGCTCTTATGCAGCTAAAAACAGAGGGAATGTGATCACTTCTAAAAAAGAGAAAAAAGGTATTTATAAAGTCTTTTTTATATCTATCCAAAAATGTTTGCCTTTCATTTCTATTTGAAACTGAATGGGTTGTTTTACAATTACTTTAACTAAGGTTCGTGATCATGAACATTGACTTCGAAAAGTGACTCTACTCCTTTAAACTGCCCTGTATAACTGACCTGCCCTACACCTTTGATTCAGTAAAATGCAAGTTTTACTGCAACATGTGCACTGTGGTTCAACGTGTTTTAATACCATTCATTTTGAAATGTATTCCAATGCACTGCACAGTAACAGTCAACAGATAACACGCTGTGGAACACCATAACATACATGGCATGCATTGCAGGGCACTGTTTTAAAAATGGTGCATTTCAGACAGCACACCCTAATGCACAGTAAAATATTACATTAATGTAACCCATAATCTGATTGGGTCAGCAGTAAAATCTGTTAATGCTGTCAGTCAAACCCTAAGGCTAGGGCTATAAACTGGTGATGATTGTTGGCAGTGACCTCATTTGTAGCATAATGAACTCAATGTGATGTTAATAAGATAACTGTTAACAAGCAATTATATCTCTCAGTAACAAAAAGATTTAATCACCGGTGTATCACTAGCAGAATTCGCAGCACATCAACTGGAATCTATTACAGACGTACTAAATACTCATCTCTGTAGCAATGCCATGCAGAACCGTGGACACTGATGTCTTCCTTCTTCACTTCATGAAATTAGCGGGTGGTGGCAATGTTTTGTGAGCACTAGCTTAGCATTACAGATCGGCATTCTATCACGCGGGAAGGATCAGTCTTCAAAAGGAACATCATCAATCTTCCTGGCACACTTGAGCAGCATGCACAGATTTTCGAGTAAAATAATTATGTATTTTAGGGCCACAAGACCCACAAATATGTGGTGTACTCTGTAAAGCCGAGATCAAGCAAGTAGTGAAGCTCTTTTTAGCTGGGGGTGCCAATAAAAGTTGAATCATCTACAAGGCAACTTAAACAGGAGCTTAAGGCCCTGTGCATGTCCAGCAGGCCCAGCTACAACCGTCAGGCTCCTGCAGTAAACTAGGGAGATAGCAAAACTGGTCAAAGCTGTGCCCTTGCCTGTCACATTGCAAAGCACAGTGGACAGTGGTGCATCATGGTGTTCAATAGGACTAGTATAGACAATGCAAACAGGGCCACTTTTATGTGCCTATTGCAATCCTTATGAGTGTCAATAGTTGGAGGAGCCCAAAGGTATTGTGGGCATCAAAGCCTACTTTTGCCTTGCCTAAGATCCCATTCTGCCTTAATCCACCTCAGGTGTCACACCTACCCATGAAGTATTTTTGTGATGTATGGCAATGTCCAGTAGATTCTGTTTTGATAGGTAATGCTGGAAAATGTGTGTTATCACTTACAACAGTTCCACAAGTTGTACTGTAGTGTAACAGCTAAGCTTTGTATTTTGACTGTATCCTGTCCAAGATACTTTAAAGTGTGATTGCCCTTGCTTTGTTTTATTGTGACATTCCGTTGGACAAAAGTCCAAATTACAAACACGCATGCTCAGAATCAAGGACGAGCTGGAAGTGCTCGGTTTTGTAAAACGAGCGTTCATAATGGAGATATCACAACTTACTTTTTAATGGCTTGCCGTACGTCTTGCACGTCACTACGTTTGTAATTGTTGGTCAACATTTGTGTGACCGTGTGTATGCAAGACAAGTTGGAGCCAACAACCTTCAAACAAAATTCCACGGTTTTGTTGTCGGAAAGTCTGATCGTGTGTACGGGGCATAAGACTAACTATTGATTGAAAGGACCATAATGGAGAAAAAAATGCAGATATTGATTTTGTGGTGGTATAGAATGTGCCAGCTGTCAACATGTCAAGTTACCCAGAAATTGCAGGAGTCAACCTACCAACCTATTCATCTGATTTATTCATCTCAACCAACTCAGAAGTACAAGGTATTTAAGTAGAACAGCTCTCTCCTTTTATCTCATACCATTATATATTGTCCAATAAATTATTTGGCTAGATAAGACTGCTGATCTATTACTTTGCCTACAAGGAGTAGAAGCACCTTCTTTTCCTATTTTCTGATGCTTGTTTGCAGCTAAGGCACACTATTCTTCTGTGTGCTATAACATATTTCCTTCCATCCTCATCAGTGCCTATCATCCTTTGGCTCTTGCCACTCCTTCTCTGACCCTTTCTTCATTGGATTCTGAGCTTTTTCACCCTTCCCCTAAAAGGGGAAACCCAAGCTATACCTAGAAGGAGCAGAAGACCAGTAACCCAGCGCTGCATATGTGCCTACGTGGGCAAGTTCCCTAATGCCAACGTCACCCCAGAGATGCACAGGCAGTGACTTACTGATTCCTGAGCCTCTCCATCCTCTCTAACAAAAAATTTGAGCTTTGGAGAGAGACAAGTGAACACTACAGATATATGTGCTTTGTTCAAATTTCATGACTGGGGGTTACAACCAATTTAAATTTCTGCCCCATACACCTCTCAGTCAAAGTGTTTCTTTGTACATGATTACATGAGGCTGAAATCAAGAGCTTTAACCAGCTCTATTTAAAAATATGTTTAACAATTCTTAATTAATCTATACTAAATGTTTTTTTTGGTTTTTTTTAATGACTGTTTCAAATATAATTTTAATTCTGCAGAGTATTCAATATATACACATGCTCATTGCTAATTAGCTCTTAAAAGCATGTCCATTTTCTGTGCCCACACAAAAGTCTGATGACAGAAAAACACCAACTGGTCCATCTAGTCAGCTTTGTTAAAAAGGTTTACTCCGAAGCCTGCCTGCCTTTACTTAAAGTTGATTTGCTATTTATAACATAAGTCTTAAAGTGATTGTAAACCTATTTGTTTTTTATTTAAAATAACAAACATGTTATACAGTACTTACCTGTAGTGTGCAATGGTTTTGCACAGAGCAACCCAGATCCACAGGAGTGCCACCATAGGAAGATGTTGGTGGCACTCCTGTGGGCTTGATTCTGACACAGTGTGGCTCAGCCCCACCCTTTGGTTCCCTCTTCATAATATTTGATTGACAGCAGCAGGAGCCAATTGCTGCCACTGATATCAATCTGCCCTGTAAAGAGGGAGAGGGCAGAGAGAGCAGCTTCTCTTGGGCACAGCATTGGATCATAATTGGGCTCAGGTAAGTATAGGGGGGGGGGGGGGGGCTCCGGTGGAGCTGAACACAGAATATTTTTTACCTTAATGCTTGGTCTTAGAGCCCACGAGGGGCAGCTGCATCATCACAGCAGTGCTGTAGCATAGAGGTATGTATGCTTGTTTTTTTTATTTTTATTAACCTAATACAGCTCCTTTAACCAGTTTCCACCCGCACTATAGCCCAAAGATGGCTACAGCGCAGGCTTACTTTGCTGGGAGGGTGTACATGGACGTCCTCCCG
This sequence comes from Lithobates sylvaticus, assembly GCA_028564925.1. NCBI lineage: Eukaryota > Metazoa > Chordata > Amphibia > Anura > Ranidae > Lithobates > Lithobates sylvaticus. The sequence goes on from CM053027.1 coordinate 319,038,910, forward strand.
TGATCACGCTGTCCACATGAGTCCTTTGGATCGCAGATCGGGGTAAAGGGCCAATCACAGTGGCTCTTTAATATGTAATCAGCTGTGTCAAATGACAGCTGGTCACAGATGTAAACACAAGCCGGTTATCAGGTGTCAGTGTGAGGAGAGAAGAAGAGAGGCGATATCTGGTTTGTGTTAAAGGGACATCGGCACTGTGAATCAGGGCACTGATTATCAGTGTCCTGATTATCAGTGCAGTGCCAACAATGCCCACCAGTGCTGCCAATTAGTGCCCACCAGTGCTGCCAATCAGTGCCTCCTCATCAGTGTCACCTATCAGTACTGCCTATCAGTGCCCATCAGTGACACATAACAGTGCCCTTCAGTGCTGCCTATCAGTGCAGCCTCATCTGTGCCTCCTCATCAGTGCCCACCAGTGCTGTCTCTTCAGTGCCCATCCGTGCTACCTATTAGAACCCATCAGTGCAGCCTATCAGTACAGCCTATCAGTGCCCATCAGTGCAGCATATCAGTGCCCATCAGTGCAGCCTATCAGTGTCCATCAGTGCAGCCTCATCAGCGCACATCAGTGAAGGAAGAAAATTACCTGTTTGCAAAAGTTTATAACAAACTATTAATCAGACACAGCGATGAGGGCAAATTAAGCCCCACACCTCTCCCCCTCCTCCCTGCGGCGCCGGCATTGTCACTGTGGGCACCCGGCTGTGGCTTCACAGCCGGGCACGCACTGCGCGTGCACAAGCCGCGCTGCACACTGTGACTGGCCAGGCAATCACCTGGGACCTGTGACATGTCCCAGATGATTCCCGAGAGGGAGGGGGGAGAGGTGATCTTCCTTCTCTAAAAAGAGGGTATCTGCTCCCCCTCAAAAAAATGACATGCCAAATGTGGCATGTCAGGAGGTCACCTTCACTTAAAGCGGAGGTTCCATTTTTGGGTGGAACTCCGCTTTAAGCTTGTTAGGCTTGTTCCCAGCTTCTTTTGAAAGTCTTGAGGAACTTCTACTGATAGAAGAGATTTGAGCATACAAAGTGCACTGCATCCATATCACCCTATCTTTCTTAGAGTTAATTAGCTTGGTCTCCTACAGAGCAGCAGTGTGAGCAGGTCTGCACTGTAATACCACGTACACATGATCGGACATTCCAACAACAAAATCCCATGTTTTTTTTCCGACGGATGTTGGCTAGAGAAAAATGAAGTTCAATAGCCAGTGCTGCTCTTCTGCTTGATTCCGAGCATGCGTGGCACTTTGTGCGTCGGAATTGTCTACACATGATCGGAATTTACGCAAACAGATTTTGTTGTCAGAAAATTTGAGAACCAGATCTCAAATTTTGTGCGACGGAAATTCCAATGGAAAATGTCCGATGGAGCCTACACACGGTCAGAATTTCCGACAACAAGCTCCGATCACACATTTGCCGCCGGACAGTCCGACCGTGTGTACGCGGCATAACGTGTTGGACCTGCAATCTGTCTCTGATGTTTCTATCTGTACCGTCTATCTCAGTCTTCTATCTAGTAAAATCTGATGACGCCCTCTTGGATATGCTTTATCTGTCCTCCATCACTACTCCATTCACTTTAAGCCTAAAATAACTGCTGTGCAACCTATTATTCTGTATAACTTAAATCAGTTCTCTGCTGTTACAATTTCTGTATGACCAGAGAACTTATATCCTGTCCAGTGCAACACTATGAAAGTTGCACATTATGCATAAATTGCTATAAAAAAAGTAACACAGCAAATAAACATGTACATTATTATTTTTTTACCTAATCATTACCTAAATGTATATTTATACTTACAGTGAAAAAATAAAACTGTGTATAGTTAAATTCTAGGTAAAGCAAATTGCCAGTCATAAGCATAGGAAGGGTTAAGAGTCGCTGCATTTAGATAGAGATAACTGAGCAGGTCATCCAGATAAGGTTCAGTAGTGTCAGTCTTCATTGGTGTGTGTGTGATAAGTACCAATTAATGCAGGGTCATAATTACAGCACAGTATAATGTGTCAGTGTAATAGGTTATCAGAATCCTGATCAAGCAGTTACATTTTAATCTGCCTGGAATACAGATTTCCGCTGTGGCTCTCTACCAAGGTAAACTACAGTATGCATACAAGGAGCAGTATAGGTCATACAAAACTACTATTACAACATTTAGATAATTATATATCCAGGAATATAGACATGCAAAACAAAAAAGAAATCAACAGTCATATTGCTCATGAACCACTGTACATTTATTAGGCCCCTGTTCACACTACAGCCTGCATATGAATCGCATAGGAACCGCACCGCATTCCTGTGCAATTCACGTGCAATTCAGTGTGGTGCAATTTGAGCCCATTCATTTTGAATGGGCTCAAATCGCACCACATTGCACCAAAAAAGTGCAGGCTTCTTTTTTTGAGCCGTACCGCATTGTCATTTTGTAACATGCGATCTGGTGTGGGCAAACCGCATGGCGCTTGCCACCCTTTTTTGGAGTGTTGTTAACCTTGTATTGACAGCCGCAGTGGATCGCAAACATAGTGCAATTGCAATGCAGTGTGGGAACCTTGAAGGAATCGTTGCAGTTCCTGCACCACATATGTGTGAATGTAGGGTTAAAGGGCAACATATACAAACTACCTGCGTTGTGGTGCACTGCTTTGCTAACCATTTTTTGTGTGTTTTTTGGTGCATTCGACAGTCTATTTAAAAAAAAAAAAAAAAGGGCTCTCCTAACGCAACATGTAAATGGCACCTGGCATAGTACTGCTTGTAGTTTACCTATCAAAATATGGTTACGTTATTTAATTTGAGGTTAGCAATTGTTGGGATCTGCTGCCCTCTACTGTTAGCTGCTAATATCACAGTGTTACGTATAATTATGTATTATCACTTCCTGTCTCAGGGAGGTTCTTTGAAAACCCCAGAAGGAAGTAGTTAGGGGAAGACAGAGAATTGCGCCACATGGCCTTATACACAGATGAGCTTCTACTGCTGCTGTATTTTTACCCAGATCAGAAGCAGACAATTATGCAAGTATATGTTCCAATAGTTTAACTGCAGCTGTCCATAGCTTCTTGGGGTATTTCTGAATCTTTGTGATGAATGAGTCTGTCCTATTGTTATTATCTTACATGCACAGTGCAAGATAACTAGGTCTCTGCTACTGTATGTGTGTAGTGGTCAACATCCTGTATATTAGTCGGTGAACCTGTTAAAGTGGTGGAACACCCTAAAAATGAAAACTGGTAAAAATGTTAGTAACAATTAAAAAAAAAAAAAAAATTTTTTTTTTACTTACCAGAAATGGCTGTTGCTAGGCAGATCGTCCTAATCTGCCTCCTCCAGCGCCGCGGTGATCTTCTCTTCTTCCGTCTTCAGGTGAATGGGGCGCGGTGTGTTATGGGAACTGTGTCCCAAAACACACCGCGTTCCCCATTCACAAATGACACTCGCGCATGCGCAGTAGGCCGCGTGCAGACTCGCGCATGCGCAGTAGGCCGCGCGCCGACTCGCGCATGCGCAGTAGGCCGCGTGAAGCCGTTTCCCTTAGTGAGGATGGCGGCGCTGGATCCGGATAGCCGAGGGACATCTCGGCCTCCACGAAGGACATCGCGGGCGCCCTGGGAAGGTAAGTGTACTTATTAAAAGTCAGCAGCGACTTTTTTTTTAGCTGCTGACTTTTAAAAAAAATTTTTTGAAGGTGAAACCCCGCTTTAATTACAATATAGTTTATATGCAGCTCCTAGTATTCTAGGTAAGCCTGTCTCTTCTGGTCTGGGATTCTATAGCTACATTTAGCTTGCTTAGGGCTCAGAAGTCAGTATAGGCTAGAGCCAGGTTAGGTATCCCAAAGCAACTTCTTGTGGTTAGAGGTACGGTTGCATGTCAAATTAAAACTACTAGGGAGGGACTAAAGTAAAGAGTAGATAGGCTGACTTTGAGTTCCAGTGCCACACCACAGTTCCCACCAGTATGAAGCTCCATTCCAGACTGGTTGGACAACAGTTGGAGCTCTTCCCATGACCGCAGATCTTGCCTTCAGGTCTCTGACACAAAGACAGTCACCACATCATCCTCAAGGGCCCCTGCAACTCAACTTTTCAGCAACATTCATTTGGCTTATAATAACTATATAAACCCAGGTATGTTCATAATTCCACCACCATGATTCCTATTGGGCACTTTGCTGATAATACCTGTGTGTACATTGGATGTATGTACGTACTGTTATTAATCTCTTCTTATGTAACAATTGTATTATCTGTATACTGGTGTGCATCTACAGTATGTACTTATGGTTAATGTTATATGCTGGTTGAAGTAGTTCATCTGCTCCTAATTACTTTGTTTAGGTTACTGATTCATTTCCCAGGAAGGGAATCCCCTCTGCTCACAAAGGCCCTGTTCTGGATGGGGGCACTGCAAAATATATTACTATATTATTAAACCCACTATGAAGGTTCTGGTTCTCTTATATACCTACAGATTTAATGTAATATCCTGTTTGGGGAGGGCCATTTCACATACCCCCCCCCACACACACACACACACACACATACACGAGGGCTACACGATCTATAGTGTTTGTGTTTACAAGTACAAAGGAAGAAAGAAGCAATCAAATGTTCTAATTCAAAATTTAGGCTAAACCCGTTGACCCAATTTCTACCTGCTGTTGATTACTGTTCTTAAGTGTGTCATATCCTGCAGAGTCAAATACCTTCCCTACTGTCATAATGCTTCTCTGACAGTTGTGTCATTGTTTTTATACAAGGAACTAAATAAATGTGTGTCATTTTTTTTTTTTTACCTACTGTACTTACATAGTCAATGCAGTGCAGTGCAAACGTGTGTAGAAAAATAATAATTTTTAAGATAAAATATTTTTTCTCATTGTTTTAACAAGTTCTGACTGCAGCAAACTGAATCATTGGATTTTGTTGAGTAGTGTTGTGTACTATATTTCGGCCCATTTGTTTTTCTTTGGTTCATGTCCTTCTCACTATTTTTCACCATAGACATAAATATTTGCAGCCTGTGGCTTGAACAGAAGTATACATGTTAACACTATCCTCATCAGAGCTGCTTGTAGGGGTGCTCATATTTTATGTGATTGCCCTTACCTCTTTATCCATTAGCTGTGCTGTAAGCCAACCACAAACATATTGACAGAGACTTATCTGCTCTTATGCCCCGTACACACGGTCGGACCATGTTGTCGGAAAATCCGACCGTGTGTGGGCTCCATCTGACTTTTTCCGTCGGAGATCCTGCTCGAATCTCAATTTCTGACAACAAAATCCGATCGGACTTTTTCCGAACATGTGTAGAGAATTCCGACGGAGAAAGTGCCACGCATGCTCAGATCACATTAGGAGACCAAAGCTATTGGCTAATAGCCTCTATGTAGTTCCGTCGTACGCAACGAACGTCACCACGTTCAGAATGATCGGATTTTCTGACAACTTTGTCCGACCGTGTGTATGCAACACCAGTGTCGGACAAAGTCCGTCGGAAAAAGTCCGACGGATTTTGTGGTCGGAATTTCCGACCGTGTGTATGGGGCATTAGAGTCCATTCACACAGGGGAAACTTTGGATCCGATTTCAAGTCGCCCCAAGTCACCGCTAGTTGCCTCAAGTCGCGTTACATGAAAAAATCAATGTAAGTGAATGGATCCGTCTTAATGCACACTACTACAGTCGCTCCGACTTCAGAAAAGGTTCCTGTACTACTTAAATCTGACTTCTAGGCGACTTGTACCCATAGAATTCAATGGAAGTCGCCTCCAAGTCAGATCTCCATATATATTGAAGCGACTTTAGTGACAATGCCTCTCTAATAATAAAAACCGGCATGGGTTCCCCTCCAAGGGCAAACCAGGCCCTTAGGTTTGGTATGGATTTTAAGGGGAACCCCTATGCTGAAAAAACAGCGTGGGGGTCCCCCCAAAATCCATTCCAGACCCTGATCTGAGCACGCAGCCCAGCCGGTCAGGAAAGGGGGTGGGGACGAGCATGCGTCCCCCCCCCCTCCTGAACCGTATCAGGCCACATGCCCTCAACATGGGGGGGTGGGTGCTTTGGGGAAGGGGCACCCTGCGGCCCCCCCACCCCAAAGCACCTTGTCCCCATGTTGATGAGGACAAGGGCCTCTTCCTGACAGCCCTGGCCATTGGTTGTCGGGGTCTGCGGGCGGGGGGTTTATCGGAATCCGGGAGTCCCCTTTAATAAGTGGGCCCCCAGATCCCAGCCTCAACACCACATGTGAATGAGTATGGGGTACATCATACCCCTACCCATTTACCCATAATAAGGAGGGAAAAAAAGTGTCAATAAAAAAACACACTAGACAGGTTTTTAAAGTAATTTATCAGGCAGCTCTGGTGGTCTTCTTCTGACTTTTGGGTCTCTTCCAACTCCTCAACTCTCTCCGGCCTCTTCTTCTGGTCTCTGGTGCTTCTTCTGCTCTCTGGTTCTTCTGCCGGGCTCCTCCGCTATCTTCTTCCAGCTCTTTTAATAGCGTTGGCCCGGTCTTCTCCGTCCTTCTTCCCTCTTCTCTTCTTCCGATGTTGACACAGCGCACTCTCCCGCTGTAATGCCGTGTGCGCGGTGCGCAATGACTTATATAGGCATGGGGCATGGTCACCGGGTGATGTCAGATGGTGACCATGCCCATTATGATGTCACAGTCCCAGCATTCCCCAGGACTTAGCATCATAAGGGGCGGGGTCACTGTGTGACATCACCCAGTGACCACTCCCCATGCCTATATAAGTCATTGCGCACCTAGAACATGGTATTACAGCGGGAGAGAGCGTTGTGTCAACATCGGAAGAAGAGAAGAGGGAAGAAGGACGGAGAAGACCGGGCCAACGCTAGTAAAAGAGCTGGAAGAAGATAGCGGAGGAGCCCGGCAGAAGAATCGGAGAGTGGGAGAAGAACCAGAGACCGGGAGAAGAGGCCGGAGAGTGGGAGAAGAGGCCAAAGAGCGGGAGAAGAACCAGAGAGCGGGACAAGAGGCCAGAGAGCGCGAAGGAGTCGGAAAAGACCGCCGAAGTCGGAAGAGACCCCCGGAGCTGCCTAATAAATTACTTTAAAAACCTGTGTAGTGTGTTTTTTTTATTGACACTTTTTTCCCCAGGTTAATGGGTAGGGGTACGATGTACCCCATACTCTTTCACATATGGTGGAGGGACGGGATCTGGGGTCCCCCTTATTAATGGGGGCTCCAGGATTCCCGATAAGCCCCCCGCCTGCAGACGCCGACAACCAGCGGCCAGGGTTGTCGGGAAGAGGCCCTTGTCCTCACCAAATAGGACCAAGGGACAAGCGCCCCCCCCTTCCCCAAAGCACCCACCCCCATGTTGAGGACATGCGGCCTGGTACGGTTCAGGAGGGGGGGGGCTTTTTTTCAGCGTAGGGGGTTCCCCTTAAAATCCATACCAGACTTAAGGGCCTGGTATGCTCTTGAAGGGGAACCCATGCTGTTTTTTTATTAAAAATTTGGCGTGGAGTTCCCCCTCGAGAGCTGCCTGGCCTGGGGGCGACTTAAAGTCGTGTTGTAAGTGGCCCCAAGTTGCGTTGAAGTCACCCAAGTCGCGCTGAGATTCATACTCAAGTCGTGTCCAAGTTGCCTTCCAAAGTCGCACTGGAAGTCGTGTTGCCCCTGTGTGAATGGACTCTTAAGCCCCATACACACTCGCGGATTATCCGAGGACCAGGTCCGTCAGACCATGTCCGTCATACTTTGTCTGATGTTGGTTTTGCGTACACACGGTCGGACAAAGTTGTCGGAAAATCCGATCATTCTGAACGTGGTGACGTTTGTTGCCTACGACGGGACTACGTAGAGGCTAGTAGCCAATAGCTTTGGTCTTGTAATGTGATCTGAGCATGCGTAGCACTTTGTCCGGTCGGACTACCATACACACGATCGGATTTGGTGTGATCGGACCGTGTTGTCGGAAAATCTATCCAGCAGGAGATAGGACTTTGTCCGTCGGACAATACGACGTACACTGTCCGATGGTGCATACACACGGTCTGATTTTTCAACAACATTGTCCGATCGGACAGAATCCATGCGAATATCCGACCGTGTGTATGGGGCTTAAGTGTGAAGACTGCTTAATCTATACATGATGTGATCAGTAACAAGCTATTTTTTATTTATTAGTCAGTATTCAGGACCTCAAGAATTTTCATATACATATATAATATTTAAACAGAAAAGGTGTGTCTCTCAATATAAGTATTAGTATTATTAATTCATTATGAAGCAGTGGCGGCCCAGCCATTAGGGGCGCCCGGGCGCCGCCCTCTCTCTCCAAGCCACCCCCCTTTATGCAATGGATAGATTCATGCATAACATAAATCTATCCATGGCCGCCCCCTATTCATGTGTCCCGTCCTTTTCAGGGCACCAGGCTTATGACTTACAGCGGCCAGGTTTTTCTTTTTAAGCACCTGATTAGAGCCAGAGACTCTAATAGGCTTCAAAATAGGGTGGGCTTGGGTCTGCAGAGGATGCGCTCCGATCCCACCCAGGTGTGCAACAACGAATGAATATTCGCTGTTGCAACACTGGTCCTCCTCCTGGCCAATCAGGAAGCAGGTATGAAACCCATTTCCCGATTGTCCAAAACATCAGGTGATCCTATTGGACACCCAGCGCCGGGAGGAACAAAGAGGAGACGCACTGCGGAAGCTGCTCCAGGAGAGGACACCAGAGAAGCTTTCCCTGAGCCCGCCACGCTTAAGGTCAGGGGCGACCTGGAAGATGGCCGTACCAGCTCTGACCGCTTCTCTCATCGCAGGCATCCAGGGTAAGGACTGAACGGCAGACAGCGGGTGGGGGGAGGGGGGGTTTCCTGGGGGTGTTAGTGCCACACCGCACGCCTGCGGGGGGTAGGGGCAGTTGTGCTAGTGCCGCTCCACCAGCGGCCCGGGGAGGTTGTTTGCCGCCCCCCCCCCCCCAGAAAAAAACTCTGCCAACCGTCACTGCCCGCAACAAATCAGCAACATACTAAGCAAGTAGTTGTATAAATCTGTTTATATCTTTAAACAGTTGACATGATTTCAGGCACTTGAGTGAAAGAAATAAAGCATATCAAAAAACAGTGCAACTGAGTCCCTATACAACTCCTAACTTCACTTTGCTTGGCAAAAAGAATAATTTGGGTATCTGCTTTAGGACACTTTTTTCAATTTAAAATGAATAATGTATTTCCTTTATAATTACTTAACTGTCGGCTATAATTTAGGTACTTTATAAGCATAGTCATTTTCATTAAGTTCTGTATTTTCAAATATTGGTAAAATAAAAATATTGCTTTGTAGCAGCCAGTATTTTAAGCTGGGCAATTTTAGCCGGAATACAGAGTATATTAGCAGACATCGAGAAAAGCCTACATCCTTCAATGATTCCTTTGAGAAGCATTCACATTTACATCTTTGGAATGCATTACTGCGGTAACATTGAGTGTTAATGCGTTATGTTGATGCGTTAAGACAGCCCAATAAAAATGAATGGGCTGACAAGACACCCAAACATGTCTAAAACATGGCTCTTTTTTTTTTTTCTGTAAATGTGTGCAGCATATTTGCAACAATTGCATTTCTGGACTAAGGGTTCAACTTTTTAAATAACATGTACAAATAGGCAGTCATTTAGATCTCTAATCAACATGGAAGCTTCTAAGGTAATCTAAAATTATATTCAAGCAATACCAGCTTTCTAATTCAGCCAAAAATCTCAATGAGAACTGTCAACAGGTGTGTTAGGAATAATCACACTTTAATTATTGTAGATTTGCAAATTTATTGCTAAAATGGCATTCATGTCAGGGAGTCAGAAGTCACCTGAGGTCTGGCAGTTGCTTCCCTGTTAATATTGTACAGTGAGCATTAAAAAGATGGGAAAATGGTGAGATTTACTAAAGGAGTAAGGATTGTTCACTCAGGAAATTTAATTTGAATATGATGAAGCTGTGTTCACTGTGAATGCCCAATCATGTGCAAGGAGATTCACAAACAGGATTTTTTCTAGCACATGATTGGATGGTCATAGTGGATCATTACCTAATGTACTTAGCTACTTAAATATTCAACAACTTTTTTTTACATAGCTAACTTTAGTTGCTGGTGACAAATCACCACCTCTCAACCACCCTCTGAAAAACAAGGTCGCTTTTTAAAGGGGGGTTGACAGGTGGCGATCTGTTGCCTCCTCACCAGGTCTGGGGGTTAAACTGGAAAGTATGTTGGAAAGACCATGTGGATGCAGTGGGGTTGATTTACTAAATGCAATTAGGCTGTTTACTTTGCAAGGGAAGTTACACTATTAATGGGAATTTTCCCCAGAGCTTAATGAATGAGGTAAAACTTCAGCTTGCACAGAATGCCTAATCACGTATGTGAAAAAAAAAAAAAAAAAATTGTACTTTTTTGCACATGATTGAATTATAGAAGTCAACACAGCTTCAACTCATTCACTGAGCTCTGGGGAAAAATTCCCAGCAACTTCCCTTGCAAAGTGATCAGCCTATTTGCATTTAGCAAAACAACCCCAGTGCATCAACCTTCCCCTCTCCCAATCTAAGATCTATTACCTAGGCTTCTATCATTCAGAAAGACAACTTATGAAGAAATTGCAGGCTCCAATCTTTCCAGATAACAAATCTTTTCCCTGCACTTACAATTTCCTGTCTCACCCTAGAATAACCTTTAACCTGTAAAAAAACATTTTAGTAAATGCCAATATTGTCTGTGCACTTTAACGCACTCCAGGAAAATCATTTAAAAAAAAAACAACATAAGACACAAATTACTTATTTTCATTCCACTGCATGAAACTATGACTAATTCAAAAACATACAAATGAGTTTTCATATAGAGAAGATTGGGAAATGAGCAGCTTTTAACTACAAAGCAAAGATCTCCTTTCTCCGGAACTAAGTTATAATGGCAGAGACATTGCTTTGAAGTTTAATTCTTTATGTTTTACAAGCCTCATTGATACAGATTAGCATAAGGGAAGATATGAGAGATTTGTGAATCAAAGCATAAAAGCCACCTGAAGATTGAGATGACTGTTGTCCAATTGGCTTGATTAAAGTGAACAAGATTCAGTGTCCGCATTCCCCCCCACTTGCCGTATACTCATGATCCATTTGCTCCTCCATTGCTCTAATTGCCTGTAGGAGCGAAGACAAATATTCGGTACTTGCAGTTTTGGGAAGCATGTAAATTTCCCCTCTTACTCTCCAGCCAATAACTAGGCCCCAGTGCTGTCAGTTATGAGAGTCCTTAGCCCTGTGTGAGCTCTGACCAGAATGACAGGGCCTCTTATCCTTGCTCTTGCAGGTGACCTGAACAAAGGGAAGGAGCACAAGGGGGGCTGCATTTAAGTAACCCTCGGCAAAGCACAGGTTCACTTTAAAGTTGGACAGGAGGACAAAGGCAAGTCTATAGGCTCCCTGTGACCCATGAAAACAATGAGTGGATGGCCAGTCTCGTGGGAAGAATTGATTGATGAGGTTTGTTTTCCTTGACATTCCCTATTACTCTTAGCATTCACGAAAGTGTCCATGTCTGTGCACCATTTGTTTACAAGAACGGCCTTTTGAAGTTGGAAATCTCATGTCTGTGTATACTATACTACACACAAAGGGCTAAAAAAAGTTGAGCAAAATATCGTAGATAGAAGTGTGTATTCATGTAAATATAACACAGGTGGGAAAGTGCAAAAATAGTTGCAGTTAGTAATACATACAATAAATATGCATATCGAACAAAAGGCAAAGCATGGAGACAAAACAAGCCTTATTTGAGATGAGCTGCATGAAAGGAGCAATCTCTTTTAATTTATTATATTACAAAAGCATTTTAAAGCGATTTCCTAAATGGTCGCATTACCAGCTATATCAAAACCACCAGGAGATTCGATTTACAGTTATTTCTCAACTATTAAAGAAGCCAAAACATTACCTTCACATCTTAGTACCGCACTATTCCATACGACATTTCCTTCCTTCAAGATGCAAGTTATGGTCTCTGATCCATGGGTACGAATAAAGCCATCATCACATAGAAAGGATACAGAGCTGCCCAGTTGTAAGCTCTCCCCAAACCTCTTCCCGTTCACTGGCACGCCAGGGTCTGGGCATTCGTTGTGTCTAAAGGCTGAGTACATGGGAAAGCAAAGGGTGAGCTGTTATAAAGAGTCATGTTTGAAGGTTATAGCCAATTTAAGAATCTATGTACCAAAACTGATTACTAATAGTCTCACTAATTATAGCATGATCATGAGTAGATTTTATAGGAGGCAATGGTGCCCCATAGCCATATCTATTTATTAAAACACAGGCTCATAAAACTATTGATATAAATGAGCTCATATTTCCATACAGTACAACAGTCACAATACACTACATGGGATGAGATTAGAATGGCCAGGGAGACCATAAATAAAGTATACTATTTGCAATCCATCAGGCAGGTCATTTGGATTAGCATCAACGTGTGGCTGAAAATGGTTTTATGAATCACGCTCTATAATGGAATGTCTAGCTAAATGCATCTCTTAATTAATGCTGATTTTTATTTGCTGTAGTCTACCTCCATCTTTATTTAATGCTGGGTTAACGCAATTTTCTTTCATGCATATGATGAATATTGCTATACATTTATGAATAAATAATTCCCAGCAGCGTCAAATATTAACTCAGCTTTAGTCACCTTCATTGAGTCTAATTAACTGCATTTTCAGCAAATCAAACATAATCATTTCTTTAGGAAATAAAATACTCCAAGGCTAAGCCTCCATGCTACATTGGGCTGCTGTATCTGAGAATTCTTGGCAGAGTACAGCAAGGTCAGATATTTTGTGCCAGTTTCTCACGGAGACATTGTCACAACAACATTATCACTGTAGGAAGTCACATAAATAGGAAACTCTATTTGATACTCACTTGGTTACAGGAACAGCTGCAGTTACAGTAGTTATTTGAAAAAAAAACGTATTTTCTGATGCCACAGATTGCTCATGGGTCTGCTTTGCAGAGATTAACACAAAAACACACTGGGTCTCTTAAATGCCACATCAGGCCTCTTAATGCAGTGATCTGCTTGTAATAATGGCTGTCCATTCTACTCGTTAAATGTGACTTAGACAACCAGATCTGATTAGCTGGCATTATGAGCTATACATATTTTAACAGGAGCTAGTGTGTATTGATACATAGACCCCTATATTGTATCTATAGGCACTGGCTGCAAAGACTGTGGATGATGTATATGTGTCACCTAGGTTTCTCAACTAGACATGGTGATGAGCTCCAGGATGTGTGTCTATTATGGAGGGATTAAAGTTTTTGTTTAATAAGTAATAAGTCATGGTCTGGGTCCTGGAGCTCAGAAGCTTTGGGTGGGATAAAGCCCCAATCCTTAAGGCCCACATCTTACCGGCTGGCCAGATCATATTAATTAGTCTCAGCTGTGCACGGGTCTTTTTATATATAAGCTGACTGAGGCTCAAAGACTCTCTCATTCTCTCTTCTGTTAGAGCCTGCTGGTGGGTGAAAAGGATGACTGCTGACAGAACACTAAAAATGCCACATGTGCAACCTGTTTGTTTAGGAAACCCATCACATAGGTTTAGTTAGATGTTAGTTAGTGCAAATGTTTTATTTTATTTTATTTTGTGGGCTTGCTGTACAAAGCCCTCTTGCATTGAACTATCTTTGTTTTTTGCCTTGCTGAATTCCAAAAAGCCTGTCTCGTGCATCCTGTGCCTATCCCATGCATAGTTTACTGCTGCTGATAGTTGAGCCTATGCCCTTTACAACTCTTTTTCATAGTTCTTGAATAAGCAGTAATCCCAAGGATTGCATATAAAAAGTTGAAGGAATGGAAAAAGGAATACATAACTAGTATGACAGCAAAGATTCCAGCTTTCATTTTTTTTTTTCAGTTTAGGATCTCAAAGCCCCTGATTGTTTTTTTCTTTTTGTTTTCTTTTTTTACAATGTTAATTACTTGTATGGATGCTATTTACTTACAAAGTATCCCATTATTAAAAAATGTGTCACTCCTGCCCATGGCTTTAATGCAGAACAAGGCATAAACAAGGGAATTTAAAGTGTTACTAAACCCAGGACCCTGCATTCACTATATCTGGTCTCCAATAGTACGCAGAACATGGAAATGCAATTATTTTAGTAAATATAAACTGCTAAATACCTTTTCTCATCAGCAGTATATTGCAGTCTTGTGACTTCTATCAGTGTCTAGTTAAAGCTTGTAGGAGGAGTTTTCATTCTACTCCAAGGCTGCAGGACCCCTGACCCTCTGTCTTGACAGTGCTGATTGGTTCTATGCCAATCACATGCACCCTCCCAAGAAAAAAAATCACTCTCTAGCAATACACGCTAAACTGAGCATGTGCAAAGTGACTCCAAAGGCTCTGTATTATCAGAAGATGGCTAGGGGACAGTGGAAGAAGGAGAGGATCAGAGCAGACAGGATCAAACAGCCTTTTTCCCCAATGCATAAGATTAACCCCTTAGGTTCCACAGTGAGTATAACAAGCATGCTTTACTGCATATACAGACTGATTTTACTGTTGTGTGTTTAGTAACACTTTAAGTAGCAGGAAATGATTTGGCCCATTTCTATGACCCTTGTAGAAAAAGAACTTAGTTAGGACATGGATTAGGGGAAACAAAAGAGATACCAAATAGGTACCAGCAGGTTGGCCTTTTAAGGCATGGAAACGAATGAGAAAGTAGCAAAAAAATTGTTTATTAATAAAGAATACATGGTATAATAACAGTGTTCAAAATAGATAAAAATCATATAAAAATGTGCACAGCGTCGGCTGTCTCCCAGGGGCTTGTCTTTTTGTTTCATCACACATACATCTATCCTTAGCTGCTGACTTTGTTGACTGGGGTACATTACCTGTCACCAGCATCTGCTAAGCTCCACTTGGATGGGAATTTGGGCTTTATTGGATGATCGTGTTGATGCTATAATGTGGAATGAGACCTTTCTTGCCCCTGCTATAAGCAACTATTAACTTTTTTTTTCGAACATGCCACGTGCTGTTTACCCTATCACAATGTGGCAGACTCTCCCTATATATCTGGACTTGTCCCGGTTGCGGTGACATTTGTACTTGAGGCGTAGCCCATTTGAAGGTATTGAGATTTACTCTGCTCTCTCTTGTTACGTCCTTGAACCTTTTTCCGTGTCCTAAGGAAGCCTTTATGGTGAAACGCGTAGACCCATAAGGGCTCAATGTACAAATGGTATAATTTTATATGATTTTTATCTATTTTGAACACTGTTATGATACCATGTATTCTTTATTAATAAACTATTTTTTTCTACTTTCTCATTTGTTTCCATGCCTTAAAAGTCTGATCTGCTGGTACCTATTTGGTATCTCTTTTGTTTCCCCTGATATATATGGATGTGGCACTGTGGGTGCTTCCTCCCCTTTTTCCCAATTTCTTAGGACATGGATTAGTCACATGATCATGTTTCACAAAGTTAGTTACCATCACGTACTGGAATTGATCTAGAATTGTGCTACAGTTATAGTTTTAACATAGTCACACATAGTTGGATTTGGATACTTACTGGTAAATGTGATATTGAATCCTCGCTTCTCAGTGGAGTGGTCGGTCTGGAATTCCAGCCTTAATACATGGCCACTGCTTGTTAGTGATGGGGGAACCTGGTTCCCAGAGAATGTGCCCAGGACAGGTGACTCTGGTGATCCACCATCTTTAACTGCCAAGAAGTCAAATTGAGGCTCTACATCAAAGTCATTGAAAGCTAGGTGGATACGGCTCTCAGGTTTGGCTATGATGAGCCACACACAGTGAAGGTGGTTGCTGTATTCTTCAGGATAGTTCGGAGAAAGCACATTTCCAGATGGGGTAGTGAAATTAAAGAAGCAGGAAACTGTAAAAAAATCAAGAGTAGCAAACAAATGACAGACCAGTGGTTAGCTGCATTGTTGCATGCATCTATCAGAGTCCTAAATCTAAGGCATGTAACTGAAAATTGTACCTGAAACATATAATGCACACTTCTTGGCTTTTATATGGTCGTACTTTTATATACTTGAATTCATTTTATTTTTTTCAATTCAGCCACTGTTTCCTGAGCATGTAGGCCCAGATCAACTGGCAATTATGAATGATGCCAGATGGGCAGAAACATCAAAAATCATCAGTGAACTTCTATGAATTTAATAAGCTTAATTTCATCAAAGCTGCATATATATCTTGAACATCAAAATAGTACTAATTCACATTACTGCCCTACTAAATTTCCGAAATGGCCATCCACCGCTTGAAGCATTGCTTCTCCGCACTTTGTATGATATGCGCAAGATAGCCAGCAGCGCCGTTTCCCGGGAGGGGATACCAGTGGGCTTCAGATGCCCACACTGAAGATGAGAGCGTGCTCAGCGGGAACAGCAAGGTACATTTTTTTTTTTTAAAGCATTTACAAAATCTACATTCACCACTAATCCTGTTGGATATGGGATTAGGTAGAAAGGGGGTGATTTAAAAAAATAAAAAACGCTGGAACTCTGCTTTAAGACTAGATATTTAAAGTGCGAACATGTTGACTTTTTTTCAAAAAGTGTAGAAACAGGTACAATTTTCAATATATATAAAATGTTTAAAGATATTATACTCCACAAATACAAGAAACTGCACACAACTTTAAGCTTTATCTAAATATTACAAAACTGCATTTGCTGTCAATGTTTGCCATGCGAGTGAATTAACCAAATGTTATATTATATTGGGATTTCATTGGTGGTCTCTATCAGTCGTAGACACAGGAACTTATAGTCTTTAAGTCTCATTCATATCTATAATTTTCCTGATTGTAACAAAAGGAAAGCTGTTTTATCTAAACATCATTCTAGTTTCATAACATTATCTTTATAAAATGCATCCATATTACTAATAAGACAGCATATACATATTGTTTACATTACATTGATTTAAGCTGCCAATACACTACTCAGTTTATTTCATTCAGCCAGCAAGCTGATCAAAAAAAAATCTAAGCGGATTTCTTCCTTCACACATTTGAGGTGGATGGGAAAATCCTCCCTTTATGTCAGTGTATTCTGACAGCAGGACTCCCCTGCCATCAGAATACACTGATCGGCACTGCAGCCCATTGGCTGCATACTCTGACAGAGTGGAAATTTTCCAACAAGCCTGTTCATGAACATGAATCTAAATTCATCCAATTCCTGCTAAGCCAAATTTCAATCCATGTATGGCCAGCTTTAGAGCCCTTTCACACCGCGATGCCTAGGGCATCAGCAGTAAAGCGGGGCTGTTTAAGTTCACCGCTCCTTCACCGCATCAAAGAAGCTGCTGGCAGAACTTTTTCTGATGCCCTGCCAGCGCACCACTCCCTTGGGCTTTCACACTGGAGTGCATAGAGCAGCTGTTTTAGGGCGTTTTGCAGGCACTATTTTTAACGCTATATAGCCTGCAAAACGCCATCAGTGTGAAAGGGGATTTTCACCCACAATCCAAAAAAATGCAGACTTCTATCAAAATTGCACCCTTTTGTGTGGCACATTGAAAAAAATCCATCTGGCCAAAGCAGCAAGTTTGTTTTAATTATACCTCCCTACCCAGAAGTGTATACTCCTTATAACTCTTTTTTTGTCCCTCACACTGGGAGCTGAAGGAAATACTTGGTGCTTTCGAATCTGGAGGAGAATGTTACCCACTTCATGTATCAGCACTGCATCAATTAATACCGATCACAGGGAATCCATAGCCTTTGCTCTGTGTGAGCAAAGCACGATTTCACAATAACATTCAGTGGTAGGGGTAAAGTGTACACCATTTTCAGCAATTCTTTACCCATTCATTTTAATGACTGAGTGAATTGCTACCAGCAATCCCAAAACTAACTGAGATGACTTTTAGAGTAGGAATATATTAGAACCCATGTAAACCTTTTATTGCTGGCTGTGTCCCTGCTAGGTAGATTCACCCTTTTAATTTGTCTGGGTTACCTTTGTCACTAGAGTTGTCACCATAACAAGGGGGTACCTGTTTCAGTGAAAATATGGGAATTCCTTGAACTTTGTAGAGATTTCCTCTAATTCTTGTTATGTCTCTGGGACAGGAAAAGCAGGGAAATATGCCAAAGAGCAAAAAAAAAAAAAAAAAAAACTCACAGGGGTTTCAACCCTTTCCTACTTGATCCAAAACATAATCTCAGCTCTTGTGATAACACATCGTCATGTATCTGTTAGATATGTCTGATTATTATTTAATTTTTTATTTTTCTTGGGGGGGGGGTTTGCAAGCCTGAGTTTGCATGTCTGAGTGATTATCTTGGTGTTTTTTTTAATAAAAGTAAGAGACACTGACCTCAAATAATATCTATTTATCTATTTTGACACTGGAGATGAATAGGATTCAATCCTGCAGTGAATAAATACATTTATTAAGTAATGACTCTAAATAGTTGGCATAGGGCAATCTGGGCATTTTTTCTGTGGGAAACAATCGATTATCAAGTCCTGTCATAAACTAAAAGAAATGTAATGAATAGTAAATATAACCCTTTTAAATATTTTTCAAAAATATCATATCGATTTATATGTATTTATCTTTATTTACCTTTCTTTTCTACAAAAAACAGGCACAAGACATGCACCACTTCTATATGTTATCGGATTTAAGGAGGATACTGGAACTGGTCCAAAGGATTGTTGGATGCAAACAAGGAAGAGCAAACATCTCATTATCTTTTGCCCTTGGCAAGACATCTGCTTACCTATGTCTTGCCTTTATGTTACCATAGACAGGGGCATATATTGTGGAGCTAATTCTTTTTTCCTATGTTTTTTTTTAACTACTGTACTTTTACTACAACTGTTAGTTTACATGACACTTTTAAAGTATTTGAGGAGTATAATTTTCTTTGCATTCTTTTCAAATGAATACACATATATGCAGCATATATATACATTTATACAAACAACTATTCTGTTGACATTAATTTTGTGCCATTTCAAATTCCAATAAAGTATTCAATGACAATCAATAGAAGTGAAATATAAATACTGTAAAATCCAAGTCCAAGCCAGTTATAAATGAAGTCATGTAGTATACAATGTTTTGGATAAAGTTTGGTTTCATTGTGTTTTCCTTCATTAACAATGATCTTTGAACAGGATGGAATAAGAATGGTACATTTATAGTTGTTACATACCAAGTTCATTTATATGCAGAAGAGATAAGCATGCAGTATCCTACAGAAGAGAATGACATGCAAGGAGGTGCAATGACATGCATAGCAATAAGGAAGCATGCTGAGCAAAATAGAGTACTGACCAGCATAGCAGTGTGTAGTGATAAGACCCAATGTGTGATCATGGAACTGTGACTACAACCACAGAGCATCTGCAGCTCTTCAATCTTGGTATGACCTCCAGGTTTCACTGCCTAACTACTGAAAGGCAACATCTTGATTCCTTTCTTTACCATTATTCTTTATTTGCTTATTCTTTCAAATAAAAATCCTGCAGTTTTTGGAACCCCTGTTAGTAAATGAGTTCCTCCTGACACCAGTGATCTCTAATTGGTGCTCTGCATGGAAATATCAGCATGATTCTGCCACGCTGACCTTCCTGCACCCTTTTCACTATTCATTTGTTAAATAAACCCATCTTGCGCCAATGTTTCCACAGCGGGGGATGCTTTAATGCATTGTTTCCCTGTTTTAGCCACATTTTCCTATCTCCATCTGAACTCAATTATCCTCTGTTTTGCATTTCTCATTTAAACTTAAATACTGCTAATATTGAATAATTTGGATGAAAGATCATATTTCTATTCATAATACAGTACAGATACAGAAAATAACCTCCAGTAACAAAAATAAATAAAACATGCAAAGAGGACCTTGTATATATGATATACTTAAATAATTATGCACATACCTAAATACAAGTATATGTAGATTTATGTATGTATGTATGTATTTTGAAAGCTTGCAATGTGAATGACAATTACTTCTGAAAAATGACTAACAGTGTATAAGCTGCAGACGTGGCAGTTTGCGTCGAAGGTCAATCAATCAACATAGGACCCTCTTACATAAGGTGCGAAAGAATGGGCAAACAGGGATATGAATGACATTTGCACTGCTAATCTACATGCCTAAATAAAATCTTAATGAATTCATTGAGAAAATGTTCCTTTGGGATGTGTACTTATGTTCTCAGCTATGAAAATGATCCCATCAGTGTCCATGTTACAAGGAAAAGGTGCTCATGCCTCTTCAGTTAGCCAGTACACATTGAGGCTCAGCAATTTTGGAGTGCTTTATTTTTAGGCATACCATATCTTCCCTAGTACTTTTTTGGTCTTTTTGTTATTATGATGTATATTTATAGCAATATTATAGTACTAGAAACTGTATAAAGTACATTCTCGGCACATATATCAGTACCTGCCCCAGTTGAGACTACAATCCTATGTTCCCACACCAATCATGCATACATGTCCCTACATAAAAAAAAACACAGGACCAAATTAAACAACCTGTAATCAATCATTCGCTTTGTGGAATCCATGAAGACACAGAATTTAATAGTGGAAACCCATTGAAACAGAGACATACGAAGTCTGGATAAAGAACATTTAATCCAGGACTCTAGTGCGATGGGACAGCCACACTGAAGTATATCAAAAGCCAAAATGTTTCTTTTAATTTTGGATCAAGTAAGGAGTGGTTAACTCCCTGGTCAGGCTTCATGGCATGTGTGTCGCATTCAGGTGATTTCTTTTTACTTTCTCTGCAGCAAACTGAGAAATTCCCTCTTATATAATTGTCACCAGAACAGATCTCCCTATTGGAAGATGCCACCTCTATTCTTGTCCTGTTTTAAATTGTGGTGTGCGCGTGAGTAACAGCTCTGGACCAATGAAAACAAAGCTTGGTAGTGATGGATGTATTGTGGAGTGAGTCTTCCTTCCGGTGGGCTGATACCCAATGAAGAGGCAATGTGGATGGACCCTGTTACGGTTTTGGTCTGCTACCTCTCTCCTCTCTGATAACGCCAATGAGGACGTTCCGCAGAAAACATTTGGATGGGTATAAAGGGGTGCCTATTCTAAATTTTGGATTTTCAATCACTTTTAATTCTGGTGACAACGGTAAACAGGATGAATAGAGAGTGAACTACTCTAGCTATTGTTTCTTTCTTCTCACCACTCTATCCAAACTTAAAGCTGCAGGCACAAACAAGAGAAAACAGTGTCACTGCCTCAGCAATATCTGATTGATTACCCTAAAAGCATTTAACTGAATAATAAATTAAACTATTAATTCATCCTTTACAACATGAACAAAAAAAGCCTACAACATATCCCAATATTAACATGCACACACACATCTCTCATTGTTCCCTAAGATACCTCTCCCAATTTTACTTAAAACGATGATGAGACGTTAAATGATAGCAGTAAAAAGCAAGAGTTGCATGAATTGTGTTGTCTTCTCTTATTAGGTGATGCGAGCTGACAATGCAAAAATTACAGAGAGAAAGAAAGATCTGCCAAAACTTCACTTATGTTGTCATTCACTGAGCACTGAATAACTGTTGACTATTATATAGGCGGGTGCGAAGTAGCAAAAGTGAAAAAGTAGGTTGAACATAGCTACCCTTGACACAAAAGTAG
Organism: Lithobates sylvaticus; assembly: GCA_028564925.1. Taxonomy (NCBI): domain Eukaryota; kingdom Metazoa; phylum Chordata; class Amphibia; order Anura; family Ranidae; genus Lithobates; species Lithobates sylvaticus. The sequence continues at coordinate 319,060,673 of CM053027.1, forward strand.
CATCCAGGCTACAAATACAGGAAATGATACTGCATACTTTATCATGACAGATGAAATCTGGGTCTTTACTTGGAAACAATGGAAAGCAAGAGGTAACAGCAACTTATGTCACAAGAAAAATAGGTAGCGTGCACAGACGGGTGTTGCCGCATTATGGTTTAGAGACAGAATATGAAGCAAAAACAAGCCTATATGGATTTGGTTGCATCTAAAGGACTGAAAATGTTTAACTCCACAGGGGTAAACCTAAAGATTCCTCAAGCCATTTCAGGGCATTCATAAAAGGAGACGTGTCAAGAACTTTACAGAATGCCACTAATTACAAAGAATATGCATTTTTAATCACTGAGCTATTACTTGATCAATAAATCAAAGTGATAAAAGGTCCAGGAGGGAAATGTCACTGTAGTCATAGCCAAGGGTATCCTGCTGAAAATGTGGTTCACTTAATGCTTATATTTGCAACGGTCCTTTAAGTTCAGTAAACAGACATATTGATGCACACAATAGCATGGGTCAAACTTGACAATTAACCAACAAATCACTATTATGTATTTATTTTAGATCTGTAAGATTTTCAGAACATGTAATGATAACAAGTGGTGAGGTAGCTATCTTTTGAAATTATACAAAAGAAAACTGTATTGAGTGAAGAATGCTGAGTTGAACCTTGATGTTCTCATTATATTAAAGCGGAATTCCACCCAAAAATGGAACTTCCGCTTTTCGGAATCCCCCCCCCCCCCTCCAGTGTCACATTTGACACCTTTCAAGGGGGAGCAGATAGCTGTATAATGCCTCCACCCGAGAGCCGAGGGACAGAACGGCTTTGGGTGCCGACATCGCGGGTGCCCTGGACAGGTAAGTGTCCATATTTTAAAAGTCAGCAGCTGGAGTATTTGTAGCTGGTGACTTCTAAAAAAAAACATTACTTTGCTCCAATAGATCACCAAATTGACTGTATTATTACTACAGCGACTATTAGCCTTGGCAAGTTTTTGTTGTTCGATATGTACTATCTATACAGTGTATATATATATATATATATATATATATATATATATATAGATAGATAGATGCACACACATGAACTTTAATGGCATCCCAGTCTTAGTCCATAGGATTCAATATTGAGTTGTACCACCCTTTGCAGCTATAACAGCTTCAACTCTTCTGGGAAGGCCATCCACAAGGTTTAGGAGAGTGTCAATGGGAATGTTTGACCATTCTTCCAGAAGCACATTTGTGAGGTCAGGCACTGATGTGGACGAGAAGACCTGGCTCGCAGTCTCTGCTCTAATTCACCCCAAAGGTGTTCTTTCGGGTTGAGGTGCAGGCCAGTCAAATTCCTCCACCCCAAACTTGCTTATCCATGACTTTATGGACTTTTCTTTGTGCACTGGTCCAAATCATTTAGTGGAGGGGGGATTATGATGTGGGTTTTTTTTCAGAGGTTGGGCTTGGCCACTTAGTTCCAGTGAAGGGAATGCTTAAGACAGCCACATATCAATACATTTTGTACAATTTCAAGCTCCCAACTTTGTGGGAACAGTTTGGGGATGGCTCTTTCCTGTTCCAACATGACTGCGCACCAGTGCACAAAGCAAGGTCCATAAAGATATGGATGATCGATTTTGGGGTGGGGGAACTTGACTAGCCTGCACAGAGTTCTGACCTCAACCCAATAGAACACCTTTGGGATGAATTAGAGCAGAGACTGCGAGTCAGACCTTCTCGTCCACATAAGTGGACTGACCTTACAAATGTGCTTTTGGAAGAATGGTCAAACATTCCCATAGACACTATCCTAAACCTTGTGGACAGCCTTCCCAGAAGAGTTGATGCTGTTATAGCTGCAAAGGGTGGGCCAACTCAATATTGAAACCTACGGACTAAGACTGGGATGCCATTAAAGTTCAAGTGCATGTAAAGGCAGGCATCCCAATACTATTGGTAATATAGTGTGTGTGTGTACATATATATATATATATATATATATATATATATATATATATATATATATATATATATATATATATATATATCATATTTAGTGGGATAGTTCAAAGAGAAGTGATCATTTGCAATGTACAGCAATATATATTGCAACCAATCTGACCTAAAGCTGAACTCCGGGTACAAAAACTTTTATTCAAATATATTTCTTGATAGCCACAAAGAATATTAATCCACTTTGTGTGCACTAGATGTCTTTGCAAACCCCGTAAAAGTAGTAGTAACATCATCACGTTGCTGTACATGAAGCTATAGCTTCACCCACTACAGGAAGTCTGCAGAAAACAACAGGGGGGAGAGGATGGCAGAGAAAAGATCAGTCCCCTTGCACAAGGACAGAGAACAGCAGTAACTGGTCTTTATTACAGGAAGCTCCTGCACAGAAGCAAAGTTTCAAACTGGATTACTACATACACAGATCCGGAAGAAATACACAAAACACACCACGATTCAATGAATAATACACATGACTCTTGTATTTAGATTTTTTTTTTCTTATCCCAGGGTTCAACTTTAATTATACTGCAGTCGCATTAATGGAAGATTCTTTTTGACTAGTTTTTTTTTAACTAGTGTGTCGTTTTAACTAGTGTTGGTACATCCAAGGAGTGAATAGGTTAAAACAATATCATGGCTGCAATAGCAGATGTGAGCCTGTCAGCAGGCAGTAGGCTTTTTATCATCAGGGAGAGGGCTTTTATGTAAAAGTGATCTGGGTGGTTATGGAGCCGCCTGATCACTTTTGCATAAGCAGTGAGTGCTAGTGAGTGCTAGAGGACAGGAAAGACTTTAGAAGTCTATTAGAACCCTGGTGTCTCCAAAAGGAAAACCTCACACTGCCCAATGCTATCACATAGGGGCATGTTAGCCTCCTTGTGATAACAATGATGTTAAATGGAAAAAAGTTAAAAAATGTAATTATAATAGAAAAAAGAAAAGAAAAATTATCGTGAACGTCAGAGGAAGAGCAACATTTACAGTTTACTCTAAACCGATGATCTGTAAAGGCCTCTAAAGCGTCGCCTGTTGATATTTTTTTTTTTACATTTTTTTTTTTACATTTTTTTTTTTACATTTTTTTTACATTTAAAGGGTGCATGCAGTCTTTTATTTTGTATATCAAATTGGGGATCAAATTGTGTTTATGTACAATAAAATTTATTTTAGTGTATTTTTTCTTAAACTATAGATTTGATGAACAGTTGCACACACGTTGAGCAACATACAAATTTGCAACTAACATCTTTTTCTTCTACCAGGCCTCTTCTTTCAGAAATTTTATAATGTTCTGGAGTTCTTAAGTCATTTTAATGCTTAAAATTCAGATTTTAACTTGAGTGGAAAAAAAATACTAAATTGCTCTAGAGGGAAAGTGGTTAAGTAGTTGCTTTGGATTACTGCACTTTGAACATCATCACGCAAAATTGTCTTTTTGCAGCTGCTGTTTTTTTGTTATTTTTTTTAAAACATACTCCTAAAACATAATTTTTTTTTATCAGAAATGTCAAAGTACAGTCTGGTCCAGAAGTGTCACAAGATATTGGTCCCATCTTAATCTGTTGGCTTTACAGCAGTGAAGAAAGAAATTTGAAACAAGCAATATATCGAGAAGATCCTGAGCTGATATAGAGGTATATAGGGGCCAGGGGTGTTGCTAGATCCTGGCACTCCGGACACATGCTCCAAGTCTTCTAATGAGGTCCTCTTTGAGATTTCTTTTGATGATACATTGTATGCATCATACAGTTTTGAAACCTTGTATATGTTATCCTTTTTTTAATCCATTTATTGGGTTATTTGTCATATTATGTAGTAGTCCAGTTTTAAGACCAATTCATTTTTGTTCAGTTAAAAATATTATATTAGTCTAATGCCGCATACACACGGTCGGAATTCTCGTCGGAAAAAGCTCTGATGGTTTTCCTGTCGGAATTCCGACAGAATTTCGCTCAAACTGTCTTGCCTACACACGGTCACACCAAATTCCGACGGTCAATTACACCACGCCTTAAAAAACGTTCGACTGCACTATAAAAGGGAAGTTTAATGCTTCTGAGCATGCGTCAAATTGTTTCCGAGCATGCATCGAAATTTTGCGTGTCGGAATTGCATACACACGAGCGGAAAATCCAATAGAAAGGTTTTCCGTTGGAAAAATTAAGAACAGGTTCTCAATCCAAAGTCCGTCGGAAATTCCGTCAGAAAAAGACCGATGGGCATACACGCAGTCGGAAAATCCGATGAAAAGCTCCCATCGGACTGTTTCCATCAGAAATTCCGACCGTGTGTACGTGGCATTAGATTTGGTCATAAGTGGTTATCATGGTATGCAATTCATTCAACCTTTTAAAACCTAAGTGCAGCCAAAATAAAACAAAAAACAAAAAGGGGAAGGATGTGTCCCTTGTGCTGATGCCTCTTCTGTTAATTGAGATCTTCCTCTGTCCATGCTGCCCCCCACCACCATCATAATCTCCTGGAGCAGTGGGGGTTGATAGAACTTAGGGGCTGTCACTGGCTTTCACCAAGAGAGCCCAACTATGCCCATCCTTTCTGCCCAGTTGCTCTCCATTCATAAAATCCATAATACAGTTTCTATAACTGAAGCACAAGTTTTGCATGGAGGGGGCAGACCTTTCAATCATCTGCATTCCTAAATCATGTTTCATTCATAGAAGTTGTAGTACAGCTTTTATGAATGGAGCAGCTAGACGGAAGAGCAGTCAAAGTCAGGCTCTCTTGATGAGAGCTTGTGACAGCCTCCAAGTTCTCTTAACCCTGCTTAAAAACAAATGAGGTGCATTGTAAACTCTCACTGCTGCTTTAGTCAAAGCCCACTCAAATATCCACACATTTGGACAACATTATGCCCTATTTTTGGATAGAGTGATGAGGTGTTGGAACCTTTGTCAAGTTTGTATTGCTGTCTGTGTCCCCACGAGGAAGATTCCCTATTTTTAATTATTCTAGTGACTCTTGTTTCTGGTCAAGAAACATTTTTGAGTTGTCACAGGAGTGGACATTTTCCAATGAGTGAATTTATGCCAGTGGAAACAGTCAAAAAGAAGATTTCCCCTTGATTTGGAAAGACCTTTTCTTACTTCCTGCTCTGTTTCTGTGATAGGAAGTTAACGGAAACCTCTCCAATGGGACACAAACAAAGGAGTCTTAAAAAATACATCAATCCGATATTAAAGAAAAAAGGAAAAAAAGCAAACACGTCATATGAGAAGTAAACAGGCTACTACTACTGGAAACAGAACAAGGGTGCACACATCGCTTCAGGCAAAAAATTGACACACCCGGTTCAAGGCGCTAATCCTGGCTCATCACCGTAGGCAATATCAAGAAGAGAAGATTGATCGCACACTTGGATCCAAAAACGTTGTAGAAATGTCTTTATTGTCATGAGCCAGACATTGCAGTTTTGTCTGGCTCAGGACAATAAAGACATTTCTACGGCATCTTTTGGATCCAAGTGTGCGATCAATCTTTTCTTCTCTTCTTGAGGCTACTACTACTACTACCATTATTTTTCTGAAAATACTAGTTGCTTGGCTGTCCTGCTGATGTTTCGGCACGTGCCATTTTCAAAAGAGATCCGGTGTGGCAGCCTTTGTACTTCTCTGACAGATTTCTTTTACAAATTCTAACTATGATGCCAACAAAGGAACTGTTAGACAGTATGTGGCATTCAAATAATATTATTTTCCCCGATTAAAGTTAATATTCCATAGCTTTAACAGCAGATGGCAGAGCATGAGTTGCCTGGCAATGACAAAACCAATACAGCAGTGATGAACAGATTTAAAGGGTCAGAGTAAAAGTATTTATAAATTGGGAATGACGAGGTAAGTGCATGCATTCATTATTCATTCAGGAGCTGACTGGAAGCATCAAGACACAGAACAGATTTAAAAGCTATTAGTGGGATGCAATGGCAGGACAATTAGGCTGATCTTCTGTTGTTTTAACAGAAAGAAGAAGATTGCCATTTCCATGCGTTCACACTGGCCGGCTTTTATACATGGCAGGTCTATGGTGCACTTAAGCATTGTTTTAGTTTGGTGAACGGAGAAAGCGATGTATGCAGCTCTACTGTACTCGTTATGCCAATCAATTCCAGCAGTGTAAAGCAGAAACCTTATTAGACTTGCCGCAGAGAAAGAGATTTTACAAAAAAAAAAATTTCAATGTACAAACTGAAAATAAATTGCTAATCCTATCCGCTGGTAAAATTTCAGCAGTGTAAAAGAGCAAATGAGAAATAGCCCAGAAGTACTTTAAGCAGACACCAGGGGCAGCCGTGGAGGATAATCATACTTGGTAACCAGAGGTACTGCGTTCAGAGTAACTGCTTGTCTTCCACTACACAAATAAATGTGGATTTTTCCAGCAGTGCTGATCTGATATCTTCATTTTTTCCATCACCAAAGACTAGATTGAGATACGGCAAGTGCAGCAAGACCCCATTAGTTGGTTCCAGTAACGGTACTCTCCCCTGCAGTTCTCCTGGATTTTCATCTCATTCAAGAAATGTCAGACCATAATATGAATGTCCAGCACTGACTAAATAAGTTAAGTCAAAGAAGCAAAAATGACTGCTTATTCTAGCTAAAAACAATGGTGTTCTCAAATCTAAGTACACAAGAAGTGTTCAAGGTTCAGAATAGGACTTAATAGTAAATGTGCTACTTAACCACTTGCCTACTGGGCACTTTTACCCCCTTCCTACCCAGGCCAATGTTCAGCTTTCAGCGCTGTCACACGTTGAATGACAATTGCGCAATCATGCAACTCTGTACCCAAATGAAATTTTTATACTTTTTTTCACGCAAATAGATCTTTTTTTGGGTGGTATTTAATCACTGCTGGATTTTTATTATTTGCTAAAAAAAAACGAAAAGACCGAAAATTTCACTGATGTGCGCTGATAAGGCGGCACTGATGGGCACAGATGAGGTGGCACTAAGGGGCAGTAATTAGGTGGCACTGATGACGAGGCACTAATATACAGCACGGATAGGTGGCACAGATGAGCATTGATAGGTGGCACTGATGGGCACTGATAGGTGGCACTGATAGGCGTCACTGGTGGGCAATGATAGGCAGCACAGATAGGCAGCACTGATGAGCAGCACTGATGGGCATTGACGGGTGGCACTGATGAACAGGCATTGATGGGCACTAAAAGGCAGCTCTGACTGGCATCACTAATGGGCACCAATTGGTGTCACTGGTAGGCACTATCAGGCTCCGCCCTCTCTGCTCCAAAACTTCTCCAGTTGTCCGTACGGCCACTCTGGTCATTTTCAGTGCACTTCCACACATGGTGCATGTACCTGTTTACAACAGGTACATATATATGTTACCCGCACCAACATACTTATGGATTCCCCTAATTATGTAAAGCAAAATAAACATTCTCCAGTAAACTATTTGATAAAATGCCCACCCAAGCCCATGCTGTTTACAATTGTCAATGCTGCTGGCTCCTGCGCTCTCAGTGCCGCTTCCCTGAACTAGATGTTCTCACAGGAAAGACTTGAAGTGATTGTAAATTATATATACTATATTTATATATATATATATATATATATTTACTCACAAAAGTAAGTACACCCCTCACATTTTTGTAAATATTTTATTATATCTTTATAACTTTTATATGTGACAACACTGAAGAAATTACTCTTTGCTACAATGTAAAGTAGTGAGTGTACAGCTTGTATAACAGTGTAAATTTGCTGTCCCCTCAAAATAACTCAACACACAGCCATTAATGTCTAAACCGCTGGCAACATTTTATTAGCTTGGAGAAGGAGGAAGGAGCAGGGGAATGCCATACTATCTTAGGCTATAGTACTGTGTGCTTTTATTGATGCACTCAGTGTAGGGAGACACAACTTTAGTCTCAGCATGGAAGGGTAACTCCATATGCTGCAAAGTAAGGAGCCGCCCTGAAGGAGGAATACTGGGGCAGTTGTCAAGGTACCAGCTTGAACTGATATATAGACAAGGATAAAAAGGTAAAAAAAGCTGTATACACTACTCAGTAAGTGATTAAGTCATCTGCTGAAAGGGCTTTTTACCGTGGGTTTAACATCACTTTAAAGTGTCAATCTGAATTGTCCCAATGTGAAATATTTTCTATGTCTCCTCATTGATGTAGCACTGTCTTTTTAATCAACCTATGCAAAAGTAATCAACCTGTGCTCCTAAAATAAATAGAAAGGTATGTTAAATGTATCTCAGGGTGTAGAAAAGTACTCTCCATAAAGCAGATTTGAAGAGTAAAGTTTTGTAAACTTCGTGTACGGATATGTCATGTTACATTTGATACTATATGGGAAACATTTTTGTACTAAAAGAAACCCAGATGGTGGTCGAAAACTACAATGTGGCAGCTACTGAACTGCTGGCTCATATGGTCCTCCAGCAGAAATGTATGATTATTAAAGTGCAATGAACATCAGGTTTAAGGGTCAGTTCACACCACATGCAGTCCAGTGTGTTTTTGTTCTCCAGCAAAAAACGCATTGGAAGGTAGGTTATATGGTATCCAATGGCATAGTTCACACCAGTGCGGTCATTTCTAGGGCTTTTCAGTTCCAAAAAAAAAGTAGAACATGCTGCATTTTTCCTGCACTGGACTATACTGGAACGCAGTAAAACACATCAAAAATGCACTAGAATGCATCAAAAACACACTGGACCCCAGTACAGTGAAAAAAAAAAAAAAACAGGAAGAAAAAAGAAGAAAAAAAGCACCTGGAATGCATCCGGAAAGCATCAAAAATGTACAAAATTTGCACCGTAATGCATCAAAAACACGTTAAAAAACGTGCATGCACAAACGCATCCTGAACGCATCTGGAGTGCATTTTTGTGGTGTCAACCAGCCCTAATTGCATTTTTGAAATTGCTGCAAATGGTGTGGCTTCTCTTTGTTTTTAACTCCTTTGAGCTAACGCCTCCTGGGCTTTTAAGGGGTTTACGATGCCAAGAATCAGGGTTTATGATCATGTGACCGCCGTGGTTTACTGTCAGTGGTAAATGTGCTGGGAAGGATCTCTCAGCACAGCCATATGACACCAATTCACGCAAATTTGTGGTCGCTCTTCGCCAAGGTCCACCCGCCAAGAGGCCGCATTTTTGCGTGCGACCGACACCAATGGGTTAAAGACAGTACAATGATTTGCAAATTATGGCAGCCCATAGCAACCAACCCTTTGTTTTACTACAGGTATCTCAAGGATCAGTGGAAATTATACTTCTGATTGAGCTGTTTAGGGTTAATACACAGCATATCAATATTTTTTTCAGTGCTTTATAATTCCACGCGCCCACAACTGTCACTAACATCTGCTTCCTAAAAATAAAAAATAAAAAGAGCTTTGCGAACAGATAACTATCAGCAAAATGAATAGGAGGCGGCAATAAATATAAAATAATAAGTTGCTGTACTTCAAATAAAGCATAATTTCTGTATTGAAAAAAAACTGGAGAATGGAATATTTTTATGATGTTATAGTAGAGTGATACCATTGAATGTAATACTATTCATTTTAGAAAGACAAGCCGGTTTTCCATTCAGATGCATAACTTTAAAATAGCAGATGGTTTATCAGCAACCATGAGATCATTAGTATCGTAGCGTGATGAGCAAATAGCGTTGCAAATTAGTCAAAGTCGTGAATTGCACATTTTTTGTTTAACCTGAATGTATGCATGCAGGTTATCTTCAGAATCATACAATTCATGAATAATAACTGCCTGTGTTTCTGAAATGCACGATTCTCAGCAAATCAGAAAGATCTTCATTTAAATATTCAGGCGAGTCAAAAATAGGCAAATCTGTGATTCTCCTGACTCAACTATCTTTAAGTTATAGCTCTACAAACAATAGTATCAGTAGGTGCAGATGTAGAGGAACATCCTTTATCTGCTCCGTTTTCATGTAAACATCACAGTAGAGATAAATTGTCTATTTTCTGTGATGGTCTCCAGGTCCCCGGCTGCCAGATAAAGGTGGATAGGTCTTTCAACAAAAAGCACAATGTGCTTCTGACATAAATGAAGTTCTTCAACTATTTACTACGGCAGCCAATATACTTACCAGCACATCTCCAACATCAGGTGTCATACCTCTTTGTGCCCGAATCACAGTACCAAAAAGCCCTAACTTTCTTCAAACTTCCAAGGTAAAATAAAAGGTATGCATTCCTTTTCAAACATGCAGTGGAGGGTCAGTGTATGCACTAACGTTTCTGCTGGCAGACAGTACGGTCACCAATTCAAAGATGTCTTATGACACCCCTTCTACCCTGAAAAGTGCCAATAGGGTGCCTTAGTGTAGTAGTTTGAGAGCAGGTTATAGTGTAAAAAGCACAGACTGTTCTCAACAGTTAATGTTGCTTAATAGGACAATAGTTAGCAAAAACTACTTTTGATAATTAAGATAGGTCCTGGATTAGCACAATGTGGCTCATCCAATATTTTAGTGCTAGTGCAAAGCTCCGTGATGCACTGGACCCTGTTTGATGCTTCTATAAAAGGTCACATTTACTTAATGTGGTACCTGTCTTCAAAGACATTGCCAAACCATTTTTAGCTGGGTTGGCTTTTGTCATAATTAACAACACTGTCTGTGCAGTGCAATCCATGCTTACTTTACCATACCTTCTTACTTCATACTCTGAAATTCAGTGGTGGTTGGTGCTCAAAATTTTTAGGGGGGCGCAAACAAACTGAAAAATTCTAAAAAAAAAATTGCAGCCTCACCATGCCCATCAAATGCAGCGACTGTGCCATCAATTGCAGCCACTGTGCCCATCAAATGCAGTCACTGTACCCATCAAATGCAGGCATTGTGCCATCAGTTGCAGCCACTGTACCATCAAATACAGCCACTGTGCCCCATCAAATGCAGCCACTGTGCCCTATCAAATGCAGCCACTGTGCCCATCAAATGCAGCCACTGTGCCCATCAATTGCAGCCACTGTGCCCATCAATTGCAGCCACTGTGCCCACCAAATGCAGCCACTGTGCCCCATCATATGCAGTCACTGTGCCTATCATATGCAGCCACTGTGCCCATCAAATGCAGCCACTGTGCCCATCATATGCAGTCACTGTGCCTATCATATGCAGCCACTGTGCCCATCAAATGCAGCCACTGTGCCCATCATATGCAACCACTGTGCCCATCATATGCAGCCACTGGTCCCATCAAATTCAGCCACTGTGCCCATCAAATGCAGCCACTGTGCCCATCAATTGCAGCCACTGTGCCCATGAAATGCAGCTACTGTGCCAATAATATGCAACCTCCCCCGTGCTAATAATATGCAGCCTCACTGTGCCCATCATATGCAGCTTCACTTTTCCCATCATATGTGGCCTCACTATGCCCATCATATGCGGCCTCACTGTGCCCATAATATGCAGCAGCCTGTACAGTATGGAGGGACAGGTAATGTATACCTGCAGTCTGTGATGATGGAAAGGGTCTCTAGTATATACAGGAAGGAAGGTGGGTGTATACAGCTATATATACACCCACCACTTACCTTCCTGTATATAGAGACCTTCCTCCATCATCACCGACTGCAGGTATATATCATCTGTCCTGTTATGTATATAGCTGTTTACAGGACAAATGATGTATACCTGCAGTCAGTGATGATGGAGGAAGGTCTCTATTTACAGGAAGGAAGATGGTGGGTGTATATATAGCTGTATACACCCACCTTCCTTCCTGTATATAGAGACCTTCCTCCCACTTCACTGACTGCAGATATACATCATCTGTCCTGTGTACAACTATATACATACACAGTAACAGTACAGATGATGTATATCTGCAGTCACAGTGATGATGGAGGAAGGTCTCCAATATACAGTCAGTATAAGATGTGGGTGTATATCTGTATACAGTTTGACTAGAGGACAGTCAGGGAGGATCACTATCTCTCTCTCAGTCTCTCTGCTCCACTAGCCACGTGATCATGCCCGGGCACAGTCTGCACTGGCTGCTCTGGTGGGGAGAGAAACAGGGAAGTTACTGTGTGAATTAATACCATACGGCGTGCACCTATGCGGAGCGGCGGCTGTCAGCGAGTGCTGGCTGGGAATCAATCTACATAATCCCCCATGTCTAGAGACCATCTGAGGCCCGCGGGAGGCACTAAGACAGACGGATCAGTGCTGCTTAGCTAAGGAAGAAGTTCCGGGGGCGGAACTAAACATACATAGATCCATTTGGAGCAGCACCCATCACACCCCCTGATGTACTGCATCGCCTGTTTACATAATACCACTTACCTGATGGACTTACTAGAGGCTTTTGGTGTGCTGTGCTACAGGATCATCCCACTTTACTATAGCCAGCTGCTCTGCACCTGTCCTGTGCTCTATAGGATGTCAGCAGCTGGGATTATCTACAGGAGATACTGAACACCCCTATTATTCACACAGGACACCTGTAAGGACTTCCAGTGTACTTGCCTGCTGAACAAACTGGCTGTGAAGTTCTTTGGCTATTTCCACTAAGGACTATGGACCATAGGAACAACATATAATGGCTGAAAAATCGTGGAACAGTGAGTAATTTATACACAGACAGACCGGCAGTATTCATGAGGTACCTAGAGGCTCTGGGACACAGTGGTTTAGTACTGGATTGATCGGACGTCTATTATGATGTCAGATAAGTTTGAGCTTATGTCTTTTGAAGCTATGTCCTAGTAGTGACTATTTCTGTGCCATTCACCTTTGAAACCAAGTGGAGCAAGCAGTGAATATCACGTTAATTCCTTATGAGGTATTCAATAACGATATTTACCGTAGCAGATTGCTCGATATCATCTTAGCACCTGCTGCCTTTGCATGTTTATCCATCAGGCAATTACTATTACCTGAGATTCGGGACTGGATGGGGACTTACTGTGTTTTTTTTTTTTGTTACAGGACTAACAGCGGGGCTCAATTTCATTAATCAGACTTTACATCCGTCCCCGAGGTGCATTCGCCAATAGTGACTTTAAGGTGCAGTGCTCTCCTCTCAGCTGCTTGGGTGGATGTATGAATCCCAAGTAACTATCTTTGCAGGTGTAGTCACCAGGGGTTTGTTTCATCTCTGTGAGGGGTTAGCAGCATAGCCGCACATTCTCAGCTCATTGGGGAGATTCCGGTGAAGCAGTTCATAGGTCTAGGGCAGTGATGGCGAACCTTGGCACTCCAGATGTTTTGGAACTACATTTTCCATGATGCTCAACTACACTGCAGAGTGCATGAGCATCATGGGAAATGTAGTTCCAAATCATCTGGGGTGCCAAGGTTCACCATCGCTGGTCTAGGGGGCGAGGGAGTTGGTGGGGTTTGTAGGGTTGTCTGGGAGGGATACGACTGGGAAGTGTTCGCAACATGGTCTGTGCTGTTTTTATATGTACTATTTTTGCATATGATTAATAAATGGGATGAGGTAGCCTTTTGGATGTACACAATTTTTAGTTTTTTGTTTCTATGGTTGTTTGCTGTGTTGCACACCCTGCCCGTTGGCACCATCCATCTATCCTTCAGGTTCCCAGCTTTCTTTTTCTTTAATATGCAGCTCTGAATAGAAACCAATCAGTGCTTTTGTCAAAGCTTAATTGAACTAGCTGAAGTTAGAAGCTGATTGGCTACCATGCACAGATGCCCCAGTTTTAGCAAATCACCCCCAAAGTGGGAGACAATTAGCCTCTTATGCTGCTTACACACGACTGGAGTTTCATGCAGAAAAGGTCCGACGGAATCATTCCGTCAGATATTCCGATCATGTGTGGGCTTCATTTGACTTTTTTCTTCAAAAATTCAGACGGACCTAGAAATAGAACATGCTTTAAATCTTTCCGACGGAATCAATTTCTATCGGGAAAACCATTTGTCTGTATGCTTGTCCGACGGACCAAATACGACTCAAGGGCAGCTATTGGCTACTGGCTATTGAACTTCCTTTTCTAGTCCCGTCATACGTCATTGCGTTCAAAACTAATGGACTTTGGTGTGATCAAGTGTGGGCGAGTCTGTTCGGATCTGTGTCGGGAAGACCGTCCGTCAGAGTTTATTGTTGTGGAAAGTCCACCCGTGTGTACACGGCATTAGACATCTCAGTAGTGATGTCTTACTGTCCTAATCACCATTGTTCCCTTCATTGTCCTGGCGTCAGAGGAATAAAAAGTAAGAGGAAACCTCCCCAATGAGGACACAGATAACAATAACAATCTGACAGAGGTTTTAACTCTTCCGTATTTTTCAAAACATAACATAAAGTTTTGTAGAGAGTTGACCTTTAAGAGGAAAATGTTTCCCTTTTAGTCTAAATGTAAAACAACTTAACAATGGTTATCTTTTCAAACTTAATGAAGCCAAATACCAACTTTCTTGAGATTTTCAAAGCTATAGGCTCAAACACAAAGTGCCCTCTAGCAACCAAACCTCAACAACTGTCTGCCAGCTGCAGGTTTAAACACTCAAACCAGGTGGAGTGATAAATAGCGAAAGGTCACATAACTAAACACACACAGGCATTACTGAAAATGATTTGACAATCTGAAGAACCTGCTGCAGTCACACATCCCTGTGGTGGAGACCCAGGAGGTTCAAACAGACTGCTTGAAGATGTTCACTGTAATAGAGTTTCCATGTTGGGAGCAACAAATCCACCAGCTGCATCTCAGCTGGCTGCCTTTGATTCTATGTTGTTTATTATTTATTGATGGGTTTATTTAGCACTGGCTCTACTGTATATAATACCTAATACAAGCTAAAAGAGTTTGAATTTTCAGGGTCACACATCTAGAGAACTGGATTATGCACAGACAGACCATTTCACAAAAAACTCCAGCCTAATGCCCCGTACACACGTTCGGAAATTCCGATGGAAAATGTCCGATCGGACCATGTTGTCAGAAAATCCACCCGTGTGTGGGCTCCATCGGACTTTTTCCGTCGGATTTTCTGCCGGAAAAAATTTGAGATCCTGCACTCAAATTTTCTGACAACAAAATCTGATCAGACTTTTTCCGATCGCGTGTAGAGAATTCCGACGGACAAAGTGCCACGCACGTCACCACGTTCAGAATGATCGGATTTTCCGACAACTTTGTCCGACAGTGTGTATGCAACACCAGTGTCGGACAAAATCCGTCGGAAAAAATCCGACGGATTTTGTGTTTGGAAATTCCGACCGTGTGTACGGGGCATTAGGCTAGCCATACACACAAAGCCTTTGTAAGCTGAACATGATGAATCTAATATTACTCCATCTACACTAAACAGAGTTTGTTGGCTATTGTATTCATGCTGCTGTTAAACCTGTGGTTGTCTAATGTAGTCACTGTTGGTTCTACACTGCTCATTTGATTGTTCAGACAATGTTTGTTGAGCTGAGGGGTGGCATGAGAGGCACCTATGGATCAAAATGCACTCAGTTCAGTAGGAATCGGACAAAATTTATGGCCAGCTTTACTGTAAAAGGCTGTTTTGAAACAAGGAGCTGATCTAATTTCTGTTACCAATGAACAACTTTAATTGTAAATGTTTATCCCTTATTTGCAAATGTTGATCAGCAAATAAAAAGTCAAGTACCTTATACCCACAAAAACTGAGTGGTTGATTTACTAAAGGCAAATAGACTGCACTTTTGCAAGAGCAGTTGCTCCAGAGCTTAGAAACATGAGCAAACGCTCTGGTGACTTCCATCATCCAATCATGTGCAAGCAAAAATCATTTTTTTTACAATTTCTTTGCACGTGATTGGGTATTCTTTGCAAAGTGAACCTCATATACTAAGCTCTGGAGCAACTGCACTTGCAGAGTACTACTGCACTTTGCAAAGTGCACAGTCTATTAGTCTTTAGTAAAACAACACCATTCTGATTGAAAAACAAAAGCTTCCTTCTCTTGCATTAAGGATATTTCCCAAGCTTGGATGAGTTCAGCTAGCAAGGGATACCTGCACACTGTCTATGGAAATTGAATAAATGGTCAAAATTTGTATTACTATTAAAAAGAAGCCTGTTTGACAAAACCTGTAATTTCCTCTACAGTGTAATATCCCGAAGGAGGCATAAGTAAGCTGGTCAAATAATGCTCATCAAAATCAAGATTGTATTTGTATCAAAAACTATTTGATTAAATAACACTCTGTCAGCTTTCTTACACAGCAAAAGTGACCCTATTAGGAGGATTCTGAAAAGACATATAATATGGGAAACAGAACAGCTGGAAGCACATTAATTTTCCATTGTGAACCTGTCCTGAATGAATGCTAATTTCTAATAGAAATCCTAATTTCAAGTTATAGATTCAACATTTCTTTTTTATTGCAAATGGAATGCCTTCTCATAACAGCACAGTCAGTATTATTTGAGGGCTTGCTGGTTCCTATGGCCATGCATAGCTATTAATTTTGGTGCAATTTGTATGACAAGGTAATTAAAGTAAAATTTTACAGCTCAATCCCAGGTATGTTTTTTGCATAATTACATTGGTCCAGCTTATTTTCTGGGTCTTGTATTTTTCTCAATTAATGCAAGTGTTCAGTGATTGGATGAGATTTAGAGGCAGGGTAGTGGCATCATCGTCCCCACTTTATCCAATCCACATCAATCAGAGATCACTTTGTAAACACTAATGCCACGTACACTCGGAATTTCCAACAACAAATGTTCGATGGGAGCTTGTTGTCGGAAATTCCGACCGTGTGTAGGCTCCATCGGACATTTTTTGTCGGAATTTCTGACAACAAAAATTTGAGAGCTGTTTTCGGAAATTCCGAGCGTGTGTACACAATTCCGACGCACAAAATTCCACGCATGCTTGGAATCAAGCACTGGCTATTGAACTTAATTTTTCTTGGCTCATTGTACGTGTTGTACATCACCGCATTCTTGACGTTTACGACAACATTTGTGTGACCATGTGTATGCAAATAAGTTTGAGCCAACATCCGTCGGAAATAAATCCAGGACTTTGTTGTCGGAATGTCTGATCATGTGTACGATAAAGATACAAGACATTCCCTGAATGGCGCCCGTGCTGAGCAGATGACCCCCTGTGGTTACTATGCACTCACCACATGACCCAGAAGACAGCAAGAAGAACTGTAACAGCAGCACCTACTAGAGTGGTTCTCTGCTTTTAGTTATGGAATATATATATAATATACTTATACTGATCCAAGCTGGACCAATGCAACAATGCAAAAAAAAAAAAGTGACTGAAGTTTTTCAGCTTTAAATATTTTCCACATTTTGCTCATTGCTTTTAATTTAGTACTATAATTGTACCATCTATTGTGCAAAAAGGTGTTAAGTTACTAAAGGCAAACAGCCTGATCACTTTGCAAGGGAAGTTGTACCTTTGCAAGAATTTAGTTGCAAAGCTCCGCTGACTTCTATCATCCAACCATGTGCCAGTAAAAATACTGTTTTCTTTTCAATTTTCTTTGCACGTGATTAATTATTGTTTTGCAAATGTCACCGAATTCCCTGAGCTCTGGGGAAAACTAGGGAAAAGTGCAACTTTCCTTACAAAGAGAACATTCTATTTGCCTTTAGTAAATCATATTCCTTGTGTACAGTACATTCTGGTGACCACACGTTATAGGGAATCAGAACAGTAGTAGAGGAGAACTTATTCCAGCAGGGATTTGTGTTTAGGTGACAATTATCTAAGATGGTATTCTCTATCAATTTGGAGAGATGTCTTTTCACTTCCTGTTGAAGTGAAGGCAAAAATCTTTGGAATAGACTCTGAAAAAAATGACATGGGTCTTAACCATTTTCCTTTCAATCGACAACCCCCCCCCCCCCCCCCCCCAAAATATATGTGTTTGGTTTTAAAGAATTTAGGCACACTAGGATTATATTTACAATTGATGAAAAAAAGGAGCACAACACTGCTAAAGGGACTACATCAGTAACTGATCCAGTCCATTTAGCTGTGTTGTGCTCCCTATTTTTATCAGTTGTAAAGAGACTGAACTGTGAACTGATCTACTACCTTCCGTCATGACCACTGCAGGATAAAAAGGTATGAAAATGGCAGTGAATGAAGCTCATTACTGCAATTATCAGCTACCTATACAAAAATAAATAATTGAAAGAAGTTAAATAGTTCCTTGAGAACAGCTGTTTCACACAGGGGCCTAGCAATTCAATTTGGAAACTTATGTGATAAATGTTATAATATGTTGAAATACACAATATTGTTCAATACATCATAGCAAGAAGAGCAAGAAGCGACTAGTGTGCCAGTAAATATCTGAAAGTGCACATTAGGTTCAAGAGAGATGCAGCATATTACAGATCTTTGTACGATACCAAAAAAACACTAACTTTCTAACCATCCTTACTCCCCCCTTATTCTTTTGCTCTTTTTTTACATTCCTTTTTTAGCATTTGCAAGCATGTTTTTACATTTTTATTAACCCCTATATATACCCTCTTCTTGTATTGTTAAGTCTAAAATAAAAATAAATACAAATTGCTATATATCTATATATATATATATATATATATATATATATATATATATATATATATATATATATATATATATCTATCTATCTATCTATCTATCTATCTATCTATCTATATATAGATATAGATATATATATATATATAAATTTATATATATATATATATATATATCTACATATAGATACAGTATATCTATATAATATATATATATATGTATATATATATTGATATCTATATATTGATATAGAGATATCTATCTATCTATCTATCTATCTATCTATCTATCTATCTATCTATCTATCTATCTATATATATATACAGTCAGGTCCATAAATATTGGGACATCAACACAATTCTAATCTTTTTGGCTCTATATGCCACCACAATGGATTTGAAATGAAACAAACAAGATGTGCTTTAACTGCAGACTTTCAGCTTTAATTTGAGGGTTTTTACATCCAAATCAGGTGAACGGTGTATAAATGACAACAGTTTGTATATGTGCCCCTTTTTAAGGGACCAAAAGTAATGGGACAGATTAACAATCATCCATCAAACTTTCACTTTTTAATACTTGGTTGCAAATCATTTGCAGTCAATTACAGCCTGAAGTCTGGAATGCATAGACATCACCAGACGCTGGGTTTCATCCCTGGTGATGCTCTGCCAGGCCTCTACTGCAACTGTCTTCAGTTCCTGCTTGTTCTTGGGGCATTTTCCCTTCAGTTTTGTCTTCAGCAAGTGAAATGCATGCTCAATCGGATTCAGGTTAGGTGATTGACTTGGCCATTGCATAACATTCCACTTCTTTCCCTTAAAAAACTCTTTGGTTGCTTTTGCAGTATGCTTCGGGTCATTGTCCATCGGCATTGTGAAGCGCCGTCCAATGAGTTCTGAAGCATTTTGCTGAATATGAGCAGATAATATTGCCCGAAACACTTCAGAATTCATCCTGCTGCTTTTGTCAGCAGTCACATCATCAATAAATACAAGAGAACCAGTTCCATTGGCAGCCATACATGCCCATGCCATGACACTCCCACCACCATGCTTCACTGATGAGGTGGTATGCTTTGAATCATGAGCAGTTCCTTTCTTTCTCCATACCCTTCTCTTCCCATCACTCTGGTACAAGTTGATCTTGGTCTCATCTGTCCATAGGATGTTGTTCCAGAACTGTGAAGGCTTTTTTAGATGTTGTTTGGCAAACTCTAATCTGGCCTTCCTGTTTTTGAGGCTCACCAATGGTTTACATCTTGTGGTGAACCCTCTGTATTCACTCTGGTGACGTCTTCTCTTGATTGTTGACCTTTACACACATACACCTACCTCTTGGAGAGTGTTCTTGATCTGTCTAACTGTTGTGAAGGGTGTTTTCTTCATCAGGGAAAGAATTCTTAGGTCATCCACCACAGTTGTTTTCCGTGGTCTTCCGGGTCTTTTGGTGTTGCTGAGCTAACCGGTGCGTTCTCTCTTTTTCAGCCTAATGATGGCTTGCTTCACTGATAGTGACAGCTCTTTGGATCTTTGATAGCAATAGATTCCAAATGCAAATAGAACACTTGAAATTAACTCTGAACCTTTTATCTGCTCCTTGTAAATGGGATAATGAGGGAATAACACACACCTGGCCATGGAACAGCTGAGCAGCCAATTGTCCCATTACTTTCAGTCCCTTAAAAAGTGGGAGGCACATATACAAACTGTTGTAATTCCTACACCGTTCACCTGATTTGGATGTAATACCCTAAAATTAAAGCTGCAAGTCTGCAGTTAAAGCACGTCTTGTTCGTTTCATTTCAAATCCATTGTGGTGGTGTATAGAGCCAAAAAGATTAGAATTGTGTTGATGGCCCAATATTTATGGACCTGACTGTATATATAGATAGATAGATAGATAGATAGATAGATAGATATAGATCTCTCTCTCTCTCTCTCTCTATATCTATCTATCTATCTATCTATATATATATATATATATATATATATATATACACACACACTCACTGGCCCCTTTATTAAGTATACCTGTTCGGTTCAAAAAAACGAGCAGCGGAGTGAGGAATGAAAAAGGATTTAAGTGACTTTGAAAGTGGCATGGTTGGTGCAAGACGGGCTGGTCTGGATATCTCAAAAATTACTGCTCTACTGGGATTTTCACACACAACCATGTCTAGGGTTTACAGAGAATGGTCCAAAAAGAGAAACTATCCAGTGACTGGAAATTGTGTGAACGAAAACGCCCTGTTGATGTCAGAGGAGAATGGGCAGATTGGTTTGAAATGATAGAAAGGCATCAATAACTCAAATAATCACTTGTTACAACCAAGGTATGCAGAATACAATCCCTGAATGTACAGCACATTGAACCTTGAAGCAGATGGGCTACAGCAGCAGAAGACCATAACGGGTGCCACTCCTGTCAGCTAAGAACAAAAACTGAGGCTACAATTCACACGGGGTCACCAAAATTGAACAATAGAAGATTGGAAAAAGGTTGCCAGGTCTGATGAGTCTCGATTTCATATATATATATATATATATATATATATATATATATATTTCATCCGGAAAGCATTCACAGTTCACTCTTTCCACATTTTTTTATGCTACTGCCTTATTCCAAAATAAAGGGGTATAAATGTGGCGCTTACCAAACAAAAATGTATTAAACCATAAAGACAGCGAGCCTTTGGAAGTACCACATACAAATAAATCCAAAGGAACAAATTGCATCCTTAAATTAATGTCTCATCAACATTGTATAGCCAAAAATGAATAAACCAAAGGTATTTTCAAAGGCTCACTGTCTTTATGGTTTAATGAATTTTTGTTTGGTAAGCGGCACATTTATACCCCTTTATTACTATGCTACTTCTTTTTGGTGTGTGAACACTCTTATGTTGGCAGCTACCTTGTTAGTTTTTCTTTAACTGTGGTTTGTGCATTAGTCCCCCCATTTTATCATACTTATTCCAAAATGAATTCAATTAATTTTTTTCCTCAAAGTTCTACAAACAATACCCCATAATGACAACGTGAAAGCAATTTGTTTGAAATCTTTGCATATTTATTAAAAATAAAAAGCAAAAAAAAAGTGACATGTACATAAGTATTCACAGCTCAATACTTTGTTGAAACACCTTTGGCACCAATTACAGTCTAAATTCTTTTTGAGTATGCTGCCTTAAGCTTGGCACACCTATTTTTGGGCAGTTTCTGCCATTCTTGTTTGCAGGACCTCTCAAGCTCCATCAGTTTGGATGGGGAGTGTCGGTGAACAGCCAATTTCAGATTTCTCCAGAGATGTTCAATCGGGTTCAAGTCTGGACTCTGACTCAAGGACATTCATAGAGTTGTTCTGTAGCCATTCCTTTGTTATCTTGGCTGTGTGCTTAGGGTCGTTGTTCTGTTGGAAGATGAACCTTTACCCCAGTCTGAGGTCCAGAGCGCTCTGGAGCAGGTTTTCATCAAGGATATCTCTGTACATTGCTGCATTCATCTTTCCTGACTAGTCTCCCAGGTCCTGCCGCTGAAAAACATCCCCACAGCATGATGCTACCACCACCATGCTTCACTTTAGGGATGGTATTGGCCAGATGATGAGTGGTGCCTGGTTTCCCCCAGACATGATGCTTCCTTTAAGGCCAAAGGGTCTCATCAGACCAGAGAATTTTGTTTCTCATGGTCTGAGAGTCCTTCAGGTGTCTTTTGGCAAACCCCAGGTGGACTTTCATGCGCCTTTTACTGAGGAGTGGCTTCCGTCTAGCCACTCTACCATACAGGTCTTATTGGTGGAGTGCTGCAGAGATGGTTGTTCTTCAAGAAGGTTCACCTCTCTCCACAGAGAAAAGCTGGAACTCTGTCAGAGTGACCATCGGTTGTTGGTCACCTCCTTGACTAAGGCCCTTTTCCGCTGATTGCTTAATTTGGCCGGGCAGCCCACTCTACTCCTAGTGGTTCCAAACTTCTTCCATTTATGAATGATGGAGGCCACTGTACTCATTGGGACCTTCAATGCTGCAGACATTTTTCTGTAACCTTCCTCAGATCTGTGCCTCCATACAATCCTGTTTTGGAGGTCTACAGACAATTCCTTGGACTTCATGGCTTGGTTGGTGCTCTGGCATGCACTGTTAACTGCTGGACCTCATATAGACAGGTGTGTGCCTTTCCAACTCATGTCCAATCAACTGAATTTACCACAGGTGGACTCCAATCAAGTTGTATCTCAAGGATGATCATTGGAAATAGGATGCACCTCAGCTCAATTTTGAGTATCATGGAAAACAAGTGAATACTTATGTACATGTGATTTTTTTGTTTTTTATTTTTAATAAATTTGCAAAGATTTTAAACAAACTTCTTTCAGGTTGTCATTATGGGGTATTGTTTGAAGAATTTTGAGGAAAATATGGAAATCCATTTTGGAATAAGGCTGTAACATAACAAAATGTGTAAAAAGTGAAGCGCTGTGACTACTTTATATATGCACTATATATATACAATTTCTAAATACCCTTAACTTGGTTACCAAGAACATAATTTAGGTGTTGCTCTAAAAGGTGACAAAGGTGGCAAGAGGGCAGCACAAAAAGATTTACAGTGTAGTACTGTCTGAATGTTTATTAGGTAAAAAAATTAAGTAAAACCACTCTCACAAACATGAGCCTGAAAGAGGCAAAATAGCGACAGCCAGGAATGTTCCAGTGTCACAGCAGAAGACTTGCTAACCTGACCATGGGCAGAGTCAACATACTTCAGGCAGCCTCGACATGGAAAGGAGAGCTGCACGAACAACCAGAGGAAATACTATCCAGGACTTGCTTGCTAGCACTCAACCTCAAGCAATGACATCATAGTGATACAGGAATACATTTTGGTAAAGACTTCCAGAAGCCCGAAGCTGAAGCTGACAAAAGGGAAGTCCACCTAAAAACACAATCTTGGATCAGTGTATGGTCAATGCTTATGAGCATTTTTCCCATTTATTGTTGGCTTGATGTAATAATAAGAAATGCCCTTAAAGACCTAGTTTTAATTTAGGTGTTTACAGCATCCACATGTATGGGGGCTTTGGATCTTTTCAATGTATGACAACAGGATACCGAGCACCTTGGCTGATGTATGTTCATTATAAGCTGTCTGAGATGGACATAAACCTCAAAGCTGCATAAAAAATAATGCAAAACATTGCAACGTATGAACATTTAATATTGATCCTGAATTTATAAGACCCATATATTGTAACAGACATGTAACACAGATGGAATATTATGCCAACTGCACAAATCTTGAAACTAGCAGAGGCATTAGTGGTTCTCATGGTGATGCTTAAAAATTCAAAAAAGGCAGAAACAAATTTTATTTACAACTACACTTTCTGTAGAAAATCCAAGCACTTTCATGTATATTTCAAAACTCATAGATGGTTCATTGCTCTCTAGAGGATGATAAAATATAATATTTGGCAAAAACATTATAGAACATCTTATGAAAATTCTGACATTCTAAGATAAATTGGAGGAAAATCAACAATCTCCATGTTTACATTGCCCCAAAGATCTATATTTATTTGTCCTTAAGGGACATCCTTTCCTCCCACAGGTCAGGTTGTAGAACAGGATGACAAATTGCTAGCTTGGCGTGTACAGAAATCAAACTGGCTTACAACAGTACATGGACGTCTGAGCCTACACTCTGCATGGAAAGCAGCATGCAATTTGTATGCCACTTCTCATAAGCCTGGATTTTCTACTAAAAGTCCATCACGTATATTTGTTGTGTCAGAACCATTTTAAGGGGCAGCAGGAGCAACTGCCAGAGGCCCAAAGAGCGCAGGGAGCTTGGGTTGATTTCACTGAGAGCCTAATATGTTTTCACTGCTCACGTACACACAGATGCAGTTTATGAACTAGTTCTGCAAAGTGTCCCACAAGTACATTTTGCTCTTCCTGGAAAAAGACTTCTGTTTTTGTTAAAAAAAAAAAAAAAAAAAAACGTTTTATACCATATATAAGAGAATACACTCTATTATATTAAACACTGTGGGATGAAACTTGTATTTATCATGCCTGTATATTGTAAATTTAATTCTGCATGTGCTTTCTGGAAGGGATCCTTACTTTTAAAAACAAAGTGGTCATTGTGGAATTGCTTCGTCTAATGAGTTTAATCTTGACCATATCCTTGTTAGGGCAAAACTCTCACAAGGTTATTATGCGAGTCACTATTAGTGGGAAGCAGGAATAGATGTGTATTAGAATTTGCATAAGGGCATATACCCTGCCAAACACCATCAAATATTTTCCATGACAGACTCCTGGTTGTATGATATGGCAGAATAATTTTTATATTCTTGTCTAAGGTGAATGAAAAAATAACATTGTTTTTCATCTCCCTAGAACTAGAACAGGAATTTCATCTGCAGCTGGAATAACTCAATGGAATTTAAGTCCAAAACAGTTATTTGATACTAAATGTTTGTGGCTAAAACATTAAAACATTAAAGTGGTAGTAAATCCCCCCCCCCCCAAAAAAAAACGTCCTCCTGCAAGGTAATGTCATAATGTGCATTGAATACTAGCACATTATGAAAGACTTACCTTAGAACGTAGCCCACCAGCAGCGCCCTGTCACCACTGACAGGGCTTCCATTTTCACCAAGACTTCCTTCCAGGTTCCCAGGCTTTGGTCGTTTAAAGGCCTTTTGATATCACTCCCATGCATGAGCGAGGGAGTCACGGCTGCAGCACAGAGCTCTGAAGGGATGGCATGAGTATGCCATCCCTTCAGAGCACATGCGTCAGTGATGTCAGCGGCTGCTTACACAGACAATATCTCCTAAACGGTGCACGTTTAGAAGATATTCCTTGTGCCTACAGGTAAGCTTTATTTTAAAGTGGATGTAAACTTGATTCATGAAATTTGAGCTGGGCACATACATCTGCTGTGTTTTCTTATCTCTCTTCAAAGCACCAAGTCCCGTAGCTGTCTCCTGCTCCAATCTTCTGTTATGAGCATGATAACTTCTGACAAGTTATCCGTCATAACCAGGCTGAAATTTGTGTCAGGGAGGTTTCTATAAATAGATTAGCAGACAGCTAAACTATTCACAGAACAGCTCTGAGAGTTTCTGCCTAGGTGGAGTGAGGGTGTGTGCCTTTCCTTCAATCAGCTGTCTTGGTTGTGTGCCCAGACTTCACACTCGGTGTGTCCTCAGTGTGAAAGAAGTGTCCTTCTTTCTGAGGACCTGGACCTGAGATAAGCTGTGCAGACATGAAGCTTAATATCTTTTTCCCATCCACTGGCTGCCAGAAGCTGATTGAAGTTGACGATGAATGCAACCTGCGTAATTTTTATAAGAAACGCATGGCCACAGAAATTTCAGCTGATCCTTTGGGTGAGGAATGCAAGGGATATGTTGTGTGCATCAGTGGAGGCAATGATAAGCAAGCTTTCCCCATGAAACATGGAGTTCTCACCCACGGCCGTGTCCATCTGCTGTTGAGCAAAAGTCACTCCTGTTACTGCCCCAGGAGGACTGACGAGTGCAAACGCAAGTCTGTGCGTGGCTGTATTGTAGATGTCAACTTAAGTGTGTTGAACTTGGTGATTGTCAGGAAAGGTGAGAAGGACATCCCTTGCTTCACAGACAACACTGTTCCGTGTCGTTTGGGTCCTAAAAGGGCAAACAGAATCTGCAAGCTCTTTAATCTTTTCAAAGAAGATGATGTGCACCAATATGTGGTTAGAAAGCCACTTGCTAAGAAAGGGAAGAAGGCCAGGACAAAGGCCCCCAAGATCCAGCATCTTGTAACACCTAGAGTTCTTCCACACAAGTGCAGATGTATTGCCCTGAAGAAGCAGCACACTCAGAAGAATAAGGAGGAAGCATCAAAGTATGCCAAGCTCCTTGCTAATAGAACAAAGGGAGCAAAGGAGAAGCGCCAGGAGCAGATTGCCAAGAGGCATAAAATGTAATCACTGAGAGCCTCCACATCTAAATCTAAATCCAGCCAGAAGTAAAGCCTCCTGAATTAAATACATTTGTTGTAAATGATCAACGTGCAAATTTCAATAAAGGCTTTGGTGTCTACAAAATCTCTATGCATATGCTATTGACTTGATCGGGGTGTTTGAGAAAAAAAAAAACATGGCTGCTCTATATTTATATCCTCAAAGCTTCCCTTTAACAAGACATTTAACCACTTCCCGACCGCCCCCTGTATATTTACGTCGGCAGAATGGCACGTACAGGCAGAATCACGTACCTGTACGTGACATTCTTCCGGCGGTTGGGGGGTCCGATCGGACCCCCCTCCGCCGGCGGGGACGGTCGGGATCGCTTCAGGAGCGATCCGGGACGAGGGGACGGCCAGTGGTTTCTGGCCACCCCCTCGCGATCGCTCCTGGCCAATGAGAAACTTCCCCTTCCTGTCTATTGTATAGACAGGAAGGCGGAAGTGATGTCACGCTCGGTGCGCCGGTCTATGTGACCGGAGACGCCGAGCGGCGAACATGTACAGGTTAGTGCACAACACTACACTGACACCAGTACAGTTAGGCACATATTCCACCCCCCTGTCACCCCCTGATCACCCCCCAGATCACCCCCTCCCCCCCCAGTCACAGTGTCACTAATTGCAGTGATCATTTATTTACTGATCACTGCATTTAGTGTCAGTGTGACTGTAATAACTGTCAGGGCAGTTAGTTTTAGGTCCAAGGTAGCCCCCTACCCCCCCCTAATAAAGGTTTAACCCCTTGATTGCCCCCCAGGTAACCCTTTCACCCCCTTTTGCCAGTGTCACTAAGCGATCGTTTTTCTGATCGCTTTATTAGTGTCACTGCTGTCGCTAGGTAACCATTTTTTTTTTTAGGTAACCGCCATGTTTATATAGGTTCATAAATAGGTTTATAGGTCAGGTACCCCCATATTACAACCTAAATAAAGGTTTTAACCCCCTGATTGCCCCTAGAGTTAACCCTTTCACCAGTGATCACTGTATAACTGTCACTGGTGACGCTGGTTAGCCAGTTAGTTATTTTGTTATTTAGGTTCCCCGTCAGGTTTTTATATAGCGTCAGGTACCCCCATATATTACCTAATAAAGGTTTTAACCCCCTGATTGCCCCTAGTTAACCCTTTCACCCCCTTTTGCCAGTGTCACTAAGCGATCGTTTTTCTGATCGCTGCATTAGTGTCGCTAGGTAACCATTTTTTTTTTTTAGGTAACCGCCATGTTTATATAGGTTCATAAATAGGTTTATAGGTCAGGTACCCCCATATTACAACCTAAATAAAGGTTTTAACCCCCTGATTGCCCCTAGAGTTAACCCTTTCACCAGTGATCACTGTATAACTGTCACTGGTGACGCTGGTTAGCCAGTTAGTTATTTCGTTATTTAGGTTCCCCGTCAGGTTTTTATATAGCGTCAGGTACCCCCATATATTACCTAATAAAGGTTTAACCCCCTGATTGCCCCTAGTTAACCCTTTCACCCCCTTTTGCCAGTGTCACTAAGCGATCGTTTTTCTGATCGCTGCATTAGTGTCGCTAGGTAACCAGTTTTTTTTTGTATTACTGTTACGGGTGACGCTGGTTAGTTAGCTTGTTTTTTATACTGTCAGGGCACCCGCCATTTATTACCCAATAACGGTTTAACCCCCTGATCGCCCGGCGGGTGATATCAATTAGGTTTTAGGGTCAAATAAGGTCTGCGTCGCCCCAGGTTAGTGCCAGTACCGCAAACACCCACGCGCAAAGCATACACCTCCCTTAGTGGCACAGTATCTGAACAGATCGATATCTGATCTGATCAGATCTATACTAGCGTCCCAGCAGTTTAGGGTTCCAAAAAAAAAAAAACGCATTGTTAGCGGGATCAGCCCAGATACCTGCTAGCACCTGCGTTTTCCCCCTCCGCCCAGCCCAGCCCACCCAAGTGCAGTATCGATCGATCACTGTCACTTACAAAACACTAAGCACACATAACTGCAGCGTTCGCAGAGTCAGGCCTGATCCCTGCGATCGCTAACAGTTTTTTTGTGGTAGCGTTTTGATTCAGTCGCTTCAGTCAGGAGCTTTTTTACCTGTGAATCTCAAAAAAATAAAAAAAAATAAAATAGTTGTCGTTTTATTGTTCTCTCTCTCACTCTATTCTCTCTCTATTGTTGCTCTTTTTTTTACTCCATTCTATTCTGCAATGTTTTATTATGTTTTATCATGTTTTATCATGCTTGCTTTTCAGGTATGTAATTTTGTTTACTGTGTTTTAGTGTTGAGCATTTTTTTGTTTTCAGGTGCGCCATTCAGTTGCAACGCGGATTTATTTATCTTGACAGCAACAGCGTTTGCTCCCACGATACATAAAGCCGCGACTCCAACGCTGTAGGAGGTGATTTCACCACCACAGTTAAAAAAAAAGAGCATATATGCCGAAGCATGGGGGCAGCAGGGGGGGGAGGAGCGATTGGCTCCTAATGCCACGTACATACGGTCGAAATTCCGACCGTGTGTACACGGCATAACTTTTGCGGGAGGATGCCCATCATTAGAAGTGGGTGGATGAAGGGAGGTATTCTAATGGTGGGCATACCCACCAATCAATCTCTTTTTTTTCGTTCAGCCAAGAGGCTGCATGAAAAAAAAAAGATTACAATATATGTCCAGTATGTTGCTGGACTTTGAATGGTTATACCAGAATGATGCCTGCAGGTTTAGGTATCATCTTGGTATCATTCTTTTCAGCCAGTGATCGGCTTTCATGTAAAAGCAATTCTAGCGGGTAATTAGCCTCTAGACTGCTTTTACAAGCAGTGGGAGGGAATGTCCCCCCTCCCGGATATAAACCGCGCCATTGGGAAATTGGGAAAGCATTTTATCACACCAATCTTGGTGTGGTCAGATGCTTTGAGGGCAGAGGAAAGATCTAGGGTCTAATAGACCCCAATTTTTTCAAAAAAAGAGTACCTGTCACTGCCTATTGCTATCATAGGGGATATTTACATTCCCTGAGATAACAATAAAAATCATAACAAAGAAAAAAAATGGAAGGAACAGTTTAAAAATAAAATAAAAAAGCTAAATAAATAAAAAAAAAAACAAAAAAAAAAAAAAAAAGCACCCCTGCCCCCCCTTCTCTTGCGCAAAGGCGTACACAAGCGTTGGTCTGGCGTCATATGTAAACAGCAATTGCACCATGCATGTGAGGTATCACCGCGAAGGTCAGATCGAGGGCAGTAATTTTAGCAGTAGACCTCCTCCGTGAATCTAATGTGGTATCATGTAAAGGCTTTTAAAGGCTTTTAAAAATGTATGTAGTTTGTCGCCACTGCGTGTTTGTGCGCAATTTTAAAGCATGTCGTGTTTGGTATCCATGTACTCGGCCTAAGATCATATTTTTTATTTCATCAAAAATTTGAGCAATATAGTGTGTTTTAGTGCATTAAAATAAAAAAAAAAGTGTATTTTTTCCACAAAAAATGCGTTTGAAAAATCGCTGCGCAAATACTGTGTGGAAAAAAAAAATGCAACACCCACCATTTTAATCTGTAGGGCCTTTGCTTTAACAATATATATAGTGTTTGGGGGTTCAACGTAATTTTCTTGCAAAAAAAAAATATGTTTTCATGTAAACAAAAAGTGTCAGAAAGGGCTTTGTCTACAAGTGGTTAGAAGAGTGGGTGACGTGTGACATAGGCTTCGAAATGTTGTGCATAAAATGCCAGGACAGTTCAAACCCCCCCCAAATGACCCCATTTTGGAAAGTAGACACCCCAAGCTATTTGATGAGAGCAATGTTGAGCCCATTAAATATTTTTTTTTTTTGTCCCAAGAGATTGAATAATGAAAAAAAAAAAATATATATATTTTTTTTACAAAAAGTTGTCACTAAATGATATATTGCTCAAACATGTCATGGGCATATGTGGAAATACACCCCAAAATACATTCTGTTGCTTCTCCTGAGTACGGGGATACCACATGTGTGGGACTTTTTGGGAGCCTAGCTGCGTACGGAACCCCAAAAACCAATCACCGCCTTCAGGCTTTCTAAGGGTGTAATTTTTTTATTTCACTTCTCACTGCCAATCACAGTTTCGGAGGCCATGGAATGCCCAGATGGCATAAAACCCCCCAAAATGACCCCATTTTGGAAAGTAGACACCCCAAGCTATTTGCTGAGAGGTATTGTGAGTATTTTGCAGATGTCGCTTTTTGTCACAAAGTTTTGAAAATTGAAAAAAGAAAAAAAAATTTTTTTTTTTTCTTTACTTTCTTCATTTTCAAAAACAAATGAGAGCTGTAAAATACTCACCATGCCTCTCAACAAATAGCTTGGGGTGTCTACTTTCCAAAATGGGGTCATTTGGGGGGGTTTTGTGCCATCATGGCATTTTATGGCCTTCGAAACGGTGATAGGTAGTGAGGAGTGAAATCAAAAATTTGCACCCTTAGAAATCCTGAAGGCGGTGCTTGGGTTTCGGGGCCCCGTACGCGGCTAGGCTCCCAAAAAGTCCCACACATGTGGTATCCCCATACTCAGGAGAAGCAGCAAAATGTATTTTGGGGTGCAATTCCACATATAACTATGGCATGTGTGAGCAATATATCATTTAGTGACAACTTTTTGAAAAAAAAAAAAAAATCTTTTTTATTTTTGTCTTTATTCAATCACTTGGGACTAAAAAAAAAAATATTCAATGGGCTCAACATGCCTCTCAGCAAATAGCTTGGGGTGTCTACTTTCCAAAATGGGGTCATTTGGGGGGGTTTTGTACTTCTCTGCCATTTTAGCACCTCAAGAAATGAAATAGGCAGTCATAAATTAAAAGCGGTGTAAATTCCAGAAAATGTACTCTAGTTTGTAGACGCTATAACTTTTGCGCAAACCAATAAATATACGCTTATTGGCATTTTTTTTTACTAAAGACATGTGGCTGAATACATTTTGGCCCAAAATGTTTGACTAAAATTGAGTTTATTAGATTTTTTTTATAACAAAAAGTAGAAAATCTCTTTTTTTTTCAAAATTTTCGCTCTTTTTCCGTTTATATCTCAAAAAATAAAAATCACAGAGGCAATCAAATACCATCAAAAGAAAGCTCTATTTGTGGGAAGAAAAGGACGCAAATTTCGTTTGGTTACAAAATTGCATGACCGCGCAATTACCAGTTAAAGTAGTGCAGTGCGAAATTGAAAAAAGACCTCTGGTCCTTTGGCTGCCAAATGGTCCGGGGCTGAAGTGGTTAAAATGCCTGACTTGAGCATGTATAGGTGAAAAAGACATGCTTTGATTTAAATTCCCACTGCAAAGGTGTTTTGTTTCCAAAGTGTTTGAATTTTTACTACCAAGTTTTACAAAAATAAACTTTGTCGAACCACTTTAGATTTATCAGTGACTGCCAAAGTTGCTGCTTTTAAAATCTTGTCACTAAAAGTCTCTTAAAAGTTTTTCATCAACAATTTAAAATGATTATTTCCTTCAATTTGTTACAATGACTCAACGTTTTAGTTCCCCAATTTGTTCAAGCAGTCATATTTTTTCCAGAAAAAATATGTCCCTCTGATATTTAGCAGCTTTTCATGATCAAAGCTTGCATTACCTTTCACAAAAGCTATGGTAGATTGTGTAAGCACACATCACTTTCTTCCCTAGACTGTCAGCTACTCAACACATCCTGTTACACCTCCTTCTCTAAAGCACATGTATGAACTCATAAATAAACTTGCTTCTACAGTATGATAAATTCCTCAGTTCAAATACTGCAGTAAAAAACAAACTCTTCTGCCAGAAACCCAGAAAATATTTGCTTTGCGATATGTCGAGGTAATTGGTTGGCTTAAAATGTTTCCAAATTTGCAATGCCCATAAATCCCTGGAGTCATTTTGCAGAGGTGGAAATGAAAATAAATAACTAATTATTACGCACAACAACAACTACAGATTTATGCCAAATAAAATAAAAGTTGTATCGTCTTAGTTTGGCTTAAGTACTATATGTAAAACTTGCTGTTGTCTGAATACAGATTAATATTTCCTTTGCATAACCTTCATTAAATACTTACTTTTCTAGGGCCCGTCCCCATGCAAGTGCTCCACTGAGGTGGGTTAATGCACAAAGCTTAATGCTCTTAATGGCACACATTAATGTTCATTATGAATGGACTGCCAATGGACCACAATGGATGAAAAAAATATAGATGAGCCTTTTATAAAAAAAAAACAGTGCACCATAACAGTAACAACACATGAATGGCACTGCAATGCATCACACATGCCATGCATTGTGGTAATGTGTGTTAACGTGTGCTTGCCACAACCAACAAGTGTGAATGGGCCTATACTGTTGCAGTACTGCAATAAATATCATTTTGAGGTATATTTAAAAATGTTTTTACTCAAGATTCACATATTTTTCACCCAAAATCCATAATTTTTTTTAATTTGATTCATTTAAACAAAGGTGTGAATGCTGAGCAGAAGTTTGGTGATTACATTTTTAATAGACCCCTTAACATGCTTGGATTTTACTTTTTGATTTAGTTGACCTTATTTTAAAGTAAACCCTTACAGACCACTTTGACCTACAGGTAAGCCTAGATTAAGGCTTACCTTGAGGTCCAAAAAATATCTCCTAAACCCACACGGTTTAGGAGATATTTGCAAAAAGACAGGCTCCGCTGTCTACGGCGCATGCACCGTTGACAGCGGGGCGGGTAGGCGCACTGAGCAGGCCGCTGCTAATGGCGCATGCGCAGGAGTGACATCTTCACAGCGCCGGCAAATCACAGCGCAGGTGCCACGAGACCCGGAAGTCACTCCAGGATACATGGTAGCGATGGAGAAGAAGGATGACCTCTTCGGGGGCTTCGTTCTCAGGTAAGTTATTCATAATAAGCTAGTATGCTATGCATACTAGCACATTATGCCTTTGCCTTACAGGTTCTATTTTTTTTTTTTTTTTACATTTCATTGCCTTTACTTCCTCTTTAAAGCAGCCCTCACTACTGCGGTTATACTCAATCATAATAAAAGAGAAAACAAAATATTTTTTTTCTCTGGTACAACTAACCCTATCTTTTAAAAAAGACAAATTTTGTGACAAACTTCTTCACAAAAACAAAAAGTGTGATAGATTGATAAGTGAATTTAATGTCTGAACCTCAATAACATTCCTTTCATAACAAATGTGCCTAGTACAAAAAAGACACTGGCAATTGAAGAAAGTTTACAGATCATTTATTTCTAAGGAGCCAAGTGTATTTAAAGCCCAAACATTTTTTTAGTTTTGGATTGAGTAGGGAAGGATTAGAACCCCTGACATTTTTTCTTAATGCTGTGTATGTTACAGCTGGGGAGATATACCTTCTTTATTTGTCTTTGTGACTTTTTCCACAAGAACTAAAAGTGATTGGAAAGTCATCATTTTAATTTGTCCCCAGATTAAGCCTAGAGGAAAAAAACATTCATATCCATACATATATGGTATGGGGAAAAAACTGACAGGGGGTTTAACCCTTCCCTACTTAAAAAAGGGTTTTGGCTTTAGATATACTTTGAACTTTCTGCTTGTTTGCACTTTATGACAATGCTACTGGTAGCTCTTCTGGAACTATATCAGGTTTCCAAAGCTTTTACAGTAATCATTTCTACCAGTTTTTGTTAAATTTACCCAGTAACCTGTGCCAGAGATATTACTGAAAGGATATGTTAGCCAAGCCAATACTTTATATGTTTGGGTCAGTGCGTTGGACTGCACAGCCATTGGGAGTTCCAGGGAAGTGGAGGAACAGGCTGCAGCTATGTGGCACAGTCTATCCAGCTGCCCACAAGTAAATTCAAGCAACTCTGTCAACTGGAGGTGTCTGCACCCCATACTTCAGAATGCTGGGCCATTCTGAATGAGCATAACTCTGACACTTCCAGATGACAGTGCTTGACTACTAACTCCTCCCCTTATACATTTTTACTAGCCTGTCACTATGATAAGCTGCCTCATTGTCCAATATGAATGTATGGGAGATGGGAAAAGTTAGGATAACTCAATCAATTCTAAGTGAAGTGCCAGAGCTTTGCCTGATTAGGATAGCTCAACATTCAGGTATAGAGGAGGCTATGGTAGCTGCTGCAGGTATGTGCAGATAACTCTAGATGCCTTCACTTTGTCACTTAAAAAAACTGTAAGATGACTATTGCCCTTTACCAGTGACTACATGCTGAGAATTGATCTTACAATTCACAAGCCTGTAAGCATAAAGTACAACTAATGGCTCCTGTATGACAGTCTAAACAAGTACCAAATTCAGGTACTATGTGATGCACAATCATCATAAAGTAAACAACAAATTCCCTTTATCTTCACTGATTGCACCAAATCCTCCTTCATGTGTGTCTCCACACACTCACCCTACCGTATACTATTGCTACAGGCTTATGAATCAGCAGTGACAATGCTAAAAGCCAACATTTTCATCCAACTGTAGTGCAAGCAAGTACAGCCTACAAGAAAATGGACATGCTGCTCTGAATTTAGGAGCAGTACAGTATTGTTGTCAAACCATCACAGGAAGTTGCATTAAGTGGACTTCACTGGAAGGATCAACATGCATGTGTGGGACTTTACAAGGAAGGCTATGTGTCTCCACACACTCACCCTACCGTATACTATTGCTACAGGCTTATGAATCAGCAGTGACAATGCTAAAAGCCAACATTTTCATCCAACTGTAGTGCAAGCAAGTACAGCCTACAAGAAAGTGGCCATGCTGCTCTGAATTTAGGAGCAGTACAGTATTGTTGTCAAACCATCAAAGGAAGTTGCATTAAGTGGACTTCACTGGAAGGATCAACATGCATGTGTGGGACTTTACAAGGAAGGCTATGTGTCTCCACACACTCACCCTACCGTATACTATTGCTACAGGCTTATGAATCAGCAGTGACAATGCTAAAAGCCAACATTTTCATCCAACTGTAGTGCAAGCAAGTACAGCCTACAAGAAAATGGACATGCTGCTCTGAATTTAGGAGCAGTACAGTATTGTTGTCAAACCATCACAGGAAGTTGCATTAAGTGGACTTCACTGGAAGGATCAACATGCATGTGTGGGACTTTACAAGGAAGGCTATGTGTCTCCACACACTCACCCTACCGTATACTATTGCTACAGGCTTATGAATCAGCAGTGACAATGCTAAAAGCCAACATTTTCATCCAACTGTAGTGCAAGCAAGTACAGCCTACAAGAAAGTGGCCATGCTGCTCTGAATTTAGGAGCAGTACAGTATTGTTGTCAAACCATCAAAGGAAGTTGCATTAAGTGGACTTCACTGGAAGGATCAACATGCATGTGTGGGACTTTACAAGGAAGGCTATGTGTCTCCACACACTCACCCTACCGTATACTATTGCTACAGGCTTATGAATCAGCAGTGACAATGCTAAAAGCCAACATTTTCATCCAACTGTAGTGCAAGCAAGTACAGCCTACAAGAAAATGGACATGCTGCTCTGAATTTAGGAGCAGTACAGTATTGTTGTCAAACCATCACAGGAAGTTGCATTAAGTGGACTTCACTGGAAGGATCAACATGCATGTGTGGGACTTTACAAGGAAGGCTATGTGTCTCCACACACTCACCCTACCGTATACTATTGCTACAGGCTTATGAATCAGCAGTGACAATGCTAAAAGCCAACATTTTCATCCAACTGTAGTGCAAGCAAGTACAGCCTACAAGAAAGTGGCCATGCTGCTCTGAATTTAGGAGCAGTACAGTATTGTTGTCAAACCATCAAAGGAAGTTGCATTAAGTGGACTTCACTGGAAGGATCAACATGCATGTGTGGGACTTTACAAGGAAGGCTATGTGTCTCCACACACTCACCCTACCGTATACTATTGCTACAGGCTTATGAATCAGCAGTGACAATGCTAAAAGCCAACATTTTCATCCAACTGTAGTGCAAGCAAGTACAGCCTACAAGAAAGTGGCCATGCTGCTCTGAATTTAGGAGCAGTACAGTATTGTTGTCAAACCATCACAGGAAGTTGCATTAAGTGGACTTCACTGGAAGGATCAACATGCATGTGTGGGACTTTACAAGGAAGGCTATGTGTCTCCACACACTCACCCTACCGTATACTATTGCTACAGGCTTATGAATCAGCAGTGACAATGCTAAAAGCCAACATTTTCATCCAACTGTAGTGCAAGCAAGTACAGCCTACAAGAAAGTGGCCATGCTGCTCTGAATTTAGGAGCAGTACAGTATTGTTGTCAAACCATCACAGGAAGTTGCATTAAGTGGACTTCACTGGAAGGATCAACATGCATGTGTGGGACTTTACAAGGAAGGCTATGTGAAGATTGTAAGTGCAGATGAATTTTCAGCACATATGCTTTTTAAAGGGAGGCCTATCATTCTAAATTTAGTAGGAGACTAAAGGTGGCCATAGATGAGTTGAAATTCTGCTGAATTTTGATCAGTGTGTGGAAGTTCCAACTCTACAGATGTCTATTGTTAGATTGACTTCTGTTGAACAAACGCTGATCGGTGTACTCTGATAGCACCAAGTCCCATGTCAGAATACAGTCCCAGCAGAAGGGATTCCTCCATCCATCTAACATGTGTAGATGGAGGAATCTATCCATTTTCTTTTGGTCAGCCAGCTGTACATTGTTAGGAGTCTAGGGAACAATATCATTACAGATGTTTATGTTTTATGTATTTATTAAATGATTGTGACTATCTCTGTTATTTCCTACATATTTCAGTCTCTTACATACTTCCAAATTCATCAACCCAATCTGTTAACTACACCTTCAGTAAGGGTATTCTCCAACTCTGTGATATCAAAAATATCTTTATGCTGGGTCACACCATCATTTTGATGTATTGTGTGATCATACAACATGTTAGCAAGCAGAGCTATAGGAACAAATACAATGATTGTATCTGGAAGTCCAAAGGATAATGCAGTTTTACTTATTTAATTAAGATATTTGTTATTTTAAGTACTTATTCTCTCTAGAATTTAACAGTAGCAACCGGGCATGTGAAAACAGAGGTAATATTTACTTTAGGTTGATGCTTAAATAGGTACATTTCTGGAGAGGTGACTTCAAACCTGGGATTCTTCTGAAAAAGTGAGTAATTATGATGTATCTGGAGATGCACAAATGATCTCATACCCCCCTTGTTTCAACTACTTTCAAGTTATTTCATTAAAAAATATGTATTTTTAGAATAGAAAGGAATGATTTCTGCACACTTTTAGCCGGTCTAAAAAAAATCTGAACTAGTTCACACAACAAAGGGCAAAACGTCTTCATATTGGACTGGCTAATTTCATTGCCAAAAAAAAAACTGGTTGCTATGACATTGAAGTGTGAATAACCTAATCTAAACTGCATAGCACCAGCACTAGTGCCAAATGTAGTCAGAGGCTCATGAGTTTTAGACTTCAGCTGTGATGCATTTATGAATGGAGCGAGGACCGTGTATACAGTATCTTTCTTGCTTTTCCAAAATGCTGCCTGTAGAAATACATACAGGTCACAATTGCCACCACAGAAATAGAGGCTCACAAGGACCAGCATATTCCAAGAAGCTGAGTGTATACAGTATACAAATACACCCATTTTATAAAATGACATGAAGTTCATGAAGGTTTGTAAACTAGACCAAAAGGTTTGTAAACTAGACAAATGTTAAATAGTTCCTTTGCAGTAAATGATTAAAATATAAGATCAATTGCTCGATTATGTAGAGTATAGCATATGTCAATAGAGACAACTGCAACTTACATACACATACATTGGCCTGAAAAATAAAAACCTTCCCACAGCAGCAGTGCTGAATCCACCATTTTCGCTGTCAGCATCTGTATACCAAGAGTTGGCTTATAGCATGACCTAACAG
Organism: Lithobates sylvaticus; assembly: GCA_028564925.1. Classification (NCBI taxonomy): domain Eukaryota; kingdom Metazoa; phylum Chordata; class Amphibia; order Anura; family Ranidae; genus Lithobates; species Lithobates sylvaticus. Next base: position 319,099,155 of record CM053027.1, read on the forward strand.
ACCCTAAACAGCCTTGACTATTAGTGTCAAGAACATGCATTTAAGCATTGCCCTGACCCTAGAGCTGTTGGAATAGACTATAAAAATGTAAGTATGTATATTGGAAATTAATAGGTTGTAACCCATGGCTTCATGAACACAATAGCAGGTACCAACACATTGTTGAGTACATCAATGATAAAGTGCCAAAATATTTGTGCATTATCTGGTCTGATGAATTCTGGGTTCACCAGTGTGGCTTGGTATCTTTGGGATCAATCTGAATGCAGCATTAATATAAGAGAACATCCAACTATCTGCACTGCGAGTTGCAGAATGCACTGTTGTCTGCATTGACAGCTTTAAGATCAGGACATGATGGTATCCTTGTAGAGTATAAAACATACAGTAGATGTTATCAGGGCAAAATAGACCCAACTCATTTCTGTTTTTCTGGCCAGTGAGTGTATATATTTTACATTTGATTTTTCTATCCTTTTAAAAAGATGACCATGCTCCCATATATATATATATATATATATATATATATATATATATATATATATATATATATATACCATTTAGACAAGGGTTCAAGTCACTGATTTTTTATCAGTAAAATCACTGTTGGAAATACAAATGTTATATACTGTATGTAGTAAAGTCTCAAACTATGCACATAATAGATAGAAGCAGAAATATAATGCCATCAAATAAATATTTTTTTCCAGGAGACGGCTGATAAGGAAATAATAGTTTAAAGATTTGTCACTGGCACAGAATGTTGTCTTCTGTCAAAACTACTGTACACAACCTTAATATGTCAGCTTATGGTCACATAAATTACACATATATTTGGAAAACAACCAAACATCACCTAAACTCTTTTCTACAGACCTATGCTGCTCAGTACCAATCTCCTTTGCTGATGACTGAGAGCAAAGTTGAACAAGAAGAGCAAGCACAACGTTAACTAAAACAACCAGGCCTAAGCTTTTTAGTGGGGTTCTCAACAACTTAAAAGTAAATCCAACTTAACATATTTTGCAGAATAAATGTAAAATCGGGACAGCAAGATACTCAACTTTGTAGAATGCCAGCAATAACTGTTTTGTTCCATTTTGCAATATCTTGAAGTTTTAAACTCTACCTGGTCAGAATGCTCAAAATTAGCTTGTTGCTATGTGGGAAGTATAAAAAATTGGGCTTATATGAACATTTTATAGTAAAGTTGTTATCAGCTCTAGAATAAAAAACATGGGATCAACTGATCACTGAATATTTTAAAAGACTCCACAAAATAAACTAGGTACTACATACTATCTACAAAGTATATTATATCCTGTCCTGTTTTACAATATCAGATTTGTCACAAAAAAGGAGTTACACTTTAAATTATTATTTTTATGAAGAGCACCAACTGATTATTTGAAGCACATTGGCATTGCTATGCCATGGACAATTAAGTAATTCCACTGTACAAAGCCCACATCGCCCCTCACATTAGGGCACTGGACATGACAGTTATTCCCAAGAGCATAAAAAAAGACATACATATTAATAATGATGTAGCTCATTTCCATTAGAAAGCTCCTTTGCACTAAGATTATGCATCACAAAATCCTTTTGTGAGGATTAATACACAGTTAACAGTTACCTGGTGAAGCTTTGCCTCAAGGAACTGTATTGCACTACGTCGCTGAAAAATCCTCCTTCGTGTAGTTACTGGAAAACCCTTAACCAACATCCATAGAGTTAACTCAGCTAAAAACACAGCGCAAGGTACATTAAAAACTGCCTGATTGCTGAAATTCTCTTCCTCTAAATTAAAACATGAATATTTCATGATAAAAAATAAGGTTCTCCTAGAGAGGCAGTAACTCCAGCTGCACCTCTCCCTTGTTGAGCGGCCTAAATTACTGCTGAAAATGGAATATGAATGTTATTAGCATGCGATTAGTATTTTCATTTGCATGGCACTCTGAGTCCTTATTGCCTTAGGGGAAAGGAAGGGTGGAAGATGAGTGGGTGCATAGCACCCATTACTGGCTGGCTGGCCTGATTTTACACACACACACAAACTCCTCTCATCACTTACACACACAACTAGGTTTTCTGGCAGACCATTGGCTGTTCTTTTGGCATGTGATTGTCGACTGTCCAACCAGCTCAAAGGCTGGCTGGCACCGAAATACCAGAGTGTCTCCATGTCGGAATCTGGAGCCCTCTCTCATTCCGAATGCTGGAATGCCTGGATCACCGCAGCTCCCCTGGTCTATTTCTGAAAGACAAAATCATAACAGTCTTGTGAGACAATGTATGTATCAGTATTGCAGAGGTTTACACTTTATGTGGCCTCCACCTTTGATTTATTATTTATATTTAGAGGCCAATTAAACATAAAATAGGAGTTTATTTATGTAAAAGTACCATTGTAAAATCTGGCATATTAAAACACTGTACAAGAACACAGCCATATACAGGAAATAGATTTGTTCGATTTACCAATAGGACAGGAAACATAAACATACCAATGCACAAGAGAATTGCGATTTGCTGATCAGAATGGATGTTTGTCAAGTCACCTCATGAACTCATGAAAAAGAGGACAAATCACAAACTGCAATTACTGTGATTTACGATCTGTAATATTTATCACAGAACAGGCAGATCAGCAAGGGTATATTAAAACGGATCAGAAAAAAACTTGTTTCTTCTGTGTAATTTCGGATTTGCCAATTCATCGGTACACAGATCACAAATTACATAGCTCGTCTCTGCTCTCTACCTTAGCACTTTTATCTCTCCAATATCTTCCGTTCTGATAAGATTTCGAAAATTAGAAATGTATTCTTGAATTTTAATAAAAAGCTCTTTTATATAAATCAATTTGGAATGCAAGTATATAATTCCACTTGCAGACACAAACGAAAGGTGAGTACGGAGATTCATTACATATTCAGATATTACAATCATATCATGAGATCAACGTTTCTGGATGAGCAATTTGTATATAAACCGTACTCATTCACATGGGTGTCATTACATTTTATAACTGAACAAGACATTTAATTCATCTACTGTTAATCTGTGTTTGCTGTTTTTTTTTTTTTACCTTTAAATCAACTAGGCTTACAGTACAGAGCCATGGCTCACAACAAATCTTCTGTATTAAAGGGGGCGCATACATTATGATGCCATGCATATACTAGAGTTTGATCTTCAGTTTCAGTAAACTACTTTAACCCTGTGTTCACAGTTTGGTTCTTGCATCAGTGTGCCATGAAATTGTCTGCCTACTCAAAAAAAATTAAATTATGTTGTCGTGATATACTCACATTACCTATCCTAAATGAAGACTACTAAATACATATATAGTTAAAAAGAACTGTAAGCTTAATAACATTTCAAGTAAGAAGCTTTACTGACAAAATTGTTGACCAAGAGTTGAGAAGAAATAGATCCTCTTTCAGACTGATGAATGTGTCCCCACTTGGGGAATTTTAACTCACTTTCCATGAAAAACAAAAACTAAAAAAACAGTTTCATGGTATAAGAAAAGAAGCATACAGAATGCACTAGTAAACAGAAAAACTAGAAACAAAATGGCTTCCATCTGATTAACTCTTTATATTTTAGCATTAAGCTCTACAATATTGGTCACACAATTTGTAGAAGTTTTAAAGCACCATGCCACCATATTCTATGGAGTTGATTTACTGAAACTTGAGAGTGCAAAATCTGGTGCAGCTGTGCATGGTAGCCAATCAGCCTCTAACATCAGCTTGTTTAATTAACCGTTGACAAAAAAAAACCGGGAAGCTTTCTATGCACAGCTGCACAAGATTTTGCATTCTCCAGTTTTACTAAATTAACCCCTATGCCTTCCAGTTTACACCAATGTCTCCTCATTCCCCACTTTTGGCACTACTGCTAGAAGTTAATTTTCCTACAGTATCTAAATTATCCTCTTTCATTGCAAAACATTTGTGTTTTGATGCATTGATGCCACCTAAATCTACATGGTGGACTTTGGCAGACAACAACAGACATACAGTGGGGAAAAAAAAGTATTTGATCCCCTGCTCATTTTGTATGTTTGCCAACTGACAAAGAAATAATCAGTCTATAATTTTAATTATGAGTTTATTTTTACAGTGTGAGACAATAACGAAAAATCCAGAGATATTTGTGGGTGTCCTTCGCGCTGATTAATGAACTAGAAACTATTTACACGTAGTAGATGAATATAAGATGAATAAATAAATAAATAGTAAGTGGTCAAAAAAGAGTGTCAGCACTGATGCTGTAAGTGGAAAAATTCCTAAAATAAGCTGCAAAATCTAAGAGTGAACACAAACCTGTGATTAAAAAATTAATAGATAGTGATTTTGCGCTAAAGTGCATCAAACATTTAACATGTGCTGTGTACGTGTATGTGTTAAAAGAGTGGTCGCTAAGCCGTGACTCCAAAACTAGACATACAATGAGTGAAGTGAATCAATCATATATAAATTAAACATATAGGTGATAAAATGCGATTAAAGGATGATTTAAAATAGTAGCACTTGCCTAATAAACCATCAATAATACATATCATGAAATATATCATAAAAACCCCATAAATAAGCGAAAATGGTAAAACAATTAATCTCGAGTATAGCGTAAAAATCACAGATGAAATAAATAAATAAGTGGGTGAATCTAGAGTCCATAAAAAAGATTCAATAGAATGGTGTGATAAAAGTGGTGACACCCATAAGCATACAGCTAATAGTCTCTGCAGTGAAGATATACAATGGTTGTTCCTCTCTCCAAAAGTGGGGGGTGCTGGGTAGTGAGGGCCTGCTCATAAATAGTGCTCTCTAGCCTCTCACCTCTCACCCAATAAATATGGGCGTCTAGACCAGCAGCAGTGGCAGGCTCCAGCCCTAGATTCCCACCAGGATGGTCCCCAGCACGATCCACCTCCAAGCGCTAGAGTCCACAGAACGATTATCCACTTCCACACAAACGTGTCTCCAGAGATAGCCCTCCACTCATGGATATAAAGGGTAAACTGCGGTCCCACAGTAATGGCTCGCCCTCGATATATTGTGAGATGTGTAAAACGAGAAAAAGTGGAGAGAGGGACCCGATCGTGAAGTATATCAAACCATAATTTATTAATTAAAAGTAAATGCTTACATAAAGTAAGATGCGAACAGCCAGATAGATGTAGGTACGGTCTCCGTGTCCAACACTTCCGGTATCCTGACCAATCCCTACGCGTTACGTCACAAGGTCACGTGACGTAACGCGTAGGGATTGGTCAGGATACCGGAAGTGTTGGACACGGAGACCGTACCTACATCTATCTGGCTGTTCGCATCTTACTTTATGTAAGCATTTACCTTTAATTAATAAATTATGGTTTGATATACTTCACGATCGGGTCCCTCTCTCCACTTTTTCTCGTTTTACACATCTCACAATATATCGAGGGCGAGCCATTACTGTGGGACCACAGTTTACCCTTTATATCCATGAGTGGAGGGCTATCTCTGGAGACACGTTTGTGTGGAAGTGGATAATCGGTCTGTGGACTCTAGCGCTTGGAGGTGGATCGTGCTGGGGACCATCCTGGTGGGAATCTAGGGCTGGAGCCTGCCACTGCTGCTGGTCTAGACGCCCATATTTATTGGATGAGAGGTGAGAGCACTATTTATGAGCAGGCCCTCACTACCCAGCACCCCCCACTTTTGGAGAGAGGAACAACCATTGTATATCTTCACTGCAGAGACTATTAGCTGTATGCTTATGGGTGTCACCACTTTTATCACACCATTCTATTGAATCTTTTTTATGGACTCTAGATTCACCCACTTATTTATTTATTTCATCTGTGATTTTTACACTATACTCGAGATTAATTGTTTTACCATTTTCGCTTATTTATGGGGTTTTTATGATATATTTCATGATATGTATTATTGATGGTTTATTAGGCAAGTGCTACTATTTTAAATCATCCTTTAATCGCATTTTATCACCTATATGTTTAATTTATATATGATTGATTCACTTCACTCAGTGTATGTCTAGTTTTGGAGTCACAGCTTAGCGACCACTCTTTTAACACATACACGTACACAGCACATGTTAAATGTTTGATGCACTTTACCGCAAAATCACTATCTATTAAGAAAAATCCAGAGAAACGCATTTAAAAAAAGTTATAAATGAATTTGCATTTTAATGAGTGAAATAAGTATTTGACTCCTTCGCAAAACATGACTTAGTACTTGGTGGCAAAAACCTTGTTGGCAATCACAGAGGTCAGACGTTTCTTGTAGTTGGCCACCAGGTTTGCACACATCTCAGGAGGGATTTTGTCCCATTCCTATTTGCAGATCTTCTCCAATCCATCAAGGTTTCGGGGCTGATGTTTGGTAACTCGAACCTTCAGCTCCCTCCACATACTTTCTATGGGATTAAGGTCTGGAGACTGGCTGGGCCATTCCAGAACCTTAATGTGCTTCTTCTTGAGCCACTCCTTTGTTGCCGTGGATGTGTGTTTTGGATCATTGTCATGCTGGAATACACATCCACGACCCATTTTCAAATCCCTGGCTGAGAGAAGGAGGTTCTCACCCAAGATTTGATGGTACATGGCCCCATCCATCATCCTTTTTATGCGGTGAAGTTGCCCTGTCCCCCTAGCCGAAAAAACCCCCCAAAGCATAATGTTTTCACCTCCATGTTTGACAGTGGGGATGGTGTTCTTGGGGTCATAGGCAACATTCCTCCTCCTCCAAACACGGCAAGTTGAGTTTATGCCAAAGAGCTTGATTTTGGTCTCATCTGACCACATCACTTTCACCCAGTTCTCCTCTGAATCATTCAGATGTTCTTTACAAACTTCAGACAGGCCTGTACATGTGCCTTCTTGAGCAGGGGGACCTTGTGGGTGCTGCAGGATTTCAGTCCTTCACGGCGTAGTATGTTACCAATTGTTTTCTTGCTGACTATGGTCCTAGCTGCTTTGAGGTCATTGACAAGATTCTACCGTGTAGATACCGGGCTACCGGGCTGATTCCTCACTGTTCTCATGATCATTGAAACTCCACGAGGTGGGATCTTGCATGGAGCCCCAGATCGAGGGAGATTGACATTTATTTTGTGTTCCTTCCATTTGCAAATAACCAACTGTTGTCACCCTCTCACCAAGCTAGTTGGCAATAGTCTTGTAGCCCATTCCAGCCATGTGTAGGTCTAGAATATTTTCCCTGACATCCTCGGACAGCTCTTTGGTCTTGGCCAGGGTAGAGAGATTGGAATCTGATTGATTGATTGCTTCTGTGGACAGGTGCCTTTTATACAGGTAACAAGCTGAGATTAGAAGCACTCCCTTTAAGAGAGTGCTCCTAATCTCAGCTTGTTACCTGTATAGAAGATACCTGTGAGCCAGAAATCTTGATGATTTATAGGGGATCAAATACTTATTTCACTCATTAAAATGCAAATCAATTTATAACTTTTTTGAAATGCGTTTTTCTGGATATTTTTGTTGTTATTCTGTCTCTCACTGTTAAAATAAACCTACCATTAAAATTATAGACTGATCGTTTCTTTGTCAGTGGGCAAACGTACAAAATCAGCTGGGGATCAAATACTTTTTTCCCTCACTGTAGGATTTTTTCAGACAGGCGGATGGGGGGCAGTAAAATCAGAGTTTTACCACCCCCCAGCTACCCAACTGAATTGTGACAATACAGCCAGACAGGGCTGTACACATGCCATGGCAGCCACAGCATTTTAACTCATGGTGCAGAGTCTGACAGGTAGCATAGCCTGTCAAATTCGCCCATTGAGTTCAACGGGGCTGCAATACAACCACATTAACTAAATGCATGAATTACACCTTACAGCTACAGCGCCATCCCACAGTGTAAAATTGTCATTCAGATTTTTTTTTTTTTAAATAGTGCAAAAAAATAAATAAAATAAATTGGGCCTCCTGAACATCTCTGCTGCTGCTATACTGTCTTCTGAAAAGCGATCCACTGTGCAAATGTGAAAGAGGCCTCATAGCTTTTTGCTGTGGTTATTTGACAAGTAATACAATAATGAGGGCCATATAAAATGCTTGTATCAGTGATACAGCAATATGTACACTAATTGTATGTTGGCACAGTTCTACTGATAATAAATATTACATAGTATCTACTATTTAGTGTCAGTTATGTTGAAACTCTTTGTAAAATAAAGAGTTGACACTGGCATAGAATGAATATCTCTGCCAACAAATAGTAATATGGCCACTGCTAGCATAATGCACAGAAATGTATAATCTTTACATACGACGTGAAAATAATACACAACTTCTGTCGGTATATTAACATATTGGAGTTGATTTACTGAAAGAAAAGGCTGTTCACTTAGTAACTTTGCAACTTTGATAAGCATATCTTCACTTTGCAAAGTGAATGTTAGTAAATAAGGTGGGAGGGATGTGAAAAAAGCATAGGATTTTTACCAGAACATTCTTGTCTGTATTCCCATTGCATTCCTGGAAACAGGTTTCATCAGTAATGGCTGCTGTAGTGACTACCAGCTGGTTACTGGAAACATCATAGATAAATGCACATATTACCCCACACACCAAGGGTCTTCAAATGTAGTGCAAAGGCTTTTATTGCAGAAAGATCACATCACAAGAATAAGTGCAACTTTTCAGAGCCACGCAGGTCTCCTTCGTCAGGCATGTGACTACATTTGAAGATCCTTGGTGTGCTGGCAAATTTGGGTATTTATTGTGCTAGAACATGATTGGTTTATAAAAGTGAACACAGCAACCTCCTATTCACCAAGCACAGGTAACTTCACTTTGCAAATCAATCTTTATCTAACACATCTCCTTTAGTAAAACAACCCTGCTTACTCATACTCTTCTAATATGTCAGCAACCATTATCTATAAAGTGCCACTGACCAAATGTGTTGTGTGACTTATATTGAAATGTTTATTACTATATATATATATATATATATATATATATATATATTATATATATATATATATAGGGTTCAATATTAGGTTGGCCTACCCTTTGCAGCTATAACAGCTTCATCTCCTCTGGAAAGGCTGTCCACAAGGTTTAGGAGTGTGTCTATGGGAATTTTTGACCATTCTTCCAGAAACCCATTTGTGAGGTCAGACACTGATGTTGGATGAGAAGACCTGGCTCTCGCAATTCATCCCAAAAGTGTTGTATTGGATGAAGGTCAGGAATCTGTACAGGCCAGTCAAGTTCCTCCACCCCAAACTCGCTCCTCCATGTCTTTATGGACCTTGCTTTGTGCACTGGTGCACAGTCATGTTGGAACAGGAAGGGGCCATCCCCAAACTGTTCCCACAAAGTTGGGAGTATGAAATTGTTCAAACTGTCTTGGTATGCTGATGCCTTAAGAGTTCCCTTCACTGGAACTAAGGGGCCAAGCCCAATCCCTGAAAAACAACTCCACCCCATAATCCACCCTTCATCAAATAATTTGGACCAGTGCACAAAGCAAGGTCCATAAAGATGTGGATTTGCGGGTTTGGGGTGGAGGAACTGGACTGGCTTGCACAGAGTTCTGACCTCAACCCGATAGAACACCTTTGGGATGAATTTGAGCGGAGACTGTACACCAGGCCTTCTTGCCCAACATCAGTGTCTGACATCACAAATGCACTTCTGGAAGAATGGCCAAACATTCCCATAGATATAGAGAATGGAGGTAAGATCAATCAATGGGTTAGGACAACATCCCGAATATAGAACAGATAAAGGAAACAAACCCTAATGGGACTTTAATGGCGTAGGTAGTATTATTCAATCTTAATAAAATATACGTTATCCACAGAGTATAAAAAAAAATAGTACAAATTTTATTTAGACAAATGGTTTAAAATAACAACATAAAGAAGCTGACGTACATTCAAACCAACATGATGTAAATAGGATAAATGTATGCAGTTCTACATATTCCCTGGATTGCCATGATGAAGGTCACCATGGCAGACATGAGCAAGAAAAGCACCTGACATGTTTCAGAAGTTCATTTTTTCCTCAGGGGTGTAAGTTAAAATAGAACAAATCACTTATGTTAACAGCAGTTGGAACTTGCATACAACAGCCAAAGATATTTAAAAACAATCAGTGATGTCTATCGCTTTTGCCCAGGGGAAGGAGAATTTCAATGCTGATAGCCCCCAAAATTAGATCCAGTGAGATCTTCCGGTCTGCACCCCAGCAAACTGTAAAAACACAAAAAGTAGAAGCCCAGTCTGATGAATGCGCAGTTGGTGGTACAATTAAATTCAGTGGAGGGATGCCAAACTTCCTCTCACCTGTAGACAGCCTTCCCAGAAGAATTGAAGCTGTTATAGCTACAAAGGTTGGCCCAACTCAATATTGAACCCTACAGACTAAGAATGGAAAGGGCATTAAAGTTCATGTGCGTGTAAAGGCAGGCATCCCAATGCTTTTGACAATATAGTATATATATATATATATATATATATATATATATATATATATATATATATATATATACAGGGGGTCCCCGACTTACGAACGCCCGACCTACGAACATCCCCTACTTACGAACTGGGCGCTGCGGGGACCCTCCGCCATTTTCCGCCGTCCTCCGGCCGTTCTGCGCATGCGCGGCCATACGGAGCCTCGTAAAATGCCGGAAAACTTCGGAAATGTTCGTAATTTGCCACGCATGCGCATATATATATATACACATACTGTGAGGCAATAGCATGTCACCTAGGTTTCCCACCTACATATGACGAGAAGCTCCAGGATTTCTAATTGCAGTGGAGGAAGCAACTTTTATTGTTTTCTCCCATTTTAATACGTTCTGCTCTGAGTTCTGGAGACCAGATGCTTTGCAAAGCTTTGAGTGGGATAATGCCTTCAATCCTAGGTCCACATCTTGCCTGGTAGCCAGACCGTTTATTAGGCTCAGCTATGTGAGGCGACCAATGCAGGGCTCTATCTCTCTCGCACATACTGACATATGCAAAGGCTGAGTGCTGAAGGATACCGGAGCTCCCTGCTGGTTTTGGAGAATCAATTAGGGGGCACCCTGGCAGTCAGAAATGCACTTGAGGTTCATTAGCGGTTTGGATGATCAGATGTTTAGCCTGTTTTATGTTATGGACTTTCTGTATAAATCCCCTTGATCCTATATTTGTTTGTAGACTTGCTGAATAAAAGTGCAATACAAACCTGCCTGGACAGCCTGTCCCCCTTGCAATACACAGTATATATATATATATATATATATATATATATATATATATATATATATATATATATATATATATATATCATAGGGTTTATGCCTGAACAGTGTTCTATTGAGAACATTTTCTATTGCCTACAACAACCCATCACTCCTAACTGTGATTCTCGCAGAGCAGTTATAAATGAAACAAGGACTCTTGACTCGTTGCTGTGTGCAACAAGAAATGTTTCGGCTTGCACATATTGCATACAAAAGTCAATGCGTAGAGCAATGAACAACATGATGAAGGAGGACAAGGTCCTCCGTAGGGAACCAAAATCATGTCCTTGCCTGTAAACAATTTTGAAGCTAGTTACATCCCTGTTTGCAATTTAATACGAAAAAAAAAATCCAAGTTTACCATTTTTTTTCCCCATCCAGTTCTAAAAATACTTTTATAGAATTCAGGCAGATTTGCTTCCTATAACCCAGTCCTGTCCCCATGGTATCATGGGATGAGACCTAAGCAATCAAGGGAGATCCCATTAATGTATTAAAGCATCAAGAAAAAGGACAGAAGAAAAAGAACAACAAAAGAACAAAAATGCTAAGAACTGATGAATATAGGCAGAAGGCAATTTTCTGTGTAGTATGAGAAATCCCATTGCAGCAGGTAGCGGAAAAATGTCAGACAGAGTTGAGCAAGTACTTTTGACACATTTCTAAACAGAGATCAAGCAGACTGTTTTCAAAGCTAGTTACTTTTTGTTCTTTTTACTGGCATTTTTGTTATTTTTCCAAGGACTGATCAAACAGGGGCTGCAGAAAATAGGATGATGGGGGTAACAACTGTGGCAAAAACAGCTTGAACTTAAAAGCCTCAGGAGTAATGTATTCTACTGATAATAGCAAACACGCAAAGCATATGGTAAATGAAAAGAAGAAAAATTGAATATTGAGATATAGAAATGGCCCTAACTAAAGGTCTTAGAACGTGTGAACCAATTTCGCTGTTATTTTACAGCAAACACATTTAGGATATGGCTTTCCTTCATCACTGGACACAAGCTGAGCCCTTCTTTCTTTTAAAGCTAACCTCTAGCTACTCCAATAAAATTGTTATATTTCTTATGCTCAGTTAAATCATCTTCAGTTTTCCTATTGACAGTCAATGCGGGGCAACAGGGGAATGCCTGTTCAGCTCTATTATTTAGCAAATATTATGCTATTAAAAAAAAAAAGAAATAGAAGAAGAATCCTTCCCTAGGTTCCTATTTTTATGGCAATCATTTTGTTACATTTCAAGACTTAAGCATGTTGTGTAAAATCAGTGAAGGGATTTGTTTTTGTTTTTGTCTTACAGCAACGTCAAAAGTGAGATTTTTCCCAAGGGTTCAATGATTGGTTGAGAGTGGGGATAAGGAGAGGAGGGAGTTGATATACTAAATGATCCCTACCCCTTCTAACACCTATGCTGACTAACCTGCGTAAGAAACATGTATATACTTACCTATATACAGCCTGCTCCGGTCCAGTTACATGATACGGTCCCCTATGTCAGCCAGCGGTGGCTGCAGGGAAGAGGAGGGAGCACTGACAACAGATGGGCCATAGGAGCCTCGCAATGATGTCACTGCTCCCAGGCATTAACAGCCATTGTCTAGTGCTTTCCCTCTCCCCTGCAGCCGCCTCTAGCTGACACAAGAGATCACATGGCTGGTCTGAAGCAGGAGTGAAAATAAACAAGTATATACACTTTTCTTACACAAGTTAGTTAGCATAGATGTTAGGGGGAGAAGAATTTTTAAGATTAGTTATGCATAGCCTGGAATTACACTTTAATGACGCATACACACGATCGGAAATTCCACCAGAAAAAGTCTGATGTGAGCTTTTGGTTGGAAATTCCGACTGTGTGTATGCTCCATCGGGCTTTTGCTGGCGGAATTCCTGCCAGCAAAAGATTGAGAGCAGGTTCTAAATTTTTCGGTTGGAAAAAGTTCCGATCGGAAATTCCGATCGTCTGTACCAATTCCAACGCGCAAAATTCCTACGCATGCTCGGATACAATTCGATGCATGCTCTGAAGCATTGAACTTCATTTTCTCGGCTCGTTGTAGTGTTGTACATCACCGCGTTTTTGACAGTCGAAAGTTCAGAGAACTTTTGTGTGACCGTGTCACACATATAAAAAAGCCAAGCTTGAGCAGAATTCCGTCGGAAAAACCATCCAAGATTTTTCCGACGAAAAATCCGCTCGTGTGTACACGGCATAAGGGGTTAATTTACTAAAGGCAAACACACTGTGCGCGTTGCAAGTGCAGTTGAACTCACTTTCCCCAGAGCTTAGTGAATGTGGTAAAGCTCTGCTGATTTACATTATCCAATCATATGCAAGCAAAAATGCATTTTTTTTTCCTTGCACCTGAATGGCTATTCTTTACAAAGTGAAGCTTCACCACCTTCACTAAGCTGTGGGAAAAATGAATGCAAATTGCACAGTTTGTTTGCCTTTAGTAAATCAACCCTATGTCCAGCGGTATTTAATAATCATATACCATTACATTTCTTATTCATATTAAGGAAAAATTACCCCCTCGCTTTCACATGTGCCATTATATGGGAAAGAGATTAAAAATACTGTTCTATTTTATAAAACATATATGTATTAGTCTTAATAGTCCTTAATTCCAATGGAATACCTAGTTGCAGCCATGATGGAATTTCCTCCCTGCCGCCCCTCCACTCCCCTACCTTTTTCTTTCCCCCTTTCTTCGCTATATACTCCTCCTTCATAGAAACATAGAAGAGTGACAGCACAAAAAAGACCATGTTGTCCATTGAGTCTGCCCCATGTTTTTATTTTTTCATATTTATACTACTTTTTTTTAAAAAATGACAACTATTTTATTGGACCGTTATGTGGAACTGTATCAAATGCTTTTCTGAAATCAGGATAGGGTATTATCCCAGCACCAGCATGTTCAAAAACTCTGGTCTCTGGTCAAATGACACAAAGATTAATCAGTGACCTAGTTATACTTTCATAATATTTTCATACCTGTATGCTATGCAATGATTTTAACATAGCTCTTCACTGGCTGCATTGACTTCATGAACATTGCAGTGAATGTTAAATCACTGTACTGTTATGTTATACTTTTGCATCACATTATACTATTCAATACATGTTGGGTCATAGCTGAATATATCTGTTATATGTATACACCAAATGATTTACCCAGTACTGTTTTTCTCTGTAGTGAAAAAAACTTTCCTAATAAATATAATAATCTTACAAAAAAAAAAAACTGTTCCCACCGGACAGAGTACACTATCATAACCATTATCCATAATCAAAGACTCCTTTCCCAGACCACGTAATATAATTCTACCAGGAGTTAAGGAGTCTTGTATTGCCCCCCCTGTTCTCAGGTCTCATACCACCTCTTGTGCTATTACAATATTAGCTCTGCAACAGTTCTTATTGAATTATCTCATAAACTGTATGAAAATTTGTCCTTTCCCATCTTTTTTTTTTTTTCATAAAGCAATTGATTGATCTTAGAAACTGCATAATTGCACATTTGGAATCCTAAAAAAGGGATGTTTTGCACCTAGTTCAAGAGTCAAGTTAGGTGGAAGAAATCTGATACTGGCTGGAAATAACACCCAAATGTTCGTTTCTGACCTATTTGTTTGCAGCTGCTGTGCAACACATATGTAACAAACAATTGGCCCCTGCCTCCACCTATAACTGGCCTTCGCAGCAAGCAGCACATGGAAGGGCAACGCATGTCAAACAAAACCAAAGGAAATTCCCAGCTTAACTCACCCAGACAGTCAGCAACCAACCAAATGATCCTGTCTAATAGTTTGTATTAACCGCTTCAGCCCCGGAAGATTTTACCCCCTTCCTGACCAGAGCACTTTTTGCGATTCGGCACTGCGTCGCTTTAACTGACAATTGCGCACCCAAACAAAATTGACGCCCTGGTTTTCCCACAAATAGAGTTTTCTATTGGTGGCATTTGATCACCTCTGCGGTTTTTATTTTTTGCACTATAAACAAAAAAAGAGCGACAATTTTGAAAAAAAAAAACGCAATATTTTTTACTATTTGCTATAAATATCTCCCCAAAATATATAAAAAACAATTTTTTCCTCAGTTGTATTCTTCTACATAGTTATGGTAAAAAAAAAAATCACAATAAGCGTATATTGATTGATTTGCGCAAAATGTATAGCGTCTACAAAATAGGGCATAGTTTTATGGAATTTTTATTATAATTTTTTTTTTACTAGTAATGGCGGCAATCTGCGATTTTTATTGGGGCTGCGACATTATGGCAGACACGTCGGACAATTTTGACACATTTTTGGGACCATTGGCATTTTTACAATGATCGGTGCTATGAAAATGCATTGACTACTATAAAAAAAGGGGTTAACCACTAGGGGGCAATCAAGGGGTTAATGTGCTCCCTAGTGTGTGTTCTAACTGAAGGGAGAAGGGGACTGTGCAGGGGAGATGATAGATCGCTGTTCATACTTTGCATGAACAGACGATCTGTTTACACACACAGATCCCAGTTCTCCGTGTGCCCCGAGCGATCGCATCGGCTCCGTGTGGGAGCAGGGGGTGCGCCCGTAGTGTCCACAGGGCGAATCGACGTTACATAACTTTGTTTCGCCCAGCCGTGCCATTCTGCCACAGGACAACTGCGGCGGCTGGTTGGCAAGTGATTAAAAACAGGGGTTTAGTTTGCACACATTTGCAAATACATGTGTAGCATCAGAGCCACTTAACGGCACCCCAGTATTATCTGCAGTCTTAATTCTGTACATTTTTGAGAGCCTTCATAGTAGAAGCACATGCAT
Organism: Lithobates sylvaticus; assembly: GCA_028564925.1. Classification (NCBI taxonomy): domain Eukaryota; kingdom Metazoa; phylum Chordata; class Amphibia; order Anura; family Ranidae; genus Lithobates; species Lithobates sylvaticus. The sequence continues at coordinate 319,115,279 of CM053027.1, forward strand.
AATAATGGATAGATAGAGGGCAGGTGAGCCTGGAGGGAGCCCACCCCTCCTTAAAGGCACAGGGGCACACTGGACACCCAGCACAATGGCAGAAAAGGTGTCCAGTTAGTCCCCTCACCAGTATTCCAAACAAACAAATACAGTACAAACAAATGGCCACTGCCCCCACATATAACTGGCCAACACAGCAAGGAGCACATGAAAAGGTGATGCAAATGTGTGCACAACACATTTGGATGATGGTTCACAACATACTTCATTTGACTCATATGTAATATTAAGGGTCTGTTTATTTCTGGTGAGAGCATACCATATATTTATGGACTGCATTGGACTGCATTGGACATTGGGATCTTTAAGAAAAGCGCTGGTCCTGTTTTATATATTTTCATCTGCCCAGGGGGGCTTAGTTTTCCAGCTGCCAGGACTGTTTTGACTTTTTCCTGTGTGCTAATATAATCTTTATAACCATTTATTTTCATGTTGTCACTGCAGTGCTGAGTACTTATCATTGGAAAGGGTGCAGCTCTGAAGCCTTTTATTTACAGAAAACTACCTTAAAGATACATAGAATGCAAATTTCACAATATTCTGCACCCAAATGTTGCAAATAATTATTTAATATTGTTGCATTCACCATGTGATCTATTAATATTGTATTATGCTGTAATTTAAATACAAACTCAGACAAACTGGCAGTATTACCCTGTTTAATTGGTAAACTGCACTGCTGTTCATGTACTCTTTTGTTGAGAAATCTCTTTAATAGTATAGATAGGCTAAAGTAAATAGGATATGAACAAATTATTACATTTAAACTTAACTAACCTAAACTAAACTTGTGTGACACCTTTGCTCCATTGCAGAGAATAGCATTGATTTAAAAAAAGACATATCATTAAAAATACTGTATGAGTTACTTAACCACTTGCCGACCGCCGCATGTACATTTACGTCAGCAGAATGGCACGGCTGGGCAAAGAGGCGTACAGGTACAGTCCTTTGACTTTTCCACCGCATGGTCACGTGCGCGCCGGTGGTGGCACTGCCGAGAGCTCCGTGAGTAGGATCGCGGGTCCCACGGACTCGACGTCCGCGGGGATACCCGCGATCGTTTCATGGCGCTGAAGAATGGGGAGATGCTAATGTAAACAAGCATCTCCCCGTTCTGCCTAGTGACACTGTCACTGATCATAGCTCCCTGTGATCGGGAGCTATGATCAGTGATGTGTCACACGTAGCCACGCCCCCTAACAGTTAGAATCGCTCCCCAGGACACATTTAACCCCTTCCTAGCCAGCTAGTGGTTAACCCGTTCACTGCCAGTGCCATTATTACAGTAATCAGGGCAATTGTATAGAACTGATCGCTGTAAAAATGACAATGGTCCCAAAAATGTGTCAAAATTGTCCGATGTGTCCGCCATAACGTTGCAGTCATGATAAAAATCGTAGATCGCCGCCATTGCTAGTAAAAAAAAAATATTAATAAAAATGCCATAAAACTAACCCCTATTTTGTAGACGCTATAACTTTTGCGCAAACTAATCAATAAACGATTATTGCGATTTTTTTTTACCAAAAATACGTATCGGCCTAAACTGATGAAAAATTGTTTTTTTATATATTTTTTGGGGATATTTATTATAGCAAAAAGTAAAAAATAATGCCTTTTTTTCAAAATTGTCGCTCTATTTCAAAAAGTTAAAAGCGCAGAGGTGATCAAATACCATCAAAAGAAAGCTCTATTTGTGGGGAAATTTTTACGTTAATTTTGTTTGGGAGCCACATCGCACGACCGTGCAATTGTCAGTTAAAGCGACGCAGTGCCAAATCGCAAAATGTGCTCTGGTCTTTGGCCAGCAAAATGGTCCGGGGCTTAAGTGGTTAAACACATTATGAGAAAAAAATAAATAAGAAGACATTATAAAACTTTTTTTTTTTTTTTAAACAGAGCATTTTTCACAGTTTTATGTAAAAATTCTACTTTTAAAATATGTTGGGGTTGTATTGTAAATAACATGGAGAAAAAAAGATGTAAAAGGTGTATTTTCCTATGTGTGCAGTAGATGGCACTAGAAAAGTTGTGAACCTTTTCAATATGCCTACGCATAGCACTGGCAAACCCCTGGTGTTTAAGACAGCTGTGTTAAATTTCAAGAACACTTGCGTCAATCTCTTTCAGAAAATATGGCATGTGCACAGCATAGTTCCATCGTGTTAAGATTTCATGGCTGAGGCTGCCGCACTAAACAATTGTGAAACAGTAATTGTAATGTTCAGAAACAGAAGAAAAATACTTATGAAGTCCCATTTAAATAGTGTCGTGCTGAGAGCTATGTCTGCATGTAAACACTTTATATACTGCACGCCAATAATTATTGCTGTAACAATAGATTTCTTCTTTCTAGCATCAAATAGGTTAACAGGAGCCCCCCCCCCCCTCCCCGGCACTAATTCACAGCGACTGTTGTACACACATTATTTCCATCCTGTCTTTTAGCTTGCACTCCATTAAACCGTTCTGTTAGTAGAGTTCAACACCAGCCATCAGCGGGGAGAGATTGGAAAAGTGGGGAGGGGATGAGATGGGAGAAAGCATTAGCCAGAAATGCCCTTTAAATATTCAGCAAACATCCATTAGACAGGTCAGGCACTCAGAAAACAACTCTGGAGGTGGTGTGCCCACAGCTAGTGGACTGGGGCGTTATTTGGATAATCAGCTGGAATTATACATGTACGGAAAGCGGTGCTGCAGGAAGATGTACCACAATGAAAGAGATCTCTGTCTAGGAACAAACAACATGCTTCAAATGGCACATTGCGTCCTGGGGAACGCGCTCATTAATACTTACATCTGTGCATTGATTTTACAATTTATCATTTTTTTTTTACCCATCAATCTATCACTTTAACTATAGATCTTCCCAGTTCTATATAATCAATCTTATTGATAATTAATCTTACATGTATTAAAGAAATGAGTGAAGCATTCATTCTGAAAAATGATAAGTAATAGCATCTCTAAAAATCATACAGAATCTGCCAAAACTGTTCATGTGGGAGGTATGAGCCTGATCACTTCCTTTATATCAGATCACAATCTAAAATATACTGTGGAAGATAGTTGAAGACTATGACGTTTAGTAGGCTTATATTTGTCTTCCCTATTTTCTCCCCCCTCCTCCAAAAAATACCTTTTTATGATGGTCCATATGGCCTAAAAGTGCTAACAAACAATGTTTTCTTGAATCATATGGGTATGCACTCTTCAGTTTATTTTTCTGATCAGATTTTACTATGTTACTACAAAATTAGATCAAAGTTATATTCAAATGTATTTGTTGTACATCGAATGTGTTACACGACCTGTATTACATTTTCTGTTTTAAATGAAATACTCAATAAAAAAATATTGAAACGAAAAAATTTAAAAAATACCTTTTTTAGATACAGTGACATCATCACTGGGCCTCTGTGCTTCCCTACATAATGCAGGCAGGTCGTGGCTGGTGTCACGGGTTGACGGAATGTGGTAAATAGCTTATTGGTTTCCTCTGAGAAGCCCTCAGTCCTGATGCAAGCGGTGGGCAGGGTTTTTGGGAGGAGTTATGCAAATATCATAACACCATGGTCGGCTGTCGGTTTAAATGAGTGGGCAATTCTAGGGTAGACTATATTTGCACTCAGAAATATTATGTGTAAATACCACCACTCTACTATTGTGATAGTGAAACAATATATATAAATAAAATGATTGACAAAATATATAATGGAATTGCTGCTAATCACCGAAATGTGTTCCCACACCTAATAGAACCAAATAACCAAAACGAGTAGTGCTGCCCCCTGAAAAAACTAACATATGTGAATAGTAGTGGAAATCTCCTATGGCAATGGGAATCACCGGAACGCTGTATCCAACTTAGGCCTCATGCAAACAGGTCATTTATTTAACCACTTGCCTACCGGGCACTTTTACTCCCTTCCGGCACAGACCAATTTTCAGCTCTCAGCGCTGTCACACTTTGAATGACAATTGCGCGGTCATGCAACACTGTACCCATATGAAATTTGTATATATTTTTTCACATAAATAAAGCTTTCTTTTGGTGGTATTTAATCACTACTGTTTTTTTTTATTTTTTAAACAAAATGGAAAATATTGAAAAAAAATGTTTTATTTTTTTTCATAGTTTGTTATGAAATTTTGCAAACGGTTAATTTTTCTCCTTCACTAATGTGCCCTGATGGGCACTGATGATGGGGCACTGATGAGACAACACTGCTGGGTGGCACTGATGAGCCTTGAGGAGGAGGCACTAATGAAGCTGCACTGATAGGCTGCACTGATGGGCACTGATAGGTGGCACTGCTAGGCAGCACTGATAGGCGGCACTGATGGGCACTGATAGGTGGCCCTGATGGACACTGATTGGTACTGATGGGTACTGATAGGCAGCACTGATGGGTGACACTGATGAGGAGGCACTGATGGGCACTGATAGGTGGCACTGGTGGGCACTGATTGGCAGCAATGGTGGGCGCTGTTGGATCTGCACTGATAATCAGTGCTCTGATTATCAGTGTCAATGTCCCTTTAACACAAGCCAATTATCAGGTCTCTTAATTGGCTTGAGTTTACATCCTGTGATCAGCTGTAATTGGCTGACAGCTGATCACGTGGTGATTGGCTGTGATTGGCCCTTTACCTGTGATCTGTGATCACCTGAGTCTGAAGCAGCAGGATCATAGGAGGATGTCCATTTACACTCTCCCAGCAAAGTAAATACTGTAGCTGTCTTTCGGTTAACTCTCCTAGAAGCCAGCAAAGTTTTTGCAGAAAATATGCCTGAAGCTTGTAAAAGTGTGTAAAGCTTTTAAGAGCTTTTACAGGTGTCAAGATCTTGGGTGTTAATTTCATTGGCTATTGAAATTAAATATTGCTCAAGTGCTAGCTGTTAGGTATGTTTAGCAGCGTTTAGCAGCTTTTAGCAGCCTCAAGCGTTTTTTTCTGCCCAAACTCTTCTGCATCTGGATGCATTGGCAGTGTTTTTTTGCCCTGCCTCTAAAAGATCCTAGCACTAAATGCTGCTAAAAGCCTATGTGTGCATAGACACATAGGCTGACATGCAGGGGCATTTAGAGGCAGAGAAAAATAAACACCAGACACCCATAGGGGAGCTGTAAAAATGTCCAGTGTACATGAAGCCTGTCAGTACTCAGACCATACGCCACACATTGCATCAAATGGGTCTGCATGGCTGTCATCTAAAGATGGTGCACAAGAAAGCCCGCAAACAGTTTCCTGAAGACAAGCAGACTGAGGACATGAATTACTGGAACATGTCCTGTGGTCTGATGAGACCAAGATAAACTTATTTGGTTCAGATGGTGTCAAACATGTGTGGTGGCAACCAGGGGAGGAGTACAAAGACAAGTGTGTCTTGCCTACATCAAGCATGGTGGTGGGAGTGTCATGGTCTGGGGCTGCATGAGTGCTGCCAGCACTGGGGAGCTACAGTTCAGTTCATTGAGGGAACCATGAATGCCAACATGTACTGTGACATACTGAAGCCAAGCATGATCCCCTCCCTTTGTAATCTTGGCCACAGGGCAGTATTCCAACATGATAACAATCACAAACACACCTCCAAGATGACCACTGCCTTGCTAAATAATCTGAAGGTAAAGGTGACGGACTGGCCAAGCATGTCTCCAGACCCAAACCCTATTGAGCATCTGTGGGGCATCCTCAAACGGAAGGTGGAGGAGCGCAAGGTCTCTAACATCCACCAACTCCATGATGAGTGGAAGAGGACTCCAGTGCCAACTCTGGTTGCTCTGGTGAACTCTATGCCCAAGAGGGTTAAGGCAGTGCTGGAAAATAATGGTGGCCAGACAAAATATTGACACTTTGGGCCCAATTTGGACATTTTCACTTAGAAGTGTACTTACTTTGGTTGCCAGCGGTTTAGACATTAATGGCTGTGTGTTGAGTTATTTTGAGGGGACAGCAAATTTACACTGTTATACAAGCTGTTATACAAGCTGTACATGGGTGCATCCATTGTGTTTTTGCTTTCTCAGTGTTTGCCATCTTTCACCTCATTTCTCCCTTCCACTTATTGCATAGTCTTCTGGTTATGTATTTTCCAGATGCAAATAGACGTACCCCGCATTGCTCCTGATGAGTGGAGGGTTCCACGAAACGCGCAGAGCTTTCCTAGATGCGGCGTCACCCTAATTCATATCATCTGGATACCCAATGGGTTTTTCAGGAAAATTATTGATTTTTTATATATTTTATTGCCCACGTGGAATCAGGGACTAACTGTGTTAATAGGAAGTATTATATGTATGATTATGTGTATTTATGGTATGTTATACATTCATGATCGAATTGTTATGAATTGATTTTTATATATATACCTGTTTAATTAAATACTATTATAATTGATTCTATTTGGTTGTAGCCAATGCCTCATTCAAAGCCCCGACCCCTCTTTTTTGAACCAGTATATATAGGGATGGAGGTACCTGACAGTAATCGGTCATGACCTCATTCAAAGTCCCACCCCTCTTTTTTATAATATACAAGCTGTACACTACTTTACATTGTAGCAAAGTAATTTCTTCAGTGTTGTCACATGAAAAGATATAATATCACCTGTGATGTATTTCAGTTATCTTGCAAACCTGGCCTGTTAATAGGCCCTGAGGACAGGGTTGATGACCACTGGGATAGAGCATTCTGGTGATTCACATTCACATAGGGGGTTTCCACCACTATTCACATGTCATTTTTTTTAAGGGGGCAGTGCTTGATTTGTATGCAGACCGCCCTAGCTATTGCCCACATGTAATGCTAAGTTTCCATCTTTGAAAAAACTGAAACCCAGGAAAGGGCTAGATGATACTGGCCTTCCTCCAGCCAGGGAATGTGGTGAGCACAATCTGACTTGCTGTAGCTTCTAAAGTTCAATGTAAGAAGCTTACATTGGGAAGTGAAGTTTGACTAAGAATTTTTAGTACTAAGGAGCATACACAAAGCACAACTCTTATTAATATTTTCGAAATAGGTTGGAAATTAGTTTTTATGTACAGGATGTTTTTTTTTTTTTACTTTTATTTTTGGCAGCTATCAAAAGACAGTGGAGGTCATTGCCCCTAGAGCATTGTTTTTACAAATAAAGATCAACATCAAAGTGGGAAAGGTGTGCATTTTTAGGTGATTTTTTATGGTTACTTTATGGTGTACCTACTGTATCTAGAGAAGCATCAAGGTCCATAACAGAAGCCTTTTCACAGAGTCTTTTTAAAAGAACAGTTTCAGTCATGACCAACACAGCATAGGTCTGCTAAATCATTATAGCTGTCTCTAGTCTTATCCAGGTACCCTTGCCAGGTAGCTCAACCAGGTTCTGTACTCCCTGGGTCCTCTGTGCTGTAGTGGAGCAATGCAGCCTGGTTTAGTAACTGTCACACCCTGGGACTGGGCAGTGAAATAGCAGAAGTAACCTGCTCCCAAGCCCTGAATTGGTCACCCTCATGGACAATTGAAGGCTAACACCAACAGGCCACCCTATGGCTCATAGACTGCACAAATCCAAAGGAAAAGTTTGGCTGTATTCCAGAGAAATTTCAAATGGTCGTAACGTTATTCACTGGGACAACATGATCAGAAAGTCCCCATCTGGGACCAGGGTTGCCAACCATCAGTAACTTCATGGACAGTTTGTAAAGGGATTTTTACATCTGTCCGTGAATGTCCGTTATGGAAATGCAAACTGCATATCTGTAATGGACATTCACGGACAGATGTTAAAATAAGGGATTTTACAAACTGTCCATGTATCTATTGACGATTGGCAACCTTGTCTGGGACCTCTTCCTCTGCTAACATTTCATATGCAAGGCTGGGTTTAATTGTAGAGGACCTCTATGATAAGGAGGTCCTCTAGGTACCGAATTCTCCCCTCCCCGGTCTGAGTGCTGCGGTAAAGATGATTACAGTTGGCTGACATCAAGAATGATTTAGGTATTTTTCTAGCTGTGTGTTAAATTACATTTACTGATTTCTTAATTAATCCATTACTGAACTAATTGGTGCAGTTAATATTTTTTATTCATTAATTTTTTATTGAAAGAAAATAAAAAGAGAAAAAAAAATTCATAAGGAATAAATAAAAAGGAAACATTTTAAGCTCAAATCCAGTCTTAATATGAACATTTCTGTAATACGTCATAATCTTAGGCTTACAGACCTTGCTGCATCTCACAAAAGCATATTAGGAGAAAAACAAAATACTGAGAAGAGAGAAAAAAAAAGGAGAAGGGAAATAAAAAGGTTCCCTTTAATATCTGCCTGGAGTTCAGGTTTATTTAAAAAATGAAGCATACAGTACATGGTTTAGATCACCTTCTCTGTCTGTTTTATAGTTTGACACATTAAGCTAGGAAGGAAGAGACAGACCTTAATTATAAACACCTTTTATATTTGTTTTATATCCAAGATTAAAAGAACATCTGAGGAATTAAGTTCTAAGCCTAGGAAATGCCTTTGGCTTGTCTCCTCCCAATAATCTGGTTACAGGAGATTAGTAACTCAAACTAAAAAAAAAAAAAGAAAAAAAAATATATATTTATACACAAGGAGCTCAGATGGTCACGAGCCTGGATTAATTAGGGCTGCCTTTCAGATTTAAAAGGAATGAAAAAGAGCAGAGGCTATAACAGAACTAATCCTGTTCGGAACGAGGGATCCCAAAGAAATTGAGATACAATCCACATTATAACATCACTAATATCACATATACTACTGTAGTTTTCCACCTTTTTACATTTTTAACCTCATTTCACCACATTTTGTAATGGATACAGTTTTACTTTACCATAATCCTAGTTTACATTAGGAACCAGTACAGGTATTAAAGGAAGCACAAGGCAATATTTCCTCTAATCCCAATCAAGTGATACCAGGCTTAGTTCACAAGGGTTTTACCACGTGTGTGTATGCTTTGTAAACCCTAAGCCCCCGTACACACACGGTCGAAAATTCCGACGGAAAATGTCCGTTTGGACCATGTTGTCGGAAAATCCGCCCGAGTGTGGGCTCCATCTGACTTTTTCCGTCGGAGATCCTGCTCTCAAATTTTCCGACAACAAAATCCGATCTGACTTTTTCTGATTGTGTGTAGAGAATTCCGACGGACAAAGTGCCACGTATGCTCAGATCAAATTATGAGACCAAAGCTATTGGCTACTAGCCTCTACGTAGTTCCGTCGTACGCAACGAAGGTCACCACGTTCAGAATGATCGGATTTTCCGACAACTTTGTCCGACCGTGTGTATGCAACACCAGTGTTGGACAAAATCCAACGGATTTTGTGGTCGGAATTTCCGACCGCGTGTACTGGGGCTTAGAATATATTCTATTTAGATGATAGCTTTATGTGCTCTCTGCCTCTGCTGGCTCTTATTAGTTACATGGTTTCCATCTCTCTCTGTGGACTAAAAACACTTCTGCCCATGTTATAAAAAAGAGAAGGGGGGGTTGTAGATCTAGGGTAACTGTGCTGAGCCTCTAGAATGCTGTTTGAGCATTCCTAGGACTGGTTTCTGTCTGGATCACATTGTAGAATTACATTTAAAAAAAATACACTTAAGCAGCCAACACAATTAGGACTAGTAAATTGAAAAATATGAAATCTGTTGTTCTTGGATTTGCATTATTTGCTTTAAAGTGTTTGTAAACCTCTAACATGAAAAATGAACAAAGCATATTCCTCTATAGTGTGTAGTTGCCTCAATACAAAGCACTATGTTTCATTTCTGTCTGCTGTCTCTTCCCTCTGCTATCTGCATGTTTCCCTATGGTAGTGTATAGAAAGGGGTGTGTGGTTTCAGGTTTCAGTGAGCTCTGTGCTCTAGCTGTGCAGTGTGGGACATTAGATCTGCACCCCCTGCCTGCTGGAATGGAGAAATAGCCTTTGAGCTGTGTTTTAGGAAGCTGTAGAGAAGACAGGTTGCAATGTATGTAGGAGGATTTGTTTCATCTTTGTGCATCACCTGAGGCTAGTCACTTCCCTGGGTATACAGGTTAATCTCATAAAATTAGAATATCATCAAAAAGTAAATTTATTTCAGTAATTCAATTCAAAAAGTGAAAATCATATATTTTATATAGAGGCGTTACACACAGAGTGATATATTTCAAATGTATTTTGTTCTTTTAATTTTGATGATTATGGCTTACAGCTAGTGAAAACCCCAAAATTCAGTATCTCAAAAAATTTTAAAATGACATAAGACCAATAACAAAAAAGGATTTTTAAAAAATGTTGGCTTACTAAAAAGTATGTCCATGTACAATATAGTATTATTATTATTATACAGGATGATTTATATAGCGCCAACAGTTTGCACAGCGCTTCATACTTGGTCGGGGCTCCTTTTGCATGAATTACTGCATCAATGTGGCATGGCATGGTAGTGATTAACCTGTGGCACTGCTGAGGTGTTATGGAAGCCCAGGTTGCTTTGATAGTGGCCTTCAGCTCATCTGCATGGTTGGGTCTGGTGTCTCTCATCCTCCTCTTGACAATACCCCACAGATTCTCTATGGGGTTTAGGTCAGGCGAGATGGCTGGCCAATCAAGTACAGGGATACCATGATCGTTAAACAAGGCATTGGTACTTTTGGCAGTGTGAGCAGGTGCCAAGTCCTGCTGGAAAATGAAATCAGCATCTCCATAAAGCTGGTCAACAGAGGGAAGCTTGAAGTGCTCCAGAATTTCCTGGTAGAGGACTGCGCTGACTTTGGACTTGATAAAACACAGTGGACCAACACCAGCAGATGACATGGCTCCCCAAATCATCACTAACTGTAGAAAATGTTGCATTTCATTTGGAAATCAAGGTCTCAGAGTCTGAAGGAACAGTGGACAGGCACAGAATCCAAGTTGCATGAGGTCCAGTGTGAAGTTTCCACAGTCAGTGATGATTTGTGGATTTTGGGGTTTTCACTAGATGTAAGCCATAATCATCAAAACTAAAAGAAAGAAATGCTTGAAATCTACCTCTCTGTCTGTAATGAATCTATATACAATATATGAGCTTCACTTTTTTAATTGAATTACTGAAATAAATGAACTTTTTGATGATTTTCAAATTTTTCGAGATGCATCTTTAAGTAAGGGTTTAGCATTTGGAAAATAATAGGATTTACCTCAAATTATCAATGAAAATACCATATTTCTTGCAACAGTTTATGCAGTATTTTAATACTTGCTGTCGTAAAATATGTGTGTAAAAGTAAGTTCACAAAGACTATCAGATAACATGGTATTGTTCCTTAAAATATAACTAACTCCTGTATAGAAAAATTGTGAGGTTCTATGACTCGATTTGTAAAGAGAGAAGAACAAGGAGCTATTTCAGACAAGGTATTGATTATTAAGAAACAAAGGTTTAAAATAGTGATTACCTACTTCATGTGAAAAAATATAGATTTCTTGCATATACTATATGTTCAATCGATGATATTAAAAAAGGCAGTTTAAATAGATAAAGTATCTTGGTAAATGGATGATAAAGTTAGTCGATATTCAAATTTCTGCTATGAGAACACACAAATTGGGAACTAACAGAAAGTATAGGGACTTTTTTATAGATGTGACAGCTCTTGTTGCCCCTCTGAAAAGGGGAACTGCGGTGGATCGCTTTTCAGAGGTTTTTCACAGGAATATAGGAGGCAATATATCACCTCCTCCTGCTTTAACCCTGTAAATGCCGCACCACTGCACTGCAACCATGTGCAGTACACACAATGGCAGGGCAGTTGTGGTGTGGTCCTATACAGTTAAATGAGTCACATTTGGCAGCGATACCATCTGGTGAATGCAACATGCTGCTTAATTTACAACCCTGTGCAGCTTCATGCTCTTCTTTAGGTGGGTGGTCAAAGTGCGGTAAAACTGTGACTGTTTTTACTGCACCCCTCGGCTGCCCGTGTGAACAAGTGCTTGGAAACACGTCTGTAAAATGTCAGACTAAGTCAAAGCTAATGATATTAGTTGTTATTCTGGACACACAAGCCCTGCTCGCTCTCACTAGGTTATATTCATATTGTCAAGTATTATAATTGAATTTTAATTGAATGCTCTTTAAAATAAAACTGTCATTCTCATCATGTACTCCTACAGTCAGGGATTTTGGCACATATTAAATATGGAGCTAAAATACATTACCGACGAGAATTTTTCACCAACCCATTCAAACATTCAAGTTTTACCCTACAACGTTTGTTGTATTGATGTGAATGGTCCTCAGCTTCATTCGTTACAAGCACATCTGTATAAGCAAACCCTAACAAAAACATGTTTTTAAGCTACATTTTTAGGACTCAATGGAAAGATGGGATACACATATGTAAGCAATCCATCAAAGAATGCTGTCTTGTATACAATTACTTCTTAAATGATAAACAATGTAAAGGTGCAGCAATCCGTAACAACAAGTCAGTGATTAACTTTCATTGATCTACTGCTATTTTCACTATGGACATTAATATGTGATTATTATGGTTGAAACACATTTGCAATTTTCTAACATTCAACCCTTTGAGAAATCATGAAGTCAATGATGTATTATGCTTAATATGTCTTTAATAACAAGCACAATATATCTGTGTCAGGAATGGATGATTCATTTCTTTTGGTGCTTTTTACTACACTGAGCCAAATTATAAACGCATCACTTTTGTGTTTGCCCCTATTTATCATGAGCTGAACTTAAAGATCTAATGCCCCGTACACACGATCGGAAATTCTGCCAGCAAAAGTCCGATGTGAGCTTTTGGTCGGAAATTCCGACCGTGTGTATGCTCCATCGGACTTTTGCTGTCAGAATTTTTCCACCAGCAAAAGATTGAGAGCAGATTCCGATCGTCTGTAGCAATTCCGACGCGCAAAATTCCTACGCATGCTCGGAAACAATTTGATGCATGCTCGAAAGCATTGAACTTAATTTTTTTGGCTCGTCGTAGTGTTGTACGTCACTGCGTTCTTGACGGTCAAAAGTTCAGAGAACTTTTGTGTGACCGTGTGTATGCAAGCCAAGCTTGAGCGGAATTCCGTCGGAAAAACCATCCAAGTTTTTTCCGACGGAAATTCCGCTCGTGTGTACGGGGCATATGACTTTTTCTATGTACACAAAAGGCTTATTTCTCTCAAATATTGTTCACAAATCTGTCTAAATCTGTGTTAGTGAGCACTTCTCCCTTGCCAAGATAATCCATCCACCTCACAGGTGCGGCATATCAAGATGCTGATTAGACCACATGATTATTGCACAGGTGTACCTTAGGCTGGCCACAATAAAATGCCTCTCTAAAATGTGCAGTTTTACTGTATTTGGGGGGTGGGGTGTCGGGGGGTCTGAAAACCAGTCTTGTATCTGGTGTGAACACCATTTGCCTCACGCAGTGCAGCACATCTCCTTCGCATAGAGTTGATCAGGTTGTTGATTGTGGCCTGTGGAATGTTGGTCCATTCCTCTTTAATGTCTGTGCGAAGTTGCTGGATATTGGCAGTAACTGGAACACGCTGTCATATATGCTGATCCAGAGAATCACAAACATGCTTAATGCGTGACATGTCTGGTGAGTATTGTGGCAATGCAAGAACTGGGATGTTTTCAGCTTCCAGGAATTGTGTACAGGTCCTTGCAACATAGGGCCGTGCATTATCATGCTGCAACATGAGGTGATGGTCGTGGATGAATGGCACAACAATGGGCCTCAGGATCTCATTACGTTATCTCTGTGCATTCAAAATGCCCTCAATAAAATGCACCTGTGTTCATTGTCCATAGCATATGCCTGCCCATACCATAACCCCACCACCACCATGGGCCACTCGATCCACGACTTTGACATCAGAAAACCGCTCACCCACACAACACCATACACGCTGTCTGCCATCTGCCCTGTACAGTGAAAACCGGGATTCATCCATGAAGAGAACACCTCTCCAAAGTGCCAGAGGCCATCGAATGTGAGCATTTGCCCACTCAAGTCTGTTACAACGACGAACTGTAGTCAGGTGAGTATGCAGATGAGCTTCTCTGAGACGTTTTCTTAATTTGTGCAGAAATTCATTGGTTATGCAAACCGATTGTTGCAGCAGCGATTTTGGAGGTAAAGATGCTGGATGTGGAGGTCCTGGGCTGGTGTGGTTACACGTGGTCTGTGGTTGTGAGGACAGTTGGATGTACTGCCAAATTCTCTGAAATGCCTTTGGAGATGGCTTATGGTAGAGAAATTAACATTCAATTCAAGGGCAACAGCTCTGGTGGACATTTCTGCAGTCAGCATACCAATTGCACACTCCTCCAAAACTTGTGACATCTGTGGCATTGTGCTGTGTCATAAAACTGCACATTTTAGAATGGTCTTTTATTGTGGCCAGCCTAAGGCACACCTGTGCAATAATCATGCTGTTTAATCAGCATCTTGATATGCCACACCTGTGAGATGGATGTATTATCTCGGCAAAGGAGAAATGCTCTTTAACACAGATTTAGACATATTTGTGAACAATATTTGAGAGAAATAGGCCTTTTGTGTACATAGAAAAAGTCATAGATCTTTAAGTTCAGCTCATGATAAATAGGGTCAAACACAAAAGTGTTGCATTTCTAATTTTGCTCAGTGTATTTACCCCTATACTTTTCAAAGAGTTGTGTAGATCTGTTTCATTTAAATCTTCAAAGTAAATCATATTAAAATCTGACTATTCTCACAACACATCATGCTTTTTTGTTATAGAGTGCCAAATATAAGTTGCATTGAGCTGCTGGGAAAATAGAACCCATGCTATTACAATCATAAGAATATTTTTTTACGCTTTTTTGTTAACCAAATAAAAAATAGATTTCCTGCTACATTAAAGCAGATTTAACAGAACAGTGCTTATGCTGTGTAATCTGCCCCCTCTAAACTATAAAAAAAAATTAAATATGGCACTTCCTGTATACCCTCTCTGCACTGACCACGAAAATCAGGGCTGCTCCACCGTGACCACCATGGTCTAATTGCGTCCCTCAGTCATTTCCCGCTGTCCCCTCTGCTCTCCTCTCTCCCCCTTGCCCCCTCTTTCCTGCATGTCAGCTCGTGTCTGTGTCTCCGTCTCTGCCCCCCGCCCCCCAGCCGCTTCTACGGTAGTAAAATTTTAAATGTTTTATGCTCACTGCCAGCAGCTCTAATAAAGTGTCTGTCAGTGTTTGAGTTATATGGGTTAATAAACCCTTTAACTGTGAATCACTAATACTCAGAGGCCCCTTTCACACAGACGCTTTCCATTTTGATCAGCAGGGGATCTGTTTGCTGATCCCCTGCTGATCAAAGCAGAGTGGGCTGATTACAGGTCCATGTCTGCTCGGTTTATGCAATGTGGACAGAGCCTGCTCTGCTCTATGGGTGGTTGGGAGTAAACAAACTCCACTGTTTGTTTACAACCAGACTACCTCTGATCTGATCCACCTACATGGAGGAGAACGAATTCCAACTCTGTTTGTGTTTAGCAGGCCAGGTTGTATTGGAGGTAGGCGGATGTAAGTGGACACAAGCCTGTTTGCACCCGCCGGTCCAAATGGTCGGATCGATCGTCCGCCTGAAAAACCGACAGGCGGACCTGATCAGGGCAGTCATGTGATAGGGGCCTTAGTTGTACTTGTGAAACATATATCAGTAAATACATGTGGTTAGCATTAAACCTAATTGAATGTTGAGTTTAAATAAGCTAAATACATTCCAGATGCAGGGCATGCAAATTCAGAAAAGTGGCGTAGTGGATAGCACTTCTGCCTAGGAGCACCAGGGTCACCAGGGATTCAAATCCCAACCATGGCACCTGTAATTACCAAGTTCTCCCTGTGCTTATGTGGTTTTCCTCCCATACTCCAAAGACATGCTGCTAGGTTAATTGGCTCCTGTCTGAATTCACCCTAGTATGTGCATGTATGAATGTGAATTAGGGCTCTTAGACTGTAAGCTGCTTAAGGGCAGGGACTGATGTGAATGCACAATATACACAAACTGGCCACTTTATTAGGTGCACCTGTTTTGCGTGGTAACACAAATTGCTAATTAGCCAATCACATAGCACCAACTCAATGCATTTAGACGTGGGGAAGATGGCTTGTTGAAGTTCAAACCGAGCTTTAGAAGGGGGGAGGAAGGGGATTTAAGTGACTTTGAACGTGGCATGGTTGCTGGTGTCAGGCGGGCTGGTCTGAGTATTTCAAAAACTGCTGATCTACTGGGATTTTCACACACAACCATCTCCAGAGTTTACAGAGAATGGTCCGAAAAATATAAAATATCCAGTGAGTGGAAGTTGTGTGAAAAAAAATGCCTTGTTGATGTCAGAGGTCAGAGGAGAATGGGCAGACTGGTTTAAGATGATAGAAATACAGCAGTAATTCAAATAACAACTCGTTACAACCAAGGTATGCAGAATACTATCACTGAACACACAACACATCAAACCTTGAAGCAGATGGACTACAGCAGCTGAAGACCACACCAGGTGCCACTTCTGTCAGCTAAGAACAGGAAACTGAGGCTACAATTCGCACAGGCTCACCAAAATTAGACAATAGAAGATTGAAAAAATGTTGCCTGGTCTGATGAGTCTCAATATCAGCTGTGACATTCAGATGGTAGGGTCAGAAATTGGTGTAAACAACAAGAAAACATGGATCTATCCAGCCTTGTATCAATGGTTCAGGCTGGTGGCGGTGGTGTAATGGTGTGGGCGGTATTTTCTTGGCACACTTTGGGCCCCTTAGTACCAATTGAGCATCGTTTAAACACCACGGCCTACCTGAGTATTGTTGCTGACCATGTCCATCCCTTTATGACTACAGTGTACCAATCTTCTGATGACTACTTCAAGCTGGATAATGCACCACGTGTCACAAAGCTCAAATCACCTCACCACTGGTTTCTTGAACATGACAATGAGTTCACTGTACTCCAATGGTCCCTACAGTCACCAGATCTCAATCCAATAGAGCCCATTTGGGATGTGATGGATTGGGAGATTCGCATCATGGATGTGCAGCCAACAAATCTGCAGCATGATGCTATCATGTAAACATGGACCAAAATCTATGAGGAATGGTTACAACACCTTGTTGAATCTATGCCATGAAGAATTAAGGCAGTTCTGAAAGCAAAATGGGGTCCAACTTGGCACTAGCAAGGTGTACCTAATAAAGTGACCAGTCAGTGTGCATGTAAAGTGCTGCATAAAATAGTTGGTGCTATATACATACTAATAATAAATAAAATGAGGATGTATTCTTTAAAAGCCAGCCACAGCTAGCATACAAAAGTCTATCCTTTGCCATCAACTGCAGAGTAGGACACTTACTTTCTGTGTGGAAGAAGTGGTTTTCTTTCAGAGGTCCATCCCACCCCCTACTGAGTGAGCGAGGAGCATGAGCTTTGATGATTATAGAGCTATAGGAAGCCATGTAAGACCTCAGCAATGAGACCACTGCTTCCACAAAGAGAGCTACTGGCATGGGACATGCTTTTATACACAGACGGTGGCTGCATTAGAAAGAAATCAAATTGTAAAGCATTGAACACATTTTACAATGTATTTCGCTGATTTAAATAGAAGGTTCCTTTGGGCTTTAAATCAGGGCTCTGTGGGTTATGCCAAAAACTCTGTAAAGCCTACAGCAAGCAGTTGAATTCTTCTTTCCATACCCTAGACACACAATAGTATGATAGTTAGTTAGGAAGTAGTTAGTAGTTATTGGTTGCTGAGCTTTGCACTGTAACTGGAACTCTGAGAATGTGAACTGCTGACTGTCGGGGACAACATGTTTCTTTTTTTCCCTATTTGTCCTCCAGACTTGTGTAAGCACAGAAATGTAGATACTATATAATCTGTGTACTTCACATACTGTATTCTTATTTACCTGCCTATAAAATATAGCTTTTCAATTCACACTTGGCTTTGCTATTCCTATTTTCTGAAATCTAGATTTATTTTTTATTTACTTATTTCAGATATTTATATAGCGCTTACAATTTAAATAGTACTTTCCATACTGTACCTTCACATTAGTCTCTGCTTTTAAAAAGCTTACAATCTAAGGTCCTTATCTCACATGCATACATACCAAGGCCAAGCCTTAATCATTTAAACTACATAAATAATATATTTAATGTACATACAGAGCTGAGCAGCAGGTCACCCATGTGAATAAGTAATATGGATATCTATTTGTCAATTGCTCCGTTTCTTATTTAGGAAATACTAGTATGTTTAACACCATTTCTATGTAACTAACTGAACTATATTTGATCTTTTTTGCACAGTGGTAGAGGTTTACTATACTATTGGAAGTGCCCAATCTATGGAGACAGTTTTGGACCTTACTGATGTACCTAAATCTGATTGGTTGATATCAGCACCATGGTGCATTTACTGAATACAAAGGCATTAATTAAAGTTATATGAAATACAATCTGTTTTTAATGAAATCCACACAATTGCTCAGAAGGTAGATTGTTTCTGTTCTTTTCACTGATTATTAAAGTGAACGAATGAAGCATATGGTGAAACATCTGTGTACACACAGCAATCATATTCAGGCAGGCTCACCTTCATAAGATGCTTTAAATCCCAGGTTACTTCCAGAAGAATCCGTCCTGAAGAGAAGCCACATCTGGTGATTGGAGCTCACTATGAGATCTGGAACACTGGCTCCTGTCAGACTGTTATAGAACACGTAAAAGGCAATTAAGATTTGGAGCAATGACTAAAGAAAACCTCTACCTATTAATTACTAATACATGAGTGAGAGTTCGGCTGTGTGCATGCAAAAAGCTCTGCTCAGAACATTTTGGAGGGTTTGTTTTCTGTCTTCCATCCATGTGCTATATTTTTTAGATATCATTTTGACTGTTGTTCTGTTATGGTCTTAGTGCAGAATAATTAATCTGACACCTAAAACTGTCATTTTCAGCTTGTGGTAGCAACTGATGAATCATCTAGTAGTGTTTTGTATATCTTTGAGTTCTAGGGTGATGTATGAAGTCAAACCCGTATATTAACTTGAACCTAGTCAACCTAGTTTTTTTTTTTAAGCACCCCAGCACCTTTAAGACATGAAGCTCCTTCCCTACCCTCTCTCTTCCCTAATGGTCAGTGAGGCTGCCACCCAGTGCCAAAGGGAGGTGAAGGGGGCAGAGCATTACTCTGGTTGCAACTGCCATTATGCAGCATTACTAGAGTATTTTGGAAATAGGAGTTTTTGGGTTTTTTTTGTTAAACATTTAATAAAATCGTTTTATCATAGTGGTAGAAGAGAAAGAGAGAAGGAAAGAGAAAGAGAAACAATGAGCATTTACTATAGTGGTCTACCTATTTACCTATGTCCATTAGTAAGTTGCAACCTACATTAGGAAGTCACATAATACTACCTTATATCTGGTCTGTTTTCTTGTATATGAACAAATCTTGTGTATCAATCACTCATGCACTTTGTTTACTACTTCATAACATTTATTAAAGGATCTGTGACAGTAAAATTCAACTTGCTTCAAAAATTAATAGTATGTTTTTCAAGTATATATGTAAATGTCACCAGATCTACAGATAATTTATAAATGAGAGTTCAGCCAAAACTTTTTTTTAGTAAGAGTGGAAAGGGTTAAAACCCTTTTAGGTTTTTATTGCAGTCTGTGTCCCCTTTGGAGAGATTTTTCCTTACTTCTTGTGACCACTGGAAATATGGGGAAATCATTCATCTCCCAAGTAGAGACACAAATAATACATTTTTCTCAGTAGCATTGGAAAGTATTAGAACCAGTTGCTGTCTTTGTCTTGTTTGGGAGATTACCCCTTACTTTGAACCAGAGAGATGTCCCTTGTTCAATAGCAAGAGGACTCTTGCAGTGTTCTGATCAAACTTAAAGGAGAAGTCCAGCCTGAGCTCATTTGGCTGGGTTTCTCCTATAGGTCACAGGAGTGCAATTCATTTTGCACTCCTGTTTTAAGCAGAGAGTGGTCTGAAGTCCGTTCTGTGCTGACGTCACCAGGATCAGTCGAGGCAGCACGTCATCCCGCCCTTGGAAGTCTGGATCCGACAGGTGCCTGGACTAATAGACGTCTCAGCCTTTCAGCGAGCCGATGAGACGGGCGCTCCCCTCCCCTCCACAGCTCGGTGCTCCAAAGAGCGTGGAGGAGCAGAGCAGGAGAGATATTGACAGGCAGCAGCTCTCCACTCGGGGAGCCAAGAGAACGAGCCATCGGCAGTGTTTAATGGCTCGGTTCTCAGTGAAGAGGTAATGCTGCATCCACCTAGGTAAGTATGAATATGGGATAAAAATAAATAAATCCCATACTTCTCTTTTGAAGAGCTCAAGTCTATTAGGGAAAGTAATTCCTCACCTTTGGAGATTCTGCTGCTGGCTATCAGCAGAAATGCCTGTCTACATGGCCCATAATAACATAGTGGAATAGAAATAGAAAATAAATTTGTGCAGAAGTTGATTTTCTGTCTTTCTTTCATGGTACCTGCTCTTGAACAAAGTTCCACATTTAAACCTGTAAATGGCTTTCAGGTTTGCTTTAAGAAAGAAGTAGTAATCAGATTCAAATTTTTATTCTCCAGCTATCATTTTCCTGTGCAGGCTTAAAACTGATTGGTGGATGCATGGAAACCTAACTTAACATAAACAAGGGTGACTATACTTCAACAAAGAACAAAGTCCAACTTTCTATTAGTGTCAGTCCTGAAAAGCAAGCGTTTGCTTCCCCAAAAACGTGTTCCTTCATAGTACTGAGTTAGAGAAGCATTTTTTTCTGATACACAAGTCCATTGATGCAGGACAACATAGACATTTATGCAAAAGAACAGCTAACCAGCACGAAAACCACGAGTTAGCTGCGCTTTGCCTAAAGAGCAGTGGCACCACACTGGGGCAGTGTGAAGCTACCCTAACTCCTGAAAAGCAACTAAATTTACCATTTAAATACATCATAACACATAACAAACATAACACAGCTTGGTTAGGAACATAACCCCAGAATACTGACAGGATAATAAGGTGTAGCGGATAACTAATGAGAACACCACTATGCTCAGTTAGCCTCTTGTAAGTGTATATAGACTGTACCAGATTTTGAGTCTTAGTGCCTACCCACTAGTGTGAGTGCCTCTGTGCAATACAGGACTACAAGATGTTTTATTTTTATATTTGCCCGAAGCTCAGCTTTAAGCAATAATCAGTGTGACAGGTGGAAAGTATGCCTTAGGCACAAGAAAAACAGAATAGTCAAAACTTTGAATAGAAAGTAATTTATGTTTCTAATTAGTCCTAGTCATTTTTAAGGACTGAATACATAGATGTACATAGTACTCACATAGATAAATCAATAGCAGTTTTACAAGTGGGAATCCAAGCTTATTTCAACAACCCATACAATAAGCCTTTTTTCAAAATATATAATTATAATGAAAATGAATGCACTTACACATAAAGTACAGACTTCTGGTCTTCAACATTTCCACCATCTCCTACTGTAAGAGTATCATACCCTCTTTCCAATTCAAACTCTTCAAACGTTAGCTTGATCACCTATCAGAAGATGAAAAAGGATAAGTACACTGGCTGGTTGTTGCATTGTCTCTGTGATGGAGGAAACCATTAGTAAGACAAGCTTTAGAAATAGACTTAATGCAACAAAAATTTAGTTGAAAATGTATAGTAGGTATTCTAAAATCCAGGTGCAAGGTCTAAGTAATACCATAACTTGAACTGAGCAATTTAGAAGAATAAAGTTCTTGGTAAAGTAAAAAATGTATGGACTAATACAATTTGTAAAATTATTCATTTGAATACTTAACTGAGAGTCAGAGTGAAGCACTATGCATCTTATGCTGGTTCTTCTATTGGGCAGTACTATATAAAGAAGCTCAGATGCTGCTAGTCAGTATGAATATATTTTTTTTATTATAAAAGAACTATAAATATATTGATAGGATTAATTTACTTCTACCATGCACTCCTATTTACCAAGCAAAATAAAACAAATTTTAATATTTAATTTGCACAGTACATGCAGTCCTGGATACAGCATCCTAGACCTGAATATTTTTGCATTGTGTATAGAAATTTCTCATCACACCAGCTTTTTGTTGTGCTCAAGCTTCACCTGAAAAAAGTTCTATTCTGAATTTTGTCTTGCTTTGTTACACTGTAAATTAAGAAAAATCATCAAGGATTAGAGTAACGCTTTTAAATTATAAAGGACAGATAAAATAAACACCAAAGAGGACACCTAATAATTTACAGTCAATGTTCCCTAGCTGAAGCACCATTCTAAAGTTTGCAGCTCCATACATATAAAAATGCAATTCTAGGTTTTGTTGCAGATATTTAAAACAAAAAACTTACAGATGATGCTTATAAGAGAATATAAAATAAAACACTCTTCCCTGATCATAGATTTATTACAAATGTATAATATCTCAGCACCTATAGAAAACTGAAGGCCTAGTGTCCGGTTATGTTTCTGGGAGAACTGCTGCCATCCTTCTTCTTCACCCCAAACAAAGTCAAGCATTGCTATTAATGAATCAGTTCACAGGATTCTCTAAATTTTTCTACACCACTACAGAACATGTTGGTGCAGTAGACTTTAATGGACCATTTATGACACCAAAGCTTATGCTTCTTGGTTGTTACAGTACTGTGGAAAGCTATACCTGTACTAAATGCTTATAGGGAACTGTCAAAAATAAATGACAGGGTGTTTCATAGGCATATAGGTGTATTTCAATTAACTTAAGTGTTATGATCTTAGAGCCAGATATTCGTCACATTTTCTTTTTTATTAATTGAAAGTTTGAATAGTAAAGACAACTATACGATTAGACATCAAACAAATCCACAGAGCTTTCTTAAATGCTTATTAACGGTCCCTTGTCTGGACCAAATTAACATCTTCTTAGAACACATTTTTTTCTACTCAGCATAAGTCATCTCTCAACACCAGTTGTTCTGGAAATGGAGAAAAGGTGGTATATAGTCTACCCTAGCTTAAAAAAAAGCTAAACTGTATCCCATTGTTATTACAAAAATGTGGATGCTAATACAAAACTGGAAATTATTTTGTTCTGTTAACACAGTGACAGTAAACAAATCGTTCAGGCATCTCTAGACCAGTTTTCACTAAGAATAACCATTCTGCAATAATAAAGTTATCTACATGATTTAGTTTTAGGTGACACTTATAATGAAGAGTATTTACCCTTTGGCATCCTTCTTAGTTCCATTATTTATTTCTACAAAAGTACAAGAGATTATTCAATTTGCATAACTAACATATTCCAAAGTACTTGGATTATGAACAACCAGTGAATCTTACAATCTCAAGTGTACCCAATCTTTTATGTACCTACTCAATTACATCCTCTAATATACCTCCAACCAGCCTAATATTGTTTTTGAAATTTAAACCTGAACCAAACTCCAACTAAATAAAAGAGGTATATAAATTCTTACTTTAATCTGTGTGTGTTTCTTCCATATCTGTTCAGTAAGCCACCATGAAGCTTTGCCTCTATGCAGGAGCTTCCTGTAATAAAGACCAGTCACTGCTGCTCTCTCTACTTATTCTGAATGACTGGTCTTGTATCCACCCCGTCCTGTAGTATTCTGCAGGCAACCTGTAGTGTAAGGGCCTGCTGGATCCCTCCCACAGCTCTGATCTTTGCGCAGGCTATGTGTAGCACAGTAATGATGTCATCACTATGTTTAAAAATGAAAAACTGGGTTTTTCCAATTACAAAGGCATTTGATGCATTCAATGTGGACTTTTGTGGCCGATACAGAAAATATTAATTTTTTTAGTCCAACTTTTACTTCATAGTCTTTGGCTGAAATAACATATTTAAAAAGCCATTCAAAATTGCTATTCAAAATACACGTTGCATGTTCTTTTCTTGTGCAAGCAAAATATAGAATCAGATTTCCATGCATTTAGAAACTATGCAAAAATATAGTAGGAAAGTAGCACAGTGTATCTAGTGCTCTCAAGCTGGCCACATATTGCAATTCTTGCCATCAACTGTCAGCAGAGTTTCTCTCATACTGTGCTGTTTTAATCTAAAGGACTCCATGTAGTATAAACTTTTCTCATTCCATCCTTCAAGTAGTGACCCCCTCACCTCATACCTCCCTAGTGTGAAAATCTCCACTAGTTTGTTTGTTGCTGAGTCATCTTTCACAATGCCCTTTTCTTCATTTCTCACATCCAAGCGCCGTTTAAATTTTACTTCTTCACCTAAGAAGCAATTCTTGAATGTGCTTTTCGTCTCGCTAAAAACATAACTCCTTCTAAACAGTTTTCTCCCAGCTGTCAAACTCCAATGTATTTTAGATGCTTCACCTGTATTCCTTTTCATATATACCAGCCTTCAGATAACAGCCCCCTCACCCTTCCTCTGCCTATTTCTACAGCACTTTATCTACTCCCTTAGAATTCAATTTAAAATCCTTGTTCCAATGTGTAAAGCCTGGTGCTGTAAAGTAATTGGCTCTCCACAAAAATAAAAACATGATGGAAAGTTCTCTTCTAGTCTAACTTTCCTTGAGTGGCTTATTTTCCAAAAAATCGGTAACATTCTATAGCATGTAAGTGACCCTGCCCTCATAAAGTGAAATATAAACTTTGTGCTGTTGCATAAAAAATCAGGTATTATTAAGCCAAATGACATATATATATATATATCTTTCTAGATATTACACATACTTGATAAGAAGTAATTTCACAACCCTAAGCATGGTTGAACCATTCCACTAACTAGATTTGTAGGTAATAGAATTTAATTAGAGCCAAACTTCAGCTAATGTTTTTATTCTGGATAATGAGTAAGCATTAGTGCAGATCTTTTTAATGTGAAAAAATATAAGAACCTCAGTCAGCTTTTTATTGCTGTCTTTCTTCCCATAGGAAGATTTCCCCACTTCTTCTTCCAATGTGGCACCATAGAAACAATATATTAAAGCAAAGTTCCTGTATGAAATGTATTATCTTTATTATATTTCATCCTAATCTGTAGGTTACACACTCATGATCTTACATTTATATTGAAATGGGAGGCAGATCTGCATATCACATTCACCCAGGCCCAAAATATTGGCTACTTCTTTTTGCATTGGCAAATACATGCCAGGAGAATGGAAATAAGATCCTAACATGATGGTACAAAACCTCATAACTAATACATAAAATATATCCTCAGGTATCTTCTCTCTGTTGGCAATGTCAAGAGACTGAGCGCATGCTTCTACACATTATATGG
Source organism: Lithobates sylvaticus (assembly GCA_028564925.1). Lineage (NCBI taxonomy): Eukaryota > Metazoa > Chordata > Amphibia > Anura > Ranidae > Lithobates > Lithobates sylvaticus. The sequence continues at coordinate 319,140,680 of CM053027.1, forward strand.
GACTGCAATATACTACAGGGCTTCCAGTCTGCACTTCAAACCTCTATTAAAACCTTTTGTGAATAAACCTGCAGTTTACTTATTCCATGATACTCTATTATCAATTTCCCTTTAAAAGCATCTTTTGAACCTGACGTGAATCTGAAAAGTAATTTCAAATTTGGATGCCTTTGTTCTTCTATAAGAACTTTCTACTTCAAGGTCACACCTTCTGCTAGGAACGTCATGCTGTTCTGGCTTGGGGCATGATACTGGGGCAGTGCACACCACCAGAGAAAAGAGATCACTACATTTCCTTACACTCGCACCTCTCTTTACAGCGCCCTTTTTTCTTTTTCTCTTTTAAAGCAAGCTGCATGTACCTAAAAGTGAAGTGATGTTGTTATTACTTTAAATACCCAATAACATGCAATGGAAATTAAAAAAAATACTGTATGTTTGCTAGCACATTGGTTGGATGAAGTTGGATGAAGTTGGATTAAGTGAACACAGATTCAACCCATTTGCTAAGCTCAAGCAATGTTCACTTTGCTAAATGAATAGCCTCTACAATTCATTAATTACAGAAGGTATTGGTAGCTCAAATGTTTTTTGGAATTTCACAGTTTTTATTGGAAGTTATTGATTCTGACAATTTTTCTATATCTGGAGCTGCTGTGGGCAAAATTCTACTAATTTGTACCATGTTTAAACAAAAGTGAAAATAAGATAACAAATATATTTTGCCGATAGATTTTGTGAATTTAAGCACATTTTTAGTTGAACTTTTCATGGCTGATTCACACCTTGCCCAGCCTGGCAAAGGCCATTTAGAAGAAATCCAGGGTAGCACTTTTATTTAAGGTGACATATTTACCCTTTTCAACCACATTGTGCAAGTTTTTTGCCCTTTTATGATTGTATATTTATTATTTTTACCTTTCATAGCAACCTAACTTTTTCTAATAAATTTTTATAAACAGATAAAGTACCAGGCAAAATGTTACAAATAAATATAAGCTATGCTTTCCATACCTTGCATCGATGATGGACAACAAATCCTGTGGGAGCTGTATTTGGTTGGAATGAAAGGCTCTATAAATTAAAATGTTGTATCCAGATACAGTTGGCCTAGTTAATTATTTAAGCAGCTCTAACCACTGTTCTAAAATGAAATCATTGTTTTTGGATCTGTGTTGAAGATGACCATACATGCATACCTTATATTTTAAGAAGGCAAAACTGTAGCTGTCTTGAAAGGATACCATGCGGTGGTTTGTGAGTTAATTATATTTATTTTTACTCAAAGTTTACACATTTTTTTCATGAATGTGTTCTATTTCAATAAAACCTTTAGTTTACAAATACATAATTTAATACAGCGTGCTCTGATGACACTGCAGCCACGGAGACTTAAAGAGTTTTCTGAAGAGAGATCAAAGCAGAAGCTGTTTATTTTCCAATAGTCTCTCTCAAGTAGAAGTTTGTATGGAAACTGTGCTTCATTTTACAGCACTACATTGAAGAATCGGCTATTTTCATATGAAATGCTGTGACCTTAATCATGCTTTCTTTTTTTTTATATACCACCAACCTTCTCTTTTACCTACTTTTTGCTAACACACACTCTCACGGTTCTAAAGTGAAACTGCCATGGCCTTCTCCACTCTTTACAGCATGTCTAGCAAAATTCTCTTCAGTTTAAGGGCAAACACCCAGGATATCCAGACAGAATATAAGGTATCATTCAAGTCAATGGGGATTCATTTGCAGAGGCATTGCCAGTAGTAAAATGTATTTAATTGGACAGGCTGTAAACAGCAGAGAAATCCAAAGTAGCACTACATAGACAAGTAAGTAGCTGTGTTGCTTAGGGTGTATGTGGGGTATGGGGGGGGGGTGGTTGGTACCAAATGGTAAATTAAATGTTGACTTGTCCTATCCTGTTCTTACAAGTTGGGGGTAAAAAAAACACTAATGCCCCATACATATATTCCGATGGAAAAAGTCGGATCGGATTATGTTGTCGGAAAATCCGATCGTGTGTGGGCTCTAGCTGGCTTTTTTTGTCGGAATTTCTGACGGAAAAAAATTGAGAGCAGGATCTCCAATTTTCCGACAACAAAATCCGATCTGACTTTTTCCAATCGTGTGTCGAGAATTCTGACGGACAATGTGCCACGCATGCTCAGATCAAATTACGAGACCAAAGCTATTGGCTACTAGCCTCTACGTAGTTCCGTCGTATGCAACGAATGTCACCACGTTCGGAACGATTGGATTTTCCGACAACTTTGTCCGACCGTGTGTATGCAACACCAGTTATGGACAAAATCTGTCTGGAAAAATCCGACGGATTTTGTGGTCGGAATTTCCGACCATGTGTACGGGGGCTAAGAGAGTCTCATGTTTGCTGCTCTTTCAGGTGATTGTATCAGGTGGCTGTCAATTAATTTGTATAAGCATTCATATGAATTTGGTAAACACAAGGTAAGTGATACTAATTATTTTTTATCAGGTTCTTTAAGGCACAGGAAAAAGACACATGCTTCAGTTCCAATTTGGCTTATGGATACCAGAGGCAGATGGCAAACACCATCTCAATAACCCACTTTTTGGGACAGTGCCTAGTGATTCAGAAGCACACAGGATGTAGGCTTACTCGATACATGCTGTTGTAATCACATTGGCTTTTGAGATGCAATTTGCCAGAGTTCCACACTAAAGACGAAGCCTTTTTTCTGATACAAATTGTTCTCAGCTAAGTAACAACATTTCACTATAATTTGATGCTTCAAATCATTTCAGCCACCATATCGTCTTACCAGTTATTCTTATTATTTTCATTGGCACAAAGATAGAATGGTCACTGAGAATAGAAATCGAACAACTGTACAACCTTGGCATGAGGAGACTGATAGACACATAAGCCCCAGTGCATAAGAGTTATTCAGTTATTTTTCCTAATAACCAGACTACCTAGACCTATGACCAAATTTAAACCCTTGAAAGTAGATACACATTAGTTCTCATTGAAGGTTATGAGATTCAAACCAACAGACCTCCGAAAGTAAATGTAAATGGTCATGTATGACCAAAGTAAAAAAAAAATCTGTACTTTGCTTGTGCATCTGCTCATGATAATGTACTGATTGGGAGAAAGGGGGGGGGGGCAAATTAACCTGTTGCTTTATACAGTTAAGCACCATCTATCTGACTGTCATTATAAGTAGGTCCAAAATAACCAGTAAGATTCCATGTTTCCTAATATAGTTATGCAATATTACTTCTAATTTTAGTGCTGGTAAATATAGTTTTTTTTATTTCTAAAAGAGAAAACATGTTATTATCTTAATGCAGCCCAACCATTTCATTATACAGCATAGCAAGACATATTCCTCAAGTCATCTTCCAGGAAAGAAGCTTTTCAAATATGATCACTTTATTCACAACATATATCTTGTTTTACATTTAATTGGACACTGGCTTAAATCAAATTGCAATTAGAATTTAGTTTAATTGCATAATGTTGGCAAATGGAAGCTAAGAGATTGTTTTTCTTGGTGGTGATTGAATCTGCTTCCATCAAGTTCTGAAGACGAATGCTAATACCGTAGATGAAATAGGAATAATTTAGTGTTATGGGTGTGCACTAAAACTCTTTGGCAAACACCCATCCCTAAAGAAATTTCTGCGATTTCCCAATTAGATATACTACTCTATTATGCAAATCAAATTTTAAAGGCAAAGAACAGAATATTTTTAGTATTTGCAATGCTTACTTTTTAATACTGCTTTTGTATTTTTAAATAATTGCTTTAAAATGTTAAAAAAGATAAACTAATACAGCCACCTGCAATTTATAATATTTTAATTTTGGGTTTAGATATGCTTTAAAAACTGCTTTGAGAATTTCAGCCATATAAAAAGTTACGCTGTCAGAACATACAGTAATGCACAACTACCATGTAGCATTCCAATGAAGAGCAAACACTGCATCTGAAACTAATAGTACTAAATTTTAATTAATTTGACTAAATACCTTTTTGTATTTTTGTGAATTCTGTATTCAGTAGTGGGCTGTACTCAGCCTAACTGTACCTCAACAGAAGTGTCCCCCTAAGGGGACAGGGTATACTAGAGAGATACTATATATTCTGGGTTAATGGTTTTGATAGCCTAGCTAATTAGTAAACATGGGGAGCCTGCTGTACATGCTGGGGAAACTATGGAATGCTGAGGAAATTCCTGTTCTATGCCTTCCCTCATGGGCTTCTGCCCTATGAGGATGTAATCATAATTGGTCTTCCTTAGGCATCAGGCCTAGACACAGATGCAGTGATCACCCTACTGGGAGGAACCCCTGAAGGTGTTTGTCTGCAGGAAGACTATAAGACCTAGGGGAAGCAAGCTGTGACTGTCCCTTTGCACATAAAGGTGTGGAGAGCTATGGTTAAGTGAGAAGTTAAATACAGGAACGTTTCCTTGTTGTCCTTCCGTGGAAGTGTAGATGCAAATACCACTTGAACCTTAGTCACTAGGGACCCCAGGCTCTGAAGTAATCTAGTCAGCGTAGGCCGTGATCTGAAGATAACATCCAGAAGCTCTGAGAGATCTAGAAGAGATTAAGGCCTTGTTGATGTATGTGATCTATTATGTAGTAGGATATCCTGATCTATACCTCACCTGCTTCCCATATGGACCTGTGCAATAAACCTCTTTCCTATTTAAAATGGTTACTAGATGACTGGTGGTCATTTATTCTGAACGTCCAAAGAAAAGAATCACACCTGGCCTGAAAGTGTCTGGAATTTTACTGTAAGTAAATTGACTTACAGCTATTTGTAATGTAGCTGTTTAAAAGCTGAAAATCGATACTAATGCATAATTATTGATGCTTAGTACAATTAGCTAGACATGCTATTACAAACTAAGCATAGGAACAAGGTGTTGATATGTGTCTAAAGCCAAAACATTTTCTTTTTTGACAAAGTAGGGGAGGGTTAGAATCCCTGTGGGTTTTTATTGCTGTCTGTGACTCCATTGATTTATCCTATCTATATGTCCAGTATAGTATAGTAACCATTGTCATTGGGGCTGAAAGTGGTAAAAAATACAAAATGTCACGTTGTCAGAGGAACAGCAATAGAGGAGAAATCTTCACCTGTTCTGGAGAAAACTGTCCAGGAAACTGGGAACTGAGAAAAACTGAGAAACTTACTGTTGTGTCTACGGGACAAGAAATGAGAAGAGAGTTTCCCAATAGGGGAGAGAGAAAAGAAAACTGAAAGAAAGTTTCACCATTTCCTACTCTATTTACTACTCCTACCTCCCCAAAAAAAGCCCTAAAATATACTCCACAATGAACTATATAAACAATTATTCATATTACGGTGATCTCTTTTATACGTTGAGAAGTCTATACTAGTCCTTTAAAATGTAGCTCATATTATCATATCAGAAGGCATGGGAGTTTAAGTAAAGCAGTACAGAATGTAATGACTATGTGAAGAGTAGGAATCCAAATCTCCAAATAAACAACAACAAACATGAACAAATAATAGTTACATTTATTGTAGTTCTGTAAAAGATTAAAGGCTAAGTCCATGTTTTAGACCATGCTTTAAGTTACACCCATATTTAGGATGCAACATGAAGCATGGTTGCATACACTATCACCAAAACCAAACCACCACAACCCCTCATCATTACCTAACTTGCAGGGTTCTTCTTCCATCAGAAGCTTGTACTCATGTGGTAGCATGGTTGTGTGTGGCTCTGCCTACGTGTGTCATCCAGGCGTGGGATCACTCCATGTGAAAAATATGTCCCATCTGCCACTGCAGCAGAGAAACTATGCAGATCATGCCAATGATTCATCCTTCTTCTCATTGCTCTGTAGTCCATACCTGCATATGGACCTGAGGCTGGGGGAAAACATTGCAAGAGCCTGTGCATTGCACCTGTGATGCATGGATGTTGGGTGCAATGCTCTGCAGGCTTCATTGCAAAAATTTGTAAATGCATATTAATCATTTGATCAATGTTGCTGCATTTACTATTTTTTGCAAAAGATCGACCAGGACTATAATTGAATTTGGTCATTATGACATTTTCCCTTATTAAATTAGCCTGACAAATTTAAGCAAAACAATGCATTTAATTTACTACAGGCAAATAGGTTGTTCACTTTGCAAGGGAATTTGCCCCTGAGCTTAATGATTGTAGCTTCACTTTGCAAAGAATACCCAATCATAATTAGATGACGGAAAATAAATTTAAAGTGCAATTTTGCCTTTAGTAAATCAACCCCTGTTGTTTTCTAAACTCTTAAATCACATGGTTTCCCTGCTTACTTTATTTCTGGTAGATTTTAAAGGTCAAAGCCTCTTCTTATCTTCTACCCACTCCCCATCTACTATAGAAAATAAATTAAAAAAAATGCTTTCAAATGGTATAGTTAGCAGACCAAAGGGAGCAAAAAGGAGAAGTTAATTTATAGAGTTTACATACACTTTAAGCATGCAAGTGAAGTTTGCCATATTGTTATTAGGTTTTTCAATACAATTGGACTACCCAACTATCTTAAAACTGTAAAAATGTACCCCTAGATTATGAACAGCTATACCAAGCTGATCAATGGACCACGGTGGAGATCAAAATTGCCTACAAATAAGAAACTTACTCAGGCTTTCTTAGCTAAATATATTGCTGCCCCTTCATGATCTTTCACAACTGTTCTTGACCCAAACAAGACATGGTCACATCACCACAAAACTTTGTAACTGTAAATTCTCTGCACGGATTGTTTGTGTCACAAACTAAAATGGGGACCCTGTTCCTCTGTGCACTGACTTTCCCCACAGGTGTAATCTAAAGGACAGCTGGTGTTCCACCGGGGTCCCCCAGGGCACTCTTCAGGTACTCACAGTGGAATGGAGAAGTGTTGGTGCCATGTAACGGGTGACTGAAGCAAGCAAGAGGCACGAGGCATTAGAAAGCTGGAGACAGGTGTGAGGCTTTGAGTCTGAGTGCAGAAAGTCACAGCAGAGACTCAGACTTTGGATGCAGCAAAGATTGCAGGTGCAAAGATGACAAGGCTGAGGTTGTGGGTGCTGCTGAGACTGGGGTTGCAGCTGAGAAGCAATGGAGAATTGCAGGTGTTTTGTGAAGACTCTCGATAACACTAAGCAGTGGCAGAGGTTGTGAGACTAAAGCAAAGACTGAAGCTGTGGGTGCAGTGGAAGCTTGGGCTTCTGGTTCAGCAATTGGTTAGAGAGCAGGGAGACCAGGCTGGAATGCAGTAGAGTTTAAGATGCATGTGCAGCAGTGGCTGAGCTGTACATTCCATGAAGACCTGGCTGGTAGGTAGGAAAGGCTTAGGTTCTGGGTGCAATGGTGAAACGGTGATCGCCAGGAAGTGTGATAGCTCAAGAAGAAGACACTATACATGAGGGGTGACTGGACATTCACAATGTGATGCAGTGTGACCCTCCAGGTGTAACCCAGAAGTGCCTGCAACCGCTTGGAATCAAGGGTTACCATGCCATTCCCTACCTCCATATGGGTCTCCCTACCCATTAAGGGTGTGGTTTAAAGGGAAGAGATATAATTTTCACACATAAGGTGGAAAGTGAAAACATCTGATGCAAAGGTCAAGAAAAGTTCTCTGGGCTGTAGCATTTACGATAATATAACTTGCTTCTAACAAACTGTGAATTTAAGATTTGTTGGACTTTGTATTTCTGGCAGGAAGCTGCTGGAGGAGAAACTACGTGGGTAGGGCAATAAAATTTGATGAGAACCAATGGTTTCAGAAGAGAGGCATGAAAGAAATTGGGTACCAATACAATGTAGAGCAGACTTACAGAGAACATCTTGAGACAAAGGTTTATATGGAGAGCCAAATCTCCTGGCTGGCAGTTAGAGACTGCACTTTTGTATCTGAGGCCAAAGTGCATTGAAAGAGGTCTGCAATAGACAACCTTGTTTCTAAGACTTTCTGGCAACATAGTTTTGCCTGGAGGAATGTGGATTTTTGTGACAGGTCACTGTCAGAATTTGTCCAGGAATAATGGGCTCCAGTTCAGAGGAGGGCTCTCTGTTGAGGGGATCAAAATCAAATAGTGCCACTTTATAAACTGACGCTAATAGTTTGTGATCCTGACACTCCAGGTAAACTGGTCGTCGCAGCATAAGGTCAATCCAGTGCTAGAGCGTGGAAGGTAATTAACCATATCTGTATGGGTTCTAAATTCATAGTTGCTTTTTCATCATATAGGAGAATACATTAGATAAAATTACTATAGCAAGAGAATGTTTCATATTCTTGTCACGCTTTAGCAACCTGACAGCCATTCCTAATGAACAACTCAAGAAACATTTTTATAGTTTAGCAGAGTTCATACTCTTATACCAGAGGTTTTGATTAAATATAATCACTCAGCTTTTTAATTATCGTCTTCCTTATTATTCAACAGAGTGAACCACCTTTTTATTTATAAACATGAAGCAGTTTACACAGATGCAAAGCAAAAACCAATGGTTTTATTAAAGATGGAAAAGTGCACGAAAGAGAGCAAGAGACAGCGAGTGAGTGAGAGAGAAATAAAAGCAGATGGCCAGAAGAAACTATAATCTACCTTATGTAATTTCATCACAAGAGCTAGCCTTTTCTAGGTGCATCATCTGTGGTCATACATTGTGCACTCAAGTTTTAAACTTGATGTAATTGCTGTGGTTCTAAAAATGTATTTAAAGAATTGAGCCCCAGGGTGTGTGATGATGCGACCCCTGACTCTTGGGGATATTTCCCTCTCCCTTCCATTTCTGGTCCTTGACTCCATCCAGGTGCAACCTTTGGGAGCCATAGTATGTGATGAAAACTTGATATGTCATACTGAATACCTTTGTGTATGCATTATTTACTAATTGTAGTTTTTTATTTAGTTATGTTATTTGTACTTAAATACTTCCTGAATAAGCCATTTTGGTGAAATATTTAGAAGATATTGATGCGTTTGGAATCAATTATATTACAACAAGACATGGTCAAAATTCCTGTTATATATTGTATATGTAATATGTCTATATGTGTATGGTTTTTAACTTTTGTACAAATAAAACTTTTGTGTTTTATGTCTGTGGACTCTAATAGCACCTTAAAAATCCCATCCATTTATTCAGTTATTATTTTTTATTTTTTTCCCTTATAATGCTGCTGACTGAACCACTGGAAGCCAAAGAACATGCAATCTAAGTTGCCTAAATTGGGAGCTAAAGCTATTTTTAATTATGGCAAGAAAGAGGTACTTTTCTAGTTTAAATAATAATGGGGAAAGAGGAGTTGTTGTCTGGGTCGGTTCACCAGTAGGCCCAAAGAGCACCCAGTCAATCCCTCCCAATAAAATCCAAAAATGTGAAAGTTTTTAGTCTTTTACAGGAAAGAATATGGAAAACATGCAATCTAGAAAAAAAGGTTTGGATTGTGTTTTTGATTTGCGATGAGATACATTTTACCAAAAGCTCTGCATTGTTTTGCATATGTTAGAATATGGGCTTTACTTGGAGTAGCGTGCTTTCATTTATTAATGCAATATACTGTATATAATGGAAATAGTATCAAAATTTAGTAAGGGTATGTAAAGTTAGAGAAAAGTTTCATTGTGCAGTGCTTCTTTTGGAAATGGATTGTGAGAAAGGCAAAGTAAAGAGGTGATGCATGCTGGGTAAATTAAAAAAAAAAAATTACTTGAAAGCAAAAGTGCTTTAGCTTTTTCTGGATTTACTCACATGTAGTCATTTATGATTTTACAAGCAATCTGTGAAATGAAAGATGCTGCAACTTGCATTTGAGGGACTGGTTAGGAATTAAGCTGGTTTTCCTATAAAAAAAACGTCATCCAATTTCACCACACTTAGCATGAATGATTTATTACAGATAACGTGTGAAATCATAAATTTTCAATACTTCCTTTCAAGAAAAATCATTACATTTATCATAATGAATTTTTAAATATCTCTTAATGGAAATAATTATTAGACAACACCTCAAAACTACACATCGCTTGTTTGAATGAAGACACATCCAGTTTTTTTTTTTTTCGAATTACCCATGGCTTCATTTGACGGTATTGTTCACAGAATGAAGGCCACACATTCTACAATACATATGACGCACAACTGGTGTAAATAGATTATACATATTTTTGTAATGAGCTTGGCTAGTGTAAAGGTAAACATACGTAAACTAAGTTTAAAATCAGTCTAGGGCTTGTGTCATTTTCTGTGAGGGTAGGAAGAGAAGCAATTACAACATACAAACTTCAAAAATCATTATTTTGATTGGCCTGGTTGAAATGCACTGATTAGTTATCATATGTTTTCTCATAATGTCACAAAGACAAGAAGCTAATACTTTACACATCTTTATTTTGTCATGAACAGGCAGTTTATAGTGTTATTGCAAGCCAGGGATATGCAATTAGCGGACCTCCAGCTGTTGCAGAACTACATGTCCCATGAGGCATAGCAAGACTGACAGCCACAAGCATGACACCCAGAGGCAGAGGCATGATGGGACTTGTAGTTTCGCAACAGCTGGAGGTCTGCTAATTGCATATCCCCGATGTAAGCAATAAATATATAGTAAAATAAAGTATGTGGGATGTATCTGAGCACTACAAAGTCATGAAGTGATTGCTCAGTCGATCACCACTGAAGGGTTACCCTTTTCCATGATCAACAAATGCACTGTATAGCCTACAAATCAATTACAACTTCAGTATAAAGGTTCTGTTGTTTCTGATTATGAAGAACACCATTTTTACGAAAATATATGTAGCCAGAACATCACATAACTGTTGTCTTGGTTAAATAAATATACAGTGGGTTAATGTAACATATGATAATTTATTGAAGGGTCTCTTTTATTTATTTTTTATTTATTGAATGTTTCTCTTTTAGCATTGCCAACAATTATTCTCATCACCACACTATAATTCTAGGTTGTAAACTCTATATTTACTGGGTTCATATCAGGCAAGGGTGAACTGCACATTAGCGCCTAAGACCCATCAAGCCAAGAACAGCTTAAAAGTCACTTTTCTTCCATGTAAAAACGTTAGCTAGGTAGCAGGTGTATTGATGTTTTTGCTTTACTTGAACTGACCAACTACATATATGCAGCAAAGAACTTTTGACATGCCTTATTTGAACACATGTGCTTTGTTAGAGACTCAAAGTAATATAGATGATGGGGTCAATATGTAGTCATCTCAACCTGCATTCAGGGACCGGCCCATATTCAAACCATCTATGGACAGGCTGATTGTGGCCAAGTCATTCCATCAATCGCTAGCAATAATCACTATGTTCTCCCAGCAGGGATGGCTCCCACATCCCCCCTCTCCCCCTTTTCACTGGGAGAACACAATATCTTCATGGGAGCTGGTAGTTGCAGGAAAAAAATCACATTATCTGTGGCAGTGGCAGCCCATCCATACAGGGCACACGAGCACCGCCCCCCATCCATGCATCTGGCGCCCTAAGCCCACCCAGTTGTGTGACAATAGCAAATTAATATTCTGTATTTTCACACTGATTCTCCTCCTGGCCAATCATGAAGCGGGTCGTGAGACCCGTTTCCCAATTGGTCGAAAGGAGAACAGTTCCAAATGGCCTAGGAGGAGGAGAGAGGAGACGCTGTGATGCGGATGAAAAGAAAGGGGAAGGCATCGCCTTACACCCACGCCATAGATGGGTTAGTGCCGGGCTGGGAACCGTCCGACTGACCAGATGGGGTGGGGTTGGGTGTGGTTGCGGGTGACCTGATGGGGGGTGGCTGTGGGTGCACTGTTTGCCACCCCCCTAGAAATATACCACCAGCTGCCACTGATCTTTGGCTTGCCCAGCATCCACACACAGGCCGAATGCCGGACAACATCAGCCCTTTTGATAAAAAACGGCCAACATTTGACCCATGTGTATGGCAGCCAGTCCAACAGAAGCCTGCTGTTTGGCTGGCTTCTGTCAGATGAACATGCTGGAAAACCAGTAGCTGAACGGTTTTCATTCAGCCAGTGGCTAATAACGCTGACCGGAGTGTTCTGTCCCCCTGTTTCCTGTCAGAACACAATATCTCAGCAGGGGAGATCGCTATACTAACATCTGATTGTTAGTACAGCAGCTCCGAACTGAGCTATCAGGGTTTTTTTCATTCAACCCGCTGGGTTGGTGGCTGGGGCTGGTAGTAGTAGTAGGGAGTAGGGAGTATGGAGTAGGGAGTAGTGAGTACTAGTCTTAAGTCTACAGTTTGTTGTTGGTATACAAATTTTTCTTCAGAAAATGCCTTGGAGAATTATTTAGATAAAAGGAATACTTTGGAGTCTATTTTGTTAAATGCCAAAACCCAAAGAAAAAGCATACTAGCTAGTAAACAAAAGGCCCAAAGCTATGTTTTTCTGACCATCTTAAAGCTTTGGTCCCAAATTTTCTGACTCTTCATAACATTCTTATTTAAGGTTTTTAGAAAAATGGGGGAGGTAGTTGTATTAGTGAACTTGCAAACAAAAATAATTTATGTTACTGCACATAAAAAAAGTATGACTGACAGTACTCACATTTTTTTTTTTAAAGATCATATAAGCTCTTATGAACTGTCAAAGTACAATAATCATGTATATGTTACTTATTGTAACAAACAAAAGCAATAGGGACTTCACAACCTAAGGACACTGCTTGATAACAGGAAATGATACCAGGGTCACAAAAAAAATGTTTACTGCAGTAAAAGACCTTTTTTTATTGAGGTTACACTTTCAACTCTTGTATGTTATGTTTCCTGGGTGTATATCTATAGTGTTTTGTAATGTTTTTAGCAATATGGGACACCAGACACTTTGAACTAATAAGCAGATGCATAGAAGTTGCACAATGATAACTGAAAGTGATCTTTAATGTGCACAGATACTTTACTTTTAGGCAACCCAGCCAAGCCAGGTACATTCCATTGCTGATTGCTGATTCTTCCTTTCCCCATTGACAGTGTTGTAAACCCATTCTTTCCTCTTTTTTATTTTTTTGCAATACTAACCTTATCGTTCCCATGTCACCTCCTACATAAATACATTTAAGGCTAAGAAGATAAAGAGATGGAGCAGTCCAGCTACGAGAGCATTCAACTTTTTAGACCAAATACCAAGAACAGACATGGCTGTCAAAATGTATACAATAATGATCTCGCATTTTGTTTATGCAGAACAAAACAGATTTATAAAACATGCAAGTAAATTTGAAAATATAGTATGTGTGTATGTGTGTAAACACAAAAAAGAAGAAAAAGAATTTCATTACTTTATTTGTATATTATCACTACAACTTATGTTGTGCTATCTGTAGCTGTTAAATAATCAAATGAAAATGTTTCCATTTTACCTTGGATGGATTAAGAGCAGTGATGATCCACACACAGTGTGCATTACTATCATACTGAACTGGATAGTTGGGTGAGGTGATGATCCCAGAAGGCCCACGAAGGTGAGCATCACACATTCTCGCTGTAGGTAAAAGCAGAAAAATCATCACATTATGTAAAAAGTAATACCAATACACTAGGTGAACCACTTCCAAAGCCATCCCTCTTAATTTACAGTGATGTTTATGTGAAAATTCACTGCAGAACTGCAGCATTGCTAAACTGAATTACAGGTAATTTCAACTTACTGTACAGTAAAGCTCAGCTTGCTCAACCAAGCATATCAGCCAGTGCTTCTAGAGATTATGCAGGTTTTAATTTGTTTAGATATTCAGCTTTCCACAAAGAGGTGCTTGGCCATATGCAGCATCAGACTCAAACAGCCGAACAGAAGTCATGGACACATGTTGGACAGCATCCAAGTCAGCGTGACAAAACTACATTCCTTTTGTTTCACTTGTTGTTTTAATGTCCTTGGATTACCTCCCAAATTAGTATATAAAAAAAAAAAAAGACTTCTGAAGAGAAGTCTAATCAGGTCCCTATCATCTCCCTTCTTTCCAAGGCATCTGCATGCATGTATACATGCATAAAGACACATCAACCTATGGCAGAACACAGATGGTCAATGCCTTTGCCAAATTAGCTGTCACAGTTTTGTAGATGAGTCATCAGATGTTATCTCAACATCTATCGGAAGATGAGTGTATAAGGCACTCCTAACAGCAAACTGACACCCAAAGCAGGGTGTTATATCGTCTTACTGTACAGAGAGCTATCGCTAATCACAGGCAGGCATACTGGTAAAAGGCTTATGGTTAAAAAGGCAGGAGGTCATATACATCTGGCACTAGAAAGGTTAAGTCAGGCTGTTCTGTTCAGCTACTATTAGAGGTTTCGATTGGGAGGGGAATATTTTATAAACGTAGTTGATCTGGACAGACTCTGCTTCTCTCCCTCCACTGAAGACTGCTCAGTTTATCTCCACCTCCCTTGTGCGTAGAGTGTGTTTGGGGTGGGTGTGTGGCTCTGAATATCAAGTGATGCTAGGACAGTGCTGCAGTGAAATGCGATGGCTCACTGAGGATTCTCACTGACAAGAATGAATGCTAATTAACGAGACCCCATGCCACCATTTTACAGGACATTGCTAGCCTGGCTTGTCAACGTCCATTCAAGGACATCAAAGGGTTAATGTGTTTCTAGGTGACCTTGTGACAAACTATTATTGAGGGGAGGAGGAGGGCACCCATTCATTACTGTACAAAAGGCAGTGACAATTTGCCATTGGATTTATAAAACCTCTGCAATCCATCATGCCCCAGCCAGACATGTCTTGCTTTAATGTTTAATGCAATGTTAATGCTCCCTTATCACCACTCCCTTGCAAACGTTTGGCGGATTGACAGACGCATTGCTACACTTCTGTGACACGTACAGCAGGTTCCACAAGGGTATTCTTTGGTTTCACAGAGGGGGAGTGTATGGTGCTGGTGCAATATGTCAAAAATTAATTATCTTCCAAAGTCAATATATTTTTCCACTGCCTTATCAACAGAATTTTTCATCTCCACACAGCTCAAAATGATGTGACTGCAATTTAAAAGACTAAAGATTGGATCAGCGTCAGTTTCTCCTAAAATCTGAGGGTTATTACAATAATATCTTACAGTAAAGGGTTACTGTATAATGATTTGATATGACTGAACTCAGTTCAGCTAGCATATGGTGAAATAGGGAACAATTATGCAATTTCAAATGACTTTGTTTAGCAATGGAAGGTAACAGCAACAGGAATAAGCAATGATAAATGCTATTTCACATAATCAAACAGTTTGCACAGTATACTTGCATTCTAAGACTAACACAATTTTATGTAGGCCCTTCAAGAACCAGAATTAAAGTATTAATGAGCAGCGATTAGTAATAACTCACGTTTGGTCTCAGCTAAAAATAGAACTGCAAAAAGCAATTTGTAATAATCCATGACAACAAGAAATTACCTTTTAACAACCTTGCGTGGGCAGACTGATAAAAGTTCTGATTGGTTGTCATTGGAAACTATATACAGTTAGAATGTCTATATCTGAATTACTTTTCAGTTTAATGGAATTACTATTTAAGTCCAGAAAATACCAAAATGATGGGAATCAATAGACCCTTTGCTGCTTATATAACCACCAACAGCTCTTCTGTGACTTTGCTCTTTGTCAAAGTGTCAGACCTTGTCATATGCTATATGCTCTACTGGTCACAGTTGGAGAACTAAGAAAAGTCAATAGGCACATATACAATGTACATAATTCATTCACATACTGAGAAAAGGCTAACAGAAAGGCTAGCTTTAATTTATGTAACTGACATTTTGCAATGTATTTAAGCATAGTAAATGAGTGAAATCACTGTGTAACAGACAATATCAAAAGGCACATAGCTAATAAGAGTGGCCTTGCATGTGAACCTGCGGCTCCTCCTCGAACATTGCTTTTTTGTGTCTATTAGAGTATGAAGGCTTCAAAGTTCAAATGGTAGGAAAATACACAATTTTTCTGGGATTATTTAAGGTTAACCTTTCCAATCCTCATTATTAAAAAGATATCGGTCCCTCGGATATCCAAACAAAATCTTCCATGCGTTAGTGCCGTTTACAAATATCAACTTTTTATGCCTCCATGAATGCTTCTCCTTCAGCCCTGCCCAAAAAACCTAAAGGGAAAGCTAAGCTTTAACTGATATAGTAACTATATCAGGGAGACGTGCCTACCCTCTCAGTGATGCAGATGCCTTTTATGGCTATGTACGCTTCAAAGAGACCTCTGTTTACACATAAATCTGGTGGTGTGGTTGACAGGTCCTACATGACTGCTCTCAGGTCTTTGAGTTGCATGTCATGGTTAACAACCATCCCACTTCTACCCTATGACAAAAGAAGGGTAAAGATGGCTGTACCCAAAGCCAAGGGACAGTCTTATAGGACAGATAGGAAAATAATTTTGCACCACTGCTAGCGAATACTTCAGTTACCTTTGCATCCTCATTTTTAGCAGTGGTATGGTGTGATTTTTGGATGGAAATGGTTCAAATAATTAGGCAAGAACAATATGCCAAGTACAGTAGACTATAGCTACCTGTTACTATAAAAAAGCAGTCTAAGTCAGAATTCTATTTACTGCAGTCAGATCAGTTAAAAGATTATTTACTATTGCATTTTATAGGTTGGTGTGCTTTGCACATCATCAATAATCATCATCTGTGCACTGCCTTCTAAAATAAGCCCATGGATGTTGATTGAATTGCTCTATTGTGTACAGCATCCAACTAAACTCCATGAGGACAACATATTTTGTTACATACTTTATTGCTCCTATAAACGCACAAAGATGTGGGCCCTGTATTTCATAGTATGCCCTTAGTGAATTATGTATACTCAAATGTATAAACACAATGTACTGTACTCAAAAAAATCTATTAAATGCAGTTCACAATTAGAAGCACTGCATGGAAAAGGCAGCCATGTCGTAGCATCAAGAAGTATGTGCACTCTCAACCTAATGAAGATAAAGATAGTAGGGTAAGTAGCAACATGTATCATACAACATTTTACTCCATCTACTTTATAAAAGAGAGTGAAAAACAATTCACACAAATTAGCAATGCACCGTAACATGTACAGAGCTAAGTAATACTGGAAGCCTAATAAGAACAATCCCTCCTGCTGTACTATGAGAAGAGCATTCATGAAAATGCTGTTCATCAATATATAACAATCAAAATAAGGATGGGGATGGGGAATTGCTGAGTAGAAGGAGTAGCATAGCTGACATATGATTTAATAAAATATGGTGGCAGGTGAAGCTGAGCCTATGTTCACGTCAAGCATCAAATCATGAGCAGGCGTTCTTTTTTTAATTCCCTTGGTCATAATTGGAGGTTCACGGTGCTGCAGTACATTTCATCTGCCTTTTCACTTTAAAAAAAACAAGTTTTTGGCCTCCTAGTTCTGCTGCAACAGTATTGTTAACTCTCCTATTACCAACAGAACTGGAATCTTATGCAACATTTCAAACTCATGTTCTATTCTCACTATCAAAGCCTTTGGTACACTTAATGATACAGAACAAAGATGATTTTAATGGCCACACCGGTAACATATTCATATTTGCTACAAACCCTTACTCTAATTTCTTGAGATTACCTCTGCAGATAGGTCGGTGGTCGCTCCATGCTGCAAACATGTCGCTTACTTTCATGCAGGTGATGCTTTTAGAACCTTGTAGGTCATAGCCATCATCACATAAAAACTGAATACTGGAGCCTAGCCTATGGAGGAATAATGCAAGATGTAAAGAGATGGTGGAAGAAAGGTTTGAACACACACATACAAGGGATCCGCACATAACAGATACACACTCTACACATTATTTACCAAAAATGGTTTGCCATTACTTGCATGACCTGCACGATCTATGTGGCTCTGCATCTGGAGCAGAGAGCATGTGTTTTTTTTTCCCTTAATATGCTCCCTGTTTTGTTGAAGGCTTCACCCATTTTCAAGATTGTACAGGTCTTGTCATCTCATACACATGGACCAGTAGGCTCTCACATGATGATGGATGAAATATGATGATTTAAACAAGTAATGCCTTTCCAACCAATTTTTTACTTATATTCTTACTAAGGAGCAGTGAGAATTTTTCATGATATATTCCCATTCCAATTTCCTGAGAGTATTAGCTCCTACCACCTCTGATGGGAGGCTATTCTGTGGATTAAGCCCTGCATTTGCAAAATATAGATTTTCTGTTCAGCCTGATAACATTTCAGAAACCAATCTTCTATGCTGAAGAGATGTTTGATAAATATCGACTGCTCCTGCTCGCTTTCTATAAAAACAGCATAATGTACAATATTGATATCCCGTATTTCCCAGAAGCTCCATGATTTATCGTATTATCACTGTCATTACAAATCTTCTAGATGTTTCTGTAGCCAGAGAACTGACTATAGCATTGTAGTGTATTTCAAGCCCGATCTGTCGGTAGAATGTGTTCATTTACATTGTAGTTACAGGTTAAAGGTTACAGGGTTAATGATTGCATGTAGAACGCAAAATCAGCACTGTATGATACATTTCCATACATGAGCCCTTTATGTAACTTTCTACTCATTATGAAATCATAAAAAGACTGAAAAGTAAAAACAGGAAAACGGCAAATGGGTTAGCTAAAATGGATGCGTGTACCGGCCAATAGAAGTCTCTAGCAGTGTTTTACACAAGTATATGCTGAACACAATAAATTCAGTATTTATGCTGATAGACTGGCACA
Source organism: Lithobates sylvaticus (assembly GCA_028564925.1). Classification (NCBI taxonomy): domain Eukaryota; kingdom Metazoa; phylum Chordata; class Amphibia; order Anura; family Ranidae; genus Lithobates; species Lithobates sylvaticus. The sequence goes on from CM053027.1 coordinate 319,159,460, forward strand.
GTTTTTCATCAGAATGCAGTGATTTATGAATACATAAGAAACTGGAAAATTCATTGCAGAGTAAAAAAAAAACACTGTTTCAATAAAATTAAATAACTGTGAAAATATTTTTTTATACCTCTATATACTACTGTGCATGCCTTTTTTTAGCCATTAAAATACAGCAGCACAATGTCTATAATTTGTCACTGGTTGGGAAAAAAATGTGAAAATACACAAAGCAAAAAGAACATCCCTATTTTACACTTTACCACTATACAATTATATTGCAGGCTTGACTGGATTTTTTACCCATCTTATTATATAACTGTCACATAACAGTAGGTCTCCAAATAATAAAACTTGTTCAACTGGGAATAAAGGCTGTAGTATACATGGAATTGTAACAGGGAGACGAAAAATAGGTTTCTAAACATACAGGTAGGCTAAACATTATGGAAGCCGCAGTAATAATGAGCTAAGCATCATGGATGCTGCAGTGAACCATTAGTTGCAATATGAATATGCATATGAATTACTGGGCCAACTATAACATCCATATCTTTGGCAATAGATTTTTAGCAGAACAAATTGAAAGAAATTTGTTTCAACAAGCTATGTCCCTTGTTGAAGAAAAAAAATCACATACTAAGTGCTTTTTATTAGACACTAAAGAGTGCAACATTTGCTAGTAGCGATTATTGTGCTTACCATTTTCTTCAACATAAATCCTCAGAGCTTTAAAAAAGTACATGCTCGCCTGTTCTCTTTACAGAATAACTAACAAACTAATGAATATGCTTCCTTTACAAATGAACATGACTGAGCTTCTTTCTGGGTGTCTGGAGTACCTGGCCTGTTAGAGAAGCCATATGATACAATACAATTACAAAAAATTGTTATTGTTATAACCAACAGAGTTGAAAAGAAACCTATATCTAATGGGCATTTTTCATAATAAAAGCTGGTTACACCCAAGTTGACATTATGCATACATTTTGAGCTGTGCAAAAGAAACACAGGCAATAAGGAAGCATGAAAAAGGGGCCTCTCACCTGAAGTCAGAACCTATTCTTTTTCCATGTTCCGGTGTTCCTGGGTCGGGACACAAGTGGTGTCCTTGGTAAACACCCACCTGAGTTACTAAAATGCAAAAAAGAGAGCATACACAGAGAGGAATCACTCCACACACAGCCAATTGGAAAAGTGACACTGCTGGATAATGTGACAACACAGAAGTATACAAGAACTGCCACTTTAATACAGTTAGGAGTTTACATGTGTTGCTTACAAATAAGGCAACTGAATGAACATGATTTGCTCTCCAAACCAAAAATCTTCTCCTACCTCCCCCTTGACACAAGCACACATTAAAAAATACAGATCACTGCTTAGCACAATTAAGAAACATCTTAGTGATTAACACATAATGTAAATCACCCTTTCAGCTCATGAGATACCAAAGTGGAGTTAAGGAGAGGTCTTGGTCTTTCACAGCTGGATGGGTGTATGTGCTCCTCACAGAGATGAGACACAGGTAGGTATCAAAGATCTTCTCCTAAGAAAATGTGCCATTTCTTCAGAGTCTTTGATTCAATTTTGATTAAGGAATCACTTGATATGGGATTGTGATGTAATTCCTTAAAGCGGTTAGGGATGATCTTGTAAAGATGGCTTGCAATAGTCACTGAAGAGTAAAAAAATGATCAGATACCAATTACTCTGCAGACCCTTGGGCATCAACAGTCACACCCACGCACACACATACAAACACCACCAGCGCAGTGGGAGGTTACAGCATGTGGATATGGGTTCTGTATGTTTCCATTGTTTGGAAACATTACTGGGAATATTTCCTAACAGCTGCATGAACATGTGGTATGACCCACACTGAAAAATGGGGGATAAGCAACAGGACTTACACTAAAATGCTATTACTTTCCTGAGCTATTCTGCCATCCTTAGTAAAGCTACAACATGCCCTCTCTATCACAGGCCTGTTTTCCAGAACTGAGTAAAATTGCTGTAAACCATTTAGTACTTGATCATGGTGTATTTCTTGGAACACCCATTGGAAAGAAAGTATTCTCAGGACACATAAAACCTGTGTTCAGGAACACCAACCAGGATGTTGTTACATGCATCTCAAGCACCAGATCATGTGTAGAAGATGACATTACATCTACTGCCATCCTCAAGAAATTCTCAGTATGTCATGACACTAATGAATTTGAACACCCTTGGTTTTATAGCGGCAACAATAAAACATAAAAACAATCATCCAAGAAAATCTTATGACAATTTCTCTTTCTTGCGTGGTTACTACCAAAGTCTGAATGCAGGCAGGAGACTGGATTGTCATTCACGAAGGCACATACATATGTATGTGCTCTGTGCATATGCATGGTTATTACAGCATATAAATAGGTGCAGAGAATATAATAAGGTAGACAACGTGCTTTTAAAAAGAGGATTTTTTTTTTATTTCATAAAATGAGAAAGATGTTATTTATAAAATGTGACGAAAGACTACATAATCTTATTCTGTACATGAAAATTAAAAGAAAACGACAGCCAGGAAAGACAAGCAAATGATAAAAGGATAGAGGCCAGTGAATAGAATGGAGTGAGAGGGCATTTAGCAGTGAGGCATAGGAGGAAGATGGGGAAATAAATACAATGGAAGGATCACAGAAAGATCCAAAAAATAGGTTTGAATCTATACTAAGAGGATAGAGTATAGAAAGGTCTGGCCATGGCGACAATTGAACATAAATAAAGGAATAGAGATAGAGTGGTTAAAGATTTACAGAGGGCTTAACAGATCAAGTTAAAAGACCAAAGGAATCACAGCAATGTACTGAATTTAAATTAAAAGGAACTGTAAAATAGAGCAGGAAGATGATTATGCATGCATGCATCAGTGGTACAGCACTAGGGTTTCTAAAGCAGAGTAATCTAAGGTAGGGTTTAGTGGCTCTAGAGTCCAGCCTGTGATCTTAATGCATGTAATGGTACCTCTGGGTTCATGCAGCTAAAGGTTTTGACTGCAATAACAGGATAAATATCCAATACCTTGGATATACTACACACACTTTTCTATATAACAGGGGTCTACTTTTATTTCAGCTGTTCCCCAACATACCTAAGCTATATATGAAAACCAACTTCCACATTCGCCCATGAAAGAAAGATGCATAAAAATAAATTTTTATGTTTACATTAATTATCTGCAAAGAAGCCTCAAACCATACTTGAAATTGTATTCATTTTCTTCTTGCATGCATAATAGATGCAACGCATGTTACTACCGTTTTTTAGATCTAATACAAATTTAAGCATGTTTGTATGGCTGTATTCCCTTCTATTTAGAAGAACAAATTAAACATTTCATAACTATCTTAGTAAGAATTTAGAGTTTATTTAAAAAAAAAAAAAAAAACATATCTAATGGCATTTCAATAGTGTCACAGTTTAAGTGCATTATAGGGAACCCCTGCCAGATTACAGAAATGAAATGCCAAATATAAAATTAAAAACTAACATACATACAAATAAAAAACAGCAAAACCATCTATGGAAAGAAAAATGATATTTGTATGGTGATTTTACAGATATTTTTTAAAGTGAAGGAAAAAGAAAGTCACTATCACTAGAGAGGCCTTATGTTCTAACATGACTTGGTACCATTAGGGCGGAATTGGCCATAAGTATTTCTATTGGGTTTTAGTTACAGCTCAAACATATTTACAGAAAATGGAAAAAAACACCTGACGTAACTAAACATACAGAAGGTCAGCTGCATGGTCAACCAAACACAGAAGGGACTAGTGTTGCAGCTACTGGAGGATAAGAGTGGATTGAGAGTGTCACTGAGGTAATGTACGTGTATAAAGAAGCAACACTTATTACCTCAGGGAGCCAAAGCAAACAGAACTTAAGCTCCAATTTGCTGTTATCCTTTGACCTTGGTGGCTTCCAATCCTAGAATATAAATGACTAAGTGCCCTTTGACCTGTTAAAGGGTAGTTTATCAAATTCCAGGAAAAAATCTACTGCAAAACATGAATGCTTCACTAAGAGGTCTAATCTTAGCTTTCAGAGGACTTTTGTGACTGGTAACAGTACAATTAGCCTTTGGAGAATCTGACATATTACAAAGACCAAAGCTAAACACAAAGTAGATACTGGCTAACTGAGTATGTATGCCAGGCTGTGTTCTGCTAACTTTTATCACAGCTGTTTAAACATTATTTTTTTTACTATGTTGCCAATGATTTACAATAAATTAGATGTGCCTTTTTAAATATTCACCATATCCAACTCACATTGCTTGCTGAGTGCTGAATTCTCTTACTCTTCCAACTTTTCTTTTTAATATATTCTGATATAGCTAATCCAGTTTTCCAATCTCACTACTCATTTTGCTGATGGTGCAGCACTCTAGAAGGCATGAATGTGCTATGTATGCATCAGCACTGGTCTAAGTGTGTCACACACTAGTATTTTTGGATGCTGTCCGGAAGATAAGCTTTGAATATTTTAAAGATTTTGAGTTGAATAAAGAACAGGTCTACAAAGGCCTTGATGCAGTGATTCTTAAGCGTTAGATAATACTTGTTCGCTAATATTCTCATTCATGAATAAATGTGTCCACTGGTTTAAAATGGAACACTAGCATGTGGCTAATAAGTATGCACATGTGCTACACAATAGAGATGAAATGGTGAGGATGAACCTATTCATTGAGTCCCTAACCTAGCACTCGTATGTGGGGACGTGAACCTGGGTTGTGCTGCATTGGTCAGAGCCTTATTACAGTGTGTGCCTATTTACAGAATCTTTTTAGGAAACATTACTTAACCTCATATATATATATATATATATATATATATATATACTGTAGTAGCCCCCACTCCTCATCCCAAATAAAATGCTAACCTATACCTAAGAAGAAAAAAAAAACACTAGGAGAAAAAAATGAAAAGTATTTACACATTGTACCTTCGTTTCTGCTCTGGTAGCTAAGGCCCCAGCAACATCATTTTGCATTCCTGTGGGATCATAGGAAAGCTGAGGATTTCAAATCCTGTGAGAATGAGTTTTGGAAATTTTAGCTTTCTTAGGATATTAGAGTAAAGTGATATCAACTTTACCTAGGTGAACAGATTGGAAATCAACATTCAAGGTAAGAATTTTCCTTGTTTAAGTTTGGGTTAGCAGTCTTATGTAGAGGGCTGCTAGATAGGGGTTAGGTGATCTTTAATAAAAAGTATGCTTAATGACTAGTAAATGATAAAATATTATACTATTTACAGTGTGTTTTTTACTAAATTAGAAAAAGTCACTTCAAATTATTATTTTTTCTCTAGTTTCCTACTAATTTTATTAGAAGTTTAAAAATATAGGTTTCATCAACTTTAGTTAAATTAACAACCTTTGGTAAATAATTCCTAAGGCTTACAGATAATAAATGTACTTGACAAAAATAGTGTTAATAAAATTAAATACAATTCTGGTATTCTGGAAAACTGTGTCAGGAAATTGATTGAAAATTGAATAAGTGGAATAAAAGAAGAAAATTGAATGTAAACATCTTATAAGTAACCAAAGGCCATGAAGCATAGCTAAGCAAATAAGTTTGACTGACTTAATCTTAGACTATAAATGCTTGTCTAAATAGCATCAGCTTGAGTGAGCATTTAGAAAGCATTTAACAAGCTTTCAGCAGATTTCTTTAACCCTATTCAGCCCTGTAAGTATTGAATATAGATATTAAACAAGCTTTTTGCGGACTTCACTATTATTTGGAAAACTTCAATAACAGTGAAGTTTTGCTAAAGGCCAATGAAGCCTGATAAAAATGTGTTTAACGAGACCCTGCCAATCATTGTTAACACTTTAGCGGTCCTGCTTAAAAGCAGATATCACAAATGCTTTTGTATTTGCCAGCCGGAAAGTATTCCTCTGTGCCCCTCTCTTCAAGACCGACACTTACCACCTCTGAGTCCAAAGAAAACGCCTAAGTGGTCAGCAAGGGTAGTCTCAGTGAATTCAGGAAATCCAGTCCAAAAAAAAAATGAAAAATAGATTCGGAGAGGTGAGCAGAAGGGGTTCTCTTGCTACCATGGGTAACAGCAAGCATCTTGTGGCATTTTATTTTGTGTATGAACTTAGGTTTACATGTTTAAAGTGGTTAACAGATTCCCATTTATTGTACAATAATCTTGCACTTCCATGAACATCTAGAATAAACAATTCTAGATTAAAATTGAAGGGTACTTTATAAAAAAACGAGAGAAATATGGAAGCAACCAGTGCTGACTTTTTTCGGAAATCGCTGGTTTTCGGAAATCGCCGTCTTAAATACATTCAAAGTCACTGATCTAAAGCAAGTATGAAGCATATTATGCTAGCGAAAAGTCAGAACTCTTTATCCATATATATGTTCTGGGTCAGTGTCTCAGAAAGTACTGATCAACATGACACCCCTGCAATTAGCACTTTCAGAAGAAGAGGTTAGCAATGGCAGCGCCTACATTTTGCTCAGCACAGGTTTCCTTAGAAAGGCACATACAAAATTACATCACATGTGAATAAAGTTGCTGTGCAAATAAAAAGTTCATATAAAGCTGAATTCCATCAAAGAAAGTCCCATGGAACAAAAGAGTGTTTTGGAAATGACGATCATACACCTGATGGCGTGACACCAATCACCATAATCAAAAATTGAGGCTTACCGGAAAGCCAGTGACCCCAATTACTCAGAGAGGTCACAGTGCTTGGTTGGATCTCTGATACACTGATAAAGAAATCCCGATGTTCCTCTCCTATGGCCGTAGATGGTATACACCAGGAGGTTCACAGCAACTCAGGATACAGGATTCAGTATTAGGAAACATTGATACCAGAAAGCTTAGGAGACAAAAGAACTCCACATAGTGTGATACTGTCTCAACATCCAGTTTATTAAACAGTACAAGTTACGTACACATGCTGCTGCGCCTGCGCGATTGCTGCTTGAAACTTAAACTGGAATTTATCTGTTTGATCTGTTGATTTTGACAGGATCATAGCTTGGACTTATCTAAGTGTACTGTTTAATAAACTGGATGTTGAGACAGTCTCACACTATGTGGAGTCCTTTTGTCTTCTAAACGTCTGTATTTATTTCTCAGTGGATCAGAGGTCCAACCAAGCGCTGTGTGACCTATCTGAGTAAGAGGGGTTGCTGGCTTTCCGGTAAGCCTCCATTTTTGATTATGGTGATGGGTGTCACGCCCTCAGGTGTATGATGATCATTTCCAAACACTCTTTTCTTCCATGGGACTTTCTTTGATGGAATTCAGCTTTATATGAACTTTTTGTTTGCACAACTGCTCTTTATTCACATGTGATGTCATTTTGCATAAGTGTCTTCAAACTTTTTTCACAGTTATTATTGCATATATACATTTGATTGTCTGTATATTAGTATATTTTGATATTTGTTTGTATTTGCTTGAATGCACTTGTATTGTTTAGCGCTGCACTCTTTTTACATATATTATCTGTGCCTGGTGTCTGGGTTATAGTGCACAGCTGCTTATTACATTTTAGTTCCTAGCGCGGATATACCTTTTACATTTATTCCTTAGAAAGCTCGTTTTTGAAATGCTGTTTATATGCTTCTTGATGCCTTCAGATTAAAGTTATCCCACTTCAATTAGGCTGTTGCCTGTACTTCAGGGCCTTAGAAAATGGGCCAAGAAAAATATAAGGGCACATTAAAAAAAGGGAGTTAAATGTTTTGTTATTAATTACATCACCTAATATTTTGACCAAATGCACAAAGATGTTTAGTAGCAGAAACACCAATGTGTGGAAAGCCACTGCAAGCACTCAAACAGCATCTTTCACTAGGCTATTTCTAATCTACTAAAAGCTGAAACTGGTTCCTATGAGCTACAGCACCCTGGCCCCCTTTTCCCAATGTTGGTAAATGTTGGACATGATGGAGATTGCTTGCTCTCACTTGCTCACAACATAATCAACATCAGTTATTGTTTTTTTTTAGTAACCATAGTGGTTAAGGCCCCTTTCAGATGGAGTAGACTCCATCAAGCAGATCTGCCTGCTCAGCGAGGGATATCTTTGCTGATCCCTGCTGAACAGACGGATGACCGGTCCGTGCCCACTCTGCTATGCAGAGAAGACATAGCCCACTGTTCTCTATGGGGTGGTCAGATGGAAATGGACTCCCTGTCCATTTCCATCCAACTATCATCTGATCCGATCCACCAGATGGATGGGGAACAGATCCCCATCCATCTGTTTTTAGCGGACCAGATCAGATCAGATGCCGGGGTGTCAGCAGACATGTGTCCGCTAACATCCGTTGTTCCATAAAGAACAATTGGTGGTCCAATCGGGTCCAACTGGTCCACTGGTGTGAAAGGGGCCTAACACCTCAGCCTTGCAGCACTATGGTCCTTGGTTTGAATCCCACCAGACACTGCATGCATGAAGTTTGCATGTTATCCCTGTGCTTGTGTGGGTTTCTTAACAATGACATGCTGGTAGGTTAATTGGCTGCTCCCAAGATGGCTGCCTCAACCCTGAAGCACTTAGTCTCCAGGGAGAAAAGTGCTAACGGAATATAAATTTAATTTTAAAAGTAAAGTAAAGTTTTAATATTTTGGTCTTGTAGAATATGTGTTCAAAAAGATGACAACGATTCAGCTTGTTACAGTTTGTGGCATTCTAGTGTGCTGGAAACCTTTTAAAAAGCAAAAGAAAACAAACCTAAAATTCTAACAGGCCCTGCATCTAAATAATACAGGGTAGCCAAACAGCCTATGCTTAATTACTACATTAATTTATTTGATATCAATCACTAAAGCTACATAGATGAAGGAAAAGGGGCAGCTTTGAGCATCTGAAAGATTGAAGGAAGAGGGAAGAGAGAAGCTGAAAACATCCGTCAGGTGCTGCTGTGTTGCCAAGGCAACTAGTCCAGGATACAGTGGCGTGTATTCACGGGGGTGAGCCTCTCTGGCATCTCTCTTCCATCCATCACTCAAAGGGTTAACCCTTAACTAGTCGGCTCCCAAACCATTCATTAGGAACAAGTGGCGCCTGTGAGGATAGCAATGCTCTGGGCAATTATTTGTATCTGGTAGGAGAAATCAAGCAACGGATGTGGCCTCTTTTATGCAAGAAAAAAGCCTTAAATCTTTTCCCTACAGTGCAAGCATTGTTAAACCTGTGGCTTCCAGACATTATCCAGGCTTATACACTCCCATATATGTTTCACCAAGGCTGTGCTATAATTATAGGAGAGAGCTTTCTAGGAAACAGGAGGCATGATACATTTATAAGTATACGCATGTGACTTTATGCACAATGCAGTAACTCATAGCAATTACTCAAAACTATTTTTACTCATCAGTTAAAAACGTTGTTATGGGTTACTGCACTTTAAGCATTATCGCTGTTATTCTTTTTTGAAAAATTTGGGCCAGCAATAGAAACATTAAAGAGCCATTTACGTTTGTGCAGTGCTTTAAAGCATGTGCATTGTATTAAGGCAGCTCATTAAAAATAACGTGCTGCCAACATGCTAAACAGATCCAAAAATTGGACGTGCCACAAAACTTGACATAATGCAGTATAGTGCATCGTAGCACGCTAAAACACATGTGCGTTGCCTTAGTGCATTGTGGTGCCATTCAAAATGACGTGCACCGCAATTTGTTTATGCAAATCACCCTTTAGAAGAAAGTGAACATTTTCTCACTCATTTCATGTGAGTTATTCCTCTAAATGGTGATTGCTTTAGCTAACGCCCTCACTTTTCTATACTTACATTGCCTTGCATTCCCTCTATTAAAGAGGAGGCTAATTAGTTCTCACATTGAAACATTTTCTAGTGTGACAAGTCTCACTCCATTTGTGCTGTGTCTCCTTAACCTCGTGTGTCTTCTTGCTCTTCAGTTTCCAAACTGCAAACTTTTAAGCTGTCCTCACTCAGCATCTCAACAACGACTGGAGCAAATGGAAAATCTGAGGGATTTGCTGTTGACCTTTCCCAGATAAGACATGTGAATAATGTGCAGTGTCCTTTACACAGGGATATTGCTGATTTTATTCCAGCCAACAATATCCTTTCTGCTGCCCAGGACAGAAATTATTAGCTCCAAGTGAGCAGGTGCGCTAGAACAACCAAAAAGCTTGTGTAAACAAGATATAAAGGGAAATAAAAAGAAATATAAAAAAAATAAAAACATGCATCTGCGGCTTCAATATAAGTATGTTTCTTACAACTATTATTTACAAGCTGTTTATGGAACTACAAACATAACAAGCTTCTACTTTTCTACATATCCATCAGATGTATTCAATAAAGAATGAAAAGAGCAGTTATGATATGCAAAGTGCAGAAACCTAGAGCAGCCAACTGGATCTCATTGATTAGATTATAATAATAAGCATATTGATAGCTTTAGGTAGCTGCACATCACTTCGTACTCTTTTTATTGTCTTTCTGAATGCAGCTGCATATAAACTTTCTTGAGGCATTGCATGTTAGGCGTTGCATGCAGAATCTGTAAAATCATTCACATTTACAAAGAACTTGAATAAACTGTAAACCAACGTTTACAGCTGCAGTATGAATAAATGATCTCGGTAGAGTATTCGTCTACTTGTGCTCCAAGCTAGGAGCCCTCAAAAATGCCTGGTATCATTTGGACCTCACATACTGAGCTCCAGTTCCATAATTGATATATTTATATATCCACCAATACAGGACAACATGTGGATATCAGTCTTTGTAGCTTTCAGGAATGCTGGTACTGTAACTTTTACTTAACACATTTCTATTTAACATCTATGTTCTTCTCTGTTCTTGCGTGCTGTATTAATTGGTATACATAGTCCTATTTGTTTTAGTTCTGGGAAAACAAGGAAGTGTTAAAGCATCCCCCACCCACCCTCAGTTAGGTGCCTATGAGCAGTGAAAGGAGAGCCATCAAACCACTGTTGAGTATGCAGGATGTATGGTGGGATAATGGCAATGCATGAAGGTGTAGTAATTGGTTTTAAACACTTACACACTGAAGTCTTCTGGTTGCTGTCCTTGTTGGGGAGTAGCTTGACTCCTCTAGATTTCATCTCCATTTGCTTTTTCACTAGAAGGATTTTGACAATGTATGCATTAGCTTTATAACTAACTCCTCTAAATACACAAATTACCTGTACCGTAAACCCAAAAACCAATGTACACATATCTCAAAAGAAATAAGCAGGTGCCTCACTTTTCTTATTTTTCATTAAACCTATTGTATATTATTGTACAAAACATACTTTAAAAAAAAAAAAAAAAACAATGGTACATTAAAGCAAAATATAACCAACTCATACATCATTTCTTAAATTCACACTGTTTGATGAAAAGACACATATTTGGTTTGTGTCCAGGCACAAATATATTAATTGGGCATGTCTTTCTATACAGATCTAGATTCCCACATCCAATGGGATTCCACGCTCCACATATTAGGTTTAATGCATAAACTAAAGCACAGGTCAAAACACATTACATATATGTGCAGATTTGGCATTTAAAAATTATTTTCATTCCACATTTCTGACAGTCATAGTCCATAATCTTGAAACCTCAAATGTGAAATAAGTTGTCCCAGTGAAGCTCATTATGAAGTGAGAGAAGAGCGCAAGAGAGGTCTATAACCTTCAATGTACAACTACAGTAAATAATAATACATACAAATAAACCTTTATTCATTTGCTATTATTAACCTTTCTCAATATATGCTAGATGCTAACTGAAAATAATGATCAATTAAAAAAAAAATAACAGCAAAACACATTAATGTATACAATATCTTTTAGACTATATTTATAGGTTGTTGATTTAGGCATAGGCATGGGATCACTTGTCCAGAAACTTGTATAATAAATTATTATATTGTTACAGTTCTATAAAAATGCTATACACACAGGCATTTTTTCTTACTAAAATTATGATGAATACAAGCTGTAATGGGGCCTAATGTAATCTACTGTATGCAAGTAGATTCAGATTTCTAAACAGAAGCCTTTTATGGAAAGAAAACAGATCTATAATTGAATTTAATTGGCATACATGAAGGGAACATGCTCTATAACCTAGTCAACATCCGTTATTGTAGTATGCTATTATTGTTTACGCTCTGCAGTGTATTAAAAGAGATGTATGGGAATCATTTTTTTTTTAAATCATGCTTACATAGGACAATTTTTTTTAAAATCATACTTACCTAGGAGGATGCAGCACCAGTCCCCTGCTGGCTCTAACACTGAGAACTGAGCCATCAAACACAGCCGATCCCTCGGTTCTCGGGGCTCCCTGAGCAGAGAGCTGCTGACTGTCAGTCAGCAGCTCTCTGCTCTGCCTCTCCCCCTATGCACGCTCACTGGAGCACTGAAGCAATTGTAATCCCTCCTGATCTCCCAGCAGCCGTGTGTGTGAATGTCTGTACCCTACACCGGATTAGTGCACTTTTTAAGGGAGTGAGGTTATTTTTAATTCAAAGCGGAGTTCCAGTAAATTTTTTGTTTATTAAAAGTCAGCAGCTACAAAAAAAGTGTATCTTCTGACTTTTAATAAAAAGACACTCACCTGTCCCACAATCCAGCGACGTGGCCACCCAAACCCTCCATTCTCTTCCCCGCCTGTCCATGGCGCTGGCAATACTACTGTGGGCATTCGGCTGTGACAGCTTGCAGCTTCAAAGCCGGGTGCGCATGTCTCACTGCGCTGTCCTGCATAGCCGGGCAATTTTTTGGGAACTGTGATGTGTTCCAAAAGATTGCAGGGTGGAAGGGCCGCCTAGGCGGCCCAAGCAAAAGTGGGAGCTCGTCGATAATCGGATGCATCATGGAATCGAATCGAATCATTGACCAGATAATCGTAATCGAATCGTGAGACCAGCGAAGATATGCATCCCTACACCTGATTATCCCTTGTTGTCCAGGGCTGCTGCTTCCACTCTATCCTCCTGTAGCTACCGTGAGCGTGAGCTCTTAGACTCTGGGGAATCTTATGCTCTAGCTCCCAGTGAGATCCGTGTTGGTGCTCCAGTGAACCTGCTTTTTCAGAACCACCCAGAGTTCCAGCAGTCAGCCATAGGGTCCACTACCTTAGCGGTGCACTCCTGACCCCAACGGTTTGCATCTGTCACCTCGCCTCTGGTGACCTGCCAAGGTGGGAGAATCTGTCCACAGGACAACTATTAGTCGTGCACTCTACAAATCTAGCCTTTATGGAAGAGTGGCAAGAAGAAAAGAGAAAGCCATTGTTGAAAGAAAGCCATAAGAAGTCCCATTTGCAGTTTGTGAGAAGCCATGTGGGGGTCACAGCAAACACGTGGAAGAAGGTGCTCTGGTCAAATGTGACCAAAATTTAACTTTTTGGCCTAAAACCAAAACGCTATGTGTGGTCGAAAACTAACACTGCACATCACCCTGAACACACCATCCCCACCATGAAACGTGGTGGTGGCACCATCATGTCGTGGGGATGCTTTTCTTCAGCAGGGACATGGAAGCTGGTCAGAGTTGATGGGAATATGGATGGAGACAAATACAGGGAAATTTTAGAAGAAAAAACGTTAGGGTCTGTAATAGACTTAAGACTGGGGCGGAGGTTCACTTTCCAGCAGGACAACAACCTGAAACATACAGGCAGAGCTACAATGGAATGGTTTAGATTAAAGCATATCCATGTGTTAGAATGGCCCAGCCAAAGTCCAAACCTAAATCTAATTGAGAATCTGTGGCAAGACTTGATAATTGATGTTCACAGATGCTCTCCATCCAATCTGACAGAGCTTGAGCTATTTTGCAAAGAAGAATGGGCAAAACTGTCACTCTCTAGATGTGCAAAGCTGGTAGAGACACCCCCAAAAAGACTTGCAGCTGTAATTGCAGCGAAAGGTGGTTCTACAAAGTATTGACTCAGGAGGGCTAAATACAAATGCACGCCACACTTTTCACATATTTATTTGTTGAAAATGTTGAAAACCATTTATAATTTTCCTTCCACTTCACAATTATGTGCCACTTTGGGTTGACGACAAAATGTGAAAAATGTCAAGGGGTATGAATACTTTTTCAGGGCACTGTATATTTTAAGGACTATATTTATATGGAAATTATACTATGAGGATTTGTGAGATTGATTGTGATTGTTAATTAGAAACCTATTGATTGTGTTCACTCCTATCACTTTTTAACTAAGAGGGTTGCTTTATATTCATTTAAAAAAAAAAATATTTGTATTTTCATTTTAATTTAATATAGTGTTCACAGGACACAGGACGGCACAAATATTATTTAATTTGATATTTGACTCTCCCTGCCCTATATTCTTTAAGCTTTTCCCAGAAGCAGATAGGAGAAATCAAACACCCAGCTTAGGAAGCCCTGACCAGACAGAAACATGCAGCACAAATATTATTTAATAGTTTATCACACAGAACATATGGGATTGTGTTAAGTGCCAGCAGCTCACAAAATGTATTAGATGCACATAGCAGCTCACAAGATTCCTTTATTGTTTGTCTAGACGAGAGTCAAATATTTGGTTATAAAAATGTATCATGCCTCAGCTAATCCCTGGAAATGGGCATCCAGAAGGTGTCTAGGGAGGTGAAAACTATTTTGGAGGCCTGGGCAGAATGTTCTTCCTTTGCTTGAGGGTTCCTATTCTCCTGGGGCTGCTGCCCCCGGGAGGTAGCTAGAGTGTGCTGAAGAATTGCAGTTTGGGCCTTAGCAGATGCTGGGCTGAGGGCCTGGGGCAGATTACTAAAATAATTTTCCTGGAGGGCACTCTTCTGAAGTCCTGGTCTGGAGAAGGATCTTTTAAATCACTCAGTGAGCAAATACCTGTGGAAGCTGAGTGGCAATCAGTTCCTGAGACATTGTGAGTAAGACCTACTGTGGGACTTTTATGTGTGTCTGCAACTATAAGGATTTGTGCTAGAAGTTTTTCCTCCTATTTATTGTTTTGGAGTAACCTCTATCCTGCTTCAAGGTTTTCAGCAACAATTGCCTAAAAAGACATCCCCTAGATCGAGCCTGTATTGTCAGTGTGCATAGAGTTGTGCTTGTGACTGGCAGCCTCTGTACTAGCTAGGGAAACCTGGGGTAATCTACAGCAGCCCCTCCGGGGGGTGAGAGCTACAGCTCTTAAATAGCATGTAGAACATTTACAATAATAATTATAATTTTCTGTGTACCTAACCATAGTTTTAATCACACTGTGTAAAATCACTGAGGAGTTCGTTTTTACAATTTTAATGACCTATTAAGGTATCCCATGGCATATGTACATGCTTTGGCTATGACAGTACAAAGACAAGCAGTTACCCATAGTAATTAAACCAGCAGTTCCATGCAGTCAAATCAATCAAAGAGGGATACTGCATTTGTATCTTTATTTTTACTTAAATCAGGACTATAATGATCCCCTGTTTAATTAAGTTTCATCTACCGGTATGTATCCATAATAATTTACTATTATCATGACAGGAATAGTGGAACTAATTCATTTAACACCGCTTTATAGGAAAATCAACCGGTCGTAGGGTTTAAGCTGACCCTTGCACATAGCGAGTCTCAGTGACTATACTAGCATATTTTCTTATTAAAAGCATTGCCTTCTAATCCATTTTTTCAGCAGCTGCCAACAAAATGCTGCAATCACTTTGGAAGCAAATTCTCTGCTATTACACGTTTTTAATGCAGTGAATAGCTGAAGTGGCTAGAATTGTATCCTTTGTAGCGCTCTGTCCCTCTGTTAGTCTTCCGAACACACTAGAGGAACCTACAAGGACTTTCATTGTGTTTAGCCAACTGGTTTCCCAAAAGTGGCCATATGAAAAAAAAAGAGCACAGACCAATAAAGCATCCACCCTGTTGATCAACCAATAAGATTTTGTAATGAGTTTGCTGCTGCGGGTTGCACAAATGTACAGTGCTGGGAGACTCCCTGCAGGAGGATTTAATACCTTGAAAGCATAACAAGGGCTGAAAATATATTAAAATCTGAATCATTACTGATGTAAAGGACACACTGGGGATATTCTAAGTGTTTCTGTGCAGATTGTTCTACCAGCAGCAATAAAAAAAATTAAAAAAAAAGAATGTAGCTAAAATACCCTACTAATTCACATAAATGAAATCCTTCATCTATAATTTATATGGCCAGCTTTTTATATCTAATTAAACAAAAGCAGGACCAAAACAAATAAGCAAAATCACATTATGTTCACCTATTCCCTAAACACATACACATAATAGGTGAGAATTTTCTGAACCTCTGGTGTTTTCGTGGTCTTTAAACAGGAAGAATTTGCTTGTATAGACATACAGCAGGCACAGTCAGCGTCCTTTATCTAAATCTCACTCTGGCATGACATTAGGCTCTGCTTCCAGAAGATACTGTACCTTTGTTAATCTCATGCAAGACATATCGTAAACCATTCCAAAATCTGAAGGCCCATGGGCATTATTAATTAGGATGCATTTCAAGCAGGTGACAACAAATAGGATTTGGATTTTAATATGGGATTACATGCATTGGTTCTAGCTGAGCATTAATCTGTTGAGTCGGCCTAAGCAGAAGAGGCATTTACACCGATTTCAATTGTGCTGTTTTCACCCTGTCTTTATGTTTCTTGGGGCACTACAACCTGTTTTATGAAGCCTAATAAACCACTCTGCTCAGAGACCTAGTACATAATATCTGTTCCTGTGGCTCCTACCCTAAAGATAAGAAACGTGTGTACGTGTCCATTTTGCCACTATTCACATTGGCCTGGCAATGGATCTGTTTAAGCTACAAATCTTGCTTTGCTGCTCTTAGTGTGCCATAAGCTTAACAGAGTTGATTTATACCTCTTTTGCTTTGCTTTAGCAAATGGAAAAAAGTACTTTCCCCTAGTGTTTCAAGGCTTATGCTTACACGTCAATATAGATCAGCTGTAGATGTTGCACATGTGCAGGCGAGCCCACAGGGGCTTTAAAGGACATTGATAAAAGGTGGTAGAAAAAGACTAGTCACAATTTGTCTGAACCATTTGTTTTCATTGATCAGATCTCAGCGCTGTTGATTTCAGCACAGGAAAGGCAGTTATAGTTACAACAGTTTTGATATTTGACACAGGTAAATATGACTCTTTAGGAGTACAGTTAGCAAATTTGGGGGGTTAGATGATATGTTAAAGAGAGAGTCCACCTAAAAATAAAAAAAATTAAATTAATTATTAAAGGCCAGCAGCTACAAATACTGCAGCTGCTGACTTTTAATAAATGGACACTTACCTGTCCCAGGGTCCAGCGATGTCGGCAGCCGAAGCCGAGCAAACGCTCGGTTCTCGGCTGCTGCCGTCGCATTCTCATTGAGGGAATCAGGAAGTGAAGCGTTGCAGCTTCACTTGCCGGTTCCCTAGTGTGCATGTGTGAGTTGCGCTGGGCATCGTAAGTGGTCCTATCTCCTGGGACCTGTGTGTTTCCCAGGAGACAGCAGGGGGGTGCCGGAAGGGGCGTGACTTCCGCGGAAGTCTATTCCCGGAAGTGGGTGCAGATACCTGTATTATACAGGTATCTGCACCCCCTCCCCCTGAAAGGTGCCAATTGTGGCACCGGAAGGGGGGAGGGTTCCAATGAGCGGAAGTTCCACTTTAGGGTGGAGCTCTGCTTTAAGTTGAAATTTGCATACAGTATGCAGACTTTTTATCTACCAAAGGATTTAGCCATTTTTTTACTCATGCACCTTGGCTAGACAACACAGCCAGAAAAGGTGACACCACTGTTAGACTATGTACACACGACAGGATTTTCCGACAACAAAACTGTGGATTTTTTTCCAAAGGATGTTGGCTCAAACTTGTCTTGCATACACACGGTCACACAAATGTTGTCAGAAATTCAGAAATTCAAGAATTCTGTGATGTACAACACGTACGACTCGCCGAGAAAAATTAAGTTCAATAGCCAGTGCGGCTCTTCTGCTGGATTCCGAGCACGCGTGGACTTTTGTGCGTCAGAATTGTGTTCTGCAAACCGATTTGGGGGTATCATTAACTTTCTATTGACACCCACAGCGATTGGCAGATGTTAGTGTGAACTGCTTGTGAGTAAGATGCAATGTGGGAATCCACACAGGAATCACGCTGGTTCCTGCCCTGCACCGGTGTGAACCGAGACTCAATGAGAAAGCAGAACAAACATGTAATGAAGTTTTCTCAAATTTGACAGCAAATGTTGAAATACACTTTAAGGAATATGTTATCCCAACATTTCATATTCCTGATATGTGTCTGTTGTACCATGTACTTGTGTTAAAAAAAAAAAAAAGTATACTGTTTTCTTTATATTGCTTTCTTTGTGTGAAATACCTGGTGATCCTGCCAGTCCCTCTGTTTTCCTATTTCAAGCTGACCACGGTAGGCAATAAACACATCCATGCCAGTGTGGTCAGTTTTCTGGCTGTGCTGGGAGCACAGTTTGCCTGTCCTAGAGTGGTCAGACTGGGGCTGACATGACCCCCCTGCCCACACATTCAAGGGGAAGAGCAGTGTACTGCTGTTTCTACACCCCAACCTTTTTAAGCCACTTATTCAGCTGAGAACAAAGATTATGTGTTCCTTTATAAAAAATAAATAAAAGAAAGATATATATATATATATATATATATATATATATATATATAGCGCACTACTCCCTTGAGAGCTGCAAAGTTGTTCATTACCTTTATGTCAATAGCCCCCGTTCTTCCTTCACATGCAAAGTTTCACAAACACCAAACAGTCTTTATATCTTTATATTCTGTAAAGCTTTATTATTGAACTTGTATTATTGGAACAAGTAGGTAGAAGATATGAGATACCTCTATTGGTTCTGGTTCCTCCTGCGTACTCTCCTTTTGTGAACCGACCAGCATCACTCTGAATAATACTGTGGGTGTAGATTCCAAAGTCCCAGGCCTCACCGCCTAATTCCTTGACTCTTGCAATCAGCCCATATCAGTTCTGGAAAGTGTCTCTCATTAGGTCCTTGGACTCATAGCAAGTTTATGGATAAGCACCACCCGGTTGCACTCCCTTTGCTCACTCCCAATCGACAGTCCATGTTACCCACAGAAGGTCAATTCCTAGTTTTCTCCATCCGCTTTATTCCTACTTCCTCCTCCTCATGGCCGGACGCATCCCCGGCTGGGATGCCCAGTTTCTCCTCTGGTCTACATGGCGATGTCTGCTCCCGCTATCCATTACTGGGGTCTCTGAACCCCTAGGCCTTCAAGCCTGCTTCTACACTCTCTACATATTGAATTCTCTCCTCCTCCCAGAAGCATGTGACCCCCAGCTTATATGCGAGTCCTGCCCCTGCCAATACAATTTAATGATTGGTCCAGAGCTCTCCAAATAAGCTGCCTGCCACTCAGGTCCCAAATCCTGCCTCCCTTCCAGAACATTTCCAATGGAAGGATAAGGGGACTTCCTTGAGCCAGAGTGTAGGTGGCCACACACCTCTCTATTTGAACACTCCCACCTGCCAAATAAACAACCAGGCCTAGAAAAAGTGCAAGGCCCTGGCTAAATTTACCTATCACTATTTACAGAAACACACTAAGCACCCACCTAAATGGGGTGGGCGCTATATAAATATATATATATATATATATATATATATACAGGGCTGAAAATTTCAAGCCCTGAGCTACTAGCCAGGCCTCAAGAGCTACTCTCCACCAGTTGCCCCACCTAACCCCTACACTGCCCCGCCCCTAATTTCGCCCCTAAACTCGCCCTCGTAAATTATCTCATGGAACATGGCACTGGGGACAGACCAGAAGGACATGGCACTGGGGCCAGACCAGAGGGACATGGCACTGGGGACAGACCAAAGGGACATGGCACTGGGGACAGACCAGAGGGACATGGCACTGGGGACAGACCAGAGGGACATGGCACTGGGGACAGACCAGAGGGACATCATGGCACTGGGGTCAGACCAGAGGGACATCATGGCACTGGGGACAGACCAGAGGGACATGGCACTGGGGCAGAATAGAGGGACATGGCACTGGTGACAGACCAGAGGGACATGGCACTGGGGCCAGACCAGAGGGACATGGCACTGGGGACAGACCAGAGGGACATGGCACTGGGGACAGACCAGAGGGACATCATGGCACTGGGGACAGACCAGAGGGACATCATGGCACTGGGGCAGAATAGAGGGACATGGCACTGGGGCAGAATAGAGGGACATGGCACTGGTGACAGACCAGAGGGACATGGCACTGGGGACTGACCAGAGGGACATGGCACTGGGGACTGACCAGAGGGACATGGCACTGGGGACTGACCAGAGGGACATGGCACTGGGGACAGACCAGAGGGACATGGCACTGGGGACTGACCAGAGGGACATGGCACTGGGGACTGACCAGAGGGACATGGCACTGGGGACAGACCAGAGGGACATGGCACTGGGGACTGACCAGAGGGACATGGCACTGGGGACTGACCAGAGGGACATGGCACTGGGGACTGACCAGAGGGACATGGCACTGTGGACAGACCAGAGGGACATTTTTTTTACTTCTGCAAATTCTGCTCTCCCTCTTCCTATGTACAAGCCTCCCTCTTCCTCCTTCTCTCTAGAACCAGGTTTCTTGCCCATTCTCTTTCTGTCTCCTCTCCAACCCCCATCCATCCTCCTATCTCTCCCTCTCCTATTCTACCCACTCTCATTATCAGGAGCCCCTGTGCGTGGCTCTGTGCTTGCATGTCCGCACTTCCCCCCGATTCAGCCTGGTAGTGAGGAGAGGAGCTGAAGCACAGCGGGAGGGATTACAATCCAGCGCCGAGATCCACACACCTGCATAGCCATTGACACCACAGCACAGCGTACACTGGCACTGCACAGCACACATTGAGACCAGTCTGCTCACACTGCACTGCTCAGGCTGAACTGCTGGACACTACATAAGAGCACAATGATAAGAAAACTGCACAAACTGGAAGGCTGCTGCTCTCTTGTCAGGGCAACTCTCCTTGAGCGCTTCACTGCCTACCTCGGACACCCAGAGTGGTGATTATCGCTGTACTCCCGCTCACTCATTCCTTCCTGTTCACCAGCTACATCGGCTGGGGTGGGAAGAGGTAGAGAGGTCATACTGTCAGGTCCCATGGCTTGACGAGAATTGTAGGGAGAGCACCTGTGTACTGCTCTGCCTGTGTGCGGCTCACCAGATTACTTTTCCCTGGCACGCACCTTTCCTCCTCGGCCGCCAATCGCAGCGGGGCTCTAAGTGTAGGCACAGATAGGACTGTTGGTCATGCAGCCCTGTCATCACTCGCCCCCAGCTTAAATCCACTCCCCAAATGCGAGCAGGCGACTGGAAATTTTGAGGGCTATATATATATATATATATATATATATATATATATATATATATATATATATATGCAGATGTTTTGCCTTTCATGTCTATTTTAAACTAAATAGGTTGTTTTACAAGGTAAGGGCTCACATACACTTTAAGGGGTAGATTTTAAAGTAGGTGGAGGTTATGGGTTAATTTGAGTGATAGATTACATTTTATGGCCTACGTGAAGGTAGGGTTAAGTGTTAGGTTCCGGTTTTAGTGTTTGGGTGAGTTCAGAGGTCAAGGATATGAGGGCAGGTACTTTGGGTATTTTCACACCTAATACAATGAATCTGACACATAACTGCCTAAGCTTCTGTACATTTCAAACATATGTTTTTGTGGGTTTTAAACATGCATTTTTATGTGCTTATGTTCATGTGTTGTGCAAACGTGAGGGTAATCTTCAAAACAGAGATTTACCGTACTACAGAAACACTACACCTTTGCTAAAATGTATTAAACATGTTGTTGTGTATCTGCCATTCATTTCAGTGGGTCTGTTTAAAGTGCTTATTTCTTAACAAAGCCCTCTGAGTTGCATAAATATAATTTAGTCACATAGTAATGAAAGAGATTTCTGCTTGAAATGCATTTTCGTGTAGTAAAAAAATATATGCCTTTTATTTCTTGAAAGCAGACAACTTCACCTTATTCACTAAGCTAAGTGAACATTCATTTTGCTAAGTAAACGGGCCCCACTCCTTCACTGAATCAAATACTTTGTGTCTGCCCAGATGTATAACGGTTTATTAAGCTCAATATCCTATATGCTATCCTGTGTATATCCTGTATAGAGTATGAACATAAAAAAAGAAAATATGGTCCATCAAGTATGTAAACTGTTGACAGTTACCACGAAAACTATCTTCATATAAAGGTTAGGTTATGTTCACACTAGCATACATGGTAAAATACAGCTCACCATTAGGGACGGGCCCTGTGTTCAATTCGAACCCATGTTCGAAACGAACATCGGGCGTTCGCCCGCTCGGCGAGCCCAGAACTATTTGGGCCACTCGCATCAAATTTGTGTGATGCGAGCGGCCCGCAATGCACTGCGCCAGTCGCAGTGCATTGCTGGCTGATGATTGGCCAAGCATGCACTGTGACCCCGCATGCTTGGCCAATCATAGAGCCAGCGGCGAGGAGAGCAATAATTGGCCACAGGCAGGATGCCTGTGGCCAATTATAGCTAAGGGGGTTTAGTACAAGTCCCACATTATAAAAGGCCGCTGCGCCGGCGGCCTCGTATATTGTGTTCCAGTGTCAGTGTTATTATGTGCTGTGATCCATTCTGCAGTGCTGCTGACTGCTGACATTATCTGCTGTGATTCTGGGGATTAGTGTGTGCGTGCTGTTAGTACAGCATTGCAGTATCACATCTGGGGGGTGTCTATAGTATGCCTGTGAAGGGGCGCATGTTTCCTGTGCTTAGAACTGTCCCTGCACAAAGTGTAATTTTTGCAGGAAAAAAAGCAATTTGAAATCACTCGCGGCTAATGAATTGACGGCTCCCGTAACACAGAGAAAAGTCATTGATAAAAAAAAAAAAAAAGCGTGGGGGCCCCCCCAAATTCAATAACCAGGCCCTTCAGGTCTGCTATGGATATTAAGGGGAACCCCAGCCAAAAAAAATGGCGTGGGGTCCCCCTCAAAATCCATACCAGACCCTTATCCGAGCACGCAACCTGGCAGGCCACAGGAAAAGAGGGGGGACGAGAGTGGCCCCCCTCCCTCCTGAACCGTACCAGGCCACATGCCCTCAACATTGGGATAGAGCTTTGGGGTCCCCCCCAAAGCACCTTGTCCCCATGTTGATGAGGACAAGGGGCTCTTCCCCACAACCCTGGCCATTGGTTGTGGGGGTCTGCGGGCGGGAGGCTTATCGGAATCTGGAAGCCCCCTTTAACAAGGGGACCCCCAGATCCCGCCCCCCCTGTGTGAAATGGTAAGGGGTACCATTTCACCAGAAAAGTGTCAAAAATGGTAAAAATTACAGGAGACGGTCTTTGACAATTCCTTTATTAAAATCTTCTTTCTTCTGGTCTTCCTTTCTTCATCCTTCGGTTTCTTCATCTTCTCCTTCCGGCATCTTCTTCCATCCTCTTCTTCCTCCGATCCGCTTCTTCTTGCTCTGGTCTTCTCGTCCGGCATCTTCTTCCACGGCGTCGGTGTCTCTTCTGGGCCGCTCCGCGCAATGGGAGGCTCCCGCTGTGTGAGGCTTCGCTGCGTCTGACAGGTCTTTTATAATGGAGGGCGGGGCCACCTGGTAACCCCGCCCCCTCTGATGCACAGGGACGTCATGGGGAATTCCCTATGGCTTTCCCCATGACGTCAGAGGGGGCGGGGTCACCAGGTGGCCCCGCCCTCCGTTATAAAAGACCTGCCAGACACAGCGAAGCCTCACACAGCGGGAGCCTCCCATTGCGCGGAGCGGCCCAGAAGAGAAAACGACGCCGTGGAAGAAGATGCCGGATGAGAAAACCAGAGCAAGAAGAAGCGGATCGGAGGAAGAAGAAGATGGAAGAAGAAGATGGAAGAAGATGCCGGAAGGAGAAGATGAAGAAACCGAAGGATGAAGAAAGGAAGAAGGGAGACCAGAAGAAAGATGATTTTAATAAAGGAATTGTCAAAGACCGTCTCCTGTCATTTTTACAATTTTTGTCACTTTTTTGGTGAAATGGTAGGGGTACTTTTGTACCCCCTTACCATTTCACACAGGGGGGGGTGGGATCTGGGGGTCCCCTTGTTAAAGGGGGCTTCCAGATTTTGATAAGCCCCCTGCCCACAGACCCCCACAACCAATGGCCAAATTACTTTTTTTTATCATCGACTTTCAATGAATGACTGTTCTCTGTGTTACGGGAGCCGACAATTCATTAGCCGCGAGTGATTTTAAATAGCTTTTTTTCCTGCAAAAATGACACTTTGTGCAGGGACAGTTCTAAGCACGGGAAACATGCGCCCCTTCACAGGCATACTATAGACACCCCCCAGGTACGAAATTTAAAGGAATATTACACTTTTATTGTTTCACTTTAAGCATTATTAAAATCACTGCTCCTGAAAAAATTGCCGTTTTTAAAAAAAAATTTGCATCGATACATGTCCCCTGGGGCAGGACCCAGGTCCCCAAACACTTTTTATGACAATAACATGCATATTAGCCTTTAAAATTAGCACTTTTGATTTCGAACGTTAGCGTCCATTGTAATTAATAGGGTTCTTAAATTTACACGGACTTTAGGTCCGTTCGCGGGTTCTGGTGCGAACCGAACCCGGGGGGTGTTCGGCTCATCCCTACTCACCATGAGCATTTCCAATGGCTAAAAGGGCCCAGGAGGGTGCACAATCAGAGCTACGTAAAAGTGATTGGTTGACTCTGGAGCTTCCTGCATCACTTTTACTTGAAAGGCCTTTGCCAGCTCATCAAATCATCAAATCAAACAGCAAGCTCATGGCTGCAGACATTCCTTGGTATTCTAGGGCTCATTGTCTGTGTGGATGGGCTTTGGTTCTCTTCAGTTGTATTTTACATTCACATTCAAGTCTACAGAATGCAAAATCTGCTAGAAATAGGTAAAACGCAAATCAGAAGACAGTCAACTGTTGGCCAAATGCCAGGTAGCCCCGCCCTTACCTATATAAGAACTGTCCAATTGCCCTAAGGGTCTGGTATGGACTGGGGGGGGGGGGCAAACCGTTTTTCCTTTATCTATTTTAAATAGCCAGGTGCTGGCAATTGCAACCTCAAGTCAATTTAAATGTGATTTGACTCGCTTTTTTTCTTTAGAAATTTTATTTTTACTGCAGCATGTTCTATACATGCTACAGATGCGCCACTTGATAGGTAAACTAAGGGAACCCCCTCAGGCACTATATTTAAAGTTTTTTTTTTTTATTGTTGCTCTTTAGGCATCATTAAACTCACTGCTCCTTTAAAAACAATAATTGTTTGCATTGATCCCCCAGGGCAGTACCCAGAACCCCATACCCCTTTTATAGCCAATTACTTGCATATAAGCCTTCAAAATGGCTCCCATAGACTTCAGTGGGGTTTGCCATTCGGGTCAGAACTTTTTCCCTGTTCAGGAGTTCTGCTGCGAACCGAACAGGGGGGTGTTTGGCCCATCACTAGTGGTGAATCAAAACCGTCACCTCGTGAAGAAAGCCACCACCAAGAGAAGTCTTTTACATAAGCACTTCAAATATTAAAATATACATCCTAATGCAGATGTGTATTCATTAAACAATCCTTAAACCTATGTTTTAAATGCTACTAGTGTACCTGAAATTTTAGCAGCCTCTTCTAATCCCCAGAGCATCAGAACTCAAACTCAAGCCAATCAAGCTCTGCTGAAATAAATGTTTGCTGACTGTGAACACCCAGACAGGAAGAGCATAGTGAGCATATAGATGACCTCATTGTTGACTAAGAGGCTGGGTTGTGGGTTCGTTCTGCTATAGGCTTAAAGAGGAAGTAAAGTCTTCCTCTTTAATTGTACCTACAGGTAAGCCTATAGTAAGGCTTACCTGTAGGTACTGTAAATATCTCCTAAACTTGCACCGTTTAGGAGATATTTACTATATACGCTGTTGTCAACGTCATCAGCGCATGCACACTGAAGGAAAGGCCCGCCCATCCCGCTTCTTCAGGACCCGTGCCGTGACCCGGGGAACCCGCACGCATGCACGGGAGTGATGTCATCGCGGCTTCGGTCAATCACAGCACTGGAGCCCACGAACCCAAAAGTGACTCCATGAAAGATGGTCATGGGAGCGAAGTGTGAGAGGCACTGCAGGGCATCGTTCTAAGGTAAGTATTTCATAATGAGTTAGTATGCAATGCATACTAGCTCATTATGCCTTTGTCTTGCAGGTTTGTTTGTTTTTGGAATTATTTTTCAGAGGTTTACAACCTCTTTAAGGATCTGGCAGTGCTGCCTGGCAGGAGTGTCTTGATCATAATACTAGTGTGGAGAATAACAAACCTTTGGCTGGTATAAACCGTCAAATTTATGGATTTCAACAGTTTATTTAAATGGTTGCCTGGAGCTCAGCTTTAAAAAGGTGAAACATTTTATCAACATGAAATATAATTTCTGACTATTCTGCCTATTTATACAATACAATCTTTACTTATTTGTACCATATTTTAACTATGGTTAAAATAACCCAGCATTCGCCATTTTGAAGATAACTTTGCTAATTGATAAAGACCGTTCACCCTTTTTTTCTTTGCTCCCATTAATTATTGTCACCCCACTGTAGGCATAACCTATTATTTTCAACAGTGGGAAGGGTTTTTTATTTCCCATGTTTTTATTTTTACCTTTTTTTCCATTGACATTTCTTTTGACTAATTTTCATATTTTTTTGGCTCCTAAATTCCACATCACAACTATCTATTTTGAACATGTAGCATTTTAACAGTAAAAGTAGATGAAACAGCAAGTATTTTGACCATCTGTACAAATTAGACCTTGTCCACACTATACAACAATGTGGTAAAGGCTTTATTGCACATTGCTGTGTGCTGATTTACTTCAGACCATTCATTTTGATTGGGCCCCAAGCACAGGAAAATGACTGCATTGTAGTGCAGGTATGTTGTGTGTTTTTGTGCCTAAAAATATAAATAGCATTGTACATACGCAACACACCGCAGTGTGCTTTAGTAAAGTCTACATAAGAATTGTACTTGTACTTGTGCACATATGTGCAGGCCGGATGCAGTGCGATTTTTAAAAGCGAGAGGTACGATTTTCAGTCCTGAATGAAATTGCACCGGACTCTTTTTATAAATCGCACTGAAACCAGCCCTGCACATATGTGAACCCGGTGCCTTAAAGTGAATGTAAAGTCTTGTTTTTTTTTCTCTAAAAATAACAAACATGTTATACTTACCTGCTCTATGCAGTTGGTTTTGCACAGGGCAGCCCGGATCCTCCTTTTATCAGGTCCCTCTTCTGGGCCCCTCCCTCCTGTTGAGTGCCCCCACAGCAAGCAGCTTGCAATGGGGGCATCCAAGCCGAGTCACAGCTCCGTGTGACCATTCAGACACGGAGCCCCATTTCGGGCCCCGCCCCATCTCTCCCTTGATTGGCTAACTGACTTTGATTGACAGCAGCGGGAGCCAATGGCATCACTGCTGTGTCTCAGCTAATCAGGAGCATAGTCTCGGACGGCCGAGCAACTCGTGGACATCGCTGGAGAGAGATGGGGCTCAGGTAAGTATTAGGAGTGATGGAGGGTGGCTGCTGCACACAGAAGGTTTTTTTATCTTAATGCATAGAATGCATTAAGATAAAAAAAAAACCTCTGACTTTACATCCCCTTTAAGTAATCATTTTTCATTCATCATGACACTAAAAATAGGTATCGGTAATTGGTATCAGTGAATACTTGAGAAAAAGTATGGTATTGGTGGGTGCATTTGTTTTCTTTTTTTCAGGCTTTTTTATCCTTTATTTTTAATTTGTGATCCTGGCAGTAACAGGCTTTCTGTAATAGGGTGACAATATTTACTAACTGGACACCTCCACTTTCCTTTTCTCCATAACATAGAGGGAGGTACTTCATAGTTCATAGCAAAAGCTGGGAACAATAACTGGTAAGAGAAAGCAGAGGGCCCAGAAGGATATCAGTTCACTAGATTTCTGACAGGATCAGCAGGTATTTTTGCACTTGTCAAACAGATAAAACTTATAATAGCATGTAATAGACCAAAATAGTTCAAATGAGAGAAGTTCATTGTTAGATACATACACTTTAAAGTACTACTACAGGCAAAACTTTTTTTTAATTTTGGATAGAGTAGGGGGATGGCTATCAGTGGCATCATTAGGGGGTGCGGTGGGTGTGGAACGCACCCGTGTGACAACCACCAAGGGGGTCCCTGAAAGGCCGCACCACTTCCACTGCAAACATCCAGGGCTGGTGGAAAATCCGTGGCTCCATCCACCCGCTCCTCTCCTTCCCCTCCTCCGATTACCGTTCCGTCCTCTGCTTGGGAGCTGCAGCAGTTCTGAAAGGAGGGGATCCCCACACTGCTCCGTCCACCTCCAGCATGCCTGAGCAGCACGGCACTCATCCTTTCTCCTGCCCCTCTCTCCCTGCCCGTGTGCTCATCTGTGAATGGGATGTGGGGGTGGGAAGATTAAACAAGCCGACAGTCACATTGAAAGAGAAGCCGCTGACTGAGCCAATGAGCCTCCAGGGACCATCCAAGTGAGTGAGCGCTGACCAGACCCTGCCCCCTTCTATCTCTCCCTGCCCCCCTCTCTTTCCTTGCCCCCCTCTTTCTCTCCCTGCCCGCCTCTCTCTCTCCCTTCCCCCTCTCTGCTCTCTCTCTTCCTGCCCCCTCTCATCTCTCTCTCTCCCCCTGCCCCCTCTATCCCTGCCCCCTCTCTCCCTGCCTTCTCTTTCTGCCTGTCCCCTCTCTCTGCCCCCTCTTTCTCTACACCCTCTTTCTTCCCTCTCTCTCGCCCTCTCTCTCTGTGCCTCCTCCCTCTGCCCCACCTCTCTCTCTCCCTGCCCTCTCTCTCTCCCTGCCCCCTCTCTCTCTTCCTGCCCCCTCTCTCTCTCTCCCTGCCCCTCTCTCTCTCTCCCTGCCACCCTCTCTCTCCCTGCCACCCTCTCTCTCCCTGCCACCCTCTCTCTCTCTCCTTGCCCCCTCTCTCTCTCCCTGCCCCCCTCTCTCTCCCTGTCCCCCTCTTTCTTCATGCTCTCCCTCTCTCTCCCCGCCCCCTTTCTCTCACTGCCCCTTCTCTCTCTGCCCTCTCTCTCGCCCTGCCCCCTCTCTCTCTCCCTGCCCACTCTGTCTCTCCCGCTGTCCCCTTCTCTCTCTGGCCTCTCCCTGCCCTTTCCCCCCTGCAGGTTGCAAAAATGATTGGGGGGGCTGACACCATGTTTTACTGCACCAACTGACACCAACCCTATTGACGCCACTGATGGTTATAACCTCTGTCAGATTTTTTTTAACCATCTGTGTCCCATTGCAGAGATTTCCCTTCACTTCCTATCCCAAAGCCAAACAGGAAGTGAATGCAAATCCCTACAAATTAGGGGATTTCCTTAGGGACCCCCAGGTCACCAGAATTAGTGTCCCCATTGAAAGATGTCCCCTCTATTGCTTTTCTGGGGAAAACCCCAAAATTAGAATTTTCATTGTCTTTCAATAATAATGGTTAACAGGACAAATAGAGAGGGTAAATCTCCTTAACAGGGGCACAGACAGCAATAAAAACTGACAGGTGTTCTAATCCCTCTGCACTCTACCCAAAACTAAGAAAAAAAACATGTTGCCTTTAGTTATATTTTAATCCATCTGGTATTCCCTACAATCTGAGTCCAGTGAACTCCTTGGGTTTTCAGAAGCCACTCCTGTCCAAATTCTGGCCGCCCGTCTCTGCTTCCTTTATTACCAGTCAGATTAAAGTGGATGTAAACCCTCTCCTATACAGAGTGAAGTGAATAGCCTCAGATGATACACAGAGATGAAACAAATCTCCCTACATAAGTTTTACATGTATATCTGCTGTCTTCAGCTTTCTAGACTCTTTAGAAAGTGCACATTGTGTTAGAAATCTTTCTTCCTGTTTCAGCAGTGGATGTGGAGTCTGGGCATACACTGTGTGAGAGCTGATTGGAGGAAAGGCACACTCCCCTCCACATAGGCAGATGAATGAAGAAACAGTCTGAGCTGTACTGTGAATAGACAAGCTCTCTGCTTATCTATCTCTAAGAACCCTCCCCGACACAAATCCCCAGCTGCTTTTATCTCCTCTGTCAGAGAAAGTACTTGCTGATAACAGAAAAAACAGAGCAACAGAAAGACATGGCATTTAGAGCTTGAAGAGAGAGAAGTAAACACTACAGATATATGTGCCTGGGTCAGATTTCATGAATGGGGTTAACAAACACTTTAAGGCACATGTCACACTAGCAATCCTGTCAATGGCAGCAACTTGCCATCAACAAGATGTCTGGGAGAAGAAAGAAGCTACTTACCGGTTTCTACACCATTGTCCCTTACTGGTCAGACCAGCAGGGTGTCATTGCTGTTCCTTGGCTGGCAAGCAAGATTCTGTAGCATTACAGGCAGCAAGGTAGAACAAGGCGAGTGTTCTATTTAACGTTCCTTTTGCAATTTGTCTCTAACAATAGGAAGACTAGTCTAACACAGACCCTAAAGTGATTGTAAAGGCTAGTTTTTTTATTTTTTCTAAATAACAAACATATCATACTTACCTTCACTGTGCAGCTCGTTTTGCACAGAGTGACCCCAATTGTCCATTTCTGGGGTCCCTCGGCGGCTCTCACAGCTCCTCCCTGCATCAGATAACCCCCTAGGAGAAGAGCTCTCCTGGGGGGTTATCTTGCAGGTGTGCTCCTGGGTCCAGCATTTGCGTACATAGACATGAATGCTGGACTCAGCCCCGCCCCCTGGCGCCCGCATCATTAGATTTGATTGACAGCAGCGGGATCTATACAATCAAGAGCCAGGACAGTTTGTCCTCGCCGAGGGAAATACGGGGCTTGGGTAAGTGAAACGGGGGGGGGGGCTAGGGGGCCGGTCACTGCCAAGTGTTTTTTTACCTTAATGCTGAATCCCAGGTATAGCTGTTTTTGCATAGTAACATGACCCATCTTGGATGTTTCATACCTGTGGGTTCCCTGTGGAAGCTTAAAATCACTGTAGTGGGCACCATTGCTATAGTGATCTCTGTTATCTGAGCCTACTACAGTGGTTTCTATGGGAATTGGCCAGACATAACGCATGCATACTTACATTAGTCCAAGCTAGGTTGGGCACCAGAACTGTAGTGGGCGTATTTGGGAATTCCTCTCCTGCGTCGTTCACAACCATGCATTCTCAGATCACCAGATAACTGACAAAAGCCAGTATAATGGATAAGTGAAATGTTGAAAGTTAGAACTAATAAGCAAGTAAGCTGTACTCAACATATTAATTTCAAAGGAGTTGTAAAGGCAAAAGGTTTTTTATCTTAAAGATAAAAAAAACCTTCTGTGTACAGCAGCCTCCCCAGCACCCCCTAATCTGAGCCACATCTCTCTCCAGCATCCGAGACTCTTCTCCTGATTGGCTGGGGCACAGTCGCAGCGCCATTGGCGCCCGCAGCTGTTAATCAAAGTCAGTTGGCCAATCAGGAGAGAGAGGGAGCGGGGCCGAAATGGCAGCTGCGTGTCTGAATGGACACACAGGGCTGCAGATCGGCTCGGGTGCTCCCATAGCAAGCTGCTAGTCTATGGGTGCACTCGTCAGGAGGGAGGGGCCAGGAGCAGTGAGGAGGGACTCGAGAAGAGGAGGATCCAGGCTGCCCTGTGCAAAACCAACTGCTTAGAGGAGGTAAGTATAACATGTTTGTTATTAAAAAAAAAAAGCAAGATTTTACAATCACTTTAAGACTAATTTTCCATTTAAACTGAAGAGGACTTTTAAAGAGCCAGTGTAGATCATTTATTAATACTTAGTTACACAGAAGAAGTAAGATACTTGCTACAAATAGAAAATACCATAAAAAAACAAAAAACAAACAGAAAATAAAATTTTATATAAAGTGAAAAGAATGTACAATGATTTCTACTAAATTCTTAAAAAAGATATGCATTCTTTCTTACCATGATTCATGAATTAGTCTAAAATAGAAACTTGTCTAGAAGAAAAATGAGCTACCATCTCACCCCCTTTGTAATATGGTAACTGTCTAGACTGATTGCACTAACCTTGATACTGTGCGCTGAAGCCTTTCTGCCTGTGATTGCCATCTGATGTAAAGTGAATTCGCAACCAGTTTTTACTGCTGATGACTGGTGGTGGTAAATTCGTTCCAGTAAACCTGCAAAAGACAAACATGATGGAATATTAGTACAGCTATTATATGTTTAAACAAATATCAGAACTGGAGACTCATTCACAATAAACTTAATAATATAAGGTAGTATATGTAATTAATCTATCTATCTATCTAGAGGACAGTATAGTATTTCCTGTGTACTCATTCCTCCACGGAACCTTGGATGTTCACTAAGCAATAATGTAACTGGCCATCACTTTGATTGCTTTTAGTAACAGATTGTGTAACAGAAGTGGAGAGACAGGGCAGTGACATCACAATCTCCACCTCATCCAATCAGAGAACGCTTTGCATTCATTGAGAAAACAATTTGTTTCTGTGAATCACACCTATGCCAAGTAAACGACCCTCTGTGGTTACTTTGCTGTAGGGCACTGGACCTGGAAGACAACAGAGATCACTGTAGTAATGATGCCTACCAGATAAATTCTTGGCTTCCACATTAATCCCACAGGTATGGCATGTGCATACTTACATTAGTCCAAGCTGGACTAATGTAATTATACAACAAAAATCTATACCTAAAATAAAAGTTAGATATAAATTACCTTTTAGAGCAGGGGTGTCAAACTCAATTTTTATTGTGGGCCACATCAGCATTATGGCTACAATAAAGGGCCATTTGTATCTGTAAGACTATATTAATTTATCTAGGACTTTTTTCTCAGAAAATAGGTGCAGGATCTCAACCATGCCCCCTTAGCCGAACAGCATTGAATGATAGGTGTGGCCAAATTGCACTAACAGTGGTAGGATCTTAAAGGGGCAACAAATACCAGAAGTGAGTTATGTGCGAAGTTCAGGTTGCCCTATGCACAGAGTACAGAGTTCAGGGGTGCGCTATGTGCCAAATGCAGGGTTCAGGGGTTCTCAGAAGTGCTCTATACTGTACACAGAATACAGAGTTTATGGCTGTGCTATGTACAGAGTGCAGAGTTCAAGGGTGCTTTTTGTACAGAGTGCAGAGTTGAGGAGAGCTCTACATACATAGTGCAAGGTTCAGGGGAGTGCTATGCACAGTTTGCAGGGTTTTAGCTCTCTTTTACAGGCTGTCCACATCTCACTTCAACCCCTTCCCCGCTCACCTCTGCACCACTCTCACCCATTCCCCACCTCTGCACACAACTACCTCCACAGCCCTTATCTCCCCCCAAAAAAGCTTCCTCGCATCTCACTTACCCAGCCCGGCTCTAGTACCTCCCAGTAGTGTTGGCGGCTCCGCCTCTCTCTCACATTTGCATGGAGATCATTGGTCAGCATCTGTGCATTCTCAGTGCAGCTTACCATGTGATTTGACAACCCACACTGCACCTGTATCTCTGTTGTCCCCACCGAGTGTGCAGGGATCTGTGAGAGCCACAGAGAGGAAAGTTGTCCTTGTAAACACAGAAAATTTCTCTGTTTACAAGTGACAGTGCTGAGAGCCGGAGGTGGTGGAGCGGGGTGCCACCAGCTCCTGGCTGCAAAAAAAGTCCTGGGTGCGGGATTAAATGGCTTGGTGGGCAAAATGTAGTATGTTTCCTTATTGTGTTTTTATGGGATTATCATACCTCCCAACTTTCTGAAGTGATGAGGAGTGACAGCTTTTAGCATACACTGTGTATACAAAGGACACATTCCTGCCATGGCCCCAATTACATGAAGTACAAAGTTCTAATATGCAAAAAATTATTGCTTAACCACTTTCAGACCGGACCAATTTGCAGCCAAAGGACCAGGCCCCTTTTTGGGATTCGGCACTGCATCGCTTTAACTGACAATTGCGCGGTCGTGCGACGTGGCTCCCAAACAAAATTGACGTCCTTTTTTTCCCACAAATAGAGCTTTCTTTTGGTGGTATTTGATCGCCCCTGCGGTTTTTATTTTTTGCGCTATAAACAAAAAAGAGCAACAATTTTGAAAAAAAACGCAATATTTTTCATTTTTTGCTATAATAAATATCCCCCAATAATATATAAAAAAACTTTTTTTTTCCTCAGTTTAGGCCGATACGTATTCTTCTACATATTTTTGGTAAAAAAAATTGCAATAAGCGATTATTGATCGGTTTGCGCAGAAGTTATAGCGTTTACAAGATAGGGGATAGTTTTATAGCATTTTTATTAATAATTTTTTTTTTTATTAGTAATGGCGGCGATCTGCGATTTTTTTTGTGACTGCGACATTATGGCGGACACATTGGACATTTTTGACACATTTTTGGGACCATTGTCATTTATACAGCAATCAATGCTATTTAAATGCATTGATTCCTGTATAAATGACACTGGCAGTGAAGGGGTTAACCACAAGGGGGCAGTGTAGGGGTTAAGTATGCCTAGGGGTGTGTTTATTACTGTGGGGGGGCGTGGCTGTCAGCTAGTGAATGCTGATCTCTGCTCCAATCACAGGGAGCAGAGATCGGCGTCACTAGTTGCTAGGCAGAACGGGGAGATGCTGTTTATCTCGGCATCTCCCCGTTCAGCCTTCCCGTGAGACGATCGCGGGGGTCCCCGCGGTGATTGAGTCCGCGGGGACCGCGACCGGATTCACGGGGGTCCCGATCGGCGCGGGGGCGCGCCGCTCCGGGCGTGCTCCCGATGGCACGGACAGGCATTAAGGCGGGACTTATATATACGCCCTCCTGCCTGTACGTGCCATTCTGCCGACGTATATCGTCGTGCGCCGGTCGGCAAGTGGTTAACCTCTTCAGCCCCGGAAGATTTTACCCCCTTCCTGACCAGAGCACTTTTTTACAATTTGCACTGCATCGTTTTAACTGACAATTGCGAGGTCACACAATCCTGTACCCAAACTAAATTTGTGTCCTTTTTTTTCAAACAACTTTCTTTTGATTTTATTTGATCACCTCTGCGGTTTTTATTTTTTGTGCTATAAACAAAAAAAGAGTGTAAATTTTGAAAAAAATTCAATATTTTTTACTTTTTGCTATAATAAATATCCCTAAAAAACAAATTTCTTCATCAGTTTAGGCCAATATATATTCTTCTACATATTTGTGGTAAAAAAAAATTGCAATAAGCGTATATTGATTGGTTTGCACAAAAGTTATAGCATCTACAAACTATGGGAAAGATGTATGGCATTTTTATCACACTTCATATTTTTTTATTTTTTTACTAGTAATGGCGGGGATTTGCGATTTTTAGTGGTACTGCGACATAGCGACAGACAGATCGGACACTTTTGACACATTTTTGGGACCATTTTGATATTTATACAGCAATCAGTGCTATAAATATGCGTAAATTGTGTAAATGTCACTGGTAGGGAAAGGGTTAACACTAGGGGGTGATCAAGGGGTTAAATATGTGTTCCCCAGTGTGTTCTAACTGTGAGGGGTTAGGACTGACTGGGAGAGGAAACATATCATTGTTCCTACTTAGTAGGAAAAAACAATATGTCTCCTCTCCCCTGACAGAACAGGTATTTGTGTTTTTACACACACAAATCCCTGTGCTGGCTCCCGCGCGCCCTTTTGCAGCCCTTAAAGGGGACCCCGTACCCGTTCAGGGTTTCGCACAGAGGTGCCATTCTGCCGCAGTAAATATGCGTGAGCCAGTCGGGAATCGGTTAAACCACACAAGTGCTTTTTTGACCTATATTTTTCCTTTATATTGGCTCTTCAAATAAAGAATGCAGTAACAAAGAGGTTGGATAAAAAGTTTGGTGCAGCAAAACACGTGGTAGTAAAAATAATACATTTTGTACAGATATGTACATATCAGACCAAAAAGAGGGCCAACTAAGGCTGCATGAGGGACAGAGGGATGTAGACTCAAATGACAGTCTTCCCAAATGAGGCACAGTTTTGATCTATTTAACCACTTGAGGACAGCCTACCACAGATATACCGCGTGAGAGTAGCTCCACTGTGCTGGATGACCTACATGTGCTGTCTTTTACTTCCAGCAAAGCAGGAAGTAAAATCCGGAAGATTGCTTATTGGAAACAGTGCAAAAAATGCCCTTGTCCTGAAGGCGGTAAAACTTTCTGGAGCTTAAGTGGTTAAATAAAGAGAAAATCATCCTAGCAACACAGAAAAACTGGTAAAAATAAGTGTCCATCCCTTTATGACTATAGTGTGCCTATCTTTTTAGGGCTACTACCAGCAGGATAATGCACCATGTCACAAAGCTCAAATCATCTCAAACTGGTTTCTTGAACATAACAATGAGTTCATTGTACTCCAATGGCCTCCATAGTTACCAGATCTCAATCCAATAGAGCATCTTTAGGATGTGGTGGATATGGGAGATTCGTATCATGGATGTGAAGCCGACAAATCTGCAGCAACTGCATGTTTCTTCTTTTTCAAAATCTCTGAGGAATGTTTCCAACAATCAATGCCACAAAGAATACAGGCAGTATCAAAGGCAAAAGGGGGTCCAACCCGTACCAGCAAGGTGTATCTAATAAAGTGACTTTAGTGATGGCTCTGGATCTTTCTTAGCAGAATCTCAAGAGCTTTTCTGGTGTCCAAAGTCTTGTTTTCACCACATGGATTTTTAACAGTCTTCAGGTG
The DNA here is from genome assembly GCA_028564925.1 of Lithobates sylvaticus. NCBI lineage: Eukaryota > Metazoa > Chordata > Amphibia > Anura > Ranidae > Lithobates > Lithobates sylvaticus. Next base: position 319,196,328 of record CM053027.1, read on the forward strand.
GACTCTTTTTTATTGATATGGTGTGTGATATGGTGTGTGATATGGTGTGTGACTCAAATTGCTATATGTTCTGGTTCTGGTATACTGTAGTTAAGAACTATGAATTATGGGTGCTTACTGTGAAAATCATATTTGTTTTCAGCACAAACTATCTCATGCCCAAGTGTACTGTGTTGCATTTCAAGTTAGGACTAATGTACCATTGTTTGGGTGTTTCTGCAGCTTTATTAAATTAAATTCCTTAAACATTGCTGGGCTTCCAAACATAAAACTGCTTAGTGAGCTACTGAATAGGGATTAATTCTCCTTCTTATATCAAAGAAAGCTCCTTTCCAAAACAAACTGCATGCATACTTTGTAAGAAAGGAAAAAAAAATGTGACCGGGTCAGAAAACTGAAAGGTCGTGATTTAAATTGTGAGCACAGAAATACAGTCAGATGTAAGGAAACAAAAAACATGTTGTTATGACACTTTCTGTGCCTTGATCTTGACAAAAACAGCAGCTTATATTTCCCTTGGTAAAATTTTAAGTTGAAAACAAGTTCTTTAACAAAGTGCAGAAGAGGTCCTTGTAGGACTCCAAGGAAGCCCTTTTATCTTGAGACACAGTTTCACTTAAAGGGAAACTATATAGGATTTGGGTCACGTACATTTTATTCCTATTTTTATGGTTATACGCTTTTAAAAGTGTTATACCTTTTTTACTATATTTACAGTACATAATACAATAGTTTACAAACAAGGATTTAATACATGACAAATGACTTCCAAAGTTTTAGAGGTTAGCTAAACATATAGCCTATAAACTAAAGCTTGCTTTGCAACCCCCTTCCCATTTTTTAACCTAGTACCGCACATTTGTTAATGTTGCTATTGTGATGACATGTTTGGCTCTATACACCGCCACAATGGATTTGAAATGAAACAAACAAAATGTGCTTCAAGTGCAGACTTTCAGCTTTAATTTGAGGGTATTTACATCGAAATCAGGTGAACGGTGTAGGAATTACAACAGTTTGTATATGTGCCTCCCACTTTTTAAGGGACCAAAAGTAATGGGACAATTGGCTGCGCAGCTGTTCCATGGCCAGGTGTGTGTTATTCCCTTATTATCCCATTTACAAGGAGCAGATAAAAGGTCCAGAGTTCATTTCAAGTGTGCTATTTGCATTTGGAATCTGTTGCTGTCAACTCTCAATATGAGATTCAAAGAGCTGTCACTATCAGTGAAGCAAGCCATCATTAGGCTGAAAAAACAAAACAAACCCATCAGAGAGATAGCAAAAAACATTAGGTGTGGCCAAATCAACTGTTTGGAACATCCTTAAAAAGAAAGAACGCACCAGTGAGCTCAGCAACACCAAAAGACCCGGAAGACCACGGAAAACAACTGTGGTGGATGACTGAAGAATTCTTTCCCTGGTGAAGAAAACCAGGTGTCAAAGTCAACAATCAAGAGAAGACTTCACCAGTAAATACAGAGGGTTCACAACAAGATGTAAACCATTGGTGAGCCTCACAAAACAGGAAGGCCAGATTAGAGTTTGCCAAACAACATCTAAAAATGCCTTCACAGTTCTGGAACAACATCCTATGGACAGATGAGACCAAGATCAACTTGTACCAGAGTGATGGGAAGAGAAGAGTTTGGAGAAGGAAAGGAACTGCTCATGATTCAAAGCATGCCGCCTCATCAGTGAAGCATGGTGGTTGTAGTGTCATGCATGGGCATGTATGGCTGCTAATGGAACTAGTTCTCTTGTATTTATTGATGATGTGACTGCTGACAAAAGCAGCAGGATGAATTCTGAAGTGTTTCGGGCAATATTATCTGCTCATGTTCAGCAAAATGCTTCAGAACTCATTGGACTGTGCTTCACAGTGCAGAGGGACAATGACCTGAAGCAGTCACCTGACCTGAATCCAATTGAGCATGCATTTCACTTGCTGAAGACAAAACTGAAGGGAAAATGCCCCAAGAACAAGCAGGAACTGAAGACAGTTGCAGTAGAGGCCTGGCAGAGCATCACCAGGGATGAAACCCAGCATCTGGTGATGTCTATGCCTTCCAGACTTCAGGCTGTAATTGACTGCAAAGGATTTGCAACCAAGTATTAAAAAGTGAAAGTTTGATGGATGATTGTTAATCTGTCCCATTACTTTTGGTCCCTTAAAAAGTGGGAGGCACATATACAAACTGTTGTAATTCCTACATCGTTCACCTGATTTGGATGTAAATACCCTCAAATTAAAGCTGAAAGTCTGCAGTTAAAGCACATCTTGTTTGTTTCATTTCGGTGTATAGAGCCAAAAAGATTATAATTGTGTCGATGTCCCAATATTTAAGGACCTAACTGTACATTGGACACACTGGAGTCCTCACACGACACATTGAATTTCTGCATACACAGGATTTCTTTGATCACAGCTGAAAGCTGAAATAGCTTTAATATGAAATATTTTATATTAATCTGATTGATCAATGAAAATATTTTTAGAGGGTATTTCTTATGGTTAGGACTAAAAAAAAAAAAAAAAAACCTAAAGAATATATGATGATAAAAATGAAAGTTGCCATTGATGTTCTTCTTTTTAAAATACTTGTTGCATGGCAGTGTCTGATTAAATACTTTTAAGAAATGGACCTGGAATAAGCATGCTATAAATGGATGCCAGAATTCCTTATCTTTATACCCGTTCTCAGCAGCAAGGACAGCATTGAAGCCAAAGCATCAGCATGACAGCAAGGGAATTAACATGCTCAAAAAGCAAGTTCAGCAATGGCAGCCTCCATAACCTTTTATGACAGAGTCCCTTTAAGCATTCTTGCCAGCAATAAACTCATTGACAACAGTCCGCCATTATAAGGTGGTAGACTGCCACTTAAAAAAGTCAATGTAGTAGTTTATTAGATAGTAATATACGCTACTGAACATCCTTTAAGGCTATTATGTCACTAATCATTCAAATTAGTATGCAGTAATAGAGGTTAAACAATGTTCTCTGTAGTCAGAAATTTCATTAACAAGCCACTTTGTGTTCAGAAAATACTAATCCTGCTCGTTGGTATGTAGAAAGTCTGGATCTATGCTGATAAAGTATGTTTAAAGTGTAATTGTTGTGGAAAGCTGGAAGAATAATCAGTTTTAAACACTGGAAACAGAATGAAACACTTGTCTGGGTACTCTTAGAGAGAACAGACATGTACTATATGCATATGTATACAAGTCATTTTCTATTCATCTGCATAAAAACACAATAAAAATAGATGGAAATTACTTAAGGAATTACTTGTGAAGTGTGTACCAGTCATAGAATTATGGTTCTTTTTAAAGTAAAATGATTCCGTAAATAACAGGGACGTATACCTAAGCTGGCAATTTACAATTCTGGTGGATGAATGGATCTCTTCAGGTGAAAACTACTTAAGTGGTATGTTCTTCTATATCTGCAGAAAATCACTTCTATACATGGCTCTCACCCACCCACCCCGGACTCTGCTTTTATTTCAAAGCAACAGTTAAAGCTGGTAGAACACAAAAGCCTGTGTTTTGAGGATTAATTTAGAGACTACACCTGGCATCTCTAAAGAATAGGTACAAACCTTGTAAATAAGCTTGAGATGTTCTAAACTAGAATTACTCAGGATACTACACATTCAGACACTACATATGATAAAGGAAACCTGTGTTGAGAGAAATAATAAGCTTTCCACCTGCTGACCTATACTTCTAAAAATTATAGATTTCTTGCTGTCATGCTAATCCAAAAATTTCACTGTCTTAAAACAAGTATGCAGATCGGGAGTTTTGTCATTAGTTGCTCCTTGCTTCTCATTGGTCAGTGACTGAAATGACAATACATAGGAAAATGCCACCGTAAACAATTTGGCAATTTGGCCAGACACCGGCATTTTGTCAGGAATGGATGTAGTGCTTTATCTTTGGCACACCCATGGCTGGTGCAGCAACAAACATAACCTGGGAGTGCTACTAGTGATTTTGTTTGTTTGACCGTGACAGCAAGGTTACAGGTTACTAGCATTTTCAGAAGGAGGTTGGTCACTAGTAAAAGTAATATATGCAGTTGGGAATTATACAGAATTTTATTGTATGCTAAAAATGAAGAAATGGTTAAGAGACAATTAATTACTGTAAGGAAAATCTTAATGTTAAAGCCCATCTACTGAATAAAACATATAGGGGGTTATTTACTAAAGGAAAATCCACTTTGCACTGCAAGTGCACTTGAAAGTGCACTGAAAGTGCACTTGGAAGTAAAGTCGCTGTAGATCCGAGGGGGACATGCAAGGAAAATAAAAAACAGCATTTTAGCTTGCACATGATTGGATGGTAAAATCAGTAGAGCTTCCACTCATTTCAGATCTACCCCTTAGATTTAAAGCGACTGCACTTCTAAGTGCACTTTCAGTGCGATTTCAAGTGCACTTGCAGTCCAAAGTGGATTTGCCTTTCGTAAATAACCCCCATAGTCTCAATTACAAATGTCCTTCATAAAAGTTTGAAAAATCTGACACACAAGCACCTGTATCAAATGACATGGCATGACACTAAACAGTCGGGGAAATCAAGAGTATCAGTAATAGTCCTTTCTCTGAAATCCTTGTCGCCTGTAACAATGTTTTTTGCAGAAGACAAAATCTTCTGAATGTGTCATAGTTCTGACCCTACTTTACAGAGAACACAGAGTAAAGCCTAACGCACACCATTAGTTTTTTTTTGTTCAACTTAGCAGGTTTAATGAAACAAAACTGACAGCTTCGGTCAGAGCCGCTGTACTAACAATCCGAATACAGCGATCTCCCCCACTGAGCTATTGTGTTCTGACAGGGGGATAGCCCCCCGCCAGAATACTCCGGTCAGCACTCTCTGTCATTGGCTAAGAGCGCTGATCAGGAGCTGTTTATTACAAGTAATGCACTTGTATCATAAAAGATTCAAAATCGCCTTGTTAAAATTCCAAACATGCCAGGTGACTCAGTGTTGCGATCTTCTCATAGCTTCCTTCGTATACGTGGAGTCACCATCTCAACGTTGGCGTGTAGCCCCACCTGCGTTTTGTCAATTCTGACTTCGTCACAGGGAGTCGGAAGTGACGAAACACGTCAGGGAATGGCTACACGGCACCGCTGAGACGATGACTCCACATGTACAAAGGAACCTATGAAGAGATCGCAACACTGAGTCACCTGGCATGTTTGGAATTTTAACAAGGTGATTTTGAATCTTTTATGATGTAAGTGCATTACTTTTAATGAACCGTTTACCTTAAGGTGTTTTTACACTATTGGAGGCTCTGTCTCAATTTCTATCCCCAAATGTGGAGAGTGCCTTTATTGATCTGGATGGAGATTGGCATGTATAAGCGGCTCTTCATCAACATCTAATAAGGCGATATTTGCCAGACACAAGATCGAATGGCAACAGCACCTGTTAAGCTTTTTTTTCTTAAGGGAGTGGAACTGGCACACATCACTTTGGTGAAGGATTTTGGTGGATCAACAAGATTTTGTTTCACTATCTTTTCATCACTTTAAGTTGGACTGTATTACCATATTGATTTGTATTTGTTGGAGCATGTATATTTTTTGGATATGCCATATGAACACTTTTCATTATGTATGGGGTTTTTATGTTAATTTCACAATGCTAACATTTAGGAGATTTGTCGATTAATAGTGTGCTACAGTGGAATTATTTGTCTCTTTTTCACACTGACATTTGTTTCACCTCATTTGCATGTTTACTGAATATTAAGTGGCAGGACAAATAGTTTTTTTTCATTAGCGCAGTACGCACACATAAATAGTTGGACATTACTATGCATTTAGGACTAACACGAATCCCAACAAGTTTACAATAAAGTGTTTTTTTTTTTTCTACAGGAGATTCACAGTTGTCACCAAAAGAGGAAGTGAAGGGAAAATGTTTACTTTACAATTGTCATTACAATGAGAAGTGAGAGGAAATCTTAAGTTGAAGACACTTGTACCAGAGACAACTGTCAAGAGGGAAATTCCTCTCACTTTGGAGAGATGTTTCTCACTTCCTGTTGTGACTTTAGGACAGGAAGTGAAAGGAAATCTCTCCAACAGGACATGGGCCTGCCATCTAATAAACAACTTCTGTTAAACCACCCTGTTCTAATCTTCCTCTCAGATCAGCACTGCAGGCTATAGACTATAGCATTGATCTGTGTATTCTGACAGTGGGGAAGTATCTTTTCTGTTAGAATACAATGACTTAGGGCAGTGATGGTGAACCTTGGCACCCCAGATGTTTTGGAACTACATTTCCCATGATGCTCCACTACACTGCAGAATGCATGAACATCATAAGAAAAGTAGTTCCAAAACATCTGGGGTGCCAAGGTTCGCCATCGCTGACTTAGGGGGAAGGATTCCCATATTTCCATTGAGTGTGTGGATGGGGAAATCAGGTCAGATTTTTTTATTCAACCCACTGAACGAAAAAATATGAACCCATGTATGGCCAGTTTTATTGACTAAACATGTTGGTCTATTAATTGGGAAACAGTAGTTCTGTTTGGTAATAAAGGTTTAAATTGTATTTCATAATAAAAATTGATGTGTTATTGTGTTATGATCTGATTAGTGTTAATAGGATGTACAATCCCATGTTCCAAGGACAGAAATATCTTATGAGAACTAACAATATTTTAAAAACTACCTGATCAATAGACTCTCTGCCTCCTATACTACCCAGCTATCTTCCATCATGAGTCATTTGCATTTTCCACTTCATGCCAGACAAATTAAGGCAACTGCAGACCAACTAAAACAACTGAAGACTAGTACCACATTGACAAGACAATAGAAAAAGCACTGGACTCTTTGCTAAGTGGTCAATTTCTATTGTATTTACATCATCTGTAAGTTCAACATAAGGTACTTTAAATTCACTATTGGGAAATTCAATTAAAGCTCTGATAATAATTAGTACAAACAGAGCATCTAAGTAATGAATGTGATTATTTTTATATCAATTCCAGTTAAATAGAGCTTCATTAACAGAATCTAACACAAAAAGAAAAGTCTTTACTATTAATTAGGCACATTAGAGATAGAAGATATAAACTTTTGTTTAGCAATTGAGCTCATACAGTGATATTTTTTATGCACACCCACTGAACAGAAATCCGCAAAAAAGGAATTACAGCCAAAATCCATGCAGTTTGCAATCTATTTTCTAAAGATGCAAAAGGGTATTATCACAGAGGGGGGTGGGAGTATTTGCGACAGCTGTAAGCAATAGAGAGCTGCTTAAACTCTCTCAACCTTATTCTAAAAAATATATATAATAGGAAATTTGGTTAAGCCTGTCAACATTCCAGTTACCAATGAGTGTGGATGGGTCACCAGTGCATACGACATGATCCCTCAAAGTGTGGATTCTAAGCAGTCAGCTGACTTTCCAAACTTGGGCAACAGTCCAGGATCCACCACAGGCTATGACTTGACAAGACCCAAATGCACACCAATGAGATCCTTCTTCTGTAAGCAAATTTACAGTCAACACTGCACAAAGTAAAGCCTAGTACACATGATCAGAAAATAGTACAAAAAAATACTGCTCCGAAGGGACAAACATGACAATTCTCCTTGTGTGTTACCAGAACGTTCAATTTTTGTTTAATCAGTACAATTTTTGTCTGAAAATACAATTACAATATAATACATTACATCACTTCCACATTGTTATTCTGGCGTATGAGAATTTTTGTAACTTTAGTAACTTCTTCATTTTCGATATGAGACTAGTATGAAAAAAAAAACGGACGTACATTTGTCTGATAATCTCATTCTGTGTACCAGGCTTTATGGAGCCCTGGTTGGCTCAATTAATTTTTTTCCTGCCTGTGCCCCTTTTGGGTAATTTGGGTAACGACCCAACACAATTAGGTAATCTGTCCAAAGTGAGGAGAATGCCTCTCCCAGAAAGTTGTAACTTGAGTGTCTCCATTATAAGATTTACCATTGCCTCCAAAACTAGGGGGGGATTTTTTTTACTATGCATACTCTTTAGACTTTTAACTATCAAGAACTTCTATGCTTAAAATGAATTCCAGGCAAGCAGCTAAATGTACAGCTACCCCTGCAGACAGCACTACACAGTCCTTTACTCCAACTGCAAGAGAGTCAATGAAAGCGTATCAGAAAACTGATGAGTCATTAATCAGCTTAGTTTACTTCTGACAGCTGTTACTTGTCCCCATGTAAGCCTTAATTGGTTTCTAGTGCTCACTTGAGATGAGCTCAAGGTTTGGTTTGAACACAGGTTTGATTGAACTTAGCCTGTTTGGGCACTCTTCTGAATGTCTGACTTGTTAGTTACTCGGTGAGAAACAAAAGTCATGTACAGTAGTGATATTTTTACCACTACATATATGACAGCTTCCTGTCTATGGTTGCAGCAGGTGCTGTCCTTAGCAACTAGGGACATCACTCAGCCATATAAACAAAGAGGTAAGGTGACCCTGTCCCATTTTGAGGGCAGGAGGCCTGGAATAGTTTAGGGTGTGTGGGGGGTTTGCCAGGCAGTATGCATCATTTAGGGTGTGGATTACACTTGGGGGAGGGGGGCTTACTTTTATTTATTTTTTGTGTGGAGTTTGCCCTCAAAAGTCATACCAGACCAAAACCTTTTTTTTCTGTGGGTCCCCTTTGGCATCCATACTAGACCCTGATTAAGGGTAAAGGTCTAGTACTGTATGTATTTTTTAGAGGGAACCTCACACTTTGTGTGTTGTTCCCGATTAACATCTATATCAGAGAAAAAAGTATGGTATTGATGAAGGGAACCCCTAGATGCTTTATTTACAGACCGAAGTTGTCCTTTGCTGGCAACTTAAATTTAAATTTATTCTTTGTAAATGTCATTTTTGCTGCAGTAGATTGTATACATCGTACAGATGTGCCACTTCATAAGCAGGTTAAGGTAAGGTTGCCGCCACATCCCTGTAAACCCAAACACATATGAATTACACAGGTTCTGATGCTAATTTAATGCAGATAAGGCACCAAGTGAGTTTAATTACCACCTTAATCAGCCGCAGAACCTGTGTAATTAATATGTGTTTGGGTTTAAAGGGATGAAGTGGCAACCCTAGGTTAAGGGCACATTATATGCATTTCTAATATTTCACTTAAAGCATTCTTGTAATTGCTCATCACTACCAAATGCAATTTTTTTTAAAAATGTGGTCCTTTTGTACATATTTCCCAAGGCAGTGACCAGCACCCATCCCCCCATAACCCTCCCCCTGTGCATATGCCATTTGTGTTATAGTCCTTTGCCTATTGGTCCAGAAAATGGCCACTACAAAGTTTGGTTCCTATTGACTTCAATGCAGTACAGATGCGACACCCAAACATCAGTAAAGTTCACTGAACCAACCTCAAACCAGACACCGGTATGTTCTGCCCATTTCTAGTGCTCATTCTCCAAATCTGAATGCTACTGTGCCAAAGATTACAGGAAGCTCATATTAATACAGATTCCTGACTTTTCACTAATTGCATTTAAAAATACATTCAAAGTGTTTTTTTGGAAACATAAATGCAAGATTTGGTGTTTTTATACCTGCTGGAGTTTGGATTTGTGTGCAATCAGCCTATACAATCCCATCTAGCATTGCAAACCAGAAAAAAAAAGTGTAACACTGGTTTCAGGAACTGAAAAGACCAGGTTTAGCTGCTCAGACACAGCAGGAGATTCATACACTTCAGTGATTCCTAAAAGTGTATTTTATATTTCACTTTGAAGACAGCAATTTAATACTGGGAAGTAGGCTCATAAAATCAGAAGGAAATCATTGTTTATATGATGCAGTTTCAAGGAAAATCTTTTAGACCTAGAAAAGTGTTGAGGCTATGTCAGACAGGCTATCCTGTAGCAACGGTAAATCGCTGCTACAAATCGCTAATGGCAACGATTAACAGGGATTTGTAGCGATTTAATTGCTAAAGTCCCTGGCAATTTGTCACTAGGAAGCAATTTGTAACTGCTAAAAGCTTAGGTGTTTTGCTACAGATTTGTGCTAGTGTGCTCTGCTACAAATCGCTCTCCTTCAGTGATTTGTAGCTAAGCCATTGAGGTGAATGCAGAGTGATTGTCGCTGGTGTGCTGTTCGCTGACATGAAACGCTGCCCAAACTCAATAGCTAAGCCACTAAGCTACAAACCACTGTACAATTAGTGAGCTAACAATTCCACAGAAAATGACCATGATTTTCATAGCAATAAATTGCTTTAAGAAAAAAAAAACAGGATGAGTTTGAATAAATCGCCCATCTGACAATGCTCTTATTTTACAGCACAGACTCACAGATCAAGAGAATTATTTTTTAAAAGTGCTAGGGGAGTGATAAAATATAAAAGAGACATACATGAAAAAAGAACACACCCAGAATTTTTTTTTGCTCAGTTCAGATAGAAAGGGAAACTTTTGCCGCGGATACATGAGCGGACTTTTCTACGGACTAGGTCCGACGGTCTTTCCGACGAACTTTCTGAATGAACGGACTTGGCCACACACAATCACACTAAATTCCAATGGATTCGAACGTGATGACGTACGACTGGACTAGAATAAGGAAGTTCGTAGCCAGTAGCCAATAGCTGCCCTAGCGTCGTTGTTTGTCCTTCGGACTAGCACACAGACGAGCAGATTTTTTGTTTGGAACTGGGTCCAGCGGAGTTCCGGCGGGAAAATTTGAAACATGTTCTATTTCTAAAGTCTTTCAGATTTTTTGACAGCAAAAGTCTGATGGAGCCCACACACGATCGAATTGTCCGACGGATTCGTTCCGTCGGACCTTTGCTGTTGAAAAGTCCGGTCGTGTGTACGCGGCACTAGGGGTGCCAAACACAGTACTTTAGGGCTAGAAACCCAGCATAGGTTATTAAGGCGCAAACAGGAATTTAAAGTAGAACCAAAAGACAAAATATGTATTTCATTTTGGAAAGAGTAAGGGAGGGATATAACCCCTGTCAGCCTTATTTTTGCCATCTGTGTCCCATTACATTTTTTTGACACATTGAAATATTTTTGACATCCTGTCCCATAGAATTGAGAGGAAAACCCTCCAAACTGAGGGAATACCTGGTTTAAACCAGGGTCACCATAACTATGGTTCCCATTGGAAGATTACCCCATTATTATATTCTGGGAACTACCCTAAATTCATTTTTTTCTTTTACTTTCACTGATAATGGTAAATATGACAAATAGAGAGAGTGAATGAATCTCCTTAATGGGGGCACAACCACAATTAAAAACCTGGCAGGTGTTAAAACCCCTCTCCCTTATGTCCAAAAGTGAAAAAATACGTTTTTCCTTTACTTATAATTCAGCAATGAACTTATGTCCTAACACTCAGAGCTTATTCACACCAGTGCATTATGGTACCATGCACATTACGTGCATTGATGCACTCAGGTGCAACTCACTGTGAATGGAACACCAGCCCACCTTCCCAATGCACTTGAATTAAACCCATTCCAGAAGACTTCCCTGAGGTGAATAGGCTTTTTATCTCTCCTTTTCTTAACATTAATTAAATATGGGGAGTGCTGTAGACATAAAAGGAGGAGGTCTAGTCATCAGTATGACTTTTCTGTTGCATGGCTGCATAGTCACACACATGTTTGGCGATTATTTAAGGTTACTGGAATAAGTAAGGGCAGTTTGTTATGATCCCTGTTGATTTTTTTCTCTTATTCCTAAATAGCTCCCATATATTTTGTCAAATTCATTGCCTGACTAAGGGCAATATTTAATGTACATCTCTCTAGTGGATTCTGAACATTTGGGAGCTTCCTTTCTATTTGGATACATCCCTGCAGTTTATCCATTTAGTTCCTTATATCTCTCCCTGGGGGCTCAACCTATATCTTCTTCTGGGACTTTTGTTTTCAAGTAAGTCTTTATATGGGTTTTTTTGAATTTGGTCTAAACCTTGTGAGAGAGATGGGGTATTTATACAGGTATGTCCCTAAGTATGTCCCTCTTCATATTTACTCAGATTAGGTCCATCACCATTCTTTGGTTCCCTGTGCTCTCCCACAGCCCACAGCCTGGGGGAGGGTGTGGCCAGCCATAAGACCAACCAGTGAATGCGTGGTTGTTTGCAGTTGTGTTTTGTTTTGGTAAGAGTTTGGCTGTCTTGTAAAATGTGTGGCAGGTTTATAAAAAAATATATATATATTTTGCCTCTCCTGCTTCTCTTATCCCTCCCTCCTATTATGTGGTGGTGAACAGTTGATTTTTGATTTTGCTTTATGGTTAGTTATGTACATTTTGTAGATGAATATTAACTGATTAGAAGTTGCATGAAGCACGCGTTCAGTCCTGAAAAGCAGGTCCACTGCAAAGTGCATAGACTTAGATATAGCATATCAAGCTATCTTTGGCTTTCAAACACATATTTATTATAACAAATAAGGAGATCCTTTTTCAAACAATAGTTGTATACAATCAATGAATAATTCCTGGAGTGCATATATAAAGTCCTTGACATACTATGTTTCTCCACAACGGCTTTGACCTGGATGATGCCTCTATGAAACTATTTTGCTGAAATATTTGAACTGACTCAACATATGCTTGATTGTTTAAAAAGTTACAATACTCTCCCTCCTTGCCACCACACTGCTACTGGGAGCCAAGTGTCTCTCAAGAATCTAGCAGTCCATCTCCTCAGTGCACCCCCTAGTGGATGGAGGGTGGCTTAACACTGGCTGCTCCATGTTCTGCAATATGGCTCTCTCCTGTGGCAGTGAATGTGTAATGCCCCGTACACACAAGCAGAAATTCTGCCAGCAAAAGTCCGATGAGAGCTTTTGGTCCGAAAATGCAACCGTGTGTATGCTTCATCGGACTTTTGCTGGCGGAATTCCAGCCAGCAAAAGATTGAAAGCATGTTTTCAATTTTTCAGTCGGAAAAAGTTCAGATCGGAAATTCCAATCGTTTGTACCAATTCCGACGCGCAAAATTCCTACGCATGTTTGTAAACAATTCAACGCATGCTCGGAAGTATTCAAAACATAATTTTTTTGGCTCCTCGTAGTGTTGTACGTCACAACATTCTTGAAGTTCAGCAAACTTTTGTGTCACCGTGTGTATGCAAGCCAAGCTTGAGTGGAATTCCGTCAGAAAAACAATCGAAGATTTTTCCAACAGAAATTCCGCTCATGTGTACGCCGCATAAAAGTCTCTTCTGCAGAACAAATACAGAGACACAGACTGTCAGAGCTACAGACTAGGCCACACACACACTTTTTGTGCAGGGGATCTCCAATTTAGCCCTCGCTCATGTGTAAGGTATGGATACCCAGCAACCACAAAGCTGTACCTACTTCTTTTATTGCCAGTATCTTTTAGAAGCTGTTAGTTCCTTGGCTGCATTGCTTATTTTTTGACATTGCTAATCAAAGAAGCACTGACCGGGTACAAGTATCAGAAATTCTAAAAATCACTTGCTAAATAGTTTTTATGCCTCGGCGGCTCACTTAGTAGTAAAACTGGAGGGTGGAGGAAATTTGCAGCTTGTATGGCCAGCAAAACTCTCAGTAGAGATATTCCCTATTTACGGCCATTCACTGTTCTTTTTTGTAAGATACCACAGCAATTTCAGTGTGTTTCCAGACTCTATGTTCATACATCGGTGTTTACAAGCAAAACACACATAAGTCTTTATTTGACAAGGAAAAGTGCAGTGGCGCATAGCAAGTAATGTGAAGGCATTTTGTACTTAACTACACCAAGCAGCAAACAAAATTGCTTGGTATGAGTAACATTATATACTGTCAGTACTATGTTATTATTATAACGTTGCTAATTACTACCTTTTCTAATGACCTTATTTTTCTGTATTAACTTTATAGGTTCCTTAAAACATATCACAGAAATAAAGTATAGTCTTGATTATGATACATATTTTACAGTGTAACACATTTATAGTGTGGAATTATCCTCTAAAAATAACATTTAATTTTCTGGAAAACGTGAACACTAAGGCATTAAATGATTCTAATCTAAGATGTATTCAGTTGCTGGTTTTAACTAGTAAAGCCTTGGCTGGAAATTGAATTATCAGCAAAGCTGCCTACATTTAAACTATACCTGCCCTAAAGTGTTACTGAACCCAGGAGCCTGCATTCATTATATCTGGTCTTCCACAGTACACACAACATGGAAATGCAATTCATTTAGTAAATATAAACTTGTGACCTTGTTAAAGCTTGTATGAGTCATTTTCATTCTTTACTGACTCTCCTATGAGGCTACAGGACCCCTGACCCTCTGTCTGGACAGTGCTGATTGGCCCTGTGCTGATCACATGCACCCTTTCAAGAAAATAAATTCTCCAGCAATACACACCAAACTGAGCATTTGTAGAGTGACTCCAAAGGCTATGTCTTATCAGGACATGGATTGGGGACAGTGGAAGAAGGGAAGGATCAAAGAAGATGGGGTTAAACAGCCCTTTTACATACTGTGGAGGATTAGCCCCTTAGGTTCCACAGTGGGTATAACAAGAATGCTTTACTTCATATACAGACTGATTTTACTGTTTTGAATTTAGTAACACTTTAAAAACAAGTAAAGGGGCTGCCATTACTCACCTCTTGCTGAAAATGCTAGTTGCCTGGATCTGTCTGGCTTCAGCATTTTTGAGTCACTGATTTGCAACATGCATGTTGTAAATGTATATCAGACACGTGTCAATATTCCTTATCGCCATACTTGTTCCAGGTCAGTGAGTGAGACAAAGCATTGAAGCAGATGCATCAGAATGACAGTCACACATTCTCAAAGGTCAGCAGTCTCAGCCTCCTTAGTCCTCTTATGACAAGTGTACTTTAGGATAAAGAATTACTTTGCAAATAGCTTCTCTTTATTAGTCGTACTGAACTGGGACAGTAAAGCCACTTGGATGTTGTTAGCTGAGTGGTCTACCACACATGTGTAAGGAAACTCCCACCACCACTAATGAGAAGAACATGAACACTAAGGGGCAATCAAATGTTATGATGGTTGTTACCAGCTTGTGATTGCTGCTTACTATACTATCCCATAGAAATCACTTATATTTCAGCACCATTTCTATTTTATAATTCCAGAGTGAGACAATATAGAATAACACATCCCTTTATTTTTAATAGGCTAGTGTTACAAGAATTAATGTGGTAATTCATAGCAACATATAGAATTTCAGCAAATCAGGGTTGTCAAAAATACGATTTCTTTACTGTGAGTTACTGGAGTTTGTACTACAAATAATTTAAAGCACATCTAAAACCAAAACATTTAGATACAGTAGTGAGAGGTTAGCCCTAGTCAGGTTTGTATTGCTGTCCATGTTACTATTATGCCTCGTACACACGTACGGACTTTTGCCGGCGGACCTAAGTCCAGCGGACAATCCGCTGGACTTTCCGGCTAGGTCCGCTGGACTTTCCGAGGGTGTGGACTTGCCCACACACGCACGGACTTGTCCAGCGGATAATCCGCCGGCCAAAAGTCCGCGGGACTTTTGAAAATGAACGGACTTGCCCACACACGGAGCAGTCCGTTCATTTCGAACGTAACTTCAGGTTACGTAGCTAGCGTAGGCAGTAAATGCCGCCGCGCTAGCTCCGCAAGCTGGCATGGATTTAAAGGGAATCCCCACGCCGAAAAAACGGCGTGGGGGTTCCCCCCAAATCCATGTCAGACCCTCATCCGAGCACGCAGCCTGGCAGGCCAGGAAAGGGGTGGGGACGAACGAGCGCCCCCCCCCCTCCTGAGCCGTACCAGGCCGCGTGCCCTCAACATGGGGGGTGCCCTGGGGAAAGGGGGGGCCGTGCGGCCCCCCCCACCCCAAAGCACCTTGTCCCCATGTTGATGAGGACAAGGGCCTCTTCCCGACAACCCTGGCCGTTGGTTGTCGGGGTCTGCGGGCGGGGGCTTATCGGAATCTGGGAACCCCCTTTAATAAGGGGGCCCCCAGATCCCGGCCCCCCACCCTATGTGAATGAGTATGGGGTACGATGTACCCCTACCCATTCACCTAAGGTGTAAAATGTAAAGTAAAAAAAAAACACCCACACTTTTGAAAAAATAGTTTATTGCACTGCTCCGGGGGTCTTCTTCCGTCTTGGGGGTCTTCTCGCCGGACTCCCCCGCCATTTACCAAGCTCTTTTACCGAGCGAGGGGAGTCCGGCTACCTTCTTCGTCGTCGCCGCCGTCTGGGGGTCTCGATCCGCCTTCGGGGGTCTTCTTCCGTCTTGGGGGTCTTCTCGCCGGACTCCTCCCCTCTCTTCTGCTCTTTTACCTAGCTCTTTCACGAGGGGAGGTGTCCGGCTACCTTCTTCGTCGTCGCCGCCGTCGTCTGGGGGTCTCGATCCGCCTTCGGGGGTCTTCCGGGGGTCTCTTCTGTTCTTGCGGCGGTCGTCGTCTTCCGCGCCGCCGGCGCCTTGTCCTTCTTCTTGTCCTTCTTGTTCTTCTTGTTCTTCTTCTTCTTCCGATGTTGACCCGACGCTCTCTCTGCCCGGAATGCCTGTGCCGCTCTGAGCTCGGACTTATATAGGGACAAGGGGACAGGGTCACATGCACATGTCACATGGTGACCCCGCCCCCTTGTGTTGTCACAGTCCCGGAGGATGCTGGGACTGTGACATCGCAAGGGGGCGGGGTCACCATGTGACATGAACATGTGACCCTGTCCCCTTGTCCCTATATAAGTCCGAGCTCAGAGCGGCACAGGCATTCCGGGCAGAGAGAGCGTCGGGTCAACATCGGAAGAAGAAGAAGAACAAGAAGAACAAGAAGGACAAGAAGAAGGACAAGGCGCCGGCGGCGCGGAAGACGACGACCGCCGCAAGAACAGAAGAGACCCCCGGAAGACCCCCGAAGGCGGATCGAGACCCCCAGACGACGGCGGCGACGACGAAGAAGGTAGCCGGACACCTCCCCTCGTGAAAGAGCTAGGTAAAAGAGCAGAAGAGAGGGGAGGAGTCCGGCGAGAAGACCCCCAAGACGGAAGAAGACCCCCGAAGGCGGATCGAGACCCCCAGACGGCGGCGACGACGAAGAAGGTAGCCGGACTCCCCTCGCTCGGTAAAAGAGCTTGGTAAATGGCGGGGGAGTCCGGCGAGAAGACCCCAAGACGGAAGAAGACCCCCGGAGCAGTGCAATAAACTATTTTTTCAAAAGTGTGGGTGTTTTTTTTTACTTTACATTTTACACCTTAGGTGAATGGGTAGGGGTACATCGTACCCCATACTCATTCACATAGGGTGGGGGGCCGGGATCTGGGGGCCCCCTTATTAAAGGGGGTTCCCAGATTCCGATAAGCCCCCGCCCGCAGACCCCGACAACCAACGGCCAGGGTTGTCGGGAAGAGGCCCTTGTCCTCATCAACATGGGGACAAGGTGCTTTGGGGTGGGGGGGCCGCACGGCCCCCCTTTCCCCAGGCACCCCCCATGTTGAGGGCACGCGGCCTGGTACGGCTCAGGAGGGGGGGGGGGCGCTCGTTCGTCCCCACCCCTTTCCTGGCCTGCCAGGCTGCGTGCTCGGATGAGGGTCTGACATGGATTTGGGGGGAACCCCCACGCCGTTTTTTCGGCGTGGGGATTACCTTTAAATCCATGCCAGGTCACGGAGCTAGCGCGGCGGCAGTAACTGCCTACGCTAGCTACGTAACCTGAAGTCACGTGCTAAATGAACGGACTTGCCGATGAGCGGCAAGTCCGTTCATTTCAAAAGATTAGAGATATAAATTTTGTCTATTTGTCCTGGTGTTCTGTTCACCACCATCACTCACCAGGAATGAAAGTGAGGGATAAACCAAAAGTTTTATTTGGCATCAAAATAGGGTAAGAAGGGAAATAGAAGGGGGATATTTGTTTCAACTGTCTATAGGCAGCTTTTGCTCACATTGGAGAGTTTTCTTCTTACTTTACATTGTCTACAGCAGTGGTTCTCAACCTCAGTCCTCAAATACCCCCAACAGGCCATGTTTTGGGAACTTCCCTTAGATAAAATAGCTCTTATCAATACCTGTTTAAAGTAAAGTAAAATGTGAAAACATGGCCTGTTGGGCGTACTTGAGGACTGAGGTTGAGAACCACTGGTCGCCACTAAAACCCTGATTAGGAAAAGAAATGGGTCTCACATTGAGATAAAAATATATAAAATATATAAAAACATGAAATGAAATGTCTGTATGATATATTGTGATTCCAATATATCATACAGACATGTTCATGTATTTCTTTAGTCAAGTGTTTTATATGTGATTCCAATAAATCTAATATTTTTATCTCAATGTGAGACCCATTTCTTTTTCTAATCAGGGTTTTAGTGGCAACTTTTAAAGTACATTCTTTTTTCAGTTTTCAGTTTTTTGCTCCTACATTTCTGGATGCGGTGCCACGCTCTGCAGTATACATCTCTAACTTCTCTGTTACAATCTTCCCAACTGGACACAAATGAAGAAAAAACCTGACAGGGGTTTTCACCTTTCTTTACTTTTTCTAAAATGAAAAAAAAAGTTTGGGATTTAGTCATACTTTAAACCCAAAGTATATGCACAACTCTCTTAAAGGGGAATCTGGAGCATCAGAATAAAGAAATAGTTTAATAGAGACATCTCCAGTAAGTGCATTAAAACAGTTTTCTTTAAAAACAGGTAATAGGGAGAAACAGGTGGCTGAACCAGATGGGCAACCGTGAAGCACGGAAAGGCGTTGATTTCCTTTATATGACTAGATGATATGTGGTTGTAGAATTGGTGGGTAGTAGTCCGTGGGGCATAGGGTAGGCAGTTTGTGTGGCCTGTAGAAGTTGCAGATGGTTAGAGGCAGTATGTTGGTCGGGTGAACACCTGTCTGGGCCAAAGCAAGGTCCCTGTTTAGGTTGGAATGGATTCTGGACCTGAGTTCATAGAGCCGCGGTTGGGGCCGGGTTGGTGCCATGATATTTTTAGGGTATCTACCATGAGGGGAGAAAAGGTATCCATGTAGCATCCTTGCCAGATGGTTGGTGGTATGGGTGTGGATGAGGATAATGTCTGTCAAAATGGTATTCTTGTAGACTGGTGGTAGGGCTACTTTTGCCTTGACAAGGCCATTACTGCATTTGAGTAGCTTCCCATGCTCTTTGGGTACACCACATTTGTAAGCTGGAAACTGTGAGGTAATTGTGACAAGGCTGGAGGACATGAGGTAAAGGTCGTACCTGGCAAATGCCTTTCAGATAACCAGTCAGAGGTGGTAGGTTTTCAAATAAGATGGTGAGGAGGTGATATGTTGTCAGAGGGGTCACTGTAAGTAATGCTAAGATATAATATGGGGGGGGGGGGGTTCAGGGCTTCAATTGAAATCTCTTCAAGAGATTGGTAGAGGTGTGCATCCTCTTGGCAGAACAGATTAGTCAGACAGGGTTTGGTAACCATATTAAAAAGAATAGAGAACGATAAAATTGTGTATAACGTGCAATGAACTCACGGAATCTTAGTATGAACAGGAGGAGGAGACCTCTGTGGGGTGCAGGTCTGGAGTGTAGAGAGCAGCTTAAGCATCCTGACGAGATCCTGACAAGGCGAGCTGGGGAGATCAAGGGGCTCCCTCCTGATGGTTGGCGGCGAGCTTTGAGCGGAGGGGGTGCTGGAGGAGATCTTTGTCGTCTGGGCCTCTGTACATTCCATTCCATGGGGTCTTCTCGTGGTCTGGGTTCCGTGGTGCCAAGATGTGTTGGTCACTGTATCAATCAGGCAAGGGTGGTAGTGGGATACCCATGGTAGCACAGAACTGTGGCAGGTCTTCCGGGAACACGGAGCATAGCAGAGTGCCCCATTGCTGAGGCTGAGAGACAGAAGAGATATTTCCACCTGTAGGAGATGTTGCATGAGTGGAGAAGATACAGGAGGGGGCAAAGATCCCTCCTTTGTTGTAGTGTGATGGGAGATAAATCTTGAAAGAGCTTGATTTCAGATTCCTTGTGGAGAACCTGACATCTCTCTCTGGCAGGCTTGAGAATATCTTCCTTCAGGGGGAAGCTCACTAGGCAGCAGTTGACAATACGTGGAGGGTCAAAGTCTCTTCCCCTGGGGCGTAAGGCCCTGTGTATACATTCCATGTCTATAGGGGAGTCATGGGGTCTATCGAGCAGGTTATTGAATATAGACTGAACACATTGGTGAGGGTTACCGGGTTCCACAGTCTCAGTGAGCCCTCTCACTCTTATGTTATGCCTGCTCCCCCTATTGTTTAGGTCTTCCAGGTTCCTGTTCATTTCTCTCAGTTGGAGAGAGTGTGTGTCAGTGACCTGCTTGATTTGTGTAATGGCACTCTCTTGCCTGCTTGTAGCAGCTTCCACGCCCTCTAGCCAGGTAGCCACAGACTGTATGTCAAAGCAGAAGTCAGCTATGACAGCTGATAACCTTTTTTTAATGTCCAGTGCTATGGTTTGCATATCCCCTAAGCAAAGAGGTTGTGCCTGGATGGTTGCTGGTGCGTGTGCAGGAAGGTTGTACTTGTCGATCGGGGCTGTAGCTGGCAGAGCACGTGGTGCGGGCAGAGGCCTGTGAGGAGAGCTTTGTGTCCCGTTGCTGGGATCTAAAGACCGTAGGGGTGTTGCGGCTCAGCTGGGTCTCGTTATCCCAGGGTGAGCGGGACCTGCTTGCGGAGTTGTTCCTGTCTCCTTTGCCCACCGTGACTGGCTTTATCTCTGCTTATTATTAGCGCTGGGTTCTCGGTTAGCGGGAGCTAAGGGGTGAGGCAGCCATTCTCTTCAAGCGCCAAGCCACGCCCCCTTCCTTTTACAATGGACGATGGAGCATTGGTGCAGGATCAATGGAGAAGAAAGAGACATTATAGCAGAGGGATGCTCCATTCAAGGTGGTTGTGGTGGCTGTAGTAAGGGGAGGGGGTTACATATCATGGACCATAAATGATTGTGGGATTGTTTGGGGAAAAAGGGGTTAAAGTGCAACTGATGGGGGGATGGGGGATTTTAACCACTTCCCGACCACTTCACGCATATATACTGCGGCAGAAGGGCACATAGATAAGCGATGCGTAAACTGTTGGCATTATATAAATCCAGTAATAATAATAATAATAATAATAATAGAGGCAGAATCACGTACCTGTACGTTACCCTTTAAGAAGCAGCTTGCGGGCGTGCGCGTGTGCCCGCCGAGAGCTCCGTGAGTGTGATCGCGGCTCCCACAGACTCAATGTCCGCGGGTATACCCGCGATCATCTCACGGAGAGGAAGAACGGGGCAATGCTAATGTAAACAAGCATTTCCCCCTTCTGCCTAATGACACTGACACTGATCACAGCTCCCTGTAATTGGGAGCGGTGATCAGTGTCGTGTCACATACAGCCTATCCCCCCCAGTTAGAATCACTCCCTAGGACACACTTAACCTCTACAGCGCCACCTAGTGGTTAACCCCTTCACTGCCAGTCACATTTACACAGTAATCAATGCATTTTAATTGCACCGATCGCCGTATAAATGTGAATGGTCCCAAAATCACGCCAAAAGTGTCCGATGTGTCCGCCATAATGTCACAGTCATGATAAAAATCGCTGATCGCCGCCATTACTAGTAAAAAAAAAATATTAATAAAAATGCCATAACACTATCCCCTATTTTGTAGACGCTATAACCTTGCGCAAACCAATCAATAAACGCTTATTGCGATTTTTTTTTTTACAAAAATATATAGAAGAATACGTATCAGCCTAAACTGAGGGGAAAAAATGTTTTTTAATATATTTTTTGGGGATATTTATTATAGCAAACTGTAAAACATAATGGGGGTTATTTACTAAAGGAAAATTCACTTTGCACTGCAATTGCACTTGAAAGTGCACTGGAAGTGCATTCACTGTAGATCCAAGGGGGACATAGAAGGAAAAAAAACAGCATTTTAGCTTGCACATGATTGGATGATAAAATCAGCAGAGCTTCCACTCATTTCAGATCTACCCCTTAAATTTAGAACGATTGCACTTCCAAGTGCACTTTCAGTGCAATTGCAAGTGCACTTGCAGTGCAAAGTGGATTTGCCTTTTGTAAATAACCCCCAATGTGTTTTTTTCCAAATTGTCGCTATTTTTTTGTTTATAGCGCAAAAAATAAAAACCGCAGAGGTGATCAAATACCACCAAAAGAAAGCTCTATTTGTGGGGGAAAAAAGGACATCAATTTTGTTTGGGAGCCACGTCGCACGACCACGCAATTGTCAGTTAAAGTGACGCAGTGCCGAATCGCAAAAAGTGCTCTGGTCTTTGGCCAGCCAAATGGTCCGGGGCTAAAGTGGTTAAAATGGCACTGACTACCACTGATGTGTAGGATTGTTTTGGAAAGCTCTAAAGTGCTATTTACCATCCTTTAATGTGGCATTGTTTTAGAGGGTTTAAGTGTTTTCTGTTTATCCATGGCATTTGGCCATTGCACACAATGCCATTTCAGTGCAATGCAATTTCATAATCCAGGGAACTGTTTTCCACTAATAACAGAAGACTTGCACTTAGCTTCAGTGGGTAGATTTTAAAGTCTAAATTTACCTTAACCACCTCCATATCACCATGTTTCTTCATTTCCAAAGAATTGTGGCAAAAAATAAGATCACCTTGGAGTGTCCACTTAAAAAAAAAGTAATTTTGGGGGTGATTGTACTGTCCTGACATTATTATTTAATATGTTTTCTATTAGAAGGTAAGGGAAAAGGGAAAGAATTATTTTTTTCAAAATGTGTGGTCTTTTTTCTTTTTTTAAAATAAAAACCCAGTGCTTATTAAATATAAAAAAGCTCTATATGGCTAAAAAAAAAAATTATATAAAATGCATTTGGGTACAGTGTTGCATGACTGTGTAACTTTCAAACTATCACTCCACTGAATACTGAAAATTGGCCTGGAAATGAAGAGGGCTGTTAAAAAAAAAAAAATATATATATATATATATATATATATAAATAAACCTAAACGTTATTAACCAACAGGTTTTATGTAAAAAATAATTAAATAATGTTATGATAAACCTTCAGTTATCTTCTATAAAATAGAAAAGCTAGCAATCTGCATTAATTAGGGGACAAAACAACATGTCGTGCAGCCAACTTCACAGGCATGTTCTACACTAAACTGTGGACATTGTCTAAATTGTGGTCTTCAAAGCTTATGTTCAACTTGATTAACCTTTTACTGCTGTTCTGTGATGTTATGCATTAGTATATTTCACAGCACATCAATGTGAGGAAACTATGTAAAAAAGACAACTGACAGCTTTGCCAAGTGCACAGTATTACATGGCTGACACTGAGTGTCGATACTACTTTATATACTAGACTGTGGGCTAGAAGGAAAAGCTGCTGGTGAATAAGAGGTAGTAGGTGGAGAGCTTCTCACTCAATTACAGAAAATACCCTTATCCTGAGCGTCTCTTAAATATCATTAGTGGTGTAGACCTGTAATTACACGTACATACAATGAGCTGCTCTTATCAGTACTCTCAGGGGAACACACTTAAACGACCTCCATTCGGGAGAATTTATGACAGGAGCCCATACATATCCAAGAAAGACTGCAACTAATTTAACTTTAGAATGAAAGCACAGGAGATTAGAGAAGTTTAATGCATTGGTGCCAAGAACAAAGGATTTGACAAAGAAGAAAAGCTGAAGCAGATATTGGCTGCAATACAAATGTGTTATAAAGTATATGGAAGTTACAGGATTATTTTGAGTATGTAGTCTATTAAAGCATGTCTGATTGGTGTTTTATGGGTCACACTCTTACTCCTTCTTTGCTACCCTCATTGGTTTGGGGATAAAAAAAGTTTGACATGCCTGAGTACTGTATATGTAAAGTCAAAACGTTATTCTTAGTCGGGATAAAGTCAGAATGACTTAAAAACCCTGTAATGTTCTTGCTTGCCATATGTGCTTGGAAAGATTCCTCTTCACTTCCTGACCAAAAGGCACAACAAAAAGAGAACATATCTTCAAAGTGAGGGGAAATTGTCCACCAGGGCAATCAGAGAATTTAAATCTCCTCAGACAGAATAGGAAGCTGAAATGGGTTTTATTACTTTTACACCCACCTATGTGAATAAAATGTCCTTGCTGGATGCCACTTTGTTGAACATCTGCTGCTTACTGTTCCCTACCCACTGCATATGAGTATTTCACACTTACAGTTGTATGAAATACAAATTCCCCTGCAACATTCTGTGGTTCCTACTGCCAGCTCATATGTCACTTAAGGATGTATACTGTAAACTGTCAGGAAGTACCCTTTTTTGTGGGGGGGGGGGGGGGGGTATTTGACCACCAGAAAAGTCAAACACTTACAGCAGCTGGGCAGCAGTGAAGTAAGTTTTTTAACTCAAGGGTTGCCAGAAAGATAAATATATTCACGTTTTTACAGGCTGCTTTTAAAGGGTTAATTAAAGAATTAAAGTATAGTGATTCTCCCATTCAGGGCAAGGTTAGCATTCTGTTAAAGCCCACTTACTCTACTACTGAGGATTACCATCACCATGCTACCCCACCAGCCACTTTACCCATAGAAAAATCTTGTGTAGGCTTTCTCTTGGTCTAGTCTGGACGCCATACAGAACACATCCTCTGCTACTGAGACTTACTATCACCATGCTCCTCTGCCAACTACTTTGCCATTAACAAAATACAGTGTAGGCTTCCTCTTGGTCTAGGCTGAAGGCCTACAGAACTAAAGATACTTCCCATACCCTTGAATGTTTTGCATAGTGAGATAATAGGGGGGTGTCACATACACCGAGCACTTCATATATAACTTGGTTACGTTGCGTGGTAGGGACACGAAAGGAAGGTCAGCATCTGTGGAAAACAGAAGGGCTTTAAAGCCAACCTACTGTTTTGTCCTAAATAAATAAAGTGCAGGCTCTCTTTAGGGCTCCTTCCTCACCCTAAGCATTAGGTAAACTGGTCAAACACCCAGGCAACCCAAACTAAGCATATGATAAAAAAATGGATGAGCAGGGGTTACCTTTAGATAAATATATTCAGTGACCCTGAGGATGTGGAAGATATTAAAGAGCAGCTGCTATAAAGCCTTCATTTGCCAAACTTTACAAGAAGCTCTGTTTAATAATTGTTTCAGTCCACAGAACTGGATGTGCTGAAAAGACAGAGGATAATGGCACAAAGCTGTAAATCATGAATCTATTCAATTAGCACTGAAAGGAAAGCTACACAAAGTGCGTAATTTTCCTCACACAAGTGCCCTTTTACTATAGCAGATCTGATTGGAAGTCTTAGGGCGTTGGGGACTGTCTACATCTGCTTCTGAGAGGTGCGCATCCTTCTCACCAGCAAAAGCTCCAGATGTTTTGCCTTTGTTTTGTCACTTGCTTTGGAGTCCTTTTCCGTTAAAATGCTATAAGGAATCCAGAGCCTCTAATATAGTAAAATACAGATTACACTTAGGAACAGATAGAGTAAAGTTAAGCCTATTGTAATATAAAAGCCTGCTGCTAATATATATATATATATATATATATATATATATATATATATATATATATATATATATTAGCAGAGCGTCCCAGACACAGCCGGGAAAAGTCCTGTTGGGGGTTTATACGTCTCCTGGGCCCCTCTCATACACATTCAGGGATCTCTAAACCATGGTCCAGTTTGGATATTGGTCCTCTCCCCCAGGCCATTTAAACTCACTTGAGACAGACAGCCATTGCTCTTGGCCTGGGAACCTCAGACAACTTCTGTCTAGGAGAGTAAAAGGTTGGTAAAAGCTATTAAGCTATGTATATGGAAGCTGGCAAGCTGTAGGCTTACCTGGCCTGGTAGTTGTAAATATTGTATAGTCAGTGCCAAGACACGGCTAGGTTTTTGTTTGGCTATTTTTGTTCCTATTTGTTTTTCTGTAACCCTGTATAGCACCTGTATATAGACTTGTATATATCACAAATAAACACTGCACTGTTTGTCACTACCTCACTGGATTTGGTACCTGTGCTGGAAAGACTGCTCTGCTCATCCCAGGAAGCTTTGTACCGTCAGATTTGAGGCGCATTATGGCCGCTAGCGGGGTGCTTTCACCCCCCGCTAGCGGCCAAGAATGGGTTAAAACTGCCCACAAAACACTGCAATAGCGCCATTTTTCCGGCGGTATTGCAGCACTGCCCCATTGATTTTAATGGGGAGCAGTGGTGGAGGAGCGGTAAACACACCGCTCCTTCACCGCTCCAAAGAAGCTGCTGGCAGGACTTTTCCTGATGTCCTGCCAGCGCACCGCTCCAGTGTGAAAGCCCTCGGCCTTTCACACTGGAGACAATGGAGCAGCAGTTTGAGGGCGGATAGCAGGCGCTATTTCTAACACTATAGCGCCTGCAAAATGTCCTCGGTGTGAAAGGGGTCTTACATTGTATATCCCTGTATGTTGTGGTCATTCAGGTGCTTATCTAATAATTTTTTTAAACTATCGATGCTCCCTGCTGATACCACCGCCTGTGGAAGGGAATTCCACATCCTTTCCGCTCTTACAGTAAAGAACCCTCTACATAGTTTAAGGTTAAACCTCTTTTCTTCTAATTTGAATGAGTGTCTTGTTAAACTCCCTTCAGCGAAAAAGTTTTATCCCTATTGTGGGGTCACCAGTACAGTATTTGTAAATTGAAATTATATCCCCTCTCAAGCATCTCTTCTCCAGAGAGGATACGTTTAGTGCTCACAACCTTTCCTCATAACTAATACCCTCCAGACAGCATACTCTAGGTGCGCCTGGACCAGAGTCTTGTAGAGCGGGAGAATTATAGTTTTATCTCTGGAGTTGATCCCCTTTTTAATGCATGCCAATATTCTGTTTACTTTGTTAGCAGCAGCTTGGCATTGCATGCCATTGCTGAGCCTATCTACTAGGACCAGTGAATAGATTGCATTCATATTTTTGCCACCCAAATGCATTATTTGGGTGGCAATCAGCTCAGGCATCCCAGGACCATTAACTTCATCCTCTGGCCATGTGCTACTTTAAATATTCAGCAGAAGTCCTTCACAGACTAAGAAATACCACCGCAACATTGCCAGCTCCCATTCAAAAAATTCTACGAAAAGAACGTCTACTAAAGACCGACCTACAATCAACCTGCAAAAACAGGAAGATACCAACCCAACCACAACAATTAACATGCGCCATGATCAACACCAGATCTGCAGCCAAACACAGACTAGAAGTACACGACTTCATCACCCAGAACAATATAGACTGCCTCTTCATCACGGAAAGCTGGCTAACACCCGACTGCAACACCATCCTCACCGAATTGGTGCCGGAGAACTACAGGATCCTAACTGAACATCGGATAGGAAAAAAAGGAGGAGGCCTAGCAGTGATTTTTAAATCGCACCTGGCACTCACCAAACCAATCTTACAGAACCCAGTGCCTTTTATGGAAACATTGACGCTACATCTTCAATCAACACCCCATGACACCACCCACATTCTACTTTGCTACAGACCACCAGGACCAAAGACCAATCTGCTTACACCCCTCACGGAGTTTATCTCAATACACACACTGAAATCCAAAAACCTCCTGGTACTTGGAGACTTCAACCTCTGGGCAAACTCTACCCAAGACCCGGTCGCGACCGCCTGCATCAGCCAACTGGAAGAACTGGGTCTCCAGCAACTGATAAAGAACCCCACACACGGGTCAGGACACACTCTGGACCTCATCTTCAAACAAAATCTGGACATCAACACAGTAGACAACATACCACTACCATGGACGGATCACCACGCCATCAAATTCAAAATCTCCACCAACATCACCCACCAAAAACAGAAACCTGCAACAACAACTCATTTGACCAGATCGCAGAAAAAACTGCACTCCGATACCTTCAAAACCACCTTATCAAACAAAATAGCAACTCTGAATTTAACCCACTCATCGGAGCAAACTCTCTGCTCCCTAAACAAGGTATTACTACAATCAGCAGACTCAGTGGCTCCAAAACGCAGAACACTCATCAAGAGGAAAAACGCAGGATGGTACAATAGCTCGCTCACGCTACTCAAGCAAGAATGCAGAAGAGCCGAAAGAGCATGGAGAATAAATCCCACCAAGGGAAATCACACAAAATACAAAGGACTGACACAGAATTATCAGAAGGCAATCTTCAAAGCAAAAAAAGATTATTTCTCAAATTCCATCTCAGCGGCCTTAAACCGCCCCCGGGAACATTTTTTCAAAATAGTCGCTCAGTCGATGAACCCGGCTTGCTTAGAGCCCCCCGCTAATGAAACCCAAGATTTCTGCAATGAATTATCAGATTTTTTCATCAATAAAATCGACAACCTCAGGAAAACAATTGATCAGAAAAAGACATCCGACGGCAGGCAACCAGAGCAAAAAGTCGATATCGACACAAACATCCCACAACCACCAAAGTTTTCTCTGATCCCAATCACCACGGATACCACTAAAAACATCATCAAAAATCTCAGAGACAGCACATCCTCCATTGACATCATCCCCACAAAACTCCTGAAAGAATGTTCCGACATCCTGGCTCCCACCATAACGCACCTCATAAATCAATCGTTCAAAGAAGGGATTGTTCCAGGCGCCCTCAAACAAGGCATCATCAAACCCCTGCTAAAGAAACCCAACCTCGACCCCCAGGACCCTAACCACCGCAGACCGATAACAAGCTTGAACAACATCTCCAAGATTATGGAGAAAGCGGTAGTACAACAGATACAACGCCACCTGGACACACACACACACTCCTGGACCCGTTACAATCAGGATTCCGCCCAGGCCATGGGACAGAAACCGCACTCCTGAAGATTTGGGATGATGCCCTGGAAGCAGCGGATGACGGAGAATCATGTCTCCTGGTACTGTTGGACCTCAGTGCAGCGTTTGATACGGTGGACCACAATACTCTACTCATCCGCCTTACAGAAGTAGCAGGAGTCACTGGCTCAGATCTACAATGGTTCGC
This sequence comes from Lithobates sylvaticus, assembly GCA_028564925.1. Classification (NCBI taxonomy): domain Eukaryota; kingdom Metazoa; phylum Chordata; class Amphibia; order Anura; family Ranidae; genus Lithobates; species Lithobates sylvaticus. Next base: position 319,225,395 of record CM053027.1, read on the forward strand.
ATCCTTCTTAAGAAATCGCTCTCAGACAGTGAAACTAGGAGCTTTCACCTCTGAAACCCGGGCAATCTCCTGTGGAGTCCCTTAAGGATCACCCTTGTCGCCAGTGCTCTTCAACATCTACATTCGCCCACTTCTCAACATCATCAGAAGATCAGACCTCTGCTTCCACTCGTACGCCGACGACACTCAATTATATTTTCGTATCACCGGACAAAAAGACCATCATCAGCAATTAGGAAAATGCCTCACTATGATAGGCGACTGGATGACTATTAGCTCCCTCAAACTTAATGAATCAAAAACAGAACTTCTTATTCTACATGCAAATCATAACCCCCTAACCAAGATCCTTTGGACACCTCCTACCATCTTTGGACGGACCATCACCACTAGGACCAAGGCCAAGAGTCTCAGAGTCATTTTTGACTCAGAAATGTCAATGGATGCCCAAATAGGAGCAGTGGTCAGTGGATCTCACCATCTGCTCCGCCTGCTACGCAGACTCATCCCCTTCATTCCAAAAGAGGACAAAGCAGTGGTAGTTGGAACAGTCATCAATTCTCGACTGGACTACGCTAACTCCCTTTACATAGGATTACCCCAATATCAACTTGCGCGCTTACAACTTATCCAAAACACGGCGGCAAGACTGATAACAAGGAAAAAACCCTGGGAATCCATCTCCCCTTCCCTGAGGAACCTACATTGGCTAACCGTAAGGAATCGGGTCGCATTCAAGACCCTCTGCCTCACCCACAAATGCACACATGGAAACGCTCCGCAATACCTTCGCAAGAAAATAAAACACTACACACCGAATCGCAGCCTTCGATCGGCCAATCAAAATCTTCTCCTCATTCCTAAATCCCGCTACAAATCAAAGGGGGAACGGAGATTCGCTGTCCAAGGACCACGGCTATGGAACGCTCTACCAACCGACATTCGCATGGAAGAAAACCATCAGGCCTTCAGGAAGAAACTCAAGACCTACCTCTTCTAGAAGCTCGACAACCAAACGCCAATACAGCGCCTTGAGGCGATTCAGTTCGCATTGTAGCGCTATACAAGTTATTCATTCATTCATTCATTCATTATTTTACATTTTTCTACAGTAAACCTCATTTGCCATGTAGTTGCCCACCCCATTAACTTGTTCAGATCTTTTTGCAAGGTTTCCACATCCTGCGGAAAAGTTATTGCCCTGCTTAGATTAGTATCGTCCGCAAATACAGAGATTGAACTGTTTACCCCATCCTCCAGGTCGTTTATGAACAAATTAAATAGGATTGGTCCCAGCAAAGAAACCTGGGGGACACCACTACCCACCTCTGACCATTCTGAGTACTCCCCATTTAACACATGCCAATGGACCTTATTTTGTACAGTAAACGTTTATGGGGAACTGTGCCAAATGCTTTTGCAAAATCCAGATACACCACGTCTACGGCTCTTCCTTTATCTAGATGGCAACTCACCTCCTCATAGAAGGTTAATAGATTGGTTTGGCAAGAACGATTCTTCATTAATCCATGCTGATTACTGCTAATGATACCGTTCTCATTACTAAAATCTTGTATATAGTCCCTTATCATCCTCTCCAAGAGCTTGCATACTATTGATGTTAGGCTAACTGGTCTGTAATTCCCAGGGATGTATTTTGGGCCCTTTTTAAATATTGGTGCTACATTGGCTTTTCTCCAATCTGCTGGTACCATTCCAGTCAGTAGACTGTCAGTAAAAATTAGGAACAATGGTCTGGCAATTACTTGACTGAGTTCCCTAAGTACCCTTGAGTGCAAGCCATCATGTCCCTGTGTTTTATTAATGTTAAATTTCCCAAGTCCATGGAGGTGCTTCCTGTGATGTGTCATGAGGATAAACACTGCAGTTTTGGTTACTGAAGCCCCCCCGATTCCCTTGTAAAGACTGAGGAGAAGAATGAATTCAATACCTTCGCCATCTCCTAATCCTTTGTAACCAGATGTCCTTCCTCATTCTTTATGGGGCCAATATTTTCTGTCCTCCTTTTTTACTGTTTACATTAAAGAATTAATAAAATAATTAAAGAATTAAAGAATTTCTTGGGATTTTGTTTTGCTTTCCTCCGCTATGTGTCTTTTATATGCATTTTTAGATTGAAGTTAAGCTATCCAGGACTTTTGTTCGCTCTTTTAAATGTATTACCCATTGGGATGCATTGGCTAATGACCTTATTTAATATGCTCTTAAAAGCAAACCCATCTCTCCTCCGTGTTCTTTGTTCCTAAGATTTTATCCCAATTTATGCCTTCTAGCAAGGTTCATAGTTTAGGGAAGTTGGCTCTTTTGAAATTCAGTGTCTTTGTATTCCCCTTATGTTTCCTATTTGTGTGATTTATACTGAAGCCAATTGACCTGTGATCGCTGTTTCCTAAATTGCCCAGTATTTCCACATCTGTGATCAGGTCTGTATTGTTGGTAATCAGTAGATCCAGTAACGCTTTATTTCTAGTTGGTGCGTCTACCATCTGAACCATGAAATTGTCCTGCAAGACATTTAGAAACTGGCGAGCCTTAGACGAATCCGTGGTTCCCTCCGCCCAGTCTATGTCTGGATAATTAAAATCCCCCATTATGATAACACTTCCCATCCTTGCTGCTAATCCAAATTGTGATAGGAGATCTGTCTCCCCCTCCCCCCTCAGGTTAGGGGGCCTATAGCATACTCCCAGTATTATTTCCCCCTTAGCTTCATCCCTTTGGAACTCTACCCATAAGGATTCCACCTCCCCCATAGCTCCCTTAGTGATGTCATATCTCACATTTTCTTGTACATTATTCTTGATATATAGGCATAACCCTCCCCCTTTTTTACCCTCTTTAGCCCTGCGATAAAGGGTATACGCTAGAATGGTTGCCAGCCAATCATGAGAGCTGTTGAACCAGGTCTCTGAAATTCCCACAAAATCCAAATCCTCCACGTACAACGGTATCTCTACTTCACCTATCTTCTCTGCCAGGCTCCTGTAGTTCGTACAGGATTTCCTCCCGAGCTTTGAATTTAATTTTTTTGTTTAGCCTGCTTTGTTGAATGAAAAAAAGCTGCTAGTGTGAACCAGGCATGATTCTTGGTTGCAGGGGTTCAGCAACAAGCATCTCAGTTTCTAGAGAGTTCACACCTGCTCACAGCTTGTGGAGCACTCCACATCACCTCATAGACCCCTGCTGCTCAATTCCTGCTGCTTTTCAAGACTCCCTTGCATGTGACAACAATAATCTAGAAGAAATTTCTGTACCAGTTGTGAACAATGGACCATGAAATGAGCTGTAAACTTCAGGGCACAGCCAACCTGCAGTCAACTAGCAACAAAATGTTTTCATCTGCTGTAAAATGAGCAGTGTTCACTTCAACAGACAGTTGGCCTTTACCCCAAGTCACGCCCAAATTGACCATTTATTCTAACTAAATTTGAAAGCTGAACATTCTAATTACCAATACCACCAATGCTATGTGTTACTCACACATTAGACTTTTATGATCTCATCATTTGCATTGTCCTGGATACCGTCAGTTCAATCGTTCATGACCACTCTGTTTCATATAATATATATATATATATATATAGAACAAGCCTAAAAAGATGTGTGACAAAAAAAACTCCCAAATTATTTCATGCTGTCAGTGTGCTGGCATACATTCTCTTCATCTCGCTCTTATCTGGCTCTGTCTAATACAAAATGGAACAATTCTGGCACTTCTGTACCTGGAAGTGTAGCACAAATGTGTCATTCATATCTTCAGCCAATTTCCAATAAGTCAGAGATTGCTTGGCAGTAAATACTGACATACCAATGCTATGCTATTGGGCAAAGAGAGAAATCTTTCATTACAAAGCTGTGGCTTGATCTTTAGCTCTGAAGGGGCAATTGCAGTACATGCTGAGTCAATCCTTTTAGCAAACGGAATGATGTTTATGTGAAGCAGGTCGCTCTTGGATGTTATACACACACACTGATAGCATCTTGCTTTTAAAACTGTACTCTGATGGAGAGATTTAGTATCATGGCAATAATCTTGAGACAGATCATTTTTCATAAATACAGCTTATTATTACAGTGAGGCTGGGCCTTTTCTGGGATGCCACAACAGCTCTTAAGAATGTGCGATGACAGCCGTTGGCAGGGCTCAGATCATCTTGTCAATACACTGGACCATCCAAGCAAAAGCAGCGAAGAGCATAAAGACGAATGGACAGTAAATATAAAGGGTTTTCCTGGGGGCAGACCAGCTGAAATGTCTCTTCAGCTGCCTAACCGATGACAGTAGCTGGCTGAGCTCCATGGACAAAGAAGGATAGAGATCAGATGTAAGATGAACTACAAAGCGTTGCATGCCAGAGGGTACTGCAGTGAAGTGCTTTGTCTGGTGTTATATTGAATTGTGAAACACTGCAGGATGTACACAGCAGACTGGTAAGATTTGCAACTGAATAAATAACACAATGGAGCAAACGGCTATAGGAAAGTGTTTAGGATTTGCTACTAGCAGCTTGGTTTCTCAAGCTACAAAAGTTTATCTATTCATCCAGGCATGTGTGCTAACACTGCATGCATCACTTTTGCACTGAACAACAGCACAAGCTGAGCAACAAGCTGCCCGTTTAAACAATGAAATCAACTGTCTAGGAACTGATAAGTGCAATTCAACACTTAAAGCGAACCTTTCATGCATTAAACTAGTCTGTATGAATGCATTCCTGACATTCTAGCATTTTAAAGCAACCGTATACTTTTTTAAAATAGCTCTACCATTTCTCATTAAAAGCAGTTCTTAATCTCAAGGGAAGTGGCTATGCCTAAGTTGAGATGATTTCATCATGCTGCAGGCAGAAGGAAGTATGTCCTATTAATGAAAGCCTGCAGCAAAGGACCAAGAACTGCAAAGTTATTGATAATATCCGATACAGGGAAACTACACCTGCTCCTCTTATGTTTTTTTACTCAGGAGCTTAGTCATACAGTGAGAATTGCTGGATAGAAAACATTTTCATTAAAGCCAAATTACAAATTGCACCAGGAGAACAAGGCTTGGGCTAATTAATCTAATACAAAAAGAATGCATACTAAGGCCTGGTTCACAATAGTATGATTGCAGACGCAACTTGAATCACACAGAATCATATGACAATGGAAATCACATTGTTTTCAATGGTTTCCATTCACATCAATGCAGCTCACCATGGTGAAATTCTGGAAAAGTTTCCTGCATTACTTGATTACTTGACGTGATTCCAGTATGATTGTGGCCCCATAAAACATGCAAACCATATAAATAGCATCCAAGTAGCACTATGTGATTGCACTGGAAAACAGATCATGGAAGTGTGAACTTAGCCTAAACCCTTCACAAAACTAAATGTTACAAAATATCCAAAATATTGTACAAAATGATGTTGCCTAATACAATGTATAATGTGTGAATATCACTCTGCACAACCAGCCATTATTCCATCTTTTTATTAATACAGTTATATTCTATCAATTGGAAATGGATTAAATAATAGCCATGACATATTTGTGTAAATAATAAATGTCTACTATTGCATGGCTCTCATGGTACAAAAACATCATGTAACATCAATATTATTTATATATAAATAAACAGCATATTCAATATCCTAAGCTTTAAATATCCTATCCCCTACCCACCCTACTAAAATCAGATGGGTGCCTGGGATGATTTGCAAACTAGGCGTAGGGATTGTTCTATGTACTGTGGGTAATCTGCCAGTATTATATATTTATAACTGATAAATAAATAGTACATTTTACTGTAAGTTTAAAAACTCTATATCGTGTGTAAAATGCAATTATTTTCAGAAATGTTTGCTATAGTAAGTGAATTTTCTCATAAAATGTTAACGATGACTATTATCTTCAAAACAAGACGCATATCTATTTCAGTAAGGCAGTGCAAGGAACAAAGAGCAACATCTATAGCATGCAATCAGGCTCAGTCTTCCAATGGTTTAAGTTTAGTAAATTGTAATTAGTTGCTAAGTGTCCATGCACTTTGCATTCATCTGAATGGTATAAGCTGGCAATAGTAGCTACAGCACTTTCTGTATGAGGCAAGTCACTGTGAGCAGATGTGTGAGGGTTCAGCACCACGGACAGCAGTACTTTATTTCTAAATCCAATTTAAAGGAAACCCCTCAGGATAGACAAGTGAGAGCTATAACAAACATGTTTTTGAAGCTGTAAATGCCGAACCTGCTGTCCTCAAACCCGATGTACTTGTTCCAAGCCAGTCACTCAATAAGTTGTGAGCAAATATAAAGAAAACAGCCCACAGCTTAAAACTTCAAAAACAGGTCAGTAATGCAAGCTCCCATATTTCTAGCTTCCTTCTATCTTCAAAAACTGCCATTTTCATCATAATCCAATGCTTCAATGCATGGAACAAGCATGTATTCAGTGAAGTCAGAGCTTCTTCATAGTCAGTGACTAAGAAAAAATTGAGTCAGGTTGACAAGCCGACAGCTAGCATTGTGAGAAAGAGATGCCAGCAGCTTGTCTGTTTCTCTTAGACCCCTTTCACACTGGGGTGGTGCGTTAAAGCGCTGATAGTGGGGTGATTTTAACCCCCGCTAGTGGCCAGGGAAAGGGTTAATAGCGTCCGTGTTGTGGCACTCCCGAAGCACTTTGCAGGCGCTTTGGCAGCACTGTCCATTCATTTCAATGGGCAGGGTGTTTTGGGAGCGGTGTATACACAACAATTTACTGGGAGGAGGACACAGGTGAAGTGCCAACTCACAGTGCAGGCAGTGTGTCTTTTTTAACCGGGAACAGTAGTATAGAGGTCACTGCTGCTACAGTACAATAGCATATAATGCAGTGCTGCAGCGGTGTGCAGAGTGCACCCTGCACAAGTCTAGTATGAATACACTTGTTTCCCTGTCAGGCGGTATGATCTCCGCCTGACAGATGGCTTCTAATCCAGGCCCGACTTCATTGAGAGGCCGGGAGGCCGGATAAGGGAGGAGAAGGGAGTGCTGCTGGCACTGTGAGGTACAGTGTGCAAGTGAGCAATAACCTAAGAAAGCAGATCCTCCTTCCTGATATCCTCTCTACATTGACAGTGTAATGTTGTGTGTCAGTATGAACTGGCTCGAGTGATTAGAGGCTGGCTGGAGGGGGAATAATTGATTAACAATGCTATTAGTGATATGCAGCATAAAAGAATGCATGTGCTGCAACTGGTCACTGATGCATTAGTGACCAGTTGCGGTTAATCAACCCCCTTTGTCCCGCATTAGTGGCACCAGTGTCAGTGTTAATTAACCCCTTTATGCTGCAGCACAAAGAGGTTAATAAACACTAACACTGGTGACATTTACAGTATGCCTACTTGCATTGATGCAGAAAGATTAAAGCACATTTTCACTGACCCCTTATATTTTTTTTCAACAACCGCTGCTTACTGGGTTATGTGTTTAGCACATTTCAGATTCTCACCCACCCAGTGGGTCCAGTTCTGAGCAGCTGAGAAACTCTTCTCCTCTGGCTCATTCTCAAGCTGCCATGTTTTACTGTGAGATCATCGAGAGGCTGCCAGCTGCTTCCGATTTCAGATGGCACGCCTCCCAATGATATGCCAATAGAGCCCACCCCTCCTCCTTTACTGAATGAAAAGCTCTGCCTCCTGGGATATGTGACATGCATATCCCAGAAGGCAAAGGGAGCATAGTGCACATCAGTTGCCTGGGGGGGGGGGGGGGGGGCAAACATTTTCTTAAAAAAAAGCAGCTAAGAGGAAAAAAAGCTCATGAAACATGTAGAGGACCGGATGAGAGATGGAACGGAGGATCTAAATTTGTAGGATGAAAATCTGCTTTAAAGTAAAAATGCCTCCTCCTAACACTTATGTTGACTGACCTATTTTCAGCCCACTCTGATCTGGTCACTTGATCTCCCCTGTGTGAACCTTAAGTGGCTGCAGGGGAGAGGAGAGAGAGCCGACAATGGTTGAGACATTGGAAACTATGGGTGATATTGCCACTTAAAGCTTTACCAGTCGTTGTCAGCACGCTCTCCTCTCCCTGCAGCTGGCACTGGCTAATGTAGGGGATCACATCACCTGACCAGAGCAAAACAATGTGAAAATAGGTAAGTAAATCTATATTTTTTTACACAGGTTCGTCAACATAGGTGTTGGAGGGGCATTTTTAAGGCTAGTTAGGTGTAAGCAGGAATTTTACTTTAAGAGGGGTTTAAATAGCATAACACCCCTGAGTACTGGGTTATTGTTGCAGAAACTGGCACGGATGCTGGGGGTTGTTATGGCAGAAACTGCCATCAATGCTGAGGGTTATTGTTGCAGACACAAGTAAAAATGCTGTTTTTTAAATGACACTGACTTATTCGTAAAAAGCTCTGCTGCACAGTAGACTGCATGAGGTTAATACCAAGTCAAATTCAGTTGCTAGCACTGCTTGAATTCAAAAATATGTATTAATGACTGGAGGGCTGCAATAATGTGTGTCATTTATATATGAAGTTCAGATATAAAGTTGAACTTGAAGTCCATAGCTAAAATGCATTTATAAGAACTGTTTTAGTTACCAAAGAATTTGAATTAGAGGTTTAAAAAGCTATGCTAGGTTTTGCAGCTAGGCTAGTGAGCCAGCTTATTATTAAGTCACCTCCCTGCCCCATGGCTATGATTGGACACTGAAGGAGTAGGAGCAGCAGCCTATCCATGTAGTCACTATGCTCATCCTCTTAGCATATTCCTTATTAGCATCTGATTGGCTCCTAGTGCTTCTGCTCCTTATCCCATTCTAAGGCTGGCCATACACTATGACACATCGTTCTAGATGAGTGTCTTAACACATTTGTCATACCAGTTCATGTTTTACGAGATTTCCACTATTCATGTTGATGCACGCCACATTAATTTGTGATAATTATTTTGGTGTTAGAGCTACATTTTTATTCCATTACTATACAATTTTCTTGTACAACTTTCCTTTAGATTTACAAAAACCATAAAATTTGAGGTCAAACCTAAACACTTTCAATTTGTATGCAGTCAGGTAGGCCCTTAAATTACATAGTTGAAGGTAAATCTAAAGGAAATTGAATAAGGAAATTGTATAATGTATGGCCTGCTTTAGTGTTGATATATAGGGGAATGCAAAAGGTGAATACAAAATAAAATGCAAGTAGGTGCTCTAGTTGCATTTAAAAACTGCATTACTTATTGTTTACCCACGTCAGCTCCGAAAGATTTTACCCCCTTCCTGACCAGAGCACTTTTTGCCATTCGGCACTGCGTCGTTTAAACTGACATTTGCACGGTCGTGCAACCTCTGCAGTTTTTATTTTTTGCGCTATAAACAGAAAAAGAGCGACAATTTTGAAAAAAAAAACAATATTTTTTACTTTTTGCTATAATACATATCCCCCAAAAATATATAAAAATAACAATTTTTTTCCTCAGTTTAGGCCGATATGTATTCTTCTACATATTGTTGGTAGAAAAGATTGCAATAAGCGTAAATTGATTGGTTTGCAAAAAAGTTATAGCGTCTAAAAAATAGGGGATAGTGTTATGGCATTTTTATTATTATTATTTTTTTTTTACTAGTAATGGCGGCGATCTGAAAATTTTATCGGGACTGCGACATTATGGTGGACACATAGGACACTTTTGACACATTTTTGGGACCATTGGCATTTATACAGCGATCAGTGCTATAAAAATGCACTGATTACTGTAAAAATGCCACTGGCAGGGAAGGGGTTAACACTAGGGGGCGATCAAGGGGTTAATTGTGTTCCCTAGTGTGTGTTTTAACTGAAGGGGGGAGGGGACTGTGTAGGGGAGATGACAGATCGCTGTTCATACTCTATATGAACAGACGATCTGTCTCTTCTTCCCCCAGAGAACCGGAAAATGTGTGTTTACACACACAGAGCCCGGTTATCAGTGTGTAAGCAGCGATCGCGGGAGCCCGGCCCTCACATTGGCTCCAGGGGAGAGCAATGGACGAAGCGACGTAACATAACGTCGTTTTGCCCAGCCGTGCCATTTTGCCGCAGTAAAACTGCGGCAGCTGGTCGGCAAGTGGTTAATGCATATGTAACTGCATTCATTGGTATTTTTTTTTATGTGCCTTGAGTTCAGCTTTAAATCTTTGTAACCAACAAAAATATAGAGAAAGAGAATAAACAGTAAGTAGGGCAAGGGGATTTTGGACAAAGAGGGAGACAGTGTCCCTATAAAAGAAAGGTATGGTGTAGTACAAAGAAAGGATTCCATTAGTCTACTATAATCTGTTCTGTCTCAGTACTTTCACATAATACAACTGAAGCTATATGGTAGCCTGCAAGATACAGCATTAAATCAAATGAAATGGATAAAGTCCTTAGCTTTTCAAGCATGACAAAACATAGAAACCTAGTACAGTATTCAGAGCTATGACAAATACCCAGCTGGGTCTAAAACGAAATATATCCTTGCAGTTACACCTATGGGTGTTGTCTCTACAATGCCGGCACTTCTATAATATAGTGACATTATAAGCCACTGAAGAACAGAAGTAAGTAGGTGATTGTCTACAGCTCTCATGCTGTCTCAAGTGCAGACAGAAAAAGAGGGAAAAAATATACATATACTTTAGTGAAGCAACTTGAAGACAGCATATGAGAAAATGTGTGCAAAAAATAAACATTTAAATTAGTTACATAGTTGGTAAGGTTGAAAAAAGATACCAGTCTTTCCAGTTCAACGTGTGTGTATGTGTTTATGTCACTACCGTCTCCCATATTCTTGTATATTGCATTTACTAAGATGGCCATCTAAAAGTCAGTCCCCACTGACAGCACCAATTGTAGAAGGGAGTTCAAACAGTAAAGAACCCCTTATGCAGTTTAAGGTGAAACTGCTTCTTATTTGAATTCACTAATGCCCCGTACACATGAGCGGATTTTCCGTTGGAAAAAACTTGGATGTTTTTTCTGCTCAAGCTTCGCTTGCATACACACGGTCACACGAAAGTTCTATGAACTTTCGACCACCAAGAACGCAGTGACGTACAACACTACGACGGGCCAAGAAAATTAAGTTCAATGCTTCCGTGCACGCGTCAAATTGTTTCCGAGCATGCGTAGGAATTTTGTGCGTTGGAATTTGTACAGACGATCGGAATTTCGGATCAGAACTTTTTCTGACCGAAAAATAGAGAACATGCTCTCAATCTTTTGTCCGATGGAGCATACACATGGTCGGAATTTCCGACCAAAAGCTCTCATCGGACTTTTGCTGGCGGAATTTCAGATCGTGTGTACAGGGCATTAGTTGCTTTGTGTCTTTTTAGGAGACCTAAGATTGAGTTGTTTAGCCCCTATGCTAGAATCACCATTTAGATACTTGTATTTTGCAATCATATCTCCTCTTAAGAAACTCTTACCCAGGGAGAATAAGTTTAATGTTCATAGTCATTCCTCATAACTGAGGTACTCCTGTCCCTTATTAGATGTGTTGCCCTTCTCTGGACTCTAGCTCCAGCACATCCTTCCTAAGGACTGGTGACCAGAACTGGATGACATACTCAAGATGTGGCTGAACCAGAACTTTGTAAAGTGGTAGAACTATAGAAGGATCTACTGTATATAACCTTTTAAAAAAAATGCTAGTAGTCTGCTGGCCTTGCATGCTGCAGCTTGATGTTGCAAAGCCTGTAATCTACTAAGACACCCGTATCCTTCTCCATCCTAGATTCCCCCAGTGGTTCTCTGGCTAGTGAGTAACTTGCATTTCATATTTTTAGACCAAATAGCATTACTTTATGTTTTTCAATATTAAACCGCTATGTAGTTGACCACTTCTCTATTTTATAAAGGACTTCTTGTGAAATTGCTATATCCTGTTGTGAAGCTATTGCCCCGCTTAGTTTTGTATCATTAGCAAATGCTGAGATTGAACTTTTTGTACAACCCCAAAATCATTTATGAATAAGTTAAAAATAATTGGTCTCCCATTTACAACACCAGACCATTCAGAAGATATGCTTTTTTCAACATATGGTAGTAAGTGATAACAGATAATTGACAAACACTGGATCTTTAATTACATAAGACAAAAAGCATCATAATAAAAGCTTATAACTAGTTTATCAAATGGAACTGTACAATAGGCTGACGGCGGCACGTTTGTTTGCATGTTATTTCTCTGCATAGCATTTGGCCTTTATTGGCTATGTTTTACACAGTTCCAAGCCTTGTTCCCAGGCAAAATAACTAGCTTAAAGTGGATGTAAACCTTCAGGTTTTTATTTTATAAAAATAACAAACATGCCTATACTTACCTTCTCTGAGATCCCCTGCTGGTGCTCCAAGCCCCTCCTCTTCATCAGGTGCCCCCCACTGAAACCTGCTTTCCTTGGGGGCACCCATGCTGGCGGGCTCGCTCCTGAGTCCCTCTGCTTCGTTCATTGACACAGACAGTGGGACTCGGCCCCGCTCCTGTATCACAGGATTTGATTGACAGCGGCAGGAGCCAATGGCTCCTACTGCTATCATTCTGTCCAATGAGGAGGGAGCTGCTGCACTCATGCAAATTGCTGGATAGGACCAGGCTCAGGTAAGAAAAAGGGGGAGTCTGGGGGAAAGCTGCAGCACAGAAGGTTTTTCACCTTAATGCATTAAGGTGAAAAACCTCAAGGCTTTAGAATCACTTTAAGATATATTTTGATCCAGTTACTGTCCATGTCCAGGTTACAAACACATACACGTGGAACAGAACATACAAGCCTGTCAACTGCAGCAGCTGATTTGATTATTCAAAGTACAGCAAACATGCAACAAATGTGACACATAAACTACACATAAAGGTAGAGTGCATCAATACTTTAAAGCAGATCTAAGCCTGCTAAGTCCTGACATCACATCAGCTCCCCTTGTACCTCAAATGCCTAGTAAAACCCTTCAAATACTTACCTGCTTGCAAGACAAGACCAACTACCCCTGCTTTTGTTCTCTTCAAACATGTTTTGCATTGCTAAACAAATATCAATGTTCCACCTTACATCAGTGCCCCACTTTAATTCAAAGCCCCCCTATACTTCTTTACGTTGGTGTTTCCACGTACTTCAGAGTCCCCCTTACAACAGTTCCTCCCTTTATATGGATGTCCCCTCTTACATCAATTCCCCTACATCAGTGTCCACTTTTACAATAGGGCCTTACTTGCATCAGAGTCTCCACTTACATCAGTGCCCCCTTTTACATTACAATCCTTCCTTAAATCAGAGCCCTTCCTTATATCAGTTCCATCCTTTATATCAATGCCCCTCTTACATCAATGTACCCCTTACAATAGTCCCTTCCTTGCATCAGAGCCCCTTCTTACATCAGAGTCCCCCCTTACTTCAGACACCCCCCCCTTACACCCTTCCCCCTTTACATCAGTTTGCCCCTTTATATCAATGTCCCCTCTTACATCAATTCCCACTTACACCGGTCTTTCTTTAGAGCCCCCCTACATGAATTCCCCCTTTATATTAGTGTCCACTCTTATATCAATTCCTCATCTTACATTAGTGTCCCTCTTTACAATAGTGCCTTCCTTGCATTAGAGCGTCCCCTTACAGCTGTGCCCCCTTGCATACTAGCCCCCTTTCCTTACATCAATGTGACCCCCCCCCCCCCCTTACATCAGAGTATGAGGGTATGGGGGAGTGCTGTCCTCCTCTGGAAACTTGGGGGGGGGGGGGTGGACTGAAGAAGTTATGTAATTTGTTGTTAGGGCGCCTAGCAACCAAGGACTGGGGGGTGTGCGCAGAGTTTTAAAGCCCTAGGCACTGCAGTTGTAGTAACAATGAGCAGATCTTTGAGCTGCAGCTGTTCTTGTCACTTTCAGGTGCATCTCAAAGATTGGTATGTGTGTGAGTGAGTTGGGGGGGGGGGGGGTTGTGGACATGTACTTACAGAGCCAGGGGATCTGATGTCTTCTAGGCACAGTCCTCCATCCGGTCCTGCCTGCACAAGCTCCAGTATCACTCTGGACACTTTGGGAACCCCAGGGACAGACCATCGGCGCTGCCTCACTTCCTGCAGAGCCAACGTAAGTAGCGGGGGTGGGGCACATGTGTCCTCCTGAGCACAGCGTAGCATGTGGCAGCTGGGACATCTCCCTCTCCATCATCAGGTTCAAACTTCTCACACCCCTCTGCCTCTCCAGAGCTCCTTTGGACAGGGCACTGGTGCTGTGAATCCGCACCAGGAGATTATAGGGGAAGGGGGAGGGGAGGCGCGCATGTTGTCCTGCATACTCTATACTGGCCCCACTCTCCTACAGCTCCACTCCCTCTCTGGGCACATTAGCTGACATTCAGGCGCCTGTACCCTCACTGTTATTGTTCCGTTAGGCTCTCAATAATCTCTGGTGTATTGGGATGCCGACCAGCAGCACAGAAAAAAGACAAGGGGAGCCAAGAGAAGTAGCTGGGGGGAGACAACACCTGTTTTTCAGTAATGATAGTTTTAGTGTAATCAGGAGCGCTGCACTGACAGGATGGAGGAGGGGGAGAGAGAACACAGCTGTTGCCTACTCACGGCTCTCTCCTCTTTCCTCCCAGCACTGGGCTAACAGGAGCAGTGATGTTGCTCTCTCTACTCCTGTCAGCCGCGGCACCCCTCTGTGTGGCGCCCGGGGCAGTTGCCCCTCTCCCCCTAGTTTTGGCCCTGCCTGCCATTGCCCAGGGTTTCTGTTGTAATGTACAAGTAATTACGCAGCATATTTGCACATTACATCTGGCTATGGCAGCAGTTTAGTGTTTGGCAGATTTGCCTTTTAGCTGCAGTCAGTTGGCGATAAAGGGGGATGTCTGCATTTTATCGCAGCTCACTGCACTGCATCTCATGGTAATGTGAACAGGACATATAGAAAAAAAATTGGCTATAACTTTGACCTGCATTCATCCAGTGTGACATATAGCAACAAGGCCTTAGCTGCCAAAGCACCTTACTACAGAACTGCACCCACCCACATTGTCCCTCATCACTCCATCACTGCTATTGACATCATCCGGTCATCTTCCAGTTTGGCATCCTTAGCCATCCTAATCTGCTGGGCCAGGTTGACTTAATTCCAACACACACACACACACACACACACACACACACACACTGGGGTAAAATTATTCCAACACCCAGCATATACTGGGATTGTACACTAAACTGTGCATGCGCTGCTCAGTGTACATTCACAAAAAACATTGCTGGCAGGCAGATAGCACTTATTTTGTGAACCTGAGTTTAGTTCCACTTTAAAGAGAAGATCCAATGTGCTCAAAAAAGAAATGTGTCATCCGTCATAAAAACCTGTCAGTTCGCATCTGTTTTATGAGAGATTACTACACAGTAGGGATAGTGTTTTTATAAATATCTAATATTTGAACACAAGTAGGGAAACATGCAAAACATAAGAAATGTAGCAAATGTCAATTATTAGCTGCATCTTTTTGAATGCTTCAGTGTATATTATTCTGCCTTAGCCTCATTCAAAACCAAAACACTATGAATAAAATAGCTTCTTTATTTTAATTACCTATTATTTTAGAGCTTCTACTGAGTTATTACATCCCCAATGACCACTTGCTTCAGCATTTTTATTGCAAAATAACTATTCCTGTTATGAAATGATTGCTCTTAGTGAATTTTGTACTGCCCAAGCTTGTCATGTTATGCTTTTGAATGGGTTGTAAATATTATACAAATTGATAACCTGGATTCAGAACAATGAATATAATTATAATGAGAATGAAGTCTTGCAAGAAAACCGTGGTACATTCTCTGTATTAGAACCAAGATAGAACTATGGCAAGAAGGCTATATACCTGCTTTCAAAGTTAGATCAATAGATAGATAGATTGTTTTAAATCCAAAATAGTAATATTATGTGTATAACCCAAGCATGCAAGTACCCATGAGTACCCCCAATCCATTTTATGTGCTGATTTTTTAATTTACATTTTGATTAATGTAATTATTGGCATGCTGCCAAAAGTTCACCATACACAGGCACAACCAAAATGATAAAATAAGGCAGTGGTGATAGAATGTCTAAAACTATAAGAACTTTTATGACTGCAATATACATCTAGAATTTTTTTTAAATAATACAGTCTAGAGACATCAGAGTATGTAAGCCTTTGTAAAGCCCTTGAATGGCAGGCTTCTACTCATTTGGGTTGGGTCAACAATGGCAGAGATGTGCGAAACTCAGTTCTTCCACCTAACTTATGTTAAACTATCCTATGTATTCCACTATGACCAATTCTAAAGAACTTATTACATGGAACAATTCTCTTTCTTGAAGTCTGTGCTATGCATTGTAATCTTTCTTTATGTTTGATTTATCAATGACCAGTTTCAAACGGTTTGCATGTGGTTGGTTTATTTGCTTAAAAATCCTTACATGCTCTACCTGCTTCGTGACGTTTAGAAGGGGGGTTCTGGAGTAATGTTTTACATAATTAACCCTGTCTACTACATCTGAACACTGTCTGCCCTAACAAAGGATTACACATTTAGAAACCACCCTCCTGCATTGTATATTAATGGGGGTTAGCCAGGGCCGTCTTTAATATTCATTGGACCCTGGGCAAAACTTTTCTTGGGCCCCCCATGCAGTTTTGCTCTCCACCTGCTCTGAGACATACAATAAATAGCAGCTAGGCTCAAAATCTGTTTACTGATCAGGCAGCTATTGCGATTGGTTGCCAGAGGTTACAGTGTATCATTACCGCTCACTGACTGGTTGCTAGAGGTTACAGCACACATTATGGCTCACTGATTAGTTGCTAGAGGTTACAGCACATGATTTCTGCTTGTTGATTGGTTGCTAGGGATTACTGTGGATATGACCTCAGGGGGTCATAATATATATATCAATGCCGCCGGCCACCCCTATTTACATATGAATGGAACCGCTATTTACATATGAATGCCGGTAATTTCCATGTAAACACAGGGTCTGCAGGTGAGTCATCTTTACGCAACAATAGGGCAGAGCTTGGCAGCATTAGTAGCAAGCACTTCACACTGAGATATTGGGACACAGCACAGGACTAAAACCTCAAGGGACGAGTTAATTTAAACCAGGATAGTTGGCAAGTAGGAGGCAGCTGCTTTGGGCCCCACAACAATGACAGGGCCCAGGGCAGCTGCCCCTTTTGCCCTGCCTTAAAAACGGCCCTGGGGTTAGTGCTGTCTGTGTGGGGACCAAGACACTGTCCAGAAATTCTTAGAATCAGAAATTACACTGTCTAAGAGGTACAAAATATATTTTTTTTGTATTTACTTTTTTTAGGTTTGCTGTGTGAATGGGAACACATAACAAACATATAGTGGTAATTAAAAAATAAAACCACGCTTCTAATTAAAAAAAAAAAAAAAAAAACACACAAAGGCTGCTTGTTCAAGGTGGGATACACACTATAGCAATATTGGAAGAAAGGGAACAGCACCAAGTAGAATCAGAAAAAACAAAAACAAACAACAACGTCTCAACCTCTGATTAAATAGCTGTATATGGCATCCTGACAACCACATATGCACTAAAAACATATAAAGACCCAAGGTGGGGATATAGTTCACAATGGGGTTTGAAACCCCCATTGATGACGACAACTGTGTCGAAACTAGTCTGGGAAGGCGTGCAGTGACGTCACCACGCTTAGGAGGACGGGCTCCAGTATCCGACCGGCCGGCGGATTTGTTTTCTTGCTCTACAGCATTTTTAAATGTAAGTTTTATTATTCGTTTTTTAATAAACAAGTTGTACGGAATTTCACTATGGGTGGCTCTTTCTTCTCCCCTGGATGTGATTCAAATTGAGCCTGTACGGCCACCTCTTGCTGGGAAGTGTTCAAAGTGAGATATCCCGAGTATCCAGTCATCCATCAGGGGAATTTCCATCCCAACAGTGCGGGCGATCCTTTAACAGGGCTACCAACGGCTGTCTGCTGACTGTTTGCAACTAAGAGCCTCATATGCTCTTCCTTCTGGTAAGGGCACACTATATATGTGGTGGAGGGACGGTTTTCTCACACATTGCAGAGTGATCATCACGGTGTATCCCCTTACAGCTCTTTGGATAAAGACTATTTTATGTGTACATTTACCTACACTACTCACCTGGAGGTCTCAATGAACTGTACATACAGGGTCTCAACCCCATTGTGAACTATATCCCCACCTTGGGTCTTTATATGTTTTTAGTGCATATGTGGTTGTCAGGATGCCATATACAGCTATTTAATCAGAGGTTGAGAAGTTTTTGCTTGTTTTTGTTTTTTTGTTTTTTTCTGATTCTACTTGGCGCTGTTCCCTTTCTTCCAATAAACATATAGTGGTATTTTCTCAAATTTGACTGCAAAAGTAGAAATATGCTTTAAAAAACTGAAGTATATACAGAAACTGAATATGCATAAAAAAATCATATTTCGGATTCGTACGAATGTACGAATTTTCGGAAATTTGTACGAATCTAAAATTCTAAACTAATCGCACATGTCTAGGACAGGTTAGGTTGACAGAATATGTCTAGGGGACAGGAAACTACCATCCAACCTTCTTCAGGGTTTACCAAGAGGACAGGATAGGTTGATGTGATGTGTCAAGGGGACATGAAACTACCATCCCAACCTTGATAGTGTAAAGCAAGAAGAAAGAACAGGTTGATGGGATGTGGCAAGAAAACAGAAAGCTACCATCCACCTTTTGAAATGCGCTAGAAAACAATATATTCAGCTAACTTGTGCATATCTGCCACAAACTCAAGAAGCACACTGTCACAGTTTTGTTGATCTGGTTGAAGTGTATTTGAACATCTGCAGAGCGAATGAGACTGCAGGAAAACTTGACAGATCAGGGAATGCTATTCTGCATAGGAATCTATTTTTGGGGTTATCCATTCTAAATTCTTGAGTGCTTTGGCAGTAGCTAGATGTATTCTTTCCAGGCCGAGTTTGTTCCTTATTGACCAATATAATAGAACTATAGAGCTGTTTTTCACAGATATGCTTAAATTGGACAACTACCAAATAAAGATAAAATATGACAGCATCTCACTGTCCTTGCATATTATAAACTGCAATGTCAAGTATTTTGGCAAATTTTGGCAATTTTTTACATTTTCGGCTATTTTAACTATGAGACAGTTGTTAGCTAAAGAACCTACTTGTATTAAAATGGGACAGTCAAAACGCAATTTTATCTGGTTTAGAGTAGAGTGGATAGAGTTAGAATCTCTATCAGGATTTATTGCTACTTGTGCTCCCACTGGAGAGATTTCTTGTATGTTTCTGCACTAGGATCACATAGAAAGTGAGAGGTCATCCTTATATAAGGAGGGGAAATTCTAACCTTTACAGACATCACCAGCCTTTGTGTTCCCACTGGGACATTTCTACTCTACTATTGTTCTGGTGACAACTTTAAAATGTTATATTTTCTTGCAATTTTTGCAGTGACTAAAAATTTGAGTGACTCTCTACAAAAGTTTCAAAGACAGCAATTTTTGCTGCTGGAGCTCCACTTTAATATGATCCTATAATATAATGCAATCACTACTACAGTGGTATAATAACTGCATATCATATTCATACCCTTATCCAAAAATAAGATTCACTGTATTACGACATATCTGCAGTACAGCAAATATAAATGGACCTTTACACTTTAGTGGGTACTAAAAGAAACAGCCTTTTCTCCAGCTTGATTCTCTTTTTTCTGATTATTCTTCGTGATGATAATATGTGCCTAGAGGCAGAACTAAGCTATCCAAGGCTGTTTGGAGCCATTTCTTGCCTACAAATACATTTTTTTTAATGCAATCAATATCATTTTCTTTCTCTCAGGAATCATATACGGTACTTCCTAAAAATCCTGTAAGATAACCCGTTTCTCACTACCAAAGATACAGTATTTTGTGAGTCTCACAAAAGAGAAATTTTTCTTTGTCTGTTATTAAATTATTTTACCTTCATAAGTGCCTTAAGTTACATCACCCAATGGAGAAACCGAATACTGCTGCACATCCAAAATAGAAAGTTTGTGGAATCAATTGACATAGAAACTGCGGATTGGAAAAATAGCTTGTGTAGGCAGCTTGTGTAGGCACAAGATATTATTTTCCAAATCCAACAAAGTTTTAAAAACTAGTGTCTATTTTCTGGCTCCAGATGCTTTTTTTTTGTTTGGAGCACCTCACTATACACTTTGTTGAACTCTGGTTTCAGGCTAGGAAACAGCATACACTTCCATACACTAGCAGTGTGACAGGAATTTAACTTGTATTAGAATGCTTTGGATATGAACGATCCAAAGCATACTTAGAAAATAGATTTCTAGTTTCTGCTAGTTTTAACAACAATATAACACAATTGCAATTACAGACTATGAAGTCTATCTGATCAATAAGGAGATGATTTACTAAAGGCCAGTAGGCTATTTACTTTGCAAGGCAATTTGTATTTTGTTGGGGAATTTTTCTGTTAGCTTAGTAAAAAAGATGAAGCTCTATCAACTTCCATTATCCAATCACATGCAAGCAAAATTATGGTTGCTTTTTTTTTTTCCTTTAATTTCATTGGGTATTCTTTGCAACATGAATTTTCACCACGTTCAGTAAGCTAAGGTAACATTTTCTATTGCAAACAGTCTGTTTTCCTTCAGTAAATCAATCTCATTGTCTGGTTTGATGGTCTATTAAAAGTAAAAGGAAACAGTGTCCTTAAACCACTCTCTAGGACCGCTGTTCTCAAAATTCTTCACATTGGACTACAATACCTAAACCTCTAAAGATAATGCTAATTATGAGGAGAAATGACATTATAGCAAAAATTTACAAATTATGTTTGTAAAAATGACCCTTGCACCAAGAGGGAGAAGGGTAGTCCATGTATCTCTATGTAATGGCACATATGCCATAGTGAACAGGTCTCTATGAATGCTGCAAACACTTCCCAGCTAGGTCAAGACAATCCAGATCAGAAAGTCAGCATCTGAGGTCTGCGATTTTATTTAGGGATTTAATGCAAGGGGCAAAAAAGCCTTATGGAGGCATATTAATTCTTATTTTTTACACTTATGCAGCCATGGTGTAGAATATAGGTTCAAAATATCATGCATGAATAACAAATTCCAATTTGATTCCAAAAGTTTCCAGCAAGCACCATAGCAACCTTTTTAGTTCAAAATGGTCGCGAGATTAAGGTAAATAAAAAGTCCATTGGTTTCAATCTATTCCAATATTGTTAATATTGTTTTAATACTGTTAATCAAGTAGAGGCAAGAAAAAAAATCCATTGAAACGGTTACACCTTACTGTGAAAAAGATGAGATTGCTTCAATTCTTTTCTAACTGTCCCTCTAGTGATCAATGACTG
Organism: Lithobates sylvaticus; assembly: GCA_028564925.1. Lineage (NCBI taxonomy): Eukaryota > Metazoa > Chordata > Amphibia > Anura > Ranidae > Lithobates > Lithobates sylvaticus. The sequence goes on from CM053027.1 coordinate 319,246,835, forward strand.
GTGGGGTACCAATAAAGAAATTGCAGAAAAGGTAGATGAAGCACAGATCCACAGAATGGACAGGTGTAGGAAGAGCCTTGCCCTGCAGGTGCTTAGGTGCAGCTTCCTCTCCAGCAAGTAGAACAGTGAGCAGAACAAGTGACCTTAGAGTAACAGTCAGAATCAGCAGTATCTTAGATGATCTCACATTGCAGATATACAATTATGAGGCTTTAGGTATAGTACTACCTAATTGCAGAAGTGCACTGTTAATTTTCAGGAGAAATCCAAGAAAAGAGGTAATTTTTTAGGCCACTCCATTTAGGTGTTTTCTGTAAGAATACAAATCTTCTGTTTTTGAGTTACAGTTCACTTTAAACAGTATTTAATTAACTCATTCATTACCCAGATCTCATCTAAGGTGAATTTCTTACTTTTTATAGTAAGAATAGTGAATGTAATCTGTCAGAAATGCCCAATATCTAATTTCTGATGTTTTAAAAAACTTTGCAAAGACCTACATTTTTGGTTTTCTAAGATGGAGGGATTGATGAAGAAAGCTTTCCTCTAACTTGCATAAGAAACCTTCCATGTTGACTGTGGCTAGATATATTTTACAGGTTCTCCAGTTGATGTGTGAAGTAGATTGTGATGTTATTTTCTTTCCTTCGTCTACAAAAGTACTCAGCCTGACCAGATTTTTTTTTATTTGCTATTTTGGGAAGAAGCTCTAATGGCACAAAGTTTGCGATTTGTCCTGCTAACAACCTTTCCCAACACACAAACATATACAACTCTAGCATGTAAGAAAAGGAACTGCTGGGAAAACATATTCAGTTTTAAATTTTTTATTTCGCATTTATGGAAACTGACACTTAAAGCAGATCTTTTGAGACCAATATACAAAGAAGAAATCAGATTAATTAACAGGATTTCATTTTCCACAAAGTGAAACAAATATAGTTAGGTACTAGAGGAATAGCACACACAATCATCAACCTATTAGAAAGGCTGCTGAGTCCAGGAAGGAAAATAGAATTAGTTTCCAGTGAATTTGGAAGTGCCTCTGTTCCTGCCATTACATATTTTATATTCTATTAGGTGAAAAGAAACAGTAATATAATCTGTTCACGCTAAAGCAATAAAGTTGCAAATGTCAAATGTAGAATCCCCTGAAGGAATGTGATGTAGATTTATCTGAATGTGCCAGAGTGAAAGGAAGTTTAGCTTTGCCTGTCAGGGAAAACGAAATCTGTTTTTTCCATAGAACAGGCCCTGCAGGGGGATAAAATGCGTCTCTTAATCAATGAGACATATACTGTTATATTTGGGTGGATTCTTCATATTACCACACCTTCGGGCCATTCTGTCCATACTTTTTCCGATTTAGGATGGTGTAAAACCATTTAGTTTTAAAGCTCCTTTTTTGCCTTAGATGTGAAAAGTCTCATCCATCGCCCGTCACTAACTACGCTCCTATATTTCCTGTTATAGATAAAGATTTTCTGCAACAAACGTTCCAAGAATAAGATCATGTCAGGGAAAGATGTTGAGTAATGCTTGGGTTAGTCCAGACTGATCAGTTCTAATCCCTGCCTTGAAATACAGAGCAGTTGTATTCTTATACCTCTGTTGATACATTTATATCTGAGCTCTTTGGAATGCCACATGTTAATTCTATTACATTCAAGTTATTAGTTTGTTGACCATTGGCATTATGTCACATATCCTCTGGCCTATCTAAAAGATACTACCAACATTTGACTAATACTTTAGCCAGTAACCTGGCAACCAGAGCATCACTGATTAACCCTAGATGATACTTCATTGCATTCCAGCATTCTATGCTTTTAAGTATTAGAATGCATAAAAGATGACCTTTTCCAAACTTACCTTTGCTAGATACACATACAATTAATTTCAATCAAGATTATGCACACACCAAATGACTTTACTTCCATGAACAAATACTGTTTACAGACATGGAGAGCTGACAAGTTATGCTAAATTATACATTGGCTCCATATTGAGGTATAGCCCATTTATGGCCAAACTAATTCTCTGCAGATACCATATCATTATCTTGCTTATTAGATGAAAAGGTAATAATATTTAATTGCAACCTATCTCAGTAGTTAATTATCAGAGTCTGTTATTGCCAAGCTATACTGATTCACCTATCTAAACCATTATTAAGTATGAGAACATACTGTGTATATACTGTGTATGTACTGTGTCTATATATGCACAGTATATACCAATATATTCCCTTAGTTGGCATCATTGGTGGCATAACTACTGCGCCTTGCAGACAGTGGACATAGTGATAAGATTTGGTGATGATGCTGCCATACTCAGGGCTGCCTGCCACTACGATGATGGCTGTTCACTGCAGGGAAGTAGGACATGTCTTCCCTTGTAACCTGCATCATGTGACCACATTTTGTAGTAAAATTTCAGATGCAGGGAAAGCTAGGTCCCATTGTTGCAACACATTTGTGTCGCCAGACTGAGTAGGGTAGCTTTGGTCTCAAAGATAATCACTGTGTTCGCATGATGTACATGTATAATACTTAGTAAATGTTATAATACCAGTGATGGGCAATATGGGTCTCATTCCCATGTGATCCAAGGTGCTTGCCCAGAGACTGAAAGCCAAGGGCCTATTGAAAGCCATTGCGATGGACTCATAACATATGAAAAGTCTAAAGCTAGAGTACATTTTTGTAAATACATTTACCCAAGAGTGCTGATACAAGAACATGGGAGATAAGACATAATAAATTCAATGAATGAAAGTCCAAGAGACTAAAAAAATGTAAAAGACTATTTCTCAAGCTAGCTCTTGTTTGACATTATAAAGTTTACATCAGCAAAATAGAATTTATTTTGGAATGAATAGGATTTCTAACATTTCACTTTCCTATTTCACCTTGTCTGAACTTTCTAAGAATGTGTTTGAATAGAAAACAGTCAAGCTCTATTGCCTCGTCTTTTTCTTCTGTCTCCATTTCTACTATCAGTAAAATAAATCATTTATAAACACACCCAAGTGTTTACAGCATTATTTATCAGTATTTTCACATATGATTTACACAGCTTTTTTCCAAAGACTCACACACTTTCTAATTAGGTTCAATTGGAAAAATCTGTGATTCCTGACCCTGGGAAGTGTATCTCTAGCCACATCTTCTTTCGTTTTGGATAAGGTGGGAGAGTTTCAGAACCTCTGTTAGGGTTTTTCAGCTGTAATTGGTTTTGTTGGGGAGATTTCTGCTCACATCCTGTCATGATGAAAACATAGCTCACATGCACATACTCTATACATGAAATACAAAAATGTGATTTCTGACAAAAAAAAATATATGAATCACAGAATGTGCTAAATTCATCCAATACAGAAACTGATTTGCTCATCTGTAATTTTGTGCTATTGCACATGCTTTTGACTTCTTGACCCTTAAATGCTAGTGGTCTATCCCCACAGTAGCACAAAAAGCCTGCATTGAAGCTGACTCTCACTACTTATCTACTACCTGTACCGAATTACCTAATAAAATTAAAAGCAACCTGGTCTTGTACCAAATCATCTTGGCTTTGCATACTGGCATTGTTATGTGAAATTATTACTGCATTCACTGTTGACTCACGGTCAGTTAATTTGTTTTTAAATTCTACAGTAGGGGAACTAAGGATTATTTTCATAAAAAAAGTTAAATACTTACCTAAGCACATATGTATCTTTTTTGTGAATGCTGAAAGCATTGACAAGCATTATATAGGAGTTCTTTAAAGTCAACCTTTCAGTAAAATACAGTACTTAGGTCTACATATACTTTATTGGCCCTCCTCCTTCAACTAAGTGCCTAGAGCCCACACATTATCCCTTTTTAGGATAAAATACTACACCTATATGATAAACTTGTTGTGGACAATCTCCCAAGCGAACCTCACGTAAACATACTTTCCAGTTTGCCGGGCTCCTACAAACAAATAAAAAAAAGCTTAATTTGCTATTTTCTTACGGCTGCCCACTCTATTATCACTAGATTTTGGCACCAACAGGTGATTCCCTCTTCAGCTGACTGGGCTTGTGAAATGGACAAGATTGAACACATAGAATGTATGATAGCCTGGGCTGCTGATAAGACTGAGTCCCATACCATTATGTGGACTGTATAGTTACACTTACAGTTTTCCTTCGATTTTGAAGTCTTTGTAGCAGACAAATTTGACAATGCTTCCGCTGGGGAATCCCCCCCACCCCTTTTTTTTTCTTCTCTCTCCCTTCTACTTTCTACAGCTTCTTCTCTTTCCCTTTCTTCCTTTTCTACTTTGTTTCTGCTACCCTGTATTTCTTTCCTGGGCTTCTCTTATTTTAGTACAAAAAAAGGGAGGGAGCAATAGGGAATAAAGTGAACCAGTGCCACTGGGGGCACCTAGAAGTCTCCTCAGATCTAGCTTGTCCAGTGTGGACTATGTCACTCTGGTCTAGTTAATATTAGAAAATAAACAAAAAAACCTGAAGTGTTCCTATCAAGGCTGGCAGGAACCAGGAGACCAAATGAGTGGCAAAACATACACGAAGTGAGGGCTTAAATAAAAAACAGTGATACTTTATTGTAAATACAAAAAAGGAAGGGGAGAAAAATCAGTGTAATCACGAATGATCCCAAATGTGGATCAATATAATATATGTGACATTTGCAGTTATAACATCATATGACTCTTCCAGTCACCTGATGAGTATATGGTGCAGCAACAATAGGAAAAATAATAAAAAGACACATAAACACTAAACAAAAATATACAAACAACATAAAACAAAGCGTCCGGACGCCGGCAATCTGTGTGTGGAGAACCTGCGTGTGTATTTACACTTATATATAATGGCTATGATCACCTATGAGTCAGGGAATCCACACAGAGATTAAAGGGAAGCTCGAGCCCAAATTTACAATAAAGTATCACTGTTTTTTATTTAAGCCCTCACTTCGTGTATGTTTTGCCACTCATTTGGTCTCCTGGTTCCTGCCCGCCTTGATAGGAACACTTCAGGTTTTTTTGTTTATTTTCTCTTATTTTAGGTGCTTTGAAATATATATAAACATATTACTGTGATTTTATAACCTGTAGCACCACTATATACCGTACTCATGATAAATCTTTCTTGCTCTCTAACATTACATTACTAATGGTCTATAGAGTTCACTTTAGCTTGCCTTAGGGTTCCTTTTTTTTTCATAACCCTGTGATGTTTGTTTTCTTATTACTACGGTATTAATGTATACATATACATTCATTGGAAATGGTCTAGCAAACTCATGTGTATGCTATGTACTGTTTCAAACTTAATAAAATAGATTCCACTTAACTAAGCCCCTAAGAAGTAATGTCACACACTTTCTGGCAAGATAGCAGCAAACAAATACTCTTGCGTTGATCAGGTGATCTAAAGTTTGAGGTGGATAATGTCTCAGACCTTGCTGGGCTCCAGAATAGGGGTATCCTAGCAGTCAGAAAAGAAATAAAAAAAGATGGTGCACCAGCCTTGTGCATTAACTTTTGATAGGTTTATTAAAAGAATGAATTAAAAATTATAAACCCTGGGGAACACAGAGACACTAAAATCCCATGAAAAGACACCCTTGCAATGAACTGGATTGTCTTCTCCTGAGAATTCACCTGCTCTGCATTCTCTCATGAATCTTCTCAGAAGGGTGGGGATTTTACATCCAGCAATGCAAAAGACAGGGGTAAAGTAAGTACAAATCTAACTTTTATCAACACTGGGTGATTTTTAAAGGGGGATCTTGCATTGTACGGTACGGCCTCATTTAAAGTCTGCCTACAGCCAAAACTTTTGTTGTTGCTGTTTTGAATAGAGTGGTGAATGGTGAAAACCTCTTTTAAGTTTTTGCTGTTTCCATTGGCTATGGTCATTTTTGTCTCACTTTCAGTGTGATCACCTAGACAGGAAGGGAGAAACTCTCCCCATAGAGGCCATAGACAATAATAATGCATTTCTGCAAAGTAGAATGAATAAGATTTGTTGAGTTTTTTTTTGCTGCCTGTGACATTTTGTGTGCACATCAAAACTGGAAATTAGATAAAATCTGCCCACACAGGTGTCGATAAAAGCCTGGCAGAATTTATAAGCCTTTCTACTCTAACCTAAACCAAAAATATATGTCTTGTCCAGGGACAGGCTTTAATCAACACTTATATATTCTAAAGGTGTTTGAAGAGAAAATTTTGTAATTTGAATTCCAGAATGATCCTAACAACAGCCTTGGCAGGCTAACAACTTAAAAAGTAAAATTGTGATTATAGTTTCCAAGGTCTTTTTAATAAATATGGCACAGATTAACACTTGCTGACCACATTCATCCACTTTTAATCTGGGCACAAGCCTAATATAAGAAGCTGGGTTGTCTCTAAGGTCCTCCTCACGTCTGTTAGGCAATTAAAATGGAACATCTGTGTTTCTGGCACATACTGTCCACACACCACAACATCCTTTTGTGGAATAACCTGTCATTGCAGCAACTGCAAGCTAAAATACTTGAAGGATGGCAGGGTTGCTGACACACTGTTCATATGCACCAGCTGTATTAAAAACAAGGAACGCGGGTACCCATGAAAGACAAACGTATTTTCATAACACACTGTAATAAACACAGTCGATTTAAAAAAAAAATGGCATTTCAGTGAGAGTCGTGTATCTTAATGGTATCACACTGAGATGCTTTGTGTGAGCTGGTGGTATATTTTTGTTCTCTATTCATAGAATAATATTTAACAGTGAAATGTTGGGTGCCTTAAATCTTTGTAAAACACACAACAAAAATGCATTAGAAGCCCAGTGTTTTATGGACACAAGTCAAACGGCTATGCTCAATTCAGCTTCACTTCAGCACCTTGTAACTGTTTCCAGGTATGTTTCACTTTTTTTAGTGCAGCTCTTTTCCTAGGCCAAAGAGCTAAATTTCCAAAATAACAATACGTTCAAACAATAGATTCAGAAAACGTCTTTGTGTATGAACAGTGATATTACTTTCAGGAATTCCTCAACCCTGAAGATGGATGATAAGCAAAAGACAGAGATAATCTTGCACCAGGCCTAGTTTCTTACATACCTATAGCATCCTTATGGGTCAGTAATGGTAATTACACAACTTTAAAGGAAATGTCCTCTGGGTGGACTCTAATGGTTTCCATGGACAAGCCCAGGGCAGTTCTGCATTCATAGAACTAAAACAAACTCAACAGTCCTATACCTCTATTCACCATACACATCTTCAAATGCTTTCAGGTATACTACATAAGGATTAGAAATATGACAGAGATACCATAACAGTTTGATGCAAGTATACTTTCCCCCACAGCTTATAATTGTATTAGGTTCTATCTAATCTCTGCAGTCCAAAAGTAAATCATACAGGGAGAGGTCATGCTCTTAAACAAGAAGGTGGATTAGAATAATAAAGGATTAATGGTGTAGTCTTGTATCAGAACTGGCACGGATCACTTGGAACTGGCACGGATCACACCATTAAAAAAAGAAAAATAGCCAAAATATATAAGGTGAAATATTATAAACAGTAAATGCGGATTTATAATAGCCAACAGAAGGGCAGAAGTGTTGCTACAAACTGCTGTTGTTTACTGTGACATTGTGCGCTTGTGTTAAAGCAAAATAAATAGCCAAGCAATTCACAGACTGACAATTCTGCTTTAAGCAGTAAACGACCTTGAAACTGCACTTTCTCAAAATGTTTTGCTGAAATAAATACTTACGCCAGAGTATTAATCTACAGAGTTTCACGAGAGCTGTTCCCCTAAGACACCAGCATAAAGTTTTTGCAATTCCATCTGCACAAGTAAGTGTTTGCTAGCAGGTAATGTCTGAGGACAAGTTTAAATGCCGCCATTAAAAAGATCAATCAGACTCTTGTTTGCATGCATCCCAGGATTCCAAGAGACAGGGAAGGTTAAGCCAATTTTTCAAGATTGCATTTTAAGAATTTTAAAAGCTTTGTTATTCATTCAGAAACCAAGAAGACACTGTGTTTCTTCCTCAAACAAACTAATTTTAGTTGCTTAACTCAACAGTTACCTGCAGAGCATGTCCTGTCATTCATCGCTTTAGGAATGAGGAGGAATTAATAGCAAATTCTTTATTCGATTTCCACTACCAATCTGCTTTTTTCTCTCTTAACTGCCATCACTACTATGTAAATGCAGCTGGGCTAGCCAACAATGAAGAAAGCTAAGTACTGCAGTTGTCATAGTGCAATTAATGTTTGCTCCCACCACTAACATTGTTAACACCTTACATGTCCCCTTTTCAGTGTTAACATCTAGTTCACAAAACTGTTCCACTAATTCCAAAAGCTAAACTAAAAGGCAATTAATTTAAATATATGCTCCTATTTCCATGCACTAAGAAAATATGAACACTGTTTATAGAATCATTTGATGCTTGTTTCTTTTATTAACCCAAGGCTTTTTAACCAATATCTTAACCACTTCCCGCCTGGCTTATAGCAAAATGACAGCCGGGCGGTGGTTCAGTTATCCTGATTGGGCATCATATGACGTCCTTCAGGATAACAGCCACTGCGTGCCCTTGGGGGCACGCATCGTGGCGATCAGTGGTGCGGTGTGTCAGTCTGACACACCGCTACATCGATCTCGGTAAATAGCCTCTGACGGAGGCTCTTTATCACGTGATCAGCCGTGTCCAATCACGGCTGATCATGATGTAAACAGGAAAAGACGCTGATCAGTGCCCTACAGTGCCCACCTATCAGTACCCATTAGTGCCACCCATAAGTACCCATTAGTGCCACCTACAAGTGCCCATCAGTACCGCCTATGAGTGCCCATCAGTGCCGCATACCAGTGCCACCTATCAGTGCCCATCATCATTACCCGTCAGTGCCACCTCATCAGTGCAACCTCATTGGTGCCATCTCATCAGTGCCCATCAGTGTCGCCTTATCAGTGCCCGTCAGTGCAGCCATATCAGTGCCCGTCATTGAAGAATAAAACATACTTATTTACAAAAAATTGTGCAAAAAATAAAAATCGCAGAGGTGATCAAATACCACCAAAAGAAAGCTCTATTTGTGGGAACAAAATGATAAAAAATGTATTTGGGTATAGTGTTGTATGACCACACAATTGTCACTCAAATTTCTACAGCGCTAAAAGCTGAAAATTGGCTTGGGCAGGAAGGTGTCTAAGTGCTTGGTATTGAAGTGGTTAAAAAATAATCTCATTGAAATATAATCATAGTGTGGGATCTTGAGGGATTCCCACACTACAATTCCTGAACTATCAGTGGTTAGTCTGGTAAAGCCCAACTCTTAGCTGGGCACTCCAACTCTGATGTTTTTCTCTTGCCTCATTAAAAAATTGCATTTTTCCTGCCACCTCTGTCCAATCAGTTGACTTCATGGCTCCTCTTCACCTTCCTCTAGAGGTGGGCAGTCCCAAATGTTGTAGTAAGATAAGACTCTTATTGATCTTTTTAATGGCAGCATTTAAATTTGTCCTCAGACATTACCTGTTAGACGTTGTCCACAGTTACCATGTTTAACTTTCCTAGTGCTGGTGGGAGAATTATAACCATTACAAGTTCAGATGACATTAGCAATAGTAACATATATCCAGTGTTCTACTTTTTTCTACAACACTGTTTGCCATTATAACAAATAATTCAGTGTCAGGGATGTTCCTTTAGCAATTGTTGATTGGCTGCAATAAACCATAAAGTGTTCAAACTCTGCTACAACTGCAAAATGCAAATACTAAGAAAATTGGTTTTGTTTGATATATATTAAATGAAAGGGAAGCATTAATGTTTACAGATATTTACAGAAATTGCCTAAATAATTAGCTATTGCTTTCATATTTTACAAATCTCTGTTTTCTGCCATAACATAAAATGCTAGCTTGTAAGAGATGATTCAAAACATTAACCACTGATCAGGTCAGGCATCAGTTAATGTTACTGAAAAATGAGCTTTGAAAATTGTTCGAAAAAAGCAGTCAGTCAGAGCTTTAAAAGGAAAATTAGAACTTTCTAAGCTACCATTACTGAAGTCTGGTATATCTCCTCCACCCCACTATTTCTGATCACTGGGGTGCTTCTAACTGCATTCAGAAAACAAGATACACTGGCAACTGTGTGCTTTATCTGCTCTGAAACATATTACTATAAAGAAATCCATTGCTATAGAAACTGAAAAAAGAAAGAACATTTTTGTTTACTATTGTCTTACTCAACATTCTCTGGTTCGGGTACTACCCTTTTCTATGTTTTCTTTAAGCTTGGATAAACTCTCTTTAGGACAGCTTGCCATCTTGACCATGGTTACTGTTGGTATTCTATGACTCACTACTCCATTCATACATGTTCAATGCTCACTAACATCATCACCATCATTCACCACTTTTTCACCAGGAATTGCTGCTGTGTATCCTCACATTCTCCCCCCTACTATTAATCAACAAAGATTCACAGGTGATCAGTAGGAGGAGGAGAAGAGCTCTCTTCCCTTAATCTATGCCACTCCAGCCTTCATTTCCTGTATATCTCTCTTGGTTGGCATGTTACAATTTTCTGTCTTTTTGGCTCCAAGACCACCAAGGAAAAGCAACTCCTAAACCCTAGTGATCCAGATAAACGAAACCCTATATGAAATAAGGTCCAGTACGCTGTACAGGAAAATAAAATCTTCCTATCTCCTGAATGCAATTGGATAAATCTTTTTTACAGACACATTTAATTTTTTTCCTTCAAAAAGGCATTTAACACTTTTTTTTTAACAAAATATCAAATCTTCTAGGACCAGTTCCACATGTTTAACCACACCTGCAGAAAAGAACCCTAACCGCTAATTGAAAAACTTTGACGGTACTATTTAAAAAAAAAGAGATGTGAAGAATTTTAATATACAAAGCTTAAAATCATCTCAAAAACATGTTAATACATAGCACAATTATAGGAAAAAAATCCTGTGATAATGTTGTACATTTATCATCACCCTACTGCAGCTAGGTGGTGATTAGCGCACGGTAACTTCCCTTCAACACAGGTGCGTTTCACGGGTACAGAAAGCCAGCTTCTTTAGGAAAGTAGGGCTACAACACAAGCTCTGAACAATTGTAAATAGAAATAACATAAAACATTTTGGAACAAAAAAAAAAGAAATAACAATGGCCATTTTACAATCAGCTGTCACCATCTCCCCCAGTCTGTGGAGTAGTCCACATGGGTTTACTCTGAGTCCGGCATAACCAAATATAGTCACAGTATGCGTTAAACTGAACAATAATTTCATGTCTCTTAGAAGCTGGTATAGTAAAAATTGTTCACTGATTTAATATGATGGTCGAGCAGTGAGGAGCGATGGAGGAAAGAGAGCCTCGTGTCACTGCCTCCATCTTGCAGTGATGATGGCTCCTGATGTATTAACATGTTTTTCTATGTCATTGAGATGATTTTAACCTTTGTATAATAAAATTCTTGATATTTTATTTCAATAGTACCGTCAAAGTCCTTCAATTAGTGGTTAGGGTTCTTTTGTGCATGATATAATTAGGATGTGGTACTGGACAACTATGTCCAATTGGTAGAGGGATCTCCCTAGTGGTCCCTCCTCCCAAATCCTTGTTTTCAGTGTTTAACCACACCTACATTAAAGAGTCCTCTGCACTGGTGAAAGCCAATCCTCTTTGCTCTCAGGTACATTGTCTACCCTCAAATAGTTTACTTAAATTGTACTTAAATTGAATGGCTCAATTTTATGTATAGGTAATTTAAAGAGGAACTTATCTGAAAAATTACAACACAAACACATTAGAAATGTTTAGTAATGACAATCTACAAACAGTTACTTATAGAAATTCACAGGCTTTTTATTCTGTGTATGCCTTATTTTTCTTTTCCCCCACATTCTTCACAGTGGTCATTTTCACCAAGGGTACATTAATCCATCTCTTTTTACTTTCTGGAACTCTGCCTGAAATTCTAGGTCTACCTCCAGGAACATTTGACAGGTTATAGGCAATGGTGATGTAGCTTTCCCAGAATGCCCTCATTTTTTGTTGTGAGCTGACGTCCAAGAATAAACTGCAAAAATAAGATGGGTGTGTAAAGGTGCAAAACTATTCTCTTTCTATTTTTTAACTCGTTTTTAATACAGGATAGCAGCTTGTTAGATTTCTAGTCTGCAAATTTGCTTTGCATACCCAAATGCTAATTGGAAGGTCCTCTTTTTGGCAAGCCCCCTGCCGCCAATACAAATATCATCATCATGGCTTCTTGTGAAGCTGGGAGCTCAAAAACCCACAAGAAGTCTATTGCAAAATAGCATTATAATGGGATTACAAGCATCTATTCCAGAAATTCAGGATACAGTGGTGAGGCACAGTGACATCACCAGGGTAAGTCATTTTATTTCAAGGTGATCTGTTGGTTGAAAATGTGGCCTTTTAAAGCCACTCATGCTAAAAGGCAGAGGGATCTTATATAGTAAAAGTAAAGCCTTTTACTAGCAGTTCTTAAAAATGTTCCCTCCCCCATCTTTCTACTTATTTTGTCTAACCTTTTATAAAAAGATCTGTATACTTACCTATATTTAATCTGCTCCCGTCTGATCACATGATCTCACATCTCTGGCTACCCTGTGTCAGTGAGCAGCTGCTGCAGTGGAGAGAATGGAGCAATGACAACAGCTATGGGTGATGACACAGTCCCTGGAATTCATAGCCATTATAGAACCCTCCCTGAGCTGGAGCTGCAGGGTCGATAGGAGGGGGGACATTTTTAGGAACAGGTAGATTTTTCTTCCAATTTAAGCTTATTATCTAGAAGGCAACCCGTATTTTTCTGCAACATTGATTCGCCAATCCCCTCTCCCCAGCTTCCCACTACCTACAGGTATGAACTAGTGCTAAGGGCCACTGTGGCTACCAAGAGGCTTAACTGCCTACCTAATGCCAAACATGCTGCAGTACCTGCTCCAGCCTGGTATAAAAACTCTCCTGTTGATCCACTATCTCCGCCAGCACATAAAGATCTCCCTTAATCCTTCCGCAACATTCATGTTGTGTGGGGTGTGGCCAGGATACTGGCCCTACCCTATACACATCTCTGCTCAGACAATAGGATTCATCAACAGCTAAAAACATTTTTTCAGTTTGCCCTATAATGAAGGTAATTGTATATATCTTCTATAATTATCATATTGTACCTATCCATTACCCCTATAAGGTCACACACCTATCATTTTTTTTTTTTTTTTATATGACTTCCTTTTTATATAGTTGTCAAATAAAAGCTAAGTTTAGATCATGGTAGATTTGGTGCCTGGGTTCAGCACATCTCTGCAGTGCTGATGTTTATCTATCATTTTCCATGTAGCTGCGCAAGTAACTACTGTGTCCAAGGTATATTGTAAGCTGAAGACATTTTCCATATGTTTTACACTACATAGCTTTGTGCAAATGTTACTCACCACAGTTGTTTCTTAACATAATGTAAACGTACACCTAAATTGATTAACCCAGTGTTTTAACACATAGGGCCTACATAATCAGATCTTTTGCAGTACAGATCTAAGGAAACCTAAATCAGACTATGGAACATACACAAATCCATAATATTGCTGCACTCCTTGATGACTTCGATATGAGTTTTGAGTAATCGCTAAATCCAAGGCGAAGCACATTACCTTTCACTGTTCCTGTCATACCCATGATATGATTTTAATGCTTCAATAAAGTCATCAAGGAGTGCAGCAATATTCTGGATATGTTCCTGAGTCTCACAGGCGAGCTGTCCAAACACCCTTGATTCCAGTTCACAACGAGTAGTTGATCACTCACCTGGAGCAGCATTATCTTGGTTAAATCAGACTATGTTGCGCACTTATTGAGACTACACAAATAAATACCATATTGAATTCTGGTTTGCTGGGCCTTTAACCAAGCAATGCATTCCAAGAGGTTTTACATAAGCTTAAGTTTATTGCATCCAATAACTAACTTGTTCAAGAAAGCTATCATGCTTTCTTAATCTGACTGTATAATGGAATGTGACTGGCTTAGTCGATCATTTAAGCAGCACAGTTGGGCTTCATAATCAACGAGAAGAATGTTAGCGGAGTCATTATGAAAAGCCATTCAAATGTGCTGATCGAACCCCAAGCATTTATTGTACTTTAAAAAAATATAAGTTCTCCTAATTACAAATCTTGAATTACATACTGCACATAAAGCATAATTGAGAGACATTGTGCAAGATGCTTTGACTAGATGGCCCGTGAATGTTCTATCAGGCAGACTGCTCTGTACAAAGCTTCTTCTACAAAGCATCCACTCTGCTAACTTTCATTATTAATGTCATACATGGCCATCCCAGAAACCATTCTTTTCTAGTGCCTAGACAGTAAATCCCAAAGGCGCTGACATTTTGTGAGTTATTAGGAGAAATGCGAACTCACTGACCCTGCTAATTCTCATGATTCCTGGTCCTGTTTATCTTGAATTATGGCCAAATATATTTACTTTCTTTTCTTTCTTTTCTTTCACAGCGTTTGGATGAGCTTATGTATTGATCTGTCTATTGACAATAAAAGGGTTAACAGTGACACATTTGAGATATTGGTCTATATACACAGGAGAACTTGAAAACTACAAGAACAATGAGTGCAATTTGCTCTAAATTGTAGAAATACACACAGAAATAGTGTCAGTCAGTGGAGTGGATGTGAGAATTACTGAAAAAAAAAAGGCTGTGGTAGGAAGTTAGGCAAGGACAGGAGTATATCAGAAACTTTAAACAACAGTATTCATACATGAATAAAGGTAAAAAGACAGCAACAAAAGAGCTGCATGTGTGTGTGTTCTAATGCCTGATTCACACCTATGCATTTTGCAGATTTGCACTACAAATCATGTTCCATAGGAAGCCATGTTAAATGGACTGTAGTGCAAATCTGAAAAATGAAAAAAAGGACTAAAAATGCATAGGCGTGAATCAGGCCTAACTGCATGTAGAAAACAACGACTTAAACCTGACTCAGGGCTGGTTTACACCTATGCGATTTTTTTGTGCGTTTTCAGTTTTGCAGAAACACACTACATTCAATTTAACATGGTTTCATATTGATGTAGTTCACATCTGTGAATTTTATGGAAAGGGCCAGGGAGTTTTTTCTGTTTTTTGGCTCCATAGACTTCAATGGACCAAAAATGTGCATTGAAAAATGCAAAATGCACCTGGAATATGCAAACTGCAACCTGCATAAGTGTGAATCAGGCCTTAGTGCAAAGTGAAACACCTACCCCCTGGTCCTCACATCCAGTCATTTGAATCTGAACTGAGCCATCACAGTATAAATCAACTAGGGTTGTAGTGCACACATGATGTGAACAAATGAGTGTATCGTTTGATGTGGTCAGCCAAACCAATAATCTAAAAAATATAGAGCTCAAGGAATATCTGAATGCATAACAACACACAAAGGCTCAACAAAAGTTAGGCAACAGATGTCATTATTAGCTTGAGAGCTTAGCAGTGTCTTTCAAGCAGCTGATCGGTGGGAGTAGCAGCAGTGCAATCTCTGCCAGTCATCTGCAAAGGGATGCACATAGCTTTTCCACTTTCTAGGGGAGAGTGGAAAACCTTTTTAACCATCTCAGCTCTCAAACCTACACACCCCTTATGGACTCAAGCTATTTTTTTTACATTTCTGCCACAACACGGGCTATACAAGGCTATAAAGGTGCACTCTTTTGCAGGTGCACGCAGCTCAAGGAGGGACACAGAGCAGATGGATGGCATGTGAGTGTGGGTGACACAGGCATTCCCAGGCAACATTTACTTAGCATCAGACTGAGCCTTGATAGCAGTGGCAGTTGCTGAACTATATTGCTCAGCAGTGGGTGCATTTCTGGTAGTACCTCTGCCTTTGTGCTTAGCGCTATGGGCAGGGCCGGACTGGGAATAAAATTCAGCCCTGGAAAAAAATTTCATACCAGCCCCACAGCATTATTATACCAGCGCAACAGCATCATTATTTTCTGGTTCAAGAAAGGGAAAACCATGCATTTTAAAGCACATTTGAAGAGTGTATTATATATAAAAAAAAGACAGATATGAAATCACATAGGGATATATATAAGCAAATTCCAGTTAAAAGTGGTCAATCATCAAGGGGGACCCCAGGAACTCAGAACGTGGGGGGGGGGACCACATTCCGCAGAAAGAATACACTAAGGTAAGGGGGGGGGGGTTACTGATATAAGGGGGAAACCCTTTATATCAGTGCCCCTTTACATTATTGTACTCTCTCCCCCCGTACATCAGTGACCCCCCTTTAGACTGGCCTGGCGGTGCTGTCACTGGCCCCCTCACAGGTGCACGAAGCAGGGCTCAGTCAGTCGGCTCCAGCTTGGTGGCTCTGGTTCTATCCTATAGTCTCCTCTCCACAGTCCACACACGTCTGACTTCTCCCATGACCCCCATCCTGGCGGCGCTCCCACTCTTGACTCCTCTTCAGACTCCCTCAGAGACTGCAGACAAGATACAGGAGAGGAGATGGTCAGAGACTGCAGACATGATACAAGAGCTCAATGCAGCCTCACCAGTGCCCATCAAATGCAGCCTCACTGTGCCCATCAAATGCAGCCTCGCCAGTGCCCATCAAATGCAACCTCGCCAGTGCCCATCAAATGCAGCCTCGCCAGTGCCCATCAAATGCAGCCTCACTGTGCCCATCAAATGCAGCCTCACTGTGCCCATCAAATGCAGCCTCACTGTGCTCATCAAATGCAGCTTTACTCTGCCCGTGAATGCGGCCTCACTGTGCCCACCATTGCGGCCTCACCTTGCCCACCATTGCGGCCTCACCGTGCCCATCAATGCAGCTTTACTGTGCCGTGAAAGCAGTCTCACTGTGCCCATGAATGCAGCCTTACTGTGCCCACGAATGCAGCCTCACTGTGCCCATCATTGCAGCCCCTCCTGTGCCCCATGTCCCAGTCTGCAGTCCCTGTCTGTGGGAAGGTGTGTTGTTGATGCTCGGGTACAGTACCTTGCATGCCAGCAGGATATCCATGATGGCCAGCAGCAGGCAGGGGCTGTTCTCGTTTTGGATGGGGACAGTGTTCCTTCCAGAGGATCTGTATGCTGTGAGATGGAGTGGTCCCGGGCCACCTGTACCTTCAGCCGTCCTCACTTTCCGGCCACAGTCAGCCTGTCCCCTGATCCTGGGGAAGTGGAGAGCACTGGGTGGGAGCTGGAGAGAAGGGGGAGCAGAGAGTACTGGCGGGGCTGGAGAGCACATGGGTGAGGGCAAAGAGCAGGGGGGGTGAAGATCACAGGGGTGGGGAGTGCAGAGCACTGGGGGGGGGGCAAAAATAACAGGGGTGGAGAGCACGGGAGGCTGAGAGCACTGGGGGGGTAAGAGTGTGGGGTGGCGAAGAGCACTGGACGGGAGCTTGAGAGCACTGGGGGGGGGGGCAGAAAAACAAGGCTGGAGAGCACTGGGGGGTACAAAGAGCAGGGGGGAGTGGAGAGCAATGGGGGGGAGCTTGAGAGCACCCATGGGGGCCAGAAAGTACAGGGGTGGAAAGCACGGGGGACTGGAGAGCACTGGTGGGGTTGGAGAGCACATGGGTGGGGGCAAAATGCAGGGGGGAGTGGAGAGTACTGGGGGGAGCTTGTAAGAGCACTGGTGGGGGGAGACAAAAAGAACAGGGGTGGAGAGCACGGGGGTAGAGAGCACGGGGGCTGGAGAGCACGGTGGGGGGTAGAGAGCACGGTGGGGGGTAGAGAGCAGGTGGGGGGTGGGGAGCACGGAGGGGGCTGGAGAGCACTGTGGGGGGTGGAGAGCACTGGGGTGGGGGCTAGAGAAGGATGGGGAGAGCTGGAGAGCAGGGGGGGCAGAAAGAACAGGGGTGGGGAGCATGGGGGTGCTGGACAGCACTGTGGGGGGTGGGGAGCACTGCGGGGGGTGGAGAGCACTGTGGGGGGAGCATGGGGGGCGGGGAGCACTTCAGGGGGTGGAGAGCACTGTGGGGGGGGAGCACGGGGGGCTGGAGAGTACTGTGGGGGGTGGGGATCACTGCGGGGGGTGGAGAGCACTGTGGGGGGTGGAGAGCACTGCGGGGTGGAGAGCACTGTGGGGGGGGGGCACGGGGGCTGGAGAGTACTGTGGGGGGGTGGGGAGCACTGCGGGGTTGGAGTGCCCATCAAATGCACTGTAGGGGGGAGCACGGGGGGCTGGAGAGTACTGTGGGGGGTGGGGAGCACTGCAGGGAGTGGAGAGCACTGTGGGGGGGAGCACGGGGGGCTGGAGAGTACTGTGGGGGGTGGGGATCACTGCAGGGGGTGGAGAGCACTGTGGGGGGTGGAGAGCACTGCGGGGGTGGAGAGCACTGTGGGGGGGGGAGCGCGGGGGCTGGAGAGTACTGTGGGGGGGTGGGGAGCACTGCGGGGGCGAGAGCACTGTGGGGGGTGGGGAGCACTGTGGGGGAGCACGGGGGGCTGGAGAGTACTGTGGGGGGGTGGGGAGCACTGCGGGGGGCTGGAGAGTACTGTGGGGGGCTGGAGAGCACTGTGGGGGGGCTAGAGAAGGATGGGGAGAGCAGGGGGGGGCAGAAAGAACAGGGGTTGAGGGAAATGTGGGGGGGGGGGCTAGAGAGTCTGGTGGGGGAGGAGAGCACTGGAGGGAAGCACAAGGAGAAGGGGGGGCAGTAAAAGAAGTTGGATAGGGGGGATCAGCAGGGGGGGGCCGGGCTGCATATAGAGGATATGAGCTTTCTATATTCCTCCATGCAGCCGCTGAATGCTTGGTTCTCCTCCTCTCCCTCCTCCAAGCATTCAGCGGCTGTATGGAGGAATATAGAAAGCTCATATCCTCTATATGCAGCCCGCCCCCCCCCCCTGCTGATCCCCCTATTCAGGCACACAGGGCGGCTGTACTCACAGCCTCACAGGCATCTCTCCTGTGAACACGGAGCTGGCCGGGTCTGTGTTCGGCGGCCGCTCCGTAACACGGTCCCGCCCCCCTAGACTGGCTGTGTGATAGGTGGATTCTATCTACTATCACATGAGCCAGTCTAGGGGGGCGGGACCGTGTTACGGAGCGGCCGCCGAACACAGACCCGGCCAGCTCCGTGTTCACAGGAGCATAACAGGGGAGCACAGCAGCATTAAAGCGGCCCCAGGGCAGGCAGCCTACCGGGAAATATCCCGGTATCCCGGTAGGCCAGTCCGGCCCTGGCTATGGGCAGAAGGGAAGGTACAAATATCCCAAGAAATAGGGGCTCAAAGGGATCTATCTCAGGCTCTGAGGACCCCCCTCTGCAATGCCATCTCCCCCTAAAAGACCTAGGGAGGCTGGTCAGAGTGAGCCGTCGGGGTCAGGGGCTGCAACTGTTTCTGACATTTCAGCCCCTGTATATATATTACTCAGGAGGTTTTTTCCTCAACCATAAGTGGATTAGAGGAAAGATTAGTGGCCTTAATCACATCTTCACAAAGTGGAAGAAAATGCATTAGGTCCCCTTCTACCACCCAGGACCCTCAAACAGAGGATCTCTGGGAAATAGACATGTGCACAACAAAAAAATTTGTTTATTTTAGTTTCGTTTTTTTCTTTTCCGAAAAAAATTTGTTTATTTTCGTTTCGTTTTTTTTGTTTCCGTTGATTCGTAGCGATTCGTAAATTCGTAAGTCGTTGGTGTTCGTATTCGTAACGATTCGTACATTCGTAAGTTGTCGGTGTTCGTATTCGTAACGATTTGTACATTCGTAAGAGTTATTTTTCGTTGATTCGTTTTTTCGTTAGTTTAATTTTCGTTTATTCGTTATTTTTCGAAATTCGGACGCATTCGTATTTATTCGTACATTCGTAACATTCGTAACATTCGTAGATTCGGAATCGGAGCATAATTCATAATTTTATGTAATGTGTATGCTATTATTACATTTTAATAATTTACGAATCGAAAAAAAAAGTTACGAATCAGAAAAAAAAGTTACGAATCGAAAAAAAAAAGTTACGAATGTACGAATTTTTTTGTTCAATCCATTCGAAGCACGTTAAGCAGCACCATTGTAAGGGACACGGGAAATTACCAATTCAACAAAAAAAAAGTTTTTTTTTAATGTACGAATTTTTTCGTTCATTTTCGTTGTTCCTGTTTTCGTTTTTCGGATTTTCTTCATTCGTACATTCGTTGTTTCTAATTTTTTTTTTTCGGATTTTCGTTGTTTTTCGGATTCGTTCGAGTCGAATGATTCGTTAATCCGATTAGTTACTATTCGAACGATTCGTTATTCGGATTCGTTCGATTCGAACGATTCGTTCATTTGTACGAAAACGAACGAACGAAAAAAACGAAAAACGAAAAAAAACGAAACGAATTGCACATGTCTACTGGGAAAGGGGAGTAAAATCCCCCTCAGAGGACCGGGAAGAGGCTGCTGGCTCCTCTTCTGAGGAATCAAGTGGGAAAGGGCCCTCTTCAGCTTCACAGGCTGAGAAATTGCTGGTGCAATCTCTTCCTGAAATGGTCCGCTCCACATTTAAGTTACCCGTAACTGACTCGGTTGAAAAGCCCTTGTCTTGTTTGGGTTCACTGAAGCCTCCTCAAGCTCCGCATGCCATTCCTGTTCATTGGTTGCTGAAAAAGCTTATTTATTCTGAGTGGGATCACCCAGATAAAAATGTTTTCCCTCCTAAAAAGTTTTTAACAATTTATCCTATGGAGGAAAAATTCACACAGATGTGGGGTATACCAGCAATTGACACCACTATATCCTCTGTGAATAAAAGTTTGACTTGTCCTGTTGACAATGCTGAAATGCTTAGGGATCCAACTGATAAAAAATTGGAATTCCTGTTAAAAAATATTTTTTCCTTAGGCCCCTTTCACACCGGGGCGTTTTTCATGCGGTGCAGCGCTAAAAATAGCGCCTGTTCACCGCCTGAAAAAATCCGGCCCCTTTAACTCCAGTGTGAAAGCCGGCGGGCTTTCACACTGGAGCGGTGCGCTAGCAGGATGACAAAAAAAGTCCTGCTAGCAGCATCTTTGGAGCGGTATAGGAGCGGTGTGTTCACCGCTCCTATACCGCTCCTTCCCATTGATTAGAATGGGACACCGCGGTAAAACCGCGGCAATACCGCCGCAAAGCGCTGCTACGGCGGCGCTCTGCGGGGGTGTTTAACCCTTTTTCGGACGCTCGCGGGGGGTAAAACCGCACCGCGAGCGGCCGAATACCGCGGTTAAAACGACGGTAAAGCAGCGCTAAATATAGCGCTGCTTTACCGTCACCGCGGCTCCCGCCCCAGTGTGAAAGGGGCCTTAGCAGATTCAGTAGCTCAACCTGCAGTGGCGGCAATTGGGGTATGTCAATCCTTGAGAGATCACTTGAAGCAGGTGCTCAAGGTTTTCCTACAGTTTCCTACAGTTTTGTAGCAAAGCAATATATGTGTATTAGAAAAGGGTAGGGACCTCTGTGTCCCGTGACGTACTCAAAGAAAAGGATTTTACAGGTAAGCTGTTATAAAAATCCTATTTTTCTATGCAGCTCTACCCAACAGAGAGTCCTCTAGTATATCCAAAATGACCTGTGGTTGTGGCATGAAATGACATCATAAGTTGTTAAAAAGGTGGCTAGCTTGTCTGTGTGTTTGATGATTAAACCTTGTATGCTAGGCCTAACTGGACTGTCTTACAAGAGGGCAGTGGGCTGTGTAGTCTAGAACTGCATTTGCGCAAACCCCCATTCACACAGTAATAAATATAAAAAGATTTATTCTGTAAATGTTTTAACATAATAGCACTGATTGAACATTCCACTTCCTTTACCAAAAAGCAAAAATAAATATTTGTCCATTTCAAATACCTAGCCAAAGTGTCAGCCTTGCAATTTGCAGATACAGGTATGCTTCCATTTTTTGCTGTGCTCAAATCTAGTTTTATTCATTAACTTTATGGACAAAACCATTTTCTGAACTTTCAGATGATGGGATTCCCTTGTACAAACCTAACCACAACCAATAGTTTTAGGCCATGTCCACATTCCAAAAAACCCCATAAAGCATTCTTCACAAACACTTGCTGAATTTTATATAACAGTCAAATATATATGCCTATTTTACACATTGCCATTAACATACTGTATATAGAAAACAGTATCTGAAATATTTAAAAATAAGGCGACAGACAGGATGGAAAATTCAAATACGTGCACACATACCCAGCAATAAGCAGCATGGAGACACTCCAAATGCATATACAACTATAATTTTGCTTTCAACTTGTCTTTGTATACTGACTTCTTATCTCCTTGTTCAAATTCAAACAAATAAACAGGCAGAGGTCATTACATTGCATTAGCAAAACATTTTTAATGTATCCTCTGCTAACCCTAATTCTATGCATGAATATTGAACACTATTAGAAAATTTGAAAGCATGTCAGCAGTGTTAAATGGTTAAGTACATTCAACTTATTTTGTCCCTATTGAACCTTTTAAGTGCTACTGGCGCATAACTTGGAAGGAAGATGTCTAGTGCTCATGTCAAATTAGACTAATCAGTAAAATATATGTATTTGCATTTCTCACACTTTGGCAATTATGGCTTTCTGGAGAGCTGGCAGAAGCAAGAAAAGATAGGAATAGGACCATGTTGATATGCTTCCTGACAGAACTGTAGATTTTAATGCTATAATGAAACACAGTAGAGTTTGAGTATCAAGGACAGATAGCTTTCAGAATGCCCTTAATGTATCAGTGCATTGTGACATACAAAACTGAGGTATGTGTAGCACAAAATCTGAAATCTTAAAAAAGTGGAGAGTAAAGTGTAAAGTAACCTATAACAACAAAATAGAACTCTCTAAGTAATGTTAAACAAACATAAAGATGATTGGCACTTTTGCAACTGGTCACTAGACTTTGTTATTGCCCTTTATGTTACATTATTTAATGAATTAATACAATTTTTAAAATAGTACAACAGACAAACCTATGATTAAGCTCTGGAGCGGAGTGAAACTCTCTGGGAGCGTGGCTTGGCTGGAGCCCAGGCTGAGGCTGTTGCTTCACATATCCACTGGGTCTTGCAGTGAGGTGTGGTGCATAGGACATTTTTTTGTCTGTTGTATCATTGGAGCTAGGGTGAGCCCTGTCCTTGCCAGCACTCCAACGGTGTACTACAAGAGAGGACCTGACTGGGGCCTTGAGCAGCATCCCCTATTTGTTGTCTGGTCACATTTTTAAAATAGTGCTACAGGCTAATGCTCCAGCACTCACACATACACACATATTGTGCATAACAGTTTGCAATGGTAATTCAAAATGTAGTCTACCATTAAATTATAGGGGTTCCTTGAGCAATTCGCCTGAATAATTATGGGGCAGCATCCGTGAGTAGAGTCCACTACACTGCCCTACATGTCCACTACACTGCCCCACTTGTCGACTAAACTGCCTCCACCTGTCCACTACACTGCCCCACTTGTCCACTAAACTGCCCTACCTGACCACTACACTGCCCCCACCTGATCCCTACACTAACATACATGTCCACTACACTGACCTACCTACCTGATCACTACATTGACCTACCTGACCCACTACACTTACTTACCTGACCCACTACACTGACCTACCTGCCCACTACACTCCTTCCTGCACTACTCCCCCACACATGTACAATTCAGGTAGATCGCTGGATTTTGCTCACCTGTCTCCAGGGCCTCCATGATGATCACCCATCGGATGAGTGCCCTCCCCCAGCCGTTTCTTGGTATCCCACGCCGTGCGCTCATCTGCACTAAGCACTGCCCCTCCCCTTCATGCACACAAGGGCCGCCCGAGTCCCGCACCTGAGGAATCATGGGGAACAGGCTCTACCACAGGAGTCCCTTGGAGCAGTGCCTTGCCCCGTGATATGCCTCATTGAAAGTGTATGGTGGGTGGGGCTGGAGGAAACACTAGTTGGCACAGTTTGGTCACTCTTGGGACAGCAGTCGTGGCAGCACAGGAATGATGTTGCACTCGGGAGAGAGCACTGGCTGCCCCCCCCCCCTCACGCTACACCACTGGGGCTGCCTGGGCATCGGCAGATGCAGAATCGCTGATGGGCTGCATCAGTTTCATTCTGGGACACTGTATTGTCCCAGAATGAAGGTGCCCGGGACCCGGGACAGACCTGCTAATTGCGGGAATCGTGGGCGCACTAAATGTATTGTGAGCTGTAGCAAAATGTTCAGTGGAATTGGAAAAGTATTTCAAGGGCCCCTCTATAGTATAAAGGTTGATAAGGGCTAGTGTATCTTTGTCCTTGTATCTTTATTGAATTCCTGTAATAAATAAAATCAGTTTACTTATAGGTTTACTAGTTTACACTAACGAATTTCACTTTAGGTAAAGAAAAATACTAATGACTTCCTTACTTAAACAATGGTTATAGTGTCTCATACAATAAAATTCAGCATTACAACAAGAACTAAATAAATAAAAATAAATAAATATATATATATATATATATATATATATATATATATATATATATATATATATATTGTATTCATACATAGGTTGAACTATAAAGTCTCAATAAAACAGCATGACTTTGATGTCAATACAGATAAAAATGCTTCATTTATAAAATGTATTCTCTAGGTAAAGCTATATTAACTTTGTTTCAAATATGAAAAATATTAATAGTAAACATGCTACAAAAGCACAAAATCAATCTAAGCCTTATATGGAATTTCAGAATACATATGGCCTCTGAATTAATTATCTCAACTTTTATGACATGTGAGCAACGTATGTCCAATATACAGGCCAGTACAAATTGGCTTACACACATACATATTTATGCTTTGATAAAATATTGAAAATTACTTTTCTCAGGGACTAAAATCAATTTGATTTCTCATTTCATACTTACAGAGTCTTTCTACAGGTTCATTTTTTTCTAAATGCTTTGAAATTGTAATATCGATGGAGGGTAGTACACAGGTGGTATGCATGCTGTCCAAGCTATGCACAGTACAGTATATTATAGCACTACCAAAATGGCAGTGCACTGAAGCATGCTATCTCTCTATTTAGCAGGCTTTCCATAATTTAAGATGTTACAGACTTTACATCTGATATTGTGCATTGGGAGCTGGTATTTGACATGACAAACAAGCTAGTGCATGTTCGGAGTAGCCACACAAATTCAGTTTAATAGATACATTGTTCTGAGACAGGAACCATGAAGCTGACCGTGTAAAAATGCTTTCATTGCAAAATAAACAAAAAACTCAGCATCTTCCTAAAGAGCAAAAGAAAGAGAGGGATATAGCTTGGTTTCACTGCTACCATGGGTTTCGAAGTGAATTCCGTGGGTTTGACATTTGTGGTCCCTGTGGATTTATGTGTATATTCACCTGGGAGAGCAATGAACAGAAAGCTTACAAGGGCCAATAAGGGAGTTTTTGAATAAACCAGCTACCTTGCTATAAAAGGGTGGTGCCATAGTGTCAGTATATTGGAAATTGCTGCAGGGAAAGGAGAAGAAAAGCTCATAAAATGCATAGGATGCAACCATGGTCAGCTAAGAAACTGTTTTCAAATTTAATTCTGATTGCTGGCTAGTAAGACAATAAACTTCTTTTTTATTCTCATTATTGGGGTCTTTTTGTCTTTTTTATGGTTCATTTGAGGTCAGAGATTACTTTTAGCTGCTGTCCCATCCATTGCAAACATTTTTTTTTTTTCTGCAAGGCTTCCCTAAAAAAATGGCTTTTGTATTTGGGGATGGTATTTCAGTTTTTTTTTTTTTTTTTTTGGGACATCTTGGTAATTATTGTATTTGGTTAGGTCTTGGTTTGGGGTATTCAGACACAGCATTTATTGCAGCATTTACTTGTTATTGAGCATTTGTTCTTGGAGCTGCCACTCCATCATTTAAAAGAAAGTGCTAGAGCAATGTACACCGAAACCACCTTGCATTATGCTACTCATTCACTGCACCCCATATTCCCATAGATAAAAGTTCACCATTTAGGCCTAATATCCCCAACTAAAACTGCCGCTGGCCAATTTGACGGTGTTCCATCATGTGTGGTATAATTATAATATACCTGACTGTACCCTTTGTCTCTATTTCAGCCAATTCTCCCTCATTAAAAATGTTCTGATAATGGCTAATTTTGTGCTGCTGTATCATCTGCAGACTTATGTTTTTTACATTTAGATTTTTACACTGAATCTGATTTATTCAATTTTCAATATTAAAGTGGTTCTAAAGCCTAAACATGTTTTTACCTTAATGCATTCCTTGCATTAAGATAAAAAATGTTTAAGCATCAGTATCCCCCTCACTCCCCAATTTTGTTTACCAGAGACCTTCATTCGATCCAGCACTGTGCATGTCTGCAGCCCCTCTCTCACCTCATTTCGGGGCCTCACTGGTTTTGCTGGGGCACCGGGAGCAATTGCCTCCCGCTGTTGCCAATCAAAGCCAGTGACGAGGGAGCGAGAAACAAGGTCAAATCCTGATGGCTATGTCAATGGATGTAGCAGCTGGGCTCAGGAACAAGAATGCACAAGTGCCCCCATTGAAAGCAGCTTCTAGTGGGGGCATTGGACATAGAGGAGGAGCGAGGAGCACCAGCAGCGGACCCAAGAAGAAGAGGTTAGGGGCCGCGCTGTGCAATTCCATTGGTAAGCATAGAGATGTTTGTTATTTTAAAAAAATGTAACATCGTAGAAACAATTGAGTACATATCAGCATGCAACAACTGTATGCGATTAAAGAAGGACAAATATTACTTAAAGCCATTTGTCACAGGACAGCATAAAGTAGCCACATGTAACTGCCTAATGTACTAGGAAAAACAATAACAACATCCTAGACTATGGTTATATTAAGAGCTATCACATCCAAGTAGCTTAAGTACTCTAGTAGAAATAGCATAGTGACCACAACACAGGTCTTAGGCATCTGTATACAGGGTGGAAGACTGTTACATGCTATTGAGAGAAGGAAAGAAAGTGCAGCGCTCAAAACTTAAATACTAAAAAATCTGATAATTGCTCAATTGAAAGTGCAATCAAATAAATAAATATATCACCTTAAGATTATAACTTAAGAAGTGGGTGAAATAAGTGCTCAGTGAAAACAAATAATACACAAACACAATCAATAAAGGTAAATAATGTCCATATAAGTGTCCATAACATATATTGCATAAACGTGAAAAAAAATAATATACGATATATCCAAAAAAATGTGCTAGCGTGTATAAAAAAAACTGTAATGCAAATGAATGAAGAACCAGTTTGACCACGCAGATCCCATCACCTCTAAACACCAATGAAAAGTGGAGGCTTACCGAATCCGCAGTGACCACCTTTTTAGGGGGGGTCTGATAATGCGAGAACAAGTCACGATCAGGTCACAGATGCATCCAAGGATCAGGTCACAGATGCATCCAAGGATGTCCAGGTGCCGATCTCCCAAGGGTCCTCCAAATGGTTCAGGAATTCCTTATTGGGAATCTCCTTTTGGCAGAAACAGCTCAATGGTTCCCAATATACGTTGTCCCGCGCATGCCCCGTTGCATTCTAAACTACGGTGAGCCGCTACTCTGGCGGAAATATTATTTCTTTATGTCGGGGCTGTGTCATTTCCTGTTGTAGACGTCAGCCCCGACATCTCGCGATGCTCAGACTGAAGTTTCCAGCACCTAGCGAAGATGAGGCTTGAATCTAGTAAATAATGCGCGGGATTTCACAGCATTGGAAAGAGCTGTGGGCGGAAATAGGGCTCAGAGCAGACGCGGAAGACCACATTAAAAATGGCGCGGGTCAACATAGATGAATTTTTGCAAAACGAACATCGATAAAACTGTGAGTAAAACTAGTTATGAATTCATATAGCGCTGAATCTATGTAATGTTAGTTCATCTGTACAACCATATGAAAATTGTATTTCGGACCGGAGGGTATACAACCGCTTTAAGTTATAATCTTAAGGTGATATATTTATTTATTTGATTGCACTTTCAGTTGAGCAATTATCAGATTTTTTAGTATTTAAGGTTTGAGCGCTGCACTTTCTTTCCTTCTTTACGCTTTTATGCCCGGTATCTGGGTTACAGTGTACAGCTGCTTTGATTGAGGCTTACTAAGCACAGATTTTTTACTTTCTATTTAAATGTTATTGAGAGTTTGCAGAAATTAGACAGAGGCAGGACATTTTTGCATCAGCATGAACAGAGACAGAGTGAATTACTGGCAATTTTTTATCTGCAGGTCAAAGCAGGTCTATTACCATTTCATGAAAAAACTAGTGTAACTGGTAAATCAAAATGAAAAAAAAAAAAAACATTTTCATTAAACTAAAATGATCAAATTGAGGTGCTGCTGTTACACAATCAAAAAAAATCTGTAATTCACTGTAACACTTCACCTTTATTGATCCTTCATGTAAAAGACATCACAGACAGGGTGGCCTGGTGACCGAGCCCGAAGATGGCTGCATAAGCCTGCAGCTCCGCATGGCCGCCAGGGACACTCACAGATATAGGAGCCTCTGACGCCCGCATCAGACCTTAGACTACTGCTCCTCCATCCCGATCCTCAGCACAATGCCCAGGCACCACAAGGAACCTCCACAGCCCTGCAAGCTGCTGGGGTTCTTTTAGTCTCAGACAGACAGGCTACAACAAAACGGTGGAGGCCGCAACACCACGACAGTGCCACAAACAGCCAGATGTGGGGCAGTCAAACTGGTACCAACGGGCACAGAATCGGTAACTCTGGCAGTGGGGGATCCTCAAACGAATCCACCCCATCAACAAGGAGTCCAGTGAAGTCCAAACCACGCAGGACTTCCCTCAGAGGCCTGACACTGACATGGAGGTGAGTGCAACACAGACCTCCACCACTGGGCCTTATCCCTCAGCAGCAGACCCCATAGCTGCCTTCCCAACCCTGGGTCAACCAATATCAGATAGCACACTTCTTACTTCTTATCCTTGCGATCCTCTCTGCACTCTGATATGACGAGACAAAATTGACCATGTAGAATCATCCATGGGGGAATACACTGCACCCTTCAATACTTTGCTGGATGCTCATGCTGCTCAGTCAGAAGAAATGTCCTGACTCAAAGCGAAAGTGGCAGACCTGGAGGACAGATCCAGGAGAAACAACATCAAGATCAGGGGTGTTCCTGAATCTGTCCCTGCTACACAGCTGCAGCAATACACACACAAACTTTTTTCCTCCCTAGTGCCATCAGTACCAGTGGCTGAACTAGCCACTAGCCATTGACAGGATCCACAGACTGCCAAAGCTGGCCTTTCTACCTCTGGATGTTCCGAGAGATGTACTTTTACATTTCTACCAAACAAAAGAAAAAAATCATCAAATACTTTAGACATCACAGACAGTGTGGGGTACAGTAAAACATGACGCGTTTTGCGCTGTGATTAGGTGCTGCTGTAATTAAACCAAGCTAAAAGAAAAAAAAATATTCCAAGGTCAAATATGTGCTGCCTGTGTATGTTGTTACCGAGGCTGCCAGTGAATATTGTACTGTTCATATATCATGTGTACTGGTTTAATGCATTCCTCAAGCAAGTAATTTATAGGATTTGTGTATTTTAAATGATGCTCTTGATGCCACATGAAAAAGACCCTCACCCTGCTGTGTATGTTTTTTCATTCTTTTGCGTTTGAGCAGTGATTAACAGGATGGGTGACAGTGCTTATTTGGAAGCTTAACTCTTAGCAGAAATAAAAGGCACACAATAATGAAACACTGTGTTTATTAATTTATCATTGAATGTATTTTTTAATAAAGGCAATGTAAGTACTTGAATCTGATCTCGTATCAGCCTTGTGTAGTCTTTGTCTGTTTTGCTGCAGTGCAAGTAGCATGCTGATAGGAGGATAGAGCAGAGAGACAAGTAGATGAGCTCATCAGTCTGCTGCCTCACCTTTAACTGTCCAATTATAGGGTGGGGTAGTGACAAGACCTGCAAGTGTCATTGTACTGCAGCACAGAAACAAACGATCGTCTGCCCTGCCAGACAGATCTGTGCTGTGTGTCAGACCTATGTAAATCTTAGGACTGGGCAGACAGAAATATAAATTCTTTGGCAGTAAAAACAGCTCCTTTAGGCTGAGTTCACACTGGCATTAAGAGCAGTCGTTTGAGAGGTAAAGGCCCCTCAAATGCACAAGGTACAATAGACAGCACATAGTGCTTTTCACACTAAGCATTAGCGTTGCTTCAAGATTGAAGCCTCATGTCAAACCAGGAGGCGTTTGAAAGGCTTCAATGCCTACCATTCAAGTCTATGATAATAACTTGCAAATGCTCTGGCAGGCAGTTACAGAGGGTTTGCGGGCTGTTAAGATACGTTCATTTACTGTAATGATATAGGCATTTGTGGAGCAGTTTTAACGCTTGGCAAACGCTTCAAAACTGCCCATAGGGCGTTTGGGGAGCATTTTTAACTCCTCATTAATGCGTGTAAAATGCCTGTCTAATGCCCATGCTAATGCTCATTGATGCCTGTCTGATGCCCATACTAACACCATGCAAACGCTATAGGAGCATTTGTTGAGCGTTAGATATTTAGGCAAGTGTGAACAAGCCCTTATAGATATTTCATATATGTATTTACTGTCTGGAGTTTGGCTTTACATGTGTTTTAATGTAGCACAACACTAGACCCTGAAATGCTGGACTTATAAATATATTACGTGTAGGAGCTGCCAACGTTTAGGTTACATAACAGAGGACTTCTTTTGTTTGTACTGATTTTAAAAGGTGGGGTCTTCTACTGCCTAAAACTGACTGCCAACTGCACTGAAGCAATTACGGAAACTTTCCACAAAGCTGAGGAAGGAGTCCAGTTCTTTCTGGTGATGGTCAATAGGGTAACTACACATTTGATATTGGTTGTCAAAAGAAATGCCAGATTTGATTGCCCTGATTACATTTTAAAATTACATTAACACTCCCTGGAACTCTAAAGCCTTGTACACACGATCAGATTTTCCACAGACAAAACCTTTGACTTTTGTCCGAAGGGCGTTGGCCTCAAACTTGTCTTGCATACAAACGGCACACATTTGTCAGCCAACAAACATGGACGTAGTGACTTTTGTGCTCCTTCTGCTAATTTCTTGTTATTGGAAGTTTGGTGAGTGTTGATTCGTGCTTTTCCTTTTGTGCTTTTCATTTTGCGCTTTTCAGTTTGCTTCTGAATGGCCATTCGTCAACCAGCCATGTTGTGGAAGGAGGAGATAAGGTGTTATTTATTATTGG
Organism: Lithobates sylvaticus; assembly: GCA_028564925.1. NCBI lineage: Eukaryota > Metazoa > Chordata > Amphibia > Anura > Ranidae > Lithobates > Lithobates sylvaticus. Next base: position 319,278,202 of record CM053027.1, read on the forward strand.
CCTTGGAGTTATTGCTTTGACCCAAGTCCAGTCCAAAAACAGGTTGCTTTATTAATCATAACCAATTGTGTCATATGCTTTTGCTGTGGGAGCTCCAGGAGAATAATCCAGATGATTTTCGGAATTATCTCCAGATGATGGACCCCTGCTTTCACCAACCGTTGGCATTGTTGACCCCCTATATTAAGAAGCAGGACACATGCATGAGGCTTTTATTAAATTTTTTGATTGAATAGTGATTTGATTGGTATATTTTCTATATTTTTGGATGCATAGAATGCACTTTTTGGTTAAGTTCTATTGGCAGATAGCATGTCTAATTTTGTTTGTTTTCTTTTTTTGATGCACAATAAAAAAATTGTGGAGAATAATACTTGGGTATGTGTTTTACTTCAAATGACAGTTTGGGAGTAGGCAGTTACATTTAAAAAAATGTAAAATTGACAAGGGACACTAACATAGTATCTTTGATCTTAAAAACTACAGGATAATGGTGTTGTGGTAACTTTCCCAAAAAAAAATAATTATATTATTCTTGATATCACTAAAAAAAAAAAGCCTTTGAAAATTTGTTTGCAATAACTCCATCGGTATCACCAGCAAAGTAGCTTCATTATTATCCTATTAAAGAAGAAGAGAATGTGCGCTGCATTTCGAGATTTCATAATTTGCCACATCACGAATGTTAATTTTCCATTACGAATGCTTCTGGCTCGTCCTTGCTTCCGAACATGAGTTTGTACTTTGGACTTTTGTCCGACTGACTTGTGTACACATGCTCGGAAAATTAAAAAAAAAAGACATTTGTCCGCAGAAAATTTTAAAACCTGCTATCCAACATTTGTCCGTGGAAAATCCAACAACAATTGTCTGATGGAGCGTACATATGGTCAGATTTTCTGCCAACAGCCTGTCATCACACAATTCCCGTCGGAAAATCTGATCGTGTGTACACGGCTTAACACTACATTTCTTTTAAAGTCTAACTCTAAACACTTTTTTAGTTATTTTGGATGGAGCGGGAAGAAAAATTTTCTATCATGTTTTAATTTTTTTCTGTGATCCCATTGGGTAGATATTCACTCACTTGTATATGTCAGAAATACAAGAAATTGAGTGTGCAGTTGTCACCAGGGCAAAAAGTCATAGACAGCAAGAAAAACATTGTTAGAAATGCAAACTCTTCCTCAAACGTCTTCACTTTGATTGCTAAAATGTGTTTTTGTTTTTGTCTATTTCCTATACTTCCTGCTCTGACAAAAGGTGGAATCTTACCAATAAGGACTTGAACCCTTCTCTGACCTATCCAAAATGAAACAAAAATGTTATGGCTTAAGTTGAACTTAACATGGTTTAAGTATGCAACAAGTGCTAAATTTTACAGCATCGAAGAATACTGTTGCGAATATACACCTCCTGCTTTACTAAATTGGATCTTTACTTTTCAAAGTTACATTTTTGTTGCTGGTTTTCTTTTGCCATTGAAACATTTCTTTTGCCACCCACAAAAGGTGTTTCGCAATAGCAGGAGTCTAAAGCTGGATACATACTATACAATTTTCTGTAGATTTTTCCTTCAGATTTACCAAAATCATATAATATGAGGTCAAACCTAGAGTTTCAATGTGTATGCAATCAGGCAGGCCCTTACACTACATGGTTTTGGTAAATCCTAAGGAAATCAGACAGCAAAAATTGTATAGTGTGTATGGGCTCTTAGATGTTCAATGGCCAGTCTGACAGTGGATTAGTCCATTTTCAGATCCTGAGGCAAAAAACGAGGATCTATGTTAAATATTATATTATTTTTATGGCATAAACAAAGTATTTGGCAACAGAGTTAGGCCATTTACTACAGAAAAGTTTTTAAAATAATGATTTATTAGAATTATATTGAAATGATGGTAAACAGAGGTGTAAAAATGCAATTGAAAAAACATATACCAAACATCATAAAACATACAAGCCTTGGCTTATAAAGTTAACCTTAGCGTGATTACAAGCCATGCTAATGACTATTTCTGCGTGCAACTTGCTCACGTTAATGGCAGGCGACGGAGCCATAAGATATCAATAAACCATCTTCCTTTGGAAGTCTACATTAATTGCTGTTAGAAGAGAGATGCGTGTTTAATTGAGCACTGAATGCTGCAGACCAGTGGCCCATGCCTTGTTGTTAGGCTGTAAATGGTAATAACCTTCAGATAAAGACAAATCTGTTGCCTTGAGATGACAAACTTTCGAAGTCATACTCAACAGTCTATGTGAACTGTCTTCCTTTTGAGAGAACAAATTTTCCTATGACGACATTTACTGAAAGAATATTTGGTTTCATAATCTAATGATTTGAACATAAATTTGTGGCCTTCTGTTTAAAAACAAAAAAACAAAAAACACTTTAAGCTTTATAATTGCCTTGCCAATTCATACAACGTGCAAAAAATGTATTTGTATCAAAAAGTCTGAAAGGATAAACATGAATTCATAGAACTGTGATGAATAAAATAACTGTAGTGCCATAGCAACCAGTAAGATCTCAGTTTTTTCTCTGACTTGATACTGTGGGAGATACCTAGCAGTTTCCATAGTGAATTTGGCAGAGATTCTCCCCTGCATATTGTTTTCTCATGTATTGTATAGGCCAGTGATGGCGAACCTTGACACCCCAGATGTTTTGAAACTATAATTCCCATGTAGCTCATGCACTCTGCAGTGTAGTTGAGTATCATGGGAAATTTAGTTCCAAAACATCTGGGGTGCCAAGGTTCGCCAGCACTGGTATAGGCTGACCAGCAGCTAAATAGGTGACAGGCAGTTGACACATCCAAACAAAAAACAATAGGAAGATGGCATTCTGACAATTATACAATGGGATGATATGCACCAGTTTTATTAGACAACATAGCTGGAAACAACAGCAATCTGCAAATGAGCATTTGGTTAATAACAGTGTTTTCAAATGCATTTTGGGGTAACGTTAAGGCTTAACTCCAGGAATAGATCACAAAACATTAGTTAAAGCAGTTACTAATTTATTAAAGAACATTACATTTATGTTAAATGCAGCTAGTATAAGAATTTGCCTTAATAAAAGCCTCTTCCAATCTATACATCAGCATTTAAGATTAGAGAGGAAGGGCGGCTATTTTAGGTACCTGAAACTATTGTGATATCACCTTCCTATAATAACCTGTACATCAGCTCTCAGTGTGGAGGGGGACAGCACAGACATAGCTGAAGGTGAACATGCTAACAAGAAAAGATTTCTGGCCTAACCAATGTTAATCTGAAGGTCCCAAAGTAGGAAAAATTGCTGTTCACGCCAGGTCACAGAAAATTATTTTTTTATGTATTATTCCTCATTCTTCGTTGTTACAAACCAAAACCAGAAGACTCACATGAACCAATTTTTTTTGGTACCAAGATATCCCTTATTTAGCAGAAGATCCCTGGAAGGTGATCTTACCCTCCCAGACACCTTCGGTCATCTAATCTAGGGATAAGGTGATGCAGTTGAAATTCTTGCATCGCATGTTCTATACTGCGCATGGTCGCTTTAAAATGGGTTAGACTACCTTCTCCCTCTTGCAATAAATGCCCATCTAAAAATGTTACTTTTTATCATATGGTCTGGTTATTCGTAAACTTTGGTCAGCAGTTACTAACTTTACAAGCTCACTCCTGAACTTAACTAATATCTGTAACCCAGCTAGATGTTTATTGGGGATTTTTGGAAGATTTCAACCTTCAAAAATATACTCAAGTTTTGCTACGCTTGTTGTTCTTAATGGAAATTGCTAGACCCCCAATCTAAATCACTGGTTTAGATTTGTTAACCAAGTGACTCCTCTTTATATATTAACATATGAGGCTCGAGGTTGTTCTAAGAAATTTAATAAGAAAATGTTACTATACCAATAGAATAATATCTTCTTTGTATCATATACCTGTGCATGTTATAGTATTTATATATCTATTATAAGTGAAGACACAATTTTCTTAATGCAAGAAAAGTACAAAATATACATAATTAAGGACAAGAATTAAGGACGGTCTGTGCTATACATATCCCATTTTAAATTATGTTGATTTCAGATGAGACAAGATATATGTATTGTCGTTGAACATACAGTATACTGTAGATATATTATGTTATAAAGGATCAACTGTGTCAGGAAAGGCACAATCCTATGCGCAGAAGAATGGTTCATGGCCAAATCACAGGTGCATGTGCACAGCAGTGCGCATGCATCTGCCTGAATGGATGCACAGGACCACGCACAAACGCCAGACTAGAACCTGAACTAGAACCTGGTGTCAGTGCCATTTGGTCTATTGTATTCCTGTAGTATCTGAGTATCTGATCCTGTATTGCTTATCCGTTGCCAACCTGATCCTGCTCCTGACTCTGCTTGAACTTTGCCTGCACCAAACCCATGGCTTGCCTCTGGATTTTGCTCCTGTCTCATCCCTCTGCTCATTTGCCTTAAAGTTACCAATCTTGGCCTGATCCTTGTTTACTCTCCTGACTGTTGCCTGAACCTGATCTGCTCGCTTGTTGCTGACCCGAGCTGTCTGACCCAATTTTGTGTCTGATCCATACTGCACCTGCTGTCCGTGCTCTTCCCTGGCTCTAGCGCTGCCATCAGCGTGTCCATTCCTGTGGTCCTGTGTTCCTATTGCACACCAGCACCAGCCAGCAAGAGACTTACCAGGCACTCATGCCACCTTGTGCTCTGGCATTCCCTGTTACCTTACCAGGGACTCTGGAACCAGGGTTGTAAGAGAGGCCTGCATCAACGCTTCAGGCTCCACTACTGGATACGTTGCATACTGCATGGAAACACCTTATTATATGGATACATTCTGTACATTGCATTTTCTTATTTGTTGTATAACTTGCCTTTGTTTAATTTTCTGTAATGTAAAATCAATAGAACAAAAAAAAATCTATTGATAAAAATAAAACAAAGAAAACAGTGTGAGCAGACGGATTACTTCAGCAATTGCTGGTGCTGCTTTACCGTCCACGTCAAGTGGTGAGTCTACTGCCTGGCAAAGGCATATTCTTGATCTGGGTCATTAGACTGCAGTATATGAAACATACAAAGTCCTCAAAGTTTAATATTAATTCCTCTATTTATTACTGCTAAAATTGTTTGAGGTGATTGCAGCCCTATTTGTGCACTTGAGTACTGTCGGTGATACTTTTTTTATTTGCACTAACATACAATTTTTCAGGACAAGCTTTCAGGGTATGTCCCCTTCTTCAGGGTCCTAGCAGTACTGATTCACAAAAGTTTTAGCAAGGAAAATCAAAAAAAAAGAAAAACAAACACACACAAACAAATGTACATAGCGATGGTAATAAAACTAGCATAGTTAGTGAAAAAAGGCAGAGAGAGAGCTATAGGGGGGGGGGGGGGGTATAGTCACAGGGAGGGTCGTAAAGCTGTAGGATAATGGGTAAGGAAGCCCATATCTAAATTTAGGTCACTATTTTTTGTGTCAAATAGAATAAAAAAAGTATCACCGACAGTACTCAATTTGCTAAAATTAAATTGTTCGCTGAAATTAACACAAAAAACGTTATCAAACAAATACAAATAAAACAGGCAGTCAAAATATTGTTAATATTACACGAGAGATCATTTGTACAGATATGAGTACAGATATGAGGGGGGGGGGTGCTGATGTTAAAAAATACTCTGTACCCCCCAAAAAAGCCTCTGTACCCCCAAAAAACATTTGCCAGCAGGCTAGGGGGGTGAGTGTCTTTTATATTCCAATATGGTAACAGTGCCTGTTTCACATAGTTGAAAGAATTGCACGGAGTAGGGACTCCCTGCAATGCCATAAAATTCTCAACTATAGGCTCGCTAGCCCATTAACCCAATCTGCCTTCAACCCCATTTGGGGCATCGTTCACAACATAAAAAAAAATGATATATAATAACATCACAGATCTTCATTAACTTGTTTCTTGCGGGTGGGCATATTACAATACTGCAGAGAACAGCACCACATATTGACATGGCCCCATTCTCCTGTGAGTTCATGGTGGGAAAGAACTTTAACTGAATGGTTCTGGGTGTCATTCAATATGGAAGACAAACATATCTTGATTGGTCCCCAGGAGAGTCCATGTGGGGGGGGGGGGGGCAGGCAGAGCTGATTTTTGATTTATTTTTTTATTTTTTATTGCTGTTCCAGGAGCTGCATTCTTTTTATTATTGCTCTGGCTGGGCTTGGGCTTTAAATCTGTGGTTATATCCTGAAGACTTCCACAAAATGTAACACACAGAACTGTTACTTAAATAGGACAGTCATAATTACCAAACATGATTACTTTATGCATTCTACACAAGCACATTTATTTTAACTTAATTAAAATCCTTCATGTGCCTGAACATTGCAAAATGATTGCAGAAAAGTGCAGCACCTCTCGATTTATTAGAGATTTCTCATGCTGAATCCGCACTCTTCAGCAATACATGTACATTTTTCTATGATAATGATGCAGGGTCTTTGGAAATGACTAATTGTCACCTAACCAAGGTACCATCTGTTTACTTCATTTGTGTAACAAAAAAGGCAGGTGCTATGTTTATTAAAAATGCAATTGGAAAAGTGTTTTTTCATGATTTGTGATGACTTCCAAAGTATTGTTTTTTTTTACACCCATTATCATTTAGAGTGAAAAAATAAATATTTAGATTGAGAGGTCCCAGCTCCTATTTTCACACTGTCATAAATGACCAAGTGCAGTTTGTGAATGTAAACCTTGCAGCCAAAGTGTAATTAAACACTGCAGCTGATTAGAATCATATTTTCACCCAGGCTGCACTTTGCCAGCCCTTAACTCGATCATTCTTTCTATTCATAAGCAGTTATCTATACTAAAGCTTTAGATTGAGAATTGGAGCTTAAAGAAAAACTGTCATTACATTTGTTTTACATTATTCTGCCCCCTGTGGGACAAAGTACATCTAATGCCGCATACACACGATCTGAATTTCCAACAACAAATGTTTGATGGGAGCTTGTTGTTTAAAATTCCGACTGTGTGTAGGCCTCATCGGACATTTTTTGTCGGAATTTCCGACAACAAAAATTTGAGCGCTAGTTTCCGACGCACAAAATTCCACGCATGCTCGGAAGTAAGCAAAAGAGCTGCACTGGCTATTGAACTTAATTTTTCTTGGCTCGTCGGGTGTGTTGTATGTCAGCGCGTTCTTGGCGATCGGAATTTAGGACAACGTGTGTATGCAAGTCAAGTTTGAGCCAACATCCGTCTGAAATAAATCCCAGGATTTCGTTGTCGGAATGTCAGTGCTTCCTAAAGCTGGGTACACACTGGCCAAATCAGCAGGAACTGGTCGACTTTCGGTCAGTGTGTACAGCTGTCTGTCCAACAGAAGCCAGTCTAACAACTGGCTTTTGTCACAGGGACATGCTGGAGAACCAGCATCCGATCAACGCTGATCTGTGTATTCTGGCATGGGGCAGGGTGGGAGACCCGGAGACCCTCCCTGCTGTCAGAACTCAGTAGAACAGAAGGGAAGATCACCACAACACCCAGCTATAGTCTAGTTATAAAGTCTGATCTGCGAATTTCCCCCTCCCCTATCCCCCTATCTTACACTCAGAAAATTGGACAGCTTTGAAGGAGACAGATCCATTGGAAATGATAGCTTGTCTCAGCTCAAAGCACTTTCCTGAGACAGGAGAAAAACAGAGAAAAATGGTGGGAGTCAGCATCCCGTCTCTCTCTTACATTCCTCTTGCTGCAACTTGTCTGAGGAAAGTGCTCTGACCATAGACAAACTGCCGATAGAATGAGTCTGTCTCCTTCTAAGCTGTTGTCAGTTTTGCTGTGGGGGTGGGGGGCAGGTTGAATGTCATAACTAGATTTAAGCCTAGTACACACTACTAGGTTTTTTTTTTTTTTTGTTCAACCCAGTAACTTCATATAGTAAAGCACCTGATGATGTCAGTAAGTATAAAAGAAGGTTTTGATTGAAAATGTAATTGGCATGTTGATAAGGGAGGAAAGGAGAAACCAGAGAAGGCACCCACAACCATCCACAGCCAAATTGCACTGCTCTTGCGAGACACTTGGGGCTGCCATTAGTTTTGAATGGCACCGCCACCCATCTCAGCCCACAGCGCGATTGCAGGTGCAGGAACCACAGGGAAACAGCATGGTCAAAAAGACCATGCCATTTCCCTGAGGCTGCATTTTTAAAAAGGTTTTTGTTTGTTTCACGCAGCACAGCAGCCCATTCAAATGAACCGGCTCCTGTGCATGAGCAATAACGGGATGCATGGGCCACACTGAAGTGAACCAAGCCCAAATCTCGGCAGGTTCAGCAGCAAAAAAAATCTCATCATCTATGGCCTGCCTACAGCTATACGTCCAATAGTTGGTTGTCCAAAAAGCGGATTGAACTATGTTTTTCTAAAAGATTTTAAAATATTTTTCATGACTTTATTATCCTATTCAGTTTCTACTTGCGACTATTTAGCAAAAAAGGTTGTACGATCTGTCGTACGATATTCAGATCGTATGTACGGGCTATTATTCTAGAATCTTGCATGAAAAATATGAGCCTATTGACAGCATTTTGTTCTGTGTAATACAAAATAAGGGCTCAGTGTGGTGATTTGTGTTTTTCCACACTGAACAAACACCTGTCGCTATTAGGACACATAGCAATTGTTTTCTATGAGCCCCATTCACACTGCAACACAACCGGCAAGAGAGCTGTGGTAAGCTGCAGCAAAATGCAGGCGTGTAGCATTTTGCTGCACAGGAAGGCTCCACGTCACCACCGTGCTGCTGTGTGGTGACAGGAATGAAGTGTTGCTTTGTAACTCTTAAAATCTTTTTTTTTTTTTTTTAAAGACGAAAAAAGTAAGCACAATGTAGAGCATTTAGCATGTGGGCAGTGTGAACAAGCTCTCAAGTGTACGGTGCATTGTGGTGTGCTGCATTATAAAAAAAAAAATTGCAAGTCCATTGTGGTGCATTACAGCCCATTTGAAGTGAATTACCACAATGCATATGTGCAGCTCAACTCGGTGCAGTGGACCTGTTGAATGAGCCCAATGGGGTTGATTTCATAAAACTGGAGAGTGCAAAATCTGGTGCAGCTCTGCATGGTAGCCAATCAGCTTCTAACTTCAGCTAGTTCAATTAAGCTTTGACAGAAAAAATGGAAGTTGATTGGTGTCTATGCAGAGCTGCACCAGATTTTGCACTTTCCAGTTTTAGTAAATCAACCCCTATGTATCCAGGACAAATTCCACATTCACACAGTACAGAAGAAGATCTAGAGATCCTCAGTGGTTTGAACTAATTAATAAAGCACTGTGTTAACCACTTGCCGACCAGCCTCCGCAGTTGTACTGCGACATAATGGCACGGCTGGGCAAAACTACGTTATGTAACGTTGCTTCGCCCGGTGGCCACTAGAGGTGCATGCTCACCCATGGAGCCGATGCGAGTGCCCGGCGGTTACGATCACCGTCGCGCTCCTGTGACCGCTTGCGGCACACGGACAACCGGGATCTGTGTGTGTAAACACACAGTTTCTGGTTCTCTGAGGGGAGAAGTGACAGATCGTCTGTTCATACAGAGTATGAACAGCGATCTATCTCTTCCCCTACACATTCCCCTCCCCCTTGAGTTATAACACACACTAGGAAACACATTAACCCCTTGATCGTTCCCTAGTGTTAACCCCCTCTCTGCCACATTTTTACAGTAATCAATGCATTTTTATAGCACTGATCACTGTAAAAATTCCAATGGTCCCAAAAATGTGTCAAAATTGTCTGACGTGTCCGCCATAATGTCGCAGTCCCAATAAAAATTGCAGATCGCCGCCATTGCTAGTAAAAAAAAAAAAACAACAATAAAAATGCCATAAAACTATTCCCTATTTTGTAGATGCTATAACTTTTGCGCAAACAAATCAATATACGCTTATTACGATTTTTTTTTATTTGAATACATATCAGCCTAAACTGAGGGAAAACATAATTTTTTTTTATATATTTTTGGGGGATATTTATTTTAACAAAAAGTAAGAAAACAATGCGTTTTTTTCAAAATTGTTGCTCTTTTTTTGTTTATAGCACAAAAAATAAAAAACCGCAGAGGTGATCAAATACCACCAAAAGAAAGTTTTATTTGTGGGAAAAAAAGGACGTAAATTTTGTTTGGGTACAGCGTGGCACGACCGCGCAATTGTCAGTTAATGCGACGCAGTGCCGAATCGTAAAAAGTGCTCTGGTCAGGAAAGGGGTAAAATCTTCTGGGGCTGAATCGGTTAAGGGTGTAACTAATATGTTTAAGTAACCTGTTTATCTGCAATTCCCCACCGATTGAGTATGTACAGCTGCTTTACAGAGGTGTAACAGAACTAATAAGAGCGAACATCCAAGTGACCACAAAAAAAAATCTTTCTCCAGAATTCTTGCACTTTCTAGACTGTAGGGACACAGATGGTCCTGATTCAACTAGTTCTATCTACAGGAACTAGAATTAAAAGTGGTTAGAGCACATCTTCACATTGAACTATTGTTTAAAACACAATTTTCCTCCCAAACCCAACTCTAAGAATTAATAAATCGAGGTGATAATTGAAAAGTGCATACGATTATCCAATTTTCTGGGACACAAAGAAAACTTTCAAATCACAGCTGTGAGATTTGGCTGTGAATTAAAAGCATGAAATTAATATCAGTCTATAATCCACAGAGCATGCTCTGAGTTTGATTAATGCAGCATCAGCCATTAATGGCTTGAAATAAGAATTATTTGACATGGTTATTAAAATGTGTCAGTACCCTTCAAAATGCCACAAGTGAACCTCTTAATTTCCCATTATTTTTGGTATTTGTTTTTCCTCAAAATATTAAAATTGTATGCTTTACTGCTGATAGAAAAAGTAGGTAGTTTAAGATAATGGATACACTTTAATGTAATGGCTTATAGTGAAAAAGGTTTATACTTTTAATATTTTTAAGACTATGCTCTGGATAATGTATTACTAAGTAATGGTATAAGAGAGCACTGATCAGTATTCAGTGTGTAGTATCCCGTACAACAATCAGAATCTAGCTTTTAACATATGTAAACCCAATCACAAAAACTCATATAATATTTAACATGTTATTGCCATTCTAAAAGTCATTGCTGGAGTACACGCATGTATTCAAGAATGGCTGTGAAGCCGTCATAGGAGAACAGCTGCACTGAGATGCAAAAAAAAGATAAATTTTACCGAAATAGAAACTTAGGGGAAATCTTTAATTTTAGAGTTTTCATGCAAGGAAAAGGTAAAGCTAAATCTTCCAATGGCGACAAATGTTCTGGGGACAACTGTCTAATTCCCTAATTCAGCTGAACTCACCCGATTTCAAATCTGCATTCAGTGTAAACGTAGGCTAAAACCTGGAAGCTAATTGGTTTCTATGCAGAACGGAGACTGATTTTGCACTCTACAGCTTTAGTAAATAAACCCCAATGTTCTCTGTTATGCCCCGTACACACGATAGGATTTTCCTACAGAATTCCAACCGTTTGTAGGCTCCATCACACATTTTCCGCAGGAATTTCCGTCACACACACACTGGTTCTCAAATTTTCCGACAACAAAATCGTGTGTACACAATTCCGACGCACAAAGTGCCACTCATGCATAAGAGCAGCACTGGCTATTGAAATTAATTTTTCTCGGCTCGGCGTACGTGTTGTACATCACCGCGTTCTTGACGTTCGGAATTTCCGACCAACTTTGTGTGAATGTGTGTATGCAAGACAAGTTTGAACCAACATCCGTCGGAAAAAAAACATGGAGTTTTTTGTCGGAAAATCCTATCGTGTGTACAGGGCATAAGGGTTAAAGATGGGACACATTGGTATTGTCTTCCCACCCTCAGCCTTTTAAGTGGATAATAAAGGATTGAACTTGTCTAGCTCCCAGTCCTGCATCTTCTACCAGTCTGAGTGCTGCTATATAGGGGACTACAAGAGGCTGATACCAAGGCAACTAAATAAGTATATTTATTAATAAATACCTAGCTGCATTAGGCTGTGTATTTCATACCTGCCTGAAGTTCTGCTTTAAAAAAACATTCATGCTTAACCACTTCAGCCCTGGTAGATTTTCCCCCTTAACCACTTGCCTACCAGGCACGAACACCTCCTTCCTGACCAAGCCATTTTTCAGCTTTCAGCGCTGTCGCATTTTGAATGACAATTGCGCGGTCATGCAACGCTGTACCCAAATAACATTTTTATAATTTTTTTCCCACAGATAGAGCTTTATTTTGGTGGTATTTGATCACCTCTGCGGTTTTTATTTCTTGCGCTATAAACAAAAGAAGAGGGACAAGTTTGAAAAAACATAATATTTTTTACTTTTTATTATAATAAATATCCAATTTTTTTTTTTTTTTTTAAACACATTTTTTCCTCAGTTTAGGCCGATACGTATTCTTCTACATATTTTTGGTAAAAAAATCGCAATAAGCGTACATTGATTGGTTTGCGCAAAAGTTTTAGCGTCTACAAAATAGGGGATAGATTTATAGCATTTTTATTATTATTTTTTTTTTTACTAGTAACACTGCGACATTGCGGCGGACATATCGGACACTTTTGACACATTTTTGGGACCATTCACATTTATACAGCGATCCGTGCTATAAAAATGCATTGATTACTGTATAAATGTGACTGGCAGGGAAGGGGTTAACACTAGGGGGCGCTGCAGGGGTTAATATGTTCCCTATGTTAGTGATTCTAACTGTGGGGGGAGGGGACTGACTGGGGGAGGGGACCGATCAGTGTCCCTATGTACAAGGGACACACCATCAGTCTCCTCTCCAGTGACAGGACGTGGATCTGTGTGTTTACATACACAGATCCACGTCCTGCTCAGTTACTGGGCAATCGCGGGAGCCCGCCGGACACCGCGGCTGCCGGGCACGTGCATCGGGTCCCCAGCGACACGGCGGGCGTGCGCCTCCCGCGGCCCGCGCGCGCCCCCCCTAGTGGCCAAACTGCAAACAACGTCATATGACGGCAGCCCGCCACAAGAGCCGCAACGCTCCGCCGTCAATTGACAGTGGGCAGTCGACTGCAGGTTCATGACCATTCTTTGCAATACGGCACTGCGTCGCTTTAACTGCGCAGTCGTGCGATGTTGTACCCGAATAAAATTGATGTCCTTCTTTTCTCATAAATAGAGCTTTCTTTTGGTCGTATTTTATTGCATCTGCGGTTTAAATTTTTTTTGCTATAAACAAAAACATTTTGGAAAAAAATATATATTTTTTACATTTGCTATAATAAATATCCAAAACAATATTTAAAAAAAAACTAATTTCTTCATCAGTTTAGGTCGATATATATTCTTCTAAATACTTTTGGTAAAAACAAATCTCAATAAGCGTATACTGATTGGTTTGCGCAAAAGTTATAGCGTCTAAAACTAGGGGATAGATTTATGGCATTTTTACTATTTAATTTTTTTTTTTCACTAGTAATAGCGGTGATCAGCGTTTTTTTTTGGGACTGCGACATTGCAGCAGACAGATCTGACACTTTTGACACTTTTCTGGGACTATTGACATTTATACATAGATCAGGGCTAAAAATGGAAGGGGCTAACACTAGGGGGCTATCAAGGCATTAAATGTGTTCCCTCATGAGTGTTTCTAACTGTGGGGGATGGGACTGACTGGAGGAGAAGACATATCGCTGTTCCTAATTATCTGTCAGAAAGGCGGATTTGTGTGTTTACAGATCCCCGTTCTGGCTCTCGTGCCCACGATCGCGGGTGGCCGGCGGCATCACGGCCGCTGGCCACGTGCATCAGGTCCCCCGACATGCAACGGGCATGCACGCGCCTGCTATGGCTCTTAAAGGAGCTGACGTACATGTATATCGATTTGCGCGAAGAAGCCAACTTGCCGACGTAAATATGCGTGAGCTGGTCGGCAAGTGGTTAACCCTACAATAGATTTGGCAAAGAAAACAATCTACATTAAAATATGGTTTATAAAACATTGTCATTAACTGGACTCACATTTTCAATAGACAAAAGATGTGTCTTATGGAATATGGATATTTTCAAACCCTGCTTATTTTTCTATGATGCCATCACTGCTTTACAGAGTAAAGCTTCCAAAGGCATGCAATGACTGTTATCTCACACTTTAAACAAGTGTCCACATGAATTTGGTCATCCAACAAATACAAGAGATAACCTCAGGGCAACACTGCTAAAAGAAATTCTATTACCCAACTGGGAAATATTCAACAAATATCTAATTGTTCTCAGTGTCAGAAAACAGATGTATGGCATTACAGTTAAAGCGGTATTATACCCCAAACCAAAGAGGTAATATATTGCAGCTTATCAATCCTTAGATGCGGTGTCTGCATTCGTTTTATTTTTAAAATCCTTTTTTCCCCTCTGTTTTCACCTGGTGGTCCCGCCAGTAATACACTTTCTGTATTAGAGTGCCCCCACTCTGGATAAAGGAGCACAGGGGGCACCTTTGGACAGCAGCAGTGGTGGCACGTTCATTAGGGGCACAGTGGCGCCACCCCCCCCATCTGTGCGTCTGTCCCCCCTTAATCTACATGCAGGGCGGACGCATGGATTCCAATCAGGTTTTTTTTTTTTAAGCAAGTAATTAGTGCCTGAGGCTCTAATGAGCTTCAAAAAAGGGTGGGCTCGGGGCGCTGGAGTGACTCAGCTCCAGTGCCCCCATAGGAAGCTTCTGACTGTGGGGGCACTCGATAGGAAGGAGAGGGGCCAGGATCAGCAAAGAGGGACCCGAGAAGAGGAGGATTGAGGATCCAGGCTGCTCTGTGCAAAACCAACTGCACAGAGGAGGCAAGTATAACATGTTTGTTATTAAAAAAAAAAAAAAAAGACTTTACAACCACTTTAAAGATAAAATGCCAAATATTTAAACAAAACCATTAAATCCAGAAATGTACAACGTTTATTTTAATATAACTGTAGCGCCCTCTACTTTTAGGTAGGTGCTTAGTGATGTTTTCTGACATTATAGGATATAGAGATAGGTAAATTTAGCCAGGGCCTTGCTCTTTGCTAGGCCTGGTTGTTTATTCAGGGACTGGGAGTGTCAGAATAGAAGGGGGTGTGGCCGCCTACACTTGGGCTCAGGGATACCTCCTCTGCTGGACAGTGGACTTTGCTGGAAAGAGAGGATGGGCTGAAACCTAAGTGGCAGGAAACCCAATGTGAGAGGATTGAACCATGGTTAATTCATATGGTCAATGGAAGGGGTGTCATAAAAAGGGGGGTCACATGCTCGGGGGGGGGGGGGTTCCGGGATGGAGAGTTCGGAGTAAGAGTTCTAAGGTTAAGGCCCGGGAGTTCAGAGATCCAGGAGCCGAATAGCTGGATGCGAGTCCAGGGAGGCCGAAGTCTGGCCCCTGGAGGAGAAATCAGCATGTAGCGCTGGAGGAATACCGGGCGTCCCATGCGGGGATGGGGCGGGCAGCATGGAAGGAGGAAGTAGGAGCTAAACGGAGGAAGGAGACTGGGAAATCGACTTTCTGTGAGTAGAACATGGACTGTTGATTGGGAGAGAGCAACGGGAGTGCAAACCCACTGGAGCTACTCAGGAACTTTATGCTGTGTATCCAAGGACCACAGTAGTAAGCACTTTCCAGGATTGAGGGAAGTTTGACAACACAAGTCATGGAAATAGGCAGTGTGTCCTTTGACTTTGAGTTTAACACCCACAGCATTATTCAGAGTAATGATTATCTACCCAGGAAAGGATCGCTATAAGGGACTTAATTAACCAAGTCACGGCTACAGATTAATACCATTTGACCTAAAAATGGGGTCGGATGGGGCATCTCATATACCCTATTGAACAGCCCACCGATTTATACCCACAATAAAGAATTATAAAATCCAGAATATTGACTGTTTGGTGTTGTGTAATTGCATGGGGAATTGGAAGCGTAGCAGTATGGCAAAAGGCAATGAACAAACTCAGCAGCCCCCATGGGGGTACCGCTACATAACATTAGCAAGTGTACATGTCAACATGTAATTCATTTTAGCCTCCAGTGATCTGCTGCACCGCTCCTATCAGAATAGCTGTTTGAAAGTCAAAATCCTCAGCCAATCAGGGCTTTGTTGCTTTGTACAGAGCTTGCCTGAATAAAAAAACTCAAAAGCACAAAGATCACTTAATCAGTGTGCTGTTGCATCTCCTTTAATTTTTCCACCCTCCCCACCACCTCCTTAAGCTGCAAAGGCAGCTGGATGGGGATGTACACATGCCATGGATGCCATGTTTTGTGTCCATAACAAAAACTATATCACTTGCTGCATTCGGCAACCACAAGCAATGCATGCAATTGTGGCGTGATGGTGTTGTGGTGTGATGGTGTTGTGGTGTGATGGAGCTGGCTTTACAGGGTTAAAACAGGCGCTGAGGTGGCAACATATTGCTTCTCGCTACCTGTCAAATGCAAAAATGTCTGCCACATTTGTAAACTTTGCCTTAAGCTGTTGAACTATACATATGTAGGATGGTGGTATCTGAAGGATTGAGGTATCAAATATATGTTTTTGTTTTTTCTTGTATATTTTCAGTAAGAGATTCAAATATAGACATTTCACATGTACAGTTACAACTATAACTGGCTATAATTAGATTTTTTTAATACACATTCATAGACCTTTTTTCTGGGAGAAAAAGAAGAGTTCAGATAAAAAAGTGTACAGGTAATGTTGTCAACCACTGCTTTTGATTTCCTGTAAGTATTACGTAAGCAGCAAGCAAATGGTGCAACTATAATTAACAATAGTTGTACAGCAAATATTACAGAAAGGAGAATTTCTCTTAAATTGTTTAGAGCAGCACTGTATTGGTATGCAGAACCTAAATACTAAAAAATACTAAACAAATAAACAGTTTTCAGTCCCATACATGCCTCCACCACATAGCCAATAAATTATGTAAGAAACACTTAATTTGTAAAATTGAATTAAAAACAAAAATTGGGTCTCCAGCATTTCATGGTCCCTGGTTGCTTTGCTTGTCCAGATGCATCTTAGGAGACTGATGTAATGGGGCTTTCTTCTTATATCAGTCCAGACATTGTTCACTTTTAAACTTTAAATCTACTTCAAATGCTTGGTATGGGTTATATTTATTAACGTTTTTGTGTAGTTCGGAAACGTTTGCGCTTGAAGAGCAGAAAAGGAGTGACAATGAGGTAGGAAGCAGCTAGCTATACAAAAGGCTTATAGCTAGAGCATACATTGAGGATAGGCAGAAGTTTTTTTTTTATCTTAATGCATATTATGCATTAAGCTAAAAAACCTTCTGTGTGCAGCAGCTCCCCTCAGCCCCTCTAATACTTACCCGAGCCCATCTTGATCTAGCTTGTTGAACAAGAGGCTCAGCTGTCCTGGACTCTCCCTCCTCATTGGCTCCCGCTGTTGTCAATCAAAGCCAGTGAGCCAATGAGGAGAGAGCAACGGCGGGGCGCAGGTGCCTCCAGAGCAAGCTTCTTGCTGTGGGGGCACTCGGCAGGAGGGAGGGGCCAGGAGAGCCATAAAAGGACCCAAGAAGAGGAGGATCAGGGCTGCTCTGTGCAAATCCACTGCATAGAGCAGGTAAGTATAACATGTTATATTTAAGCAAAACAATTTACTTTAGTATCACTTTAAATGTCTCTATTGTCATTTTCACCTGTAGTCTGACTGCAGAAGCTGGTTTAATCTGTCGACATAGGCAAAAAATTAGAGGAACGACCACAAGGTACTAATATAAATGACAAAATCAGGAACAACATGTTAGAGTTTGAGCAGAAGTATAATGGCATCAATAACAGGCCTATAAAATAACACTCAGTAAAGAAATAAAACTTTTAGGACTCAAGTAAAATATATATCACAGGAGAAACAATGACAGTGAATGTTGAAGAAAAAAGAACTTCCACCTATTCCATTTTATTTTATGCCAAAGTTTTCCCTATCTTCTGTTTCTGCAGGTAGCAGATAAACTTCAGATAATTAGGAAGCTGTCTAGGCTCTGCTATCCACAGGGACTATTTAGGAAAATGTTCTGAACTGCTTTTTTCGGTTACAACATAAGGCTGGAACACATACGTTGCTCATTATTCCCTCACCACTTTGTCTCAAACTGAAATTTCCTCTCCCAAATGGTTGGAAATCACTAAGAAGTGGCTGCAAGACCGTTAAAGAATGTAGTTTATAACCATTATTATGCTGCTAGTGTTTTTTATCACAAAAAAAATGTATCTGTGTACTACTTTATTATAAAACAAATTCAGGACTAACCATGCTATTGAATAAACACATAGTTAGGAGGTATTAAAGGAAATAGTCAGGAGGAATTAAAGGATTTTAGGTTTACCAGCCGCTTCAGATAAATTGAATAAAAACAATTTAAAGAGACATATACATTTTAACTATGTGTACTTAGGACCTCTAAGGGCTTGTTCACACTAGAGAGTGATGGGCATTAAAACCAGGGACGTGCAGTCAGGGGAGGCAGGTAAGGCATGCCATGAACATTAAAAAAAATAAAATCGAGCTTCAAGGGCCATATCTCGGCGACCTGGGGTGTGAGAGCATTTGGGGGGTATGTATCCTAAGTCCTACCCCACCACTGGTAAAAATTTGTGGCTCCTACGACCTATGGTTCCAGAGATATGACCTATGGTTGCAGAGATATGGCTCTTCTTGTGCAGCTTGTCAGAAGCTACATACAGCATGGCCAGTTTAAATACAAGCTGGCACACTCTGTTTGCAGCAGACTGAGAGGATGAGCTCACAGTGCCTCTCCTCACTTCTTGTCAGAGGCACTGAGCTCAATGAACAGCTTGGAGTCTTGGACCAATGGTAAAGTACCATTGGTCCCAACTGTCCAATAAAAATGCTGCAGTGGAGGCATGCCTCTCACTGTAGTCTAAAAGACAAATGCTCCCTTCCAGCCCAGCCCTCTTAACTAGAATAAGATTTACCCACAATCCCATGTTTTTCTCACACAGTTAAGAGGAAGTAACTGATTCTGTTGAAAAAGTACTGTTATATTCAAGCTAATTCGTGTATTTATATGCTATATGTTATAACATAATAATTTATTATTTATCTATTTACTGTGAAATTACCGGTTGGAAGTTAGAACTTCAAACTTCAGTAATTTGTCAGTTAAGCCACCTGCAAGTTTTTGAAAATATAGTAAATTACCTTTAATACAATATATAATACTTATTTGTATATCACTTACTTATGATAATTAACCACCCAGGCCAATTATGACACTTCTATCCTACATGTAAAAATCATAATTTTTTTTGGTAGAAAATTACTCAGAACCCCCAAATATATATTGTTTTAGCAGACACTCTATGGAATAAAGTGGTGGTTGTTGCCACTTTTTATGTCACACGGTATTTGTGCAGCAATTTTTTTGGGGGAAAAAACAGTTTCATGAATAAAAAAAAAAACAAAAAAACAAACTAACGTTAGCCTGATTTTTTTAAATAATGTGAAAGATGATATTATGCCGAGTAAATAGATACCTAACATGTCACACTTTAAAATTGTGCACACTTGAGGAATGGCGCCAAACTTCAGTACTTATAAATCTCCATAGGTGTCGCTATAACATTTTTTAAAGGTTACATGTTTATAGTTACAGAAGGGGTCCAGTGCTAGAATTATTGCTCTCGCTCTAACGATCACGGCATATGTAACCTGTGTGTATCTGGCTCTGATACTAGCCAGTGCCTCACTAGCCACTGACCTCACTGCATGTCCCTGATTAAAAGTTGAGCCACCATTTTACCATCCCCCAACTGCTGCCCCTTTAGCTGCAAAGGCAGCATCCAGGGGTTTACATATACCGCAGCTATGAAGCAAAGCGTGGCATTATATCCCTTGTCAAGTGAATCCGGCCAGTCTGCAAGTGCGCCAGTATAAACATTTTGTAATGTACAGTAGAAATGGAGGAGATGCAATGAACTGAAATATTTATCTATAACGCATACTGTCACTGTATGGCATATACCCGCTTGTGAGTCAGCATGGGTCTGTATTGTTTTGACAGTTTTTAAAAAGAAGTTTACAGATATCTACATAAATGAATGTATGTGCATATGTATTTAAATAAATTATTTATAAATTAGCATTAATGTTTCAAGTGTAACATTTATTTAGCTTTTTAATTAGCTTGTTTACACCCTGGTTCAATGTGCTGGCATAAATGAGCAATATATATACTGTATATATTAATACATCCCCTATGACTTCAAAGTTTAACATGAAGAAATACTGCAAATTTTCTATGTGAATAGTGGAATGACTTTTTATATGACAGGAAAGTAACGAACAGAGCAGGGGCTGAAAGCTGTGCATTGCACCTGTGGCAGATGTATGTGTGGCACAATTTTGCATGGTGCCTGATGAGCAATGCATTAATACTAAGAAAGTACCAGACACATTGAGAGCGCCAGTCCCCTGTGATATAGCTTTCACATCTGTTCTGATTTCTAATTAAGCATGCAGAACCATAATGGGAACTCACATGCAAGCCATTCTTCCATTTTTCCTGTTTAAGTTAGCACTGACATAAATGCATTTCCTTGCTTCCCTTAATTCAATTTAATGCACATTTAGTTATTTCCCAAGACTGCCTGAAACTAGAGGGAGGGAGTTCCCTGCTGATGCTGTAAATTTGCAGATACATTCCTGTCATCAGTAATCACAGTTTACAGTGAAATACCTTCCCCTCCTGCTAGAGCCCTGCACACAACTCAGCTGAGAGAGAGAGCCCCGGTCATACAATAAACCAGATATTTGTAGGATCCAGCCTAGCACATAAATAAGCGATTGTTTACAAAAAGAGAATTTAAAAGTACTATGGGCAAGCAAATTTTACATTTTCCGCCATCTTATGATTGTTTCTTCTTTCCGAATGAATACATTAATAATACTGAAAGATACTTGACTGAAACTATAGGTGTCAATAGACCTTACATGAATGTCAGTTGATGAGTAAGGGGGTCCTATTGCTGGACAGTGTAGAGTGTTTAAACAACCAATAATATATTATTTCAGCATACTTATTTTACAAAAAGTGCCCATTCAAACTCTACCATCTTATTGCGTTGTGGAAACATGAATATTGTCTTATATTAACATGTAAGAACTAGGAGCCAAGAAGGCGATGTTAACCCACAGCTATGTGTAACTAAAATGTATACTCTATTGCTTTGTACAGCACCTTACAAAAATATTTTATTAATGGGATCAGTGGTACATTGGCCAAGCAAAAAAGCATGTCACTATTGCAAAACTAAAAACAATTAATAAAATACCACAGCTGTACATGGAATATAAACATAGCAATACATCAACTAATAATCATAAATTTCCACCAAAAAAACCTTACTACTTAGAAAAGTGGAGCTACTCCCAAAGATTAATAATTTAAGTTCACAAACAAAAACAAAATTGGATCTCAAATTTTCTGACAACAAAATCCGATCTGACTTTTTCTGATCGTGTGTCGAGAATTCCGACGCACAAAGTGCCACGCATGCTCAGAAAAAATTTGGACATGAAAGCTATTGGCTACTGCGCTCTACGTAGTCCCGTCGTAGTTGTTCGACGTCACCTCGTTCCGAAGGATTGGATTTTCTGACAACTTTGTGCGACTGTGTGTATGCAAGACAAGTTTCGGATTTTGTGGTCGGAATGTCCGACCATGTGTACGGGGGCTTAGACTTTCTTCCTCTGCTTCTTCCTTCTGGGTTTTTTTACACAACAACCCAGAGACAGGAAGTGCATACACAATATATTTACAGGCCTTTACAAATATAGACAGAACAGGGCATCGGATCCCTGCAAACAAAAGTAAACTAAATGCTCCATATAGATATAGATGCAGTAGGTTACAATTATATTATAGAGGAAAGATCTGAGATTATAGGCAAAACCTTATATACCTGGGTGCAGATGGTCAGAGACAATATAGCCCCAGAGTATTCAACAGTAAAGCAAATATTTAAAAATTCATGGATGCATATGGTCTATTTCAAGGAAATTAGTCCCAACTAAATGATTTGCATAAACTGCATTCAAGAAATGTCTTACAATGAAGATATTAGCACTCTATGCTGTGTCTACTCCTGTGTTATTTAATTATTGTTTTAAATTTTGCATTACCTATCAGAAGGAATATAATACATTGCAATAATAAAAAGCCTTTTGTACATTTCTAATCAGAAGTGCTTTTTCTTATTTTCAAAAAGTGTTTATTGAGAAGTATAGAAGTGCTTTTTGCTTTGCACATCATTTTTGTTTGCGTATCATCTTTAATTTTTTCATTTTGTTTTTTGATAATCTATATTGTTGTGTATACTGATCACTGATCCAAACGCAAAAGTGTAATTCAGACCTCAGAAGTCATTTAGCCACATCTTTTTGGTTTATTTTGGTGCTACATTAAAATTGCAGTAATAAAAGTCATATGACAATTATAACTTTAACATAATTGGGTAACACCGGCTTTTCCTATGATAGCAGAAGATTGCTTCAATCAGTCCAGTCAGTTGCTTACTGTTTACAGGGATAAAGAAGCCTTTAATGCAAACAGACCTGCCCAATCACAGAATAAATAAAGCAAAAATAAATAAATACATAAAAATATTGCATAACATATTATTAAGGTTTAAAAAACATATTAAAAATATTGCGAGGCCAAATGCAAAAAGACTTACTGAAGTTACCTAAGGATAGATAGTTCCAATAACAAACTGAAACCAGGTCTTTGGGAAAAAAAAATACCATAAACTGACAGCGGATGAGGTCACGTGGTAACCACCCTACTTTTGCAAAGAGCAATATATCGTCCTTCAAAATATCCTGTGAAACTTGATTGTATATGTTGTACAAACCTTGCAAATAATGTAGTTTATAATGTTACAGTGTCTGATATTATCTGGTGTTTTAATAGGAAAAAAAGAAGGAGGTAGGCTTAGAACTCACAGTTCAAAGAGGATGTAATTAGGGTCACCTCATGTGGCTTTTCATGGAAGATGATGAGAATTTACCCAAGGGTCTCATATGGAACAATGGATAAAATGTTACAGCTAGTGTTGGTCCCTAATAAGAGATAGTGTCATCTAAGGTCAACACATTTGCTCGTTTCTGTATGAATCAATAAATATCTTTCAGAATTCACTCAGACCTGAGTTTGTCAATTCTCTTGATATGACCCCTGAGACCTTAAGCATAGCTCTCCCTTGCTAGGGTAGGATGCTTGCTGTTCCATTTATCTACAATATGCCTGATGTCTAATAGCAATATTTACCATTTGTTAATAGCGTTATATATTCTTGTACTATCTAACATCGATTAGAACACCAGTAACAATGACAACAACAACAACAAAAAACACCAATTACAATGAACATACACCCAAGCAACCTTATCCTTCAGTGTGCAACAAGTCAGCTGTAAATGAAATAGCATTCTGCAGCTGCTTGTGCCTAGGCCCACTTTGTATTTCATTATACAGTGTTGTATAGCTGCAAGTCATGCCTCTTATGATGTCAAACACCCTATGAAATATGACCTTCTAAAAGAATAAGGGTGCCTAGGCACTGTCACATGTGCAAAAGTGCTCTGATTTTTTTACTATATTAAAAGTCTTTAGCCAAACTTGAAACCATATATACAGTATTTGTATGTATTTATTAAAAGAAAATAGTTACACAATTTTTTTTTTTTTAAATACAGGTAGCTTGAATAAAAGTCTGGGTATCGGCCTCATGTAAAACCCTATATGCTCAGGCTGGGAGAGGTACAGTACTGCTCATGTGCTGACACTGGAAATACAGGAGGGCAGAATATAATGAGCAAATAGATGACCTCATCAGTGTGTTTCTTGCCTTTAATTATCTAACCAGCAACCTGGGTATTGCTTTAGTTCTAAATCTGTAGTGGACACTCATACCTGGCTGTGCCTGGATACCAAAACTGTCTGTCTAGGATGGGTAAAATAGTACCCATATATGTATTGTAGCTATGTATTTAATTGTTTGCCTAGAGTTCAGCTTTAAGCTATTTTCTAATAATTAAAAATGGTATAATAGAGCCGACTCTGGAAGGACTATATTTCTGCAGTTTATGGGGTGTCATGATAATATTTGATTTAAACTTCCTTTAGTAGCTGGAGTGTGTTTAAAATACTAGGACAATAAATGTTTCATTTATCTCTACAGGACACTCATTTCATGCTGTAGGGCTATCATTTACATCTAGTAAATTTTCAGTTTCACTAAACTCATTTCCAACTGCATCTCTGGTGTAAAACAGCTCAAATTTGAATGATGTAATAGAAAAAAAATATTATTAATAATAATTGTCTTTACCTGATTAATCTGTCAAAATATTGGAATGTCCTGACAGTTTTCAAATGGTGCTCATTAGCAAGACCTGCTGTCAATTATACACCTGGTCCCAGGCCACTTTAATGGTGTTGTACCTACCAGCAGTATTTCTGCTCTCACTGCTCCTAACATGCTATATAAAATATTTACTGTATAATATGCATAATTTAAATGTAATTTAAATATATATTAGAAGGATTACAAAAGAGATACAATTTGTTATGAGAGTAAATTAACAGTAAGTCTGATACCATCTGTAACTTTGTTGCTCTGGTATGGAGCTTGTATTACAACTCCAGGCCTGCTTATTGTCATTTATCAATGGCCTTGTGCCACTGATAGTCTGAATGTTAAACTTTGTTGTAAAATGTATGTACATAACCATAAAATTATCTTATTTGGTCCCTTTTATTCGGCTAAACCCACCATCTAAAGTGTTTGATTATATATATATATATATATATATATATATATATATATATATATATATATATATATATATACACAGTATGTTTAACAAATGCAAATAAATTGATTATGCCAGAAACCCTGTTGATTGATTGAATGAATGAATGAATGAATAACTTGTATAGCGCTACAATGCGAACTGAATCGCCTCAAGGCGCTGTATTGGCATTTGGTTGTCGAGCTTCTAGAAGAGGTAGGTCTTGAGTTTCTTCCTGAAGGCCTGATGGTTTTCTTCCATGCGAATATCGGTTGGTAGAGCGTTCCATAGCCGTGGACCTTGGACAGCGAATCTCCGTTCCCCCTTTGATTTGTAGCGGGATTTAGGAATGAGGAGAAGATTTTGATTAGCCGATCGAAGACTGCGATTCAGTGTGTAGTGTTTTATTTTCTCACAAAGGTATTGCGGAGCGTTTCCATGTGCGCATTTGTGGGTGAGGCATAGGGTCTTGAATGCGACCCGATTCCTTACATTTAGCCAATGTAGGTTCCTCAGGGAAGGGGAGATGGATTCCTAGGGTTTTTTCCCTGTGATCAGTCTTGCCGCTGTGTTTTGGATAAGTTGTAAGCGCGCAAGTTGATATTGGGGTAATCCTATGTAAAGGGAGTTAGCATAGTCAAGTCGAGAATTGATGACTGTTCCAACTACCACTGCTTTGTCCTCCTTTGGAATGAAGGGGATAAGTCTGCGTAGCAGGCGGAGCAGATGGTGAGATCCACTGACCACTGCTCCTATTTGGGCATCCATTGACATTTCTGAGTCAAAAATTACTCAGAGACTCTTGGCCTTGGTCCTAGTGGTGATGGTCCGTCCAAAGATGGTAGGAGGTGTCCAAGGGATCTTGGTTAGGGGGTTATGATTTGCATGTAGAAAAGAAGTTCTGTTTTTGATTCATTAAGTTTGAGGGAGCTAATAGTCATCCAGTCGTCTATCATAGTGAGGCATTTTTCTAATTGCTGATGATGGTCTTTTTATCCGGTGATACGAAAATATAATTGAGTGTCGTCGGCGTACGAGTGGAAGCAGAGGTCTGATCTTCTGATGATGTTAAGGAGTGGGCGAATGTAGATGTTGAAGAGCACTGGCGACAAGGGTGATCCTTGAGGGACTCCACAGGAGATTGCCCTGGTTTCAGAGGTGAAAGCTCCTAGTTTCACTGTCTGAGAGCGATTTCTTAAGAAGGATGCAAACCATTGTAGATCTGAGCCAGTGACTCCTGCTACTTCTGTAAGGCGGATGAGTAGAGTATTGTGGTCCACAGTATCAAACGCTGCACTGAGGTCCAATAGTACCAGGAGACATGAATCTCCGTCATCCGCTGCTTCGAGGGCATCATCCCAAATCTTCAGGAGTGCGGTTTCTGTCCCATGGCCTGGGCGGAATCCTGATTGTAACGGGTCCAGGAGTGTGTGTGTGTCCAGGTGGCGTTGTATCTGTTGTACTACCGCTTTCTCCATAATCTTGGAGATGTTGTTCAAGCTTGTTATCGGTCTGCGGTGGTTAGGGTCCCGGGGGTCGAGGTTGGGTTTCTTTAGCAGGGGTTTGATGATGCCTTGTTTGAGGGCGCCTGGAACAATCCCTTCTTTGAACGATTGATTTATGAGGTGCGTTATGGTGGGAGCCAGGATGTCGGAGCATTCTTTCAGGAGTTTTGTGGGGATGATGTCAATGGAGGATGTGCTGTCTCTGAGATTTTTGATGATGTTTTTAGTAGTATCCGTGGTAATTGGGATCAGAGAAAACTTTGGTGGTTGTGGGAAGTTTGTGTCGATATCGACTTTTTGCTCTGATTGCAGTAGTTACAAAGCATTGTTATCAGCTATCACCCAGGCTGGATTTATACTGTTCCATGTGTATGCAGTGCACACAATAATGCACACAATGTAGGTGTGAAGGGGCCCATAGAGTTTGTTTTTCACAATGAACCACACTGCATAAATGTCAACGAGCCAATTGGATTTCTAATTGACATGGATTTTTATGCAGAACAATTTAAGGGTTTTGCTGTATCAGAACAGACAACTGTGAATAGGCCCTAAGGATTACAGAACCCCTCCACTCTATATTATGGGGAAGATGTCCTGTATTCCTTTCCTAGGGTGACAACGCTGCTTCTTCACAGATACAGCACTAGACTAGTGTTTATGTAGTAAGTTATTGCATCCTTGGAAGCTAACTGTATATCTGTAAAACATATTTGATACATATATAATGGATTCTCTTTTTTCAAATCTATTATAGAGAATGTTACAAATAATTCATCCCTGAAGAAGATTGTTCTATTGTAAATATTGAAACGCGTTGGATGATTCGCTGTGTCCAGCACCACCAGCTT
Organism: Lithobates sylvaticus; assembly: GCA_028564925.1. Classification (NCBI taxonomy): domain Eukaryota; kingdom Metazoa; phylum Chordata; class Amphibia; order Anura; family Ranidae; genus Lithobates; species Lithobates sylvaticus. The sequence goes on from CM053027.1 coordinate 319,305,511, forward strand.
TCTGGAGGTCCCAGGACGCATAAGCAATTAGTATCATTCTTGTATTTAACACTATTGTTTTTAGATGTGTGAAGAATTCATTGTATCTCCTCATGATATACAATTTTAATATCAAATGTTTTGTATAAATAAATTAACTTTTTTTATAAAAAACACTTTTTTCTTATTTGTTGCCTTAAAAATCCCACCCTTCAGAGGTTTTCAATCTGTAGGGAGGTGTTTATAACTGTGGGGGGAGTGGACTGAGTGGGAGTAGAGAGAGATCGCTGTTCCTGATCACTAGGAACAGCAGATCTCTCTCTACTTCTTTGACAGAACAGTGATCTGACATTGGCCATGCGCATCAGCTCCGGCGTCACGCGCGCCCCCTATAGCTCCTAAAGTGGTTTGCACAGCCATGCCTAACCTGCCGCAGTATAATGACAGCGACTGGTCGGCAAGCAGTTAAAGTAACACAGTGCTGTATAGTAAAAAATGGGCTGGTAAATCTTCCAAAGGTCAAGTGGATAAGTCAAATGAAATGTGGCAAGAAAACAGAGTTTCTCACTGGGGTCTAATTGAAGTGGAATAGAATTTTTATTTTTTGCAAAAACCAACATTACAGTATAACGGTGGAATTTATAACTCAGCAACTACAGTAACTGCAGTTTAAAAAAACATTTCCTAGGTGAAATGTTCATTGCAACATTGTGTATAATTGACTAATATACTGCAACAAATGTGTTCTTCAAAGTCTGATAGAATACATTTTGAAACAAATAACATGCAACATGGGAGTATTTGTTGCACAACAATAGTAAATTAATCTTTTTTTGGTTTTAATTAGCTTTTTCATTTAAAGCAATGAAGAGAAAGTCACAAGAATCATACAAATCCCCCATGGAAAGGCTAGAGAAAAACAACTGTAAGTTACTGTAGATATCATTGAGAATTGTCATGGACTAATAAAGGTTTTTTTTTTTTAATCAATAACTTAGTCCTTTGTAATAATTCTTTCATATTTAAATTCTTTATCCATGAGTGTTTAGAAGATTAATTAAAATTAAGAGCCTTCTACAGTACACATAACAGCACGCTGGTTGATGATTGGATAGGTAATGTTCTATTCCATTGAATTAGTAGATGTAGGATATTGACGTGTCTGAAAATATGAATACAAATTTAAAGAGGAACTTCAAAAAACATATTTAATGTGGATGATCAAGATTTTTTCATTAATCATGTAACCAATAATTCTAAATGTAATTCTGCCAAGGGGATAGTCTTTCTAAGCATGTGCAGTCATTGTCTTTACTGCCAAATTAATTGTTTTTTTTTTGTATAGTATGGTATGGGATGGTATAGCACAATAACATGGTTCATAGGTCCTTATGTAATCACAGTAAAAAAATACTAAGGCTGGGTTCACACTATTTCAAATTGGATGCCGGTTCCCGGCATCCAATTCGCAGTATCAGGAGATTTTGACCGTCACTGTATGGAGCCGGTTCACATATCTCTGCTGCGGCTCCGGTGTGAATTTGCACAGGAACCCTGTGCGTCTTTTGGTCCATTTCAGGTCCGAATTCAGCCAAAATTTCGGACCTGAAAATGCACCGGACCCCTGCTGTGAGCGGCATGCAAAGATAGTGTGAACCCAGCCTAATAGTTGTGGTTTAAAAGTTTGACTGTATGGATTTTTTATTTTATTTTTGTATTTTTTAATTTGTTTTGCTCACAAACAGATTCCAAAACGGACCCAGCCTATCATCTCTTATCTATGTTGGGTTGATGTATTAAGGGCAAATAGACAGTTGCACACTACAAGAGCAGTTGCTCCAGAGCTTAGTAAATGAGCAGAAGCTCTGCTGACTTCCATCATCCAATCATGTGCAAGCAAAAATGCATGCTGTTTTTTTTATCTTCTTTACATGTGAATGGCACTCTTTGCAAAATGAAGCTTTACCTAATTTCCTAAGCTCTGGAGCAACTGCACTTGCAAAGGGTGCAACTGCACTTGCAAAGGGTGCAACTGCACTTGCAAAGGGTGCAACTGAACTTTGCAAAGTGCACAGTCTGTTTGCTTTTAGTAAATCAACCCTTGTGTGTCAATGGCTAGGAAATAAGAATGGTTAGTAACAGTTAACACTGCCAATTGCCCATTGCACTGTGATGGCATCAGCAATCTATTGTAATTAACAGTGACTGCCCCCAACAGTGTATTGCAAAACAAAACTGCATTTCATAAGCACTGATATGCCATTCCTGTCCAATCTAATAGAGTTCTTCAAATACCTAGTGCATGTCAACCTTTCTACGTACATCAATGCAATGAACACGCAGGAAAACATTTGGGCTGAAAAGTGGTCAACTGTGAAATATTTGTGACAGTTGCTGATGAGAATGTTGCAATGCAACTGTTTATGTGTAGAATGAGTGAGAATGCTGATTGCAAAAAGCACAGAGATAAAATGATACTGCAATCTCTGAGCATTAGACACGTGTCCAGCTCCTAAGTGCTGTGAGAAAATGGTCAACATGTCCTCTTGCGATTTATTTATATGAGGTTGTCAGATGACACCACCTTTCTAGATTAATGTGTCCGGCTTTCAAGTGCAGTGAGGATGTGGTCAACTTGTGCTCTTGCAATAAATTGATATAGGGTTGTCCACTGGCACAAACTCTGTTGATGAATCTATCTAGCTCCCAATGCAGTGAGAACCATGTGCTCATATAGTATATTTATGTTTGGATTGTGTAATAACACGACCTCTCCTGACTGATTGTGGAAAGCACTTGAAGTATCAGAAAGAGGAAGGACATCCAAGGCAGCATGGGGAAGCTGGCAGAACATCAACACAATTTAAAAAAATGGCACAATACTTTTAGCTAAAAATTGTGTGAATATCCTTTTTTAAATGAATCATTCCCACCAGGATTGAATGCCAAATCTAGCGAATGGAATCACTCATCTCTAATGGTTGCATACACTTTAAAGAAGTGATCAACATAAAAAAAAATCAATAAAAAAAAATCACACACAGGGGGTTATTTACGAAATGCATATCCACTTTGCACTACAACTGCAAAGTGCACTTGAAATTGCACTGAATGTGCACTTGGAAGTGCAGTCGCTGTAGATCCGAGGGGGACATGCAAGGAAAATAGAAAACAGCATTTTAGCTTGCACATGATTGGATGATAAAATCAACAGAGCTTCCCCTCATTTCAGATCTACCCCTCAGATTTAAAGCGACTGCACTTCCAAGCACACTTTGCACTTGTAGTTTGCACTTGAAGTGCAAAGTGGATTTGCCTTTCGTAAATAACCCCCACCGTTTCTATTAAGATTGTTCTATTTATGAATGTTTTCACACAAGATTCATACAACTTTTCACCAGGGATCCAAACATTTTTCCAACTAGAAGAACGTGTGAATCTTGTGTGAATATATTTATAAATAGACTAATGCTACCTTTTTGCTAGTGCTATTGGATGGGCAGAATTTGGGGAATTAGTTTACTATCTCTCTTGAACTGGGGATTTACTGATACAGAATACTGCCATACCACCAGTTGTAATTTAGATGATTAATTAAAACAATGGAGGTCCCAGTCAGATCACTATGATGTGGGTGGGAATTTTAATTTAATTTATCCACTTGTGTATGGATATGTAAAGTTGGTACCTTAGAGCCCCTCTTTAGAGGTAGTCCTATGGTATCTACATTGTACCATGGGTTGCTATAGTTCATTATTCGCTTGCTCTATATAAATTTTGTTGTTGCAGCTGATTGTGGTATCCCTTGTGTGCATATGTTCTGACCATGGCAGACAAGGAGTAGGGCACCTGTTTTATACCTATATTGGTTAATATATATGTCTCTGGTCTGCATCATAAATGCGTATTTGGATATGATGAGGATGTATTATGTCATGATTCTATTGTAGATTTTGCATATCCAAACCCAGAGGAAAATATTATTTGAACATGTTTTGGGCTAACCCAGTTTCTGGGACAACACTTGAGTATTATTAAAGAAAGATAACTGCAACTATAATCTTTTGAATACAACTATAGTCCCTTCCGGGTTAATTTGAGTATTGTAATGATGCATGATTTTAAATTATTTTGATGCAAAATCATATCAGCTAGAGTGTTTTTAAATGCATTTTTATTTTTATAATGTATTAATAAAAAGACATGGATGAGAGAGTTTGGGTGGAGGAACTTAACTGGGCTGCACAGAGTCCTGACTGAACCCAATAGAACACCTTTGAGATGAATTAGAATGGAGATTGCGAGCCAGGCCTTCTCGTCCAACATCAGTGCCTGACCTCATAAAGTGCTTCTGGAAGAATGGTCAAACATTCCCATAGACACACTCCTAAACCTTGTGGACAGCCTTCCCAGAAGAGTTGAAGCTGTTATAGCTGCAAAGGGTGGGCCAACTCAATATTGAACTCTACGGACTAAGACTGGGATGTCATTAAAGTTCATGTGTGTGTAAAGGCAGGCATCCCAATACCTTTGACAATATAGTGTATGTATTTTTTTAGCTGTAAATTTAGTTGTTTGTCTGAAGATCCACGTAAAGCTGGCATGTATTTTGAAAAAAACATCAGACAACTAACTATTCTCTTGAGGATCACCAAGTGATAGTGATATAACCACTGGATTGGAAAATTTATACCGATAAGGCATGCCAGCTATATGTTTTATTCGATAGGCTTTTAATAACCCACAAGTAATCCACTATGTTCCTGACCATCCTAAAAGCCACCTAAACACATAGCCTTAAAAAGACCAAAGAAGCCTTGAGTGCCATGCTCTGAGTCTGCCTAGTTAACCACTTTCAGACCGGACCAATTTGCAGCCAAAGGACCAGGCCCCTTTTTGCGATTCGGCACTGCGTCGCTTTAACTGACAATTGCGCGGTCGTGCGACGTGGCTCCCAAACAAAATTTACGTCCTTTTTTTCCCACAAATAGAGCTTTCTTTTGGTGGTATTTGATCGCCCCTGCGGTTTTTATTTTTTGCGCTATAAACAAAAATAGAGCGACAATTTTGAAAAAAATGCATTATTTTTTGCTATAATAAATATCCCCAAAAAATATATAAAAAAACTATTTTTTTCCTCAGTTTAGGCCGATACGTATTCTTCTACATATTTTTGGTAAAAAAAATCGCAATATGCGATTATTGATCAGTTTGCGCAGAAGTTATAGCGTTTACAAGATAGGGGATAGTTTTATAGCATTTTTATTAATATTTTTTTTTTTTTTATTAGTAATGGCGGAGATCTGCGATTTTTTTTGTGACTGCGACATTATGGCGGACACATCGGACATTTTTGACACATTTTTGGGACCATTGTCATTTTTTACAGCAATTAATGCATTGATTTCTGTATAAATGACACTGGCAGTGAAGGGGTTAACCACTAGGTGGCAGTGTAAGAGTTAAGTATGCCTAGGGGTGTGTTTTTTACTGTAGGGGGGCGTGGCTGTCAGCTAGTGAATGCTGATCTCTGCTCCAATCACAGGGAGCAGAGATCGGCGTCACTAGTTGCTAGGCAGAACGGGGAGATGCTGTTTATCTCGGCATCTCCCCGTTCAGCCGCCCCGTGAGACGATCGCGGGGGTCCCCGCGGCGATCGAGTCCACGGGGACCGCGATCGGACTCACGGGGGTCCCGACCGGCGCGGGAGCGCGCCGCTCCCGGCGCGCTCCCGATGGCACGGACAGGCTAAAGGAGGGACTTATATATACGCCCTCCTGCCTGTACGTGCCATTCTGTCGACGTATATCGTCGTGCGCCGGTCGGCAAGTGGTTAATACCAAGGCTTGTAGCATATAGTTACATGTCAAGGTGTTGACTTTTCAGCCTAGAAGTTGGTATTTTTGGGTTATGCTCAGTAAGGGGAATGCAGGTATGTACAGGCAGGTGTATGACTGATTAGGGTCCTTAAAGAGTCATCAAATCTGGACTATAAATAACTATCATTACATGTTATATAACAGAGTGTGCATACTCACCAAGCCACTAAAACATTTGTTTTGTGTAGAGTGAAAGATACCTGGTTGATCCTGCCTTCAGCTGTCACTTCCATCTTCTCTGTATCTCCATTGCTGCCTGAGATTGTGTAGACAAGCAAATGTCCTCTACGGAGCATGCTTACATTTCAGGTCTCTTCTAAGCTATTCATTTCCTCCTTTTTTTATGTGTGCAGCCAACATTTCCATACACATGTGGGCATATACACCGTGGTAAATTACAGTTCCTTGAAAACATATTCATACCCCTTGAAATGTATTATATTTGGTCATGTTACAACCAAAAAATGTAAATGTATTTGATTGGTATTTTTTGTGATAGACTAACACAAAGTGGTACATAATTGTGAAGTGGAAGGAAAATGATAAATGATTTTAAATTTTTTTTACAAATAAACATGGGAAAAGTGTGGCGTGCATTTGTATTCAGCCCCCCTGAGTCAATACTTTGTAGAACCACCTTTCGCTGCAATTACAGCTGCAAGTCTTTTTGGGGATGTCTCTACCAGCTTTGCACATCTAGAGGGTGACATTTTTGCAAAATAGCTCAAGCTCTGTCAGATTGCATGGAGAACGTCTGTGAACAATAATTTTTTCACAGTGGGGATGGTGTGTTCAGGGTGATGTGCAATGTTCGTTTTCTACCATACATAGCATTTTGCTTTTAGGTCAAAAAAGTTAAATTTTGGTCTCATCTGACAAGAGCACCTTCTTCCACATGTTTGCTGTGTCCCCCACATGGCTTCCCACAAACTACAAATGGAACTTCTTATGGCTTTCTTTCAAAGGCCAGATTTGTGGAGTGTACGACTAATAGTTGTTCTGTGGACAGATTCTGCCACCTGAGCTGTGGCTCTCTGCAGCTCCTCCAAAGTTACCATGGGCCTCTTGGCTGCTTCTCCAATTAATGCTCTTTTTTCACGGCCTGTCAGTTTAGGTGGACAGCGATGTCTTTGTAGGTTAGCAGTTGTGCCATACGCTTTCCATTTTTGGATGATGGATTGAACAGTGCTCTGTGAGATGTTCAAAGTTAGGGGTATTTTTTTATAGCTTAACCCGACATTAAACTTCTCTACAACTTTATCTCTGACCTGTATGGTGTGTTCCTTGGCCTACATGATGCTTTTTGTGCACTAAGGTTCTCTAACAAACCTCTGAGGGCATCACAGAACAGCTGTATTTATACTGAGATTAAATTACACACAGGTGGACTCTATTTACTAATTAGGTGTATTCTGATGGCAATTGGTTCCACTAGATTTTAGTTAGGGTTATCAGAGTAAAGGGGGCTGAATACAAATGCATGCCACACTTATTTGTAAAAAAAAATTAAAACCAATTACCATTTTCCTTTCACTTCACAATTATGTGCCACTTTGTGTTGGTCGATCACATAAAAGCCCAAAAAATTCATTTATGTTTTTGGTTGTAACATTTGGAAAATTTCAAGGGGTATGAATACTTTTTCAAGGCATTGTACATTCCCCTCCCTTCCTCCTCCTTCATATCCTCTTATTGCTAAATGCTATGGGGGTGGGATATAGTATGCTGATTGATTACACAAGAATCTCACAAAAACATAGTTTTAAAATAAACCAGTATTAAATATATCAAATGTAATTGTTAATACCTATAAAGTAAAAAAAGAATATTGGCTGCAGAAGCCATCTGAACAAGATGAAAGCTAGTGTCAGTTATCTTTGACTCTGCCTACACCATATTAATGCCCAAAAAATACACATTTGATGTTCAATAAAGATGTATAGGGAGCTGTAAAACCATTTTTTATATTTATAATGTAATTAGAATTTTTCTGCTGAAACTTTTAAGTCATGTGACTGGCACAGCACCAATCAGGGCTGGTCAGACATTAGACTCTCACAGTAGACTCTCACAGTAGATAGCATAATTCAGCATAATTCAGCAGAGGCTCTAAAAGGGTTCAAAAAAGGTTGGCTCAGGGCGCAAAGCACTGTGCCCCAAGCTCACCCAGTTGTATGACAATTTACAATAATAAATTAATATGCGCTATGGTCTTCTTGATTCTCCTCTTGGCCAATCAGGAACCGGGCCATGAGACCGGTCACCCGATTGACCGAGTGGAGAAACAATCTTATTGGCCCCCGAGGATGAGGAGGGAGGAGATGCAGGGGAAACTGCAGGAAAAGCACCAGGGGGAGATGCAGCTTGCCCCCCGGAGGATGCACTGCCCGCGACCTAGAAGGGTAAGTGCGGGGATGGGGACTGACTGACCGGGGGGGTGCCTGTGACCTGACCGACTGACCGGGGGGTGGCGGCGGGTGGATTGTTTGCTGCCCCCCCAAAAAAATATACCCCCAGCAGCTACTGACTTTAACGCTGGTGATTAGAGGTGATCAGGCTACAATTCACCTCTATACCATGTAACACAGCGGTCAATTAAACCTTGAAAGGTTGTACCCAGGCTGAATTGGTCACTGCATGTACAGTGAGAACTGCTCAGAAACGAAGTTAAGCTTTCCCCCATATGAATTTTTGCACCCTATGCTGTACTGAGCCTGTGATTTGTTTCAAAAAAGAAGAATATTTCCTTTGTTGTTAGCTAGTAGGGATGAGCCGAACACCCCCGGGTTCGGTTCGCACCAGAACCTTCGAACCGACCGAAAGTTCGCGCGAATTTTCGAACCCTATACGTTATAATGGACGCGAACGTTCGAAATCAAAAGTACTAATTACAACGGCCAATATGCATGTTAATGTCATAAAACAGGTTTGGGGACCCGGGTCCTGCCCCAGGGGACATATATCAATGCAAAAAGAACTTTTAAAAACTAACGTTTTTTTCGAGAGCAGTCGTTTTAATGATGCATAAAGTGAAAAAAAAAAAGTGAAATTTTCCTTTAAATATGGTACCTGGGGGGTGTCTAAAGTATGCCTGTGAAGTGGCATGTGTTTCCCGTGTTTAGAACTGTCCTTGCACAAAATGACATTTTTAAAGGAAAAAAAGAAGCCATTTAAAACCACTTGCGGCTTTAGGTTTGTTCTTAAGTAGAATCTGAACAGGTACATTATGAAGTGTAGCTCCATCCCAAAAAAATCTATTTTTAAGCTTTTTGGAGAACATAGGGAGGGGTTATCACCCCTGTAACATTTGCTGTCTTTGCACATCTGTTCAGAACATGTCACCTCACTTTCCGTCCCAATGACAAATGTTTTTGGAAAAAGTGGGGTTTTAATTGAAACAAGGATTGGTGATAAAGTATCAGTAGAGAGGAGATACCTTTTTCCCAAATTAAATCTAACAGGATAGAATTTCCCTTCCTAGGGGTAGATTTCCTCTCACTTCCTGTTTTCTCTTTCCATTTGCAAGTAGGAGTCGTTTGTAAGTTGGATGTTTGAAAGTAGGGGCCTGGCGTATATACTCTGCAGAAATTTGCCCTATTAGATGTTGGTGTAGCCACAAGACTGGTGGGCACAGGAATGGGCCCTGCTGTGAGTTAATAGATCAAGATTTGTAATTGCATGCACCTGTTGAACAGGGCAGAAAAATTGGGGGTGGTGGTGGTGGTGGACGGTGTTGCCACAAGACTGTAAGCTCTCACAGTTACTCTTGGTGGGCGCAGGAATGGGCCCTACTGTGAGTTATTAGATCAAGATTTGTAATTGCAAGCACCTGATGAACAGGGCAGAAAAATTGGGCCTTTGGCGGTGGTGGTGGATGGTGTTGCCACAAGACTGTAAGCTCTCACAGTTACTCTTGGTGGGCGCAAGAATGGGCCCTGCTGTGAGTTATTAGATCAAGATTTGTAATTGCAAGCACCTGATGAACAGGGCAGAAAAATTGGGCCTTTGGCGGTGGTGGTGGACGGTGTTGCCACAAGACTGTAAGCTCTCACAGTTACTCTTGGTGGGCGCAAGAATGGGCCCTGCTGTGAGTTATTAGATCAAGATTTGTAATTGCAAGCACCTGATGAACAGGGCAGAAAATTGGGCCTTTGGCGGTGGTGGTGGACGGTGTTGCCACAAGACTGTAAGCTCTCACAGTTACTCTTGGTGGGCGCAGGAATGGGCCCTGCTGTGTGTTATTAGATCAAGATTTGTAATTGCAAGCACCTGATGAACTGGGCAGAAAAATTGGGCCTTTGGCGGTGGTGGTGGACGGTGTTGCCACAAGACTGTAGGCCCTCATAGTTACTCTTGGTGGGCGCAGGAATGGGCCCTGCTGTGAACTATTAGATCAAGATTTGTAATTACCCGCCCCTGTTAAACAGGGGCTGAAAAATTGTGCCTTAGGCACTGGTGCTGGTGCCACAACACTGCAACCCCTCACAGATACTGTACTTGGAGCACAGCAGTCACACGTGTTGCGAAGCATTTTTTTAAAAAATTGTAATTACCCGCCCCTGTTAAACAGGGGCTGAAAAATTGTGCCTTAGGCACTGGTGCTGGTGCCACAACACTGCAACCCCTCACAGATACTGTACTTGGAGCACAGCAGTCACACGTGTTGCGAAGCATTTTTTAAAAAAATTGTAATTACCCGCCCCTGTTAAACAGGGGCTGAAAAATTGTGCCTTAGGCACTGGTGCTGGTGCCACAACACTGCAACCCCTCACAGATACTGTACTTGGAGCACAGCAGTCACACGTGTTGCGAAGCATTTTTTTTATAAATTGTAATTACCCGCCCCTGTTAAACAGGGCTGAAAAATTGTGCCTTAGGCACTGGTGCGGGTGCCACAACACTGCAACCCCTCACAGATACTGTACTTGGAGCACAGCAGTCACACGTGTTGCGAAGCATTTTTTAAAAAAAATTTAAGTACACGCCCCTGTTAAACAGGGGCTGAAAAATTGTGCCTTAGGCACTGGTGCTGGTGCCACAACACTGCAACCCCTCACAGATACTGTACCTGGAGCACAGCAGTCACACGTGTTGCGAAGCATTTTTTTATAAAAATTGTATGTACACGCCCCTGTTAAACAGGGGCTGAAAAATTGTGCCTTAGGCACTGGTGTGGTGGCATGGATCATTGAGGAGGAGGAAGAGGATAGTCATTGAACATAAGAGGACAGTCACTCAGCATCAGCATAGGCAGTCTTGAAGAGATGTGATATTAAAAATTATTCGGTTATATCCGCCTCAGGTGCCTGGTAGCTGGTGGTGATCCAAGACTGATTCATTTTGATGAAGGTCAGTCGATCAACCGAGGCGGTGGACAGGCGCACCCTATGATCGGTGACAAATCCTCCAGCAGCACTGAATGTGCGTTCGGAAAGAATGCTGGAGGCAGGACAGGCCAGTAGCTCAATTGCATACTGTGCAAGCTCTGGCCAGTGATCCATCCTCAGGACCCAGTAAGCCAGAGGATTTTCGGTGGGAAAGGTGTCCAAGTCTGACCTTGCCCCAAGGTATTCCTGCACCATGTATATCAGACGCTGGCGATGGTTGCTGGAACCGATCATACCTTGGGGCTGCGGACTAAAAAATTGTCTGAACGCATCGGTCAGACGTCCACCTTCCCCACCGCTCCTTCTGCTACTGACCGAAGCCTCAGCAACTCGTCGCCCAGGACCAGGAGTTTGTAGCCTCCCAGTTTCTGGGAACGCGTTGCACAGACCTTTCTGCAAGGCCTCCCTGAGATGTCTCATCCTCTGCTCCCTCTGCGACGGCAAGATAAGGTCCGCAACCTTACCCTTGTACCGCGGATCAAGGAGAGTGGCCAGCCAGTAATGGTCCCTCTCCTTGATCCGAAGAACACGAGGATCCTTCCGCAGGCTTTGCAGGATCAGGGAGGCCATGCAGCGTAGGTTAGCTGAGGCATTCGGTCCGGAGTCTTCTGGGTCACTGAGGATGACATGATCGCCAGCCACCTCCTCCCAGCCACGTACAAGTCCACTGGTTTGTTGGGACTGTACATCATCCCTAAAAGACTGCTGCTGCTGATGCTGAGTGCCAGGCTCCACCTCCATGCTCACACAATCCTCCTCCTCCTCCTCCTCCTCCTCCTCATCCTCTTCCTGTGTGATGGGTGGGACAGAAGGAACACTGTCCGGATAAAGGGGGCCTTGAGAGGCAAGGAAGTCCTCCTCTTCCTGCCTCTGTTCTGCCTCAAGTGCCCTGTCCATTATCCCACGCAGCGTATGCTCCAACAGGTGGACAAGAGGGACAGTGTCACTGATGCATGCACTGTCACTGCTCACCATCCTCGTGGCCTCCTCAAATGGTGAGAGGACAGTGCATGCATCCCTGATCATGCTCCACTGACGTGGGGAAAAAAAACCAAGCTCCCCTGACCCTGTCCTGGTGCCATAGTCGCAAAGGTACTCATTGATGGCCCTCTGCTGCGTGTGCAGTCGCTGCAGCATGGCCAACGTTGAGTTCCACCTGGTGGGCATGTCACATATTAGGCGGTTCTTGGGCAGGTTCAGCTCCTTTTGCAGCTCAGTCAGCCGAGCACTGGCATTATAAGATCGGCGGAAATGCACACAGACTTTCCTGGCCTGCCTCAGGACATCCTGTAAGCCTGGGAACCTGCCCAAGAACCGCTGCACCACCAGGTTGAGGACGTGAGCCATGCAGGGCACATGGGTGAGCTGCCCCTGTCGCAGGGCGGAGAGGAGGTTGGTGCCATTGTCAGAAACGACCATTCCTGGCTTAAGCTGACGTGGCGTCAACCACCTCTCGGCCTGCCCCTGCAGAGCTGCCAGAACCTCGGGCCCAGTGTGGCTCCTGTCCCCCAAACACACCAGCGCAAGCACGGCATGGCATCTTTTTGCCTGCGTACTTGCGTAGCCCCTTGTACGCCTACGGAGCACCGCTGGTTCCAAGGACAGAGCACTGGAGGAAGAAGAAGAGGAGGGGGTGGAGGAGAGAGGTGTGTCACAACCAGTAGCAGTAGTAGCGTTTTGGAGGCGTGGTGGCGGAACAACCTCCAACACTACTGCACCTTGTCCTGCATCCCTCCCAGCTGCCAATAGAGTGACCCAATGGGCCGTGAAAGAAAGGTACCGTCCCTGTCCATGCCTGCTGGACCATGAGTCAGCGGTAATATGCACCTTACCGCTGACCGCCCTGTCCAGCGAGGCATGGACATTGCCCTCCACATGCCGGTAGAGAGACGGAATCGCCTTCCGTGAGAAAAAGTGGCTTTTGGGAACCTGCCACTGAGGAACCGCACATTGAACAAACTCACGGAAGGGGGCCGAGTCTACCAACTGAAAAGGCAGCAGTTGAAGTGCTAGCATTCAACCGCTGGGCATGTGGATGGCTGGGAGTGTACTTCTTTCTACGGTCCAGCAGCTGGGGCAGGGAAATTTGCCTGCTGCAATCGGACGTCGGTGTACTGCAAGTACTTGGTTGTGACACACCTAATTCTACACCTTCAGTCCTCTCAGAGCAGCTTTCAGAGAGGACTGAAGGTGTAGTGGGGATGGAGATCCCAGCTGAGGAGGAGCAAGGAGAGGTCCGCTTAGTTCTTTGGTGTGGGTCTTTTATGTGTGCCTGCCAACGAGCTGCATGGCAGGTCGCCATATGTCTGGTCATGCTTGTGGTGCCCAAGCGGCTGATGTTTTGGCCACGCGAGATACGCTTGAGACAAATATTGCAAATAGCAGTGGTGCGATCTGATGCACTCGTCTCAAAAAAGGCCCACACCAAAGAACTTTTCTGATAACGTGCAGAGGCAGCGCCCTGCACAGGCGGAGCTCTGCGGTGTTGTACAGTTGCTGTGCTGGCCTCTACCTGGCCTCCAGGGGGCATCCTGCCTCGTTGGACATGTGACGCCGCATCCTCCTCCTCCTCGTCCTCCTCCTCATCCTCTCTCCCTTCAGGCACCCATGTGGAGTCAGTGACCTCATCATCCCCTCCCTCTTCACCACTAGAGCAAACCTGGCAGTAAGCTGCAGCTGGTGGAACAGTACTGCCAGATTCCTCAAGCTGGGTATCATCATCCGAGCCTTCGAATCGTTGGGCATCCTCCTGGAGCATGTACCCAACACTGTGCTCAAAGAGTTCGGGGGACTCCTCAGGAGGACATGGTGGGTCTAGGGAAGGGGTGGCTGATGATGCTCTGCCAGTACCCTGAGCCTGGGTGAGAGAGGATGAGGAGGATGAGGAGGGCTTGGTCATCCATTCTACCAAGCCTTCAGCATGATGCGGCTCCACATGTCCAGCTGCCGAAAACAAAGACGCGCGTGTCCCATGGCCACGTGCTGATGACGATGCACGACCACGTCCACGGCCACGGCCACGTCCACTAGAAACAGAGCCTGCCTGCCCTGTGTTCTTGGCTCTGCACGCTCTGCCTCCCCTTGGCGGTCTTCCAGCCATTGTAGTCGGTAGTCCTGTGGGTGCTGCTGAGAAGAATATATAGGAGCTCTGTGTGATGCCACTAACACACTAGAAGTCCTATGGGTGCTGCTGAGAAGAAAATATAGGAGCTCTGTGTGATGCCACTAACACACTAGAAGTCCTATGGGTGCTTCTGCAAAGAAAATAGAGGAGCTCTGTGTGATGCCACTAACACACTAGAAGTCCTATGGGTGCTTCTGCAAAGAAAATAGAGGAGCTCTGTGTGATGCCACTAACACACTAGAAGTCCTGTGGGTGCTGCTGAGAAGAAAATATAGGAGCTCTGTGTGATGCCACTAACACACTAGAAGTCCTATGGGTGCTTCTGCAAAGAAAATAGAGGAGCTCTGTGTGATGCCACTAACACACTAGAAGTCCTGTGGGTGCTTCTGAGAAGAAAATAGAGGAGCTCTGTGTGATGCCACTAACACACTAGAAGTCCTGTGGGTGCTGCTGAGAAGAAAATATAGGAGCTCTGTGTGATGCCACTAACACACTAGAAGTCCTATGGGTGCTTCTGCAAAGAAAATAGAGGAGCTCTGTGTGATGCCACTAACACACTAGAAGTCCTGTGGGTGCTGCTGAGAAGAAAATATAGGAGCTCTGTGTGATGCCACTAACACACTAGAAGTCCCTATGGGTGCTTCTGCAAAGAAAATAGAGGAGCTCTGTGTGATGCCACTAACACACTAGAAGTCCTGTGGGTGCTTCTGAGAAGAAAATAGAGGAGCTCTGTGTGATGCCACTAACACACTAGAAGTCCTGTGGGTGCTGCTGAGAAGAAAATATAGGAGCTCTGTGTGATGCCACTAACACACTAGAAGTCCTATGGGTGCTTCTGCAAAGAAAATAGAGGAGCTCTGTGTGATGCCACTAACACACACTAGAAGTCCTGTGGGTGCTGCTGATAAGAAAATAGAGGAGCTCTGTGTGATGCCACTAACACACTAGAAGTCCTATAGGTGCTTCTGGGAAGAAAATATAGGTCTGTGTGATGGGACTAACACACTTCAAGTCCTATAGGTGCTTCTGGGAACAAAATATAGGATCTCTGTGTGATGGGACTAACACACTTCAAGTCCTATAGGTGCTTCTGGGAACAAAATATATGATCTCTGTGTGATGGGACTAACACACTTCAAGTCCTATAGGTGCTTCTGGGAACAAAATATAGGATCTCTGTGTGATGGGACTAACACACTTCAAGTCCTATGGGTGCTTCTGGGAAGAAAATGTAGGTCTGTGTGATGGGACTAACACACTTCAAGTCCTATAGGTGCTTCTGGGAACAAAATATAGGATCTCTGTGTGATGGGACTAACACACTTCAAGTCCTATAGGTGCTTCTGGGAACAAAATATAGGATCTCTGTGTGATGGGACTAACACACTTCAAGTCCTATGGGTGCTTCTGGGAAGAAAATGTAGGTCTGTGTGATGGGACTAACACACTTCAAGTCCTATAGGTGCTTCTGGGAACAAAATATAGGATCTCTGTGTGATGGGACTAACACACTTCAAGTCCTATAGGTGCTTCTGGGAACAAAATATATGATCTCTGTGTGATGGGACTAACACACTTCAAGTCCTATAGGTGCTTCTGGGAACAAAATATAGGATCTCTGTGTGATGGGACTAACACACTTCAAGTCCTATGGTGCTTCTGGGAAGAAAATGTAGGTCTGTGTGATGGGACTAACACACTTCAAGTCCTATAGGTGCTTCTGGGAACAAAATATAGGATCTCTGTGTGATGGGACTAACACACTTCAAGTCCTATAGGTGCTTCTGGAACAAAATATATGATCTCTGTGTGATGGGACTAACACACTTCAAGTCCTATAGGTGCTTCTGGGAACAAAATATATGATCTCTGTGTGATGGGACTAACACACTTCAAGTCCTATAGGTGCCTCTGGGAAGAAAATATAGGTCTGTGTGATGGGACTAACACACTTCAAGTCCTATAGGTGCTTCTGGGAACAAAATATATGATCTCTGTGTGATGGGACTAACACACTTCAAGTCCTATAGGTGCCTCTGGGAAGAAAATATAGGTCTGTGTGATGGGACTAACACACTTCAAGTCCTATAGGTGCTTCTGGGAACAAAATATATGATCTCTGTGTGATGGGACTAACACACTTCAAGTCCTATAGGTGCTTCTGGGAACAAAATATAGGATCTCTGTGTGATGGGACTAACACACTTCAAGTCCTATGGGTGCTTCTGGGAAGAAAATATAGGTCTGTGTGATGGGACTAACACACTTCAAGTCCTATGGGTGCTTCTGGGAAGAAAATATAGGTCTGTGTGATGGGACTAACACACTTCAAGTCCTATAGGTGCTTCTGGGAACAAAATATATGATCTCTGTGTGATGGGACTAACACACTTCAAGTCCTATGGTGCTTCTGGGAAGAAAATATAGGTCTGTGTGATGGGACTAACACACTTCAAGTCCTATAGGTGCTTCTGGGAACAAAATATATGATCTCTGTGTGATGGGACTAACACACTTCAAGTCCTATAGGTGCTTCTGGGAACAAAATATAGGATCTCTGTGTGATGGGACTAACACACTTCAAGTCCTATAGGTGCTTCTGGGAACAAAATATATGATCTCTGTGTGATGGGACTAACACACTTCAAGTCCTATAGGTGCTTCTGGGAACAAAATATATGATCTCTGTGTGATGGGACTAACACACTTCAAGTCCTATGGGTGCTTCTGGGAAGAAAATGTAGGTCTGTGTGATGGGACTAACACACTTCAAGTCCTATAGGTGCTTCTGGGAACAAAATATATGATCTCTGTGTGATGGGACTAACACACTTCAAGTCCTATAGGTGCTTCTGGGAACAAAATATATGATCTCTGTGTGATGGGACTAACACACTAGAAGTCCTATGGGTGCTTCTGGGAAGAAAATGTAGGTCTGTGTGATGGGACTAACACACTTCAAGTCCTATAGGTGCTTCTGGGAACAAAATATATGATCTCTGTGTGATGGGACTAACACACTTCAAGTCCTATGGGTGCTTCTGGGAAGAAAATATAGGTCTGTGTGATGGGACTAACACACTTCAAGTCCTATGGGTGCTTCTGGGAAGAAAATATAGGTCTGTGTGATGGGACTAACACACTTCAAGTCCTATAGGTGCTTCTGGGAACAAAATATATGATCTCTGTGTGATGGGACTAACACACTTCAAGTCCTATGGGTGCTTCTGGGAAGAAAATATAGGTCTGTGTGATGGGACTAACACACTTCAAGTCCTATAGGTGCTTCTGGGAACAAAATATATGATCTCTGTGTGATGGGACTAACACACTTCAAGTCCTATAGGTGCTTCTGGGAACAAAATATAGGATCTCTGTGTGATGGGACTAACACACTTCAAGTCCTATAGGTGCTTCTGGGAACAAAATATATGATCTCTGTGTGATGGGACTAACACACTTCAAGTCCTATAGGTGCTTCTGGGAACAAAATATATGATCTCTGTGTGATGGGACTAACACACTTCAAGTCCTATGGGTGCTTCTGGGAAGAAAATGTAGGTCTGTGTGATGGGACTAACACACTTCAAGTCCTATAGGTGCTTCTGGGAACAAAATATATGATCTCTGTGTGATGGGACTAACACACTTCAAGTCCTATAGGTGCTTCTGGGAACAAAATATATGATCTCTGTGTGATGGGACTAACACACTTCAAGTCCTATGGGTGCTTCTGGGAAGAAAATGTAGGTCTGTGTGATGGGACTAACACACTTCAAGTCCTATAGGTGCTTCTGGAAACAAAATATATGATCTCTGTGTGATGGGACTAACACACTTCAAGTCCTATAGGTGCTTCTGGGAACAAAATATATGATCTCTGTGTGATGGGACTAACACACTTCAAGTCCTATAGGTGCTTCTGGGAACAAAATATATGATCTCTGTGTGATGGGACTAACACACTTCAAGTCCTATAGGTGCTTCTGGGAAGAAAATATAGGTCTGTGTGATGGGACTAACACACTTCAAGTCCTATAGGTGCTTCTGGGAACAAAATATATGATCTCTGTGTGATGGGACTAACACACTTCAAGTCCTATAGGTGCTTCTGGGAAGAAAATATAGGAGCTCTGCCTGCCTGCCACGAACACACTACAAGTCCTATAGGTGCTTCTGGGAACAAAATATAGGAGCTCTGCCTGCCTGCCAGGAACACACTACAAGTCCTATAGGTGCTTCTGGGAACAAAATATAGGAGCTCTGCCTGCCTGCCACGAACACACTACAAGTCCTATAGGTGCTTCTGGAAACAAAATATAGGAGCTCTGCCGGCCTGCCACGAACACACTACAAGTCCTATAGGTGCTTCTGGGAACAAAATATAGGAGCTCTGCCTGCCTGCCACGAACACACTACAAGTCCTATAGGTGCTTCTGGGAACAAAATATAGGAGCTCTGCCTGCCTGCCACGAACACACTACAAGCCCCTCTTTCTAAATCAATCTTTGTAAATGAATCTATCTAACTCAATCTCTCTAAGTAAATCTCTCTAACTAACTAAATCCAGCAGAGTGTCACAGATCTATCCTGCTCTATCTACGCCGGAACAGCATGTGACCGGCGCAGACGGCGTGGCGGCCTTTTATAGGGGGGGCGTGTACTAAAGCCCCTGAGCTGTAATTGGCTACAGGCGTCCTGCCTGTAGCCAATTATGGCTCTTCGAGTTTCCGGGGCTGTGATTGGCCAAGCATGCGGGGTCACAGTGCATGCTTGGCCAATCATCAGCCAGCAATGCACTGCGCCGGCCGCGCCGGCCGCAATGCATTGCGGGGCCGCGCGCATCACACGAACGTGATGCGAGCGGCCAAAATAGTTCTGGGCTCGCCGAGCGAGCGAACGCCCGGTGCTCGATGCGAACGTGGGTTCGCATCGAGCACCGGGCCCATCCCTATTAGCTAGAACTAGGCGTTTTCAGGTAGATGTTTCATGGAGAAATCAATACACAAAATATAGGTTGCACATTTTAACTTCGGAATGAGCAACCAAAGCAATCTGTCATGCTAGCACAGTGATTATACTAAGTAAAATGTTCTTTTTTTATCCAACATAGACACCCCACGTGGAGCATTTTCATTCATATCAGTAACTTGGGTTTCTAAGACTGTCCCCTGTGTAGGAATTTCACAGTGCCTACTTTTCAGTGGCAAGTTAAGATTAGAATCTTTAACACAAGGTCAGGTTTATTTTAATTGCTATATCCTTTTAATCTCTTCATTTAATTCTAGTAATGATCATGAACTGTCATTAAAACGTAGTGTAGGCATCTAGTCTAAGGCTTGAATAAATGTCTAATTAAATGTGATTTACCAGTTTAGCAAATACAAATATGCTACAAGATGGCTGCTGAGAGCAAATACAATTAAACCCTAGGATCTTGATCCTCTTTAACATCCAGAAGTAACAAGAGTATTGAATAGCAACTAGCAAATGCCAGTAAAATCCCATAGCTATAAACATCCTGTATAGTAGAAGAATGTGCTAATGCAGTAATCCTTTAGTAAATCAGTCTCAGTACGTTCTCACATGTTATACTGGGACTTAAGTTTGAAATTTTAAATAATTATTGAAAAATAGCAACAATGACAAAATCCAAAAGTAAGCTATAGTAATGGCCCGTACATGATCCGAAAATCGTACGGCAGATTGTACGACTTTTTTTCGGTTAATAGTCGCAAGTAGACATTGAATAGGTTACTAAAGTCATGAAAATTCTCGTACGGAAATTCTCGGAAGCGATGTCATGTGTTGTAATGGATTTGTATTGTATATTCGGACGACAACTGTACTGACTAAATGAAAATCGTACGATCTGGTATAGTACGAGGAAAATTTTCCTGCTTGTCTGGTCGAATAATATCAGATGAATTGTTGTGATTGGCTCTCGAAAGCTCTGTACTAACGATCTGATTATCGTATGATTGCGTCGAAAGCGGTATTTTTTGTCTGATTTTCGGATCGTGTGTATGGCCATTACCAATCAGTTACACACAAATATAAAAAAAAATACTCATGCTGCAAGGGCTAAAACTACAGTATACCATGTTACATTGTCAGCTTCCTTCACTATAAACATGAATTCAACTCTAAGGTGGCAAAGAACTGTCACTTGTCAAAAAGCCATGACTTCTGCAGTGAATGTAGACATGAAAAAACTGAAATGCAAATTAAAACTAAAAATATATGGCATTTGGCAAGTGGACATTCTGACATCTCTTGATACTTTGCATATGAAAGAAAGATAAAAAAAATGTTACAGAGTAGTCAGAAAAATCACAGAAACACATATAAACAAGGTTCTCTGTTGTATGGCTATTTTCTCTCTCTCTCTCTCTCTCTCTCTCTCTCTCTCTCTCACTCTCTCTCTCTCTCTCTCTCTCTCTCTCTCTCTCTCTCTCTCTCTCTCTATATATATATATATATATATATATATATATACAGTATCTCACAAAAGTAAGTACACCCCTCCCACATTTTTGTAAATATTTTATTATATTTTTCCATGTGACAACACGGAAGGAATGGCACTTTGCTACATTGTAAAGTAGTGAGTGTACATGATAAGATATAATAAAATATTTACAAAAATGTGAGGGGTGTACTCAGTTTTGTGAGATACTGTATATATATATATATATATAGCTATACATATCTATCTATCTATCTATCTATCTATCTATATATATATATATATATATATATATAGAGAGAGAGAGAGATCTAGATGCATATATATATATATATATATATATATATATATATATATATATATATATATATATATAGCGCTGTAGATATATTTAGGCTCGCAGTACACTTGTCACAAATGTGGGCTTTTCAAACTGAGCATATAATTACAAATTACATATGCAGAGGTTACTTTCATTGAAACTTTCATGTCATAATAATCAGGAGATCCAGAGACTTGGACCAAGGAATTTGTATGAATAAATGCTTAAATGAAAGCCAGACCATTTAATTGCTATGGGGCCAAGAGCTTTCATGCTACACAGTGATTTATGCAGGAAGCAGTATTACAAAGACAGGGGCCCTTCTTGGTATTATGGGGCCCCATTGAACATTTTTATGACCCTGTATGCAGACCATGACATTAGTGGTAAAATTAAATTGGTTTCTGCCAATCATTTCTCACCTCCCTTTGGTCTTTAACCACTTCCATACCAGGCACATTCCCCCCTTCCTGCCCAGGACAATTTTTAACTTCCAGCGCTGTCGCACTTTGAATCACAATTGCACAGTCATGCAACACTGTACCTAAACAAAATTTTTATAATTTTCTTCCCACAAATGGAACTTTCTTTTGGTGGTATTTGATCCCCTCTGCGTTTTTAAATTTTTGCGCTATAAATGAAAAAAAACGTCAATTTATAAAAAATAACTGATGGGCACTGATAGGTGGCACTAATAGGCGTCACTGATGGGCACTGATAGGTGGCACTAATAGGCGGCACTGATAGGCGGTACTGATAGGCGACACTGATGGGCACTGATAGGTGGTACTGGATAGGCAGCACTGATGAGGAGCTACTGACAGGCATTACTGAGTGGCACTGATTGGCACTTCAGTGGGGCATTAATGGGTATTACTGATGGGGCACTGGTTGGCACTTTTTTGGGTACTGATTGGCACTGTTGTGGGCACTAACAGGTTATTATGGGGACAGGCTGGCAGGTGTTGGGCACTGATTGGCAGCTGATGGGCACCTTTTGATGGGGGCTGTACTGATAATCAATATGCTGATAATCAGCACAGACCCCCCCTCTGACAGGGATAGCCGCCGATCGGCTCTCCCTGTCAGTGCGAACAGAGGAAAGCCGTTTACTGGCACCTCCTCGTTTATGCAATGATCAGCTGTGATTGGTCACAGCATCACGTGGTAAGAAGCCTCTGTCAGAGGCTTCATACCATGTTAGGAGTTGCGGTGTGTCAGACTGATACACAGCACTTCTGATCGCCCCACAGGCATGCACCGGCTGTGTTATCCTGGGCATGTCATATGATGTCCGGTCAGGATATCACAACCACTTTGCCGCTGTTATTCTGCTATATGGCGGGTGGCACGTGGTTAAAATAAAGAGGACGTCTCACAATAGGGAGGTGAGAGGAGATTAAATCATGCTAGACTAGGAAAAGTCAAGATTTGCACATCATTATTATTGTTATTTACCAATTACTTTCCACAATTTTCATCTCTTATTTCCTATTATTATTGTTATTTACCAATTACTTTCCACAATTTTCATCTCTTATTTCCTATTTGCTACTTTTAGTTTCTTACCCATTTTGTATGATCCATCCGTTTGGTAGATTCATTACAAATACCATCCGTATTCTGCCTGGTTTATCAGACTACTCCTGTGCTGTGGTTTGTCTGGACTTGACAAGCTCATTCATTCACGTATTCATTCCTTATGATAATTTTGACATACGTTTTTTTATTGAAGATTTCCTCTGTGTAGGCCTTTCTGAGCCATATACACAGTGTAAATTGCCTAGGTTTATGACAAGTTTACTGTAAGGTAGGTTTACTTTTTTTTTTTTTATGTTTCTAATTTTATTGAACAATATTCTCCTTATCCTCTATTATTTTTGTGAAGATTTTTAAGGTCTAGCACATTTTCTAATGTCTTGAGCATGGAGGTGCTTTTATTGAGAGCATTTTCATGCCTGGGAGCTGCATTTAATTACAATATCTAGCAACCCTTAATTTAATTTTGCTTTAAAACATACATTACCCTGGTAAGTTGAAGAGAAGGGACATAAAGGAGATAGCTGAACCAGCATCTACCTGCGTACTGTTTACTGTTTCCTATACTGTAAGTAAGTGGCCTGTTCTAACTCCTTTTCATTAATTCTTTGTACTTTGCCCTTATCTACAGTATTGGGAAAGAGGAAGAAATTATTTGGATGTTTGTATGTTAAAACATAATTACTAAGTTTGTGTTTCAAACTTTATGAAGCTTTATAATAAATAACTAATATTTGGCTTGAATCTATAAATTATCACACAGTATGTGTCATAATTAAAATAATATTTACCATGCATTTATGATATTTTCGAGCACATTATGTTTGTTGCACAGAGACTACAGCTATTTGATTCTGAATACGAGCATAATTATTTTTGACATGAGAAGATAAAATGTTCTGTATGATGTTACAGATGCCACCAGTACCACAATACTCCTGAAACTATCTTTACTGCAGTCAACAAAAAGTACCACACGAATGTGTGTACATTATTCTTCCTCATTCAAAATATTTAAATGAGGCTCAGAAATGATGCTTCATATATGCACATTCATCCGAAAAATTTAATTAAAGCTCAAAAGTAAGCAAGCAAATACATTTGTCAGAGTGTCACAACTCAAAATTAAATGTATACAATTATATTCTCTATTTAAAAGTGTTTAAAGAGAATTTGGGACATAGTCTCCTTGGAAACTACTCTAGAAAACTTTCTTTAATGCTCCATTACCGCTGACCATAGCATATTTCAGATATACTGCAAGTTGAGAGAGGAGATGACTAGAAAGGTGCAAGGATTTTCTGAAGGTGCAGGGAAGTTGATGGCTCCCAACTCCATTTCTGGTGAAACGTCCACCTAGAGTCAGGTTTTCTTAACAGAAAAAGAAGCAGTAAGTTTTAGCCCAAAAAATGTCACTGTGGCCAATCACGAACTTCCCTCAGGTCTTTGTTGCCTTGTGTTGTCTACCGGTACACTAAGCAATGTGCACTATTGTGCAATTTAGGTAAAATTGGCCAGACTGGCCAACAATCATCTTACATCTGTGGATTATCGAAAACTGTTTTTTTTTTTTCTAATGCAAAATAAAATATTCAAACAGTAAAAACTACAGTGGGTTATTGATTTTTGATTACCACACAGTGTTTCCACAACCACAAACTGAATTCACTCAAAGCCCAATGCAAGCTTTACAGCTTGACTCATTGGCAAAAATTAAAAAGGCAATCAGTGAAAACTGATATAAATCTATCTAAGAATAAAGGAAACATCAGGAATCTGCAAAAAAAAAACATATACAATCCTCGTACATGAAGAATTCACAGGAGGAACTAGTCCTTAGCTGTATAATAATCACTAGAATATGTCAGTTCTCAGATTATTATCATCAAATACAGAGTGCATCCAAAACAAGGCACCATAGGTATTAATATTTTATGCTGCATACTTATTCAATTTTCATCTACAACAGTAATATGGTTTACAGAGACACATTGGATTTGACAAGATTAACATTTGCCTGTATCAACCTGATATTTACTTTTTCTTTGAATCTACAATATCAGACCATATTAGATTCTTCTTCTATTTACAATATAGCATTGTCCTAAGCAATAAAGCTAGTAACATGTGTTAAAAGTAAGGGTGAGAAAAAGGGGACGCCACCCAAATGCTAAACCGAATAGAAATATTGAAAAGGGATCTATGAGGTTGCTGCTCCTAATTTAGTGAACCACTAAAAAGCAATTGAAAGGTGAAAAAAAGAGCGCTACCTGAAATGATATGATGTGAATGATAAACTAATAATTCAACACTTACCGTATATACTCGAGTATAAGCCGAGTTTTTCAGCACATTTTATTGTGCTGAAAGTGCCCCTCTCGGCTTATACTCGAGTCAATCACGTTTCTGCAGAAGAAAATGACATTTTCCGACCCGACTTTGGGGCCCAGTAGCTCGGGGCCTCTTAGTGCTAGGAACCCCAAATTTGGTATGCAAACTCACAACATATGGCCGTAACACATTTGGGGTTCCTAGCACTAAGTGAACCCGAGATACGGGGCCCCAAAGTCGGTTCAGAAAATGTCATTCTCTGCTGCAGAAAAGTGCTTGACATTTTCTGGGTCCCCGTATCTCAGGGTCACTTAGTAATAGGAACCCCATCTTTTGATATGTTGTAGTGCCATATGTTGTGAGTTTGCATACCAAATTTGGGGGTTCCTAGCACCAAGCTGCCCAAAGATACGGGGCCCCAAGGTCGGCCAATTGTGTCCATCTGCAGCATTGTTATTTCAGGACCCTTTGGGTTCAGAGACCCCAAATTTTGGCTGCAGATAGGGGCATCTAGGAACAATTAACTGCCAAGTTTGAAGTTCCGGGGACCTATGGCTGTAAATGGGCACAGTGAGGCATGCAAATGGGCACAGTGAGGCTGCAAATGGGCATTGTTGACCCTCTTTTCCACTTACAGTAGCTGCGCATTTCTCACCCTAGGCTTATACTCGAGTCAATACGTTTTTCAATTTTTTTGTGGTAAAATTAGGTGCCTCGGCTTATATTTGGGTCGGCCTATACTTGAGTATATACGGTAATATGTGACTCTGTTATATAATAATACAACCAATACTGTGCTCATCGGAAAGTGTAAAATGAGATCAAAAGTGAAAAATAATTCTTTTATGTAGTCAAACCTAAAAAGGCAAATTAATAGTAACAAAAAGTTCATCCTTTCAACTATTCATGAATAGGTAAAAATGTGATATATCAGACTTGCTCCACGCAAACTCCTTGTCTCCTTTAGCAGTTTAGGATCTATAAGAACAGCTCCACCAATGAGCCACAAAGATGATCATGTAATACCGTTTAATAATCGTCAAAGTTAAAACAATGATATATTGCACTCAAATGCTGGTAGTGGTAAATGAGCATGAAGTCAAATGCAGCTCCAGACTGAGGGTGCCTAATCCACCTGCTCTATGAAGAGCTGTATCTGCTGTGACAAAAAAACACATGTGTTCCACCCAGCTTAATAGCTGAATTGAAAGGCTCCTTTACATATGCATTTCAAGCCTCTCTTTAATGCATTTCACGCATGCGCGCGTCATCAGGAAGAGTTCCTGCATTTGACTTGATGCTCATTTACCACTGCCAGCATGTGTGTGCAATATATAATTGTTTTAACTTTGTAGATTATTAAACGGTATTACGCGATCATCTGCCTCTTTGTGGCTCATTGGTGGAGCCGTTATTATAGAACTTAAACTGCTAAAGGAGACGAGGTGTTTGAGTGAAGAAAGTCTGATATATCAATTGATGGGAGCATTGCATCTTGTTTATTTCTATGCTTGATGGTCAATTTGTGGCTGACCACTTCTGATCCTACACTGCTAAAGGAGATAAGGAGCTGGATTGGAGCAAGTTTGATATACCAATTGATGGGAACATTTCATCTTATCTATATCAATGCTTGATGGTCACTTTGTGGCTGAATACTTCTGGTGAGTGCAATTGATTTTCTCACTTTAGGTGGAACACAGTTTCTTTTGGAACACAATTTTTAAACACAACAGTGTTGGAATAAGATTGAACTGTTTTGGATTTATGACACATTGTTTTTATCTGTTCATGATTAGTTGAAAGGATTGACTTTTTGTTACTGTTATTTTGCCTTTTTAGGTTGGACTACATAAAATAATTATTTTTCCTTTTTGATCTAATTTTACACTTTTAGATGAGCACAGTATTGGTTGTATTAGTATATAACAAAGTCACATATTAAGTGTTGAATTATTACTTTATCATTCAAGCCATATCATTTCAGGTAGCGCTCTTTTTTCACCTTTCAGTAATGTGTTGTTCTTTCAAGTGAGAGCACAGTCTGATAAAGTTTAACTTTTTTTTTTTTTTTTAACAGAGAGCATGGGTAAAGGTTTGCTGTCATTATTTTTCTGGACTAAGATGTATAATGGATTCCTAGTTATTCTGCAGCAGCCTCCCCCCTCCTTTCTCCACAGATTGTTGTACATTTGCATGTCTCCCAACTGTGTACACCAGCACTTAAAACCAATTGTGATTGGCTAAAGGTACCATCCTAAGCCAATTACAGTGCCATGAAATGTGCCAAGGCAGAAGCTGATTGTTCAATAATATAAAGTGAGGCATTAAAATCAGTGAACGCACCCTATTCTATTTACATTATACAGCCACTATAGTACCATAAAATGTGGGACAGGTGTTAATAGTTCCCACTAAATGGTTGACAGTGTAAAGTGTTGTTTAATTGTCAGGAAAGAGATGTTAAATTGGCATGACATGTAATTGACAGACATTCTCGAAGGCCCTCACCCTTGTTCAGGGACAACTCTTCTAGGCTGATGTAGACAGCCTCTTTCAGGTCTCTTGCAAACAGTTTCCCTCTCTGTCCAAGATGTACACCTCAAAGAGTTGTTTCACATCCCGTGGGCAATTAGCATATGCCTTGATACATGCCATGATGATTGGATAAGGGGAATGAGTTATGAACAAAATGGCAACACAAAGGTCTCGTGCAATATCTTAAAATAATTTATCATAAAAAGAAGTATAAAAAAAACATACTCACAAAATTCATATAGCTAAAGGCATTATAGAGTAAACAGATGCATTTCAAGGGATATACTCTCTTTATCAAAGCTCCCATTTCCTCAAAGCTTCACCAAAGTTTACTTTGAGTGAGATACTGCCTTCAAAAGCTTACCTAAGGTGATACATTTGCAGGAAGCATTGATGCTTTAGTACCTTCCCTGTCCTAGTTCATTTAACAGTGTATCTTGTTACTACATTGGCTGCATTCCATTTAGCAAGGAAGCAAATACTGATCTGCTTGATAGCCTTTCTCAACCTCAGCTCACCATCCTTATACTGACTCCACAGTAAAGGACAAAGCAATTGAATACAGGACAAAATGATTGGATGCAGTTGGAAAGCATTTAGTGGGATTTAGTGTAGTTGGAGGGAAGCATTTGTTAATCAGCATTTGTTTTCCTGCAGCAATGGAACATGAACAGTTAAAATAAACAGTTTAAAATAAGCTATGAGGACACTTTAAGTTGTTGTATCTAATTAGACCACACACGGTACCACTTCAGAACCACTTCAGAAGACCACAAGTTCCATGTTACACATACTCCTGTGGCCCACATATGCCAAATTCTGGCATATCTATCATATTAAAATATAGGCTCTTATATTTCATTTAAAGGTTATTTTACCTTTTTAGTACATACATTTTATCTGCTCCTGTTCCTGTCGGCTATACAAAAAAAGCCTGTATTTGGATGTAGCCTTTGTTTGCAGAGAATGGTTGGCTTGACATACCATGGCCTGCAACATCCTAGTTTGTGTATAGACTTGATAATGTAACAATTTCTCAAAAAACAAAAAACATTTTTTCAGCAAGGTCACCCTTCCCTCTCCAATGCTAGCAAATGTTTAGAAGGTATACACACAGCAATCTGCACAGATCCATTGGATAATCCATTTTAATCATGCTAACCACACTGTTCTATTATTCAGGAATTTGTTATTACATTGATTGCTCATTAAACAAAATGCCATCAGTTGCTGATATTAAGCTTTAAAATGTTGACTTAGCCTTTCTGAAAGTTTTGAATAGAATATTGTGCAAAAAACACACATTTTTCAATGTAGCATTTCTCTGATATAAAATGTTGTGCAAAAAATTTCTATTTTTAGCAATGTAGCATTGTTCTGACAGTATGCCAATAAATAGTGAACTTGGTGGCTTGTGTATAAATAATATCTGCAGAGGTCATGCACAGTCTGTGATATGCTTGCTGTGCTCTCTAGCTCAGTGACTTGAGAGATTTGCATTGTCAGCATTCTGGCATTCTCCACAGCAGGAAAAAGCCTAAGGCCTATCCCTGCCACACCACTTTTGCAGCAGCCTCTAAAGGATGGCATAGCCTCTGGCCAGGGTTCCTTGTTATCGTTTAGTGGCAAATTGGTCAGAACAGACAGCCATTCCACTGATGTTGAGTTAAACAACTGTGCCCAATTTAACTCGTCAATGGTTAAAATCTCTATTCCAACTGAATATGGAAAATAAACATGATGCAAATCATCTGCAATAAATGATCACTTGTTTATGTCTGCATTGTTTCTCTAAAATAAACAATTATAATAAATGATGGAAACCATTAGGTGGGAGGATAAAACATATTTCTCTACGACTGGAGTGTCCCTACTGTAACATGAACTGAAAATGATATCTTAGCTAACTCAATCATTTATATAATACATACGAGATTTTTCTGTTCAATGTGCTGAAAGTTTCAAGTGTTACTAAAGGTTTTTTTTGTACTTTAAGTAACAAACACGTTAGACTCTCCTGCTCTGTGAAATATCATTACCGACCCAGCATCCACCTGTCTGTGATGTCACAAGTGGGCGGTGCCACCAGGTGATGTTGCCAGGTGTCTCCGCCCCTTACCTATATAAGAACTGTCAAATGGCAAGCCAGCCATTTGGCGGTTTGCCTTAGTAAATGGTGGAGAGATAATTTTTTTTATGTCCGGCGGCGGCGTGATTGACAATAGATCTACATCGGGGGACACAGTTTTTTTATTCCTAAAGAGGACTTCTAGATTCCGATAAGCCCTCTGCCCACAGACCCCCATAACCACAGCCCAGGGTTGTGGAGATAAGGCCCTTGTCCTCATCAACATGGGGACAAGGTGCTTTGTGGGGGGGGGGTTCCCCTTAAAATCCATACATCCCTTTTTAAATACCAGCAATGTTTTTATTTTTTATTTTTTTCAGCTGTCAGTGGGGAAGCTCAATGACAGCTGATAACTCATTGTTTGTTAAGGGCGCCACAACCGGCTTTCATGCCCTGCCCTGCTTCTTAACAACCAGCTATTCAAAGCTTTGCCCACTCAGGGCTCATAATGCACTTTACAGTGCGTAGTGCATTGCATGGCGTTCAGCGTGCAAACACCCGCCAAATGCCCTTCAGATTCAGGTGTTCGCTGAACTTTTGCTCGGCCCGAACCGTTCGCCCAACTCTATACATAACATAACTTAAAAAAAAAAATGCTGATTTTTTCCCCTTTTATGTAAAGTTACGGAGGAGGCTGGGGAGTTAGTGCATACCTTAAATCCAAGTTGAAATGTATGAAATATTTTTAAATTGTTTTTAAGTATGCTGTGTGAATGGGAAATATGTGCCAAACATATAGAGTGGTTTTCTTGAATTTGATTGAATAAGTGGAAATATACTTTAAAGCGGAGTTCCATCCAAAAGTGGAACTTTCACTCACTGTACTCCTTCCTCTGATGCCACATTTGGCACATTTCGGGGGGGGGGGGGGACAGGATACCTGTTTTTCACAGGTATCTTGTCCCACTTCTGGGAGCCTCAGCCGCGGGTATTTGCACCATCGCTGGGGCTCCCTCCTCCTTCCCCGGTCACTGGGCCAGTAGGAGAGGAGCGGAGCGGAGCCTCATGCATGTACAGTAGGGTTCCCAGCGTGAAGCCGTAAAGGCTACACTGCCAGGTTCCCTGACTCGCAATGGAGGCGACATACACCCGACAGCTGATGCAAACATCAGCTGCGGTGCCGACATCGCTGGACAGGTAAGGGTCGGATTATTAAAAGTTAGCACCTGTAGTATGGGTAGCTGCTGGCTTTTAATTTTTGCAGCGGTGGGCGGACCTCCACTTTAAAGAGGAGCTATACCAGACAAACAGTCAAAGCACAATTTCTAATAAAACAACCCTTTCTGTAAATATATATATATATATATATATATATATATATATATATATATATATATATATATATATATATATAATATACTGGCTATTGTGTGATTATGCAGTCGACACATAGAATGAAAAAGAATGACAAATAAAAAATTCAAAACCGGTTAGTGAAGTGGAGGTGAAGAAAAGTAAAGGTGAGTATACACTGCTGGGAAGGAGGCATTAAATCAAATCTGTTGTTTTTGCCTGAATGGACAAAGCACAGGTTTGATTTAGGGTCTTATTTGCATGTATAAGTGTTTTTATCTAAAACATACCCCCCTGCACATTTTTCACTAAAATCAATGTACATTGAAAACACTGAACACTCTTAAATGCTGGGTTTATGAGCTTTTAACTGCATTTATGAGCGTTCAAGTGTTTTTTGAGCTCAAATACTACTCTTCAGAACGTAACTTTGTAGAGGTTTTTTTTTCTGCCTCTAACCTCCCCTGCCACTAAACTCCTGAAAACGCCTATAGTGTCTCAACTTTATTGCTTTCATTTTTAAACATATTTTGAATGAAAGTATAGCAAGTCAATCACTATAAATAAAAACACGATGTCATAAGTATTATGAAAAAAATACAGCTTTGCTGATATATACAGTACATACTGTATCTATATCTATATCTATCTATATCTATATATATATATATATATATATATATATATATATATATATATATATAGAGAGAGAGAGAGAGAGAGCACTGCTGAACTAATACCATATGTTTATGCACTCCTTGGGGATTTGTGACATGACTATTAAAATTAAAAGTCTAAAAACAATACAAAATCTATTTCTAGGAAATCTATGCTTTTTGACCCATTGTCTCTCTGAAGCACTTTTAAAAGAATAAGCTCTGCTGGCAGAGCAACATTTTTGAATTCTGTGACAAGCTGGGGAGAAATGTAGTTTATCACTTACTGTTCTGACTGAAAATGCTAAAACAAAGCCTAAAATATTGTCACCAGAGGAAAAATGCCAGAAGCAAAGTGACTGTTGGCAGATTCCTGCTCCTCTTCAACAAACAGCAAATCAATCATTACATCCCCTTGGACTTAATTAGTTGAAATTTTCAATGAATGACACCAATGAAGATGTAAAACATTAACAAATCTTCTGTTAAGGTACTTTAAAAGCCAGCTTAATTACAATCCGTCAAGGTCTATATATATGCACTGTCTGGCATTAAAGCTGTATTGTAATCCTGGATGAAATCGAAGTGTAAATTCTTCCAGGTGCTTGTTAGAGATGTATATTGCAAAGTGATTTGATAAAATAAACCTAATTTTAAGGAATTGAAAAACAAATTGATTGAAAAATAAAATGCATCTTTATTGGGAAACAGTTGTGAGCAGTTCTGAAGAATATGAATCCATATGTTACCCAGCTCCTGAATGGCAGTGAGGCTGATGCAGAGACTTTGTGCAAAGTGGAAAAAAATACCAAAGAAGGAAATAATCCTTTTACTGATCTGAAAACAGTTAGCTGGTATCAGAGCAGCTGGTAGGGGTTAGCGTTCTTCACACATTGCCACTGTGCTCATTATACAGGCTGACTGACTTAACTCAAAGAAAATAATTAGATATTGACAATACCTGGTGGTTTCAATAGACTGCTAAAAGGTGGTAGGAGTAGTTACAAGCCACTGATAAAAGAACAATAAAAGAACAACTCAACTGTTAGGGGGCACACCAATCAGTTTCCACAATATCAATATCAGCCTGTCTGCTCTCGGGCTATAATCACACTTGTTATAAAAGCAAGGTGTCCTGAACAAAAGTCTTGTATACCATAGAATTTAAACAATTTATTTATTTATAAACCTCAGCATCACAACATTACATCCTCCCAATATCACATAGCCTCACAGGCCCTTTGTCATTCCTGTATATTAAAATAAAAAAAAACATTATATCAAGAAATGTTGTATTCTGTTACTTGTAGGAGGTTAAAACATAGTACAGATACTGTAGAATTCATAAAAGATGTGTTGTAGACACCCTTTAAAATTCTGTAAGGGTACAGATCATTGAGAGATTCAGTGCTTGCAGTGCCAATGAATGTACCATACCATAATGTAGATACATGAATCTGTCAGTATTTGCAAAGAGGTTGGAGTGTCCACATTCAACTTCTTCCTCAGTACACCCTTCCCTGGCCACTGCACCCATCACAATGACAGGTGCATGTCTGGGGAGTTTTGTACTAGGGGTGGCTGTAGCCTGATGGGGAACTGAGAGACTAGTTCCCCATGATGTCTGCTTTACTTTTGATTGGCGGCGCACAGCAGTGGGTGGATCCATACTTGCTATTTACTCAAAGAACGACTTTGGAGTTGGCCTTAATTAATGCCAGCTGGCTTATCTGCGAACTGGCAGTAGTTCTTTTGGAACCTGGTGCAGCCATAGTAACAAATTCTAAAAGTGGAAGCAGCAAGAACTAGTTGGAATGTGTACTGAATCTGGTACAAGGCTTTCATTAATTAGGAGCGGGCCATATTAAAGGAGCCATTCCACCAGAAAAGTGATATTACTGCTTTTTTAATTCCCCTGAAAGTATTCAGTGTGTGAATTCTTTTTTAATTGAACATATCTTTACTTTTCACCACATTTACATGCAGGCCAAGGAGCCTAAGCAAAACGTGCCAGAAGTTGGGACAAACTATTATACTAGCAGGGACACAGGCTGGGGCTGACGCTGTTTAGTTCAGACTTACACCAGGCAAAGCCATTCGACTTTTATCAGGCAGCATATGGCTGATGATTCCTCCATGGGGTGCTGAGAATGATCAGCAGGATGTATGCAGATCTTCAATAGAGTCTCCCTGAAATCCAGACCCATACCTATGAGTGTTGATCCATGAGAGTTGGATTGTGGAGTGGCTTATCAAGGCTGCGGACATCTGCTGCATCTCTAAGGAGTTTTAAGGAGGGTTACCTTTATGCAGGCTTATTATGACACTCTGTAATGGGGTGTCATATGCATTCGGTAAGAAGTAAATCTCAACTTTTTCCCTTGGCGGTGGATCACTTGTGGCTGTTTTGAAGATCTATCTGGATAGATGGACTGATTTATTCATCAAATATTGCACGGGTGGAATTACTTTTGAAGACATATTCAATTATTTGTTTTTGTTGAACTTTCACCAGCTATTCCTGTATTGTTTATGTAATTTTTTATTATTCATTTATATCACTGTTCACATTATTTACTTATTTGTGGGATTATATTATTTACTATGCACTCATTCATTTGCATATAGGATCTATTTGTGGTCCTTCTATTTTATTTTAGTTGTGCCATTTATACACATAGGTTCTAGGTTCATTTTAGTTTATTTATGATTACTGTTGAGGCACGGTTAATCCATCACATGGTCATTCAATAATACAACACTGTTGGTTTAAGCGCTACTCTTTTTATTTTTTTACTTCTTTGCCACTGTAGTTATGTTTTACAGTTGAGTTGCAGCTTCCAACAAGGCTTTTTTAAGCCTATATACTAGCTATATATATACATACATTTGAGTATATTTTCCGCAGCGCAGTTTCTTTTTCCAATTTTTCAAACTATTATACTGCCAGAAGTGCTGACAATGGTCAACTTTTATTTATGTTTAAACTTTTCTTGCTAAAAGAAAAAAAGAACTGCTGCTATAACTGCTTAAACATGTTAGCTGGTGTTGGGCTTTCATTTGTCACTTATTTAATGTCCATTTAAAACTTTATCTTAAACCACCGTTTCCACAGATTGACAACGCAGTTGTTCACTGCAAAAAAAGTGTTGTTGCCCTGTTAGAGGAAATGGTAAATAAATGAATCTTCTGGCAGGATCAACAGGTAATACATATGTTACAGAAATACATAAAAGCAAAATTGGCTGCGGTAATACTGCAGACTGCAGTGAGGGAAACGGCGGACTGCAGTATTATTTATATATTCAAACCTTTATCCCCCCCCCCCCCCAAAAAAAAAACAGTTTGCTGTAACTGCTTGTGTAACCACAGTGTGAACTGGAGTTTGGTTTTCATTTTAGTCTATCTTAATCTGATAGTCCATCTAACACTCCCCTCCCTGCAGATTTGCAGATTACCAATACTGCTGTCTGCTGTTCCCTTGTGTTCCTTCCTCCAGAATGGGGATACTCAAATGCAGGAAGAATAATAATGGCCAGATCACCAGGTGAAAACAGAGGAATATATCCAAAAAAAAGAATATTGCAGCCAACACATCTAATGATTGGTAGGTTGCAATATATTACATTTTTGGTTTTAGGTTTAATAGCATTTTAATTTTTGACATTGACTTTGCTACCCAGCATTCAGCTCTGTTACTTGCCTTGTTTAGCCAGAAGAAACAACAAAACAGTTAATGGTTACTTCTGTGGGATTATGGGACAGGAGGTCTGCTATCTGTTTGAAAATGTTGCTCCTCCCTACTTCACCTTCACCCATGAAAGTCCCATAAACTGGATTATGAAAATTACAATTATGTTTAAAGGCTATTTAACCTCCTTGGCGGTAATCCCGAGTCTGGCTCGGGTTGAGTTTTTTCTGCCAGGTGCGGTAACCCTGAGCCAGACTCGGGCTGCGTTGCAGGATACAGGGGGAAGTTACTTACCTTTTCCCCTGGATCCTGCGATGTCTCCCCGCTGTATGTGCGAGCTCCTCCGCTCGATTCACACAGTGCCCGAGTGCCGCTGATCTCCGTTCCCTGCGAAGTTCCGACGGGAGCGGAGATCGGCGCCAAATTCAAAAAAGTTTAAAAACACAACACACATACAGTACTGTAATCTTACAGATTACAGTACTGTATACAAAAAATACACATCCCCTTTGTCCCTAGTGGTCTGTCCAGTGCCCTGCATGTCATTTTATATAATAAAAAGATTTTTTTTCTGCCTGGAAACTGGAGATTGTCCATAGCAACCAAAAAGTGTCCCTTTATGTCAAAAGTGGTTTTAGACCAGCTAGAAAACACCGATAAAAAATTAGAATCACAATTTATCTTTAAACAATAAATTTAATGACAGCGACTATTCTGCAACTGAGCAAATTTCAGTGTTTTTGATTTGATTACATTATTGAATCATTTTTATATATATTTTTATTATATTATAATGTATGATTTTGTGTTTCAAACTTTATCATACCCGGGATGTCTACTAGACTCTGGTTCGGACAGATTTAAGTGAGTTATTCATAAGAATTGCATGCCTACAATATAAAAACGCCAAATTTCCATGCAAAATAATTGTACCGCTTTCAGCACTAAATTAAGGACAGAATCATACCGCCAGGGAGGTTAATGCTTTTGCAGACCTCATTCCCAAAATGTCTATAAGTACAGCTCTTTGTAGCGCCAGATTCACCAGTTGCACTGGCAATATTACTGGGAACTTGGCAACAGATACTGTTTTTACACTTAATAGATCAAGTCCACTTTTTATCACAAATCACAATCTATGGAAATCTATAATGAAAATCCTTGCTTATTTAATCCATATTTGCAGATGTTCTTTCACATTTTTAAGTTCAGTAATAATACCTTTATAACTGGACCTGAGTAACAGATGCATTAGTACATTTGCTTTATCCAGAAAATCTTATCGAAGAGATTAAGCGGTTAATTATGTAGAGCACAGCTACATGGATAACATGGATATACTGTATTATGATCAGTTTTGGGTAGCAGGGTTGTGGTGCATAAACCATATTTATTACAGTTTGAGTAAGCACTCCTGTCTACTGAAAGGCCTCCTGTCTACAATGTCCATCTTTGCAGATAAATCCCATGCTTGCATTAACTGATATTCAATCTGATACAATCCCTTGAATCTTTCATTCACAAGCACTTGTTTCTGTGCTACGGATGTTATCTTAGAGCTTTAAGTTTACATGGACAACTAAGTTTTATGTGCTGGTTTGACCTGAGAAGAATAGATGTTCAAAGCATTCACAAGCCATTCTCAAATACGGAGTGACAGGAGTATTTCAACCGCAACATATCTTTGTGAGCTGGGTTTCTATATCTTCACAGAGAAATGTGATTGCCAGTCACTTCTGTCATGTAACAATGAACCACTTACAATTACTTATTCAGCTACTCACAACGTACTCAGTTTCCTACATCAGTGTATTTTAAGTTCACCAAGTCAACTGAAGGAAAGGAAAAAATAAAAGACATGACATGTCATTAAAAAAATATAAGGCTCCATATCGATGCTGACATATAGTTTTGTCTTAACAATGCAAACATATCCAAGTACTAAACCGCTCGTGTGTTCTATGCTTATTTGCAGGCTTTGTACACATGGGCAACAGAAATGGGGGGGGGTGGACTTTGCTCACCCCTAAACACTTCCATCTAAGCCAGCCTGAAAGGGAGTTTTGAGATTTATACACACAGTTACTTAGTTTGAGTCACATTTTCACCCAGTCCCATTAAAATAAATATGACCTGCAGCATCCACCTGCTTTGGATGTTGCAGGTCAGTTTCTTTTTATTGCTCTCTTTGCTTAACAACCCGGCAAAACATTGTTTAAAAACTACATGAACTTAAAGTGGAACCTAGTTCTGACAGGTATCTGCTCCCACTTCCACTTGGATAGCGCATAGCCTTCTTGGACACATCACAGATTCCAGAAGGCTGCAGGACCATTCACAAAGCACAGTGTTACCTAACAAGTGATGCTGATTGATACGGCTAATTGTAAAATGTTGGAGAATCAGGCATTGGGCCTAGCCACCACAGCTAAGTGTGACAGTGCTAAGGTGTGGTATTACAATTAGTGTCTGCTGTGCTTACCTTGGTTCAAATGCTTTTAACCTGTCCTGATCAAGCCCTAGGTGCTCAATATATATAGTATCTGCTGTCCAAAGGGAGAAGAAAAACACGGGAGGAGCTCTATTACTGAAAGCCTGCCAAGAGTACACATTAAAAGAACACCAGTGCAACATTTTGGGTGGGGTCCTCCTCTGGTTTGTTTTGAATGGTTTGGGTTTTGGTATGTCCTTTAAAGTGGTTGTAAACCCTCTGGGACCACTTGGACCTACAGGTAAGCCTAGATTAAGGCTTACCTGTATGTCCAAGAAATATCTCCTTAACGGTTAAGGAGATATTTTACAAAAATAGGGCACCGCTGTATGCAGCGCATCCGCCATAGATATCGGTGAGCAGGCGCACTGGGTGCGCCATAAATGAAGTCAAACATGCCGTCACTTACGGCTCCCGCGCACATGCGCTGGAGTGACGTCATCACGGCTCCGGCCAATCACAGCGCTGAAGCCTTAAGTTCTCACTCCGGGATACATGGCAGTGGCGGAGATGAAGAAGGAGGACCGCTTCGGGGGCTTTGTTCTCAGGTAAGTTCTTCATAATGAGCTAATATGCTATGCATACTAGCTCATTATGCCTTTGCCTTTGCCTTGCAGGGTTTATTTTTATTAAATTTTTTTGTCTGGGTTAACTTCCTATTTAATTATTGGGGGTCTAAGGTATAAACTAGATCAGAACAGATTTACCTCTAGAAACAAGGTACATTTTTACTCTTAACAGGCTCACTATTAACCCCCCTGGCGGTATTCCCGAGTCTGGCTCGGGGTGGAATTTCAGTACCATTAGCGGTAACCCCGAGCCAGACTCTGGATCGCATTGCAGGATACAGGAAGAGTTACTTACCTTGTCCCCTGGATCCTGTGATGTCTCCCCGATGTGTGTGCGAGCTCCTCCGCTCGATTCACACAGTGCCGAGTGCCGCTGAGCTCCGTTCCCTGTGACGTTACGACGCGCGGGAGCAGAGATTGGCGCCAAATTCAAGTAAAAACACACAATACACATACAGTACTGTAATCTTACAGATTACAGTACTGTATAAAAAAAATTACACATCCCCTTTGTCCCTAGTGGTCTGTCCAGTGCCCTGCATGTAGTTTTATATTATAAATACTGTTTTTTTCTGCCAGGAATTTGGAGATTGTCCATAGCAACCAAAAAATGTCCCTTTATGTCAAAAGTGATTTTAGACCAGCTAGAAAACAGCGATAATAAATTAGAATCACTTGCAGAATTGAGCGATAGTGATTTGTGGGCAAATTCATCATCAAACACTAAATCTAATGACAGCGACAATTCTGAAACTGAGCAAATTTCAGTGTTTTTGATTTGATTACATTATTGAATAATTTTTATAGTTATTTATTATATTATAATTTATGATTTTTTGTTTCAAACTTTATTATACCCGGGATGTCTACTGGACTCTGGTTTGGACAGATTTAAGTGAGTTATTCCTAAGAATTGCAGGCCTACAATATAAAATGACAAATTTCCATGCAAAATAATTGTACCGGTTTCAGCACCTAAAATCAGAAAGAATCATAACGCCAGGGAGGTTAAGAAGTGATCAAGGTGTTATTTTGTTTCAGTGCTACTTTAATTTAATTGATAGCAGATTTTTCAAATAAAGCTTCCTAGTTATAATAAATATGTCTCAACTGTGTCTCAGATCTGTCTCACTGCTCTTGTTTAGCATTGCCTAGCTGTGTGACAGAATCAATAAATGTCTCCAACTTTGTGTAAGAGGCCTTATGCCACGTACACACGAGCAGATTTTCCTTCAGAAAAATCTTGGATGTTT
Organism: Lithobates sylvaticus; assembly: GCA_028564925.1. NCBI lineage: Eukaryota > Metazoa > Chordata > Amphibia > Anura > Ranidae > Lithobates > Lithobates sylvaticus. The sequence goes on from CM053027.1 coordinate 319,345,160, forward strand.
TTTCCGACGGAATTCCGCTCAAGCTTGGCTTGCATACACACGCTCACACAAAAGTTTGCTGAACTTTCGACCGTCAAGAACGCGGTGACGTACAACAGTACGACGAGCTGAGAAAATTAAGTTCAATGTTTTAGAGCATGAGTCGAATTGTTTCCGAGCATGCGTAGGAATTTTGCGCGTCGGAATTGCTACAGACGATTGGAATTTCCGCTCTGAACTTTTTCCGACTGAAAAATTGAGAACATGCTCTCAATCTTTTGCTGGCTGGAATTCGGCCAGCAAAAGTCCGATGGAGCATACACGCGGTCGGAATTTCCGACCAAAAGCTCTCATCGGCCTTTTGCTGGCTGAATTTCCGATCGTGTGTAGGCGGCATGATACTTACTATTCCGCTTTAGTTTAGTCCCATACATGCCACTTTACCTAACTTATAGGCACCTTAAAAGTCTACTGGCAGACTCAAAGGGAGTTGTAGGATTATAAAGGAAAATCCAGGTTAAACTTAATTTTATTTGTAACTAAAAGGAAACTGACGTGTAATCAAAGAAATATGGAAGAGTGCAGGAATCCATGGCATGCTAAATACTTATTTCACTATATCTTTAATCATCCTCACAAAATTATTCATAACATCTTGATAAATAATCTGAGATATTTCAAACACCAAACAGGAAAGTAAATATAGTAAAGTATCAGGAAACATCTGTTCCATCTTCAAATGACATTGGTAATAAAGCTAGCATTTGCCATCCTTATTATCGCAGCTCCTACAGAAAAATGTTGAATGTGTTTCAGTGAATAGCAGCCACAGTTTATTCTGGGTAGGGATAAAGTTCAATTGGGAACAGAAAACTAATGAAAGTTTATTTCTGTCTGGTTTTGATGCACAGTGTTTATTAGATTTGTCTATGTACAGTATTTGGTATAATGAAATGCAGTATGTGATATTTGTGAGATCAGTACTATAGTTGGATTTATAAAATCATCCTTATTATAGTTCAACCAAGTGAGTTTGAAAATAAAGTTTCATGAGAAAGATTTAAAGCAACATAGAACTTCATGCAGTTTTAAATTTCACTGGGAATGTTCAAAATTTTGTTTTAGGCCCCGTGTACACAGGACATTTTTGCAGCTGCTTTCAGGGGCCACTAAACACCTCTGCATGTTAGCTATTGGAGTTGATATACTAAAGGCAAATTCACTGTGCACTGCAAGTGCACTTGGAAGTGCAGTCACTATAGATATGAGGGGAAGCTCTGAAACTAGGGGAAGCTCGGCTGAAGTGAGGGAAGCTCTGCTGATTTCTATAATGTAATCATGTGCAAGTAAAAATGCTGTTTTTTATTTCCCTTGCATGTCCCTCTCAGATTTACAGCGACTGCACTTCCAAGTGCACTTGTAGTGCACAGTGGATTTCCCTTTAGTAAATAAACCCCTATGTGTCCATATACACCTTTGGGGTTATTTACTAAAAAGTGGATTGTAAGGGTTTACAACCACTTTAACATTTCTAAAAGCCTATGGGGGTTATTTACTAAAGGCAAATCCACTTTGCACTGAAAGTGCACTTGGAAATAAAGTCGCTGTAGGTCCGAGGGGGACATGCAAGGAAAATGAAAAACAGCATTTTAGCTTGCACATGATTGGATGATAAAATCATCAGAGCTTCCCCCCATTTCAGATCTACCCCTAGATTTAGAGAAACTGCACTTCCTAAAGCACTTGCAGTGCAAAGTGGATTTGCCTTTCGTAAATAACCCCTATAGGCTTTTAACAATGTTAAAATGGTTGTAAATACAGCTATTAAGGCTTACCTGTAGATACCCTGGATATCTCCTAAACCTACACGGTTTAGGAGATATCCCCTATATCTGCATGTGCCGACGTCAGTGGCACATGTGCACTGAAGAAATGGCACGTATGTGCTGTTTGCTTCAGTGAGTGTGCCGTTGCCGGCGGCTCCCGAGTGACGTAATCGTGGCTCTGAACAATCACAGCGACAGAGCCGCGATACCCAGAAGTAACTCCGGGAGCGATGACGCCAGCCGGTGCGGTGTACAGACACCGCAGCCGGGGCTTCGATCTAAGGTGAGTATTACATAATGAGCTAGTATGCTATGCATACTAGCTCATTATGCCTTTGTCTTGCAGGTCTTTTTTTTTTTTTCGATGTGGGTTCACAACCACTTTAAGTGGCAGGAGCTTGTAGAGGCAGTGCATCCAGAGGCAGCAGAGTTTTAGCAGAAAAAAATGCTTGACACACTTGAGGCAATTATCACCAGGACAAATAGTGAAAGTGAATCTTCCCTTTAGGAGCATAAGCAGCAATAAAAGTCTGACAGTGGCACACTTTCTCACTCTATCCACTTAACCAGCTTAACCAGAGAGTGCCAGGACTGTAATATTAGTAGGGAATGTAGAGGAGTGCATATACTGTATATATAACCAAGACCAATAATAAAAGTCATCTTCACTACATTTTGAAAACAAAATGATAACAATTACTAAAGGATATATTGGGGTTGATTTACAAAAACTGGACAGTGCACAATCTGGTGCAGCTCTGTACAGAAACCAATCAGCTTCCAGGTTTTTTGGCAAAAATTTATTGAACAGGCTGATGTTAGAAGCTGATTGGCTACCATGCACCGCTGCATCAGATTTTGCACTCTCCAGTTTTTTTAAATCACCCCCATTGTCTTGGCAAAATATAGAAAAGCCAGTGACTTACACCTCCTTTCCTTGGGTGTCTATGTTCACTCTTCCACTGTATCTATGGAGGGAGCCAAGGTTTCGCCCAGGCTGGACTTTAAATGTGTCTTCCTCAATTTATATCAATTACAATGGGTAGTTGTTCCAAAAAAGAAAGATAACATTGTTTGTGCTTTAGGTTTAGTTCACGTGACAAGAACACTGCATATCTAGCAAGAATTGCACATTTTCTGTACTTCCTAAAAATGTTCTTTTTGAAACATGAATCATGAAAAATGAAAACGAATGCAGCCACCACATATACAGGCATACCCCACTTTTTTTTTTTTTTTTCCACAAAAATTTTATTGAACAAACAAAAGTCAGCAAACAATTGAACAAAGTACAATGTACAACAGGATTCAGGTTCCAGTAATGTTATACAATTACAACGTAAAAGGGTTAATGACATGTAAACATTTGTTAAGCTTGTACACATAATAGTGCTTGTGTTGAAGATCAGGGGTATTATTGGACATATAAAACACCAACGGGACCAATATCATCAGGTCCAACTATGGTTCAGTATTAGTAATTCCCTTAAATCTTAAGCCCAACAGAGAATCCCTTGCCTTCAGTAAGCGGGTAGGTTATTATCATATAGAGAGGGGGCGCAGAGGGGAGGGGGGGGATGGGAAACAGAAGAAAAAGAGAGGTCGGAATGGAGGTAAAGAGGGGAAGGGTAGGGAGTAGAAGTAAAAGGGGGTGGGGGGGTCACCTCTCCACCAAGCTGGGTCCTCCTGAGGAGGACGAGGAAGGTCAGTTACGGATTAAGTATGTGTCTCAATTATCGGTCTGGCATACCCCACTTTTAAGTACACAATGGGGTTTATTTACTAAAGCTGTAAAGTGCAAAATCAGGCTCACTTCTGCATAGAAACCAATGAGCTTCCAGGTTTTATTACCAAAGCTTAATTGAACAAGCTGAGGTTAGAAGCGCATTGGTTTCTATGCAGAAGTGAGCCTGATTTTGCACTTTCCAGCATTAGTAAATAAGCCTGTATTGTCTGTTAGGGTGCAAAATATTAGATTTTTGTTCTTGGGTTTAGATAACATTTAAGTCAACCTAATCAGCAGGCAACCAAGGACCTAATGAAGAGAAGTGTTCCCAGGTTTTCTTTCCTAGCAATAATGTTAATCCCCTGTACCCCCTAACAAATTAAAACACTAAATGTTGCTGCCTGGCTGCCCCCGAACACATGTCAGGGCATTGCGCTGGCTTCATTAAATGCTTGGTTATTAAAAAGCTGGATGAGATAGCCCTTCCACAATAATCTAAGTTTATAACAATTGCTTTTCTTGCTAAATGCACAATTTTATAGAAGTACTACAAGTGCTGGCACTTTAAAAATAAACATTTGCTGTGTTTTTGTGTGCTGAGAATAGTGTATGAATTGCTATTGTCAGCAAAAGACTATCTTCAGACTAGATGAGTAAATAAGGGAGCCTAATCCTGGTGAATGTATTCTTCTGTGTACTTGGCAAAAAGAAGGCTTTGCACCTTTTCTCTGTAATGACTTTCTGCTAAATAAATACATTTTCAACTATCAGTTTTAAGGCAACGTTGAATGAGTCAGCAAGAACAGCTGTGGAAAGCACATTTTACAGATTGAATATCATTATCCAAAATATCATGCTACTCCTCTCAAGAAAACCATACGTCTATGACCTGTGGCAAGTGTTTTCTATATTACAGCATATTTAGACAAATACATTTCAAGCTGTTTTGCATATTAAGGACATAAATATGATTGAGAAATGCAGGGAACCATCAGAAAAAAATCACTGCATCGGATTGAAAAGCAGATTAATTCTTATATTCTCAGTCAGAAGGAATTTGTTGTTCCTGTTAGAGTTGGCAGTTGTTCAAAACACTGATAAAAGATCTTCTTTTGTATAGGCACTTTTGGATGCCCCTTTTTTTAAACATAGCCATTTTGTTCATGATTGTGGTAGAGATCAACATTAAACTACAAGCACCTTTGGAGACAAATGATGAAACCAATGTGGATGGACTATGAATACCCTACAGTGCTGCAAAATAAGTTACAATGTCTAAAATTAATACACTAAAATTGTAATTTGTATACATTTTATAGTTCTATCCAGGTAATTAATTTAAAAGCTGTGAAAAGCTATGCCCATGAAAGACAAACTGAGGGCAAAAGACGAAGACGAAGAAGTCATTTTGTATTCAATGTTCCATTGCAATTGTATACCCAATATATTTATACTGTATTTTACAATTTCAGAGGTGGTTATAGTCCCTGATGAAGATTATATTGTATGAACTTTTCGAAACGCTTTGGACTTCCACTACTTACCATCTTTTATCATCTGGTTGGATGGTTTCATGATTGTAGTAGGATTTTGCTACCTCTGTTTTTTTATTGTATACATTTATTCAAAATACATGTATATATGTTTCTCTTGTGGCTCTTTCCATAAGAATTTTATGAATTTTTTTGTATTAATAAAATTATATATTTTTTATTATTTTTTCTATTTATATTTTTTGGCAAGTTGCCTTAAAAATCCCATTTTGAGGTTTTCCTTCTTTAATTTGAAAAGAATGATGGCAATTTAAACGCCAAACCATGGGAGTCGATTAGTCGAAGCTGTGAAAGCTATGCCCATGAAAGACAAACTAAGGGCAAAAGACTAGTCATCGGTATTATTTGTGGTATCCATACATCTGATCTTTTCCCCATTACTGACCTATGTCTTGTTCTGCACTGTGAATCTGTTCAGAGGTGATCATCTTGGAAGAGCGGGACTTTTCTTTCTCATTTCAGAACTTCCCCCTTAATGACTGGTGATCTGATCACTGATAGTAGAAGAAATAGGGAAGCGATGATTATTGTGTTAATAAAGGCAATTTTTTCAAATTAAAATAATAAGCATGTTTTATTTACCTGCTCTGTGCAAAGGTATTGCACAGAGTGGCCCTGAACCTCCTCTTCTGGGGTCCTCCACCAGAACTCTTAGCTCCTCCTCTTGTGTGTGTGTCCCCATAGTAAGAGCTTCCTATGAGGCAGACATGCAGGCTTGCTGCAAGACACACACAGCACAGCTTGGCTGCAGCAGTAGCCTATGTGAGTAGAAAAAAAGAGAGCAGAGATGCTGCTCTCAGGCACAGTACTGAATCAAAAGAGGAGTCAGGTGAGTATTAAGTACTTGGGGGGGGGGGGGGGACTAGGATATATGAAACTGAAAGCTTTTTACCTTAATGTATAAAATGCATTAAGGTAAAAATCCTAAAAAAGAGAAGTGCAGGTTTATCCAATGCTGCAGCTGTCCCCTGTTGCAAATACCAAGAACTGAATCTGGGACACAGGAGTGCAGAACTAAGTGCAGAACCGAGAAGTACAGCCAAAGCTCATTCTGCACTCCTGTTAACCATTTTCAGTAGACAGCGGGCTAAAGACTGCTTTCGTCTGAAGCCCGCTGTTGGGTGACATCACAGAGTCAGTCCGGGCTGGGGAAAGACTGCGATCATATAGATGGGATCCACCCAGATGCCTGGACCAGCTGAGCCAGCTGCTGCCAGCCGCTCCCACCAGAGGGGGCAGAGCAGAGAGGCGGTAACTGACAATCACCAGCTCTCTGCTCACGGAGCACTGAGAATTGAGTGTTTAGTGGCATTTTATCACATGGTTCTCAGCCTTAGACAGCGGGGGACAGATGCTGCATTCACCTAAGTAAGTATGATTTAGCAAGAAAAAAAAACCTCAACTCCTCTTTGAAGCCTTTAGAACCATTTAAGACAGAAGCAAGGAGATACTTGAGTTGAAGGTTTTTCCCAGGGTGGAGTAAAGCACAAATCTCACTCCAAATCTCACCAGAATAGCAATTAAAGGTACAGTGCCTTAAAGCTCACACAGCAGATATATACAGCTATCAGACTAAAGACACAGATAGTGCACTGCTTTTTTCAGGAGAAATTCAAGAACAAAGGTACATTTCTAGGAACTGCTCAGCAGCAATTACATTTTTTTGATGTTTCCACTTTTTGAGTTTAAGTACACATTAAAACTGTTAAAGAGACATTGTCATGTAATAAAAGTCTTTCAGGAAAGCGCATACCTGTAATGAACAAACTTGAATACTGATTATGCCACTCAATGCAGTTCCATTGCTGCCCCTGAAGTGCCTAGGAAACCAACACTTTTGAGAGTGTCAATCTCCGTGGTCCCCCGCAGTTCTAACTGGTTGCTCCCTTTGACCTCAAGTGATTGTAGGATGCATTGAGAATGCTAGTGCTAGTCTTTCCAGGAAAGAATCAGATTAATTGGCAGTTATGGCACAAACAATGCTAAATCCATTGGTATATAAACCTGCATTATTTTTTTAATTAAACAGTATGTTTTGACAAATAATTTTGTCTAGTTTTCTTTCTTCATTGGCATTCGTGTTTTACATCCTCTTGAATCTTAATCCATCACACAATGACGGTTTGTCGAAATCACAATGCATACATTTTTTCCATACAACACCTAATAAACATAAGAAGGGTGAAATAATGTAATCTGTGGATGTATTACAGTTAAGAATTATGCAAGGGAAGGCTTTAAATCTACTGTAGAATAGCTCAGACAATAATTATCCTTGTTGACCTACACCTTGCATATTTTTCAGCTGACTCTTCTTTCTGAAATCCAAGACATAAATACTTTCTCTATTGTATAACTTTTTTGTGGCTTTTAGAAGTATGCTGCTTAAAAAGGGAGTGTTTTAGTGTGTAGGGGGTTACATACAGTTTCTGACTGTATGAAAAAATGAAAATATACATTGTCCACCCATAAAGTAATTTTCTCTGCTTCATTTTATCTTATTCACTAAAGCCCTCATCAAAATACGATCTGTTGCCCTCTGTACTCATGAGAAAAAAAAAAACAGGTCATGAGGAAATTAATAATAATAATAATTTACCAATGTTAAAAAAATGCTAGTTTCTGTCCATTTCTGTTTTTAAAGAGATGATGTTAGGTATGAGGTTTGGCTTCAGTGCTACTATGGGCTAGCAGCAGATCCCTGTGAATCACTAACTGCTGGCCAAAAAGTTTGTAGGTGTACTGCCAGAAATATTGAGTGCATAGCATTTTCTCTGGTCAGTTGAATCACAAGAGCCAATACTGTAATGTGAAAGTATGGATAACCCAGACCCATTTCTATAAAAACATTTCATCACTGCAGCCATATTATCAGTGTGTGTTGAAATTGTTAGGGAGAGTTTACAATCTTGTGTAGGGAGACATATTGTTTTTTTTTTTTACATTGGCACATGTTCTCCATGGCTCTACTCAGCTTTCCATGCCTATTGTTTAAAAAAAGTTGCTTATCAGCCCTACCGATGAGAATTGAATACCATGTTTCACCCACCATAGATTTCAATGAGGGTTGTTGCAAAGGTTGCAAACCTCTAGCATCATTCACAAACTTTTGCAAAGCCAACCCAGGAAGATATGCTCATCCCTAGATGACATTTAGTTTTCTAAGGCACTGTGTATAAATATTTGCATGTATTTTTCTTTTAGAAAATACTGTTTTCACTTTTTTTCATCTTTAGTTTAATCTCACTGATCTTGTGTAGCTTCTTTGCAGCCACTTTCTCAGTGTTCATGTCTCTAGTTATGATTGGGAGAAGTCAGGGTAGGTTTCTAATCATGTGAGCACTGTGACAGCCAATCCCAGTGGTCACGTGATTGGGAAAGGGGTTAAATACTATATATAATCATATATACTTAAATGTATATGATTTAAGCAGTTGGCACTTCTTTAATGCTCTAAGTCACAGGCATGGAACATGTGTACAGTAAGTGAAAAAAATCTCCTAACTAGACTAGGCGGCTAAACTGTTCTGGAGATCAGTGTATCATCATTGCTAATGGAATTAAACAGATAATAAATGAAATTAAATTAATTCAAAAGCAGATAAACTGCATGATGTTCCAGAAGTGTTTTGTGCATAGAATGAATAATCCTATTGTTGATCAATGGACAAATCAATCTAAAAAAACGAAGAAAGGGGGTTTTTAGCCAACCTGTCGGACTATCACGGTACCTGAACGGATGTATGTCACAATACCAAAGATTGATTCTAAATAGTTTTATTAACACATAGTATACAAAAAACATATCATATATAAAAACAGTGAGGATCCTAGCAATCCAAAGGCATGCATATACATATAGCTTGTTAATAGATCAGAATGTTTGAACAAAACTCGCTGATTCAATGCTGGTTGACGCGTTTCGCTTAAAGCTTCTTCAGAACCAGAGCATAGCGGTTCGTGTATCTGTTGTACATATCAAGAAGACAAGGGGGTTATTTATGAGTGGATAGGCAAGTGTTATGTGTTTAAATATATATAATATTAGTCTCAATAAAGATATAAATGGTTCAGAGGGGTATATAGGAATTGCCTACCTTACACTTCTTGTTGGAAAGGTAGGAACTGGTATATGTCTACAGTGCCCAATAGTGTATCTAAAAATAAGTCTCTCAGGAGGACCGTTGAGAACTTGCCGAGTTTGGGATCTAGAGCACGCAAACAGGACAAGAGCTGCAGGTGAGAGAGAGAAGAGAAAAAAAAAAAAAAAAAAAAAAAAAAAACCCAACGAATCACTAAAGGTTCTGGGATGAAGTAAATGGGTGACCAATCCCATATAAGTATAATATAAACAAGTAAGTATGTATATCTAAAAGAAATACTCACATAAAAGGTAGGAAAAGGAAAAGTAATAATAGTGGAGCTGGGGTGTGCCAAATCGGCCAATAACAGAATGGTATTCTGCGGACAGATTTGTAATGCCGATATCCTGTAATTGATAACAGTAGTAAGGTAAGATATAAATAGAGAGACATTAGCTTCCAGTTTCAAAAGCCCCTTAAATATACCTTAAAGGTCCAAGTGGGTCCTCCCCGTGAGTCTCCTTGTGAAAAGTGGTGATATCACGGGATGTTAGGAACACTATATCAAGTCCAGCATCACAAGGACAAGCTGAAAGCAATCAATAAAAAAGAAGGAATGTATACAATACATCTCCAGCATGCAACATCCAGAGACACACGGTGGACTGCCACAAAGTGTGGCACAGTGTGAGAGTCAGCCTTACTAATCCAAAGAAAACATACCTGATAACCACTTGTAAAGGAGGGGAACAACCCAGCTGGGAAGAATCACCAACTCTGCAGGATCAGACTCCAATGGCTGAATCCATTAGTTACAGATCCTTTATAGGAAGGAAATAGGGCAGAACTAGTAATAAAGCCAATATTAAAATTTAGTGTATGCTAAGGGCTAAACAGCCCCAAAGATATCACCTAGAAAAATACGGACAACATAAAAATCCTTTAGGAGAAAAATGTACCTGAACAGTGTATGGTGAAAGCAGCTTCCCAGCACTCCATCTCAAACAACCATCTGATGGAGTGCTGGTTAAATAGGCTGCTTTGGCGCCAAGATTAAAGGTGGGAGGGAGCAGATCGCCCCATACAGCCAATTAAGAGATGATGGAAAGCAGCTGGAAGGCCGTCAGAGTGAATAGGGGATACAATGATACTAATGCCGCTGGGCGCATGCGTCCTGTCAGGCTGAGGGGATGGGATCCGCATATAAAGCGTCCCGTTTACCGCAGCCGAAAGCGAAAGTACGCGCATGCGCGATAAGTAATACGCGCATGCGCCGTAGTGAAGCGGCTGTTATCCCCATTCTGAGCACACAGGTGAGCTCTGACTGAATTCTAAAAATGAAAAAAAAGGTCAAATATAACAATGAATCCTCCCGCAGGAGGTAGAATCAAAGAAAGTTAATAATAAAGAACAAAGAGAGGATTAATGAAAAGCATGAGTACTGTATACTTATAAAAGAAGTATAAGACGTACAATAAATAAGGGAATGAAAGTTAGAGAATAAAATAATAATAAAGATTGATAATAAAGAGAGAATAATAAGAGAGAAAAATAAAATGAAATACAAATAAATTGAATAAAAAAAAAAAAAAAAAAAAAAAGTGTGCCTTCAGTGCTTGGCTGTGGCAATACCCCTGTCAGGGAATTCCTATTAGCCAGCTGGCTCAGAAATCTGTGCATGTGCATACCAATGCATGGACATTAGCCAGGTGCACATATGTGTGCAAGAATGCATGGGTTTGTGCATATGCATCTCAGTGTGTTTGTGGACATGTGTGCATGCCTAGAGTCAGCACTGGCACCTGACGGCCTATTTAGGGGGTGCACTAACTCATTGTCAGTGCTGACTGGTCTTTGTTGTGTTCCTTGCTTCCTGACCTGTGTTGTGCATATGTTTCCTGTTATTAATCCGTCTTCCTCTTGACTTAATTTTGGATTCTTCTCTGTACTTCTGTTCTACACATTCCTGGTCCAAGCTTCACCCTTGACCTTTATCCAGCTTCTGATTTGGTACTGCACTGCCCACTCGTTACTGCTCTTGGCTTGATCTATGACTTCCCGTCTGCCTCTGATTCTGCTCCACACCATTGTCAAATGCCTGTTTCTTCTTCATGTTGATGCAGCTGCCAACTTCCATGTGGCATCCTGATACATGCCTGCTAGCATCATCAGTGATCTGATTTTGAACTGTTGGACCAGCCAGAGTTCTACTTTAACTCCTGCTGATTCTCCTGCTGACTCCTTGCCTGACACTACCTCTCTCACATTCCGTTGGATCTTCCTGTCTGGGATATCAATTTTGGGGTTCTGCAAACTGCATCCTCTGGCACTCATTTTCCTCCTGTCCCGTTACACCATCAATCTTATTTCAGGGTGGCTTGGGCAGGAGATACAAGAGAGGCTGCCCTCATCAGTTAGATCTCCTATCAGGAATGTGACAGGCTTACTATATTGTTTACATAAGTTTGACATGCATTTTTACACTCAGTAGCATGTTTATGTAATAAAGCTGCTTAGCTGCCAGTACATATTATGTTTTTTTTTTCCTAACAGGTGTAGACAGCAAGGATTCTTATAATTTCTCTGTGGGCTCGCTCTGGATTTCATAAGGACAACCAACACACAAATACAACTAAAACACATTGGAAAATTCTGTATTATTTTAAAAAGTGCAGTTGTAAGTACTTGCTGAAACTTTGGTTCAGTTTGTAGCAAGCTCACTACAATTGTCTGGATCACAGATTGAATGGGAAGGGCTACCCACTTGTCAGAGTAATATAATAGCTGAACGGATGAGACTTTCTTCTGGATTACATGGCATAGAAGGGGTAAGAAATGCAGCACTGGCAAGCAGTACAACAGCATCCTATTACAGGGAAGTTTTTATTTAAACTTAAAGTGTTTCATATAAAAAAAAAAAAACTTTACAATTTTACAGCACCACTATTTCGGATGTATATTCCTAGTGTTATCAATATTATTATATGGATACTGGAAAATACGAAAGACAAAACAAAAGTGAACATGTATTATAATTTCTGAATAAATAAAATAACAAATACACACTGTAAAGAAATGTGTCTTTTAAAGTGGTTGTAAAGGCAGAAGTTTTTTTTATCTTTCTATGCATTAAGATAAAAAGCCTTCTGTGTGCAGCAGCCCCCCTTAGCCCCCCTAATACTTACCTGAGCCCATCTAGAACCAGCAATGTTGCAGGAGTGTCTTGGCTGCCAGGAACTCCCCTCCTCATTGTCTGAGACAGCAGCACAGTGCCATTGGCTCCCACTGTTGTCAATCAAAGTCAGTCAGCCAATGATGAGAGAAAGGGAGTGGGGCCGGGCCACGCCGTGGCTGTGTGTCTGAATGGACACAGGGAGCTGTTGCTCAACTCTGGTGCCCCCATAGCAAGCTGCTTGCTGTGGGGGCACTCAACAGGAGGGTGTGGCCAGGAGCACCTAAGAGGGACTGCTCTGTGCAAAACCACTACACAGAGCAGGTAAGTATAACATGTTTGTTATTTAAAAAAAAAAAAAAAAAACAAGACTTTAGTATCACTTTAAGTCCATCAAAATATTATATTTGATACTGGGTGGGTGCCAAACATTGAGTTCCCCCGTTGTTTTCCCAACACCTCCACCCATTAGCCAGTCAATGTAAGCCTATCAAATTCTTCATGTAAGTGAGTGGAGAATTCCATCAACAGTCATGGTTGTGCTCGTAATTTGGTACTGGGTGGTGTATATAACAGATAAACAAATGCTTACAAAACTGTGATAGTATTTCTACAGGCATACTTTCCCACTGATTGTGTAGTACATCTGTCTAGAAAGGACAGTAAAATATATGTCTTCTGCTATCATTACATTGTATGCATAATATATATGTTTGTAGTTCTCAAATGCCACAGGTAAAAAAAGATTTTCCAAGAAATGCTTGCATTGATTCAGGACGTGTATCTAAAAATGTCAACTGCAGATATTATCTATGCATTTTATGACAGACCCATGAACATAGCTACTTCATCCCCCCACTTTATGAGTTGAGAAATCATGGCACATTTTAGCAACAACAATTATTTTTTTCCACAGAAAAAAATAAACATAAGTAATAATCAATAATTTCAATGGTTGCTATGGGTATCACCACCACTCTTATTATATCTTGAGGGGTCCATTCTCACCAGTCCTCTTTGGTGCTTTACGTAAATACAGGTTATGTTGAACGCTAATGTGCACTGCATTAACACATCCCATTCATTTTGAATTGGATGACAATGTATCAAAGTGAACAGGAAATGTACCGTCTGTATTTTTTCACCACTACAATAGTGTGTTACCATGGGTTGTGATGTGCTACAATGTAAAAGCATTGTGTGCATTGGGGGGGGCATTTAAGATGAAGACACTACAGCACAAAACACGTAATGTGTGGTAATGTGTGTGTGTGTGTAAAGGTCCTCAGTGTTTGAAAATAAGCAAATAGGAAGTACGGATGTAGACTGCTGCTTTGGAAGTCATCTGTTGACTTGCCAAGCACAGTACCTTCCTTTGAGCCAGCTAGTCAACTGAGCCAAGCAGGCAAAGAACTGTACAGGCATAATGCAGCTTTATAGACTTCTGTGGGCTGCCTGTTGATCAATCCATGAGCTGATGTATGGTTAGTCCATGGAAGTCAATGCGCAAGTCAAGTACCGGTATATTCCTGCGCCAAGCCCTGATGACATCCTTGTAAAGCTAAAGAAGCTACAGTGCTGCATTTCTGCTTTTTTAATGAGTCTAAATGTTTTAAAGGCAATGGTGGCTCTTGGTGAAATATTTTTAACCACTTCAATACTGGGCACTTATATACCTTCCTGCCCAGACCAATTTTCAGCTTTCAGCGCTGTTGCAATTTGAATGACAATTGCGCGGTCATACATCACTGTACTCAAACTAAATTTGTATAATTTTTTTCCCACAAATAGAGCTTTCTATTGGTGGTATTTGATGACCTCTGGGATTTTTATTTTTTCAAACAAATAAAAAAAGACAGAAAATTTTGAAAAAATTTTTTTTTTTCTTTGTTACAAAACTTTGTAAATAAGTAAGTTTTCTCCTTCACTGATGGGCACTGATAGGGCTGCACTGATAGGGCGGCACTGATGGGGACCGATGAGGTGGCACTGATGAGGTGGCACTGATGATGGGCACTAATATGCAGCACTTATGGAGCACTGATAGGCGGCACTGATGGGCACTGATAGGTGGCACTGATATGCAGCACTGATGGTACACATAGGTGGCACTGATGGAGACTGAAAGGCGGCATGGATGGGCACTTATAGGCAGCATGGATGGGCACTGCTAGGTGGCACAGATGGGCACTGATAGGTGGCACAGGTGGGCATGGGTGGGCACTGATAGAGACACTGATGTACACTTATTGATGGTAAGGATGAATGCCAATCAGTGCCAAACTATAATGCCTGCAAATCAATGATGCCCATTGTGGGCACTGATTGGGGTCCATTGTGAGCACTGATTGGCATCCCTGGTGGTCTAGGGTGGCATACCTGGTGGTGAGCATCCCTGGTGGTCCAGTGTGGGCATCCTCGGGGGGCTGCGCTGATAATCAATCATTGCAGACCCCCCCTGTCAGAGGAGCAGCCGATCGGCTCTCCTCTACTTGCGTCTGACAGATGCGAGTGAGGAAAAGCTGATCACCGTCTCTTCCTGTTTACATTGTGATCAGCCGTGATTGGACACAGCTGATCACGTGGTAAAGTGTCTCCGTCAGACTGACACACTGCAACAATGATCGCCGCAATGCGTGCCCCCGGAGGCTTGCATCGGCTTGATATCCTGCTGGTCGTCATGTGATGCCCGGTCAGAATATTGAAACCACTTTGCCGACCTCATAATGCTATATGACGGGTGGCAAGTGGTTAATATCTTTACTCCACTTTAAATGTAAAACTTAGCTACTCATTCCTTATTCCTTTGATGATATGCTTACCTCCTAGCTCAGGTACCCGAGTGGTCCACTAAATACTTAAATAATAATTGCAAGAGTTTTCACAGCATACACAGCAGAATTGGAATATATAAATATTAATGTTAGGTTATTAAAGGGCTGCATTTAATGATCACATAGGGATTTGCAAATTATGCCAGCTTTATTGGTGAAAATGGAACGGTTGTCATAGAAACAGTGATTTCTGTTGAAGATTAGAACTGCATGTCCCATACAATCTGCCCTCATTCTGTGAAACTTCATACCCTATACAATACTTTTGGAGAAATTTAGCAACATGGGATTGACTGAAAAAGAACACTCTATAGAACTTAACATTTATAGTTATGATAGTGATGACACTGAAATCAAAGGGTAAGATTCAACGACTGAAACTAAGTACTCTAAAAGGTAACAGGCTCCTTCAAAATTTTTGACAATTAGTAAAGGGAACTTATATAGGAACAGGAAGTGAGGGGAAATATTTTTTAATAGAGCACCGGATAGACGTAAAACTTTGCAAGGGTTGTCATCCTTCCCCACTCTATGAAAACAAAGCTTATAAGATTTGGCCGGACACTTTATAATCCTGTCATTAGATAATTATTTAGGCTATTAGATAATTATTCAGGCTGCCATTACTTGTCTTTCACTTTCTGAAAAAATAGTTGCCTGGGTGTTATGGTGATGCTTTGGCTTCAGTGCCTTCAGTACCTTGTGATTCACAACTATAATAATGAAATAATAATAAAGAAAGGAATTATATTTTTCTTTCGGAGATGTCTATTTAATGTACACTTGTTTCAGGTCTGTGGCTCTGATGTATTAGCCAGACAGAGTCAACCTGCTAGCGTTTTCCAAAGGAGGCTAGCAATAGCAGCCTTCATTTATGTCTTATGAAAGATGTATTGTAAATAACCCAATAGTTTCTAAGTCCTCTTTATCTCTTGGCCACTCCAAAATATTTGAGTTCAAAACATACAAAAAGAGGAAAAAAAGCTTGATGAAGCATTAGGCTAGAAAATAACCTAGATGAAAAGGACATTTTAAAGATTAAACAAAAACACAGACTGATTAATCCCAGTAGTAAAGGAGGAGATTCTTTAAAGCTTCAAAAGCCTGAATATTCATGAAAATGTTTTGCATCATTAAGCGAATAGAATTAATTAGAATTATGCTTGGAAAAATAAGATTATGGAGAATACAGCAGGTGGAATGCTTGCATTTATGTTGGGTGAGGGGAAAAAACTCAATGAAGCTTAAGAAATTCTTTAGAAGTAAGCATAATTTAACAATGTTTTAATGTGCTAAAATGTACAATATTAGGCATAGGACAAGAAATTTTATGTACAGCATGTTAAATAATGAAAACGTCAAAATTTATACTACTTCAGAGCAAGATTTAATTGATGTGGTCCCTACAGTCCACCCCATGGCACAACCAAAGGTCCTTTGCTCAATTCTTTGAAATCATTAAATCTAATCTTCTAAATAGAAATGAACAAATCGATTCACCGGGGGTTCCTTGAATCCTGTCTGAAATTCGCAAAAAGCAAACTTTGCAGCAAACTCTATTAAAGTCTTTGATGGGAGGAATCCTGCTGTTACATTCTGGCTATTTTCAAGGCTAATAGAATAACTAATGTCAAAAAAGGCCAAGAAGAGCTGGGCACTGCCATGGGGACATTTAGCAAAGCAAACAAAAATTAAAATATAGTACAATACAGCTGACTATACAGCAGAGGGTCCTTGTAATACAACTTTAAAGGAGACATGGAAAAACACCAATCATTTAAATTACATTCTTGGTAGATGCTTTAAGTTGTTTGTACATTATAATATTCATACTCAGTGTAAGCGACACTATATTTTGGGATCAAATATTACATTTAGCTTTTCTTAAATAAAGCAGTGGCACCCCAATCTGATTCATTTCAACTCGAAAATGTATTTTTTTGGCTTTGACATCTGATTTTTCATTTATCTGTAATAGGCCTGAATTCACCAATAGACACCCATAGACACACGGCGCTTGTCTTTTCCATACACCTTGCAAGGCTAACTTTTATGTATCAGGATTTTTTTATCCAATAAATTTTTTATGGAAACGTCGGAGCATTTCTTTTGTCTTTTCCGCTCCTTCTATCGGATGCCCCAATAACTTTGAGGAAATCAAGGGTTTTTGCAAAGGTCTGCGACAGAAGTGAACCGCAGAGGTCGATTGAATAGCGGACGGCATGCTGGTGAAATCCAACAGCACCAAGGCTGTTCTACTAAGCTCAGTTTGACCCCCCTGGATAAGGGCGGTCGCTGGCTTTCTGGTAAGCCTCCCCTTTTTCTTTATTCTGTGGTGATGGGCAACACGAGCGGTTGAAAAACATCTTCTGAAGTGCACTCTGGATGCATCTACATATTGTTCACACAAGATTGTTTTGGACTTTCACTTATGAACTTTTTCTTTGAATATTTTAACATTAGATATGTTCCTTATATGTGGTCATATACTCATATATTCACAACATTTGGGTTTTATTTTTAACTAATGCATATTTTTGTTATATGTTAGAAGTTGTCACATTTATTATCCAGCGCTGCACTTTTTCCTTTACACATCCAATTTTGTGCCCTATATCGGGGTTATTAGTGTCCAGCTGCAGGACAACCTTCACGTTTTTTTTTTTTTATAGATTTTCACTTATTTTCTATACACCTAGCGCAATTCTTTTTGTTTATAATTTGAATTGACCAATGGAAGAAGCAGCCACAAGAGATTGAAAAGCTATAGAGAAGTTTACTCTTAAAGTGGTTCTGCACACACTTTCAAAAGTTAGGCTTATTCGTTTGTAAACGCAGCAAAGAGTGTACAATGGCCTTTTTCTTTTTTTTTTTTTTAATCGTACCATGTATGTAATCTTTGTTTCTATTCCCTGTGGCTGTGGGCAGAGTTTGTGCGATTATACGCATTATCCGGTGATCGCCACACTGTCTCCTGGGATTTTGTGTAATTCATCCCAGAAGTCAGTGCGGAGGTCTGATGCGAAATCTCGCGTGATTTTAACGGCGTGACGTCATTACGCCGGACACGTTTGGAGGCGTGAGAAGTGTGAAGCTCTCTCCCCATACTGAGAGAGCTCACATCACGGGGGACGGCTTTAATCACTTCTCAACACCTTATTAAACAGACAATAGCAGGAGACCCCAGTAGCTGACTGTTTGTCTCCTACCTACAATAGTCTGAGGCAAAGCTCATACAATGTTCCATCATTCTAATACAGTGAAATTATTGTATCATAGATTCCTTGAGGGATATTGTTGATAAATATTACTGTCCCATCTGCAGTAATCCAAACCGTATTCTCAGTGTTCATTAAGTAGTTGTCCATTATTTGCTTGGTTACCCTGTGCCATTAATATACAGAGAGTTACTTACACATAAGAGGGACATGGGGGGCTGAAACAAAGGTTTCCCAGTTCTCTCCAAAATCCCCTGTCCCGACTAGGTTTGTCACAGTGCCAATCACTGAAAATTGGTCACACCTGATTTACTCTCAATCCTTGAGACATTAACAAGCCAGGAAAGTACAAAAAAAAACACTCAAATTACCCATTTTTGGAAATTAGACATCCCAAGGTATTTAGTAAGATGCATGGTGAGTTTTTTGACGTTATAATATTTCCCCCAAATTTTTTGCAAAATTACGTTTTTTTTTTTTTAACAAAATTGTCATATTAACAGGTTATTTCTCACACACAGCATATGCATACTTGCAACTACACCCCAAAACACATTCTACTACTTCTCCTGAGTATGATGATACCACATGTGTGAGACTTTCAAAGCCAGGCCACATACAAAGGCCCAACATTTAGGGAGCACCGTCAGGTGTTCTAGGGACATAAATTACACATATAATTTCCTGACTACATATTACACTTTTGAATGCCCCGGAGCACCAGGACAATGGAAAAGCCCACAAAATAACCCAATTTTGAAAAGCAAACACCCCAAACCATAATCTATGAGGCATAATGAGTCTTTTGAACATGTCATTTTTTTCCACAAGTTTTTTGTAAAATGTGTAAAGAAAATGAAAATGCATTTTTTTTTACACAAAGTGGTCAATTTATAAGTTATTTCTAACACATAGCATGTACATAGCAAAAATAACACCCCAAAATATATTCTGCTACTCCTCCTGAGTTTGGCGATACCACATGTGTGAGACTTTTACACAGCCTGGTCACATACATTGGGCCAACATGCAAGGAGCACTGTCAGAATGCACACTGATTTGGAATATATGTGGCACAGATGAGCACAAATGTGGCACAGACGAGGGATGGATGAGGCACGGATGTGCATGGATGAGGCACATATGGGCACTGATGGGCACAGATGAGGCACAAATGGGCATGGATGGCAGGGCCGGTACAAGGCAGGGGCGGAAGGGGCAGATGCCCTGGGCAGTACAGTTTACTGCAGGGAGGGGGGGCGCAGGTGAAGTGGGCTTCTAAAAACTGTCTAGAATTGTGTGTGCGACTGTACACACCAGTCGCTAATAGCTGCAGTTGCAACGATGTGCCGAGTAGACATGTGCACAACAAAAAAATTTGTTTATTTAGTTTCGTTTTTTTTTGTTTCCGAAAAAAATAGTTTTTTTTTTCGTTTCGTTTTTTTCGTTTCCGTTAATTCGTAACGATTCGTACATTCGTAAGTCGTCGGTGTTCGGATTCGTAACGATTCGTACATTCGTAAGAGTTATTTTTTCGTTGATTCGTTTTTTTTTGTTAGTTTAATTTTCGGACGCATTCGTATTTATTCGTACATTCGTAACATTCGTAAATTCGTAAAATTCGTAGATTCGTAATCGGAGCATAATTCATAATTTTATGTAATGTGTATGCTATTATTACATTTTAATAATTTACGAATCGAAAAAAAAAGTTACGAATCGAAAAAAAAAAGTTACGAATCGAAAAAAAAGTTACGAATGTAGGAATTTTTTTGTTCAATAGAGACACGGAAAATTACGAATCGAAAAAAAAAAAAAAAAGTTACGAATCGAAAAAAAAAGTTACGAATCGGAAAAAAAAGTTACGAATCGGAAAAAAAAGTTACGAATGTACAAATTTTTTTGTTCAATCCATTCGAAGCACGTTAAGCAGCACCACTGTAAGGGACACGGAAAATTACCAATTCAACAAAAAAAAAAAGTTACGAATGTACGAATTTTTTCGTTCGTTTTCGTTTTTCGTATTTTCTTCATTAGTACATTCGTTGTTTCTAATTTGTTTTTTCGGAGTTTCGTTGTTTTTCGGATTCGTTTGATTCAAATGATTCGTTAATTGGATTCGTATGATTCGAACGATTCGTTATTCGGATTCGAACGATTCGTTATTCGGATTCGTACGATTCGAACAATTCGTTCATTCGTACGAAAACGAACGAACGAAAATAACGAAAAAAAACGAAAAACTAAAAAAAACGAAACGAATTGCACATGTCTAATGCCGAACGCGCTCCTGCATCTGGCACAAGCCAGCATGCCAGCCCTTCACTTGCCTTCCCTGTCAGTGGAGATACTCGGACTCCCCCCCTGACAGGCGCTTCGTAGTTCCGGCCGGCCTGGTGTGACATTACTCACTGAGAGGCCGGCGATGATGGGAGGTGGATGGGAGGACTCAGAGGAGCATCATAGAGTGCTCCTGGTGCTGTGACCAAGAGGAGTCGAGGAGGAAGAACTAAACACTGCATGACTACAGTGTGTATCACACAAGTAAGCAGATGATTGCAGCTTAATTAACTCTGTTGGTTTGGAGCGGTGGAGGTGGCTGAGGGGAAGTTAATTACCAATGGTATTCAATTTCAGTATCATACAGCATTAGGGGGGTTAATGTATTGCCATTGGTCACTGATGTATTAGTGACCAGTAACAGTTAATTAACCCCTTTGTGCTGCAATGGTGGCACCAGTGTTAGTGTAAATTAACACTGACACTGGTGCCACTAATGCAGCACAAAGGGGTTAATTAACTGCTACTGGTCACTAATACATCAGTGACAAATGGCAATACATTAACCCCCCTCCATGCTGTATATTACAAATTGGGTCAAACACCAGTGATAAGAACAAAGTCCCAATTACTAGATTGCATGGACCTCCTATCACATGTAATCGCATTAGGATCAAAACAAGCTGGCTGGCTAATCACAGCTACCCGTCCTTCCGGGATTCAAGAAGCGCAGTAACGTCAGGTGATGGAGCGAATCCCGGAAGGACAGGTAGCTGCGATTAGCCAGCCGGCTTGTTTTGATCCTAATGTGATTACATGTTTTTGCAGTAAAAGCTAAATTTTATACTTTAAGTAAAGTTTTTAAAGCTTTTTACAGTATGGCTAGCAAGCCTTTTTGTATTTTGGAGACATCTGTGATATTGTTTCCTGGATGGTGTGTCCACTTCCTATAAGGGGTTCCTTGAAAGGACCAGCCGGGTTTAGTGTCACTGACCTTCCCTGATAGGAGGTCGGTGTAATCTGGTAAGCAAGCACTTGGTGGAGGTTACGTGGAATCTGGTAAGCAAGCACTTGGCACTTGGATTGGTAAGCAATCTATGGTGGAGGTTACTGTCACAGAATCACTCAATTGAAGGTGGCAAATGGTGCAGATGTTACCAAAGAACTTATTTTTATCACATTGGGACTGAATTTATGATTTGGGACTGTGTTATATCTCAAAGTAGAGTTTGTGGCTGCTTTAGATGTTCGTGTTTATTTTAGAATAATTAGCACCATTTTTTGCTTTATTTTATGCATATTACAAATACCATTGGTAATTAACCACTTGCCGGCCCATCACAGTACATATACTGCTATGGGGAGGCAGCTACGGGCGTATGATGCTGCCTGTTTCAGGGTGTCGAGTCACCCACCTACTCACCTGTGATTTGACACATCAGGAGACTGTCAGCAGATCCCAGCCAATGATTCATGGCTGGGGCATGCTGATCGGCTGTGTCAAATCACAGCCCAGGACTCTGTGTTGACAATCAATACAGGGGCTCTTTACAGAGGGAATGATCACTTTTTTTCTTTTCCCTGCAAAGCACTGACTCTTTGTTTACACGGGGGGGGGGCGAAGTTTGCCATCTTCGCCCTCGGCACCAAATGCCCTTGACCTGGCACTGATGGATGGGCACAGGTGGGCATGAATTAGGCACGGATGAGGCATGTATAAGGCAAGGATGAGGCAGGGGTGAGGCATGTATGAGGCACAGGTGGGCATGTATGAGGCATGGGTGGGCATGTAGGAGGCATGGATGGGCATGTAGGAGGCATGGATGGGCATGTAGGAGGCACGGATTGGCATGTTTGAGGCCCGGATGAGGTATGTTTGAGGCACGGATGAGGCATGTTTTAGGCATGGCTGGGCATGTTTGAGACCCGACTGGGCATGTTTGAGGCATGGATGAGGCATGTTTGAGGCATTTTCAAGGCTTGGATGGGCATGTATGAGACACTTCCCACTCCCGCCAAATAGAAAATGATACCTGCCACCATTATAGGTTTCCTTACTTCCTCGTCTGTTTAGTACTGTAAAAGTATCGGAAACTTGTAATGGTGGCAGATATTGTTTTTTTTTGGGGGGAGGGGGGTGACTATTAAATGTATAGTCTGTAGTAGTAGGTTTTGTATTCATTGGTAATCCAAGACTGGCTCATTTTTAATGTTAGGGGACAGACAGAGGCCCTCCCAGGCTAGCTCTGGCCAGTGGTCCAGCTTGAACACCCAATACTCCTTGGGGTCCTTACATCTGAGAGTGTTTGCATCAGCCCTGGACCAAATGTATTAATTGTGGTTCAGGCACTGCCTGTGAATGCTGCCTTTATTGTGCCTACCTGGCCACTGTGGTTTAAAATAACTCTAAAAAGCAACACTGGGATACCCACCACTGCCTCTCCTTTCAGGAATCAGAGACTTGGATGCCTGATGGCCATCAGAAAATGTGACAAAGAGGTTCCTACGCAGAACCTCTTCAAAGTACTGGATTTTGGCCTCCCTCCGGGATGGTGACAGATCAGCAATTTTTCCCTTCGATTGAGGATCTAATAGGGTGACCACCCTATAATGAGCCCTCTCTATGGTGACTAAAATTCAGTAGCCCTTGCACAGGCATTTCAGCATAAAAAAACAATTTTGACACAAATTGTCTGCGTCAGAGAACCCCAAGTTCTCATTGGTCCTGAGGACTACACTGTCCTTAGGAATTCCACCCTATCCACATACAGCTCTCAGAGTTTAAGAGGGAAGAAATGGCCTCCCTGAAACCTGTCACATTTCCTTCTCATAGCCAGCACCCCAACCCTCCACCTCCTCCTTGTATTCTTCCTCTGCCTTCTGCTGCTTCTGTCTCACAGTAATGGAGGCAGTAAGCAAAGGATCCTGCTGGCCTTGAGGCAGCCACAAGTCCCCGTGTTCCTCATGCTGTTGTGTCTCCAGTGCTTAGTCTAACAGGCCACAGAATGTGTACTGCATGAGGATCATGAAAGAGACTGTATCACTATCCCCTGCCTCTTTAAAAAGGTGCCAAAATGCTACACACATCCTAAATGATGAGCAGTCAATGCAGTGAACAGAACACAAAATGTTCCAGAGCCTATCCTCATACCAAAAGCACACAGTAACTCACTGATGGCATACAGCTGCTGGTGCAGCATTGCAGCATGGTCAACTTTGAGTTCCAGCATGTGGGACTGCCACAGATAAGATGTTGGGCTGGCAGCTGATGTTGGCGCTGCATTTCTGACAGGTGAACCCTGGTTGGGTAAGTCCATCTAAAGTTGCCACAAACCCTTTGGGCTTGATGAAGGACCTTCTGGAAGCCAAGGTACTTCATAATGAACCAATGCAGCACCAGATTAAGGATATGTCTTAAAGTGGAAGTAAACCCCCCTATCGTTTTCAGCCAGGAAGCTGCCATCTTTGTTTAATCTTCAACTGCCACAGTGCTGCACATGTGATCTGTTATGACACCAGCCATTGGATGGTTTGACTGTTTGGTTGAGAGCACAGCCAATGTGCAGTTAGCATTCACGGCATGCCTTTTTTTTTTAGACTGTTAAATCGATGGGTTTACTTCCGCTTTAATTCTCCCAGGCAAAGGGCAGCCAGGTTAGTGCTGTTGTTGCACACCAACTTGCATGGCTGAATATGACCTGGGGTCAGTCACTTCTCAGCCTGGGCCTGAAAATCTGGCAGCAGATCTGGCCCACTGCGGTTCCTGTCCCTTAGGAATATGTGCTGCAAACCAACATGGCAGAATTTATCCTGGGACACTGCATATGCACTTGGGGGGTAGGGGAATGCTGGTTCCAAGGAGCAAGTTCAGTGAGGAGGATGGAGTACAGAAAAAGACACGTGTGGCATCACCAGCTCTGGCGTTCTGCTCCATTCTGCATCTTTTGAAGCTGTCAGAGGATTGACCCAAGGTGCTATAAAGCAGCGGTCACCAACCAGTGGTTCATGGACCACTGAGGGCCTATGAGAACATTTTGGTGGTCCTCAGGAGTTCTGTCGCAAATCAACATTGTGGCAAATGTATACCGCCCAATTATGTTTCCAGTGTTGTTCTCAATGCATGCTGACAGTCAATACTGGCACGCACTGATACCTGATTTCTCTTCTGTAGCTCTGGCTCATGTGAACTCAGATGGAGGCACAATGAGTAGTGCAGAGAGTGGGAGGTGAAGAAGAAGGGGACTTAATGGCAGTATTGATCACAGACTGTGGGAGGGAGCACAGAGCCTGAACACATAGCTGGATAGGGAGACAAGATCCAATGATTAGTCTATGTAAGGCAGAAGAACGGCAGAGAGCCAGGGCGTTGTGTATATAAGGCATGTAAAATTCATGTTAGTGGTCTGCAGGATTCAAAATTGTGACTTTAGTGGGCCGTGAGGTCCCAAAAGTTGGTGATCACTGCTATAAACGCATAGCGCTGTCCCCCTAATCCATGCGCCCGGCCCCTAATCTACATGCAGGGCGCTGAACACATGGATTTAAATTTTTTTTTTTAAGCACACGATTAGAGCCTGAGGCTCCTATTAGCTTCAAAAAAGGGTGGGCTGGGGGTGCAAAGCACTGCGCCCAGAAGCCCATCCAGTTGTGTGACAATATTCACTATTGTCTTCCTGATTCTTGCCAATTCGTAGATGGGTTCTGAGACCCGATTGGCCAGGGAGTCTTAGGACTCCTAGCCAATTGGGTCTCAGGACCCACTTCTTGTTTGGAGGAGAAGCAAAAGCGATGGAGCGGATGAGCGAGAGCTGGTGCGGACGAGTGTAAGCTGGTGTGGAGAGTGGGGAGCCAGTGCGGAGATCGGGGAGCAGTGTGGCAGTAGAACGAGTGAGGAGGGGTAGGTTATATTGAGCACCAGCCATCACCAGATATTTGGTCATGTGTATACTGCCTTTGACAGTGACTACCTTTTATGAGAAAAAAAAATTGTGGAAGGGTTTCTGCCAATGAGCTGGAATGGGACCAGCTGCAAAGGCAGCAGTTTTGTCAAGCTGGTATTAACACTCTGGGCATAGGAGTGATTTGGGTACAATTCTTCTCTTCCAATCCAGGAGCTGCACAAGAGAAATGTTCCATGGGAAGGATGCTGCAGGATGTGTGTTGGAGAATTCGGATAAGGTTCAAGAAGTCCCCATGACCCTCTGTCCTGCTTGATATGCTTTATCCTAAGCCTCTGAGACTCTCTGCGAAACTCCTCACCCTTTCATTAGAAACCACAAATGTTGCGGTAAATGCAGCAGGAACTTTTTGTGTTTCCACTGAGCCCTGTAGAGCATAGTCATTGGTTTCCTCATGTATGCAGTACCCAAATGGCTGGTACTTGTATCATGCCTGATATGCTGCAGGCAGAGGCTATGTATTAAAAAGGCTTACAATACAGAGCTCTGTGGACAGACTCTGAGGATAGCAGTGGCCTGTAAGTGTGGGGCAGTGCTGCTAGATGGATATGGATGGCTGCTCCCTGCAATACTGTACTCTGGAAGCTACCCCTGCCCCAGGACTTTTCTGACTCTACCTCAATACATAGGAAAAACAATGTGTTTGTCCTTCATTAAGCACTTGCTCAAACCGATTTTGGATAAAGAAGAGCACACACTGTTGGAGTATCATTTCAACTGTGCTTGGACTGCTTTTAGGGAGCAATAGAATAAGTAGCCTAAGAGAAGCCTAAAATGCTGAATGCACTGCACCACCCTTCGGCCATCCTTGCATCTGCTTAGCAATTCAACCTTAAAGTGGTAGTAAAGGCATAAAAAAACAATCTGGTGCACCTGCAAATTAATTGCATAATGTGCTTGTATGCATCACATACTAGCACATTATGACCGACTTACCTGAAAAAAAAGCCCTCCAGTGGTGCCTTATCACCACTGACAGGGCTTCCATCTTCACATAGTCTTCTTTTCTGGCTTGTGGCCATTTGAATGGCAGAGCCACAATGGCAGATCACGCATGCACACGGGAGTTACAGCCATGGCACAGAGCTCTGGAATGATGGCACATTCATTCCAGAGCTACACTATGTGCTACACTATGCCGGTTTGGTGCTTTCTTCCCTTACCTCTTCATTTCATATTTGCTCAGTACAGTTTGAGTGTCCTTTAATATAAAAAAGTATACATTAACATATAATTGGCCTGGGCTGGACACATCCCAGGAGTCAGGTAGCCAATGTTCCCTAAAAGTACCAAATGATGCCCAACTTTTGAGGAATCTCTAGTTTTTGTCAATTTACCTGGCTTCTTAAAACAAATCCTACTAGCTCATGAATTGGACAGACAGACTCCCTCCTAAATTCTATAATAATTTGCTACTTTTGAACAAAGGTCAGATTTAGGTCACCAAATGCATTAAGGCAGTTAAATGGGTTGCAACCTCTGTTATTGCCTTCCTTAGGTTCTCGTTCACAAAGGAAAGTTTCTTGTATACGGTTAGCAATAGCGATATTGGATAGCATCAACACAAAATGTACTTAGAGATCAAAAGAAATGTTTAACTGCACTCTTTTGTGTAGTCAAAACCCATGAAGCAAACCTGCAAAACAGAAGTTATCTTATCAAGAGAACAAAGTTTTAATACAAGCTCATAATTAGTCTGCTTAATTAAGAAGATGAAACATTGGCAGCAGCTTTTGTATTAAAGCTTTGGTGAAGCGATAAGATGTGGACAGGATTGCTGAAGTGTTTACCCATCTATAAAGGCAAAAAAAGAATCAGAGCTTTTGATTTCAGTACCAAAATCGCCCCCTCCCACCCACGACCCCCTCCCACTATTTGGGGAGAGAAGACAGCAGATTCAGTCTCTCGGAAGAATTAATTTGAACATCGCTACAGCATGTCTGGATCTTGCCATCAGAAAATTAACACAGCAGTTTTTCTTCCTATTTAAATTCAGCTTTGTATTTCCAATTACAGATCTATTATTTATTTATTTGTGCTTTTTTTCTCCAGAGCACAGAGAAAAATACGGCAAAGCAGGCATGCTGGAATGTGAAAAAGCTTTGGCTGTTGTTAATAAAAAAAAACTGGGCTCAGATAATTTTCTGTAAAGCACAAGCTAAGTACAATTTAAACATTTTCTTCAATATATTTCTCCTTAATGTTTCTTAGTATTACACTTAGAAACACCTGTCCAGCTGGCAAACCTTGGCTTTCGTAATCCATGGAACAGGCATTTTCCCCCTGAAGATTGGTGTTGAGAGCTGTTTGCGCAACAGATGCAATTATAATATATACAAGGTTTAACTGATGAGAAGCAAAGGCGCTGTACTCTGTATGTAAATGTACACAGTCTACAAGAAATGAGAACAATGTTCAACCACGGATGTTGCATACTATATTAAAAGAAGAACTCCACTTGAATGTGAAATCACCAAAAAGTACAATCTCATTTTAATTTTAATAAAACTACTACCCTCCTGTTCTAAGAGAAATTAACTTGTATAGTATCACCATGCTGCTAACTACCAAAATCGACATGAGTAATTGAGAATTCATGTTGTATGTCACCACTCTTCTTCATAGCTTAATGTGACCAGCTTAATATACTAATCTTTGTGCTGCCACAGCAGCATTTTTGCATTACATGTTTGTGCAGTCTATGTTGCCCCCCTCCGGTTTTCTATTAGTATAGTTTGCGGGCAGGCCATAGACAGTGTACATTTCTTTCCAGCAACCACAGATACATTCTGCCTGTCCATCAATGGTTCAAATCTCGGCTGGTTCCTGCAGAACCAACCAAGATTTGAACCGTGTATAGCCAGCCTTATTATCTGGCAGCCTCTCTATGTTTAATAGTTAGTTTTGTTTTCACCCTTGTTTTGTAAAGAGGTCATTGGAGAGACAAGCGGAGAGTAATAATGAAAAAAAGAAAAACATTCTATGCAATGAACCAGCCTGAAATAAACTACACTGGGTTTCACTTTTCCAGATAGCAAAGATAACTTGCCACACATTTGTGGCAGTGTTGAATTGTAAGTCTTGTTAATTTGGTGAACATTTTCACTGGCAAGTTGAACACTTGCAGAGCACTTGAAGCACACGTTCTAGTTGACACTTTTCCAAATTCAGCCACAGTGACCCCTGTGGTGGGATGACTATTGCACAAAATAACTGAACCAGAACTTGAAGAAGACTTGTAGTATGTTTGTAAAGAAAGTTGATCTGGAGTCATGCAATGCAGACTTGCTGCAATTGTGCAACAAATTTGTGAAGCCTGGCAAGTCTAGCAAAAGCTTAGCAAGTAATTTTCAAAATTGCAGCTCAATTGCTTGCTATCTGGGTTAGAGTCTTCTTGGTGAGATAAGGCTGCATGTGGATCTTGTTGAGTAAGCAAGTTGCCATCCTGTCCAAACAGACTGGGTCTTGGGAGGTAGGTCTATTGTATGACGTGTCACTTGAAACAGAATAACTTTTTCATATTAGTGTGTTAACACATTGAAACCTAACATTTGCATAAAAAGTACAAGTACTGTATGGTTAACTCCATGATCAAACATTGTTAAAGATTACATATATAGGGTATGCTTCTTCTTAGAAATGCATTTTATCTCAATGCAAGTCAGTAGGTTAGTTTTTACTGTTTAAAACAGTCTCTCCTTGAGGCTAAATTAACTTATCCTACCTTGTAGTGTCTGCAAAACGTTGTGCTTGCCTTCAGATCAGCTCCTTTATACCTGGGGAGGACCCTTAATTGCAAACTCAGTTCCTAATCTCTCTATAAGTTGAAATCAAGCTCCAAACCTCCCCCTGTAGGGTTTCAACTTGATTAACAGTTACATCCAAAATTAGTTTGAGGTAATGTGTACTTGCTGAAAATAAATTTAAATGTATTCTTTCTAATTGCAATATATTTTTTTAATGGTATATGGATTTACAGACAAAGTTCAGTCAGTTGCACTAAGCTGAATTTTTTTTTTTGTTTGCCATGATTTTTCAAAGACAATACAAAATTAGAATGCTCATAATCGTTCCTTTTCATCTAAAGGTAGCTATAATACTGCATTCTTTTATCAGTAATTTTAGGGTATAATACATTTTTTTTGTTATTTGGCTGAACTTGACACATGTGTCTTTTTCAGCTTACTATATTGTCTTGAAAAATGGTATGCCACTAACCCAAACTGGTGATATAAAAGCACATCAAACAAAAAAAATTGCCACTGCTCTCTTAACAAAATGTAATGCCACAACAAATAGTTGCCAGTTTAAAGAATTTAAGAGCATATTTTGCTGCTGAGCTGTTTAAACTAAAATTTCCATCAAACCACTTTTAATAGAACTTATTAAAATATTAATGAAAAAAGCCTAGCTTTACTATCTGTCTTTGAATAGGTAATGCACATTATAGATAATATAAAGCGTTGGCTGTTTGTCAGTACTGAAATCCTGTTTTTCCTTTTAAGGGATTTGTGACTGGCCCAACAACTGGAAAATCTCTGAATCCTACTTCTAAAAAAAAAAGTAAAAAGTTCATTACTGCCCTTGATCCTGTGATAAGAAACATTGGTCATGTATTACACATTGCTCTGACACCATTGGTATAAAAATGTTTCACTGTGCCTAAACATTTTTACAAATAAAATCCAGAATGCTACAGCAGAGGCATAACTAGGGTCAGAAGGAGGAAAATTTTCTGCTATACATGGTAGGAAGAAGGAAAAATGCTGATTGTGTGTGGTCAGGAGGAGGAAAAATACCAGCTTAACAATTGTCAGTGAGTGGGAATAAAGATGATGAGCATTGGTGGTCAGTGGGAGGAAAAAAAAAATTTGTTAATGAGAAGAAAAAATACCCCGGTTGGTTGTTAGTGGCTGTGCCCTCAAACATTGGTGGTCAGTGTCTGTGCCCTCGGACATTGGTGGTCAGTGTCTGTGCCCCAATACATCAATGGCCTGTGTTTATGCCCCCGATCAGTGGTGGTGAGTGTAGTTCACCAGTTCACTAGTGAGTATTTTAAAACCTATGCCAATGACCATCTTCAGCACATATAGCTTGAAAACTCAACAAATATTAAATGCAAAAATTAAGACGGGAGCACTGCACTCACTATCACTATACATGGAAGTTATAACATTTTAGGGGCAGATGTCCGCACATGCAAATTAGGATTTTCATTAGTCAAATGTGCGGCAAGTATTGTGCCAAGTAGAGTCTTTTTAAAGCACTTATAAAGTTAATAACGACTGTAGCGCTGACATCCTCGCATATTAATGTGTGTTTCATGCTATAATCAAAAGTCTATGGACATTTTCTGTGGTTTAGTATTTGGCGCCATCTAGCGGCCAAATACTGGTATTGAACTTAAGTGATTATTACTTTAGAAAAAGTACAAAATACTTTTTTACCCAGGAGGCTTGGTGACCTACCCATGAACACTCTCCCTAGAAGTGCATGCTGGGTAGGAGATAAAAGGAACCTTTTAGGTCTCTGGGGATCGTGTGGCCTGCCTGTGAGGATCTGTGAGGAGGCCTCCTGGAGACAGCGGCCTACAGCCATTTCGGAGTGCAACCCCGCTTGTTAAGTTCTGATTAGAATTAGCCTGCCTATGTTACGCCCTTTGTTACCATAAAAGTACAATTGTAATATTAATGTGATTCCTTTGTAATCGTGTGTATAAAAAACTTCAATTTTGTTGAATAAACAGAACAGTTATTTTGGAAAGATTGTATCTTTTTTGTGTCTGTTCCCTACTGCAGTAGTTATTATTAGTTTGGAATCACTAATCAATATGAGGATAGGAGTTGCATATCTGTAACATTTTCAGAACAGAAGATATTGGTAAAGTACAAATATATAGTCCATCCTGTGGACGTAAGAGAAATGTATCTCCTATAAGTTATTAAGGCGCAGGGACTATTGAATGTGCAATAGTTGTAAAGTGCTGTGTAAATTGTCAGCGCTACATATAATTAATAAAAAAAATAATGTGCATGTTGTGGGACTAAAAATACTAAGTTTCCTGAAGAACAACCAATATTTCATGCAGGGTCAAATTAAAAAAAGTGTTATGTAAATAATGTATTTTGCTTACTCATAAGAGCCAAGTCTCAGGGTGATATACAGTACACCATGCCACTGAATTTGTATTCACTTTAAAGACCTGGACAGGGCTAAGAGGAAATTTACCTGAATTTCTTGCCATAACAAGAATAATTTGACTGAGCACTAACCACTTAATGGTTCTTTAATGATTTATTGCTCCTCTATGCATAAGCCTCCACTTTGCTAAATATGGAATACATGGCTAGGTCTCCCTTTCTAACATGAAAAAATTATGCAAAATAAATAAATAAAACAATTGCATTCAGGAAGATCCGGCACATTTTTAGGAAATATAATTGTTCGGTGTATACACTATTCTCAGAAGAGTTAGCGCAATGATGCTGTTAAGGAAATTAGACAGCCCTAAATGATTGGGAATTCCTGGAACAGATATTGTTATCTAGATGATAGAGCATATGATCTGACCAAAGAAAAGGAGGTGTGCAAGTTCATCTACAAAAGTCATTCTAAATGTTGGTCCAGGTCTGTATTATACTATATATATATGCAAATGTGAGATTTCTGTAGGCCTTTAAGAACAATTTAAGGAGAATAAGACTGTCAAATGTATAACCAGTTGAAGACCAAGCCTTTTCTGGCACTTTTTGTTTACATCAGTATTTTTTGCTAGAAAATTACCTATAACCCCCAAAAATGATATATATATTTTTTAGCAAAGACCCTAGGGAAAAGATGTTGACATTTTTTATGTCATACGGTATTTTTGTAGCAGTTTTTAACACAGATTTTTTGGGGAAAAAATACAGTTTAATAAATAAAAAAACAAAACAAAATATAGGCCCACTTTTTTTGTAAAATATAAAAGATGATGTTATGCGGAGTAAATAGATACCTAACATGTCACATTTTAAAATTGTGCACGCTCGTGGAATGGCAACAAACTATGATACTTAATGATCTGATCTTTGTTTGCCTCTGTGACCATCCGGCTGCACCGGTGGATCATTTCTCAGGCGCACCGGTAAAAACAGTAGTCCAAGAAATGCCGGCGAGTGGCTGGAAGGGGGGGTGTCATCCCCTCCTGCTGCTCCTGAAAGCCACCCAAGGTCCAATGAGCCACTCGGACCACTTTCATGAGAAAGCCAGCTTCTGGCTGACAAAAAAAAAATACCAGAGTTATGGCTGCTAGCTTCAGACATAACCCCGGTAAACCACTTGCAAACCACAATGAATATATGTGCATTGCGGTCGGCATATCCCCAACTCTAACAATTTGTTCAGATGTATTGTCTGGAGAAAGTTAGCATTTCATATGCAGTTCAATACTGTCGCACAAATGCTCCTAGCAATGGAGGTTCCCCATTCTTTGGACATGTCATCATTTATAATATGCGGAAAGGCTGGTGACATCACTAGTAGGAGAAGACTGGGAAGAGAATGCAAACAGAATTTTACAAATGATCTTCCTGTACCATTATAAAAGCATTGTTCCTGTTAAAGAAATATTAGCATAATCTACAACATACTATGTATATTGTTAGGTGAATTTTCTTCTGTGGACCATTGATTTTGATTCCTATTTAAAGAACCTTTGCAAAACATCAGAACAAGAAAGAACATCAAAAGAACTTCTGCGACTTCCGTTGCTTCAGCTTACTCAATCCATTTGGATATAAAGGTGTTTACTGTAGCAAGGTACGTAAAATTAGAGTCCATATTTCCAGGACCTGGCAAAATAAGTCAGGGAAGGAGAGATTTCTTTACAGAGAGGTCAAAAGTAAGCCCAGTATTTTTAGCATCCAGTGGATTCCCTCAACCATGTTAAAACTAAGGTAAATATTATAGTTTACAAAATTTCAAACCTCTCTGTGGCAAAATAAGGGTTTTAAACACCTCTTTTTCAACAAATTATCTCAAGCTATTACTGTAGCATGGATATTTACCACTGAAATGTTTAATCCTACACAACCCCTAATTTTCATTGCGGATGCTTGCTACAGAATGGAATTCCTGAAAGCGTGTAAATGTAATGTTGCATGCATCTCTTTGATTACATTTTGGAATAAACGCACGTTTCTCATTAGAGGGTCTGCATTTCTCATTAACAAACATGTCAATTTTCACCGACTTCCTGTCAAGGTAACTAATTTAGAATCAGCTTCATGATTTTGACCATCAGTATATAATATATGTTTTCAGTTGTGTGTCTCTGATTAAAATAATCACCTTTCTTTGTTTATTTTTTTCCTATCCAATCTGTGAGAATAACATTAATCCCATCGTGCAAGGAATAAATATTTGTTATAAACTGTATTCTTCCCTGTCAAAGCTCCTTTTCTTGCTATCTGCCAAATATCCAGCTAAGGCCAGCTAATCCCATTTCATTGTACTAGACAAGCTGCATGGTTGTCTTGAACCCTATAGCTAACCCAAATGATTATGCACATAATGTTCTAAACATATTAAAAAGCCAAATTTGAAAGCCAATATCATTATAATAATATAATTACAATTCTTATACTTCTAACTTACTGTTCTTTAACACAACACAATTTTTAAAGAGGCACTATTCCATGATAATGTTTGTAAACCCCAACAATGAAGTTTCTCCTGTTTAGTCTGTTAAATATACCATTAACCACTTAAGGACCGCCGGAAAGATTTGCCCCCTTAATGACCAGGTCATTTTTTGCCATACGGCATTGTGTCGCTTTAACTGACAATTGTGTGATCGTGCGACACTGTACCCAAACAATGTCCTTTTTTCCAACAAATAGAGCTTTCTTTTCATGGTATTTGGTCCCCTCTGCGGTTTTTATTTTTTGCGCTATAAACAAAAAAAAGAGCGACAATTTTGAAAAAAAAAAGCAATATTTTTTACTTTTTGCTATAATAAATGTCCCCCCAAGAATAAACAAATTTCTTCCTCGGTTTAGACCGATATAGATTCTTCTACATATTTTTGGTAAAAAAAAAATTGCAATAAGCGTATATATTGATTGCTTTACACAAAAGTTATAGCGTCTACAAAATAGAGAATAGATTTATGGCATTGGCGGTGATCAGCGATTTTTAGCAGGACTGTGACATTGCGGCGAACAGATCGGACACTTTTGACACTTTTTTGGGACCATTGATATTTATACAGCGATCCGAGCTAAAAATAGCTAAAAATAGCCACTGATTACTGTATAAATGTCACTGGCAGAGAAGTGGTTAACATTACGGGGTGATCAAGGGGTTAAATTTATTACCTAGGGAGTGTTTCTAACTGTGGGGGGCTGGGACTGTCTGGGGGAAGAGACAGAACGCTGTTTGTGAACAGTAGGTTCAGAAGATCTGTCTCTCCTTCCCTGACAGAACAGAGATCTGTCTATTTACATTGACAGATCTCTGATCTGTCTCTGAATGGGCAGCGCTGCCGAACCGCTCGCAAAGCGCCTGCAAAGTGCTTTGGCAGCGCTGCAACATGGACACTTTTAACCCTTTCTTCAACCGCTAGCAGGAGTTAAAAGCAGCGCTTTAACGATAATGCCCAGTGCTTTCAGTGTGAAAGTGGCCATACAATTCAACACTACCACAAATTTGTGCCACGTTATCCTTGCTATCTGGGCTGTAGTCCTGTCCTAGGACAGGAAGTGTGTTACTGGCAGAATCGTCAGGTCGAAATAAAGAAAAATGCACCAAAAAAAGGAAACATCTGTAGCCACCACATCTAAGGACTAGTTGGCTGCAATATATAACATTTTTGTTCTTGGGTTAGGGAAACTTTAAAAACACCATAAAAGTTATAAACACCATCCTTTCACACTGCCAGCACACAGGCATCAGCAGTAAAACGCTAGTTTTAGCTACGCTTTAGCGTCGTTTTTGCAGCACTTTTCGGGCGCTAGCGGGGTGCTTTTTTGGGTTAAAAGCGCCCACAAAGCACCGCTGCTGAGGCGATTTGCAGGCGCTTCGTCAGCACTGCTCCTAAAGCGCCTCAAAGGAGCTGCTTGCAGGACTTTTTGGGACATCCCGCCAGGTCAGCACCCCAGTGTGAAAGCACTTGGGCTTTCACACTGGGATTGCAGATGAGGCTTTTTTCAGGTGCTTTACAGGCGCTATTTTTAGCACTAAAGCGCCTGAAATTATTATTTTTTTTTTTTTAGCAGAAATTGTGAGTAGGTATGGCAGCATTTCCCTTTTTTAATTTTTTTATTACTTTTGTAAGCGCTCACGTTTTACTTTTTTTTTTCAGTAAATATAGAAATTTGTATTAGAGATTGTTGATTCGTTACTAGAAGAAGCTCTGTATTAATTTCAGTCTTTTTCAGTTCACCTGATTATATAATACTAAAACATAAAAACTACTAGACAGTGAAAGCATTGCTTTCAATGGGCTGGTCAACACCTAGAATTGCATTGTGGAATAAGCATAACTACTATAGGAAGCTCTGGATTTGTTTTAGTCTTTTTCAATCTCCCT
Organism: Lithobates sylvaticus; assembly: GCA_028564925.1. NCBI lineage: Eukaryota > Metazoa > Chordata > Amphibia > Anura > Ranidae > Lithobates > Lithobates sylvaticus. The sequence continues at coordinate 319,381,361 of CM053027.1, forward strand.
GAATAAAAACTGCTAAGACAATGCATTAACCACACAGGGAATGCATTGTTTGCAATGAGCTAGTAAACACATAGACTTGCACTGTAAGAAGAAACAGTAAAGCAGGGGCACTGTATTGCACTGCAGAGCAGGAAGCGGAAACTGCATCTGTAATGAGAAAATATAACTGTCCTTTTAAACCTATATAACAGCAAGCTATAAACAGAAATGGTATTTAAATTGTTAACACACACTATTAACATTTCTATAAAATGTTTATATCAAAGGTCCTCTTCACCCTTTCCTTTATCTGCTGCAGAAAGCAGTGTGACAAAATGGCATAACACTGCTCCCTGCAGCATTCTCCTTTGACCCTAGGGCCCTTGATGCCAGGGGCTTTTATAGATAGTTGGTTAAATGATGTAGTGCAGGGATCCTTAAACTACGGCCCTTCAGCTGTTACGGAACTACACATCCAATGAGGCATTGTAAAACACTGACATTTACAGACATGACTAGGCATGATGGGAATTGTAGTTCCTGAACAACTGGAGGGCCGTAGTTTGAAGACCCCTGATTAGGGATGAGCTTCGAGTTCGAGCCAAACTCATGTTCGACTCGAACATTGCCGGTTCGCCTGTTCTCCGAACAGCGAACAATTTGGGGTGTTCGTGGCAAACTCGAAAATCCACGAGCACCCAGTAAAAGTCTATGGGAGAAATCTTATGTGCTAATTTTAAAAGCCTATATTCAAGTTATTGTCATAAAAAGTGTTTGGGGACCTGGGTCCTGCCCCCGGGGACATGTATCAATGCAAATTTTTTTTTAAAAAGGTAGTTTTTTCAGGAGCAGTGATTTTAATAATGCTTAAAGTGAAACAATAAAATGTAAAATTCCTTTAAATTTTGTACCTGGGGGGTGTGTATAGTATGCATGTAAAAGGGCGCATGTTTCCCGTACTTTGAACTGTCCCTGCACAAAGTGTCATTTTTGCAGGAAAAAAGCTATTTAAAATCACTCGCGGCTATAATGAATTGCCGTCTCCCGTAATACAGAGAACAGTCATTGAAGTCATTGATAAAAAAAAAAGCATGGGGGTCCCCCAAATTCAATTACCAGGCCCTTCAGGTATGGTATGGATATTAAGGGGAACCCCAGGTCAAATTTAAAATAAAAATGACGTGGGGTTCCCCCTAAAAAACCATACCAGACCCTTCAGGTCTGGCATGGATTTTAAGGGGAACTCCATGCCAAATTTAAAAAAAAAATGGCGTGGGGGTCCCCCTCAAAATTCATACCAAACCCTTATCCGAGCACGCAACCTGGCAGGCCGCAGGAAACGAGGGGGGACGAGAGAGCGCCCCCCCCTACCTGAACCGTACCAGGCCACTCAAAGCACCATGTCCCCATGTTGATGAGGAGAAGGGTCTCTTCTCCACAACCCTTGTCGGTGGTTGTGGGGGTCTGCGGGCGGGGGGCTTATCAGAATCCGGAAGCCCCCTTTAACAAGGGGACCCCCAGGTCCCACCCCCCCTGTTTGAAATGGTAAGGGGGTACACAAGTACCCCTAACATTTCACAAAGAAAGTCTAAAAAATTGTTAAAAAACACACAGACACCGTTGGGAAAGGTCCTTTATTAAAAATAAAAAAAAAAAAAAAAAATTCCAGCGGTGGTAATCCACTCTTGCTATCCAGCGAGGGGTGGTCTCTGCTCCGGGGTCCAGCGGTGGCTGATCTCTTCTGACGTCCAGCGTTGCGCGTCCTGTCTCCACGGAGACACTGAGGGAATTCCGTCTGCAGAGCAGGACCTGGTATTCCCCTGTGATGTACGGGTGACCCCGCCCCCTCTGATGTAACGGGAACCTGCATAGGGAAAGCCAGGGAGTACCTGCTGTTTAATTTGTCCCATAAATTGAGAGTGTGGAACATGAAAGAAGAAGTGTCCACCACACATCCACAAAGGGGAAAAGGAAAATATACAAGTTCTTTCCTGGCATACAATTTTTGTATAAAAACCCACAACTTAGTAGAGACATGAAAATATCAAGAAGGAATTCATTAAAGGGCAACAGTCTAAAGCCCCATACACACGGTCGGATTTTCCGATGGATTCTGTCCTATCGGAAAATGTTGTCGGAAATTCCGACCGTGTGTAGGCACCATCGGACATTTTCCATCGGATTGTCCGACGGACAAAGTTGTATCTCCTGCTCTAAAGATTTTCCGACAACAAAGTCCGATCACACCAATTCCGATCGTGTGTAGCGAATTCCGATGGACAAAGTGCCACGCATGCTCAGATCACATTACAAGACCAAAGCTATTGGCTACTAGCCTCTACGTAGTCCCGTCGTAGGCAACAAACGTCACCACGTTCAGAATGATCGGATTTTCCGACAACTTTGTCCGACCGTGTGTATGTTGCATTCCACGGTATTTTAATGACAAATCAGCCCAAGTAAAGGGACAGGCCTGTTTCAAATTAGACGTAAGGATCAGAGACACTGTGATAGACAGAATTTTAGATGTATCATTGTTGATTTTAATATTGGATACCTTGTCATAGTCTGCTTATTCTTATGGTATGTTAGGTGACGAGGATCTGCAACATGAAAAAAAATGTAATCGGCATAAGCTAACAGCTTGTACTCCACTGTGCCAACACTAACCCCTCGAATGTTGGAATTCATGTAGATTCTACATAACAATGTGAGCATGGACAGGAGTGGGGAAAATCTCGTACCATTCAAAATTGGAAATGTTTGAGAGTGTACCATTGATTTTCACTTGGGCCTCCAGTCCTTTTATTTTTAACTCATGCTAGGGATTGATTTTTTTCAGTTTGTTTGCTCAAGTTGGAGTTAGGCTTCAAACATATTCTTCATTTGTTCTGGGGGTATCATTCATAATGTGCTTACTGCCCGGTTTCACTTTTAGCTTTTATTGAGTAAAGTTTTCTTTTAAGGAACCCAGAAACAAGTCTTACAAGGTAACTACTGTATATATCTGAAACTTAGACGACATTTATGCCTAAAAAGTAAACAATTCAGTAATTTAGCCCAATCAAATACATTTAAATTGAATTTGATGTGGAGTGATACTTTCCAGCCTAAAGCAGAGTCTACATAATCCCAAGGAGTCTTGCCAAATCTCACTTTTGTGCAACCTTTAGCCTAACATTGCAGCTAAAGCAGATCGATAGGCTGCACAGCAGAGTTAAATAAATGTCAACAAACTCATTTTCTTTGCAGATATCAATACTTTGTGATACTTATTTGTCAATAAAGTCACTTTTTTGTTTTAGATTTACTTGTCTTTTAATTACCTTCTCTTCATTCAAGCCTTGGATGAAAGGAGATCATATCTGCAATAACTAACTTCTACAACCTTGGTAATATTCTTTCACAAAAAATGTACGAGTTCTCCAACAAGCCACATAGATTGTTGGTTTCCAGGCTCAATCCTAGACCCTTTTATTCCTTCCCTGATCACCTTACCCAGTTAGACGGTATGCCCACCCACTGCCCCCAGACTATGACCCGGTGCATTGCCATAGAATGAGATTTGCCATAGAATGAGATGCTCGCCTCCATCACATCCTATTGGCTCAAATCTCATTCTATGGCAATGCACCGGCTCTTTGGCAGGTATTATGATAAACTCTATAACTGCTTAACTCCAGCTCTTCATCCTCTGTTTGACCAAGAAATGTTTGAGACCTTTCTGGCAGGTATAGAGCTACCTAAACTGGTTAGGACGGATTTACAAACATTAACCGCTTGCCAACCAGCGTATGGCAGAACGGCGCTGGTAGGCAAAAGGGCATACAGGTACGCCCCCTTTAAGAAGCGGTGTCGCGGGCCGTGACCGCGGGTCCCGCAGACTCAATGTCCACCGGGTGCCCAGGATCGTGCCATGGAGAGGAAGAACGGGGAGATGCTTTTGTAAACAAAGCATTTCCCCGTTCTGCCTAGTGACAGGACAGTGATCGCAGCTCTCTCTCATCAAGAGCTGTAATAACTGTCCTGTGTGTTGAAGTCCAGCCCTCTAACAGGTAGGATCACTCCCTAGGACACACTTAACCCCTTCACTGCCCCCTAGAGGTTAACTCCTTCACTGCCAGTGCCATTTACACAGTAATCAATGCATTTTTATAGCATTAATCGCTGTATAAATGACAATGGTTCAAAATAGTGTCAAAAATTTCCAACGTGTCCGCCATAATGTTGCAATCCCAATAAAAATTGCAGATTGCCGCCATTGCTAATAAAAAAGATTAAAATAAAAATACCATAAAACTATTCCCTATTTTGTAGACGCTATAAATTTTGCGCAAATCTATCAATATACGCTTTTAGTATTTTTAGATATTTTTGGCGGATATTTATTATAGCAAAAAGTAAACAAATTGTGTTTTTTTCAAAATTGTCACTCTTTTTTTGTTTATAGCGCAAAAAATAAAAGCTGCAGAGGTGATCAACTACCACCAAAAGAAAGCTCTATTTGTGGCAAAAAAAGGATGTCAATTTTGTTTGGGTACAACGTCGCACAACCGGGCAATTGTCAGTTAAAGTGACGCAGTGCCGAATCGCAAAAAGTGCTCTGGTAAGGAAGGGGGTAAAATCCTCCGGGCCTGAAGTGGTTAAACGCCCCCATCACTGGGGAAGAATTAGCAAACGCCCCAATTCCCTGGTCTAGACGGCCTACCCTATTTTTATTACAAGGCATTTCTACCGATTTTATCGCCCCATCTGCTATCCCTATACAACTCTCTTCTACAAGGCTTTGTCCCTACTAAACACGCAGGGGACAATACTAGACGTACTATAGATCTCATGGACATGCTGAACAGAGTCTGCAGACCTTCTCTGATCCTTAGCCTAGATGTCCAAAAGGCATTTGATAGATTAAGCTGGCCCTACATGTTTGCCACCCTTACTAAATTTAGGTTTCATGGCCCCTTTATATCTGCCTTAAAAACTCTCTATTCTAACTCCTCATCACAGGTCCAAATGGCCTCTTTTATGTCCCAGACCTTCCTAATGTCAAATGGTGCCAGACAGGACTGTCCTCTATCCCCACTGCTTTTCATCCTGTGTCTAGAACCCCTGGCAGAGGCTAGCCTGTCCCACCCTGACATCCGAGGGGTTCCCATGCATTATAGGGAAAATAAATTATCTCTATTTGCGGATGACATATTACTAACTCTCACCAACCCACATATATCCCTCCTGTCTCTACACGCCCTCCTATCCCAGTTCAGTTCTCTATCTGGGTACAAAATCAGTACCTCTAAAACAGAAGCAATGCATCTTCACATCCCACCTGAGGATCTATTGTCTCTACAATACGCATACCAGTATCATTGGTGTACCTCCTCCCTTAAATACCTGAGCATACAACTCACCCCAACCTATTCATCCCTATACTCGGACAATTATGCCCCCTTGGTCAAGGACATCAGCGATATGTTGAAACGTTGGAACCCACTTCCAATATCCTCGATAGGTATAATCAATGTGTTGAAAATGACTATTATGCCCAAACTGTTGTATTTTTTTGAGACTTTGCCGGTTTCTAACCCCATGTCTCAACTAAAACGAATCAAACGTTGGTTCCTTAATTTTATCTGGAGGGATAAGGCTCATAGAGTAACAAGCTCAATGATCTTCTCTCCCAGAAACAGAGGTGGCCTAGGGGCCCTGGATTTTTATAAGTATTACTTGGCCTCTCACCTTTGTGTAGTGATATCTTGGTCCAGTTTATCAGCACCAAATAGGTGGTTGGTGATTGAGATGGGCTCTTTATTCCCTACTCATCCCTGCTGCTTAGTCAGGTTGCCCACTCTGCATCAAGACTCCAAACTCCATAGTTTGTGTCTGGGCCTTATGTTGTTTTCATTAAAGATCTGGCGTTCTTGTATTGTCAAGTTCTCTCTCTCTTCGCCATTTTCGTTAACTCTTCATAACAATTACGAATGTTCGTTATGATGAATTTATCATTATGAGGGGCTCCCACCATCCCTGTGCTGTGCTGACTTCCTGGGTTTTTAACTTTTAGGTTTGTTAACTTTTCGTAACAATTCCGAATGTTCGTTACGAATTTGGATCCGAAATTCGTAAACAAAATTTCGTATTTCGTACAGAATTTGGAAGCATAACAATTTGTATTTCGGATCCTCCTGAATGTACGAATTTACGTAAATTCGTACAATTTTTTGATTCGTACAAAACTAATCACACATATCTACCCCTTATACCTTTTTAGTGTTACAATTCCCTGTCTATACTCATCCTCATTATTCTTATGCGGTTTCAGTTACAACTCACAGCTTAATACTCTATAATCCCATGGTGTATATTTTTTATATATTTTCTTTTGTACTCAAGTGCTTACCTGTTGTCACATTTAGGATATTCTCCATGAGCTGATCTTAATTTTTGATATATATCTGTATTCGATCAGTATGTTTTTATTACATATTTGTTTGAGGTTTGTTTGAGTATTCTTTTATTTTTTCTGGCTTTTACTGCACACAATGTGCTTTATTTGTATTCCATAAAAATTTAATAAAAATACAATAAAAAAATAAAATATATATACTTTATAATACCAGAGTAACGTTTTATCATATGGCAAAAAAATATATACTTCTCTTTTACGGTACAAAACCTTCTGTGTTCATCTCCCCCCAGCCCCCCAGATAACCTCCTGAGCCCAGTCTCGATCCAGCACTGTACCTGAGAGCTTCTCTCATCTCTTTCTTCTCAATGGACATGGAGACAGCAGTGGTAGCCATCGGTCTGCTGCTGTCAATCACAGCCTATGAGGAAAATGCTGAGCGCAGGGCCATGCCATGCTGTGTGTGTCAATAGGCACACAGAGCCTGGTTTAGGATCAAGCCTGCACAAGTTCCCCCATAGTTAGGGATAAGCCGAACACCCCCGGTTCGGTTCGCACCAGAACCTTCGAACGCACCGAAAGTTCGCGCGAATTTTCGAACCCTATTCATTATAATGGACGCGAACATTCGAAATCAAAATTGCTTATTACAACGGCCAATATGCATGTTAATGTCATAAAACAGGTTTGGGGACCCGGGTCCTGCCCCAGGGGACATATATCAATGCAAAAAGAACTTTTAAAAACTAACGTTTTTTCGGGAGCAGTCATTTTAATGATGCATAAAGTGAAAAAAAAAAAGTGAAATTTTCCTTTAAATATGGTACCTGGGGGTGTCTAAAGTATGCCTGTGAAGTGGCATGTGTTTCCCGTGTTTAGAACTGTCCTTGCACAAAATGACATTTGTAAAGGAAAAAAAGAAGCCATTTAAAACCATTTGCGGCTTTAATGTCATGTCTTGTCCTGGCCATATGGCTGAAAATCCTTGAGAAAAATGGCATGGTTACCCCATCACCCCCCCCCAGCCCCTTTGGGTCTTGTATGGATATTAAGGGGGACCCCGCACCCAAAATAAAACCCTATACCTACAACCCTATATACTCTGAACAGCAGTATATAGGCGGTGCAAACAAGAGAGGGACTGTAGATTTGTTCTTAAGTAGAATCTGAACAGGTACATTATGAAGTGTAGCTCCATCCCCAAAAAATCTATTTTTAAGCTTTTTGGAGAACATAGGGAGGGGTTATCACCCCTGTAACATTTGCTGTCTTTGCACATCTGTTCAGAACATTTCACCTCACTTTCCGTCCCAATGACAAATGTTTTTGGAAAAGTGGGGTTTTAATTGAAACAAGGATTGGTGATAAAGCATCAGTAGAGAGGAGATACCTTTTTCCCAAATTAAATCTAACAGGATCGAATTTCCCTTCCTAGGGGTAGATTTCCTCTCACTTCCTGTTTTCTCTTTCCGTTTGCAAGTAGGAGTCGTTTGTAAGTTGGATGTTTGAAAGTAGGGGCCTGCCGTATATACTCTGCAGAAATTTTCCCCATTAGATGTTGGTGTAGCCACAAGACTGTAAGCCCTCACAGTTACTCTTGGTGGGCGCAGGAATGGGCCCTGCTGTGAGTTATTAGATCAAGATTTGTAATTGCATGCACCTGTTGAACAGGGCAGAAAAATTGGGCATTTGGTGGTGGTGGTGGTGGTGGTGGACGGTGTTGCCACAAGACTGTAAGCCCTCACAGTTACTCTTGGTGGGCGCAGGAATGGGCCCTGCTGTGAGTTATTAGATCAAGATTTAATTTGTAATTACACGCCCCTGTTAAACAGGGCAGAAAAATTGGGCCTTAGGCATTGGTGGTGGTGCCACAAGACTGCAACCCCTCACAGATACTGTACTCTTAGCACAGCAATGAGCCCTGTTGCAAAGCATTGCCTAAAAATTTGTAATTACACGCCCCAACAGGGGCTGAAAAATTGTGCCTTAGGCACTGGTGCTGGTGCCACAACACTGCAACCCCTCACAGATACTGTACTTGGAGCACAGCAGTCACACCTGTTGCGAAGCATCTTTTTTAAAAAATTGTAATTACACGCCCCTGTTATACAGGGGCTGAAAAATTGTGCCTTAGGCATTGGTGCTGGTGCCACAACACTGCAAAACCTCACAGATACTGTACTCTTAGCACAGCAATGAGACCTGTTGCAAAGCATTGCCTAAAAATTGTAATTACACGCCCCTGTTATACAGGGGCTGAAAAATTGTGCCTTAGGCACTGGTGCTGGTGCCACAACACTGCAACCCCTCACAGATACTGTACTTGGAGCACAGCAGTCACACCTGTTGCGAAGCATCTTTTTAAAAAATTGTAATTACACGCCCCTGTTATACAGGGGCTGAAAAATTGGGCCTTAGGCATTGGTGCTGGTGCCACAACACTGCAACCCCTCACAGATACTGTACTCTTAGCACAGCAATGAGACCTGTTGCAAAGCATTGCCTAAAAAATTGTAATTACACGCCCCAACAGGGGCTGAAAAATTGTGCCTTAGGCACTGGTGCCACAACACTGCAACCCCTCACAGATACTGTACTTGGAGCACAGCAGTCACACCTGTTGCAAAGCATCTTTTTAAAAAATTGTAATTACACGCCCCTGTTATACAGGGGCTGAAAAATTGTGCCTTAGGCACTGGTGCTGGTGCCACAACACTGCAACCCCTCACAGATACTGTACTTGGAGCACAGCAGTCACACCTGTTGCGAAGCATTTTTTTAAAAAATTGTAAGTACACGCCCCTGTTATACATGGGCTGAAAAATTGTGCCTTAGGCACTGGTGTGGTGGCATGGATCATTGAGGAGGAGGAAGAGGATAGTCAGTGAACATAACAGGACAGTCACTCAGCATCAGCATAGGCAGTCTTGAAGGGATGTGACATTATAAATTATTCCGTTATATCCGCTTCAGGTGCCTGGTAGCTGGTGGTGATCCAAGACTGATTCATTTTTATGAAGGTCAGTCGATCAACCGAGTCAGTGGACAGGCGCACCCTATGATCGGTGACAAATCCTCCAGCAGCACTGAATGTGCGTTCGGAAAGAACGCTGGAGGCAGGACAGGCCAGTAGCTCAATTGCATACTGTGCAAGCTCTGGCCAGTGATCCATCCTCAGGACCCAGTAAGCCAGAGGATTTTCGGTGGGAAAGGTGTCCAAGTCTGACCTTGCCCCTAGGTATTCCTGCACCATGTATATCAGACGCTGGCGATGGTTGCTGTAACCGATCATACCTTGGGGCTGTGGACTAAAAAATTGTCTGAACGCATCGGTCAGACGTCCACCTTCCCCACCGCTCCTTCTGCTACTGACCGAAGCCTCAGCAACTCGTCGTCCAGGACCAGGAGTTTGTAACCTCCCAGTTTCTGGAAACGCGTTGCACAGACCTTTCTGCAAGGCCTCCCTCAGATGTCTCATCCTCTGCTCCCTCTGCGACGGCAAGATAAGGTCCGCAACCTTACCCTTGTACCGTGGATCAAGGAGAGTGGCCAGCCAGTAATGGTCTCTCTCCTTGATCCGAAGAACAAGAGGATCCTTCCGCAGGCTTTGCAGGATCAGGGAGGCCATGCAGCGTAGGTTAGATGAGGCATTCGGTCCGGAGTCTTCTGGGTCACTGAGGATGACATGATCGCCAGCCACCTCCTCCCAGCCACGTACAAGTCCACTGGTTTGTTGGGACTGTACATCATCCCTAAAAGACTGCTGCTGCTGATGCTGAGTGCCAGGCTCCACCTCCATGCTCACACAATCCTCCTCCTCCTCCTCCTCCTCATCCTCTTCCTGTGTGATGGGTGGGACAGAAGGAACACTGTCCGGATAAAGGGGGCCTTGAGAGGCAAGGAAGTCCTCCTCTTACTGCCTCTGTTCTGCCTCAAGTGCCCTGTCCATTATCCCACGCAGCGTATGCTCCAACAGGTGGACAAGAGGTACAGTGTCACTGATGCATGCACTGTCACTGCTCACCATCCTCGTGGCCTCCTCAAATGGTGAGAGGACAGTGCATGCATCCCTGATCATGCTCCACTGGCATGGGGAAAAAAAGCCAAGCTCCCCTGACCCTGTCCTGGTGCCGTAGTCGCAAAGGTACTCATTGATGGCCCTCTGCTGCGTGTGCAGTCGCTGCAGCATGGCCAACGTTGAGTTCCACCTGGTGGGCATGTCACATATTAGGCGGTTCTTGGGCAGGTTCAGCTCTTTTTGCAGCTCAGTCAGCCGAGCACTGGCATTATAAGATCGGCGGAAATGCACACAGACTTTCCTGGCCTGCCTCAGGACATCCTGTAAGCCTGGGAACCTGCCCAAGAACCGCTGCACCACCAGGTTGAGGACGTGAGCCATACAGGGCACATGGGTGAGCTGCCCCTGTCGCAGGGCGGAGAGGAGGTTGGTGCCATTGTCAGAAACGACCATTCCTGGCTTAAGCTGGCGTGGCGTCAACCACCTCTCGGCCTGCCCCTGCAGAGCTGCCAGAACCTCTGGCCCAGTGTGGCTCCAGTCCCCCAAACACACCAGCGCAAGCACGGCATGGCATCTTTTTGCCTGCGTACTTGCGTAGCCCCTTGTACGCCTACGGAGCACCGCTGGTTCCGAGGACAGAGCACTGGAGGAAGAAGAAGAGGAGGGGGTGGAGGAGAGAGTTGTGTCACAACCAGTAGCAGTAGTAGCATTTTGGAGGCGTGGTGGCGGAACAACCTCCAACACTACTGCACCTTGTCCTGCATCCCTCCCAGCTGCCAATAGAGTGACCCAATGGGCCGTGAAAGAAAGATAATGTCCCTGTCCATGCCTGCTGGACCATGAGTCAGCGGTAATATGCACCTTACCGCTGACCGCCCTGTCCAGCGAGGCATGGACATTGCCTTCCACATGCCGGTAGAGAGACGGAATCACCTTCCGTGAGAAAAAGTGGCGTTTGGGAACCTGCCACTGAGGAACCGCACATTGAACAAATTCACGGAAGGGGGCCGAGTCTACCAACTGAAAAGGCAGCAGTTGAAGTGCTAGCAATTTAGCCAAGCTAGCATTCAACCGCTGGGCATGTGGATGGCTGGGAGTGTACTTTTTTCGACGGTCCAGCAGCTGGGGCAGGGAAATTTGCCTGCTACAATCGGACGTCGGTGTACTGCAAGTACTTGGTTGTGACACACCTAATTCTACACCTTCAGTCCTCTCAGAGCAGCTTTCAGAGAGGACTGAAGATGTAGTGGGGATGGAGATCCCAGCTGATGAGGAGCAAGGAGAGGTCCGCTTTGTTCTTTGGTGTGGGTCTTTTATGTGTGCTTGCCAACGAGCTGCATGGCAGGTGGACATATGTCTGCTCATGCTTGTGGTGCCCAAGCGGCTGATGTTTTGGCCACGCGAGATACGCTTGAGACAAATATTGCAAATAGCAGTGGTGCGATCTGATGCACTCGTCTCAAAAAAGGCCCACACCAAAGAACTTTTCTGATAACGTGCAGAGGCAGCGCCCTGCACAGGCGGAGCTCTGCGGTGTGGTACAGTTGCTGTGCTGGCCTCTAGCTGGCCTCCAGGGGGCATCCTGACTCGTTGGACATGTGACGCCGCATCCTCCTCCTCCTCGTCCTCCTCCTCCTCTCTCCCTTCAGGCACCCACGTGGAGTCAGTGACCTCATCATCCCCTCCCTCTTCACCACTAGAGAAAACCTGGCAGTAAGCTGCAGCTGGTGGAACAGTACTGCCAGATTGCTGTCCTTCAGCATCCCCTCTCTCTGCGCGCACACTACTGACTTCCTCAAGCTGGGTATCATCATCCGAGCCTTCGAATCGTTGGGCATCCTCCTGGAGCATGTACCCAACACTGTGCTCAAAGAGTTCGGGGGACTCCTCAGGAGGACATGGTGGGTCTAGGGAAGGGGTGGCTGATGATGTCATTGAGTACGCGTTGGCAGGTGCTCTGCCAGTACCCTGAGCCTGGGTGAGAGAGGATCAGGAGGATGAGGAGGGCTTGGTCATCCATTCTACCAAGCCTTCAGCATGATGCGGCTCCACATGTCCAGCTGCCGAAAACAAAGACAAGCGTGTCCCATGGCCACGTGCTGATGACGATGCACGACCACGTCCACGGCCAGCACTGTTGTCTCTAGAAACAGAGCCTGCCTGCCCTGTGTTCTTGCCTCTGCACGCTCTGCCTCTCCTTAGCGGTCTTCCAGCTATTGTAGTCGGTAGTGTATATAGTATAAAAAATAGAGCTCCTATGTGTGCTCACAACACACTGTAGGTCCTATGGGTGCTGACACTAACACACTAAAGGTACTATGTGTGCTGCTGACAAGAAAATATAGGAGCTCTGTTTGCTGCCACTAACACACTAGAAGTCCTATGGGTGCTGCTGAGAAGAAAATATAGGAGCTCTGTGTGATGCCACTAACACACTAGAAGTCCTATGGGTGCTTCTGCGAAGAAAATATAGGAGCTCTGTGTGATGCCACTAACACACTAGAAGTCCTGTGGGTGCTGCTGAGAAGAAAATATAGGAGCTCTGTGTGATGCCACTAACACACTAGAAGTCCTATGGGTGCTTCTGCGAAGAAAATATAGGAGCTCTGTGTGATGCCACTAACACACTAGAAGTCCTGTGGGTGCTGCTGAGAAGAAAATATAGGAGCTCTGTGTGATGCCACTAACACACTAGAAGTCCTGTGGGTGCTGCTGAGAAGAAAATATAGGAGCTCTGTGTGATGCCACTAACACACTAGAAGTCCTATGGGTGCTTCTGGGAAGAAAATATAGGAGCTCTGTGTGATGCCACTAACACACTAGAAGTCCTGTGGGTGCTGCTGAGAAGAAAATATAGGAGCTTTGTGTGATGCCACTAACACACAATTGAAGTCCTATGGGTGCTTCTGGGAAGAAAATATAGGAGCTCTGTGTGATGCCACTAACACACTAGAAGTCCTGTGGGTGCTGCTGAGAAGAAAATATAGGAGCTCTGTGTGATGCCACTAACACACTAGAAGTCCTGTGGGTGCTGCTGAGAAGAAAATATAGGAGCTCTGTGTGATGCCACTAACACACTAGAAGTCCTATGGGTGCTTCTGGGAAGAAAATATAGGGAGCTCTGTGTGATGCCACTAACACACTAGAAGTCCTGTGGGTGCTGCTGAGAAGAAAATATAGGAGCTCTGTGTGATGCCACTAACACACAATTGAAGTCCTATGGGTGCTTCTGGGAAGAAAATATAGGAGCTCTGTGTGATGCCACTAACACACTAGAAGTCCTATGGGTGCTTCTGGGAAGAAAATATAGGAGCTCTGTGTGATGCCACTAACACACAATTGATGTCCTATGTGTGCTTCTGGGAAAAAAATATAGGAGCTCTGTGTGATGCCACTAACACACTAGAAGTCCTATGGGTGCTTCTGGGAAGAAAATATAGGAGCTCTGTGTGATGCCACTAACACACTAGAAGTCCTGTGGGTGCTGCTGAGAAGAAAATATAGGAGCTCTGTGTGATGCCACTAACACACAATTGAAGTCCTATGGGTGCTTCTGGGAAGAAAATATAGGAGCTCTGTGTGATGCCACTAACACACTAGAAGTCCTTTGTGTGCTTCTGGGAAGAAAATATAGGAGCTCTGTGTGATGCCACTAACACACTAGAAGTCCTGTGAGTGCTGCTGAGAAGAAAATATAGGAGCTCTGTGTGATGCCACTAACACACAATAGAAGTCCTATGGGTGCTTCTGGGAAGAAAATATAGGAGCTATGTGTGATGCCACTAACACACAATTGAAGTCCTATGGGTGCTTCTGGGAAGAAAATGTAGGAGCTCTGTGTGATGCCACTAACACACTAGAAGTCCTATGGGTGCTTCTGGGAAGAAAATATAGGAGCTCTGTGTGATGCCACTAACACACTAGAAGTCCTATGGGTGCTTCTGGGAAGAAAATATAGGAGCTCTGTGTGATGCCACTAACACACTAGAAGTCCTGTGGGTGCTGCTGAAAGAAAATATAGGAGCTCTGTGTGATGCCACTAACACACAATTGAAGTCCTATGGGTGCTTCTGGGAAGAAAATATAGGAGCTCTGTGTGATGCCACTAACACACTAGAAGTCCTGTGGGTGCTTCTGGGAAGAAAATATAGGAGCTCTGTGTGATGCCACTAACACACTAGAAGTCCTGTGGGTGCTTCTGGGAAGAAAATATGGGAGCTCTGTGTGATGCCACTAACACACTAGAAGTCCTGTGGGTGCTTCTGGGAAGAAATATGGGAGCTCTGTGTGATGCCACTAACACACTAGAAGTCCTGTAGGTGCTTCTGGGAAGAAAATATGGGAGCTCTGTGTGATGCCACTAACACACTAGAAGTCCTGTGGGTGCTTCTGGGAAGAAAATATGGGAGCTCTGTGTGATGCCACTAACACACTAGAAGTCATGTGGGTGCTTCTGGAAAGAAAATATGGGAGCTCTGTGTGATGCCACTAACACACTAGAAGTCCTGTGGGTGCTTCTGGGAAGAAAATATGGGAGCTCTGTGTGATGCCACTAACACACTAGAAGTCCTGTGGGTGCTTCTGGGAAGAAAATATGGGAGCTCTGTGTGATGCCACTAACACACTAGAAGTCCTGTGGGTGCTTCTGGGAAGAAAATATGGGAGCTCTGTGTGATGCCACTAACACACTAGAAGTCCTGTGGGTGCTTCTGGGAAGAAAATATGGGAGCTCTGTGTGATGCCACTAACACACTAGAAGTCCTGTGGGTGCTTCTGGGAAGAAAATATGGGAGCTCTGTGTGATGCCACTAACACACTAGAAGTCCTATGGGTGCTTCTGGGAAGAAAATATGGGAGCTCTGTGTGATGCCACTAACACACTAGAAGTCCTGTGGGTGCTTCTGGGAAGAAAATATAGGAGCTCTGTGTGATGCCACTAACACACTAGAATTCCTGTGGGTGCTGCTGAGAAGAAAATATAGGAGCTCTGTGTGATGCCACTAACACACAATTGAAGTCCTATGGGTGCTTCTGGGAAGAAAATATAGGAGCTATGTGTGATGCCACTAACACACAATTGAAGTCCTATGGGTGCTTCTGGGAAGAAAATGTAGGAGCTCTGTGTGATGCCACTAACACACTAGAAGTCCTATGGGTGCTTCTGGGAAGAAAATATAGGAGCTCTGTGTGATGCCACTAACACACTAGAAGTCCTATGGGTGCTTCTGGAAAGAAAATATAGGAGCTCTGTGTGATGCCACTAACACACTAGAAGTCCTGTGGGTGCTGCTGAGAAGAAAATATAGGAGCTCTGTGTGATGCCACTAACACACAATTGAAGTCCTATGGGTGCTTCTGGGAAGAAAATATAGGAGCTCTGTGTGATGCCACTAACACACTAGAAGTCCTGTGGGTGCTTCTGGGAAGAAAATATAGGAGCTCTGTGTGATGCCACTAACACACTAGAAGTCCTGTGGGTGCTTCTGCGAAGAAAATATGGGAGCTCTGTGTGATGCCACTAACACACTAGAAGTCCTGTGGGTGCTTCTGGGAAGAAAATATGGGAGCTCTGTGTGATGACACTAACACACTAGAAGTCCTGTGGGTGCTTCTGGGAAGAAAATATGGGAGCTCTGTGTGATGCCACTAACACACTAGAAGTCCTGTGGGTGCTTCTGGGAAGAAAATATGGGAGCTCTGTGTGATGCCACTAACACACTAGAAGTCATGTGGGTGCTTCTGGAAAGAAAATATGGGAGCTCTGTGTGATGCCACTAACACACTAGAAGTCCTGTGGGTGCTTCTGGGAAGAAAATATGGGAGCTCTGTGTGATGCCACTAACACACTAGAAGTCCTGTGGGTGCTTCTGGGAAGAAAATATGGGAGCTCTGTGTGATGCCACTAACACACTAGAAGTCCTGTGGGTGCTTCTGGGAAGAAAATATGGGAGCTCTGTGTGATGCCACTAACACACTAGAAGTCCTGTGGGTGCTTCTGGGAAGAAAATATGGGAGCTCTGTGTGATGCCACTAACACACTAGAAGTCCTGTGGG
This sequence comes from Lithobates sylvaticus, assembly GCA_028564925.1. Classification (NCBI taxonomy): domain Eukaryota; kingdom Metazoa; phylum Chordata; class Amphibia; order Anura; family Ranidae; genus Lithobates; species Lithobates sylvaticus. Next base: position 319,397,815 of record CM053027.1, read on the forward strand.
TGCTTCTGGGAAGAAAATATGGGAGCTCTGTGTGATGCCACTAACACACTAGAAATCCTGTGGGTGCTTCTGGGAAGAAAATATGGGAGCTCTGTGTGATGCCACTAACACACTAGAAGTCCTGTGGGTGCTTATGGGAAGAAAATATGGGAGCTCTGTGTGATGCCACTAACACACTAGAAGTCCTGTGGGTGCTTCTGGGAAGAAAATATGGGAGCTCTGTGTGATGCCACTAACACACTAGAAGTCCTGTGGGTGCTTCTGGGAAGAAAATATGGGAGCTCTGTGTGATGCCACTAACACACTAGAAGTCCTGTGGGTGCTTCTGGGAAGAAAATATGGGAGCTCTGTGTGATGCCACTAACACACTAGAAGTCCTGTGGGTGCTTCTGGGAAGAAAATATGGGAGCTCTGTGTGATGCCACTAACACACTAGAAGTCCTGTGGGTGCTTCTGGGAAGAAAATATGGGAGCTCTGTGTGATGCCACTAACACACTAGAAGTCCTGTGGGTGCTTCTGGGAAGAAAATATGGGAGCTCTGTGTGATGCCACTAACACACTAGAAGTCCTGTGGGTGCTTCTGGGAAGAAAATATGGGAGCTCTGTGTGATGCCACTAACACACTAGAAGTCCTGTGGGTGCTTCTGGGAAGAAAATATGGGAGCTCTGTGGATGCCACTAACACACTAGAAGTCCTATGGGTGCTTCTGGGAAGAAAATATGGGAGCTCTGTGTGATGCCACTAACACACTAGAAGTCCTGTGGGTGCTTCTGGGAAGAAAATATGTGAGCTCTGTGTGATGCCACTAACACACTAGAAGTCCTGTGGGTGCTTCTGGGAAGAAAATATGGGAGCTCTGTGTGATGCCACTAACACACTAGAAGTCCTGTGGGTGCTTCTGGGAAGAAAATATGGGAGCTCTGTGTGATGCCACTAACACACTAGAAGTCCTGTGGGTGCTTCTGGGAAGAAAATATGGGAGCTCTGTGTGATGCCACTAACACACTAGAAGTCCTGTGGGTGCTTCTGGGAAGAAAATATGGGAGCTCTGTGGATGCCACTAACACACTAGAAGTCCTATGGGTGCTTCTGGGAAGAAAATATAGGAGCTCTGTTTGCTGCCACTAACACACTAGAAGTCCTATGGATGCTTTTGGGGTGCAGTGCTGTGCTAACAGCACTGCGGTTGGTACTACTGAAATACTGTACTAACAGTAAAACACGCACCAGACGAATCCCCAGCAGCAGCTAATAACACACTAACCAGCAGCAATGGACGATCAATGACAGGTAGCAATGGTTTAGCAAATAAATAGCCAATGGTTTAGCAAAGAAGAGCAAATCTGTCTGTAGCAAAGAATCAAGCAAAGACACAGAATCAGCCTGATCTCTCCTAAAGCCGGAACTCATGTGACCGGCGCCGACGGCGTGGCGGCCTTTTAAATGGTGGGGCGTGTACTAAAGCCCCTGAGCTTTAATTGGCTACAGGCGTCCTGCCTGTAGCCAATTATTGCTCTCCAAGTTTCCGGCGCTGTGATTGGCAAAGCATGCAGGGTCACAGTGCATGCTTGGCCAATCATCAGCCAGCAATGCACTGCGCCGGCCGCGCCAGCCGCAATGCATTGCGGGGCCGCTCGCATCACACGAATGTGATGCGAACGGCCCAAATAGTTCTGGGCTCGCCGAGCGAGCGAACGCCCGGTGCTCGATGCGAACGTGGGTTCGCATCGAGCACCGGGCCCATCCCTACCCATAGTTAGTGTCTTGCTATGGGGGCACTAGGAAGGGAGAGGAGGCATAAGTACTGGCAGGGGGGATCCCAGAAGTGGAGGATCAGGGCTGCTCTTTGCAAAACAATTGCACCGAGCAGGTAAGTATGACATGTTTACAATCAGTGTCTACTCCAGTGGCAGGACAACTTCATTGGCATGTTTTAATCTGGCATAACAAAAAGGATTATATGTTCACCTAATTTAGCCTATTCATTTTTTTTTTTTTTGTTAAGTGATGGAGGCCAAGTAGCTCAGCAAATCCTCACATTTCTTAGTGGATATCCCAATGAAGCCAGTGCAGAGAAAAGAATGTAGGCTGCCAATACTGGCATCTTCTTTTGAAAATGCTGGTTGCCTGAAATTGTTATAAGTAAAAATTAATATGCGATACTACACAAACATACTCATTTTATATATACAAATTATGGTAAATGTGACCAATATGTGGCTCTATGTAACTTTCAAAAATCTTTCTAATAAAAAATTATTGAAAGTGAAAATGCTAGCCGTCTGGGTGTCAATCGGATCCTGTGAACTCAACACCTTCACAGTTATTGATCTGAAACAGGTATAAAGGTAGGGTTGCCACCTCATCCCTTTAAACCCGAACAGATATTAATTACACAGGTTCTGTGGCTGATTAAGGTGGTATTAAACCTCACTTGGTGCCTTATTTGCAATTAATTAGCCTCAGAACCTGTGTAATTCAAAGGTGTTCGAGATTAAAGGGATGAGGTGGCAACCCTATATACAGGTCAGGGATTTCTGACTTTATCTCACTTTTAAAAAAACATCCTTGTTCAAACTCAGTGATGCAAAAGTGTTAAAGCCAAGAAAATCCAGGCAACCAGCATTTTCAGAGGTACCATATTTTCCGGTGTATAATATGACCTTGTAGACTTAATAGAAACGGCCTAAAAGCGGGGGTCATCTTATACGCTGGGTATGAAATGCCACATGCTGGATGTCAGCCCGCAGGATGCACGCTAAATGTGTGGTAATACTCTATGTAGCTTTGGCTACATACAGTATACACCACTGAGCCAATCCCGGCGAGCAATGTATTCTATTATTTTATTAATGTATACAGAGCCTGCTTGGATTGGAGTAGCAACCTCTGCCAATCCGAGCAGGCTACATACAGTATCCTGCTCAGATTAGCTTTGAGAGCCAGAGAGGCATGGGCTGATGATGTTACAGCCTCTGCCAATCCAAGCAGGCTTTGTATTCATTAATAGAATACATCGCTCGCCGGGATTGGCACAGTGTATACTGTATTCTGCAATGTACCTGGTGCTACTGTTCATGCAGTATTACCACACATCCAGCTCCAGACCTCCCCTTCATATAGTTATGTTTTCTGGTGCTTTCTGGTGCTCTCATTGGCAGTATTGCATTGGAGGAGAGCATTCACTGGCCATTGTTGCTGGCCATTGTTGCTGCCTACCAATTGTGGGATCTCTTGGACTTGTAGTTAACCAGTTTCCTTTTTGATTTCATAACAGTGGTAATACCGGACAGATTACAGTTTAGTGGGTGTAAAATGGCTGATAGACAAGACCCCATCACGGCACCAGAAAAAAGAAGGAAACATGAAGCCAGTTTCAAGCTCAAAGTTGTAAACTTTGCCAAGGAACATAATAACTGTGCTGCTGCCAGACAATATGGAGTAACAGAAAAGATGGTCCGAGACTGGAAAGCAAATGAAGATGCACTAAAGAGTATACCAAGGGGTGTGTGTGCATTAAAAAGAGGCAGAACATTGGCCAGAACTCGAAAAGCGTTTAGCAGACATGGTGCATGAGCAGTGGGCCAAATCTAACCCAGATCACAGCAAAGTATTTAAGGCCACTGTATCCTGGTGTACTAGGTTCTTGGAAAGGCATGATCTGGTCCTGAGGCAAAAGACCAAAATTGCACAAAAATTACCTGCAGATCTCGACGCCAAAGTAAGTAATTTCCATCAATATGTAATACAAAAGCGCAGGAAACATGGCTATGCGTTAAGTCAGATCGGAAATATGAATGAAACTCATATGAAATAAAACTGTCAATTCAAAAGGTGCAAAAACTGTTTTAGTTAAAACAACAGGACATGAGAAGTCCAGTTTTACAGTGGTACTAGCATGTACAGCTGATGGCGCCAAACCAATGATTATTTTTAAAAGTAAAAGAATGCCGAAAAATCAATTTCCCTGTTGGAGTTTTTGTATATGTGAATGAAAAAGGCTGGATGGATGAAGAAGGGGTAAACCTATGGCTTGAAAATGTATGGAGTAGGTGACCAGGTGGACTTCATCGAGAACATAGCCTACTGGTGTGGGATATGTTCAGGGCTCATTTAACTCCCAGCACAAAGAAAAGGCTGACGAGAATAAACACAGATGCAGCAGTTATTCCTGCCGGATTGACATCGCTGGTACAGCCACTGGATGTGTGCCTAAACAAGCCATTTAAAGATCGCATTCGAGAACAGTCGAATGAGTGGATGGTTAGTGCCGAAAAGTCATTCACAAAAGGAGGAAACATGCGTGCTCCACAGTTGGATGTTTTTTGCAACTTTGTCATAAAAGCCTGGAATGATATTGAAGCAGAAACAGTAATCAAGTCTTTCAAGAAATGTGGCATATCAAATTCACTGTATGGTATGGAGGATGACTACTTGTGGCACGATGAGGGGGAAGCCGAAGCTGAAGCCACACTATCTGATCCGGAAACAGATCCATATGATGACTGTCTTACAAATGTACCACAAGATGTTATTGATGAACTTATGATGTCAGAGGATGAACACGATGAGGATTTTGAAGGATTTAGGTAAGTCATAACCATTTTAATTAAAATTATTTAAATCAAATCAGATGTTTTTTTTGATGTTTCTGATGTTTTTTTTAAAATAGTGTTGCCTCTGAAGGAGGGTAGGTTTAAACGGCGAGTATAGGCCAAAACCTATGTTTTCACTGGAATATTAGGGGGGTCGTCTTATATGCCAGAAAATACTGTACTCTATAAATTATAGTCTTCATATTTCTCCTAGTACAAGTGTTGTTCAATAAAATCCATATCTTGTATCATACAAAACAAAATTACAAATTCCCTACAGAGAAAGCAGTAAAAAAAAAACTAAAGCCTTATATAAATGTAGCCATAATAATAATAATAATAATAATAATAACTAAAATGAATAAGGGTTACACATAATAACTAAGGGGTTTCAGGAATACTTCCAGCTATTATATACACTCTTTCAATAGGCAATGAAATAATATGACCAATGAACTTATGCTTATTTTTTATATCTTTGTGTGAACAAACCACAAGTAGGGGTAAGGCTCGAGTTTTCCTGCTTCCATTGGTTCACAGAGAATTCCTGTTTTTTGTGAATAATGCACTTTTGACAAATGTTTAGATATTCACTGCCAAAGATAAGCAACAACTTATAAAGCAGTGCAAAGCCTTTGCTCCAGGACAGCAGAATCACAAGTCAGTAATTTGAAGGGATGGATAACCTGGCCCTTTTTGTATAAAAGAGTGGGCTTACAGTAGCCATAATGTCGGTGTGTGTTGTTAGGGAAAGCTGACAATTCTGGGTAGGGAAAGACACATTTTTTTTCTAAGTTTATTTAACTTTTTTAGTTTGGGCTTCGGTCTTTGTCACCCACGCCGATAGCCAAATCTTCTTGCCTTTTAGTAACAATAACTTATGTATTAGCCCTACAAATAGCCAGAATTGAATAACAAGATTCACCCATATAGATTTCAATAGGGTTTGCCGCAACGCTTGAGAATTTCAAACATCATGCAAAATTTGAAGAACTGTTCATGAACTGAACCCAGGAAGATTCACACATCCCTATTAATGAGCAGTTAAAGTTGTTTCAATAATATTCTAAGTTAAGTCTACTCAAAAATGATCTTATCATATCATGACCTCATCTCTGATTGGAGGCAGGTTTAACTTTTTAGAATATCTTCCAACATGTATATAATTGTTTTTCTAGCCCGCCAAAAGTTGACACATCTCAAACTTGGTGGTGAATTTCTCCAAACCCACTGATCCATGACAAATAGCACTATACAGTAAAAATCTTTACAACTAAATGATAGTATTTATTTTCTTTAATACTTACTTTTCGAATGTACACTATGAGCTGTATTATATATATATTTCGCCTGACAAAATTAAGAGTAGTGTTAAGGAAGCTATGAACGCACAAACTATTCCGTTACTACTAAATGAACGTTACCCTTGAGCAGTAAATTAAAACACAGCCTTGTGTATGCTTGCATTCATCACTAGGAAGCCTAGTAGTGTAATTACATGCACATTCAATATCTCTTGGCTCCGTCAACAGATTCAAGTTATCAATAAGGTTGGGGAGCCAAATCTTCCCACAGCAAATTTATATTGCAACTCAAAGAATTATGGATGGAAGCAAATGTGATAAAATGGTTGAATAACAGATTAGGAGAGTTAAACAACACTTAAAGGTCAGATAGCTGCATTTTCTTTTCAAAGTTAGTTTATAAAGTTCATCTTCCCTATACTCTGGGGTGAGGGAGTGTTACACAGTTGCCAGGGGTAGCACTCAGCCAAGAACATAAAGTCTATTAACTATACTATAGCATAATTAAAATCTATTTATGCAGCTTTACTTGAATACAAAATGTTATCAAATTGAAATAGAATTTGAGAAAATGATCAAGGACAGTTGTTTTCACGTATTTCAGTTTCAGCTCTGAAGAAAATATGGCATATGGTCAAAGTTAGTACAAACAATACATTATTATGAGTACAGCAATGAATACATGCCCACTATTGTCATCATACATGCCTTTCATTCAAGGCAAGAAAATTCTTGAAAGTAAAAAAAAATGTTTCTGAAATACAAATAGCTTAAAGCAACTGTATTGAAAATAGATATTTTAATGTTTTCTTTCGTTTCAAGCTCTAAATTCTATATATCTATTGGTTATGACAAGGGAAGGTAAGAATTGATTAGAATAAATTTGTAGTGATCATTTCGAGTGATCATGTTTTGAATGCAATATAATACTCTGTCTAATGTGAAAATCTCATGATGTACAGAAATACATCTGCCTAACAGCAAAGTCTCCCTGGGAACTGTGTTCAATTGCTGGCAACTATGTTTTTCGCTTTCTCCACTTGTCTCCCATGTGGCACATGACATGGCTGAAGCACTGAAGCATGGAGCGAAAAAACATATTAAAACAGTGTAGTGAAAGTACTGCAATTTTTTTCATATTAGCACAAAGGTTGTTATGTTTTTGCTGCTAATTTATTAATTAATGTACCACAAATATATTGTCCTGGGTGAATATGTTTTAAAATGAGTTACTGTAATTGATGAAGTGTTCTTGACTAGTTATGGATATAAACTTCCAGAAATTTTGTGAGTCTTTCATGGTTTATCTGCAAGTACTTGTGTATGTCAATCTAGCCACCATTTCCCACTCATCCCCAAAATAGACTAAACATGTACATGCAGATGCATTTAGCAGCGCCACATAACATCCCGTAATATGAGTGTAGTGAGACTTACATTTTTAATGCATTCTAGGAGGAGGAGTAGCGTGGGAGAGGCAGAAAAATTTAAATTTTATTTTGGTACATGTGCAGTGAATTGCTAAAGCTCTGAGAACATGGGAATTGTAGAGAAGAGCATGAGACCAAAAATAATGTGCACCACTTGCTCTACAGTAGCATAAGCAAAGGCTCAGGAATGTGCACAGGCCATTATAAGAAGCTTGAGCACATTGGTCTGAGACAAAAAAAACAGCTGTAGTATACCTGATATTTTGAAAAGACTGATGTAAAAAATATATATATAGTGTAGTGGTATTTTAAGTATTTGAATTAATCACCCCACTGATGAATTCTGCCAGTTAGACTTTGGCATGTCCCTACTAGTAAGAGAAGCACAATTTCATTTTATAATAATTGTACATTATCCTTTATAATGCAAAAGTTTCATTTTCCCCCAAAAAAGTAGTTTCCATGGTGATGAGGTACTTATATCCGACCGTGTTTTCCATTCGCAGACGATTATAAATTGTATGACAATATAATTTCAGAACACAGTAAGTAATGCAACCACAGGTTTAACAATGCTTGTAGGGGTCCTGCAGAAACACAGTGGCAAAATAGCATGGCACTGTATGTCATGTAACAATGCAACTGCAGGTTTATTTTGCTGTGCCTATTCTTACGTTGTAAAAAAGACAACATACTGTACGACTGCTACTTTATGTACAAGATGGTGTGTTATTCATTACTGAATGAGTATAGAAAACCACAATCTATGCTATTTTCTTAAAAAATATATATATTTTCTCCAAAAATATATATTTTTTTTACCTGTAACAGAGAAATTTCGCCACAATTATTTCTTGCACCAAACTGTACAAAGTCTAATTAAAGCAGTAATGACTTTTGTATCTCATTAAACAGACCTCATGAAAAGATCTAAGGCTTCCTTATTATGGCTCAATTTCCTCCAATTGATATTAGATCTGGTCTTCTGTTTTATTAGCTTCATTTACAAAGGCTTGTTTGTTTATGCAAGCAAAATACAAGATATACCTGGAACAATTATATATATTTCTGTACAGCAGTTCAATCAGTTTGTTAGTTTCACACATTCTAAAGGAGTGCTTTAAAAAAACAAAAAACAAAACAAAAAAACAAACAAAAAAAAAAAGCTATTATTAAACAGTGTTTAATATGTTTACATGTTTACATGTTATCCTAATTCTTTTTTTTTTTGGGGGTAGAAGTTCAGCTGTGACTTCAGGTCATAGTCATGTAATAAGCACCCTCATGCTCCAGCTAGTCTGCTTGTAGTAATTTTCTTGCTAAGTAAACGGGGAAAAAAGAGCCCATTCAGTAGACTGACAAAAAGCTGCTAAAGGATTAACTGGATATTTATGAAAATCTAACTTAAATCCTATTACAAAATGAGCTTGCAACCCATTGAAACTGTAGGATGACAAACCTAATCAGCTTTGGCTGGTGACATTGGAGGAAAGACGAAAAAGAGGAAAATGAGATCAGATACACAGATGTTCTGTATCTGCGTATCTGAAACGCAAAGCAAGTGTGTGAATCATACAGATTAAAGTGGCTGCTTTTACCAAAAGATAGGTCCCTTGCAAAAAATAAAAATGTATTCACTTTTAAATGATTTTGCTAACAGGTGCTCGAGCTTAGGTTGTTATACGCATAGCTTTGACTGCAATGAGGCAGACCTAAAATAAGCAGCTGTAGATATAATATGATCTGAGACTGGCTGTTAATGTGCAACAGCTATCCATATTACTGCATTTATTTATATATAATTCATGTAAGTCCATATTCAGTCCATGTACTATTAAATATGGACTTTATGTATGACTTTTAACCACTTGCCGACCAGCCACGGTACATATACTGCGGCAGGTTGGCTCTATTGTGCGAGATGACGTACCTGTATGTAATTTTGTGCAGTAGCCAAAGGGGGGCGGGTGCAATGTCTGCCGGCCACCCGCGATTGCTATCCAGAGAGGTAGAACAGCGGTCTGCCGGCGTAAACAAGGCAGATCGCTATTCTGACAGGGATGAACACAGTGATCTTGTGTTCCCGCTAAGCAGGAACACGGATCTCTGTGTTCATCCAGTGAGTCCATCCCCCACACAGTTAGAAAGCATCCCCTAGGGACACACTTAGCTCTTTGATCGGCCCTGGTGTTAACCCCTTCCCTGCCAGTGACATTAGCACAGTAACAGTGCATATTTTTACCACTGTTTACTGGAATAATGTCACTGGTTTCCAGAAAAGTGTCAAAAGTGTCAGTTAGGTGTATGATTTGTCCACTGTAATGTTACAGTCCCGCTAAAAATTGCTGATCACCACAATTACTAGTAAAAAAAATAAAATAAATAAAAATGGCATAAAAATATCCATAAAACGTTATCGTGTTTTTAGATGCGATAATTTTTGCTCAAACCAATCAATATACACTTATTGGGATTTTTTTAACCAAAAATATGTAGCAGAATACATATTGGCCTAAATTGATGAAGACATTTTTTTTTTTTTTTTTTTTTTTAATGGATATGTTTTATAGCAGAAAGTAAAAAATGTTGTTGTTTTTTTCAAAATTTTCTTTTTTTTCTAGCACAAAAAACAAAAACTGCAGAGGTGATCAAATACCACCAAAAGAAATCTCTATTTGTGGGAAAAAAAGGACACAAATTTTACTTGGGCACAACGTCGCATGACCACACAATTGTCATTTAAAGTAATGCACTGTCGTTTTGCAAAAAAACAGCCTGGTCAGGGGTAAAACCTTCCGGGGCTGAAGTGGTTAAACTAAATAACTAAAATTAAAAAATGGATCTTACATATAGTGTTTCTAGTAGTAGAAAAGTATGATTAACGTGTGAATAACATACTAGGTATGTGATTCGCTACTTCTGGGTAGGGGGCATGCGCACACAGATGCCAATCAGCGTGTGACGGCAGTCATCCATTGGCCGATTGTCAGAAAGACACACAGAACAGAGCTCTGCCTATGTAAACAAGGAAGAGCTATGCCTTGTCAGCGGGGAAGTAATAGATTTTCTTTCCCTGCAAAGCAGGGAATAAAATCCATGACTTCCCTTAGTAAAAGCACCACACACTGTGCACCAAAACACTGGTTAGGCACACATTTAACCCTTTGATTATCCTAGATGTTTAACCCCTTCCTAGCCAGTGTAATTAGTACAGTGACAGTGCATATTTTTAGCACTGATCACTGTATTAGTGTCACTGGCTCCCCAAAAGTGTCAAAAGTGTCAGTGTCCGATTGTCCACTACAATATCGCAGTCCCGCTATAAGTCGCTGATTGCCGCCATTACTAGTAAAAGATAAATAAATAAATAAATAAAAATTCCAGTATATGCACCATAATTTGCAAACACTATAACGTGTGCGTAAAATCAATATACAGTACGTTCAATGGGATTTTTTTTACCAAAAATTTGTAGCAGAATACATATTGGCTTAAAGTGGAAGTAAACCCCCCTATCGTTTTCAGCCAAGGAAGCTGCCATCTTTGACTCTGTTTAATCTTCAACTGCCACAGTGCTGCACATGTGATCCGTTATGACACCAGCCATTGGATGGTTTATTTTTTTATTGGATATGTTTTATAGCAGAAAGTAAAAAAAAAAAATATATATATATTTTTTTCAAAGTTGTCAGTTTTTTTTATTGTTTATAGTGCAAAAAAGATAAAAAAGTGGTGATCAAATACCACCAAAAGAAAGCTCTATTTCTGAAAAAAGGGACACAAATTGAATTTATGTACAACGTTGCATGACCGCGCAATTGTCAGTTAAAGTAATGCAGTGTCGTATCGTAAAAAATGGCCTGGTCATGAAGGCAGGTAAATCTCTCGGAGATCAAGTGGTTAAAGGACTACTGTACCAGAACCACATGGTCTGCTTGAACAATGATCAATGCATTCCATATTTCCATGTTTTCCTTATTAGTGCATTAACTTTTGTAAGAAGGAGACACTTTATAAGAAGGTCCAGCTGCACCAGATTTTGCACTCTCCAGTTTTAGTAAATCAACCCCAATGTCTTTCTAGCATAAAACTAAACACTATAGAGTTGATTTACTAATGGCCAATAGGCCACTTTGTATGACAATTTGTACTTTTTAAGAAAAATTTCCCTTAGTTTAGAAAATGTGGTCAAAATTGTAAAGAATACCAAATCATCTTCTTTTTTTCGTGTGCATTATTGGATGATGAAAGTCAAAAAAGCTTAATCTCTTTCACTAATTTGTAAAGTGAACAGCCTTTAGTAACCCCCCCCCCCCCCATGTCACAACAAATACAGACTCAGACTATATGGCTTGCACTGGTAACAGCAACATTCTCAGCAATCTCTCCAAGCAAATATAACAAGTCTCTTCTGTCCTCTTGAAAACATAGAACACAGGCAGGATCTCTCACTCCATATGACTTTTTAACATAGTACAGTAAATGGCTCGTAGATTTCCATTCTCTATAATGCTTTGGGGGTTATTTACGAAAGGCAAATCCACTTTGCACTACAAGTGTAAACTACAATTGCAAAGTGCACTTGAAATTGCACTGAAAGTGCACTTGGAAGTGCAGTCGCTGTAAATCTGAGGGGAAGATCTGAAATGAGTGGAAGCTCTGCTGATTTTATCATCCAATCATGTTCAAGCTAAAATGCTGTTTTTTATTTTCCTTGCATGTCCCCCTCGGATCTACAGTGACTGCACTTCCAAGTGCAATTTCAAGTGCACTTTGCACTTGTAGTTTGCACTTGTAGTGCAAAGTGGATTTGCCTTTAGTAAATAACCCCCTTTGAGTCTTCATGAAGAAAAAGGAAATCATTTTGTCCACATACACCCCCAAAGGGCTTTATTCATATATGCTTAAAATGTCAAGCCAAAAAAATTCTTTTTACTTTTGGAAATAGTGAATGAGAATTTGGGGGGGGGGGGGGGGGCAATAGAATTCCTTTGGGTTTTTTACTGCTATATGGTACTCCATTAGAGTCACATACCCTAGCTTCCTGTTCTACTGACAAAACGTTTACCGGATAAGAAGGGGAACGCTATCAAACAGCCACACATGCAGAAATAAAAATGCTTTTCTTTGGCAAAACAGGAAGTGATGATAAATCTCTCTAATGGAGACTCAAATGTCATTAAAACCGGACCCTGCTCTATCCACAACTAAGAAAAACTCTTTTGGCTGGATATACACTTTACAATATTTCTCACTTTACTAAATTTTAAAAAGCTATGTCTAATAATGACTTTACTATGTGAATAGTGATGAAACCTACTCCATCTCATTGTTGTCACTAATAATAGTGGTCAACATTAAGAGAACATTTTCAGAGCCACCTAACAGCTTGTATGTGCTCTGCCCCCTTAGAGAAGCGTCACCAACCACCGCAAGACCTTGGCTGCGGATGCATACTCTTATCTTCATGATGAACTAACCACTTTTGCTGCATAGCTACAGTGCCCTTTCTCACTTTCCTCTCAATTTTTATCTACTGGTCCCCTTAATCACTAAACTGTTGCATGACATCCATTAAGATGACTAAGGAGCATCACACGACTTTTTTGACCATTGGTAATTCCTCTTGCTTTTAAACTTGGTAGCAAATTGGGCTATGCTCATTTTAATCAACTTTTTTTTACACCTGCTTAACAGTGAATGTCATGTTCTCTCTGTTTTACCTATTTCTCGTTGCTCTCACTTGAATTTTGGTATTGTAATTAGAGAATGTTTAGATAAATAATATTTACTTAGACAATGTTTCATTGAATAGCAATTTTCATAATTAAAAACACTCTTAGTTTAGAGCTATTTTATTACAATTGTGTACCTAATATATCAACCTTGCTAAAGAGTTCATTTGACTTTTTAATTTTCACGCCACACTAGTCATTTCATTTGCCATTGTTCTATCCTGATAGCTAAATGTTTGCCATTTGTAAATGTTCACATGTATTGTCCCTTAAAGTCTTATCATTAATGAGAAAGCATCTCCTTTAGGCAGAAAATGCACATTTCAACTCAGTATTTGAGAAATTAGGTGTACTTCTCTAAAAAAAAAAAAAAAAAATGTATTATCTGAGGTGACATATTTAATAGAATCACCTTCTTCAGATGTAGGTACATTGCACTTCCACAGTCCATTATCACATTAAGGGACCTGCTTTAGAAGCTTTCTATACCTTACAGACTTTACTGTTTATGCCACCCCTGCAAACAAAGCAAAGGAAACTATTGTTTGATATTAGCAGCCCACAATGTTTGAAATGAGAAGTCATTTTTATATCCTCCTACAGAAAGCAGCATTATTTCTCTTGGGGACATTTAACAAAAAGCCATTATGAATTCAGTCTCCTATCCTTAGGAATATGATCCTCAGGATCCTAAAGAATTCCCTATTTTATATAAATATATGCAGCCATTCCTGGAGAAAATGTACAGTACATATACATATATATATATATATATATATATATATATATATATATATATGACTCTGTGCAGGCCAGTCAGTTTCCTGCACCCCAAACTCACTCATTCATGTATTTCTGGACCTTGCTTTGTGCACTGGGCCAAATCATTGGAGTGGAGGGGGGGTTATGGTGTGGGGTTGTTTTTCAGGAGTTGGGCTTTGCCCCTTAGTTCCAGTGAAGGGAACTCTTAAGGCGTCAGCATACCAAGACATTTTGGACAATTTTATGCTCCCAACTTTGTGGGAACAGTTTGGGGATGGTCCCTTCCTGTTACAACATGACTGTGCACCAGTGCACAAAGCAAGATCCATAAAGACATGGATGAGCGAGTTTGGGGTGGAGCAGGGGCGTAGATAAGGGGGGCGTCAGGGGTGTTCAAACCCCCCCTCCCCCAGAGCATCCTGGCAAAATTCCCAGAGTGTCCCTGCTGTTTAGTCTCAGCATCAGCACAGTAGAAGCAATCAGAGTTTCGGAATGCAGCAGCCAGCCCCAATTCTATTGTGCCCCATCCCCTCAGTTTAATAAAGGGTCCCCTTGAAAATAATGAAATTACTGCAAGGTAACATATGACAAAGCAGAATTGAGACTGGGGATGCAGACGTTTTCCTACTTCTGTGCCGTGCTGAATTTGAGGTCTGGTAAGTGGGGAGGCATACATTTTCTGTTTTGGGAAGGAGGACATGAGAATTCCAGCCTGGGGAGGTTTTTTTTGGTGGGGGGTTAAGAAAAGGGGGTGGGTTTGCTTTTGGAGAAGGGGGAGTTTCTTGTAGAGAAGTTTACAGGGGGTGGTTAATGGCAGCGATTTGCTTCTGGGAGGGAGTTTGATTGGATGAAGGGAGATTTTCTTCATAATTAGAAATCTTTGCTGGGGGAGAGGGTGTTGTCTGATGGAGATATATTTGCTTTGGGGGTCGGTTTAGAGACAGGGGGGTTTAATTTTGGGGGGGATATATTTTACAGTGGAAATCTTCGCTTAGGGAGGGAGGGTTCTTAGGAGGGAGAGGGGGATTTTTTTTTCCTTTTAAAAGAGATGATTCTTTTTTTTTAACTATACTTACCTAGGTGGATGGAGCATTGATCCAATGTTGCATTTGTCCCCAGCTGCTTCTAAGACCAACAACAGAATGATCAAAGACCACTGATCACTCAGCCTTCAGTGAGCAAAGAGTGGTGAGTGTCAGTTTCTGGCTCTGACCCCCCCCCCCCCAAAGCTCACTGGAATTCCAGGCTGTGGCAGAGGCAGGAGCAGCTGGCTCAGGGTCTCTGCAGCTCACTGAGAGGCTGAGCGAGCTGCTGGTCCAGGCATCTGGATGAATCCTGACTTTAAAGTTAGGATCTTTCCACAGCCTGGACCTGCTGAGCGATGTCAGCTTACAGCGGGCTATAGCTGGCTGTCAGCTAAAAACGGGTCACAGAAGTGCAGAACGAAATGCACTCCTCCCCAGGAGAAGTATAACCAAATGGTATGCCGTCCCTTCAGAGTGGATGCATCGGTAACATCACTGGCTGCTTTCCATGTGAATATCTCCTAAATACTACGTGTTTAGGAGATATTCACTGTACCTACAGGTAAGCGTTATTACAGGCTTCCTTGAAGGTACACGTTCAAAAGCTCGGTTTACTACAGTTTAAGACTGAATAAAAGCCAACCATATTGACCAGATGCAAAGGGCACCATCCTGTGGTAGGCAGTGCACAATATATATTTTTTTAATCTATTAAAACATTTTATAACATTTCTTAGGACACAGTTTGTTAAGGTTTAAATAAATCACTGGATTTACTGCCTATTACAATATGTTGCCCCTTGCACCTGCTCAACTTACACAGTAAGGGTAGCTAAAATCCAGTCTTGGGTGTCATTCATATATCCTACATGACCATGGTGCAGCAAGTGTACTGCAAATACTTGGACCCGGGATCTCAGGTGTTCCAATATCTGCTCAGCCTGTACACCTGAGTGATGGGCTGAAAAGAGCCAAGACTGCCTGCTGCTGTAAACATGTATCCATCTGTATCTGCACATCCAGTGGTTACCTGCAGATAAGGATACATTTTTGCCCTTGGATAAAATCTCTCTGCATCCAGGGTCAGAAATTTGTCCCTAACAGCTGGTAACCACAGTGACCCACGATTTGTTAGTGTGTTGCTCAGGCTCAATTAATGTGGGGAGTAATGTAGATGATACCGAATGTGCTGCAGGAGTCCTGGCAAGGGATGGATCACCCCAGCTCCTGTAGTTAATGAAGGCAAGAGAGAAAAAAAATCACTGGTGCCGCACATCCATGGAGTCCTATGGTAGTATAGTATTGATGGGAATGACCTCAGCCCGGGTTCCCGCCAGGCCACACCCCAATGTGTTTTGCTTTGTCCCCCAGAGCTTAAACATGGGGACCACTGGATGTGCCGATACATGTTAACAGCAGTGGCTCTTTTCAGCCCATCACTCAGGTGAACAGACAAAAATTGGAACATCTGGGATCCTAGCTGTAGGTATTCATGGTATACTTGCCATTCCATGGCCATTTAGAACATATGAATGAGATCTAAAGCCTGGTTCACACGGTAAGTTTTTTTTAGTTCAACCCAGCGGGCTGAACGAAAAAAAAAACTAGGGAGCTTAGGAGGAGCTCACTGTACTAAAGAGTACACTACCGCACCACAACTGCATGCATTGTGTTGAATGGAGATAATTTTTGCTGCACTGCATTGCAAAGCCTCATGGCCCCACTCTGCTGTCACATGACATGTTTTTACCGTACCTCCCCCAACATAAAAGTGTAAATAATACCATTAAGTTTGAAAGACCTGAACCCCCCCCCAGGAAAAAAAAAATATCTATGGCCCTGGGGTGGAGGAACGTTACTTACCTCAACCCGATAGAACACATTTGGGATGAATTAGAACACAGACTGTGAGCCAGGCCTTCTCATCCACATCAGTGCCTGACCTCACTAATGCGCTTCTGGAAGAATGGTCAAACATTCCCATAGACACACTCCTAAACCTTGTGGACAGCCTTCCCAGAAGAGTTGAAGATGTTATAGCTGAAGGGTGGGCCAACTCAATATTGAAACCTACGGACTAAGACTAAGATGCCATTAAAGTTTGTGTGTGGCACATAAACCTTCATGCAGAGGTTTGTTCTTCTGCACCTTGGTGAACGAGAGGTGCTTTGTGCAGCCGAGTGTAGCCAGCCTGTCACAGATTCACCCATTGTATGGATCTGAATGCACATGGCACTGTTTACATCTGTACAAGGCCAGATGCACCGCTCTGGGTGCAGATCATGTGCGTCCAGAGCTGTGCAGCCTGTCCCTGTATGGATGTGATGCTTGTCATTCCTCTGGCACATAAATACAAACCTCCACATGAAAGTATGCGTCTATGTGCTCATGTGAATGAAGCCTATGGTAGAATAGGGTACCTCAGGTAGGTTTTACACCTACTTTAAAAACCTCCATACGTACTATCCCTCATCACCTTACCCAAATTGCCAATTCATTTGCAACATATTACACCAAACCTTATATGCCATATCCAGCTTTCTTTCAGCCATTAGACAATTTTATATTAGTGTAATTGACCAAGCCAGTTTCATACAATTCATCACTTGAGGACTCCAGAGGAAAGATTTTCAACCTGAAGGAGTTGACACTGCCAACATATGCTGTATAGTTAAACTTCTGTGCTTCCCCAAAATGTAATATGAATGAAAAATCCAGCAGGGATAGTTTGACTTTATTGTAATGACTGGGACAGATGGTGAGACTTGGGAGCTCTGGCTCTCATCACCATAATCTCCAAGAGATAAAAAGCAGCCAATTAGTGATTTAAAATGCTAGCATCTACTGAAAACTATAAAGTATATTTAACTCTGACACACCCCTTACAGTATATACAGAAAGTACAGAAGTGTGTCTTGAAGCAGTGGTGGTGAGTGTCAAAGTAATGGTTAATACCTTACCATAACGCTACACATAGGGATTGATTTACTAAAGACAAATAAACTGCTTCTTTTCCCCAGAGCTTAATGAATGAGGTGAAGCCCTGCGGACTTTTATCACCCAATCATGCACAAGCAAAAATGCGGTTATTTTTTTTCCTTGTATGTAATTGGATATTCTTTGCAGAATAAAATTTCACCTCATTCACTAAACTTTGGGGCAACTTGCCCTGCAAAGTGAACAGTCAGTCAGTCGTTTGCGCTTAGTAAATCACCAAAAAATAAAATAACCCAAAAAAGCCAAGATAATCCTCCCAAAAGCAGAACATCCGCTTATCTGCTTCCCCCCCCCCTCCTCTGGTGCCACATTTGGCACCTTTCAGGGTGTAGGGAGAACGGGTACCTGTTTTTAATAGGTACCCTTTCCCACTTCCAGGAGATGGCGTTGTGGCACCGTCCCTCAGAGTTTCGCCCCCCCCCCCTCCTCCTTTCTCCCCCACCAAGCCAGTAAGGACTCGTCTTTAAAGTGGTGTGCCCATTTAAAAAAATAAAAATAAAAGTCAGCAGCTACAAATACTGCAGCTGCTGACTTTTAATAATCGGACACTTACCTGTCCCAGGGTCCAGCGATGCAGGGGATCGAAGCCCCGCTCATCTCCCCCTCCGTTCGGTGGTGTCGGCATTGTAACTGTGGGCGCCCAGCTGTTGCTTCACAGGCGGGCACCCACTACGCATGCGCGAGCGGCGCAGCGCGCCGAGAGTGGCCGCACAGTCATCTGGGACCTGTCACGTGTCCCAGACGATTGACAGGAGGAAGGGGGCAGAGCTGAGCCCTTCCTGCGCCGAGGGGAAGTGATGTCACCAGCCCAGGCAACAGCCATTTAGAGGTGAGTTCTTTTTTTTAGGAATATTAATGATTTTTTTTTTTTGTGTGTGCAACCCCACTTTAAGTAGACCTGTAATGAGGAACATGAAGGCTGCCAATGCTGGCATTGGTTTCTGAAAATGCAAGGTCATCATATTCAGTATGCTTCAGTATTATAAATTATTGACCCGAAACAAATTAGCAGATAAGGACTTTTCTCAAAAATGTGCTGATCTATACAATTGGTTATTTAAAGAAAAAGAAGAAGTTGTCTCATTTCAGGCATGCCATCTTTTGCTGAAACCTTTGACAGAGTTGTTTAAATAGAGGAAGAAGCTAGGGGACAGGGCACTTGTGTGTAAATGTCAGCTTAAGTTACTGAGCTCTGTAAACAACAAGTTTTTGCAACAGCTGGTAAGGAGAAATTGGCTGACATGTTTAATGCAGACTACCCCCCCTACTGGCTAAATATAATATTAATTCATATGCAATATTTCATAATTAATTGACTAAGAAAAAAAATACTTTTCATTTTATTTATATTTATATTTATTGATTTAGTTACTTATAAGGAAAAACCTTTCCCATAAAGAAGAAAACAAAAATCGGAAACAGATGAATAGAGAGACACATTACTTTTTAATTTCTTTCCTGGCCATAATTAGCATTTTAAAAATGTTTACCAGACGATTTATTTCAGCTTTATGTTTGTAGAGAGTATGACCTCTCTCTCTAAGGACAACTGAGAGATGTGTCACACATCAATAGTAGGACTACTCAAAGCATTTCTGATTTAGTTGTGTTTACCTGGTAAGAACAAGAACATCTGTCACTAAAACGTATTTGTACCGTATGCATCATATATTGTATACTTGTGCCCAGTTCTTCTAAAAGGTTGTGGTGCAGGACTTGTTCTCTCAGCAACTTTCCAAGCCGACAAGTGTTACAGAGGGAGAGAGGCAAGGCTGCGTGACTAACAGAACAATTATCGTTGCTCTGCCAACATCACATAGCCATATGTTATATTTGCTAGCTGAGTGCTTGTCCCATATTAACGTGTAAAAGATTAATGCTTGGTCTAAACTTTGTCTAGAATATTGGCAAGTAGGGTTCTTTATCACAGCTCCCACAGGTCACATCTGATACCCTGAGTCTGTGTCGCCTTATGCAAAAGCTCATTAAGAAAATGCCGAGGGACACAACTCTGAAAAGCATCCAAAGTGATCAAGACTGGCTCTATTCACATAAAACCATTGTATCATTCTATTTTTTTCGTGTACCTTTTGCTATGCCTATGCAATGAGTAGTAACAAGAAGAGCAAACATTGGGCTCTCTATTTTGTGTTTTCTAACACACACACACACAAAAATTTCAGCTATGACATAATACCCATAGTTACTGAAATTAGTTTTTGGTCAAATGGCTTGCTTTGGCCCAAAATATACTAAATACATGTTGTGTTTTGATTGAAAGAATGCAAAGTAAGTCACAAACCTGGACTATTCAAACTGAGGATGTAATGAGCAAAATGTAAGTAAAAAAAATAAAAAAAATAACATATTTTGAGATGATCAATAAACCCAGTGAAATGGGCAGGTTAAGTTATACACTATATTACCAAAAGTATTGGGGCGCCTGCCTTTACACGCACATGAATTTTAATGGCATCCCAGTCTTGGTCCGTAGGGTTCAATATTGAGTTGCCCCCCCCCCCCCCTTTGCAGCTATAAAAGCTTCAACTGTTCTGGGAAGACTGTCCACAAGGTTTAGGAGTGTGTCTATGGGAACGTTTAACCATTCTTTAAGAAGCGCATTTGTGAGGTCAGGCACTGATGTTGGACGAGAAGACTTGGCTCGTAGTCTCCGATCTAGGTCTTCCCAAAGGTGTTCTATCGGGTTTGGGTTTAGGACTCTGTGCAGGCCAGTCAAGTTCCTCCACCACAAAGTAGCTCATCCATGTCTTTATGGACCTTGCTTTGTGCACTGGTGTGCAGTAATGTTGGAGCAGGAAGGAGCCATCCCCAAACTGTCCCCACAAAGTTGGAAGCATGAAATTGTCCAATAAGTCGTAGTATGCTGACGCCTTAAGAGTTCCCTTCACTGGAACTAAGGGGCCAAGCCCAACCCCTGAAAAACAACCCCACGTCATAATCCCCACTCCACCAAATGATTTGGACCAGTGCACAAAGTAAGGTTCAGAAAGACATGGATGAGCAAACTTGGGGTGGAGGAACTTGACTGGCCTGCACAGAGTCCCGACCTCAACCTGATAGAACACCTTTGGGGTGATTTAGAGCGGAGACTGTGAGCCAGGCCTTCTCGTCCAACATCAGTGCCTGATCTCACAAATGAAAGAAGGGTCAAAAATTCCCGTAGACACACTTCTAAACCTCGTGGACAGCCTTCCCAGGTCCTCGTGGTTCCACCTGGGGTAAGTCTACGCAGCTCTCTCTGGGAAACAACTGACCGCTTACTCATTAGTTATATGCAATATTTGTTTTTGCAATTTTGTAAGTATGACATATGATCTATCTATGTTGTATATAGATGCATGAATGCACTTTTACTTTGCTCTACATGCATTTTTATGCTACTATATTACTAATATGATATATTTATATTGTAGAACTACTACTACCACCCATTTGACATAAAACCTCTGAAGAAGGACTATAAATGGTCTGAAACATGTAAGGTCTCCATGCCAGTATGTACGACAGCTAGCCCACCAGTTTCCATGGGCAGTTTGTGCTAGACATACAGAATGCGTTATATTGGGTATTGTTTCATGATCTTATATTCACATTTACATTTATACTATATGATGTTTATTGTTGATTTGTACTATTTTATCATGTTGTTATAATAAAATATACACTTTTTATCAACATTTTGGTCTGCCTGTCCAAAATCCATGAGGGGTTTTACCGTGTCATATGCACCAGGTGTTTCTTGCTTAAGGCAAAATAGAATTCAAGAAATCCTTATGACAAATGGCAGGGTCAGCAAGTAACTTCAACGTTATAGCTGCTAATTTGAAACATGGCCGTAATTTGGGTGTTTATTGATTAATAGGTCTCATGCACACGGAGCTTATTATACTGATTATACAGGTGATCAGCATTTTTTTCCAACTTGTAAAAGTACCTCCTTTTAGCCTTTGTGGCCATTCACACATGGGCATTTACTGGAGTATATGAAGAAGAGAATTCACAGGCAGAAAAATAAAAACACCATAGGCACGTTCTGAGAGGAGCTTTTGAGCAAAACTGAGTAAACACATCTAAACGCACATAAATGCATGTGCATGTGCATAAATGTATTCCATTGGCTAAAATAAATGAATATTCTGGCCAGTAGAATGCATTTACTCTCAAGTGACATGCACGCATAAATGCAAGTACATATTTGGGTTTATTTACTAAAACTGGAGAGTGCAAATCTGGTGCATCTGTGCATGGTAGCTATTCAGCTTCTAACCTCAGCTTGTTCAATTAAGCTTTGACAAAAAAAAAACTAGAAGCTGATTGGTTTCTATGCCGAGCTGCACCAGATTTTGCACTTTCCAGTTTTAGTAAATAAACCCTATTGCAACATTAGGGCATTGTTTTTAAATTCTGTCATAACCCAGTGTGCATGAGGTCTTATACACTAAATAACAATTTACATTTTTGTTTGTTGAGATGCTTTGAAGTATATGTAAGCCCAAATTCAGTTTTTCAGTATGTTTGGCATGACATCACACGGTATACAGTTTTCTTACACAAATTGTTTTTGTATTTCTGGTGCAAAGTTTCTTACCTAGAGAGCCGGTAACAACGCTTCCTGTTTCAGGTTGACAATGCTGAGCCACTGACTCACAATTAGTAGCAGTGTTTTTGTGTGCCATGCGCTCTCCTTCAGGTTTATCAGATAGATAGCCCAATGGCTAACTGAAGGAGCTTACAGGGCAGGCTGAAATTGCCGGTGCTAATTGGAAGGCATTGAGTGCTTTTACCAGTAGAATCTTGGGGCAGATTCACAAAAAATTGTTTAAGAAAACTGTGAAGAGTGAAGCATGATGCTAAACATACCAATATATACATATATATATATATATATATATATATATATATATATATATATGGAAATGGATAAACCGCGCTTAGTAAGAATGGAAAGGACAAAAAGGAGGAAAGGGAGGGGGGGGGGGAAGGGAGGGGGATAAAAAAAAGAAAATAAATTGGGAAGGACCCTAACCCAGAAAAAGGCTGCTGCTAGAAAGTGGGATACTCACACCAAAAAGCAAATGGAAAATACATAAAGCTGCACCAATTTAAACAAAAAATTTAAATAAAAACAGTAAATAGAAAGAAAAAATCAGTAAAAAAAATGTTTTCAATAAAAAATTAATGTCCCATCAAAAATAACCGTGAAGGATTACATAAATCAATTTGAACAGTCTATGATTTGATATAATAGTCCAGTTTAAATGATTAATTTCCTAACACCAAAAAGATAAAATTGGCGTGTAGCTGGTTCAAAAAGGAAAAGGACACCTCAGTGACAATTCTATAATCTTCACGCTGTGACATGCAAAAAATATAATAGTATCCCGGCCACCTATTTGATTGGAGGCTTACCAAATGGCTATATGTTTAGGCATTGTACACAGAATCCTGTAGTTGTCCCCGTGGGCGAGCGATGGTAGGAACAGTCAATCCGGGACGGATCACTCAAATGGAGGAGGAGAGAAAACAACACACCATCCGTTCCTGATATGAATATCCAGCCAGTTCCCACTAGTTTCTTCACATATAATTGGATGGGCCACAGCATCAGGTTTAATGACAGCTAAAGTGAGCTGAAGAGTGCGAGTCCAGCGCAATGTGGACAGTTATGTGGTGAGGGTTCTCTAGCGCCGGGTGAGGTGACCCGGAAACGACGTGCTGTGGCGTCCAGAGTTGCCATAGAGGAGCAGTGCGGGAGGGGTGACGGATAGTGCCTTCCTTCATTAATGGGATCATGTCCACATTGCGCTGGACTCGCACTCTTCAGCTCACTTTAGCTGTCATTAAACCTGATGCTGTGGCCCATCCAATTATATGTGAAGAAACTAGTGGGAACTGGCTGGATATTCATATCAGGAACGGATGGTGTGTTGTTTTCTCTCCTCCTCCATTTGAGTGATCCGTCCCGGATTGACTGTTCCTACCATCGCTCGCCCACGGGGACAACTACAGGATTCTGTGTACAATGCCTAAACATATAGCCATTTGGTAAGCCTCCAATCAAATAGGTGGCCGGGATACTATTATATTTTTTGCATGTCACAGCGTGAAGATTATAGAATTGTCACTGAGGTGTCCTTTTCCTTTTTGAACCAGCTACACGCCAATTTTATCTTTTTGGTGTTAGGAAATTAATCATTTAAACTGGACTATTATATCAAATCATAGACTGTTCAAATTGATTTATGTAATCCTTCACGGTTATTTTTGATGGGACATTAATTTTTTATTGAAAAATTTTTTTTTACTGATTTTTTCTTTCTATTTACTGTTTTTATTTTAATTTTTTGTTTAAATTGGCGCAGCTTTATGTATTTTCCATATATATATATATACTGTAATGCCGCGCACACATGAGCGGATTTTCCGCCAGGATGTTTTTTCCGACAGAATTCCACTCAAGCTTGGCTTGCATACACACGGTCACACACAACCATCAAGAACGCAGTGACATACAACACTACGACGAGCCGAGAAAATTAAGTTCAATGCTTCCGAGCATGCGTCAAATTGTTTACAAGCATGCGTAGGAATTGTGCACGTCGGAATTGCTACAGACGATTGGAATTTCCGATCAGAACTTTTTCCGACTGAAAAATTGAGAACATGCTCTCAATCTTTTGCTGGCTGTAATTCGGCCAGAAAATGTCCGATGGAGCATACACAGGGTCGCATTTTCCGACCAAAGGCTCTCATCTGTCTTTTGCTGGCCTAATTTCCGATCGTGTGTACACAGCATTAGCTAATTTTTCTAACTCTAACATAATAAATGACCTCACTGACCAAATCTCTAAAGTTGAGATTTGCATACAAAGTCATCTGCTCCTTATCTCTGGTAACCTCTCTGGTAACATTATTCCATCACAGGCTGATGGGTTCAGATACCAATAGGAAAGTTGTAGTAAGGTCATTTATAGTGGCTCCATATGTATTTCTCCAAGCCTCATAAATTGACATTACATCTATGTCCTGAAAAATAGTAAGGGACATGAAAACCAGTAAGTGTAGGAGGATTAATGCCTTGGTTTTAAATGATCATCTAATATAAAAATTTAAGGGATAATATTGCATCTTGCCTCTAGAATTTATGTTGAGCAGTTAGTGACGCTACATTTAGGAGTGTGTCTCATTCTGTCTGGAAGGAGACCAGAGCTTAATTGTGTAGAAAATGTTGGGTATAATTTGGCTGTTTATGAACTCCACTGGTTTACGATGATTAATTTATCAACAATTAAGATGTATTAATAATTAAGGTTTTAAGATAAACACAGTGTTTTTTTGTTTTTTTTACTATGCCTCCCAGTGCAAGCATAAAAAAACTTTTAAAAAAGCTTTAATTTTCTCCAAATAATTAGTCAGTGACCTTGGCATGCTCTGTTTTGTAGGAAAGCATAAGTGAAGAACATGCATAATTTATTATTGTAAGGCTTCATATTATTCCTGACACAAAAAACAAAAACTTTGCACAGATTACACAAATCTATAAAACCGGCAGTGAAACATATGTACTGTACTCCCAGACAACATTTATCAAGTGATATACCGCTATCGCTTCACATTTAAATTTATATAGCTATTAGGGATAATGTAATGTAATTTCTAGATCTAATGAATGCAGCACAACAGGTGACAGCTTGATCAAAATAACATTGGAGGGAGGACAGGCAGCACACAGGAGACAGTACAGTGGAAGAAAACGCCAGGCGCTACAAATATAGCTATTATCACCGTGAATTTTAGTTTCTGATCTGGGAGGCAATTTCTCAAAAAGGGTCATTTATCCAGTCGTGTTGAGGTTATTATAACTGAGAAATGTAACTGTTGCTTGCTAGGCTTTCACACAGGAATGGAGGCTGCGCAAAAAATATGAAAGCCCTTTCAAATGTTAATTAGGAGGTCCTATTGCCTGCCGGTTCCCGTTCTGGTTATTTATCCTTGATTACAGCTTTGATTTGATAAAGTTTCAGAATGGGATCCAAAACGCAGTGCTTTTATGCTGAGCAATGTCAAATCTGGTAGTTAAAGGAAAACCATTTTTTATTTTGTGTTTTATAAGTAAAAAAAACCTAGCATTCAAGACCTCTATGCATACCTTAATTAAATTAGCTGGAAGCGTCCTCGATCTGTCTAAAGCCTGGTACACACTATTAGTTTTTTTTTTTCATTCAACCCAGGGAGCTGAACGAAGTAACACTGAAGAGCTTAGCTTGAGCCACTGTACTAAAAATCCGATGTTAGTGCAGCGATTTCCTAGCTGAGCTATTGTGTTCTGACACGGGGACTGCCCCTCGCCAGAACACACCGGTCAGCGTTCTCAGCCATTGGCTAACAGTGCTGATAGGGTGCCGATCGGCAGATTTTTTTTGGTCATCCCCTTTGACAGAAGCTGGTCAAACAGCTGGCCTTTGTCAGACCGCCTGCTGTACACAATGCCTCCCGATATCAGTTCCCTGTGCACTGACCTTAACCACTTAACCACTTCAATACAGGACATCTTTACCCCTTTCCTGCCCAGACCAATTTTTAATCACATTTTGAATGACAATTGTGCAATCGTGCGACGTTGCACCCAAACAAAATTGACGTCTTTTTCCCCCCACAAATAGAGCTTTCTTTTGGTGGTATTTGATCACCTTATTTTTTGCGCTATAAACAAAAGAAGAGCGAAAATTTTGAAAAAAAGACAATATTTTTTACTTTTTCCTATAATAAATATCCCATTTAAAAAAAAATATATATATTTTTTTCCCTCTGTTTAGGCCGATACGTATTCTTCTACATATTTTTGGTAAAAAAAAAAATCGCAATAAGCGTATAATGATTGGTTTGCGCAAAAGTTATAGCGTATACATAATAGGGGATAGATTTATGGCTTTTTTTTTTTTACTAGTAATGACGGCAATCTGCGATTTTTTTTCCATGACTGTGACATTGTGACAGACATATCGGACACTTTTGACACATTTTTGGAACCATTCACATTTACACAGCGATCTGTGCTATAAAATTTTACTGATTACTGTGTAAATGTGACTGGCAGGGAAGGGGTTAACACTAGGGGGCTAGGGAGGGGATAATTATGTTCCCTGGGAGTGATTCTAACTGTAGGGGGAGGGGACTCACAAGGGGAGGAGACCGATCAGTGTTCCTGACAGGACGTGGATCTGTGTACACACACAGATCCACGGTCCTGCTGTGTTCCCGGGCAATAGTGGGTGCCCGGCGGACATTGCGGCCGCCGCGCACGCGCACCGGGTCCCGAGATGGGAAGGGGAGGACGTCATATGACGCCCGCCCAGGATGGGAGATCCCATCTGTGGGTGTCATATTACTATAGCTGGGATGTGAAGTGGTTAAAGGATAAGTTCTCTGCACAAGGCATGCATTCCACTAGGGATGCATTCCATTATAAGATTGGACAAATAAAGTGCATGTATAGCTAAAACTTTTTTTTTTTTATTTAAATTTAATTTTTTTTTTAATTTTTGATAGAGAAGAGGAACAGTTAAACCCCTGTTTATTTTGTGCTTTCTGTATCCCAGAAATTCCTCTTAACTTCCTGTCCTGGAGAAGTCCAAAAACAAAAATGTATTATATTGCAGCTTGCCAATTTCTAAATGAAGTGGCTACATTTGTTTTATGTTTCCCGTTAATTTTGACTTGGTGATCTGGCTAGTAACACACTACCTATAGTGGAACTACATTGCATCTGAGCATCACAAACATGATATGCTATTTAATTCATTTCTAATATTCAAAGCAAACTCGTCGGCCAACAAACACGAACGTAGTGACGTACTGCGTGGAATTTCAGCTCTTGAGCACCACCCTTTGGGCCCCTTCTGCTAATGTCATGTTTGGTGAGCATTGATTCCGAGCATGCGTGTTTGTACTTTGGACTTTTGTGTGACAGACTTGTGTACACACGGTAGCAAAATCCGACAATGTCCACCGAATATTTACTAGCCTGCCATCCAACATTTGTTCTCGGAAAGTTGGCCAATTGTCTGATGGAGCGTACTAACGGTCAGATTTTAGACAAACAGTCTGTCATCACACAATTCCCGGACACAAATCTGATCGTGTGTACGAGGCTTTAGCTACACAAAGCTAAAACTTTTTAAGCAGTTACTGAAAGAGTTTTGTTTTCCTATTGGAATAAATGTTTTACATAAATGAATAAAAGCTGAGCATTTTAAGCACACTTGTCACTGTTAAATAGTGTGCCTTAGCCCTGTAACTGCTACTTTTCTCGGACAGCTTGGGTAAATGAAGTTGGAAAAAAAAAACTACTGGCAGATCCCCAGATGAAACTTTTTAACTTATTGTACAATTGAATGTTAAAATACTGTATATACAGTAATATTTATCATAACAAGGACAGAAACAAAGCCATTAAGGTATTGTTCATTAGTAAAATTATTCGAGTATTTGGTTAGCTAGCTACAACTTTTATCCAAAGCGGGGTTGGCAACTTGTCAGGTGATGAGTAGATTGTGTCCCTTCCTTTCCAACCACTGGTCTAAAGTAAAAAAGAAGGCGTAGTAGTGTGTAGCTGGAGCTTCCCTGCTATGCATATGAGGCAAGTGTCTGCCCTGCTGTGACCCCCATACACGCAAATTTCTGACCAACTGTAGCCTTCTACTGCCCTACTGCAGTGGTCAGGACTTTTTAGCCTGAAACACAGAGAGGAGCAGCCAGAATCAATGATTATGGATGCTCCTCCGAGATGCACAGCTGCAAAGTCTCCTTACTGGTGTCCTAATGGTGAAGGGCCTTTCCAGAGCAATGGGCAGAAATTTGAATGCACAGAATAGAGTACTTGATCAGTAGACTTTGCTGTGATAGATCTTGGAGGAACATGAGCAAGTTAGCATAAGGGCTAGTTCACACCATTGTGCTTTGGTAATGTATGTGTTACCTTGCATTGGTGCACTGTAGTGACCACCTCCACAACCTGCAACTGCAATGCACCTTTGTGCAATAATGTGTGGTAAACTGTGATGCAAATATGCAGCAGGTACAATTTTAGGTCAAATATGGTTGTTAGGCAGCCCATTAAAACACTGATGGGCACTGATAGGCTGCACTGAGGGGCACTGATGAGGCAGCACTGATGGGCACTCATAGGCAGCACCGATGTGCACTAATAGGCTGCACTGATGAGGAGGCACTGATGAGGCAACACTGATATGTGACACTGATGGGCACTGATATGCAGCACTGAAGGGCACTGGTTCAGCAGAACTGGTGGGCACTGATGAGGAGGCACTTATATTCAGCACTGATGGGCACTGATATTCAGTACTGATGGGCACTGATAGGTGGCAGGAATACCGATAACTGTCAAGTTAAAAACCTGTGCTAAAGGATTTCCCCCTGATCCTCTTATACTTCCCTGAGCCTGATTTTGATCCAGCACTGTGCCCAAGAGCATCTGCTGTCAATCAAATTCTGTGAAGAGAGAGCGGAGAGTGGGGATGAGCCACGCTGTTTGTGTCTATAGACCCATCACCACCTATCTTTAAAAATCTGGCTGTAAAACCCAACTTGCCCCTTTGTACTCCAACAGCGTCTTTCCAGCAATGTGCACTCTTGTATTCTGCTGGAATGGCACTGCACTGAGGATGTATGGATGTAAACGCTTACACATGCTGGAAGATCTGTAAAGTTGCTACATCTGTCAGCCTGTCATTGGTTTTCACCAACTGCTGATGGCACCTATACAGAACACTTGTCACTCTCGGGAGCATAAACACACCCTGCACAGACCTCTGCCTCTATGTAAATGAGCTCTAACTATAATTTGTGTGTTTTTTAAATAGTAACATTTGGCTTTGTTTTTTTGTGGCAAAGTGTCTACATTTTAGTTCTGGGAATAGTTAAAATGCATATGTTGATGATCTTACCTGCCCAAAAATGTGTGACTCTGTTTAGTAAAGATGTGTATGCACTAGTAGATTTTCGAATGAAGGTTCATACAAACATTCAAATGAACATTTGTAAGACAATTATTTGGACATTTAATGACTGGACAAATGTTGTTCAAAAGTACTTCACACATTTAGCTTGCTTTTAACGTTCAATTATAGATTGAAATTTCCAGAACGAAAGCCTGATACACTGTTAAAGATGCATTTGTTCGATGACAATTTTCCATCCTACTTCATCCTGGTCCCTCAAATTTTCTTGCCACTGTGGACGAAATTGAATGTTGATTTGACCCCACTAACAATAAGAAAATCAAACAAACATTCCTAAAATGAAAAGTTTTGAATAAAAGTCTTCTGGTGAATAGGCAGCTTTAGTTTTGTGATTAGGCATGCATTAAGGCTCGATTCACACGAATGCGTTTTTTGATGCATTTTACATTTTGCAGAAATGCAGAGAATTTTTTTTTAAATGGATTCCTATGGAACATGTTCACATCAATGCATTTTTGTGTCAGATGGCTTTCCGCTGAATGTAAAAGAAAAATGGCGGCTAAAAAAAAAATTGTGAAAAAAACAGCGTGGGGTCCCCCCAGGTCCATACCAGGCCCTTGGGTCTAGTATGGTCCATACCAGACCCTTATCCGATCATGCAGCATGGCAGGTCAGGAAAGGGAGGGGACGAGCGAGCGCCCCCCCTGAACCATACCAGGCCGTATGCCCTCAACATGGGGGTATAGGTGCTTTGGGGCAGGGGGGCTCTGCACCCCCCCACCTCAAAGCACCTTGCCCACATGTTGATGGGGACAAGGGCCTCTTCCCAACAACCCTTGCCCAGTGGTTGTCGGGGTCTGCGAGCGGCTTATCGGAATCTGGAAGCCCCCTTTAACAAGGGGGCCCCCAGATCCCAGCCCCCCTGTACATTGTACCCCTACCCATTCACTAAAAAAAAAGTAGTGTAGTGTTAAGAAATAAAGTAGATAGTTTTTGACAAGTCTTTTATTAAAAATCGTCTTCTTCTCTGCTTCTTCCTCCATATTCTCCCGCATCTTCATCCTCCGGTCTTCTCCTTCTCTCCCTGCTTCTTCTTCCGCTCTTCTTCTGTCTTCTTTGTCCAGCGTTCTTCTCCCTCTGCCGCTGGTCCCGCCACGACCCTTCTCTGATGCTGCATCCTGCTGATCTGTCGGCGCCGATTTCCTGCATTTCTTAAATAACGATGGGGGCGTGGCAATCGGATTACGCCATCCAGAGGCCACACACCCTTTGGACATCACTGCCCGGTCCATGATGAGTCCATGATGTCACAAGGGGACGTGGCCTCCGGATGACGTAATCTGATTGCCACACCCCATCATTATTTAAGAAATGCTGGACATCGGTGCCGACAGATCAGCAGGACGTAGCATCGGAGGAGGGTCGGCGGCGGGAGCGGCAGCAGAGGAAGAAGAACGCCGGACAAAAAAGACAGAAGAAGAGCGGAAGAAGAAGCAGGGGGAGAAGGAGAAGACCAGAGGATGAAGATGCGGGAGAAGATTGAGAAAGACCGGAGGAAGAAGCGGAGAAGAAGAAGATTTTTAACCACTTAAGGACCACCTCACGCCGATGTACGGCAGAATGGCATGGCTGGGCACAAGCACGTACAGGTACATTGCCCTTTAAGAGCCCAGCCGTGGGTCGTGATCGTGTCACAGAGCTGAAGAATGGGTAGAGGTAAGTGTAAACAAACCTCGCTCATCCCCTCCCTTTCCTGACCTGTCAGGCTGCATGCTCGGATGTGTAAAAAAAACACTAAATCGTGGTAAAAACACATGTCCAAACACGCTGTGATGTGCATCGAGCCTAAAACAGTACAGTGGGGGTTATTTACTAAAACTGGAGAGTGCAAAATCTGGTGCCATTCTGCATAGAAACCATTCAGCTTCCAGGCTTTATTGGCAAAGCTTAACTTGAACAAGCTAAAGTTAGAAGCTGATTGGCTACTGCACACAGCTACACCAGATTCTGTGTGCACCCATTTTAGTAAATCTTCCCTAGTGCATCAATGACTTTCCGTGTACACACGATCGGAAATTCGCACAGCAAATGAGCAATGAGAGCTTTTGGTTGGAAAATGCGACTGTGTGTATGCTCCATCAGACTTTTGCTGACCGAATTTCCACCAGCAAAAGATTGAGAGCAGGTTCTCAATTTTTTGGTTGTAAAAAGTTTTGATCGAAAATTCTGATCATCTGTAGCAATTCCGACCCTCCAAAATTCCTATGCATGCTCGGAAACAATTCGACGCATGCTCGGAAGCATTAAACTTAATTTTCTTGGCTCGTCGTAGTGTTGTACGTCACTGCGTTCTTGACGGTCTAAAGTTCAGGGATCTTTTGTGTGACTGTGTGCATGCAAGCCAAGCTTGAGCGGAATTCCGTCGGAAAAACCATCCAAGCTTTTTCCGACTGAAAATTTGCTCGTGTGTACGCGGCATTACTCACTGACTGGACAATGTGGGAGCATCACAACACTGATAAGGTCATACTTTCTTTACTCATGTAAGCATGTATGTCACAGTGTTGCACTTCCTTTGCTGAGGCAATCATGCTGTCCAGCAAATTACAGGAACCTATTATGAAGACAGATCATATATACTGTATATACAGTATATACAGTATATACAGTATATATTGTATATACAGCCTTTACAAATTAATCAAAGCTAAATTGCACATGCACAACAGTACAAACAGATATATAATTAAAATGTAATTGTACTTGTTCTTACTATTGCAGAATGAAAATCCTGGTTGAGGTAAAAAAAAGTCATTAATACTGTACATTAATTACAGAACACCTCTTGTGATGATATTTATCCCTCTTTCAAATTTACAACTTTATCTTGAAAAAGAACACTGCCGCCATCTCTAGTTGGCTCAGTGTCAACCGAGGGTTAGCATACTCTGCAAATTGCTGTTACTAAATAATCCATTATACACTCTCTAATACAAGCCTCCACTTTCCTCTCTTATAATTACTAAGACCTGCTAATTCATAAGTCATTTCCCACTTTAATTACTGCTTTTTTGCTGGCTGTATACTAGAAGCAGGAAATGGTACCGCTACCCACGAAAAATCTGAACTGTGGGTCATTTGTTGGCACATGCTGGTCTTTTTCTCATGCATGTAGGAAGGATTTGATTTAAAAGCGCCAATCTTTAAACAAGGTTGGGTGTTTTTCATTGAATGGGGCAAAGTACATTTATATGAATGTGGGAGATTCAAGAATCGGGACATGTTAATGAGAACCACGAGGATCTTCTAGCAGTTGGAGCAAATCACCCTAAAGTGATGAAAAATTCAACCTCTGATAGTTGTTGTTGGGACAGGTAAAGGGTTGCCAACCATTCAGAACTGTATGGACTATCTATAAAAAATGCAGACAAATTAAATTTAAAAAATAAACACTTTAAATAAATAAATATATATACACAATATGTTGATTTTTCTTGCCACAGTGATTACATTTACCGCACGTAACAGTATGCCAGTCTGCCTGAGCAGCACATACAGGTTTAAATTACTCTTGCTAAAAAAAATCTATCATTAAAAAAATCTAAACTGTAGTTATCAATAGTTTTCTGTCCAGCCACTGGTGACTCTGATCACTTGCTTGCACAGCTGCTAGGTCACTGTGTAGGGACATGGAATATGATGCGTGGAAACACAGGCTGAAGTGAGGGATGTAGGCATTCAACACTCTAAAAAGTGTCATGTACTAAGTGTTATTCAAAGGGTGCAAGGGTCAGGAGTGTGTTATATACACAGTGCAGGGGTCAAGTGTATGTAATGTAATATTTTAGTTTGATTCACACCTATGTATTTTCTCCTAATGGGATTTCCACTGAAATCAATGGTAATGCATTAAACATCGTGTTAACTCTGTATTAGGTGTCAACATTGTCATGCATCATGAGGCATTCTTGTATGTCATGACATATCAACGCACATCCCAACACATGTGTTGACATGTGTTTTAAAGAGTTTCCATGGATTTCAACAGAAAAGCCAAAAGCAAAGATGTGAATCCAACCTCTGCACTTGGTTATACCACAGTAGCATTTTAGGCCCCATTTACTATATTGTGCTGCATTGTGTGCATCAGTGGGATGTGGCGCCATATTTTCACCTTTTCAAAGCAGTTGCATGATAGTTCAGCCTAATGCACATCAACATACTAACTTGTGTCGCCACACCCTGCGCTGCTAAAAATGGTGTTTGCGCCTTGTTTGTAGTGTTTTGGTGCATTAGGTAGCTCATTCAAAGCAGCTGAAATGGGGCCTAAAATAGAACCATTCACATTAGTCTCTTCCCTAAAGGGATTCTATCACAGTAAGGGCTCATTTACACTTGCTTCGGCTTCAACACACATTAACAGCTAGTTAACACTTGCTTCATAACAAGGCTTTGGACACGCTTTGTTAAGGTATCTGAACGCTAGTCAAAGCTACTGTCACTAAATAAAATGGTTAGCTTACAGTCCTGTTTACACCTTGCTTTTGCTTTGCTTTGCTTCGGCTTCGCTTTAAAAATTAATTATATCCCATGTAGCTTTAGTGGTGCTTCAAAGCGTCTTCAAAGCCTCCATAGAAGTCCATGGCAAAGCTCACTTGAAGCCCCACTGAAACCCCACCGAAGCCTTATCGAAGCCCCACAAAGCCTTACCGAAGCTCCACCAAAGCCTCATTAAAGCCCCACCGAAGCCTTATCGAAGCACCAAGCAAAAGCAAGGTGTAAACAGGACTGTAAGCTAACCATTTTATTTAGTGACAGGGGCATTGACTGGCGTTCAAAGAGCTTTAAAAAAGCGTGCCTGAAGCCATGTTTTGAAGCAAGTGTAAACTAGCCCTTACACATACACACACACACACGTAGATACACACTTACATACATACATACACCCACTCACATACAGTAGATACACTCACTCATATACACAAAGTCACTAAAATCCTTTCCCTCCAGCCTCTTTACTTCTCATGCCCCAGCTGTTGTTGGCAAGAAAGGGCGAGTCAATGGTGCTGAGAAGGAGCAACATGATGTGCTGTGTCCTGTTTAAGGCCACCCTCCTTATATACACACACACACACAAGGCTAGGAGTGTCTGGAAGACAGAACCTTTCAACATGTTGCAAAATAAATATGGACATCAGCAGCTTCACCAGCAGTCATGACATATGGGCAATATGCCCCATATGTCTGGTGCTAAGGACATCCATGGCAGGGAAATTTTTAATTACCTTATGTCCTGGTAACTTAGAGTTTTGCCAATTTTTGTTCCAATGACAGAAAAAAGTGAAGGTAAATCTTCCCAGTGGAGACACAAAAAACAATAAAAACCTACAATTCTAACCCCTGCCTACACTTTAAAGCTGACCATAGATGGATAAAAATGTGGCCAGTTCAGCAGGTATTGGGTGAATTTGATCCATCTCTGGCCGTTCCTGCTCAACAGAAGTCGATCTAATGGGAATGTTAGAAAATGTGATGCGTTTGGCTGCAGTGCTGATTGGTGTATTCTGACAGTGGAGGAGTCCCTGCTGTCTTAATACAAGAGCACAGCGGGCAGGATTTTTCCATCCACCTCGCTTGCTCGAAATGGAAAATCTTGCTGATTGAAAAAAATAAAAATAAAAATATTCTATGTATGGGCATCCTCAGAGACAACAGATCTACTGTACTTTTGTATGGGCAGCTTTACTGACAAACTTGGATGCTGTACTCAGTTTAAACAAATCATAGAAAAAAATCTATACATTTTATTTACAGAAAACCTTTGTTTTTTTAACTGCTACTGATCAAAGGTAAAAAAAAAAATGTGTTTTTTTTGTTTTGTTCCAGTTTTTGTCTATGGATTACACTAAAAATAAAATCATTTTTGCAAAAAAATATCACCCAAAAAAAAAGCCTTGCTTGTCATGAAAAAAAAGTACAAAACAACTATATGTATAAGGCCAGGTTCTCACATTGATGTGCAGTGTGTGACACACACTTTTTTTTCCAATCTCCACATATGCATGCACTGTTCTAAGCAGCCCATTTAAAATAAATGGGCCATCACGCAGCTCCGCAATACAGAAATTAGACCTGCACCTTTTTTTTGACAGCACATCAGACTGCAAAGCGCAATGCGTTGCCTGGCGGTGCACTGTCGCAAATGCTGTAAAAAAAAGGCCACAGCAGAAATGTACGAATTGCTCTACTCCACAGGTACAGGTATGAGAGCTGAAATGGTTAATATACATTTTAAACACCCAGTTCCATCAACTGTAGCTTCAAAGTCCTGGTCTCAGCCATTTGTCAATCTTACTATAACATTTCCGAATAGTAAAGTTACTCTTTAACACCATCTAGTATAAAACCACAACACTAGAAACATAAATGTGCTTATAAGCACCTTAAAAAAGGTAGTACGCTACTGTTTTTGATTTCCCCATTGCTTTCTTTTTTTCATGTATTAAGGGGATTTAGAAAGCTGTCATAATATGTTTTTATATGATCATTGGGTACTTTAGTTTAATCTATTATCATAGATATCCAAACATGATGCTTTACGTATTCACATTGATTACAAAAGGAGGCATCAAACCTGCAAGGGAACATCGCCTGACACCTCTTCTGTCAGTAGGCCAATAAATTGAATACATGCAAGCTGTTTGGAGACATGAGCCCTGCAGGCTGCAGCATAATGTGCAAGGAATAGTCTGCACTAGGAGGGAGGCGACACAGTGTTATGATACATAAAATTGTAAAGATTGATCTCGGACTGTGGTTTAGCATTCACTTCTAAGCGGATTAAAATGAGATTTATTTCCTTGCTGTACTCGGATGATGGTACATTCTGTGCAAAACCTCCCACTTGAAATCAATACATGAAATAGGATGCGGAGTAGGCTAGACTTTAGTATAATAAATGCCTCCTAAATTTATAAGAATATTCCATGAATGTGTATAATTTCTCCTGCATTGCTTTTTAAATGTTGCACTAGAATGTTTGCAACAAAAGAACATTAGGTATTGTACTTCAAAGCTAGCCTGCAGTTAGTGTTTTGTATATGTTTGAGAAAAATTTCCATATAAATAATGTTTTTCAGATATAAAATACTAAAGCTTGTCTTCACTACCCTCAGCCACAAACTCCCTGTTCAATCAATACCAGTGTGCTTTAAAAAAGCAGTGCAAACGGCATTGTTGATTTGCAAAGTGCAATAACCAATACTAACCTATCATATTTTAGTTTACTGTAGATAAACTATAGCTTGCTGTCAACACACACATTTTGCACAATTCCTTTTAATATTTATTTTTATTTTTTATGTAATCATTCTTTTTTGTGGCAAAAATGTATCATCTGCAAAACATTAGTCACAAATAAGCACATGAGGAAGACATACATTAAGGTACAATATTACTCATTAGGAAGCTGCAGAGGTATTGACCTAGAGTGGAAGGGAGGGAAAGGAATTATACGAATAAAGCTGAATTTCAGGAATTCAGCCAGCTTGTAAAAAGTACAGGCACACTATAAGTTAGGTCCAAGGATGTGAATGACAGCTCCTAAACGTATCCCTATTATTTTAATCTGACAGGTTTATTGCTCTGCTGGAGCATACACTGACACTCGGAAATGTAAGAAAGGTGAGAGAGGCACACAGAGCAGCTATGCAAACTCCTCCCCTCTGATGCCTATTCAAAGAAGCCTTTGCATTTTGTGAATGAGTTCACATAATACAAAGGCTTCTGTGATTGCCCAGGAGGAGTGGCAGACATAGCAGTTGCACCAACTCTAATGCTCAAGATGCTTGGACCTAAAGCATCAGCATCTGGCTCCCAAAAATAGAGATAGCCATCTTCCAGGAATGCATTAAACAGTCAGATATAAATAATAAAGATAAGCCCAGGAGATGTCATAAGGCTCCTTGGACTTAACCCATTGGGTGCATTTACTTTTTACAAAGGAACTGAATTCCTTGAATTTGTCTTTACTGGGAAAGTGGGAATTTGGGATATGATTCCATCTGGAGGTTAATTCAAGTAGTTCCCAACCCAGAAAAAAACTGTGGGATTTCTTGTATTGTTTATAGGATACCTTTCAAGTCTTTGAAAACATGTGTTGTTGCCAGTTAGAGGGTTAGTTAGGGGATAATCCCTGAAATTCAATTATTAAAAAATTACCTTCAATTTTTTATTAAGATTGCACTTATGTAAACCTTAACATTAAAACATCATTGTTTTTATTCTATAAAATATTCCATTGAAAGTGTTTTGTTATATCTGTTCATCAGCAAATGCAAAGATGTTGATCCTCCCAGAAACTGATGAGATGATGACTTCCTCTACTGCCGTCTTATCATTAAGTATTGTTCCCAGCTCTACCTCTGGACTAGAGAACATCTCCATCATAGGACATTCAGAAAAGGGGAAAGGTAAGTGTTCTGTAGTCCTAACACACTTCCTGTGCTAGGATGACAAGCAGGCTGAATGAGCACTGTCACCCTAGGTTAGAAAACGTGTTATTGGCTAGATCACTAGGTGAAAAAATAGGGAAGAAAATGAAAATGCACTCACCTTATCTAAGAACTGGTAATCTGCATATTAAATTGTTTTTATTGGGCTTAACCATTTGCTGCCCACGCTATAGCCGAATGACAGCTACAGTGTGGCTGGCCAGTTCTGGAAGGGCATCATATGATGTCCTCCCGTGATCCCACCTGTTGGAGACCCGCTGCGGTGCATGGTCAGCACACTCTGTCCTCCAGACAATACCGATCACAGATTGAGGTAAAGAGCCAATCAGCGGGTCTTTACCACACGTGATCAGCTGTGTCCAATTACAGCTGATCACGATGTAAACAGAAGATGGTTATCAGTATTCCTTTCCTCATGC
This sequence comes from Lithobates sylvaticus, assembly GCA_028564925.1. Taxonomy (NCBI): domain Eukaryota; kingdom Metazoa; phylum Chordata; class Amphibia; order Anura; family Ranidae; genus Lithobates; species Lithobates sylvaticus. The sequence goes on from CM053027.1 coordinate 319,436,599, forward strand.
TGACAGCGTGAGGAGAGGAGAGACAATAAAAAGGGACATGTACACTAATAATCAGGGCACTGATTATCAATGACCTGATTATCAGTGAAGTTCAAACAGTGCCCAACAGTGCTGCCTATCAGTGCCCACCAGGGCTGCCAATCAGTGCCTCCTCATCAGTGTCACCTATCAGTGCCACCTACCAGTGCCCATCAGTGCCGCCTATCAGTGCACATCAGTGCTGCCTATCAGTGCCACCTATCAGTGCTCATCAGTGCCACCTATCAGTATCACCTCATCAGTGCCTCCTCATCGGGGCCCATCAATACTGCCTATCAGTGCCCATCAATGCTGCCTCATTAGTGCCAATCAGTGTCCATCAGTGCAGCCTATCAGTGCCCATCAATGCCACCTCATCAGTGCCCATCAGTGTCCATCAGTGCAGCCTACCAGCGCTCATCAGTGCAGCCTCATCAGCGCACTTCAAGAAGGAGAAACATTACCTGTTTTTCAATTTTATAACAAACTATGAAACTATGTTTTTTTTAAAAATGTTGGTCTTTTTTCTTTAATTTAGCAAAAAATAAAGAATAAACACCAAGATACTATCAAAAGAAAGCTCTATTTGTGTGAAAAAAAGGATAACAATTTAGTTTGGGTACAGTGTTGCGTGACAGTACTGAAAGCTAAAAATTTGCCTGAGCAGGAAGGACGTAAAATTGCCCAGTAGGCACGTGGTTGAAAGGCACATACAAGCATATTAATAAAGCAGTGAATGTGACATTTAGCTAAACATTCACTGGTGGTGAATAAAATATTGTCATTTAAAAGAGATGCACCAAGAAGACTCACTTTCACTGAATGTTTAGTGAACATCAGAGTCACAGCTTTATAAATATACCCCTTGATGATCTATGCCTTTTATACTGTCTTCTTTTTCTTTGAGCGGAAATATGCTGTTTGAATTTTTAATGTACTGTTTGATGGAAAAAAATACTTCCCAAAAGTAGTTTTTGTCAGAATATAAATATTAGGTTATCATGAAAAAACTGTTTCCTGTAATATAATAACCACAGTAAAAGTCCACAAGATATGGAGAATGTGTACATACAATCTGTAACCATGTCTAAACCCAAAAACAAAAATGAATATATCACAGCTTACTAATCCTTTGATGTGATGGCTACATTCATTTTCATTTTATTTTCAATAATAATTAAAAAAAATATCTGTTGATCTTGCCAGAAAGGTAGTGTCCTTGTCACTTCCTTTGAGTTAAAAAGAAAGCACAAACATTCTTATATTTCATATGAGAAACTATGAGTCTCATCAATCCACCATGTAATGGAGATAAAGAAAGGCAGACTTCCTCCATAAATAAATTGGAGAAATTATGTAGCCATTAACCTCTTGCCGACCAGCCGCCGCATTTTTACTGTGTCAGAATGGCACGGCTGGGCGAAACGACGTTATGTTACATCGCTTTGCCTTTTGGCCACTAGGGGTTCGTGCGCCTGCGGCGTGTACATGGAGCCCATGCAAGTGCCTGACGGGGTGTGCGCCGTGCTCCCGTGATCGATCGTGACAGGGTGAGAAACCGGGATCTGTTTGTGTAATCAGTGCATTTTTAAAGTGATGATCGCTGTATAATTGTCAATGGTTTCAAAAATGTGTCAAAAGTGTCCGATGTGTCCGCCATAATGTTGCAGTCCCTATAAAAATCGCAGATCGCCGCCATTACTAGTAAAAAAATAATAATAATAAAAAATGCCATAAATCTATCCCCTTTTTTGTAGATGCTATAACTTTTGCGCAAACCAATATATATACGCTTATTGCGATTTTTTTTTTTTCCAAAAATATATAGAAGAATACATATAATCCTAAACTGAGGAAAACGTGTTTTTTTGATAAAAAATGTGGGATATTTATTTAGCAAAAAGTTAAAGATATAGGGGGTTATTTACTAAAGGCAAATCCACTTTCCAAGTGCAAACTACAAGTGCACTTGAAATTGCTCTGAAAGTGCACTTGGAAGTGCAGTCGCTGTAGATCTGAGGGGGACATGCAAGGGAAAATAAAAAACAGCATTTTAGCTTGCACATGATTGGATAATAAAATCAGCAGAGCTTCCCCTCATTTCAGATCTACCCCTCAGATTTACAGCGACTGCACTTCCAAGTGCAGCTTTCAGTGCAATTTCAAGTGCACTTTGCACTTGTAGTTTGCACTTGTAGTGCAAAGTGGATTTGCCATTTGAGGCGATCAAATACCACCAAAAGAATGCTCTATTTGTGGGGAAAAAAAGGACGTCAATTTGTTTGGGTACAGCGTCACACGACCGCGCAATTGTCAGTTAAAGCGGCGCAGTGCCAAATTGCAAAAAATGGCCTGGACATTGAGCAGCCAAATCTTCCGGGGGTCTTTAAGTGGTTAAAGTAAAGGAATATTAGCAGGATTACCAGGTGAACATAAAGGGGAAAGGGCCAGAATAAAAGAAAATGAATGTAGCCATTACATCTAAGCACTGATAAGCTATATATTAAAATGTCTTTAACCACTTGCTTACTGGGCACTTTTACCCCCTTCTTGCCCAGGCCAATTTTCAGCTCAGCGCTGTCACAATTTGAATGACAATTGTTCGGTCATGCAGCGATGTACCCATTTTTTTTCACACAAATAGAGATTTCTTTTGGTGGTATTTAATCACAACTGGGTTTTTATTTTTGGCTAGACAAACAAAAAAAGACCAAAGATTTAGAAAAAATAAAAACATTTTCATAGTTTTTGGAAAACAGGTAATTTTTCTCCCATATTGATGTCCACTGATGAGGCTACACTTATGGGCACTTATAGGCTACACTGATAGACACTGATGAGGTAGCACCAATGGGTGGCACTGATGGGCACTGATAGGTGTCACTAATGGGCACTGATGAGACAGCACTGGTGGGCACTGATCAGGAGGCACAGTAGAGGCTTCACTGATAGGTGGCACTGATAGATGGCACTGATGGACACTGATAGGCAGCACTGAAGGGCTCTGAGAAGTGTCACTGATAGACGGCACTGATAGGTGGTGCTGCTGGGCACTGATGGGTGGCACTGATGTGCACTGATAGGTGGCACTGATGGACACTGATAGGCAGCACTAATAGATGACACTGATGAGGAGGCACTGATGGGCACTGATGGGCACTGATAGGTGGCACTTGTGGGCACTGATTAGCATTACTGATGGGCACTGGTAGGTGGCACTGGTGGGCACTGATTCGCTGTAATGATGGGCACTGGTAGGTGGCACTGGTGGGCACTGATTAGCAGCACTTGTGGGCAGTAATAACAAGCACTGGTGAGCAAATTTTGGAACCGATGTTCCTTTTACAGATGCCGGTTATCAGCTTTATTTTTATCTCCTCGCTCTGTCAGCACAAGGGAAAAAAAGCTGATAACCGGCTTCTGTTTACATTGTGTGATCAGTTGTCATTAACTGACAGCTGAACATGTGGTAAAGGGCCGCTGTGATTGGCCATTTACCCCGATCTATTATCAGCCAAGTCTGTAGGGGGCACGCGGGCAGCACAAGCACGTCCATGGACACCCTACTGGCATTGTAGCCGTCTTTTGGCTATAGCGTGGGCGGGAACAGGTTAAAAATGATTATGGGAAAAAAGTTAAAATTTACTGGATAAAAAATATACCAATAAAATGCTTCCTTTGTTTATGATATAAGACTTAATTTACAAAAAAAAATCGCAAAACATAATGGTTTTCATTAACTTAAAACAACCAATTAGATTACAATATTTATTGGCAGCTATAGTATAGTTGACACAGTGATAGAGAAAGAGAAGGATGAAGAGAAAATAAATTGGCCATACACCAGTTGCTTCCCAGTAAATGTGAAACAATCCCTCCTCGAGAAACCAAGCAGCATAACTTTCAAACGCAATCTTCATATTAACTAGAATAAGACAGTATGTACTAGGTATTGTTCTAGTTCATAACAAGCAAAAGGATTTTGAGTGTCCCTTTAATTAAGGGCTTTACAAATGCTTCGTTGGAGGATTACTGACCAGACGGTATTGGAGGATTTCTCCAATTAACATGTTACTGACAATCATGTTTCGGTGTATCACCATGACAACTGTCTGGTGCGTATTGCATGAGGTCTGAAGACTTAAATGCCTCCATGCATCACATCTTGTAACATTAGGTGCAATGTCTACAAATTAAAATGCAGACTATGTATTAATATCCACATAGGTGCAGACAGACTGGGGCTCGGAAAGCTCAAGTGTCTCCTCAAGGTGACCTGTTACTCTTTCTTCTAGAAAGACTTGCAGAACACCGTGTGAAATGTCGTGAATCAATAAAGTAAACAGATAGAATCTTGAAACAGATAAAGGGCAGCGGTTTCTCTTCTCTAATAGTGAAGCATTCTGCTGTTTTTTTTATTTATTATGCACTAGCCTTTCGATTTATGTGGATTCCTTCGAGAGTTCCTGACACCCGGGACAGTAATGTAAAACTTTTATTTGTAATGTAATTTCGAGAAGGCTTGTGCGCGCTCCATATCGTCCAGGGATAATGGCTCTTCTCTTGTTATCGCTCACAAAGCATATTTCAATTTGTTTTTTTGGCAGGCCTTGCACTTGAGGAATGGAGCTATTAGTTTGGAAAATCCAATCTAAAAGTTAAAAGGAACTGTGACGGTAGTTTGACAAGAATGTATGTATCACATACCCCCAAAATGTGGCTGCTTATAATAATTCCTTATAATCATAGTTGTATAATGCAGGGATTGATGCACAGAAGAGATCCAGAGGGCATTCAGTAGGTACTTGAAAGCAAAGAAAACGTACCAAAATAGACAACAAATTTGAATTTCAACAGACTATAGAAAGTGAAGGGAGGAAGCGAATGCAAAGCCAACATAAAAGATGACTAGTGCTGGCTCATACTGAAGCTGAGCTGAAAGTAGAATAACATTAAGAAACGGGTCCTGATTCAATAGGCTGCAGTAATACCTAGTTCATGTGAAAAAGTGTCATGTCAAACATTATCACATAAGGTAATCGCTTGAATAAGCCAAAGGTGGAAACCTTCAGGTAAAGATGGCAAATTGTTCAAAAAAGTTTTTTCAATATATGAATAATTCAAAATGTAGGTATAAAACCTTTCACCTGCTATAAGCACTGCTCTCAATGCACCAGTATCTGCTGCTGGTGGGCACTACGTTTTTAGTATACCCAATAGTTTTTTTTCTTATGAAATTAATTGAAATAAAGTGCTAGTATAAATGTAACATGCCTTTCATCCCAAGTTCTACCTTGCTTGGTTAAATTCTGGCAAGTGTTAAAATGTTTGTTACCCTGGCATTTTATATTCCTGGTATGTGTCTGTTTTACCATGTACTTGTGTTAAAAAATATCCTGTTTTCTTTACATTGCTTCCTTTGTGTGAAAGACTTTGTGATCCTGCTAGTTCCCCTGCTTTCCTATTTCAAATTGACCACACTAAGCATAGAAGCACATGTGTATGGTAAATTTCCTGGCTGGTATCACAGCCTGCCCAACTTGTGGTGATGCTCCGCCCTGCACAACTCTTCATTAGGAAGATCAGCGTACTGCTGTTTCTCTTATAAAACACAAATTTCCAAGTTATCAACTAGCATGGAAAAAAAAGAAGCAAGTGGGTTTGATTTAGTTAAACCTAGATAAGTGAAGAGGTAGGTTTTAATTTCAATAGCTCATTTCTGTTAACTTAGAACTAAATTGGTTAGGGGCTCAAAGTATCCCTGATTGCAGAGTCATAGTTGGGTAACTATCAGTGTCCATTGAGGGTACGTGAAACCTTACGTCATACTGGTTCTCACTTTTGTGCACTGAAGATTGCCAAAGAGCATGTGAATCCTGTGTATTTAGGTGGGTGGCTGCATATGTGCAAATCTTTGAGCTATGGAGACTCTGGAGAGTATATGTGTTGAAAAAAAAAATCAGAAAAAGCTCTGATCCTGAAACAACGTGGGGTCTATGCTGCAGACATTTAATCAAATTAACCTTCCCACATATTCATTTTGAATGCAGAAATAACTTCAAATGAATAGCAAATTCCCATGTGCTGGAGCAAATTTAGACTTGCATTCACATGAGAAAACCGATACATAAAAATGTAATGAGCCATAAAGAAAATTTAAAAAATGTCATGAAACACCTGACTAAACAAACGTTATTGCATTTTACTCATGGACTTTCTCTGAAAGAGGCTTGCAGTACAGCAAAAGAAGTAAAGCAAACAAACGACACAAAGGCATAATTAAATAAACTGATATATATGCATATAAGCAACAATCAAAACCTATGTACCTTAAAGGAAACTTGTCATGAGACAACCATAGAGGCTGATAGTGCTGATCTCTTTTTTTTTTTAAATATTAGCTGCTTGGTAATCATGCTGACTTTCATAGGTATGCGCACAGGGTGTGCCGGGTGTGCCTGAGCACACCCCAATCACCTAGTGCGCATTAGCTTTATCACACTTCTCTTTCACTGGCAGGGAGATCAATGTACCAGGGCCATATATATATATATATATATATATATATATATATATATATATATATATATATATAGCCACACACATACACGCATGTCTGTTTGAGCTTTGGGGTGCACACCCTAATGCAAAAAAAGCTGCGCTCACCTATGCTGACTTTATTATTATTATTATTCAAGATTTATATAGAGCCAACAGTTTTCGCAGCACTTTACAACATGAGGACAGACAGTACAGTTACAATACAATTCAAGGAGGAATCAGAGGGCACTGCTCGTTAGAGCTTACAATCTAAGATGGAGGGTCAAGTGATACAAATGATAATAGCTGTGGGGGATGAGATGATGGAGAAAATAAAAGTACAGTTGTTAGGTGGAGGCAGGATAGGCTTCTATGTAGAGAAGGGTTTTCAGGGATCATTTAAAAGTGGACAGAGTAGGAGATAGTTGGACAGATTGGGGTAAGGAGTCCAATAGGATGGGAGAGGCAAGGGAGAAGGTGACAAGGGAGCAAGGGAGCATGAGGTCTTGGGAGGACTTTATTGCCTAAATACCTTGAGTCACTTTCCCTGAAAAAAATATCTAGATTAGGATTTTTGACTTTCCTCTGACTTTTCTGAGATGGATAATACATGTGTTCCCAGTCAGTATTAAAAGAAAATGGTCATTATAATAGATCAGACAGATTGCATATTCTCAGAGGTAACCTATGGCAGTCAATGTGATGGTGCTGGCTAAAGACAAATAAGCTGCTCACTTTGCAATATTATCTTCCTTTAGCTTAGTGAATGAGGTGAAACTGCTGATCATGTGCAAGCAAAAATATTTACATTTTTTTTCTGTATGTGATTAGGTCTTCTTTTGCAAAGTAAATTGTTACCACATTTTTTAAGTTAAGGGTGAATTACCTTGCAAAGTGAACAATCTATTCGTCTTTAGCAAATAAACTCCAATGAACGTGTCTAGCCAAAACAAATTTAAAAGTGTATCTAAAATATTCATCATTTAAAAAAAAAAAAAAAAAATATATATATATATATATATATATATATATATATATATATATATATATATATATTTACAGGCATACCCCACTTTTAAGTACACAATGGGGTTAATTTACTAAAGCTGAGACGTGCAAAATCAGGCTCCCTTCTGCATAGAAACCAATGAAATTCCAGATTTTATTACCAAAGCTTAATTGAACAAGCTGGGGTTAGAATTTCATTGGTTTCTATGCAGAAGTGAGCCTGATTTTGCACTTTCCAGCTTTAGTAAAGAAACCCCATTGTGTACTTAAAAGTGGGGTATGCCTGTATATATACTTTCGCTTGTCGCAGTCTCTACTTTCTTTTAATTCAGTGACCTATTCATTAACTTATTTGTACCTAGGGTGTCCTAGCAAGGCTTGTGCAAGGATTTTTGACACCCTAGGCACAACCTAATTTTGCTGCCCCCCCTGGCTCCACCCTGACTCCACCCTTTTTGCCCTGCCCATGTATACCCCACCTTTTTAAGGAAACACCCATCAAATGCAGCCCACCAGTGCCCATCAAATGCAGCCTCACCAGCGCCCATCAATGCAGCCTCACAAGCGTCCATCAACGCAGCCTCACAAGCGCCCATCAATGCAGCCTACCAGTGCCCATCAATGCAGCCTACCGTCTCCCATCAATGCAGCCTACCAGCGCCCATCAATGCAGCCTACCAGCTCCCATCAAATGCAGCTTCATCAGCGGCTATCAAATTCAGCTTCACCAGCGGCCATCAAAAGCAGCCTCACCAGCGGCCAAAAAATGCAGCCTACCAGCGCCCATCAAGGCAGCCTACCAGCACCCATCAAATGCAGCTTCACCAGCGACCATCAAATGCAGCCTCACCAGCTTCTCCACCGCCCCTGACACTATGTGCAAATGGAACGGCGGCTGCCTGCTAATGCTGAGACTTAGTTGCTTGCTAGGGCGACATTGCTAACTGGGAGGCTTCCTAAAAGGAAGCAGCATTATCACCCTAGAAATGTAAGCTCCCACTAGGAACTACATGCTGACATGCTGCAACACAGTGTCAGCACATTCAGTTTGCATTTCCCTTTCAAACAGAGGGGTCAGCATAGAACATGTGGACCTGTGCTAGATACCTACATTTTATTTGAAAAGTTGTGCTTGTTCATGGCTTGCAAGGGCCCTCCTATACTGCCAAACTTGATTATGTACAGTTGTTTGTAGAAGTAGTATTATAACTTGATGTGGCTGAAATACTGAAACATGATGAGTATATAAAGAATTTTTTACTGTGTAAATCTGGCCTTATTTCAAAATGCATGCTATAAAATACTGGTTCAATAGCTGTAGTAGTTATAGTTGTTACTAAATTATAACTTTTAACTTCTAAATCATCTTTGTAGAAGCAAGGTTGTTATTAGTTTGTGTTGGGTTGAGGGATATAATAAGGAAAGGCCTTGTTTTTGCAGCTTATAATAACTGTTAATTATCCTTTCAAATTTCCATTAGCCTTGAGCATGAAACTGCTGTCATTAGTAAACATAAATCCTACAATAAAAATCACAAGGTATGCTTTGCAGAAGCTCTGCTTAGAAATCTGCGACAATCAAAATGATCTAAAACCACAATAATGATATAGTGCAAAGAAATATATGCCACTTAAAACTTTTGATATTTAAGCTGGTTTTCTTAAATCCCTCCAACGGCAAGAGCTTGCTCAAAGAAAGCACATGATTAGACAAAAGAAATTAATTATAAACAAGAACAGAAGCTAATGTGGGAGCACCTGATACACATGCCTTTTTGGATCATTTTGCTAGCTACAGGACTGGAACAGAAACACTTGCCTCTTCAAATATGTTCACTATAAGCTTTATATAATCATCTATCTATTCCCACAGAAAACTATCAGGAAATGAAAACGCTTAAATATAGATTCTCTGTTTATCAGGTATGAATGACTCATAAGCTTGAAATTATCGTCTGATTTATTCAAACGTTTACAAAGATAAACAATGAGAAAAAAAAGTATTGCGAGAGAAAGGAAAGATGCCATCTGTTTTGTTAAATCACAAAAATGTTGTTTTATTTGAAATGTCATCCTTTTTCTGGATTAACAATAAATGTATTATTTTGGATTCAGGGATTTTGACAATGTTGTAAATTTGTACTTGTTTGTTTTTAACAAAGGATAAAGGAAAAGAAGAGCAGCCCAGATAATGTAGAAAATAAAATTTGGAGGGAATCTCAATGAAGGAAGAATGGCATGGCTAAAGTTTTATAGGTTGTGAAGTGATGATAGGAAATACCCAAAGGGACATGATCATTATTGTGACCTTCACCAAATATTCACTACAGGTTAACCTTACATTTTAAATGACAGAAAATCATTACCCACCTGTTGTTTGTTGACTTTTGCATTGTTTTCTTAATATGACCCAAAGCGTATGTAAACCCAAATCCGAAAATGAATGTTCAGCTCAGATTTAGCTCAGTAAATGTGTTGAAAATTCAATTTACAAATAATACCCGATCACATGCAAGGAAGATTAACAAACAGTATTATTTTTTTGCTTGCACATGATTGGATGATGGAAGTCAGGAAAGCTTCCTCTCGTTCATTAAGGGAAGAGTAAATTCCCTTGTAAAGCAAACAGCCCATTTGCCTCCAGTATATTAAACTAAGGATGAGCAGAACACACCCCCCCCCCCCGGTTCGGTTCGCATCAGAACTTGCGAACAGTCAAAAAATTTGGACGAACACACAAAGTCTATGGGACAAAAAATAAAAATGTCCAGCGATGTCCATTCATCTTCTATCACGCCACCCAATGAACTGAAAAAAAAAAGAAAAAAAAACGCAAAAGTTCCCCCTCCATGGGAGGCTCCCGCCGAGTGGTGCTTCTTCTCATGACAGCTGTTATATAGCTGAGAGCGGGACCCCTCGGTGATGTAAATGGGTGACCCGAGCTCCCTCTGACGTCACGAGGCATTCGACTCGAACATCGGGCTCATCTCTAAATTAAACCCACTGGGGTTAATTTACTAAAACTGGAAAATGTGCAAAATATGTTGCTGCTCTGCATAGTAGACAATCAGCCTCTAACTTCAACATGTTCAATTATCAACTTTGACAAAAAAAAACTGGAAGCTGATTGGTTTCTATGCAGAACTGCACCAGATTTTGTACTCTCCAATTTTATTAAATCAACTGTACTGTGTCTTAATGCAGGACCCTCTTTATCACCCTATACAGTATAGTCCTTCTGCCCACATACACGTAGGTGGATTTATCACCCTATACAACACACTCTCAATCCCAGCAGTAAAGTAATGTGTCGACACAGGTCAGGTCAGCTTGATTCAACACTCTATTGCAACATCCCTCATGTTTGTTTGTGAGTGGGGACAGTAGAGACTATTGGATATCAGACATGCTCACATGTGTTTAAGGTGCACTAGGTACCAGGACTGTACGATGCATAATACAGTGAAGAAGACATACACAGCGCTGGAATAAACAGATGGAAAAGATAGGTAAAATGACAAATATCTCTTTTGAAATTAGGTTTTCCAACTTTAGGATTTAGTTACGCTTAAGGCTGGGTTCACTCTAGCTGCAGCCGCTGCTCACAGCAATGGATCTGATGCGTCCCTGCTCTCCATTTCAGGTGCAAATCAGGTCTGAATTTTTGGCTGAATTCGCACCCGAAATGGACCAGTGTGGACTGTGGCTGCCCCAGAGCTGTGGGAACTGGCTCTATTGAGAGTCGGTCACACTCTCCTGTCATTGAATTGGATGCAGGGAAAGCCACATCCACTTCTCATCAGTGTGAATCCAGCCTTAAAAGCTTTTGTTAAGTGGTGGCTGTAAAACCAGAGATACTAGTGGTAGCTTTAGTTCTCCCTGGGTCTGATTGCTTTTGCTATTGTAGAGCAACTCCTGTTAAAACAAACACAGTTTATATAATAAGTAATAAGTGGCCTTTATATGACTGTATTTGTAACCAGCGGGTTTAGCAGCTTTAGTAGAAATATAAATCTATCCCAAGAATATATTTGGGACAGGAGGATCATGAAGATGAAGATTGGGCTGAAAAACATGAACTCAGAGGTAATTGTTAGTACAGCGATCTCCCTGCTGAGCTATTGCTTCTGAAAGGGGGACTGCTACCCCACCTGAAGCCCACCGGTCAAATGCCATACAGCTGCTGTTTTTCTAGCATTTGACAGAAGCCAGAAGTTCATCCAGCTTCTGTCAGACAGGCTGCTGTACACACGGGCAGAATGCCAGCTAGTTTCTGTTGAACCAGCCTATACTGCCTATAGTATTTGGTCCATGTGTACCAGGTTTAAAGGCATGCTGTGTATTGACACGGCCTCCTGTAGCTCCAATTAGAAAGTTGAGGGATGAAAATTGACCATGCCAGAACAAACCTGCTTCCTTGCTTGGTGAGGTTAGAATGCCACAGGAAGAAAAGGGAACTAGTAGGATCCTTAAGTATTTGGTAATAAGTGATAGGTTTAACTGAATAAGAAATAACATGTACAAGTTTCTTTATATAAAAAGAAATGCATTATTTGAATATCAGTGAGAAGGTTTACATACACTTTAAAGTAGTCATGTTGTTTTCAACCTTTTTAAATCTGCAGCATTCATTACAATGATACCTGGCAATCCTGCTATGATAGTCCTTGTTCAGGCACTTATGTAGTGACAATAGCTCCCTAACTGCACTCCTGCCCTCACACATGCACCCCTGGTGGAGACTTCATGCAACCTGGCCAAAACACACTGCAAAGGCATAATCCACTGTTATCACTATCAGGAATCCAGTCCAGAGCAATGATGTGCAGATGGAGTGAGTGTATGTAGATCAGCTAGAGTCCTCAAGTTGTGAATAGGTTTGTTTCGGAGTATCCTACTGCAGTCCCCTTACCCTATCCAAGTTCCTCAAAAAAAAAATACAAAACAAACGCACCTAGCCTTTTTTTTTTTAATGCCCATCAGTTTTGTTTCATACTAAAAATAACTGGCAAGTCATAAAACCACGTTCTTGAAGAAGTGCTATGAATAAAACTATACTCACAAGAAACCTACCATACAACTACTAATGCTACAACTAAAATTCCTAGTGCCGGCTTCCCAAACTGGTGATTGAAGGGTACCTAGGTATTTATTTTTCCATATACATTTGAAAGTGGTCAGCTTAATGTAGAGAAAATGTTTTATCAATACGTGTTAATTTGAAATGCATTGTTCTGTGCTTGCTTTATTACATATATACAGGGGGTCAGATCCAAGTGTTTATTAGAGATACACTTCGGGTTCAGGATGAACAGTTTAGTTAGAGGAGAAGTATAGCCAGAGCTCGTTTGGCTGTACTTCTCCTATGGATCACAAGAGTGCAATTTCATTTTGCGATCATGTGACCTATTTTCAGCAGAGAGCAGGCTGAAGTCCCACACAATGCATTGCTGGGAAGACCTATTAGATTGCATTGACTTAAACATGTGGGAGATGGGCACCTATGTCTATAACTATGCGAAAAGCAACATTACGAAAGACACATATTACCTTGAGAAGATACCAGTCTTGTATATATCAAACAGCATATTTATTCATTAGTGACTATAATTGGTTGGAACATAAAGTACCTGTAATTAAAGTGGTGTTGACAGAATGCTTTGTTGAGTACCAAGAAGCTGATAACTTTCAAGTCTCTGGTCTTGCAAACTGATCATCTTCTTAATAAAATCCCTCTTTGAAAAGGTAGTTATTGATTCTTGTTGATTTAGTTATTTTGGCCTTTTATGTTAATATGTTAAACAGTTGCATTTAAATGCACACCTAAAAATGATTGCAAAACTAAAAATCATAGTTGCCAACCATAAAAATGAACTTGGGGTTGAGCTTCTAAAGACAAATAGGCTGTTCTGTTTTGCAAAAGAATTTTCACTCTGCAAGGGAATTTTCCCTTCAGCTTAGTGAATGTGATGAAGATTCACTTTACAAAGAATACCCAATCATGTCCAAGGAAGATAAAAATAAAACTGTATTTTTAGTTACACATAATTAGATGATGGAAATCAGCAGAGCCTTACCTCATTCACTAAGCAAATGGAATAAAATGCTCACAATATGATAATTCCCTTGCAAAGTGAACAGCTTAATTGGCTTTAGTAAATCAACCCCCCATTGGCACACCTTTCGCTGTTTTATATATACCTCAGAAAGTCTTCTTTTTTATATCTGTTCCATACCTTAGCCCTCCCAGTTCCTATCCTGGACTACAGAACAATTACCATCTATGTTGTGTAGATAAGGAGAGGGTGGTGTATTTCATTAGTTTAGGAAAAGACAGATTGGAAGGGATGACATCATTTTGTGTGGTTTCAGTCCACAATGTCCTTTGTGTTGTGAACCCACAACATGACATTAGGAGCGCATTTTTGGCAGATAAACAGGTATTTGTCTGTACTTGCAGCATCTTTAATGGGATAAAACATAGACAAATGTGCATGCATTACAGAGACGTAATGCATATGTTTATGATATATATATATATATGTATATGTATATATTTAATTTTTTGCCAACATACACTGTAAAGGGAACCTGTGGGCTCACCTTACAAATGTAAGGTTGCCCTAAGTATATAAAGCCAGCATATGCAGTGCATGTCAAAGTTATCTTAATAGCGCATAGAAATCCGCACATATACCTTCCTATAGTCCACTGAGGGTCCAGGTGAGCTAATAATTATTATGGGAGCTGTGAGGTCAATATTTGCCTAATATATGCTCTAACACAGGAGCATAATTTAAAGAAGATCTAAAGTCACAGCATACACTTTCATTTTGTAACATCTGCATTGTAAAAACAATACAAATGCTGGTTATTTTTGACAATCCATTTTAAACTTACTTAAAAAATTTGCTTTTTAAGTTGTGAGTGCTGCCAATGTACTTACCATCTCTTTCAACAACTTCATGGATACCCTGCATGCTTTCCTTTTTATTCTCTGCTCAATCCAATGGTTTAGTTTCAATTTCTAAGGATTTGGTACCATGCTGCCTGAAAGCAGTGTTTCTGAGCAAAGTCCCCAATTTTAGGAGACCATCCCCATAAAAAAGTGTCTGCTATTTCATCCCTATTAGTAAAACATCATCTCCGACCCATGGGTGTAAAGAAGGAAGGGGCAGGTCCCAGCTGTGTCCAGGCTGCAGCCTGCACAGCTCTCTCTGACAGGCCTCCTTCAGACTGAAATGGTGCCCGATTGGCTGCTTCTCATCCTCCTAGGCTCATGGCAGTGGATGCAAGTTGAGCTGGGAACTGGGCATCATTTCCTTAGAGTATCACAGGTGCTACCTCAGGTTATGAGAAATTCTGATGACCATGTGGCTGCAATGTCTTTCTATCAGCAAGATCTACACAGTGGGGCAGATCTATGAAGGCCGGCTGGTATCTACTAATAATCTCCAGCAAACCTGCAGAACATGTGCCATGCATAAGTTCATTAGCCCATTAATTCCCTCTCTGCCTTTCTTTTGTACCCCAGGCCTATATTTGTCACTATATTGTACCCCAACCTCTCCTCATTCCCTCTGTTATATCGCAATCTCACCTCTGTCCCTCTATTGTACCCTAATTCCCTTCTGTCCCTCTATTATAATTCAATTCCCCCTCTGGCCTTCTCTTGTGACCTGTCTCCCTCTCTGTCACTCTCTTATGGCTTATGCACCTTCCTCCCCACCTGTCCCATCCACCTTATACCAGACCTTTCAACCTACCTCCTCATGACTGATCTATCCATATATTTCCTCATACCTGACCAGTCCATGTACCTCCTCATACTTGATCTATCCAACTACCTCCTCATAACTGACCTATTCTCCCACTCCCTCATACCTAGCCCATCCACCTACACCTTTTAGTAGTCCACCTGTCATAGTGAGCCCCCAGTAGGCCACAGTTCATCATTATAACCCTATATGACTGTGTATTGATAGGATAGTATGCTTGTTGCTCATGTATAATGGAAAATGGTGGAATTATAGCTTGAAAGGCACTGTTTCCTTTTTTTTTTTTACTCTTGACCTCTGCACTCTGTGCATATTACTTGCTCCTGACACCTGCACTCTGTGTGTTATGCACCCTTGACCCAGAACAAAGTAGACTCATATTTTATTTACCTATACCACTTTCAGCTCCATTTTATCATTAACACAATTTGGCCCCACTATTTGGTGCTGCATGCTATGTGTGTTGCTATTACTCCTGCCCCCTATTCCATCCCTACCCTACCCCTTTAAAGTAGACTTGGCCAGTAACATTTCCCCAGATGTAATCTTCAAAATCTGGTCACCTTACTGCATTGAGTTTGTCTCATGAAGCTCCTCCTCAGACAGCAGCTTCTGTCAAATGTGTGAAACAGCAGTGCATATTCACAGAACATGGTGACGTTGTGTGATTGCATTCAAGGAAGTGAAAGTGTGGTATTCTTCAACAAAAAAATCACAAACTTCAAGATCATTCAGGTTAATAGAAATGGGCTAGAAATAACTGAGGTTCAATGTGGAAATAAATATATGATTTAAAATTTTGACCCTAGATACACTTTAATTTCCAAATATGCATACATTGAAAAGCACCCAGTAACATGGCCGTTATATTTAAGACTGACACATTAGAGCACATTTTACCTTTTTCATACCAATGCTCTTACACTGTACTTCCTCTCCAACTAAGAATAGAAACAGCCTTGGGGAAAAGTCCTATATATAGCTGGTTTATATCAGTCTGTGTTCACAAGGCGTGCTATCCAGCCATTACCTAATGAAAGATGCACATTTCCCAGTGCAATAATTGTGGAATTTGACAAACTAGGCAAGAATGTATCATTATGATTCACAGAATGGTACAATGACAAGGTCTGCCTAAGGCCGTATAATTATCACCTGCTCTGCCTCCTTATTATTGGCTTTATTTATGTGTTCCATTCCCCCGGGAGAAACAAAACACAAATCTTAAAAGGGAGCACAGCCTTTGTTAAGAATGAGTCAAAGACACACAACCTTTCACTTTAAAGTTTTCTCTAGTTAGTACACATTAAAGTCTTACCAGGGGAGATAAAATATAGTGTATGTCTATGAGGCAGCTAGAATCAACAATGATCCTCTACAGCTGGATCATTTGCAAACATTCAACATATCTAAATTGTATGACCGGTTACTGCAGGTAAAGTGGGGCCAAATTGTGTTAATGATAAAATGGAGCTGAAAGTGGTATAGATAAATAAAATATGAGTCTACTTTGTTCTGGGTCAAGGGTGCATAACACACAGAGTGCAGGTGTCAGGAGTAAGTATGACACTAAGCATCACAGGTTTTAAACACCAAGACGCTGCTAAAGGAGAAGGGCTTCACTCTTACCAGGGTCTGCCGACCAATTTGTATCTATACCGTGTGGGGCTACAGGATAAGCCCGAAAAGCTTCAATACCGCATCTTAAAGGTGAGAGTTCTGGGAGACTGGTGATGGGATTGTACCTATACAAACAGGACCAAGTACCCTAAAACCACTAATCCACCACTGCATGATTTGGGCTGTCACGGCACCTGACTATATGCATCTATAGTATCAAGATTGGATGGATTAACTTGAAGACTGTTTTAACTTATTTATACATACACCCAGTCTAGGACTACGTGAACCTTTTGAACTATTTTGAATATTTTTAACCATTCATCCGCCCCCCTGAAGCATTTAAACACCCATTTATTATTGGTTTTTATACTATTTATGCACAGCACTTTAATAATTTGTTCGTGTACATATTAGCACTTTGATGCACATGTATGTTATGTTTTATATCATATAGCACATTACTTTAATGTATGGTGTAACATTTAGCACTTGGATGCACATCCATTCTTCACCGAATACTTTATTATAACAATTGCACTTTATAATAATTGCACTTTATTATTATTGCATTTTACTATATACTTTTCACAGGTAATATTGCACTATTTTAAGTTTTAGCTATCTATTGCGCGAGATTTTCTTTTATATATTACCTAATGAAAGATGCACATTTCCCAGTGCAATAATTGTGGAATTTGACAAACTAGGCAAGAATGTATCATTATGATTCACAGAATGGTACAATGACAAGGTCTGCCTAAGGCCGTATAATTATCACCTGCTCTGCCTCCTTATTATTGGCTTTATTTATGTGTTCCATTCCCCCCGGGAGAAACAAAACACAAATCTTAAAAGGGAGCACAGCCTTTGTTAAGAATGAGTCAAAGACACACAACCTTTCACTTTAAAGTTTTCTCTAGTTAGTACACATTAAAGTCTTACCAGGGGAGATAAAATATAGTGTATGTCTATGAGGCAGCTAGAATCAACAATGATCCTCTACAGCTGGATCATTTGCAAACATTCAACATATCTAAATTGTATGACCGGTTACTGCAGGTAAAGTGGGGCCAAATTGTGTTAATGATAAAATGGAGCTGAAAGTGGTATAGATAAATAAAATATGAGTCTACTTTGTTCTGGGTCAAGGGTGCATAACACACAGAGTGCAGGTGTCAGGAGTAAGTAATGTAGAGAGTGCAGAGGTCAGGAGCAAGTAATGTGCACAGAGTGCAGAGGTCAAAAGTAAAAAAAAAGGGGCCTGTTAAGTTCACATACCTTAAAGAACTGCCTAGGAGCACCACAAATCATGGAGCTTTAAAATGCAAAAAGCTATTTCAGTTCTTGAAGTTGTGCTTAGCCCCTACAAAGTCCTTACTATTAGTCCATTACTATGGCAGGCAGCATCACTGACCAATATTGAGGTGTGGGAGACAGGGTTGCTACTGGGGCAAACTAAACTTCAGGGACCAGTTGTTGTTTGAATACAGGAGCATCTTCAGCTTTGGAGTTCTTATAGAGTTTTACAGTTTAAGTGAACTTACAAGTATCTTCAGATTTTTACAATATATATGTCTACTTAACACTTATTAACTTTAAAGTGAACACATGTTCAACTTACATGTGTCCATAAAAAGCCTGACAATTACCAACTTTAAGATATTCAACTGTAAGAAAGATCTTTCTTACCTCCAGCTGCCTCATTGACATAAAAGGTATTGTGTAAGAACACAGGCCAGTCTAGGGTCTAGTATGTTAAATTGCAACACCATGGGGGAGATTTACTAAAGCTGGCGCACACAGAATCTGATCCAGCTGTGCATAGTAAACAATCAGCTTGCAGGTTTTTTTGACAAAGTAGAATTGAACAAGCTGCAGTTTGAAGCTGTTTGGTTGCTATGCACAGCTGCACCAGATTCTGTGTGCACCAGTTTAGTAAATCTCCTCCCATGTGTAAACGATGTAGGGACACCAGTATAAAGCAATAGTTTAAATGCATATTCAGTAATACTGCAAAAAGCATGGGTTATAAGTGATACCCTTTATTGGCTAACTTAAAGTGCTTGTAAGGGCAGTGCACACAGCCACTGCCAGCCCCTGTGCTAGAATTACATGATGTATATACTATATGCCATTTTCTAAAATTCTTCTTATAAATACAGTTTTTGTTATCCCTGATCAGCGGTCATGTGACCACCCGACGCTGTCTTCCTCTGATGTATGTATTACAGAGGGAGGAAGGAGCTGAGCTCTCCCTCTGACATCTGCTGAGTGGTCACGTGACCTCCCTCTGTAATACAAACATCGGAGGAAGACCTCATCGGGCGGTCACCGCTGATCGGGGGATAAGAAAAACTCTATTCATAAGAAAATTGTTAGGAAATGGCATATAGTATATACATCATGTAATCCTAGCAGAGGGACTGGCAGTGATTGGGAGCAGTAATGTGCTAGATGCTTGGAACGATGATCGAAGTTGAGGAGTGGGGCTGCTCACACACAGAGCTGACAGGGAGAGAGTGGAGAGGGGAGGAGGACACAGGAGCAGAGAGGAGAGCTGCAGATAGCAGGCTGCGGATGATGGAGACATGTAAACTGACCACGGTGTAAGGGCTCAGCAGCCATGATGCACTGTGGTCAGTTTACAGAGGGGAGGGTAGAAACTGGCAGGATCAGCCAGGTATTACAGGCGTTACAGGGGGCCAAATCACACAGCACAAGTACTGTGCTGTATAACATGTTTTAAAGAAACAGGATCAATATATATAACTTTTAACAAAAGCTTTAAGCTACTAAAAAAGCTTTTGGGATAATGTAGATTCCTTCTTCAGGATAAAAAAGGAATAAAGCCTGAATAAGGGATCTAAGTAATCTAAAAAGCTTTAATCTTTAATAACTTAACAAATAAAGTATATCACTTAAACTCTAAACTTTCTGCATTAATCAATGGGTAACAAATGCTACAACACACCCCTACTACTTAGCAGTAATAAAAAAAGGGGGGGGGGTTAGTCAGAATAAATATATTTTAACAATTGAAACATAAATTAGTTAATTGTCTACTATTATCTTGAAACCTCCACTTGATGCAACATACTGGCCAAAGCAATAAAGTACTGCTCCTTTGGATACTCTTCTATTGCTATATATCATATATTGCTCCTCTAATCCTACTTGGAGATTCGATTATCACATACAAAATGATGACACTTTTAGTACACATCTTCAAAGCTGGTCGATTGAGTATGATCAGCACAATGCCCCCAACTGGAAAAATGCTGTTTGCTGGGAATCAGCCAAAGCTTTTCTCAGAGTGAAAATATTGGCTTACTCATGTACTCTATAGAAAAAGGTTTTTGACAGTCTATATGAAAGTCTGTGACAAAGCACAAAATGCATATCATATATACAAGGGTAACATATGTGACCAGAATCACTCCAGTTGGATATCTGCTAAAGATCTGTGTGTTATGAGAATGGAAACATATGACAGACATGTTTAATTCCTTGGAGATGTCTGCTTTTTAAAATATAGTAACAAGTCAGGCTGACTGCTTGCTAATTTTGCAAGGAATCAGTGTCCCCTTCATCATATTATGGCTGTCAATATTAAGGCTAAGCTCTTATATATAGCTGATGTTTTTACAGACTGCTATTGAACTTTATGCACTGTGAACTTTTCCACTCCACTGGACAGAATGATTTTCTGAAAAGCACTTCCCTCCCCTCCCTGATATACAATCATCTCTACTTGTTAAATGGTGAGATCATTGAGGAGGAGATCATGCACGTTTATGCATATTCTGCTGGTGCCAAGGCCCCTGGGCCTGATGGCCTTAAAAAAGAATTTCAAATTGTTAAGACAACAGGTTGGTAAACACCTAGCTTTCCCGTACAGGCCTATAATAAAATCATTCCTAAAAATCACCAACATCCACTTGATCTGGGATGTATCAGCTAATTTGCGAATTACCAAGACAGCAAATACCTTTCAAGTAAATTAGCTGACGGTTTTGCACAAATACTGCTAAAACTAACTGAATCCTTGCAGGTGGGCTTAGTCAATGGCATGGCAGCAGTAAATAATATAAGGAAGCTGTTGATGGTGTTAAAATATCACTCAAAAGTACATATTATGATTTTGACATCTCACACTTTCCTGTAAGATTCACATGTGGTCCAGTGTGGTGCGATTGGAGCCCATTCATTTTGAATGCACTACTGCATTTAAGGTGACATCAACTTAACATTGACACCTGCTGAAGATCACAACTGCAGTGCATTTTCAATGCAGTGCGGGCAATGCGCATGGAATGCATATTTCCCGTATCGCATTGTGGTGTGACCAGGGCCTTAAGCAGATTTTTCTTTTAGTAGTTAAGTAACAAAAATCTTACAAATTGGATCGACCAGCATCTGCCAGCTGTGCAGGACCTTATGGGTGTTCCACAGAAACGTATGCTTTTAGATAAACACTGTTCAGTCCAAGTAGCTTAAAACTCCCAAATTCCTGACCAAATAATTGACCTTGACTTCTCCCCTTCTCCAAGCTCCTTAAGTTATCATATTAACTCAGATACCTATCCAATGCCCAACTTTTTGTGCACCGCATGCCCCAATTTGAATGGAAAGGCTGGTCCACTGGACTGGTGAGACATGTGCTTTACAATAGAAAGCAGCCAACATTCAGCCCGTGCATATGACAGCTGGTCTGACAGAAGACGGTCGTTCGGAAAAAGAAAAAGGTCAGAAAAAAGTCTGCTGACCGACTCCCTCCCAAAGTTTTCTGGTGGGGGGGGGGGGGCAGTCCTCCTATCAGAACACAATAACACAGCAGAGGAGATCACTGTACTAACATTGGATCATTAGAACAGTGGCTCTGACCTGAGCTGTCAGATTATGTTTCATTAAACCTGCCGGGTTGTAATGAAACGTGTACGAGGCTTTAGGCACAAGCCAAAATACTTATGCTTTTTTATTAAGTTTAACTAGTAACAGGTATCAGGCATGTGGATATAACGTCCTTAAAGTAGAATTCAAGCTTAAACCTGAATAGCCATGGACCCCCTCCCCCCTTCTAACACCTATGCTGACTAACCTGTGTAAAAAAGATGTATATACATACCTATTTTTAGCCCACTCCAGTAGGGTCATGTGATCCAACTGTTAGTAAAGCCTAGAACGATGATGTAACCCATAGGCTCCCATGTCCTAGCCAAAGACGCTGCTCCCTTATCCTATCCCCTACAGCCTCTGCTGGCTGATGCAAAGGGGGAATTAGGTATAGGGTGGAATTCTACTTGTATCAACCCCTACACAACTAAACTGCATTTACTCTTCTGCACCTAAGATTTGCTGGAGATGTGGTTTAATGCCAGGTGACATGCTTCATATCCTCATATCTTTTGGTACTGCCCAGACCTGCAGACTTTCTGGACACAAGTCCACACATGTGTTCAGAAATTTGCTTAAAAACTTGTTTTTTAGGAAACCAGAAAATTATCTTCCCTGTCTACATCCTACCATGTTATAAGTACATGTAGTGGTCCAATCCAACGATATGCAACAGTTTGCATTACTTATGGACTATCTCTGTTCCATTTGGCTTTAAAAGTGTAAACTGTACATTAGCTGCTTATGGTCATTATACTTGATGTACAACAAATTATTTCCTGATGAAATTTTGAAAGAAGATTGCATAAAAGCTCAGAAATTCTATAAAACATGGACCCCATTTCTACTTCAAACATTTGTCAATATTGAAATCACTCCTATTGCCATATCCGTGATAGTGGAGATAGCAAAAAGAAAAGGGGAAGACCTTAATGTTTAGACTTTAAAGGCAATTAAGACAGCATGAAATATAAAAAAGTTCATCTTTATTGGTACAGCTGACTGAATTTCTATCTGAATGCAGCCTTTCACTCACTGTTCTGACTTGAATAGTTGCTGCAAGACTTATAGAGTGTTTTAAATTGATTTTTAAATTTAAACCTTTTGCTCACATTTCATGTATGTTGGAATTCATCCTTCTGTTTTGGTGTCCACCCAGGAAAATCCTTTTCTTTTATTTGCGTGTGTTTCTTAGTGCAGACAAGTGAGACCTGTTTTTTCTAAAACTACCCCTATGTGTGTCCTGATGAAGCGAACCAGCGAAACGCATTGACACACAGGGGCTCACTCATCTTATATGGTGTAACAACTTATTTTTCTAGTATTACGTCCATATTGTCTACATTTTAAACACGTTCATGTATGTTTTTAAGCTCCATGTTTCTGCCTCTTGTTTGAAATCTGTTATTGTATTGTTCTAATTAGACATGTGCACACTGAAATATTTTGTTTCTGAATTTCGTTTTCATCCGAAAAATAAATTTATTTAGTTACTCCCGAAATTAGTTTTTATTTATTTTGTTTCGTTAAAAAATGCATTTGTCCGAAAATATTTAAGGTCAAATCTGTCATTGAAGGCTTATGGTGTCTGTCGAATGTTCTAAGAAGATTTGACGGAGCAGCTAAACTGTATGACACCCCAATCTTACATTTCCGGTCGAATGTTCCGCCTTGTAGAATTCTAATGTTGTATGACACTCGTAATAATTATATTTATTAAATATTATTACTAGTCAACCAACATTAGAATTATTCCATAAATGTCTGCTTGCAGCGACTGCTTTGTTGAATCTTCATGACAAATCTTTTCTCTCTATGTCGAATAATCTTGGACTAATAGAGTTAGGTTAGGCACATTCAACCTTTTTTGCTATTATCTCTATTATGTCGAATCTTTTCTCTCTATGTCAAATCTATGTCAAATCTTTTTTCTCTATGTCAAATCTTTTCTCTCTATGTCAAATCTTTTCTCTCTATGTAGAAATAATCTTGAACTAATAGAGCTAAGGTTAGGCACATTCGACCACAGGTTCGATGGTATGACCCTGAGAAACTTAAGGGCACATTGGTACACATTTAGTGATCCCTGGTGGCCTTCCACCTCACTTTTATTATCAGTGAAATCACCCATTATGCATTTAGCTAGTAATTCTTTCACATTTTTCACATTAAGCGTTTAAAGGAATATAACGTTTTCCATGCAAATCTCACTTACCAAAGAGAGGAGCCTTCTGTTCCTGTGACTTCCAGATAGTCATAAGCATCTTCTAATTGAAAATCTGTAAAGATCAAGGCAATTGTATCTCCAACCTCTGCTAGTATTGTCCATGTACAGTCAGCATTGTTATTATATTCCGATGGGAAATATGGACTTGTGATGATTCCACTTTGGCCTCTTAAAGTTCCTCCACATGCATCGTCCGCTAGACAAAGAGGACAAAATATGTTATAAAGCAGCACCTACCTCGTGTTCAGTATGAATCCAATTTACTCAAAGTGAATTTTTATAAGTTTAAAGATGTTTGATTGATTTTGTGAATGAAAAAGTAATATAAAGCAGACCATACACTATACAAGTTGATTTTACAAAGTACCACAATGTAACATAAGGGCCTGTACACTGGATACAATCTGAATAGATTGTTAAGATTTGTCCTCATACTACATCGTTTTGCTGTTTAAAGGAGCTTAAACAAAGATTGTGCAGGGATTTTAAATGGCACATGTGAGAGAAAAAAATGATGTCCATGTTCTAACACCAATGAAAACAAAGTAAGCAAGGCAAAGAACAGAAACAATTAAATATGATACAGCATAATAGAGAATCATACATTTTTGACATATTCAGCTGTACATGTTTCCCTGTAAGACTGTGAAGATGGGGTGTATACATTCCCTTCAGGTCTCAGATTACACTTGGCTCCCTGCTCTATTCGGTGAAGTGGGTCACATCAGATCCCCACCCACTGATATTTGGACCTCAGAAATGCTGTAAAATGTGTGCTTTAAGAAGCTGTAGAGGAGAGATTGCTGCAGATAAACAAGTACAACTTATGTAAAAGGATTTGTTTAATCTCTGTGTATCACCCAAGGCTAAAAATCCACTGGGTATATGTAAGGGTTTACAACCACTTTAAACTTTTCTCTTGCATACATATACATTCTTAAAATCTATATTTCATTCCTATTTTATCAAAACAAATCTTTGCTTTGTTTGTAATTACAGATTGATTTAAATTTAGCAAATTAGCACGAGAATACTGACCACAGGGAGCTATGCACAGCATGTTAACTGTGACTGCAGGTTAAGTGCATACATTGGTCATAGCCATGCCCAAGTTCATTACATTGAACTTTTCCAGATCATTTTAAATTAACTGCTTATATAACCGGCTTAAGGTGCTAATAGACTGGGGAATGCAAATGAACAACACAGCTAAATTTATTTTAATTACTACCCGACACTGTTGAATAGCTGTTAACAGTACCTACAAGCTGATATTAAGATTGCAACCTTTCACATAGAGCAAGTGTCTCTATCAGCTCACAAAGTAAGGAAAGCCTATAATTTCTGGTATATTTTTGCTTTTCTGACAGAGTCATGTAACAAAATATTGGATTTGCAGTCAACTCTTAAGCCTTTCTAATGTATTTAACCATCTCGGTATATCAATAGTGCTACAGATATGCTGTTGTGAACTTTTTGTAGCTCCCTACCCAATTGTCATGGTTTTATTACTTCTACCATTGCTCTTCTTCCTTTGTAAACCCAATAAACAATTATAGTAAAAAATGGTTTTGCACTTGCAGTCAATTCTGCTTACATCTGTGAATGAATCAGTCAAACATTTCTAATCAGCATTTGGGGGATTTTCTTTAACCGCTTCAATACCCGCCCATAGTCATATGACGCCCACAAGGTGGATCTCCCATCCTGGATCTCCCATCCTCCCATCTCCCATCCTGGGTGGGCGTCGCTCGGGACCCGGTGCGAGTTCCCGGCGGCCGCGATGTCCATCGGGCACCGGCGATTGCCCGTTAAAACAACGGGACCGTGCGGGACCGTGGAGCTGTGTGTGTAAACACACAGCTCCACGTCCTGTCAGTGGCGAGGAGACCGATCATGTGTTCACAGTACTGATGAACACTGATCGGTCTCCTCCCCTTTTGAGTCCCCTCCCCGCACAGTTAGAATCACTCCTATAGGGAACACATTAACCCCTGCAGCGTCCCCTAGTGTTAACCCCTTCCCTGCCAGTCACATTTACACAGTAATCAATGCAATTTTATAGCAACGATCGCTGTGTAAATGTGAATGGTCCCAAAAATGTGTCAAAAGTGTCCGAAGTGTGGATATTTATTATAGCAAAAAGTAAAAAAAATTGTGTTTTTTTTCAAAATTGTCGCTCTTCTTTTGTTTATATAGCAAAAAGCAAAAAATAAAAACTGCAGAGGTGATCAAATACCACCAAAAGAAAGCTCTATTTGTGGGAAAAAAAGGACGTCAATTTTGTTTGGGTGTAACGTTGCACGACCGCGCAATTGTTAGTTAAAGCGACGCAGTGCCGAATTGCAAAAAGTGCTCTGGTAAGGAAGGGTGTAAAATGGCCCGGTGCTGAAGCGGTTAAAGGGTAAGTTCACCTTTACAGAAAAATCTGTAAGGTGAATTTACACTGGACCCCCTCCTCATCCCCCCTGGTCCTGCTGACCTGGAGTCCGGCGATCAGCCGCACTGGCACATCTGGTTGTTGCTTCACTAGACGGGCTTTGGAAATCCCTTGTGGCTCAATCTTCTAAACGTACCTCGTCAGGGGGTACGTAAAGGAGAATTCCAATTGGTTGACGCCATCACATGGGGGGCACTGACCAATCAGAACCCACGCAGCCCCTCCTGTCACCGCAGGAGAAGAGGAGAGAAAGCTGTGGGGATTTCAAATCCCTGGACTGGTAAAGCGGCGATACGATCCGTCAGAACGGGAGATCGCCGGACTCCAGGTTAGCAGGAACAGGTGCGATGGGAAGGGGCTCCAGTGAAAGTTCACCTCACAGACTTTCTGTAAAGGTGAACTTGCACTTTAAAGTGGACTTTTTTTTTATTATTCTGAGGACCTGGCCAAAAAAAACTTTCAGGGAAGCTATCAGCACTGTTAACTTGCAAGATAAATGCTAGTTTCACATGCAGTTAAGGCTGAACTCTAGACAGAAAATCAATGCAATAATTCACACTGACACGTCATTAAATTAAACATTTTAATACAAGCAGTGAGAGTACCTGATTTCAGCCTCTTGCAGTCCCTGTACAGCAGGGATGAAGAGTGACAAAGCAGTACAAGGAGTCAATCAGTTAATGTGTTGACAATAAGCAGACTGTGATTGGAAAAGAAAGCAGAGTGCCCAAAAGATTAGTTCATCACTGTGCTGCTTCTCTATTCACTACTTAGTAATACACTGAGGTGTGTCCAGGATGACTTGAGCTTACAGGAATGAGTGGGTTGAATGATGCTGGCCATCAGACCGAGAACAGCTGCAAGTAAAAAAAGTACTGTGGGGGAAATCTCTAGATTGAACGTGAATATTGCCATAAACACTGGCTTTGTTATGATTGGTTTCTTATAGGGCTGTATTCATTTGTATCTTATTTTTGGCAGTATTTCTGCTTTAGGCACTTGTTTAGGATTACTTTAACTAAGATGGCTCCCCAACTATCACACCGTTTGCTATCTGGATATAATGTAGTAGGTTCCAAAAATGGGTTCAGGTTGGTAATTAGTCTGAAGACAGATAGTCTTTCATTCTAGAATGCACAATGGTAATTTGTAACCTATAGCTACCAAAGTCCTCAAAGTCAACAAAGATCAGTGTAGAACAGCAATGCTGCAGACATATAGACCATTCTCTACCAATTGTAGCAATTTAAAAAATGTTGTCAACACAAAACCAATCAGACTGTTCAAGGCTGCAATCTAGGCAAGACAGCTAACTTCTCACTGGCCCCTATGTGTCCCAATATATCATTGGCATTATAGTATTAAATAGCCACCAAAGCCAGACTTTCCATACAATTTTTTATGTGACAACTCCCTTATGTAGCCACTATTGTTCTCTGCACAGGCTATGTACAGAACAGTGATAATGTCACTGCTACTTTTACAAGGTAATATTTAGTTTGACGCCCTATGATGAAGTCGATGACTAAATACATTAGGGCATATCCACACGGCCACCTATTCAGACGTATCAGTGTGAAGCTCAACCTGGTTATCACTGCTACTGATACCATCTAGGAGCAGTAATGCCGCGTACACACGTGCGGACTTTTGCCGGCGGACCTAGTCCAGCGGACAATCCCGCGGGACTTTCCAGCTGGGTCCGCTGGACTTTCCGAGCGTGTGGACTTGCCCACACACGCACGGACTTCTCCAGCGGATAATCCGCCGGCCAAAAGTCCGCGGGACTTTTGAAAATGAACGGACTTGCCCACACACGGAGCAGTCCGTTCATTTCGAACGTAACTTCAGGTTACGTAGCTAGCGTAGGCAGTAAATGCCGCCGCGCTAGCTCCGCAAGCTGGCATGGATTTAAAGGGAATCCCCACGCCGAAAAAACGGCATGGGGGTTCCCCCCAAATCCATGTCAGACCCTCATCCGAGCACGCAGCCTGGCAGGCCAGGAAAGGGGTGGGGACGAACGAGCGCCCCCCCTCCTGAGCCGTACCAGGCCGTGTGCCCTCAACATGGGGGGTGCCCTGGGGAAAGGGGGGCCGTGCGGCCCCCCCACCCCAAAGCACCTTGTCCCCATGTTGATGAGGACAAGGGCCTCTTCCCGACAACCCTGGCCGTTGGTTGTCGGGGTCTGCGGGCGGGGGCTTATCGGAATCTGGGAGCCCCCTTTAATAAGGGGGCCCCCAGATACCGGCCCCCACCCTATGTGAATGAGTATGGGGTACGATGTACCCCTACCCATTCACCTAAGGTGTAAAATGTAAAGTACAAAAACACACACACTTTTGAAAAAATATTTTATTGCACTGCTCCGGGGGTCTTCTTCCGTCTTGGGGGTCTTCTCGCCGGACTCCTCCGCTCTCTTCTGCTCTTTTACCTAGCTCTTTCACGAGGGGAGGAGTCCGGCTACCTTCTTCGTCGTCGCCGCCGTCGTCTGGGGGTCTCGATCCGCCTTCGGGGGTCTTCCGGGGTCTCTTCTGTTCTTGCGGCGGTCGTCGTCTTCCGCGCCGCCGGCGCCTTCTTCTTCTTGTCCTTCTTCTTGTCCTTCTTGTTCTTCTTCTTCTTCCGATGTTGACCCGACGCTCTCTCTGCCCGGAATGCCTGTGCCGCTCTGCGCTCGGACTTATATAGGGACATGGGGGACAGGGTCACATGCACATGTCACATGGTGACCCCGCCCCCTTGTGTTGTCACAGTCCCGGAGGATGCTGGGACTGTGACATCGCAAGGGGGCGGGGTCACCATGTGACATGAACATGTGACCCTGTCCCCCATGTCCCTATATAAGTCCGAGCGCAGAGCGGCACAGGCATTCCGGGCAGAGAGAGCGTCGGGTCAACATCGGAAGAAGAAGAAGAACAAGAAGGACAAGAAGAAGGACAAGAAGAAGAAGGCGCCGGCGGCGCGGAAGACGACGACCGCCGCAAGAACAGAAGAGACCCCGGAAGACCCCCGAAGGCGGATCGAGACCCCCAGACGACGGCGGCGACGACGAAGAAGGTAGCCGGACTCCTCCCCTCGTGAAAGAGCTAGGTAAAAGAGCAGAAGAGAGCGGAGGAGTCCGGCGAGAAGACCCCCAAGACGGAAGAAGACCCCCGAAGGCGGATCGAGACCCCCAGACGGCGGCGACGACGAAGAAGGTAGCCGGACTTCCCCCGCTCGGTAAAAGAGCTTGGTAAATGGCGGGGGAGTCCGGCGAGAAGACCCCCAAGACGGAAGAAGACCCCCCGGAGCAGTGCAATAAACTATTTTTTCAAAAGTGTGGGTGTTTTTTTTTACTTTACATTTTACACCTTAGGTGAATGGGTAGGGGTACATCGTACCCCATACTCATTCACATAGGGTGGGGGGCCGGGATCTGGGGGCCCCCTTATTAAAGGGGGTTCCCAGATTCCGATAAGCCCCCGCCCGCAGACCCCGACAACCAACGGCCAGGGTTGTCGGGAAGAGGCCCTTGTCCTCATCAACATGGGGACAAGGTGCTTTGGGGTGGGGGGGCCACACGGCCCCCCTTTCCCCAGGGCACCCCCCATGTTGAGGGCACGCGGCCTGGTACGGCTCAGGAGGGGGGGGGCGCTCGTTCGTCCCCACCCCTTTCCTGGCCTGCCAGGCTGCGTGCTCGGATGAGGGTCTGACATGGATTTGGGGGGAACCCCCACGCCGTTTTTTCGGCGTGGGGAGTCCCTTTAAATCCATGCCAGGTCACGGAGCTAGCGCGGCGGCAGTAACTGCCTACGCTAGCTACGTAACCTGAAGTCACGTGCTAAATGAACGGACTTGCCGATGAGCGGCAAGTCCCTTCATTTCAAAAGTCCCGCGGACTTGCCCACTAACGGCGGGATTGTCCGCTGGACTTCCAAGTCCAGCGGATAATTTGAAAACAAAACTTCAAACTTTAGTCCGCCGTACTTTGGCGCCAAAAAGTCCGCCGGCGCCCACACACGAGGGGATTATCCGCTGGACTTCAGTCCAGAGGATAATCATGCGGGATTGTCCCTTCGTGTGTACGCGGCATAAGAGTGACACACGGGTCTTGATGAATCCTCTTGTTTTATGCCTATATGAATTTTACCATTTGTAAGTGTAATTCTTGGGGGGGGGGGGTATTTTGGAAATAAATTACTTGCCAAACAGAATTATGCTATGAGATTGTTTTTCTCATAAATATACACCCACTGTGGAGATTGCCACCCCCAGTGAGAGCACATACTGAAAAGGAAGTTTATATCCCGAAGGAGTAGTCTGGCTGTGGATCTGTTAGGGATGGAGCCTAAACACAGGCATCCAACACAAGTGAACAGATCGATGGGCTGCACTAAAGGAATCAGGCTCCAAAAGGTAGTGATAAAGATATATTTATTAATAATAAAGACACACATAAACACAGCAACCACAAACAAGCAAGAACACAAATAACACTGCAAACCCCCAAGCCCTAATCTAACTAACTAACTATACACTTCAAGGAAATGGAACATATATATATACAAGGCAGGGAGGAGAGACCAAGGGGGAAACAGGAAGCAAGGGAACATCAAGGCAGGAGACAGGGGACGGGGGACGGGTCTCAGGAACCAGGTAAGGGGGACAACATCCAGGACAGGGCAGGAAGCAGATAACGGGTCAGGTTACAGGTACAGGTACAGGTTTCAGGTCCAGGATCAGGTTTCAGACAGGCAAGACAGGGCTACAGAAAGGAATACTGAAGCACTGAACCTCAGTGAAGGACAGGCTTATATACCCAGCAAATCCACAACAGGTGTAGCCTGATTCCTGGCATGTCCATCTGCTGGGAGACCCCCGCTGGTGGCCACCAGAACTGCACCCTTTGATGTTGAAGGAAGTAGTGACACCACCAGGCGATCCAGGTAATAACACCATTCCTGACAATGTCCATCGGCTGGGAGACCCCTGCTGGTGGCCACCAGAACTGCACCCTTTGATGCCAAAGGAAACAGTGACACCAGCAGGCGATCCAGGTAATAGCACCGTTCCTGACAGTTCCCCCCCCCTAAGGAGTGGCCTCTGGACACTCCATTCTGCCCTAGATCTGGCAGTGCATGTAAAAGTGGAAGAGTCCCAAAAAGTCTTCTCTGTGACGGCAGACCTCCTTGCGCTCTCTGGCCAGAGTCTCTTAACCTACTATGAGGCGTGCCACCCGAGTCCGACAATGGGACATGTACCCCACCACCAGGGTCTGGAAGTTTAGATCTGGAAATAAAAACAGACAGGGCAGCAGGCTCCGGGTCATCAGGCTGGGCAGCGGGCTTCGGGTCATCAGGCTGGGCAGCGGACAGGAACTCATCAGGCTGGGCAGCGGACAGGAACTCATCAGGCTGGGCAGCGGACAGGAACTCATCAGGCTGGGCAGCGGACAGGAACTCATCAGGCTGGGCAGCAGACAGGAACTCATCAGGCTGGGCAGCAGACAGGAACTCATCAGGCTGGGCAGCAGACAGGAACTCATCAGGCTGGGCAGCAGACAGGAACTCATCAGGCTGGGCAGCAGACAGGAACTCATCAGGCTGGGCAGCAGACAGGAACTCATCAGGCTGGGCAGCAGACAGGAACTCATCAGGCTGGGCAGCAGACAGGAACTCATCAGGCTGGGCAGCAGACAGGAACTCATCAGGCTGGGCAGCAGACAGGAACTCATCAGGCTGGGCAGCAGACAGGAACTCATCAGGCTGGGCAGCAGACAGGAACACCTCAGGCTGGGCAGCAGACAGGAACACCTCAGGCTGGGCAGCAGACAGGAACACCTCAGGCTGGGCAGCAGACAGGAACACCTCAGGCTGGGCTGCAGACAGGAACACCTCAGGCTGGGCAGCAGACAGGAACACCTCAGGCTGGGCAGCAGACAGGAACACATCAGGCTGGGAAGCAGGAACAGGCACTTTAGGCTGGGCAGTAGGCACGGGCACTTTAGGCTGGGCAGCAGGAACGGGCACATCAAGCTGGGCAGCAGGTACGGGCACTTTAGGCTGGGCAGCGGGAACAGGCACATCAGGCTGGGCAGCAGGAACAGGCACATCAAGCTGGGCAGCAGGAACAGGCACATCAAGCTGGGCAGCAGGAACGGGCACATCAAGCTGGGCAGCAGGTACGGGCACTTTTGGCTGGGCAGCGGGAACAGGCACATCAGGCTGGGCAGCAGGAACAGGCACATCAAGCTGGGCAGCAGGAACAGGCACATCAAGCTGGGCAGCAGGAACAGGCACTTTTGGCTGGGCAGCGGGAATAGGCACATCAGGCTGGGCAGCGGGAACAGGCACATCAGGCTGGGCAGCAGGAACAGGCACATCAAGCTGGGCAGCAGGAACAGGCACATCAAGCTGGGCAGCAGGAACAGGCACATCAAGCTGGGCAGCAGGAACAGGCACATCAGGCTTGGCAGCGGGCACGGGCACATCAAGCTGGGCAGCGGGCACGGGCACATCAAGCTGGGCAGCGGGCACGGGCACATCAAGCTGGGCAGCGGGCACATCAAGCTGGGCAGCGGGCACATCAAGCTGGGCAGCGGGCACGGGCACATCAAAATGGAGGGCTGGCAGCGGGTCAGCAGACTGGAAAACTGGCAGCGGGTCATCAGACTGGAAAACTGGCAGCGGATCAGACTGGAAAACTGGCAGCGGATCATCAGACTGGAAACCTGGCAGCGGATCATCAGACTGGAAACCTGGCAGCGGGTCATCAGACTGGAAAAACTGGCAGCGGGTCATCAGACTGGAAAACTGGCAGCGGGTCATCAGACTGGAAAACTGGCAGCGGGTCATCAGACTGGAAAACTGAGACATCAGGCTGGAAGGCCGGCACCAGGACATCAGGCTGAAAGGCTAGTACTGGCTCTTCAGGCTGGATTGCTGGCACCTCCGGCTGGAACTCTGGCGCTTCAGGCTGGGACAGATTAGTGGGTGTGGAGGCAGATTGGGTTACTGGCAGGATCGTTTTGGTCGGGAAGAACTTTCGTTTTTTCTTTGACTTGGTCGCTGAAGCTTTGTAGGTTGGGGGTGCAGCAGACAGGAAAGGAGTGTTGGGATTTGGCAGAGAAGAGGTAGGGGAGTTGTATGCAGGATAGGTACAGGGAGAGGAGACCGGATATGAATATTTGGTTGGGAGCAATGTATACTGGGTGGCAACTGAGTTTGGCATGGGTGATGGGGAAACATACATTTATGGATTTGTAGGCAGCTGAGAAGAGGCAGGGGGGTTAAATGCAGGATAGGTACAGGGAGAAGAGACCGGATATGAATATTTGGTTGGGAGCAGTGTATACTGGGTGGCAACTGGGTTTGGTATGGGTGATGGGGAAACATACATTTGGGTAGGCTGGTGTCTGATGGCAGAAGTGGTTTGTTTGGCTGGGGCTAATTGCATCATGCCAGACCATGCTGAAAGTATGGGTTGTACAAATTGTGACTTCAAGTTTCCCTGTCTAACAAAAGACTGCGCAGACACAATGCATTCAGAAATCACCTGTGGGGAACAGCCAGAGTAGTGCTCAAAAAAGTCGTCGGGATCATCTTCAAAAAGCCATACTAGGGATACAACCTGATTCATATCAAAAGGGGGAGTGAAATCATCACGGCCCTCAGGAATACAGGGCAGGGCCAGCTCGGCACAAATCTGGATCAGGGGCTGCACGTCCTCAAAAAGAAAATGGCCCTGATCAACAAAAGCATGGGCTATACGGTTGCACTCCAGTAGTTGCTCCCTAGTATAGTCACCCAAAGTCTGATAACAAAGATCTCTTTCTTCCAATGCCAGGAGTGAAAGATACAAAATATCTTCCAGCTGCATCTTCCTTGACAAAAGCAAGTGTCCAGACCCAATTCCCAAGTGCAGCCGATCTGTTAGTATGGCTTCAGTATTCTGTTAGGGATGGAGCCTAAACACAGGCATCCAACACAAGTGAACAGATCGATGGGCTGCACTAAAGGAATCAGGCTCCAAAAGGTAGTGATAAAGATATATTTATTAATAATAAAGACACACATAAACACAGCAACCACAAACAAGCAAGAACACAAATAACACTGCAAACCCCCAAGCCCTAATCTAACTAACTAACTATACACTTCAAGGAAATGGAACATATATATATACAAGGCAGGGAGGAGAGACCAAGGAGGAAACAGGAAGCAAGGGAACATCAAGGCAGGAGACAGGGGACGGGGGACGGGTCTCAGGAACCAGGTAAGGGGGACAACATCCAGGACAGGGCAGGAAGCAGATAACGGGTCAGGTTACAGGTACAGGTACAGGTTTCAGGTCCAGGATCAGGTTTCAGACAGGCAAGACAGGGCTACAGAAAGGAATACTGAAGCACTGAACCTCAGTGAAGGACAGGCTTATATACCCAGCAAATCCACAACAGGTGTAGCCTGATTCCTGGCATGTCCATCTGCTGGGAGACCCCCGCTGGTGGCCACCAGAACTGCACCCTTTGATGTTGAAGGAAGTAGTGACACCACCAGGCGATCCAGGTAATAACACCATTCCTGACAATGTCCATCGGCTGGGAGACCCCTGCTGGTGGCCACCAGAACTGCACCCTTTGATGCCAAAGGAAACAGTGACACCAGCAGGCGATCCAGGTAATAGCACCGTTCCTGACAGGATCTGATGAAGGGAGGAGGCCCCTTTTTTACACTCTAAAGGCACATTCCCTTCTGACTTGTGGTGAGTTTAATATCCTCAGGGCGAGAAGCCCTATGTGGTGTGGTGATGTGTTTAATCATCCTGTCGTGAACCATCAGCAGTGTGTCAGCTCTGCTTTGAAGGATGCAGGATTGATACGCGGTATGTACAGGCACAATTGGACGGCTACACCCGTTACCCTAACCCCACAGATCTCTCGGTGGTCCCCACAAGAATACCTTGCGGTCTACCTGGCTATTAGACCCTTGGTTTGATCTGACTGCTCATGATTAACTTTCTTGCTTTCAGATTGGGTGCCCTTCACCCCAGTGATCCAGCAGTCCCACTACACCATCACCATACGAGTGATACGGGATTGAGGGTCCTCTTTATAAAATATAGTATTGGTCATCGCATTACAACCCCATGGTCAGCAGTTTATGATTGATCTCTACAACCCAGGTAGGATCATAACTCCAACCCACGCACATATACACGATGTCACTAGTTTGATTATTGTTTGTTTCAACTTTGTAGCATGCTCACCGCACAATTTCACATCACACCCAACCACTTCCCCTCCATTTTTTCTTTGCCTCCTCACATTCCTATCCCTCCTCCCTTTCCTCTCCCTGTTTGTCCCTCCCCCCCCTTCCCCCCCCCCCCTTCTCCCCACCCCCCCTTCTCCCTCTTCTCTCCCTTCCTCTTCTTTTCTTCCCCTTTCCCTCTTCCTTTCTGACCTCTCTTTTTCCCCACCTTTTCCTCTTCTCTTTCCCTCCCTCCCTCCCTTCCCTTCCCCCCCCTTGTTTTTCCTCTCCTTCCCTCTCCCACCCTTACCCTGTTCCCAGTCTCCCCCTTCCTCTTGTTCCCCTCTTCATCATCTCCTTTCCTCCCCTCATTTCACTCCACGTCATCCCCCACATACCCTTCCCTCCACCTTTCCACTGTTTGATTTTTTTCATACACCACACACACCCATCCCAGCCCCCCCCCCACACACTGTGCACCTTCACTTTTTAATCCCTTCTTCTCCTCTTCAGAGGGGAACTTCTATCATTGCACTCGCTTTGGTTTTCGGTCCTTTTGTCTGTTGTTTATTTTATTCTAGATCCCCTTGGGCAATTGCACAGTCCCCTCCACACACTCAATCATCACATGTCTTGGTCACTCCCCCCTGGTTGGAATAACTGCGTATTGAGGTTAACCACTACCTCTCTTGCAGCTGCTCTAAACTGCTCTACCCACCAAAAAACATCAAGTTACAACTTGACTTTTATTTATCCTTAGACTCGGTCATTGGAGGCATCCGCGCGCTTCTGCGCCCTTCCCAGGTTGTTCCCTCTCCTCTGGTGTTCATGCTTGGCCAGCAGAACCAGTAGGAGGGGAGCCCCCAACGTGTGACGTCTCGCAAGGCGTACGGCGCCTCTTGACCCGGGTGGGAATCGGTGGAATCTGTCCGGTGTGCCCCAGAGGTGTGGACGACGCCCCTCTCCATGCCATAAACCCTCCAATGGGAATATTACAATTTCTACTTTCAGGATATACACCATTGTGGTAAATATAAATCCTAATATGCATTGTGACATGGAGCTCTGTATACCATATGAGCTCACGCTTACTCTGTAATTGTACTCATCACTAACACTGACATTCCATCCCTTTTTGTTTAGCAGACTTTCTTTCCCTCTGAGGAAGACCCTTTTGGGTTGAAACGCGTCAGGGACAATTTTCCATACTTACGACAGATTGCTACTGTTATGTGAATATTAGTCTGCCATTGTATATCCATGTTTGCTTTTATGTAAATGTATAGTTATTTGTCACTGTTCCCATTGGAGCTCATGTTCTAACCCAATGATGTTAATCATTTTTTAAATCACAATAAAATGGTCAACTTTTTTACTCACAAAATCTGACTTCCCTTCATTGTACGCTGCCTAAAAACCCCAACGTGGGGGATCGTTTCCTTCCTCTGGTTTTGCCTTTCAGGGGTGAGCAGCACTCTTTTTTGACCTTCGGGTCTGTGTCTTTCCTTCTGTGCAGTATTGATATAAGGTGTTTCAATATATGGACTGAGTCACCTACTGTTTCAGTGCTGCTAGTGTTTATTTTCCTTGGGCATTAAAAACCTTATTTATATAATATTTATAAAGGTTAAAAATAGCAGCGCTAATAATCACAATAATGTGAACAAACTAAATAATCAACCTGTGAAAACAGTGTTTGAAAATGACCTAAAAAATCACCTATAAACACAATGTTGAAGAATAATAGTGATAAATACTAGTGATTAAAAATAATGATAATTAATACTAGTGTCCATGATATAAAGAAACAAATCCAAACTTTAGTCCATAAACTGTTAATTAAACATCCAAGTGATTGTGTTTCAAAGTGAAAAAATCTTGAAGTAAACTGAATCTTGAAGTGACTTGAAATACTCTTCCACCACACCACCTGTGTTCAGTGCTACCGCACCCTTCAGAAACGCACTCACCAATAGCATATGCCTTGCACTCTCATGCTCGGCACACTTGCTTAATAGCCCCACACGGGTATCAGATGGATCCAAAGAGCGTTAGATACTTGCACCACAGATCCAAGGGATCGCCTCTTCTTCTTCCCACTGATTGATCACACAGGCTGCCCAATGGATGAGCAGCTGGCCCGGCTGCTGCAGGGAAGGAGGGAGGAGATTGGATCAGGGAGATCGGGGATTGCCCGGAGATGGAGTCTTCAGTGCAGCAGCAGCATCCACCTCTAATTAGAGTGTCAAGTATCTAATGCTCTTTGGATTCATCTGATACCCGTGTGGGGCTATTAAGCAAGGGTGCCGAGCATGAGAGTTTTTTCACTTTGAAACACAATCACTTGGATTGCGCATTTATTTATCAAAACAGTTTTTTTTATATATAATATTTAGCTTTGCAAATTAATTTGGTGCACACAAAATGGATTTATATCATTTTTGATTGATAAGGAATTCATTTAAATGGAAGTTATTGTGCCTAGAGTTCTGCTTTAAAACTGAAGTCAAAGCAC
This sequence comes from Lithobates sylvaticus, assembly GCA_028564925.1. Classification (NCBI taxonomy): domain Eukaryota; kingdom Metazoa; phylum Chordata; class Amphibia; order Anura; family Ranidae; genus Lithobates; species Lithobates sylvaticus. The sequence continues at coordinate 319,474,861 of CM053027.1, forward strand.
ACTTTTATAACTAACCATAGGTAAAATATAACGTTAAAAGAGTCTTAAAACATACTGTTGAGTTAGGGAAAGATCAACATGTACCACTTTAACATCCTTAATCTATTTACCTTAGGGATGGATGAACAGTTCGGCCTGAGCATAAGTTTGCGCCGAACTTTGGTTGTTCGGATGTTTTGCGAACACCGAACAATATGCGGTGTCCGGGGCAAATTCGAAAGCTGCAGGAACACCGTTAAAGTCTATGGGACACTAACATGAAAAATCAAAAGTGTTAATTTTAAAGGCTAATATGCAAGTTATTGTCATAAAAAGTGTTTGGGGACCTGGGTCTTTCCCCAGGGGACATGTATCAAAGCAAATTTTTTTTTTATAACTGACGTTTTTTCAGGAGCAGTGATTTTTTTTAAATGCTTAAAGTGAAACAATAAAAATGAAATATTCCTTTAAATATTGTGCCTGGGGGGTATCTATAGTATGCCTGTAAAGTGGCACATTTTCCTGTGTTTACAACAGTACCACAGCAAAATGACCATAGAGGTGTTCGTGTGTTCTGCCAAATTTTTTGCATGTTCGGTATGTTCTGGTCCGAACCGGTCTACCTGTATGGGGGGGCTTACTAAAAGTGGCGTATGTAGAATTTGGTGCAGCTGTGCATAGTAACCAATCAGCTTCTCACTTCAGCTTGCTCAATTAAGCTTTGACAATAAAACCTAGAACCAGGTTAGGTACTGCACCAGAATCTGTGTGCACTTGTTTTAGTAAATCCCCCCAATGACCTCTACTTTAATTGGGTGCTGTTTTCTATTGCAATGCGGGTCATCCAACATTCAGCCTATGATATTACTAAACTGTGTTGAATAGACATTATCATGTATCTTCATGGCATAAGAAATGTTTAATGTTTAATCAAAAGAGAATTTTATCAAAATGTGAACTGGAAGTGCATAGTAGCATTGGCTATTCAACTAAACTTGCAAAAATTATTTTATCTGGAATACTGAAGTTCTGCTAAAAAGACATTCTTTCAGTGTATAAACTTCAGATAAAAGGGTGATAAAAGTATGTGGATTTTGTGATCTGATGTTTCTAGTGATATTCTTTCTATGTCTCTGAGTGCAGTCATTTCCGCATATTAACTTTTCTGGAACCTATAGTCTATAGACGTTCTAGTGTGAAGTAGATTGCAGAAGATCAGTTTTTGTTTTATTCCCATGGAAATGGTATGTGGAGACTGGAGATGATGGAGGTGTGTCAATGCTAGTGAAAGATGTTTACTCTGAAATGTATAGAATCTGCTTCTGTTCAATCAACCATTCAATGAACGAGGACCGAGCTTAGGGGATCTGTTATTGATAAGCTTCAGTAAACATCATATCAGGTAATACATTTTTGTTCAACATTTGTGGAAGATGGAAAGAAAAACATTAGTGCCTCTAGGAAATTATGAGTAACCAAAGAAACTTCCACAAACCAACAGTCTCTGATTAAAGATCGGCATAGAATTAGTCTTATTGTAGTTCAGCACTTTAATATTTTTATTTACATATTGTATCATATTATACACAGATCCTTGTGGTATACCAGTAATTATTCTACAGGCATAGCCTTAGCAAGTAGTAATTAACCCCTCCATGATGACCATATGCAAATATGTGGCCTCGGCTTGAAGGGGTTGTACCGTGGTGATGCATGCACTAAAATACCAGCTGCCTACGCCAGGTGATAAATAGCAAATGCATGTGTTTTAGTGAATCAACTTCAAAAAAGAAGTGCAAGAATGAGAATACGAGAATGAATTAATGAGTTAGTGAAAAAAGGACAAATTAACATTCATACTTACCTAGATGGCTGCAGCATCGATTTAATGATGCAGCTGTCCCCTACGGGTTCTAACACTGAAACTTGAGCAATCACATGACCAGCTCTGTGCTCAGTCCCTCCATCACTTACTGGAGCACTGGGCTGTGGGGCAGGAAGCGGCTGGCCCTGGCTCTCATCAGCAAGCTGAGCGGCTGAGTCAGCTGCCGGTAAAGCATTTTGGCAGATCCTGATATTATTGTTGGGATCCCTACAGAGCCTGCAGAAGTAAGTGCACTACTGTCACCCACTGGAGAAGTATGGCTAAAAGAGCTTTGACCATAGTTCAGTTTTAAAGATTTAGCTATCTTTTGTGGTATGTACCTCACATTTTCAACAAATTTGATATTCACTTTGTGAATTAACCTTTTTAGTACTCATGCGATATTGCCCCAAAAATTGGTCACGTGACCTTCCTATTGCATGCGGAATCCTTGTGTGAATCAACCCCAAAGACACAAAATTAATAATTAAAATGTATGTTAAGTTGTTTGGTTTTTATGGTTCTCGGGAGGAGATCCACCCACTATACTTGTCTTGATGATCACTGTCTCCAATATAGAAAGTGGTGGGAAAACCAATATTTTAGAGTTATCCATGAAACAAGAGGTGAAAAAAAAATTCCAAAGGGGACATGGAGTCTCCCTAAAGAACTGACAGGGTTTGGTTCTACGGTTCTTAACATTTCTCTACTTTATCAAAAAAAAGCATACATACTACTGTACAAGCGTACTACTACTACTACTACTACTAATAATAAAAACTATTCTATACATTTAAATGCCCAAAAAATATTATGCATGCTACATGGGGCAATATTTATAACACTGGAATAAAAATGCAAATAGTACATTGTTATTGGTGATGTAAATGACTAGTTAGAATTCATCATATTTGAACAGTATGTTGTCACTAGACTGTAAGGTTACAAAAAAGGCTGAACCAAACTGTAGCAACATTTTTCCAAAACCTCTGCTTATGCAGCTTTCTCTGGAAAAGTTTAGATCCGTTTATAAATGTTTTCACCCGGGATTCAATGAACGTTTACCCATGATTCAAGCAATTGTCATATTAAATCAAATTAGAAAAATGTGCTAAAGACTCTATGAATCTTGGGTGAAAACATTTATAAATAGACCTGTAAAATGTCCTTTCAAATGCTGAATTCCAGGAGAAATATAGAACTATTTTCGTTTGACCCAATAAATAACATTATCACGTGAAACTTAACTTACTTCTACAGGCTGGAAGAGGAAAATCCCAAGATGCGCTGTTTTGGGAGCTGGAGACACAAGTTAGTAGGGCATGTCCTTCAAGTATGTAGCCTACATTGCAGCTGTAGCGGACTTTGTCCCCAACATTGAATGTAGTTCCCTGTTGTACACCATTCAGTAGTCGTCCAGGATTTCCACATGTGTGACTTGGCAATACTGTAAAGACAAAATAATCATGATATGTCAATTCCAAATACTGCTAGAAACATGTTACACTTAAAAATATAGTGCATAAGTGTAATACATGTTGTTATTATTGTTAATATTATTCCTGCAAAAAAAAACAAAAAAAAACACTTTTCACACATTTCCTTTTTTTCATTCTATCCAAATCACAATCATACATAGTTTTCAAAATATCTTTGGTCTATTGATTCTCTTTCTGTATGCTGTAAAAAAATGTTTAACCTGCTCACATATGTTTCAAATTTTGGTTGATATGATCATAAATTAATATCGATGCAACTCAATGAGTAAATGTTAGGATTGAAATGTGTAAAACTTTACCAATGCTGGAGGATTAAAGTGATTGTAAAGTCTTCATTTTTTTTCTCTAAAAATAAAAAAAACATGTTATATTTACCTGCTCTGTGGACTAAAGGAAAAATGTGAGACTTTCGATGAGACATGTGGGTCACAGGTCTCCATCACTGAATATGTATGAAAGGGGGGGAGAGGGATTTTGGGACTTTGAATAAGGTCAGTGTATATGGTTATATATGGCAATATCACAAAACATTTATTTTTATTAGGAAAACCACAAGGAACATGGCAAAATGACATGATACATGCAGCAATGAATAAAATTGTCAATCACATGTTACAGACCATATATGGAAACAAACATTGATAGCAACCAACCAATCAATGTGTGTTATGAAACAAATCCTGGATGTAATGAAAACATTTAAAATACATGGTGGGTGGTGAACTCAAAATCATGTGATGAGTAAAAGTGTCTGCAGGAGAGTAAGTGCATCCAAATAAGCCTGATGCATTTCGTGGGTAATACCACTCTTCGGGGCGGATGCACACAAATCTTTAAGACAAAACATGAGTAGACCAGTATAATCCAATGTTATACCCCTCAGCGGGGGAGGATATGTACAAAAAAATAAGAGGAAAGAGTTGCTCATCCCTAAAATACTTACAACGTAATAGGTCTGGAACATGGGAGACGAGGAGTCAGAGGCTACCCAGATTGTCTGTGTCGGAAGCTGTGGCAGGGACCTGCAAAAAGAGGACCGGCGCACAAACATGATCCCCAAAAGAGAAAAAATACACAAATCCAGATGGTGATGTGAGTGGGCTTCATATCTAAAAAATGATCTGGGTATACTGTGAATACTCTGTATTTTGGGAAGTTGTTAGCGCCCGACACCAAAATGAAAATGGACGAGTAGGTGGAAATGAAATTAGTGTGAAGGGAGGAAAGAGCAGGTCAAAAAAAAAAGCATGGAAAAATTTAAGAAAAGAAAAGAAACAATAAAAGTTAGCCTCTGTGAGTATGAACAGGAAAAGACTGACCATGTAAATACCTGCTGGTGATGTGAAAAGGTATATTCCAAATGGTGTGCAGTGTGCACAAAAAGGTGCTGCCATGTGGACTGGCTAGCACAGAATGGGGAAGTTAAGTATGCTCGGCACAACCTGTGGGCTCCTCCCAACATCACACAGGTGCACCAAAAGAAGAAGAGAGATGTCCACGCCCGAGTGGCAGCCGCCGCCCATGGGGCTAAAGATGCCCCCTTCCATATGGTGACCCAGATGGAAAAATTCAAACACGCCAGCATCAGGATGCCCTGTGGGGACATTGTGCGCATGGCGTGGAGGTTTGATGCTGATTCGTGGAAGAGACAAGCTTGTTCGATCACCCGCATCACCGAATGCAAAAATGGGGGGAGGGGGAAGGCTCTCACACTGCGAATCGCAATTCCTAAACACAGGACAAATACAAGTTTTTACATGCTCAGTCCTTTCCTGTTCATGCTCACAGAGGTTAACTTTTATTGTTTCTTTTCTTTTCTTTCATTTTTTGCCATTTACATCTTTTTAATGTTTTATTTTTTTACCTGCTCTTTCCTCCCTCCACACTACTTTAATTTCAACTCACTAGTCCATTTTTACTTTGGTGTCTAACAACTTCCCATAATACAGAGTATTCACGGTATACCCAATTACATTTTTAGATATGAAGTCCACTCACATCACCATCTGTATTTATATATTTTTTCTCTTTTGGGGATTATGTTTGTGCGCCCGGTCCACTTTCTGCAGGTCCCTTCCACAGCTCCTGACACAGACAATCTGGGTAGCCTCTGACTCCTCGTCTCCCATGTTCCAGACCTATTACGATGTAAGTATTTTAGGGATGAGCAACTCTTTCCCCCTTATTTGTTTGGACATATCCTCCTGGCTGAGGGGTATAACATTGGATTATACTTGTCTACTCATGTTTTGTTTTATAGATTTGTGTGCATCCACCCCTGAAGAGTGGTATTACCCAGGAAACGCGTCAGGCTTATTTGGATGCACTTACTCTCCTGCAGACACTTTTACTCATCACATGATTTTGAGTTCACCACCCACCATGTATTTTACATTTTTTCATTACACCCAAGATTTGTTCCATACCACACATTGGTTGGTTGGTTGTTATCAATGTTTGTTTCCATATATGGTCTGTAACATGTGATTGACAATTGTATTCATTGCTGCATGTATCATGTCATTTTGCCATGTTCCTTGTGGGTTTAATGGTTGTAATAAAAACCTGCTTTTTGTGATTTGTTATTGACTCATCTTATAGCCATATACACTGACCTCATTCAAAGTCCCAAACCCCCCCTTCAAACTTACCTGCTCTGTGCAGTGGATTTGCACAGAGCAGCCCAGATCCTCCTCTTCGGCTCCCCTGGCCCCTCCCTTCTGTCGAGTGCCCCCACAGCAAGCACCTTGCTATGGGGGAACCCAAGAAGAGTCACAGGTCCCTGTGTTCTTTATGACCCCTTTAAAGCAGAGAAATCACATACCAATATCTAATATGTGCTACATTAATTAGTTTGCACAATTTGACCCCAATTCCCCAGCAAAGTCTCTCATATACCTGTAGATTGTGCCAAATAATTCTACCTTATGCAGCTTCCCATGATGGGGTGACACTTCTGCTGCACTGCTTTCTGCATCAGAGCAGAATTGTCATCTGCATTCAGACTGTGCCTGCTTGTACTATAATGGGAAAGAAAAATATTGCAGAAGGGTATGGCTGTTAGCAATGTCATTGCTGATGCACAAGCCTGCAGCTTGTCAATCAGTCAATCAGTAGCTGGCCTTTAAGGAGGACTGGGCTAGCTCCAGGCCCACCTGCCCGCTATCTATCCATTAGAATGCATGTGCTCTCACTGTTGGAGACTCATAAATTTACAAGGGTTAGCTGTTGGAGACTCTCGTAAATTTACAAGGGTTAGGACTGCAGGTAATACAGGGTGCCCTAAAGGGGCCCTGCAGCTTTCAAATGCATTTGAAAATGTGTGCTAACTAAACGCTTGCTTTTAATGCATACTGTTAGACAGGTTAATGGTTGGTAAGCAGACTGGTTGTTAAGTTGAGCTGGGAATTTTCTCTGGTTTTGTCTTGTATGCATTGCCCTTCCATGTGCTCCTTGCTGTGAAGGCCAGTTAAAGATGGGGGGGGGCAGGGGCCATTTGTTTGTTACTGGTGTAAATATTGGTGAGGAGACACACTGGACTTTTGCTGCCATTGTGCTATGTGCTGGGTGTCCAATGTGCCCATGTGCCTTCAAGAAGGAGTGGGCTACCTCCAGGCCTACCTGCCCCCTATCTAGCCATTAGAACACATGTGCTCCCACTATTGAAGAGTCTTGTAAATTTACAAGGGTTAGGACTGAAAATAATACATGGTGCTGTGAAGGGGCCCTGCAGCTTACGCATGCGTTTGCAAATGTGTGCTAACTAAACCCCTGTTTTTAACGCATACTGTTAGACAGGTTAATTTGGTTGGTAAGCAGAGTTGGGAATTTTCTCTGGTTTTCTCTTGCATGTGTTGCCCTTCCATGTGCTCTTTGCTGTGAAGGCCAGTTAAAGATGGGGCAGGGGCCATTTGTTTGTTACTGGTATAAATATTGGTGGGGGGGATACACTGGACACCTTTGCTGCCATTGTGCTATGTGCTGGGTATCCAGTGTGCCTCTGTGAGTTTAAGGAGGACCTCCAGGCCCACCTGCCCCCTATCTATCCATTAGAACACATGTGCTCCCACTATTGAAGACTCTTGTAAATTTACAAGGGTTAGGACTGCAAATAACACAGGGTGCCATGAAGGGGCCCTGCAGCTTACTCATGCGTTTGCAAATGTGTGCTAAATAAACCCCTGTTTTTAATGCATACTGTTAGACAGGTTAATTTGGTTGGTAAGCAGACTGGTTGGTGAGTTGAGCTGGGGATTTTCTCTGGTTTTGTCTTGCATGAGGATATATGGAAAGAACCAGCACTCTGGAATCTGTCCAAATTCTTTATTCGATAAACAGTTACTTTGTACTTTGTGATTATCGGATAAAGAATTTGGATGGATTCCAGAGTGCGGGTTCTTTTCATATATCCATATTCCGAGTTTGTGATGAGTGGGAGGTCATCTGAACCTGGCACCTGGAGAGACGGTACCATTAACCAACATGCATATTTGGAGGTTTTCACTGTAGAGTGGTGCTACCCTGTGTGTACATTTTGTCTTGCATACGTTGCCCTCCCTTGTGCTCCTTGCTGTGAAGGCCAGTTATAGATGGGGGCAGGGGCCATTTGTTTGTTACAGTAGCTGGCCACACCTGGTCATGCCCACTGTATTCTAGATTTACAGCCATGCCTCTGTCGCTGAAATTGCACTGTAGCTGTAGTGTCAACCAGGGGAGAAAAAATTAAAAAAAAATTGTCTCACCTAGAGAAGTTAAATTTGTTTTTATTTATAACAAGCAAGGCTTGTTTATCAAAGAGTAACTGCATTTTCAGACTTATTTTGACTGTCACACAGAAGTCATGGGATGTACTTTAATTCCTATAGAGCAGCCTTTTTCAACCAGGGTGCCTTGGGGTTTTTTCAGGAGTGCCTTGGCAAAATGCTTAAAAATCGATCAAACATTGTATACAAGCCAGCAGGTGGATCAAGCATGACTTTTAGTTACACAAAACCACAGGTTTTCATTATGCACCATTACGGATTTCTAGACACTGGCATCCTAACAAACAATGACGTCATTAGTTAATAAAGAGGATGTCTGTTGCCTCCACAGCATCCTTGCTTGACCCTCCTGTGCCCCTCTCCCTCAACACTGGGGTAACATTAGCTGACCGATGGAGAGAAATTGAGGGAAAAGAGAAACATTGGAATGCAAGTCAGTACCAATTTGCTATGGAAGAATAAATCACCTCTAACTTTGGGTGCCCTACGTGTGGATGTTGCTGCATTAGAATAGTTTTTACATTTTAGAATGGAGTGCCTCGAGACTGTCCATAATTTTAAAGGGTGCCTTGAGATTGTCTATAATCTTAAAGGGTGTCTTGACTGAAAAAAGGTTAAGAAACACTGCTCTAGAGTTCCCAGGTCTGCATATCAGCCATATAAGTTATGACTGGGTTCCAATCTCTCTGTTGAATTTTTTATTTATTTTGCATTATGGAGACAGCAACAGCAGTAAAAACATCCAAAAGTCCAATCTGGAAAAGGAAAAACCTGGCAACTATAGTGGGAGAGATAATCACCGAACTCTGTAGAAAATATAAATAGCCAGTGGCCAAGCTCAACAGTCTTCATCTATATATGAAATACCAATGAGTGACCTTTTAATTTGCTGAAATATCACATTTTAAAATCACAGTATCTGATTATAATTGGTTTGAGAGAAAATTACAGCTTTGGCTAATATGGTCACTTGTTCCTCATGTGTGTGGTTTAAACTACCACTTCCATTGTGTCCTTTAACAATGCACATACACAATAACAGTTTGACTTTTGGGCTAATATAAGGTATATTTTACCCTAGTATTCTGTGGGATTAGCACAATAAATAAAAGATGGAAAGAACTTTAATTGGTCAGAGGCAATAAGCAAATATTTAATTATGTGAACATTATATATATATATATATATATATATATATATATATATATATATATATATATATATATATATATATATATATATATGTACATATCAGATATGCAATACATTGATTACATGTTGATACAAAATGCAAAACAGCATCCTAATGATGCATTGTCTAGCAATATGCTTAAAAGGCAACATCCCCCTAATAAATGTTACCTGGGCAGTCTACCACTTTAAGAAGACAGGAAAAAAGTAAACCACGATGAAGTATAATTGAAAAGACAAGGACACAAGAGAAAACAATCAGTAATCTTTGTGAAACGGGGAACATCTCGTGTATATTAGTCAAGTGAAAGGACCATAAAATCATCAAATAAAATGACTGATGATATGTTTCCATAGTCCCCTATGGAAACATTAAATGACTATCTGTAAGCACACATGATAGATCATAAACAAGCATTAATCAATAACACTTGAAGCATGAGAACATACAATACACTATAGTTTACTGGATTCTAATGAAAATACATTCACTAAGCAGAGGTTCTGTGCTCATAGCCATTTTTAAAGGTATGCATAGATTTAAGATGGTTGATGGCTCCAATCTGACTATTTTGTACATACATAAATAGGCAAGGTGTACCAATGTGAAAATGCATGCATTTATGACAATATCCTAACAACATTAATTATATAATGTAGTTAAAATTAGGAAGTTGGATCATGCACCAAATCCCACTGCCTTCAAATATCAAGGGCCATCTTAACCACTGCAGCCCTGGAAGGATTTGCCCCCTTTCGTGACCAGGCCATTTTTTGCGATACGTCACTGCGTCGCTTTAACTGACAATTGCGCGGACGTGCGACATTGTACCCAAACGAAATTGATGTCCTTTTTCCCCCCACCCCTTTTTGTGGTATTTGATCACCTGTACGGTTTTTATTTTTTGCGCTATAAACAAAAAAAGACTGACAATTTTGAAAAAAAAAACACAATATTTTGTACTTTTTGCTATAATAAATATCCCCAATATTTTTGTAAAAACACAAATTTCTTCATCAGTTTAGACTGATATGCATTTTTCTACATATTTTTGGTAAAAAATAAAATCGCAATAAGCATATATTGATTGGTTTGCGCAAAAATTTTAGCGTCTACAAAATAGGGGATACATTTATGGCATTTTTATTATTATTATAATTTTTTACTAGTAATGGTGGTGATCAGCAATTTTTTTATCATGACTGCGACATTGTGACTGACAGATTGGACACTTTTGACACTTTTTTTGGACCAGTGACATTTATACAGCGATCAGAGCTAAAAATAGCCCCTGATTACTGTATAAATGTCATTGGCAGGGAAGGGGTTAACACCAGAGGGTGTGTTCTAACTGTGGGGGGATGGGACTGACTAGAGGAGGAGACCGATCAGTGATCCTACTTAGTAGGAGCACACGATCTGTCTCCTCTCCCCTGAGAGAACCGGGATTTGTGTGTTTACACACACAGATCCCAGTTCTCGCTCTGTCACAAGCGATCGCGTGTGCCCGGCAGTCCTGTTAAAGTGTCTTAAAGCGCAGAGGCAACCTGCCGCAGTATAACTGTGGCGGCTAGTTGGGAAGGGGTTAAAGTACAAATGAAATCAAATTAATCTGACAGCAGAATATGAAAGCAGAAACCTACTGATGACTGTAAATGTCGTAGTATATCTGCATAGGCAACAACGTTGCTCTAAAATGCAAATTTAAAGTTAAATGGAAATCTTTGCTAATTGATAATGCATTTTGTGTAGCATAAATGTAAACTATTATACATGTGATATATTTAAATAGCTAAGAAGAAACTCATTAGCTATGTGAGCTTTCAAGATCCTAAGACATCTCCAAAAGGCAAATTCACTAATACACTTACCTAAAAAGGGGCACCAGTACTTTAAGTTTGGTGCTTGGAGTCATAAATGAACCCAAGGCAACAGGAAATGTCTTATTGTCTTGAATTTAGAGTTAAATCCAAGCATCCATGTGTTCTGACAGACATTCTCCCTGCAGGGTTTGTGAAGTATATAAACAGTGCCAAGTTTGGCTCCATTCAGCCTGCAGTGAATGAAACTTGGCACTATGGAACACAGGATTAAAAGATATGCCCATATGCATGTGACTTATGCAGATTTACCAATCTAGCTATGAACAGAAGACAATGAGGACAGTTACTATTATTCCATCTGACAGTGAAAAAAATATATTTACAACCTTTCTGAAAATACAATGGTGAACTCTCTCCGATTGGAAGTTTCGATAACATGCATCTAGTTCCTTCCTGATCTCCATCTTTGTTTCAAGATCAAGCAAGGATCTGACATATGTTAACATGGTATTCATTCTTTTTATGTCTGTGCCCGAATTGGACACAAAAAAAAAACCTGTTCTAACACTTTCCTAGTTTATCTAGAACCAAAAAGGTTTTGGCTGGAGCTCTACATTTAGAGTAGCCATCATTTTTTTTCATTGGCCAAACCAACCAAGATCTCAGAAGACAGTCTGAAGGAGTCCTTTATGTAATATAATCTATTATTTTTTTAATACATTTATATTTGTATAGCACTTTTCTCCTTATGGATTTAAAGTGCTTGTATCTGCTGTTGGGGCAGCCAACATGGATGTTCTCAGTAAAATATCAATCTGCAGCCAATTTTATACATGAGCTTTAGAGTGTGGGAAGAAAATGCTTGTACTCATAGGATTCCCATGCAAATACAGGGAAAACATGCACATTCCTTGCAGATAGCATCCTGGCTGGGACCCTCTACAAAGGATACAAACTCCTTTATCAAACACTGAAGATTATTTACTAAAAAAGTTAAAAATTGTATGAATATTCACTTGAATTGTCCAATCCTGTGAAAAGAAAATTCCTGATGGCTTTGAATGCCCAGTCATGTGTAGATACATTGCATATGGTTAGAATGAAGTGAGTATCCACACATTATTTTCAGTATATATTTACAACTTCTGTAGTAGAGCAATGCATTCTTCAATGAAAGATTTTTTAATATTGTAACAAGTGGAAACATCTATGCCAGCCCTCCAGCTTAAATTGATATTGTTACATGCTTTCAGAATTGTATACATAATTTGTTTATACAGGACCTTATATATAAAGTCTGGAAGAGAAGCAACTGTAGTATATACAACATTTAAAAAAAAAAATTAACTGCACAAAAAAATATATTGTTGTGGAGAAGTTTAAAGCAGGGTGGAGCACTGTTCAATTCATCATCAAAAAATGGAAAGAGTATGGCACAACTGCAAACCTACCAAGACATGGCCGTCCACCTAAACTGACAGGCTGGGCAAGGACAGCATTCATCAGAAAAGCAGCCAAGAGGCCCATGGTAACTCTGGAGGAACTGCAGAGATCCACAGCTCAGGTGGGAGAATCTGTCCACAGTACAACTATTAGTTGTGCACTCCACAAATCTGGCCTTTATTGAAGAGTGGCAAGAAGAAAGCCATTGTTGAATAAAAAAAGCCATAAGAAGTCTGCACATCACACTGAACACAGCATCCCCACTGTGAAACATGGTGGTGGCATCATCATGTTGTGGGTATGCTTTTCTTCAGCAGGGACAGGGAAGCTGATCAGAGTTGATAGGAAGATGGATGGGGCCAAATACAGGGCAGCCTTAGAAGAAAACCTGTTAGAGTCTGCAAAAGACTTGAGACTGGGGTGGAGGTTCACCTTCCAGCTGGACAACGACCCTCAACATACAGCCAGAGCTACAATGGAATGGTTTAGATCAAAGCATATTCATGTGTTGGAATGGCCCAAGTCCAGACCTAAATCCAATTGAGAATCTGTGGCAAGACTTGGAAATTCCTGTTCACAGGAGCTCTCCGTCCAATCTGACAGAGCTTGAGCTATTTTGCAAAGATGAATGGGCAAAAATGTCACTCTCTAGAAGTGCAAAGCTGGAAGAGACATACCCAAAAGGACTTGCGACCGTAATTGCAATGAAAGGTGGTTCTACAAAGTATTGACTCAGGGGGGCTGAATACAAATGCACGCCACACTTTTCAGATATTTATTTTGTAAAAAATGTTGAAAACCATTTATCATTTTCCTCCCACTTCACAATTATGTGCCACTTTGTGTTGGTGTATCACATAACATCCCAATAAAATACATTTACGTTTTTGGTTGTAACGTGACAAAATGTGGAAAATTTTTACTGGGTATGAATACTTTTTTAGGGGACTGTATACTGTATATAGTCTATTACTCCAGGCTAACCAGGATGTCCGAAAATATGTGTAACACTGGATCTGTGATATAAAGATAACTATCCTTTGCTAAAATCTCCATGATAGAACATAGCTCAAATTGTATGTACAAGAATATACAAGGCACATAAGTATCCAGCTGCTCACAAGTAGAAACAATGTAGACATACAGAAAAGGACCACACGGTCCATTGAATCCCTTTTTAAATTAAATGTATCTATTTTTTTATTTTTTACTTTTTTGTTTGAGTATAGATCTATGTTTTTCACAAGTACTGTATGTTTAAATTCACTTACTGGTTCACTACCTTTACAGAAAGTCTGTTCCAAGACTCAACTACAGGCATTACCCAGGTTACAAACCAGATAAGCTGAATTTGTATGTAAGTTCGAACAGGTATATTTAAGTGTAACATCAGCCCAAAAAATATTATTTAAGTTTTGGCCAGCATAGGGAAGGGTTAACTGGCCAAGCAGTGATGTTAGATTGCTGACAGGTCTGCCGGACAATAGGTGGTAGCATGCAGTGTGCAGCAAGATGGCCGCCTTGCAGTATCCTGGACTAGCGTGGTGTCACACTGCCTCCATTTGTAAGTATGAGTTGTATGTAAGCCAAGTGTTTGTAACTCAGAGACTGCCTGTACTCTTTTGGTAAAATAATACTTTCTAAGTTAGTTTTGAACTTTCCTTCTGCAACTTCAAAGACGTGTCTCCATGTTACTGATTTCTTCATATAGAAAATACTGCTTTCCATCATGTTTCCTCTTTCTTTTATTTCCTCTGCTACATTGACAGACCATGTAGCCTACAGCTACTTGGCAACTATTACAACTGAAATCCTATTGATTGTTAAATGGCATGTTCAAAAGTCCTTTAGGTTCCCTCTGTTCATAATATACCTTTAGCAGGACCAGACCCACGAAGTGTATAGTATACTGTATATACTGTATGTGTACTTAGGAAAAAAGATTCAGTACTATGTATTATACAGTATGATTTTTTTTGAGTGTTTGCTTGAATTAGCACTGGTTTGCGTAGGAGAAAAGAGAAAATCACATAGAGGATAAAAGGACATGCTGCATTTACCAAGAACAAAGACCAAAGCTAAACAAATGCTGCAATAAGCCAAGTGACTATAGTTCTATATGATCCAGTTCAAACATGAACTACTGCATTTAAAATTCCTCTGATCTGCTTTAAATACACAAGTCAATAATAAACAAACCCTTATGGCCACAGTCTCTTAGGCATATGTACCCCTACGCACATTACTGGCCATTGCACTATATTCCTTAAAGTGATTGTAAAGTCTTGTTTTTTTTCCTATAAGAATAATAAACATGTTAAACTTACCTGCTCTGTTGCAGTGGATTTTCACAGAGCAGCCCGAATCCTCCTCTTCTTGGGCCCCTCTTCTCTGTTCCTGGCCCCTCCCTCCTGTTCAGTGCCCCCACAGAAAACAGCTTGCTATGGGGGCACCTGAGCTGAGTCACAGCTCCCTGTGTCCATTCAGACACGGAGCCCCTACCTGACTCTGCCCTGCCCCCTCGCTCGCCTGATTGGCTAGCAGTGTCTCAGCCAATCAGGAAGGAGAATCTCGGATGGCTGAAACACCCGTGGACATCGCAGGACTGAGAGGGACCTCAGGTAAATATTAGGGGGTGCTGAGGGCGGTGGCTGCTGCACACAGAAAGCTTCTGTCTTAACAACCCCTTAAATATAATAAAGGTTGATTATATTTTTGCACTCTATAAAATGTAATAATCTCATTTAAATAACTAAAGGGAAAAGCAAATATAATTTTCATTCAAAGATGGTATTCATTTTATAAACTAAACTAAAATGGCTACCACAAAAAAACAAAACAAAAAAAAACATAATAGTTCCTAGCTACATAATAAACAATATCCTTCTAAGTATAATAGCATTCCTGTACTTCGATCCTATTTCTATTTCCAATCAATTCTGCCTGTAACATACATAGACAAAATGATTTTAAAGATTGATAACTATACACATATGATATAAGGATTAGCAATAGTGTTAAGCATATAGCAGGGGATGACAAATGGAGTAGAACTAATGCTTTATTTCCTGCAGCAAATTGTCAAAAAAACAATTTAATCATAACATTGTCATTTTTCTTCTAATGAATCAACTTCTTTTATTCTGTTTTTTCTTCACTAAAATTAATGACTGGAACCTCACTATAAATAAAAATCTCTAATTTTTATATGTCATTCTGCAACCAACATAGACCGTCAGTTAATGAACTGTTCAAAATTAGACACAATTGAATGGTATGAAATATGATTACTGTCAAGTTTCAGCATATTTTTGTACTCTTTTTGTACCACCTTTTGCACTCAATAAAATAGTTTGTAAACAAAAAAAAAAAAAATTAGACACAATTGACCTAAATTATTGTTTCATGAAACACTTACTTTAAAATAAATTTGATATCATTAATAAAAGATTACATATCCTTTGCTTTAAGCCCAAATGGGATCTATCATTAAACGAGTCAATGGCATTTTAGTAGTGAGATCTCTTCTGTGATTTTCTTTATCTGCATGGCAGTTAATAACATAGAATGCTGTATGTTTGTACACTATGTACATACTGCACCTGAAAGAACAATGTCCAGCTGCATTCAGCTAAATGTATACTATAATGAAAATGAAAATAACTTATTTTATAATATTTAATTTGTGGATGACATATTCATACCACTAATACCAAAGTAGGTAGACTATACTAGCTCCCATCTGTCCTTCAATCCACACTAGTTCACACAAGGCAATTTTCTATGAGACTAGGGCAAGCAGGAAGAAAAACTAAGCATAAGCTAAGGATTGAAATACAGTTGCCTCACCTTGTACCAGTTAGAACTGCTAAATATGCACAGAATTTCTCAGCACAATGTTTCCGCGGTTGTTCGGATTTAGGCACATATTTCCACACCTGGTGGGCATGCCCTAAAGCACAAACTTTTTGGACGGTAATATTCAATATGGCATCTAAATTATTTAAAAAGAAAATCCCTATTGATCCTGTAATGGCTCTCCTTAATTTAAAATCGGATTACTTAACACATTACCAATTTAACCTGCTGGTTCAACTTTTCACAGAAGCCAAACAAACACTGGCAAAAGCCTGGAGAACTCTGGACTTGGTGGACTTGGTGACTAACGAAGCTGTGAATAGAATGAACAATACTATGTCTCATGCTAAATTGATAACTCTTGAGTCGAACACGATTCCTAAATTTGAAAAAATATGGCAGCCATGGATAGATAACTTTTTATCTCCATCATTTGACTTGCAAGTGCTTTTGCCATGGTAGTTGATTGAGAAGATATCATCCTGAATACATTAATTTCATAAATAGTGGCGGCTCTCGGCCCAATCCTGCGGATTCCTTTCCTTCCCCTCTTTCTTTTCTTCCTTTCCTTTTTTCTCTTTATATCTTTTCATTTCTCTCTCATCTTCTTTTCTTTCACTATACTCATACTCACATACCATTATAAAAATATACATACAGGTTGTTTCTATCTAATTATAGTTCCAAGGACTACATCTAATTTTGTAAGATCCTTGATTTACAAATTCTTAATGATATTATTGTTTATTAGTTAAGGATTTATTAATAATTTACCATTTATGTGTTTAAATGGATTCAGATAATGATAATAATACTTTTGGATCTGTGTGAGTAAACTTCATTACCTTGATTGTATAATCATTACTGTATCTAATATGTATGTTATTTGTACATGCAATAAAATCTTTTAACAAGGAAATACATTTGCCTCAGCACTTGTCTCAGGTGACTTGTTCAAAGACAGGCAGATATTGCCTTCTCTGTCACTCTCAGAGAGCTATCTAACCGTATACTGTATAAACCGATAAAGCCTACTCTGTGCTTTCTGTCCTTGTTAAAAAAAATGGCCATATGTTGAACTAGAAGCAACCACAAATACAAACACATATAACCTTTTTGCAACTGGAAAAGGAGGGAAAATTTTTTTTTGGAATAGTTGCATGTGAATGAAAATTTTGGCAACCCAATTTTTACAGATGAATTACTTAGAAAACACATTTAAAATTGTCAATAATAACTTTGCAAAGTCATCTACAGTCTTGTCTCTTTTTAGATTTCCTTACTAAATTTCACATCCAATCCTAAACACAACCTCAGCCATGACTTTTACACTCTCCTACCCTCCATTAGTCAAGTCTTAAACTCCTGGAAGCCAACTCTTTAGAGGGCAAGCATATCATCGGAGCTAAATGATTCTCTTCAGTTTCTGACTGAAAAATGCTTTCTCCTTCATTAACTGTCAAGACAAGTACATGTCTTTGTAAAATGTTACATTGTACTACACTCCCATATTAATCTGGGCAGCACCACAGGGGAGGATGGTACTATATAAATCAATAGCAATAATAATTTTTCTTGGGCATCTCCCACTATCTGTGATATTTTCACTGTGTGAAGGCTTGACATGAGGTCAAATCTGAAGTGCTCGGATTAATCATTTCACCATTTGTCACCTCGATGTTCTTATCCTTACCAATACACTACATGTATCTGTACATAAATTGGCATATGACATTTCAATAAATATTTATATACTGAAAGGAAAATTTGTATTATTTTTTTTATACCCTAAGCACAGTTGGCATATGTATTTAATAACTAGAACTCTGCTGAATCTTCTCTTTCATTTGTATATGAATACAGCTAGATAGGAAACAGCAGGACTAAAATCAATTAGAACAGTAAGTAAAATAGTAAACATATTTTTTTCTGTTCAACTTTTCATTGATTCAGTAAATTTAAGTCATCCTGGCTGATTCGTTGTAACAGTTGCTTCATAATTATCATAGTAACCTTACTGCCCAGTAATGAGCTCTACCCATTAAAGAGCAAAAATGAAAACAATTGAAATGAAAGAAAATAGAATTGAGCTTCTCAGCAAGCTCATCTCCCAAGGGCTAACAAAAGAATTAAGATGATTTATCTTCTAGATTGGATTGAAAAATAGTCCATTCAGCATCCGTCTCATGTAAGTGAGGAAGAGAAAATAAGACTGGATGGTTTTTCTGCAAAGTGAGCTATCGCAAAGGCCAAAACCTTGTGCATGAGGATACGGCTGCATCACTGTATAGAATTCCACTCGTACCTAGTACATTTTGTCATTTACGTATGAGTGTTCATCAGGATCAGATAAACAGCAGGAAATCTCTTCTTGCTTAAACAGGCTGAAGCTACCATGATTCTGAGCAGGATGGTGCGTTCAGCTGAGCGCGATAAAACCTGCAGACATCCATCATTCGCTATTCCTAGTTTTATTTCTCCTTGTAGTATTTGTGTTTTTACTGTCATACTTCTGCATTCCATGGGAAATGATTTGTAATTTCTCCCGCAATAGCAAAGCGCTAGCTTTTCTCATATTGATTTCACAATTTGTCAGTGGAATTATCTATGCCTCGTGAGCAAGGAATATATATATAATTTAGAGAATCTTATCCACTGGTTATACTGTTAGACACATTTAGATCTATTTGCAGTTGGGCTTTGTAAATATTTCTGAATAACTCATGTTGGTAATTTAACCTGAATGTAATATTTAGTTGTACAGAGAAAAACACCAAAAACAGAGAAGAAATCAGGAAACTACTGTATATGAACTCCTTCTACCCACCCATGTTCAAACTCTACAATAAAAGCTAAACACCAGAATTTTTACCAAGTGGTTTACAAGGATTATAGCAGAAGGTATCAGCCATAAACCTGGTATTGTTTTTTTCAGCCGGTCGGCTGGCTCGCTCTTAGAAGCATTCCAAGTGGCTTATGAGCTGCTGGAACACTTTCAGAAGCAGCGGGAGGGGATGTTTCCACCAGCTCACCCAAGAAACGATCCGACAGTGCTGCCGGCTGTTTACAGAGGCGATCAAAGTGTAGATTGTCTCTATGACCTTGGAGGACTGGAGCAACGGCATGGCACCACTTCCAGCTCAGGATGAAAGTAAACATTTTTTTTTTTTAAAACCAAAAGATCAAAAACATATTTTTTTATCTTTTGCTTTTAAAGGTAAAGAGAGATTTGGGGTCTTTTTAAACCCAGATCTCATCATAAAGAGGACCTGCTATCCTTATTTCTATTACAAAGGAATTTTTACATCCCTTGTAATAGCAAAAAAAGTGCTAAACAAAAATTATAGGAACACTGTAAAAATTTTAAATGAAATAAATAATGAAAAAAAATGTAACACGCCCCCATTCCCCCATGCTTGCGCACAAAAGCGAACGAATATGTAAGTCATGCACACATATATAAATATATATGTGTTCGCACCACACTGTGAGGTATTGCTGTGAATGTTAGAGCAAGAGCAATAATTCTAGTGCTGGACCTCTGTAAGGCCCCTTTCACACTGGGGCGGTTTTCAGGCGGTACAGCGCTAAAAATAGCGCCTGTATACCGCCTGAAAAAACCGGCCCCATTCACTCCAGTGTGAAAGCCGGCGGGCTTTCACACTGGAGCGGTGCGCTAGCAGGACCGCAACAAAAGTCCTGCTAGCAGCATCTTTGGAGCGGTGAAGGAGCGGTGTATTTACCGATCCTATACCGCTCCTTCCCATTGAAATCAATGGGAAACCGCGGAGATACCGCCCGCAAACCGCCGCTGCATCGGCGCTTTGCGGAGGTTTTTAACCCTTTTGCGGCCGCTAGCGGGGGTTAAAACCACCCCGCTAGCGGCCGCATACCGCGGGTAAAACGATGGTAAAGCAGCGCTAAATATAGCGCTGCTTTACCGTCGCCGCCCCGCACCGCCCCAGTGTGAAAGGGGCCTAACTCTAAACAGGTAACCTGTAAAGGCATTTAAAGCATCTCCAATAGAGCTTTTTAAGTACTGTAGTTTGATGCCTTTCCACAAGCGTGCACAATTTTAAAGCGTGACATGTTAGGTATCTATTTACTTGGTGGAACATGATCTTTCATATTTTACAAAAAATGGGGTACATGTTGTTTTTTTATTCATTAAAAATGTAAAAAAAATAAAGTTTGAACAATCACTGCGCAAATACAGTGTGACATAAAAAGAAATGTTTTGTGCACACTTGAAATTGTTATACCTGTACATTATACCTGTTCTTTCTAATGAAATTTTTTTTTTTGTGTTGGCCCCAAGTGTTGTTTTAAAAACTCTCTAGGAATCAAAATTGTAAAATGATAAACTAAAACATTTCAGAATTATTTTGCCAATATTGGTCACATAATCAACCACATGATTGCCTTTTATTCTAGCACATTCTCGCAATGAAAATGTTGTGTCACAGTTCAAAAAAAAGTATTATTCTTTCGGTGTTTTGTTTCAATTCTGACTTACAGTTGTCAAAGCATACTTTCCTGTTAGTACAACCAAGAATAAATGTTATTCTTAGAAAATCAACATTTTTTTTACTATGGGGAAAAAATATCTACTGTTTGACAAAATCATGCCTGTTGCTGTGTTATGTTGTTATGCTGCAATATTAATTTACAAAAGTTCACCCTGCTATAAAAAGAAAAGCTTCCTTCTCCACATGCACTGAGCTACATTGAAAAGAAACTACTACTACTCTGGTATTATCTTAGTCACTCAAAGAGGCAATTTGCAATGCATATGTTTTCAAAAATATACAGTATCTCACAAAAGTGAGTACACCCCTCACATTTTTGTAAATATTTTATTATATTTTTTCATGTGACAACACTGAAGAAATTACACTTTGCTGCAATGTAAAGTAGTGAGTGTACAGCTTGTATAACAGTGTAAATTTGCTGTCCCCTCAAAATAACTCAACACACAGCCATTAATGTCTAAACCGCTGGCAAAAAGTATACCCCTAAGTGTAAATGTCTAAATTGGGCACAATTAGCCATTTTCTCTCTCTGGTGTCATGTGACTCGTTAGTGTTACAAGGTCTCAGATGTGAATGGGGAGCAGGTGTGTTAAATGTGGTGTTATCGCTCTCACTCTCTCATACTGGTCACTGGAAGTTCAACATGGCACCTCATGGCAAAGAACTGAAAAAAAGAATTGTTGTTCAACATAAAGATGGCCTAGGCTATAAGAAGATTGCCAAGTATCTGAAACTTAGCTGCAGCACAGTGGCCAAGACCATACAGCAGTTTAACAGGACAGGTTCCACTCAGAACAGGCCTCGCCACGGTCGACCAAAGAAGTTGAGTGCATATCCAGATGTTGTCTTTGGGAAATAGACGTATAAGTGCTGCCAGCATTGCAGCGGTTGAAGGGGTGGGGGTCAGCCTGTCAGTGCTCAGACTATATGCCGTACACTGCTTTAAATTGGTCTGCATGGCTGCCATCCCAGAAGGAAGTCTCTTCTAAAGATGATGCATAAGAAAGCATGCAAACAGTTTGTTGAAGAGAAGTAGACTAAGGACATGGATTACTGGAACCATGTCCTGTGGTCTGATGAGACCAAGATAAACTTATTTGGTTCAGATGGTGTCAAGTGTGTGTATGGGGGCAACCAGGTGAGGAGTACAAAGACAAGTGTGTCTTGCCTACAGTCAAGCATGGTGGTGGGAGTGTCATGGTCTGGGGCTGCATGAGTGCTGCCGGCACTGGGGAGCTACAGTTTATTGAGGGAACCATGAATGCAAACATGTTCTGTGACATACTGAAGCAGAGCACGATCCCCTCCATTCGGAGACTGGGCCGCAGTATTCCAACATGATAACGACTCCAAACACACCTCCAAAATGACCACTGCCTTGCTAAAGAAGCTGAGGGTAAAGGTGAAGGACTGGACTGGCCAAGCATTTCCCCAGACCTAAACCCTATTGAGAATCTGTGGGGAATCCTCAAATGGAAGGTGGAGGAGTGCAAGGTCTCTAACATTCACCAGCTCCGTGATGTCATCATGGAGGAGTGGAAGAGGACTCCAGTGGCAACCTGTGAAGCTCTGGTGAATTCCATGCCCAATAGGGTTAAGGAAGTGCTGGAGAATAATGGTGGCCACACAAAATATTGACACTTTGGGCCCAATTTGGACATTTTCACTTCGAATTGTACTTTTTTTTCCAGCGGTTTAGACATTAATGGCTGTGTTTTGAGTTATTTTGAGGGGGTAGCAAAGTTACACTGTTATACAAACTGTACACTCACTACTTTACATTGTAGCAAAGTGTCATTTCTTCAGTGTTGTCACACGAAAAGATATAATAAAATATTTACAAAAATGTGAGGGGTAAACCCACTTTTGTGAGATACTATACATACTTACAATCATTTTGGCTGGGCAAGACAAATCACTTTGGACATTTACTTATGATAAAATTTTAAATAAATAAAAATATATTAGTGAGGTGATAAAAAATACTCTAGCATTATCCAAGTATCAAAATGGCAATTCATTCTAGCCAAGCAGCTAACATAGGAATAGATGACATGTTTGTTTTTGCACTTGCTACAGGGTAAAACCTCTGATACAAAGACTTTAAGGCATTTCAATCAGGCTACTACTAATTCTTCCTAATTCCTTTTATGTTTAACCTCATGTCACTCTTCACTAGTCCCTTGTTACGCTGCTTCTCTAAGCAAAAGTACTGGTGTTCGTCACAGTAGCTTGAGGCTTTACTGGGAATCTAGGCAGTTTAGAAGGAGTAAATGTGTAAATTTTTTCAAATTTTTCATTGTTCGCAAAATGATCGGAAGTCAGAGATATGCCGCGTACACACGTGCGGACTTTCCAGCTGGGTCCGCTGGACTTTCCGAGCGTATGGCATCCTCCGGGACTGTGACAACACAAGGGGGCGGGGTCACCATGTGACATGAGCATGTGACCCTGTCCCCATGTCCCTATATAAGTCCCAGCGCAGCGCGGCACAGGCATTCCGGGCAGAGAGAGCATCGGGTCAACATCGGAAGAAGAAGAAGAACAAGAAGAAGGACAAGAAGAAGAAGGCGGCGCCGGTGGCGCAGAAGACGACGACCGCCGCAAGAACAGAAGAGACCCCCGGAAGACCCCCGAAGGTGGATCGAGACCCCCAGACGATGGCGGCGACGACGAAGAAGGTAGCCGGACTTCCCCCGCTCGGTAAAAGAGCTTGGTAAATGGCGGGGGAGTCTGGCGAGAAGACCCCCAAGACGGAAGAAGACCCCCGAAGCAGTGCAATAAACTATTTTTTGCAAAAGTGTGGGTGTTTTTTTACTTTACATTTTACACCTTAGGTGAATGGGTAGGGGTACATCGTACCCCATACTCATTCACATAGGGTGGGGGGCCGGTATCTGGGGCCCCCTTATTAAAGGGGGCTCCCGGATTCCGATAAGCCCCCGCCCGCAGACCCCGACAACCAACGGCCAGGGTTGTCGGGAAGAGGCCCTTGTCCTCATCAACATGGGGACAAGGTGCTTTGGGGTGGGGGGGCCGCACGGCCCCCCTTTCCCCAAGGCACCCCCCATGTTGAGGGCACGCGGCCTGGTACGGCTCAGGAGGGGGGGCGCTCGTTCGTCCCCACCCCTTTCCTGGCCTGCCAGGCTGCGTGCTCGGATAAGGGTCTGACATGGATTTGGGGGGAACCCCCACGCCGTTTTTCGGCGTGGGGAGTCCCTTTAAATCCATGCCAGCTTACGGAGCTAGCGCGGCGGCATTTACTGCCTATGCTAGCTACGTAACCTGAAGTCACGTGCTAAATGAACGGACTTGCCGATGAGCGGCAAGTCCGTTCATTTCAAAAGTCCCGCGGACTTGCCTACTAACGGCGGGATTGTCCGCCGGACTGCCAAGTCCAGCGGATAATTTTAAAACCAAACTTAAAACTTTGGTCCGCCGGACTTTGGCGCCAAAAAGTCCGCCGGCGCCTACACACGAGGGGATTATCCGCTGGACTTCAGTCCAGAGGATAATCCCGCGGGATTGTCCCTTCGTGTGTACGCGGCCATAGAATAGCGATGCAAAGATCAGGGAGGGATTTTTCTAATTAAAATAATTGCTATTGGTGATGGTACTTGTGCTGATGGCAAGTCTAGGGTGTAAGAGCTATCGATTTCTAATTTTTAATAACATGGGAAAGAGGTATGGATTGGAACACTTGTCTAGATTTTACTGTTCTTTGGGGCTATTACAGTGGGGGAAATCTGCAACAGGGACACAGCCAGCAATAAAAAACCTACAGTTGTAGCCTTATGCCGCGTACACACAGTCAGACATTCCGACGGCAAATGTGCGATCGGAGCTTGTTGTCAGAAATTCTGACCATGTGTAGGCTCCATCGGACAGTTTCCATTGGAATTTCCCTCGCACAAAATTTGAGATCTTGTGTATGCAAGACATGTTTGAGCCAACATCCGTCAGAAAAACTTTATTCACCTGAATTCATGCTGCAGAGAAGGATCCTTGCAAAGCACTGGTCTTACGACACAGCTCCAACTTACCCAATGATAAGTCATAGCTAGCGCTCCTAAAGTAAAAGTCTACCCTAACACTAACATACCTGCATCTACAGATATTCATGATCTAACACTAACCTATCTAAGTCTGTAAAGAAGAAATCGGTATACAGCCGAAGAAATCCGAGCCCCCGATGAGCTGTCAGCTTCAGCTTTGCTGTGGAGGCAGCCGACAACGGGAGCCCATAGTTCCTCTATGGGTGACGTCAGTGCCCATTCATTTCACAGCTGTTGTCGGCTGTGTCCTCTGCAGAGCTTCAGCCGCTGGAGACCAGATCAGATCGGCTTCAAAAAAGGTATGTATACTGATTTCTTCTTTAAAGGGCTAGATAGGTTAGTGTTAGATCGTATTCCTCAATACCTATGTGAGAAAATAAAAAAATACATACAAAATCGCAGCCTTCGATCAACAAAACCGCCTTCTCATCCCCAAAGCCCGCTACAAATCTAAGGGAGAACGAAGATTTGCAGTACAGGGTCCTCGGCTATGGAACGCTCTACCAAACAACATCCGCTTGGAAGAAAACCATTGGGCCTTCAGGAGAAAACTCAAGACCCACCTCTTCTAATAAAGCAGGACAACAAGGACAGACCAAGCGCCTTGAGGTGATTCAGTTTGCATTTGCAGCGCTATACAAATCATTCATTCATGTCTATAGATGCAGATATTTTAGTGTTAGGGTGGAATTCTTCTTTGAGTCAGTGGGAAGCATGAGTTTTGCTTGATTGCAGACCTATAGGTTTGACTAAGCACACTGCTTCCATATAGAAACAATGGGACCTCCTCTACAGCATGCAGACATGGCATAGACTTTTTTTACTTAGACTTAGGCTGCTTTCTAAATAAAGTGAACTGTAAGACTTTTCACACTTTTTTTTATATACCTGGAATTTATTTAAAGTGATTGCAAATGCAAATAAACAAAAAACATTTTTATACTTACCTATTCTGCGCAATGGAATTGCCCAGAGTGGCCCGAACCTCCTCTTCTTGGGTCCCCTGTCTGTGATTTTGGCTTCTCCTCTCTGACGAGTGTGCCCATAGGAAGCTGCTTCCTATAGGGACACACATGCAATCTTGCTCCTGAGTCTCGATGTCTGCGTCTATAACCGAAGACAGGGGGATCGGCCCCACCCCCCTGCTCCCTTTAATTGGCTTTGAAAGACTCCCACAGCAAAGCCTGTGAGACCAGGAAACAAGGGAAAAGAGCCGCTGCAGATGGGCACAGTGCTGAAATGAATAAAGGCTCAGGTAAGTGTAGGGGGGGTACTAATACTTATTTTTTTTTTTTACCTTACTGCAAGGAATAAATTAAGGTAAAAAGTGTTAAGGCTTTATAATCACTTTAACTGTTTTAAACCAAAGGTTTAACTTGGTTCTATAATGAGGATTTCTTATAATAAAAGGGAAGTCAGGTCATTTGCCAAAGTGTTTTTCAGTATGGTTCTGCAAATGTTTCCATGATTTTTTGCTCTTACTAAAAAGATTTTTGTTTTAAAAGAGCATATACTTATAGCTTATCTCAAACATATAGCTTAACACAGAATTTCCCCCAGTGTAGATATCCTACACATTAATGTTGATAATGATACAAAAAAATAATGGAAACAGAAGTAGACACAGATGTCTGAAATACTGTGCCTGGTATCTTGACACATCGACATGTGTATATCTTCAGAGAGGTTTCTGGGAGCTGATACAATCACGACAAATACTTTGGTACGTAAGGAACATGGGAAAAAAGCTACACAAATCCTTCCTCTCACAATTGTAGAGCTGTCCTGAAGCTTGTAAACAGGGAATTACTCACTCTGAGACCTAAAATAGTGTCATTTAAGATTCTTGTGAAAGACTATCTTAAAAGATAAATGGTCATTTATATCAAGTAGTTTTTTTTCTCCTGCAATGGCCTAGAATTCACTGAGCTTAAGAAAAAAATGACTAGAAAGGTAAACGGATTTATCATAGGTAGTCTATGAGAGCAGAAATGTCTATGGATATTCTTTATAAAAGCCAAGTAAAGGCCCAAGTTGAGAATCTCCTTCCATGCAGATGCCAAG
Organism: Lithobates sylvaticus; assembly: GCA_028564925.1. Classification (NCBI taxonomy): domain Eukaryota; kingdom Metazoa; phylum Chordata; class Amphibia; order Anura; family Ranidae; genus Lithobates; species Lithobates sylvaticus. The sequence continues at coordinate 319,501,933 of CM053027.1, forward strand.
TAACTATTTAGTTAGTGTATATAGATATCTATCTATCTATAGATATATCTATATTTATATCTATAGATCTATAGATCTATATAGAGATATAGATATATATATATATATATATATATATATATATATATATAGATTATATATATATATATATATATTCATATACAGTATATTACCAAAAGTATTGAGATGCAAAGCCTTTACACACACATGAACTTTAATGACATCCCAGTCTTAGTCCATAGTGTTCAATATTGAGTTGGCCCATCCTTTGCAGCTACAAATCTTCTGGGAAGGGCGTCCACAAGATTTAGGAGTGTGTCTATGGGAAGGTTTGACCATTCTTCCAGAAGCGCAATTGTGAGGTCAGGCACTGATGTTGAATGAGAAACCCTGGCTCACAGTCTCCGCTCTAATTCATTCCAAAGGTGTTCTATCGGGTTGAGGTCAGGACTCTGTGCAGGCCAGTCAAGTTCCTCCACCCCAAACTCGCTCATCCATGTCTTTATGGACCTTGCTTTGTGCACTGGTGCGCAGTCACGTTGGAACAGGAAGGGACCATCTGTTCTCACAAAGTTGTGAGCATGAAATTGTCCGAAATGTTTTGATATGCTGACGCCTTAAGAGTTCCCTTCACTGGAACTAAGGGGCCAAAGTCAAACCCCTGAAAAACCACCCCACACCCCACACCATAATGCCCCCTCCACCAAACGATTTGGACCAGTGCACAAAGCAAGGTCCATAAAAATATGGATGAGCGAGTTTCATCCCCAAAACTCAAACTGTCACCCCTTACTTGAATTGCAGGGTGTTTCCTCTGGCATAAACTTTTGAATGCAGCTGTGTGACTATGTAGAGCCCTATCAGCGATCAGAAAATCAATATGTAGCAGATACTAAGACAACCGGTAGCTCAGATAAGATCACCCTAAAAATAACCTATACAGCGCAAGTACTTACATTTAATGATGAATGCTAAAAACATGCCCCAAAAAAGGCAGGCAGGTGGCAAATGACTAAGCACCAGTATTACCTGAAGTCTCTCCACAGCTGATCTTTCCTCATTACTGACTAAGCATGTCTTGTTCTGCACCGTGTCTCTATTTGGAGGCAGTCATCTTGGTAGAGACAAGATTTTACTTCCTCAGAGCCTTCAGAAAGGAAAATGGTGAGCAGCACCATAGTAGAATCACAAATCTTTTCAGACTTGCAGTTACAGATAGCAATACCTGAGATCTCATACTGCAGATATATAACTATGATAACTATTATCATATGACTGGGGGCGCGCATCACGGCGATCGTCGTTGCTGTCTATCAGTCTGACACACCGCAACATGGATCTAGGTAAAGAGTCTCTGACGGAGACTCTTTACCACGTGATCAGCCGTGTCCAATCATGGCTGATCACAGTGTAAACAGGAAGAGCCGTTGATTGGCTTTTCCTCACTCGTATCTGTCAGACGCGAGTAAAGGAGAGCTGATCGGCTGCTCCTCTGACGGGGGGGACTTTGCTGAATGATTATGAGCACAGCCCCCTTGAGGATGCCCACACTGGACCAACAGGGACGCCACTAGGACCACCAGGGATGTCACCACCAGGTATGCCACCCTAGACCACCAGGGATGCCAATCAGTGCTCACAATGGATGCCAATCAGTGCCCACAATGGGCATCACTGATTGGCAGGTGTTATTGTTTGGCACTGATTGGCATCCATCCTTACCATCAATTAGTGTACATCCGTGCCACCTATCAGTGCCCATCCATGCCCATCCGTGCCACCAATTAGTGCCCATCTGTGCCACCTATCAGTGCGCAGCTGTGCCGCTTATCAGTGCCCATCCATGCCACCTATGTGTACCCATCAGTGCTGCATAACAGTGCCACCTATCAATGCCCATCAGTGCTGCCTATCAGTGCCGCATATTAGTGCCCATCATCAGTGCCCATCAGTGCCACCTCATTGGTGCCCATCAGTGCTGCCCTATCAGTGCCCGTCAGTGCAGCCCCATCAGTGAAGGCGAAAACATACTTATTTACAAAGTTTTGTAACAGAAACAAAATAAAAAACATAATTTATTTGTTTAGCAGAAAAAAAAATACCAGAGATGATCAAATACCACCAAAAGAAAGTTCTATTTGTGGGAAAAAATGATAAAAATTTAGTTTGGGTACAGTGTTGTATGACCGCGCAATTGTCATTCAAATTGCGACAGCGCTGAAAATAGGCCTGGGCAGGAAGGTGTATAAGTGCCCTGTATTGAAGTCTTTAAGTATGACTCTTTAGATTTTTAGGTTCATGTAATATACTGAATAGGGGCCTATTGCTTTATTATGTCTAAGCATTAGGTGTTACTGTGCTTTTTCATTAAGACAGCCCATTAATTTCAGGCTACCCAAATGCGTTGCATGAACAAAAAGCACAGTGACGTTATTTTACCTTAGTGCATGGTAATGTGCTGCTTTAGTGCATTATGCATTGGCATGCTACTCAAAATAAATGTCATCACAACACACTAACGAGCATTGCCTTTTTGCAACTAAAGGATTTTTCTTGTTGCTTCTCAATATTGATAATATCCTGCAGCCTCTCTTTAGCCTCTTTTTGTCTATATGCATGGACTCCAACGATATCTGCATAGAATTTCTTAGTATGGGTTTCCTGATAGTGACAGTGGACCATGCACATGTAATGTATATTAGTAGTGTTAGAACAGCTGTAGTCTTGACAGAAGCCCATGTGACATGGTGATGGTGCAGAAGTCCAACTGGGAGACAGAGCATTGACATCCTACAGCAGAAAGTTTCTAAATAAAGACCTTTGTAGAAAGACCAATGGGTATTTAATAAAATGTAAATGAGTTAACATATGCTTTAATAAAAAAAACTGTCTGAAGGCATTTTTTCATTCTGAAACTAGCAAACTGCGACAGTGGTAGGGGGAGCGTCTTTGGGCAGTTACACATAGAAGACATAAGGCGAGCAACCTTTCTGGTCATAACCCAAAGATTCCATGACAAATTCTACAAAACATAATCAGCTCCAGTAAAGATACAACACTGTTTTTGAACTTTTAGCACCACTGAAGCTTACTTGTCTCTATCTGTCTGGTTGAGTAACACGTGTACAACTGTCAATCCATATGTCCACTATTTGGAGGAAGATAAAGAACATCTCTGGGACACGCAGGAGACATGACAGGGAGAGTGACGAGGAGGCCATTAGGGTAGATTGGAAACAGTCACTTTATGTTACAAATGGCGTTTAACAGGATTTTATCTGACTCTCATTTAAAGAGCTTGGAGACTGCAGCAGATATAAGACCATTAGCCAGAGGATAAATTTTAGCCAAGGGAAGTGCCTTTAAAATTACACTATAGAAAATATATTATTTGTACCTGTGGGTGAATAGGAATAGGCTGCACAAAAGTATATTTTTTTGTAACAACAAAATATACTGTATAAAATACTATAAGCACATTCTAAACAGATGGTTGATGGCCCATTCTAAATGTCATTACCATACTGTATTTCAGTCCATAACTCTGATTATTGGTACAGTACATCTCTGCTTCCTTTCATTTGTCATTGAAAATGGCAAAACAATGTTTTTTTTCTGACAAGCCTAAAATAAGGCTCTCCGTTCCCCTGTTACACTCTGAGTTACATGGAAGGATGATCAGCTTAATAGCTAATTAAGGAACTGCGAAGATATTCTCTAGAAAATAGCTTGATCATGGCAATACTAAAATATTTAAGATGATATTTATTAAGAACTGGAGAGCTTATTACATGTAGTAATTAAATGTAATATGGCATACTTTATTTAATATTATCATCCGCTACTACATGGTTGGATTATGATATTTTGAGATATGTATCATCACAAAATGCCCGCTACCTAATTTCAACTGATTTTGCAGAATTTCACTGACTGCAGGAGCACTACACAAAAATGTAAGCTGCGATATATTATACATTTGTGTTCACTTTATTCAGCATTTATTTTCCTCTATCAATTGTATTATATGAAATATCAGATTTTGTCTTAACATTCTACAGATCTTGTATTATATTTATATATATTATACATGATTTATATGGCACCAACAGTTTGTGCAGCTCTTTACAACAATAAGGGAGATAGTACAGTTACAATACAATTCAATACAGGAGGGTTCAGAGGGCCCTGCTTGTGAGAGCTTATGATCCAAAGGGTGAGACAAGTGATACAAAGGGTAATAATTGTAGGGGGGGGGGGGTGAGCTGATAGAAAAAGTAAAATTCAAATTGTTAGGTAGAGGTGGTATAGGCTCCCCTAATGAAACTAGTTTTCAAGCATCACCTGAAAGTGGACAGAGTAGAAGATAGACAGGCAGACTGGGGTAGGGGGTTCCAGAGGAAGAGAACGGCTCTGGAGAAATCTTGTAGATGAGGATGGAATGAGGTGACAAGGGGGCAAGAGAGCAGGAGATCTTGTGAGGAGCAAATGGGATGGTTTGGGGATGTTTTGAATCGAGGCTGGGAATTTATTGTAGGATAGAGATGTGGAAAGCTTTGTATTTTGTAGATAGCAATTGGAATTTTAATGTGTTGGGTGAGCTAAAGCCAGATGAAGACTTGCCAGTAAAGGTTCATGAACACTGAGTGGTCAGAAAAGTGCACTGACAGGTCTGACAGCAGAATCCATGAAATACTTAAGGGTCAAGGAACAAGACTTGGAAATGTTGAGGATACGGGGGCAGCATGATTTGGACAGTGATTGGATGTAAGGCCTAAGGAAGAGGTCAGAGTGAATGACTACAGTGCTGTTGTTCTTAAAAGAGAAGTTAGGGGAAACGGATATGGGCAGGAAGAATTATAAGCTCAGTTTTGAAAAGATGGAGCTGAGGAAGTGGTTTGACATCCATGCAGATATGTGAGTTAGTAAGTTAGTGATGTGTGAGGAGACAGAGAAGGTAGAGTGATAGATTTGGGTGTCATCAGCACAGAGATGGTATTGGAAACCATGGGAAATTATCCATTGACCCAAGGATGAGGTGTAGATAGAGAATAAAAAGAGACTTTAGGACAGAGGGAGATGGGGAGATGTGCTATTATTAGTTGCTTCCTTTTGTGAACTGTGCATTTACTTTATTACCACTATCCCTAGTGTGCCCTATTTATAATTTGATTCTGTAAAGTAAAAGTAGCTGTAGTGTCGTATGCTTTGAAATTACATTTTTAGCATTATCATCACCTTGCATCCCCTTGCATTACATATCTTTCAAAATGGGAGCTTCATAGTCTTATCTTAGCTGGTTGTTTTTTCTTCATGTTCTTCACTGTGAATACTCTCCAATTATTGAAAAAAATGAGATTCTTCAATAATTGGAGTGTATTCACAGTACTCTTCTATGCTTGCTATGTCATTTTGTTATGTTTTCAGTTTTTTTTGTCTTTTAGTATGGTATGTTTTTAGATTGATCATAACATGTTTGGATGATCAAATTTTATGTGCAATAATAAATAATTTTTACTCTACACTTGTAATGTTGTTGCCTTTAAAGTCTTCTTTTTTCCATTTTTCAACCATTCAACCAAGTCTAGACTATATCATTTTACAGAAGTCAAATCACACTGATTCTGGTCAGGCTTTTAAAGATCTCCCAATTACATTTCCTCACAGATCATACCTTTTTCAAGCATGAGCCAAGGTGGGAAACATGTTTTAGGCTGAATCTCAATAGAGGGGGTTTAATGCCAGGAGAACGACTCATGCCATGATATCCAATTGCCTAAAGTCTCCATGGACATTAAAGTGTGTGTTGTTTCAGAGTTTCAGCAGTAGCAGGTTTAGCTGCAATAGTAAGAAAGCAGAGCTTAAAGAGAGGTCTGCTTTAAAATGCCCTCTTGTTAAAATGCAGGGTAAAAGTAAAAAAAAAGAAAAAGACCCTTAGGGGGGAAGTTAGATATTACACTTACCTTTGTTCTGGCTAGTGTAGGGGGTGAAGTTATCCTACCTCCAGGATCCTGGGAAACGGTATTTCAAATTTTGTTAAAAGATGTATCAGCTCAGTGCTGGAAGCATCTTCTGAGCTAAATTTGGAGTACTCTACATTACCGAGATCTGTTAGAAAGAAGGATGACATTACCCTTCACTGGTGGAAGCAGCAGAAAGGTAAGTATTCAAACTAATTTTTTTTTCCTTAAGTTTTTTAAACTTTTATGCTGTGTTTCAGCAAGAGGGTGAGGTCATTTAAAATGTGGACCCTGCATTTTAGCTGCAAGGTACATTTTAACAATTTTTTGAACACTATCAAAGAGATGGGCTTAAGATTAGAGGTCATGAGCCCATGAGCTGGTGAAATGCGTTAGAGGGAAATGGATTGGGTGGAGGCAAATTTGTAGCCTTTCTGATACACACAGAATTGGGCAGCTTTCCAGTGCGTGCTTTCACTTTTTCACTTTCAGAGTTCTGTAACCAGGCAAAACAGGTCCTTTGGAAACCTGCACCCAGGAGGGTTAGAAGCATCTGGTGATTTTGATGAAGCTTCAGTGTTTTGGGTTCATTTATTCTCACTATTAAAGAGATATCATAGATTTGCAAGTGAGGAAGTACAATTATTTGAGCTTTATATGACAATAGGTATGATTCATGAAGCTTAGAATAATACTTCTGGATGGTGTGCAATCTCTTGTCACATGGTGTGCAATCTCTTTTCACATGTTATGCATCTTATGTTTCTGAAAACAAAAGCAGATGGTGTTCAGAACCTGGGAATACAATGTCTACATTTTCAGGGGCTTGTATTTAGAGCCATTCAGAAAATAAGATTAGAAGGAGAAGGATCCTTACTGACCTAGAAAAATGCACACACTCAGTTCCATAAGATGAATAAAGTGATGAAATCTGTAACTACTTAATGAGTAGGCTGTATGCCACGAGTGTCTAACTGCAGAAAAATTATGTGTGAATAGAGTCTACTGCTAAACACCAGAAGCTCAACAATAAAAAAATAACCCAAATCACTTGATGAACTAAACGAGCAATAGATATATATCTAAAGAAAAAATACAATGTGCTTCAGCTGTGTTCTAGGATGTACTGCCCTTAAAATGTTTTATGTTTAGGATGACTGTATAGTATTTGTTCAGCGAAATAAATTGTGGCTGTGGCTGGTATTGAATTGTTCAGAGGATGCCCTGTATGTGAAAAGCATATTAACATCTTTCTGTGGACAATTCCCTAATGTTGCACAGGTTTAAACTGGCTCAATTGCCCTAAAATGGAATTAAATTAATTAGCCTGACTTCAATGCACAAAACTAATGATTATTGATGCTTTACAATACTTCAGGGAGAAAAAAGGTGATTCATGAACCACAAAACAAGACTAATCATGGCAGAAAATAGCATTTATCAGTGTCTATGTACAAAAAAAGGCCTGTTTTTGTCTGCAGGTCTAGAGATTGTAATGAAGCCAAATATTTTACAAACCTATGTCATCTTTTCAATCTTTTCATCAATTTCTAATGAATTACAGGGTTAAAGATTGGATCCCATACATTTAAGTGCATAAACATTAAAGCACAATAATGTCATTTAAATGGCATCTACTCACATTGCCTTGCCTGGAGACAAATTTCTTAACAAACTGTACATGACAATGTAAGGGTCAATGCTTACTGACGAGCCGTGTGTGTATTTATTTTAGGTCCCCCCAAAAGTAGAGGAATTCAAAGGTTTTTCTTCTCTAAAACAGTCCTGGAAAATCAAATTCATTAATAAGGTTGTGTACTGTAGGTGATCTACAAAAATCTACAAAATATACACTTGTTGTAGGGGCCAGACAGGTTTGAAAGCCTATACACTGTGCATTATTAGTGTCAATAACCCCAATGCATCTAAGGGTCAATGCTTACTGACTAGCCATGTGTACATTTATTTTAGGTCCCCCAAAAGTAAAGGAATTCAAAAGTTGTTTCTTCTCTAAAACAGCCCTAGAAAATCGAATTCATTAATAAGGTTGTGTAGGTGATCTATAAAAATCTACAAAATATGCACTTGTTGTAGGGGCCAGACAGATTCCAAAACCTACACACTGTGCATTATTAGTGTCAATAACCCCAAAACATGTCATTCTTTTTCAATAAATCTTCTGCATCATTTAACATGTCTGCACATTTTTTTGTTTTGCTATATAATACTTATAGGGCCAAACTTATAGTATTAACTCTTAGAATTTGACAAACTGTTGACAGCAGCACACAGGACATTATGCATCAAGACCAGGTTTCACAGGCTCATTAGGCCAATAATCCTCTTGTCTTGAAAAACCAACACAAAATGCATTTCCAGTGTTATGGAGAATGTATGGGAAATCACAATGTGAATCGTAATCCTGTATGTGCCAAGAAAAATCACCCTGCTGAACGCAACATTATTAAGCTACAAAAAACTATTTTTTTTTAAAAAGTATGTTTGTACTCACATACATTTATTTATTGAAGAAATAACCTACTGCAAAATATCAACACTCAATAGAATAGAACACTCCTCCCCAAATACACTCAATGAATATAATAAGACACATCTTGTCCTAATTGTACAACACCCCACTAACATTAATAAGCTAACTGGACCCTGATACTTTTATGTTTACTTCTACTTTTAAATGATAGTCCTTCTCATTCTCCCAAGCCACCAACTCACCCAAAAATATAGTTATTTTAAAGAGATATTTGTTAACCAGCATTATAACCAACTGCTGCACAGAATGTAAATATTTGAAATAGCATACCTTATCAGGATAAAGCAGTTACTATATGTTCTGATATTACTGTAACCCAACACTTATGATGTAGTTAAAGACTATGTTGGCATCATAGTTTAGCTGCATCTTGAGAAGAGGAGGGGTCTGGAAAGCTGCAGAGTGTGGGGGCATTGTAGGATCAATGTATACGGTTAATCAAATGTTATAAAACTGGGGAGAAACAGTTATATGCTGCTCAGGAGCATCAGGAAAAAATAACTTTACACATGTGAAGTCTATTTTGTTGTGCAGGCTTTTACTACCTATAATATTATTTTCATTTCAGTGAAGCTTAATGCACATAGAAGTTACAAAACTGTTGCACCCAATGTAATTCCTTCTATTTTAGTAAGATTTGCAAATTTTTCAAGTGATCTGCAGATTGGATTTTTCTTTTGGTGGGTACACATTAGAGTAGACAGGATGTATATAGTGGGGTGTAATACCATCACAAGTGTGCACCAATGGTGTTAAGAGACAGAGGTGCGCAACAGGGATTAATAGCTCACCTTTAGAGATATTTTTTTTTTCTGAGATGATGTTTACAACAGGTAAAGGTTGGATGTCAGGACGGATTGGCTGGTGAGACTTCAGCAAAAGTTGAAGAATCTCTGTCCCATTTTCTTAACTTTCCTTCCAAAAAAATACCAGTCAGACATGAAGGCTGGTAACCTATACCAAAAGTGATGGGGATCATACAACCCCTGCCTATTTTAATACCAGCCCACATGACAATCACCATAAAGTGGGCACTGCAAGAATGATGTCCTTTTAGCACTAGCACAACTGTAACAGTGCAAGACACTTCTGAACCACCAGAGCCGAAGGATTTGATGCAAGCAAGACTACCTACCAATTCAATATGGCTCAAAAAAAAAAAAAAAAACACAAACAGAAATAATATGAAGTCAAACAAGCATTTACATTTTTGTCCCATATAAACAGGCCACTATGTATTGTAAAATAGATCTTTTGCTTGCAGCATGCATGCAAAAGCACACTGCTATCTATCAAGCACAGCCTAGAAGCAAGACTGGGCTGCATTATTACCATGTAAGTAATATTCTGTCTTTTTGCGTTAGTATCAAGAGTAACAAATCTTCCGTATTGGGATTTATACACTTAAATTCAGCTTCTTTGTCAAACTTGGCTTGAGTGAGAACAACGTGAGCCGGAACTCAGAAAGAAGGCGAGATATTCAAAGTACAATAGATAATCCAGCTTTAAATAGAGGGATGTGGGAGACAAAAATATAAGTCTCTAGAAAGACCAAAATAATTTTTAAACTGTGCCAACAAAGCAACTAAAACACTGCATAGCTTACATTAAAATAGTTAACGGAAAATGGATTTAACCTATTTTTATGATTTATAAACCTTCAATTAAGATGTTATTTTCAAGCCTCTTTGCTGATGACGTCATATTAATGATTACAGAAGTGGAAAAATCCCTGGCTTCGGTATATCTCGTACTACAGGAGTTTAGCAAATTGTCTTATTACAAGGTGAATGAGTCAAAATCATACATATTAGGCTTGAACATACTACCACGCTTACAACACAAATTGAACACTACCTATCCATACACATGGGAAAAATCAGGAATTAAATACCTTGGCATCATTCTCACACCTAAAACCGTTGACCTATATAAATCCAACTACACACCTTGCTTAGGTACGTTAAAAAGCAAACTGCTAGGGCTAGCAAAGACGGAGCTTTCGCGGACAGGGAGACTGGCAGCCTTTAAAATGACTATCCTTCCCCAACTGATTTATCTGTTTAGAACACTCCCGATACCGGTACCTAACACCTTTTTCAATGCGGCACATTCAATGATTAACCAATACATCTGGCAGGGGAAAAGAGCGAGATGTGCCTTTACGCGTCTTGTCAATTCCAGAGGGGTGGCAGGAATAGGAATGGTCAACCTGAGAGACTATCACTTATCCTTACCCAGCTAAAAGCATGGTTCCCTCCCAACACAACCAATAGATGGACAGAAACAGAGGAAGCCCAACTACAACACCACAACCTCTACCATGCACTCCTCCAACAACAACATGTCCACTTGAAAGATACCCCCCTATCTCCAATTATGGTAGCTTCCCTACGGGCCTGGGAATTTCTGACAAAACATACATTCCAACAAACGAAATTAACAAATATTCCAATGCCATTACAAAGTCTAAAAATACCTATTCCGGACCTAAACATCGACGAATGGGTGGAAAAAGGAATAAATGAGATTGACGACTTGATGATTGGACTAACCCCCAAGACCTTTAGATCCCTACAAATAGAATGCAACTTGCTCCCACACGACTTGTTCACCTACCTCCGAATCACCCACTTCCTACATGCTAACCCTTGCACACCACTATCTATACCATGGAACCTGAATCAATACTACAGAAGCCCATCTACCAAAATCAAGGGTATCACATTATTTTACAGAATGTTGAATAACAAAGAAGTGTTCAATAAAACTCCAGCAATGTCTCAATGGGAAACTGACTTAGGCCAAACCTTCACATCAGAACAGTGGCAAAAAGCTTTTAAGGTGAACTATATGTCAACCAAGAGTGTTAATTAATTAACCCACAAGATATCACTTCGCTGGTATTTAACACCACATAGAATTGCGCAGTTCACACCCCACTCCTCCGCCCTGTGCTGGCGACAGTGTGGTGAGGTGGGAACTTTATACCACACTTTATGGTCTTGCCCGGTCCTCAAACAGTACTGGGAAGCAGACTTTAAGATTGTCAACCAGGTCTTGGGACTCGCAATTAACACAACCCCAGAGATAGCTCTACTCTCCCTGTCCATTGATTCCATACCAGGAGAACATAGGACGGTACTAACGCATATACTTATGAGTGCAAGACTAGTATTGACCCGACACTGGAAAAAACAGCCAGCTCCACCCATACATGAAGTAGTGACGACTACTAACACTCACGCCACATACAAATTAATGTATGCTAGTTCGCAAAACCGCCTCTCACAAGCCTCAATAAAATGGGAAACATGGACTAAATGGTATAAAATAAACTACCCCTAGGGCAACAGGTATAGAAACGTAGTATGAGCTTATATTGGTAACTACCCCTCATTTTTTCAAAACTGAATAACGCTCTAATATTGAAACAGTGATGAATAGCCTATTCTGTTTGTACTTTTTCTTTCTGTTCTGAGTTCAGTTATTGTTATATAATGTCAAGATACCACTACTACATGTATGTACATGAACGCATTCTTACTTCTTTACTTGTATCTGACAAACTCAATAAAAAGCTATTGAAATTAAGATGTTATTTTCATGTAGTATAAAGCAGGGTGTGTTCTAAAAGCCAGACAGAGCACATATTGATCACCAATATGCTTGACCAGTTTTTTTTTTTTACTGCTATAATAAATATCCCCATTTTTTTTAAAAAGCAAATTTTTTCTCAGTTTAGACTAATATGTATTCCTCTACATATTTTTGGTAATAAAAATCGCAATAAGCGTATATTGATTGGTTTGCGTAAAAGTTATAGCGTCTACAAAAATAGGGGATAGATTTATAGCATTTTTATTACTATTATTTTTTTTTTACTAGTAATGGTGACGATCTGCGATTTTTATCATGACTGCGACATTATGGCGGACACATCGGAATCATCTTCCTTATGGTCCTTGCAGGGCTTGGTTTCTTTATTTGTGACTTCATAAGCAGAGTGAAATTTCCTGCTAATAAGTTAATGTCTGAGGTTGTGCGGTTGCCTATAAGCCAGTATTGGAAGTCATTGGAATATTTCTTTCAGTGTTTTATTCTATGTTATGATGGGTTGTAAATCTTTGATTATCTTTCTTATCCCTTCTAGTGCTGGATTATGTGTGGTTACTAGTGCTGCACGATTATTTGTTTTTTCTCTTTATATTGAAGATTTTCTCTTCAGGAAGGTGTTTTTAGCTTGTATTGAAGGTTTTGACCTTGTAACCTTTCATATGGAAGGAAATTTCTAGTATTCTGAGATGTTTATTTCTGTATTCTGAGCCTACTCAGTGGTATCTGATTGCCTGGCTGTATGATAGCCCGTTTGGGGTTTAAGGATGTGTTGGGGGTGGAAGCTGGAACTGTGGAGATAGTTACATCTATCAGTGGGTTTCCTGTATATTGAGGTGTGCGGATTGTCATTTCTGATGTATACTGTGGTGTCCAGGAAATTGACATGTGTTTTTGTGTAGTCCATTTTTAGTTTGATTAATGGATGAAACATATTGATCGATGAGTTGTTTTTTTTACCTTCTGTCCATATGATGAAAATATCATCATTATAGCAATAGTATCTATTTGGCTTTTGTTGTATTCTATTCAGGAATTTGTCCTCTAGATCAGCCATAAATAGAAGGCTCAGTTGTCATCACAATGTTAGAGCATTAAAAAGTAACATTATATATCCTATTTTCATACTAACTTCCTTGCAGCTGCCACACACCATGGAAATATATGTACAACTGATTAATTTAAACAGATTAAACAGGTACATAAAGGGGGTTTTAATATCATCCTCTAAAAAAACACAGTAAACCTGTCTATAAAAAGTTTTACCTTCCTCCTTTGTTGCATATGCTTGCTTCAAAACTACAGGCGCATTTTAAGCACTAGAATCACTCGCTAGCAAACTTACCTATGGGTTAGCTTTATCATTCATGTGACATCTATTAAAAGCCTGTTGTATTTTGTTCTCCAGAAAAATGTAGTAACATTGTTAAGGAAATGTATTTTAAATAGAGCTACACCTGACTTGCTCATTATTAAAAATGGCTATTCCTCCAGTGTGTTACTATAATTTCCAAAGAGTTATTTTTAACCTTTGGAAATAAGAAATATTACTGTGCGCATACAGTATTTAGACTGCTTTATCAGAAAATTTGGAGATTGCTCTGTTGCAGATGCATACCTATGACAAGGCTTGCAAAGAGATTTAACAGTCAGTGTAGGTCAAATCGCTCAACCCTTTAAAAGTACAGAATTAAATAAATTGAAGACCTCTCAGACAAAGTTTGTTTATGTATAAATAAAGGCGATTTGCTTTGTTTGCACTATCATCTGTCATAATTTGCCCACTAGGGTGATACTTAGAAGCTTGGCAAGACTCAAAGGATAAACCTTCTGGCTTTCTGCTCATTTCTTCTAGAGGTGCAAGTGCCAAGAGCTACCAGTATAAACAACTTGCTCCCCACAGGCACAGAAAAAAATCTGTGTTTTTCTTAAACAATGTAATTATGTATTTCCTTTTGTTGGACAATTTAATATACCCTTGGCTCATTACTGCAGCTCCTTCTGATGTGTATTTTTCATCAGCCACCTTTTTAACGCATAAGAAAAAAGTTCAACAAAATGTAAAAATAGTTGACTGAGGCAGAATGACCTTTTCCTGAAAACAAAACTAACAAGACCTAGCTTTCTGAAACTATAGTAAAACCTTAAGCGAAGAAGCTAAGAATTATTTCTAAAAATTAAAGTGTATTTTTTCAGAGACAATTGCTAAAAATGATGCACAGACTTTGCGCACACTATATAAGCAGCTTTTTATAGACTATGATTTAAAATGGAGAAACCATGCAGGTGTTATCATGAACTAAAAATTACATACTGTGCACCCAGTTGGTACAATATTTCTGTTGATTTAATGAAAAAACTTACATTACACAGGTTTTATCATGATATAAAAGTTACATACAGTGCACCCAGTTGGTACAATACTTCTGTCAATTTAATGAAAAAAAACCTGCCTGGTTGCTTCCTTTTAAAGTGCAGCCTTCTAAAGCTGCTTAATGTGCATCAAGTCTGTACAATATTTTACTATGATAGAGCCTGCCTTCGCTTTCTTTTCTAATTGCTGCCTACTAAAGCTACTTACATAGTATGACTTGAGTCTTTATGATATTTCTGGCTATTGTCTCTGAAATAAAGCACCCTAATTTTTATTTCATGATAAATCCTGCCTTGTTTCTTCCTTTTTAATTGTGGCCTAGTAAAACTGTTTATATGCTGTGCAGTGTGTCAGTGCAAACTAGGAGACACAGAGGATGACTTACCCTGCAGAAAACAATATATTTTTTCAGCTGTGGAAATGTTATGTGTGGCACACTTACAGAGCCTGATTACCAGAATGGGCCACAACACAGAATTTACCTTGCAGAAAACATGAAACATTTTGCAGCTAAAGCCCAGATGCATAAAAATGATATGTAGCAACAGTGCTGGAGAACCAGAATTTTGCAGGAAAAGTCCCAGAGGCTGGTAATGGTGGCAGGTTAGCAGAGGTTGTGAAAGCTTTTAATATGGCAGGCTAGGAGAGTTATCAGAAGTTGGTAATGGTGGCAGGCCAGCAACAGTGGAAAAGGGAGGTAATGGTGGCAGGCCAGCAGATGTCTTAGTAAGTAGACATTTTAAAAAGGAAGAACAGGAAAGCAGAGGTGGCAAAAGCTAGCAATGATGACAGAAGATGGCAATGGTGGCAGTGGCAGGCCCAGAGAGGTTGAAAGAGCTGGTAATGGTGGAAGGCTAGCAGATGTGACAGGATCTGGTAATAGTGACAGCAGAAGGCCCATAGGTGGGCCAGTAGAGGTGGCATAAGCTTGTGAGAGTGGCAGGCCAGGAGAGTTGGCAGAAGCTGGTCATATTGACAGCAGCTGGCCAGGGGAGGTGGCAAGAGCTAGTAATCGAGACAGGCAATCACAGGTGGAACAGGTTAGTAATGGTGAGAGGCCAGAGGTAGCAGGAGCTGGAAATGGTGGCAGCACCAGACCAGGAGAAGTGACTGGAACTGGTAATAGCGGCAGGCCAGCAGAGGTAGCAAGAGCTGGTAATAGCAGCAGGTCAGTAGAGGTGGCAAGAGCTAGAAATAGCAATGGTCCAAGAGAGCTGACAGGAGCTAGTAATGATGGCAGGACAGCAGAGATGCAGGAGTTGATAAAAATAGATGGTCAGCAAAGGTGACAAGAATTGATAATGGTGGCAGGCCAGCAGCAATGGCAGAAGTTGGTAATGCTGGCAGGCCAGCAGAGGTAGCAGGAGCTGATAATTGTGGCAGGCCAGCAGTAATGGCAAGAGCTGTTCTTCGTGTAAGGTAATTTTTTGGGGGAAAGAAGAGCCCCCACATCTGCAAAAAATATGGTTTCGTTGTGACCTGTGACTGCTGCCAGCAACCATGCCTGTCTGCTGGGGTTGGAAAAAATACTTAAAAGTGTTGCTAGGGCAGCTGCTGCCAACACTATTACCTCTTTTAATGATCTGAGTATAGGAGGCAAGCTGGAAATGAGAGGGAATCCTGCCACTATCTGGGAATGCAGCCAGGAGGTTATTCCTCAGTACCTGTTCTAAGTGGCACATTATTTGCTCCCTCTGGGATGGTAACATGAACTCTGTCATTTTCCCCTTGTATCAGTAATCCAAAAGGGTGTCCATTTAATGTGGTTCTTGTTCCCCAGGTATACTAACTGCAACACAAGTTGGGGGGGGACTGGTGGAGGATTCACTGGATGAGGAGCAAGAGGTAGAGGTGACTACACTCTTACCATCACCAAGGGGAAGGACAAGGGGAGGTGCCAACAATTTCAGTAGAGTGCCAGTGGTGTTACCCAATCCTGTATCCTTCCCAACCATCAGCAAATGTACCCAGTGGACAGTAAAGGATATGTAACGCCCCTGCCGGACCATGTGTCTGTAGTCATGTGTACCCCGCCAATGACCCCGTGGTCCAGCCACACAGACATTTCCTTCCTCATACCGGTAAACAGCAAAGCACTGTGGTGCAGAACAGGCCATGAAGTTGCAAAAGGGAGAATGTGTTCATAGGAATGACCCCAAAATCAAAATAAAAAGCCTTAGCAAATTGATATTAAAATAAAATATAACCCCTTCCAAACATTTAACCTAAAACACTAAATTCAAACCTTATTTTGTGTTTGTTTTTCAAACCTAGTTGAAAGTAAAAAACTAGATATAGAAATATGAAAAAACAATAAAATATATTAAGAAATCAAACAAACAAAAAAAAGGTGTAGGAGCAACTGAAGGCTCCTGGGAACTTTGACTGTAAAGGAAGGGAGGAAACTGGATCATAGAAAAACTCTTATTATTGGCCCATTTAAGCCACCTAACCACAGTTCAAAAGTTAGGGTGCGCATTAGTTGTTGCTATAATGGTGAACAGCAGTATTAGTTTGCTTTTTACTTAAATTGTGAGCAACTTGGGTTTGCCTCAAACTTATGTTCATTCTGAACCTGAAGTTCATCCCTATTTGTTACATACTCCTGACTCCTGCAGGCTGTGCATTACACACTTTTGACCTCTGCATTATGTACATTATACACTTCTTACCCCCTGGACTCTGTATGTTATACACTCCTTGCCTCTGCACTCTGTACATTACACACATCTGAACGCTGCACTCTTTACATTGCACACTCTTGTTCCCTGTACACACTTCAGATCACTGTATTCTGTACATTTCAAAATCCTGGCCTCTGAGCTCTGTGCATTACAAACTCCTGACCCCTGCAACCTCTGCATAACATACTCTGGGCCCTTGCACTCTACATCTAACCCCTCCCCTCAGACTTGGGACAATTTACTCTTCAGTTATGAAAATATTTTGATTAAAAGTACAGCAAATAGCAAGTTTCTCAATAACGTTATAAAGGTAAGGTATGTGTATATTTTTACAGTGACATTTGCAGTTTTATTCAGTTCTTCCTTACTCTTTACTAGGACCTTGCTAGGTTTTCTACCGAAAAAAAAAAAACACATTCCGGACCCCAATGATCTGTGTTCTCTTCCATTTTGTTCATGTAGGTCTCTACCTAGGGTTGCCTTTCCCTGATGTATGAAAATAACAGTGCATTATAAATTCCCATCAGACCCTGTTCTCAAGGAGCGTACAATCTTAGGTCCCTAACTCACATTCTAGAACTAATTAACCTATCAGCATGTCTTTGGAGTGTGGGGAGGAAACCCACACAGGAAGAAGGATAACATGCAAACTGTAGACAGGCAGTGCTGTGGTTGGGATTAGAACCGACAACCCTAGGGCTGCTAGGTGGAAGTGTTAACCAACTAGTCACTGTGCACCTGCATGTTAAAATGGAAAATAACTGCACATATACATAGAAGCAAGCTAGGTCCAAAATTAAAGTATTTCTTGACATTCAAGAGAACACGCTAATGAGCAATGAGGGAACTGCACATAGATGAACCGTCAATTATCAGAGCTTTGCCAGTAATATTAATCTGGAGTCGTGAATTTGCTGTTTTTACTTCATTCTACTTTGCAATCAAAGGAGAGATGCGTTCAAACTGATTGCAGTGCTCTGTATGTTGTTTTTATAAGCAGCTTTATATATAAATGTAAAAAAAAAATGGAATATGTGTTAACCTGTCAATTGTTGTATGATATTATTTATACACATTGGACTACATTTTGCTGTACTATATTATAAAATGGACATGCTGTGCTCAGATTCAGAAATTAAGAGCTAAAGTTCAACCCCAGACAGATGTACAAAAAAAGACACAATGGGGGTTATTTACGAAAGCAAAATCCACTTTGCACTGAAAGTGCACTTGGAAGTAATGTCTCTGTAGATCCGAGGGGGACATGCAAGGAAAATAAAAAAACAGCATTTTAGCTTGCACAAGATTGGATGATAAAATCAGCAGAGCTTCTCCTCATTTCAGATCTACCCCTTAGATTTAGAGTGACTGCACTTTCAAGTGCACTTGCAGTGCAAAGTGGATTTGCCTTACCTAAATAACCCCCAATATAATGCACTGTTCTTTAACACATCCTTAAATGTATCTTTGGAAAATGCAAGCTGTATAGGTACTTGAATTTAGCTTGGTATTAACTTCAACTTCAATGCACTCTACAATCGAGTTCAGACTGGGAAACTTATGAGTCCAGTCTGTTCACATCATATCTTGGATTTTATGACACATATCATGACCCACTATGTAATGTTCATTATCATAACGCACTGTAGCTGTGTATTGCAGTGCATTAAATTGCAAAATCATCTGCACGACAATGCACACTTCCAGTGAGCTGTAATGCACAGTTATAGTGCACCATAACAACATATGAAACAAAAGGGGGCATAGGATGTAACATATCCTACTTGTACACTAGACCAAAATTACAAATATACACCCAGCGGACATTTAGGGTACACACAAAATCATATATTTGCAGTTAGCATGGCTATAGGATCTCATTCTCACACCCCTCCCCATTGTGAGCAGTGACAGGGCTAACTAAGTGTCTCCCTGTGTTGACTCCCCTGCTTACTTCCCTGCCCACCACACCAGGCTGGTGTTTAAATAGAGAGAAATGCAGATGGCATTTCTCCTTCTCACTGCTGGTTGAACTGCTTATGTGTAAACACCCCCCCCCCCCCCACGCTCCCCTCCCCACTGTACAGTGACAGAGTGGGCTGAATGCTTGTGAAACTTTCTCCCCTTGCTGCTGCTGTATAGAGACTGAGACATTAGTAGATCTGTGTATAATCCGCTGCTCCTGTTTCACCCCCTCCATCCTGGCAGCAGACTTAAGCCAATCAGGGAACATAATTGCTGGAAAGAGGTGGGGTGATGACTTGCTGTGCAGGCACAATGGTAACTGTGATTCTTAAAAGGGCACTGTACCATACATGCAAATGGGGGCAGAAGGACGCTGAACTACAGATGCCAGGAAAGATTCTCCCTCATTTAGCAGCCCACTAGCTAGCTTCTGCATGCTCTTAAATGGACAGTTACACGTGCACCATCTACAGAAGGGCCCCAATGTAATCCAACCAAGAACAGACAATTAGGCACCAGGTACCGTCAGACACCTTCAGGGGTATCCCTTAGTCAGGAACGCATTTATCCCACCCCCTATTGGGACTGTATGCATAGTATGTGCACGAGGACCTTTAACTACTTGAATTAGTTGATGCTAATGTTTTAAACCCTTTTGCACCATTTATAACTTTGTTAAACATTGCTATAGTTAAATGTATTACCAGTGTATAGGTAATTGTTTATTTACCTAGTACAGTATCCATGAATCTGTTTATTTACCTGTTGATTAACTTGCACATTTTTTAACTGAATACATTCAGTAAATCAAGCAGCAGCCACTTGGCCTATTTCCTGTGTAGTGTTATAGAGTGTAGCATCCTAATGCTTAAGTTACACAGGTGTGAGTGACTTTCTACCTATGACCATGTGTGTCACAGGGGACTGAGCTGAGCAGCTTTAGGAGTCATGGCAGAACAAAGAACCCAACATCACCAGCAGAACCTGCAAAAGTAATCAATACATTTATTTTGTTTATTACATGTACTTATATAGCACCGTCAATTTACACAGCGCTTTACATATACATTGTACATTCACATCAGTCTTTGCCCTCAAGGAGCTTACAATTTAAAGTTCCTAACTCACATTCATATATACACCTACTAGGGCCAATTTAGACAGGATCCCATTAAGCTACCAGCATATCTTTGGAGTGTGGGAGGAAACTGAAGTACCCAGAGGAAACCCATGCAGGCGCAGGGAAAACATGCAAACTCCAGGCAGGTAGTGTCATGGTTGGGATATGAACCAGCGACCCTTTTGCTGCTGGGTGAAAGTGCTAAGCACTACACCACTGTGCTGCCCATACTAAAAACATATCATTTTATTTTGGTACAATTTATTAAAATATAAGATAAAATGAAAGCAGAATATAATTTATATCAAAAGTAAATTAAAGTGGAAGTAAACCCTCCTATCGTTTTCAGTCAAGGAAGCTGCCATCTTGGCCTCTGTTTGATCTTCAATTGCCATGATGCTGCACATGTGATCAGTTATGACTCCAGCCATTGGATGGTTTGAAAGTTTGGTTGAGAGCACAACCAATGTGACAGTTACATTCCCAGCATTCCGGGAATGCAACGGTTATATGAAACCATTAAATTGATGGGTTTACTTTAAGATCATCCAAAGGGTATGCCACACCCCCAATATATTCATACTGTATAACCTCCAACTAAAACATTTTAATTAATTTAAATTGTTCTAATATATACGATGTAGCCCTTGTAATGAAAAGTTTGCAGACCCCTGTTCTAATGCATAGGGCAAACTTTAAATATTTCTAGTAGCAGTAGTAAGAGCAGGGCATGCATGGCCTATACATAGCACATTCAAAGTACCATGTTGCTTAGGTTGATTAACTACAATCATAATTCCTAATCCTAAACCTTGTCTTTGAATAACTATCTTAATAAAATGAACACAAGACGTTATAGAAATGCCTGTTTTAGTAAATCATCTATTTTATAGATATGATCTTTAACATTATCTTTTACAAAAAAAGAATCAGAGTACAACACAGGCGAGTGAACACAATGAACTCTCAGTAGAGGCAAAATGAAGAAGAGGTATATAAAGCTAAATATGCATGGTCTGCAGTGTATATGAAAAGAATGTCTGCTTCTCCTCACTGAGCACAGATAAATCACAGCCATGAAATTCCTTATCAGAGACATGGTCTTGCTTGCAAAGAATTTGATTTACAGCATTAGATTGCCTATTTTGCCTTTTGTCTGCAGCACTAGGCTATTCCTTGTTTCTTCTTGTAAATATCAATTGTCACCAAATTTCTCTGCAAAGCAAATAGCCTAGCATTTAGTATGTATAAAAAAGAACAGGCAGCGGATTAATAAGTCTCTTGGCATCTCACACACACTCACGCTGCTATATCAGGAGGTATTGTGAACAAAAATATGCACTTGTATTTGCTGCTAAGCTTCCCCCCCCCTTTTTTGCTTACAGAAGTCAAAGACACATTTTTGTATTTACTACATAATGTATAAAGAAATAGAACCCCCCCCCCCAAAAAAAAAAAAAAAAAAAAAAAATATATAAAAAAAGGTGAGAGCTTCTAAATAAGGGCAATTTGGCATGCTTCAAAAATACATTTTGTGTTTTCTTTAGGGCAGAACTACCTAAAGTAGAAGTTTACCCCAAAACTAAAATCTATAAACGTACTGGCATCCACAATCTCAGACTAAACTATCCAGCCCTGTAAAAAAGAAATCACTATACATACCTTTTCTGAAGCTGCTCCGGTTCGGTGCCACTCTGAGCTGCGTAGGAGTGTGCAGAAGAGACAGCCGACAACGGAAGCCCCATAGAAACTCAATGGGTGATATCACTTCCCAGGTATTTCACAGCCATTATCGGTTGTCTCCTCTGCAGAGCTTCTGCTGCTTCAAAAAAGATATGGATGCCTGTAGATTTAGAGATTTTAGTGCTAGGGTGAACTTCTACATTAACTATTTCACCACAGCCTTCTTGCCATTCCAAGGACATCATGGGTCCTTTCTCTTTTTTTCTCAGCATTGGTGGTCTTTTTTACTGTACAGACCAATGCTTACATAATGCCATGTGAGCACTACTCAGTCCTGGAGTACCGTGTGCCCTGGCAGCATAATATATAACAGTGTTTTGCAGAGTTGTGTGCTTGATTGGCCAGCTTTTATGTACCATGCCTCAAACTTGGCTTAAAACTTTCAAGACCAGAAGGTCAGTCATGTCTAGATGCCCACACAAATATAGCAGTGGCATTATGTGTCGGTTAAATGAACAGTAACTCTGTGACCAATTTGCACACCTAAATCATGTTATACATATTTTTAAGGACATATAAGCTTTGTCTGACGTGTATTCTGGAGGTATTTAAAAATAAATGCAGATGCAAATGCAAATAAGCGCTATTCTGGCAGGAAGCCCTCAGAGCAGACAACAAATCATAGGTGGCAGGGGCATTCCCTACCCTGCAGCCACACGTATACATGCCCCTTATGTGTGTGCAGTTCTGAAGTGGGGCATGCCTCTGCCACCTAGGATTGGCTGACAGCTTCCTGGGGGGATAGCTCAAGCGGGTTCGGACTCTGTCTGAACATACCTGAGCTCATCTCAAAAGAAGATCATCTGTCCACTTCATTCACAGCCCCCACCCCCAAACACAAATATTTTAACAACGGCTGCAGCGCCGTAAGTAAAAAAATAAATAAAAAAAAAAACTAAATGTGCGATCTGTGTCCCCATTCACCTGCCGCCATTCACCTGTCCCCATCCACCTGTCACCATCCACCTGTCACCATCCACCCCATCCACCTGTCACCATCCACCTGTCACCATCCACCTGTCCCCATCCACCTGTCCCCATCCACCTGTCACCATCCACCTGTCACCATCCACCTGTCCCCATCCACCTGTCACCATCCACCTGTCACCATCCACCTGTCCCCATCCACCTGTCACCATCCACCTGTCCCCATCCAGCTGTCACCATCCACCTGTCCCCATCCACCTGTCACCATCCACCTGTCACCATCCACCTGTCCCCATCCACCTGTCCCCATCCACCCGTCACCATCCACCCCATCCACCCGTCACCATCCACCCGTCCCCATCCACCCCATCCACCTGTCACCATCCACCCCATCCACCTGTCCCCATCCACCTGTCCCCATCCACCCCATCCACCCCATCCACCCGTCACCATCCACCCGTCCCCATCCACCCGTCCCCATCCACCCCATCCACCTGTCACCATCCACCCCATCCACCTGTCCCCATCCACCCGTCCCCATCCACCCGTCACCATCCACCCGTCCCCATCCACCCGTCCCCATCCACCTGTCCCCATCCACCTGTCCCCATCCACCTGTCCCCATCCGTGTCCCCAGTGCACGTGTCATCAGTGCCAAATCAGTGCCATCTGTCATTAGTGTCACGTGTCATCATTGCCACGTGTCGGTGCCATCTGTCATCAGTGCCGCATATTAGTGCCATCTCTCATCAGTGCCACGTATTAGTGCCACATGATAGTGCCACGTATTAGTGCCATCTGTCATCAGTGCCATCTGTCAGTGTCACATGTCATCAGTGCCCCGTATTAGTGCCGTCTGTCATCAGTGTCACGTGTCATCAGTGCCCCATACTAGTGCCATCTGTCACCAGTGCCACATTAGTGTCACATGTCATCAGTGCCACCTGTCATCAGTGCCACCTGTCATCAGTGCCACGTCAGTGTCACGTGTCATTGTCCTGTTGCTCCAGGGCCTTCAGAAGTGTAATAGGTAGTCAACAAGTTAGATGTGTAATTTATGCTCCTAGAACACGTGATGGCGCTCCCTGCATGTTGGGCCTCTCTAAGTGGCCAGGCTGTGTAAAAGTCCCACACATGTGGTATCGTAATACTCAGGAGGAGTAGCAGAATTTATTTTGGGGTGTCATTTGTGGTATACACATTCCATGTGAAAGAAATAACCTATTAGAATGACAATTTTGTGAAAAAAAATAAAAAATAAAAAAAATAATTAATTTTGCAAAGAATTGTGGGAAAAAAATGACAGCATCAAAAAGCTCACCATGCCTCTTACTAAATACCTTGGAATGTCTACTTTCAAAAAAGGGGTCATTTGGGGGGTATTTGTACTTTCCTGGCTTGTTCGGGTCACAAGAAATGAGATAGGTCACCAGTACATCAGATGTGATCAATTTTGTATGATTTGCACCACAGTTTGTAGAGTCTGTAACTTTCACAAAGACCAAATAATATCCACTAATTTGTATTTTTATATCACTGAAAAAAAAGTTTGTAATAAAAAAATGTAATATTTAAAAAATGTAATATCTTGTTACAGTCATCGATACATTATCATTCAAGTCCATCAACTTGCAACTTTGGCAAATTAAAAACCTAACAATAAGAACAAAGGGCTAATTCACACCATGCAAGTGTTAGTGTGAACATAACACATGCATGTTGGCATGTTGGGACTGCATTGAACAACTCAACCCAATAGTTGATACTGTGGGCAAACCTCCTACTGACTACTGAAACATTCTTTCATCCTGTGAGCAGGCAGTTGATCTACACTATAATAGCGGTGTCTCAGTACTTCTGGCCAGACCTACTTAGAGTGAATATTTCCAAGCCCCAAGAATGCACATCCAATGGTCCTTCCAATTCAGCTTTTTCAAAGCCACTTCTGCTTTCTCCAAAATATGCAAATTAAGCTGACTAAACTGTAACTGTTCATATTTGGTTGTGGTTTCTGTAAAGACTGGCAGATGAAAGATTTGCTTTATCAATGGCAACCTATGTCAGTTTCTCAACTATGCATGTATGCCACCTGCCATTTTAACTATTTATTTTATTGACTTTTTCTTTTAATTGCCAATTTGGTCATTTATGACCTTGGCAGTGTCAAACATAAAATGTATACCTTCCTGTGGAAGTCTCTGGTGATCATGCCATGGTGATCATACCTTCAGCTGGTCACACAGATGATCCACATTTATCCCTAACCAATCTGCCAACTTTATATCACACTGGCCTTTTAGGTTTAAAAACTTTACCAACATGTTTGTTCTTAGCAAGCAAAGCTTTCATGCCTGCTAGAAGTACCATAAAAACCAGTAACAATTGAAGAAAACCATTTCCCTGAAACGTTTTTAGACATTAAATATGTATGCAAAAATATTAAACATGTATCAGTCATTTTTGATTGAGGTTAGAAAGGGAGAATGGGGAAGTCACAGTATTAAGGCCATTATTTTTGGTTCCATTTGCATACTATTTCATGGGAAATTTGTCTCCAATTTGGAGCTAAAACAAATATGCGCACCATATACAATATATAAATATATACTGTATATATACACATAAATATATATATATATATATATATATATATATATATATATATATATATATATATATATGGTACTCAATGCTAAATATATTGACCTCTTTAGAACTGAACTGAAACTATGAGAAATTAATAAATGCATTCGCATTTTTATTGACTTTCAGAAAATAAAAATGAATGGAAAGTCAGGAGTGGTGGCTTTATAGTGAGTAATTGTACCATATAACTTAGTCAATACAAAGCTAAGATGAAGTCCACAGATTTTTGAGTCCTTCATTAACAAACCTTGAACAAGAGCCTGAGGTTCACACTGGTACTGTAAAAGTAAATAGATTGGTCTATCCCCATTGCAGAGTATGGGTCTGCTAAGGATAAAAACTGATCCCTATAAGGTCAGTCAATGTTATGTCATGTGGTGATAATGCTAGGGTTGAACAACATACAAATTTCAATCTACCTTAAAATGTGGTATATGCTATCCAAAATTATTTTTGTTACATTAAAGCATGCTAAAATAAATTAATTGTATTATTTATATAAATGCATTTGCATTTTTAACAGCCCAAATAATGCATTCTGTATACAACTTTTTTCCTAGCACATTTGTAATAAAATAAAACCATGGTGGCCTGGGAAGGTCAAGTGCAAGGTCAGCATTTTTATTTTATCAATGGTTATTATACTCCACTTCCACCTATTATTTATGTCAATTGCAGCTTGCCACTAGACTCAATACAATATCAGTGGATCAATGTTATCCGGCTCATGCAGATGTGAGTTACAGTCATACGATGCTGCCATTGACTAACGTAAAATACTGATTAAAATCAAAGAAACACAACATTAAGCAGTGGCAAGGTTTTTCTTTTCATATCAAGGACAAATGAAGCATTCCACAAGGAGAGAAAAGCATGACAAAACATCTTGGCATCAAAATTGTACAGTATTGCAAAAACTGAAACAAAGGCACAAGAAACAGGAGAAGTTGAGGACAATGATGATTTTATTTTCTAAAACTGATACAGTAGAACTTTAACATGTAACATTTTAAAAAATAGATTTAAAAAGTATTTAATTGTTAAATAAGATACTATAATAGGATTTTTTGACATACTAGTAAAACCTGTTTCCTGGTGTAAAGTACAGTACACAGGCTTCTAAGTCATTATGACTGGGTTATATGCAGCGATCTTCAGGTGACTGGACTATAGGAAAAGAGAAGGCTGCAAGGACATCCCCCTATATAACGCCTTCCACACCCAGCTAGCCCCAGGTTTGTATCAAGCAATAGGAACTCCATGAGAACAGAGCAATGGGACCTATGTCTTGTATTGTACTCCAGGAAACAGATTGTACTGGTCAGTCAAAAATCCTATTTTTCTGATCTCACAGAACAGGCTTCCTTAAACTACTATGACAAAACTATTCAAAGGCAGTCCAACTGAGGGGTGGGCAACACAGTAAACAATGTCAACAGGCCCACTAACAAAAAAACTGGTTCAGGAAGGGCTCAGTAGACTTTGTCTGACTGCATTCTTGCCCTGTGTCCTCGTGCAATAAAAGAGTCCAGCATTGATAAGACACTCAAATTGCAGAATGTTGATTGGAAAGTGTGCCCCCTTCTATGACTAAGTCCTCTGCAGAAAAAAAAAGGTGTTTAGGATCCTTCCCCAGCCTGATAGGCTGCCATCAATCAAGTATGAGAACTAGGCTTTACACCAGGCAGACTGTGGCTCTGGACCTCTAATGTACACTACAGCTGACGTGACATGTTGCATAAGGGGAACACCCACAGCATGATCCAGTGCAAAGCCACCTAACTGGCTATCCATCAGGCAGGGTCCAAGTATGATACCCCAGGGCTCTGTCGAGGAGTTCACTGATCTGGAAACTGCATAGAAAGCTGCAATGGCTATGGTGAGGCAGATTGATGAAGAAATTCATCTTGGTAGAAATCATCCATAGAGAACAAGTAGTAAGAAGCACCATAGTAAGAAGGTAAGCTTCTCTCAGTAGAGAGAGGAGGTCCATCACCTAAGAACACTAGCTTGAATCAGCAGAGGTTATATAGGGGGATGTCCCTGTAGCCTTTCTTTTTTCCAGTGTCCAATCACCAGAAGGTGGCTGCATATAACCCAGGCTGTAACAATTTAAAGAGGCCCATTTAGAGACTGTAAATTGGGGTAGAATATAGGACCTTGAGACAGTAGATTGGGGCGACATGGAAGCGTCCATGGCCCATCTATTGTCAGTCTCTCAATCACCAGGCTGGTGCCACCAGAATGACTAGATCCCCCTCTCTCCGAATCCTGCGCAACAAATGTGGAAGGATCGGGATTGGAGGGAAAGCATAATCCAGGGAGTACTGGCTCCATGGAACTATCAGAGCATCTGCTCCAATTGTCAGAGGATCTCTTGCTTGAGACATAAACCGCTGTAGCTTGTTGTTGAACCTGGATGCCAGTAGGTCAACCTCTGGCCATCGCCAACGTTGGAAAATTTCCTGGAACACCTCTGGGTGTAGGGACCATTCCCCCGGGCAGATCTGCTGGCGGCTGAGATAATCTGCCTTCCAGTTCTCTACTCCCGGGATATGGACTGCCAATATAATTGGCACATGTCCCTCTGCCCCTGACAAAGCTAGTATGTAGTTCACCTCCTTCAGAGCTGAACGACTCCTGGTACCGCCTTGGTGGTTTATATAGGCCACTGCCGTGGCATTGTCAGACTGGACCCTGATGGGGCAGTCCTGAAGCTCCACCGTCCAGGACCGTAGGGCCAGATGTACTGCCCATAATTCTAGGACGTTGATGGGCAGGGTCTGGGGTCACTCCCGAGCCTGAGAGACTGGCATCTGTAGTCAGTACTCTCCAAGTTACCGGGAGAAAGGATTTTCCCTTTCGCAGGTTCTGATCCGGCAACCACCAGTTTAGGCTTAAGAATGCCTGAGGAGATAAGCACATTGGATAATCCAGGGCTTTTCTTCCTCTGTTCCAAGCCAACAAGATGTCTTGTTATATGGGCCTAGAATGGAACTGGGCATAGGGCACTGCCTCAAAGGAGGATACCATCCTCCCTAGAAGACTCATACAGAGCCGAATGGAGGGTTGTCTGGTGCCCCTTATCTGACGCACCTGATCCTTCAGGGCACAGATCCTTACGGGTGGCAAGAATACTCTTGCTTGGACCGTGTTTAGGATCAGACCTAAATACTTTAGACTTTGAGCTGGTCTCAAGGCTGACTTTTCCGTATTTATGATACAACCTAAGCTTTTCAAATAACACACTGTGTATATTATGCTCTGTTCTAGATCCTGTACTGAGTGATCTTTGAGCAGGAGGTCATCCAGATGCCCGAGCACCTTAGGCCCTTAAAAGACCCACTACTGGTGCTAGGACCTTTGTGAACACCCGGGGAGCTGTAGCAAGCCTGAAGGGTAGAGCCATAAACTGAAAATGACGTTCCTCTACTGAAAAACGTAGGAACCTCTGATGAGGCTGAAAGATGGGTACATGTAAATACGCGTCTTTAATATCTATGGAGGCTAGAACATCTCCCCTTTGGAGTGAGGTTACTACTGAGTGGACAGACTCCATCCAAAAGGACTGTAATCATGGCTAAGCAGCAACACAGATGGGGACACCGGAACAGGCAGGATCAACCAGGCTTTTTACAGCTCACAGAGGGACATGTTAGACAGCACAAGCACTGTGCTGTTTAACCTGCTACAAGGGAACAATAATTTTTTTTTTAGGGTTACAACCACTTTAAAGCAATTTTTTTTTTTTTTTAGGGTTACAACCACTTTAAAGCTCTGTTATTGCTTTAAAAAAATTTAAATACTGCAATGACAATAGTCTGGACATGGGTGCACTTTAGCTAACTTAAGAAAACTATGAAAAGGACATTTATACAGAGATAAAAGGATGTCTGACTGTGGAGCGGTTTAAACATTACAATTATTTCATATCCTCTGGAAACAGTTGGATGTTTGGGAAACGTGGAGCATAAAGCTATAGCTATATCTAACTGCATTGTATGAAGAAAACTATAGAAGAAATCCAAGCATCTAATCTGAAAACATTTTCAGAGGCCATTGAAACCCATAAAATAAGTCTATTTGCAAGATACCAGTTTAAGCACATGTACGCTTATGTAGAAAAAAAAAAAAGCTAAAATCTAAACAATGTGAATGCAAATGCTTAGAGATAACATTTTGTTTAGCATTACCAACTCTACTTTATAGAGCTGCCACTTGATCCTGATATAACATTTGACAAAACTGTGTCAATAAAAATAATAGAGACCACTAGACAAGAAGGGCCTGCAAGACTAAATGTTAAAAGTGAAGGAATATACGTACATTATCTGTCCATTAGCATAGACAACACAAGATACCACCTGTACAATCAGAAGATGATACATATGAAACAACTTGGAAAGTTGTATTTAAATTCAAGTTAGGGACTGGAAAAGGAGTGAATGTGATATCAATTACCATGGTTGATTTGCTGTCTGCTCCCTTAAAAACGGATCCTTCTATAAAACTGTCAGTGTCGTATGATGGAAATACACTGATTTCTTTTAAAGAAAGTTGATGGTATAAGGTAAGAAGAAGAAATACAATTTTGTATTACACATTAAAACACTACAGTAGTTCTTAGAAGGGAAGCATAGAGAACGATCAAACTCCTTTAGGAAATGAGCACATTAGTCATAGTTCACAAAGTGATTGATAGTGTAAAGATGCGCTGATTCTATGTAACGGGTGGGAAAACCCACAGTGATATAAAATGTACTGCACAATAATGTTGCCCAATGTGAACACAATGGGTAAATTGAAAACAAGTGTGTGGTCTAGATTGACCTGTAACACATGTGGATAAGCAAAATTCTTAAGACTGTATGTGCATAATCAAAATATATAAACAATGCAATTCATATATACTCTAAAAAAAAAATAAAAAATAAAATGGACAAGAGATTAAATATATATCAGCAGTCTCTCTCAGGTTCCAAATAGCCTATGTGAAAGCAAATCAAATTCAGCAGAGTGAATGGGCTGAATTGAAAACACATCCAATTATCTTGTGAGTTCCAAATGGAACAGATGCCAATCCCAAGGTGTGTGGACTCTTTAGTATGAAGACACCACCATGCTCAAAAGTAATAAAATTGGCTGCTTACCAGACCCACAAAAGGTCACAAGCATGTGTGCTGATCCACAGCTTAGGGATGCATTCCTCTGTTTGCCAAATCTCAGAGATTCACAATGGACAACATCTCCCAGCAGACCCGGATGGATGAGTATGCATGGATGCTCATCTACGGCTGATAACATGGATTCCCCTATACCTTCCTAAAAGGACTGAAATGGATCCCTGGTTAACAGCTCTTGATGGATAATAAAAATTTGGAGGAAGCATAATAGTGCATTATCTTTTGACAAAAAAAAAATCAATTTATTTTAAAAGGCACTTAAAAAATGTTACAGCAAAAAATTGTGGCATAGTCGCCTGTAGTGCGGACCGTGCTTTCCGACGTTACAACTGGCTCCTTCCAACGCGTTTCCCCTAAGGAGGCATCACATGGGATTTCATTTTTTAGAGGCAGCTTTAAAGTGCACCTCCAGGATCTATCTAACTAAGCCTTTCTAACTCCTATTCTAACTACCCTGTAAAAGGACAGTTTTAAAAGGACAGAGTACACTTACCTATTCTGAGGGCACTCCCATCTGGTCGCATGACCTCCGCAGTGGCTTCAGGGGAGAGGAGAGATCGCTGACAATGGCTACAATGTCTGTGTGATCACATCACACATAGGCTTACAATGGGGCTTCCATTGTCCGCTGTCCCTCCTCTCCCCTGAAGCTGCTGCTGAAGAGCAGATCATGTGACCAGACCAGAGGCCCCTTCAATCATGGCGGTCACATGATAATAAACCCTGCCCCGCTTCCAGGCATCAGAAACCCCTAAAGGGCCACGAGACGACGGTGTTAAGAGGTTAAGTATAGTTAGATCAATCCTGCACATCCACTTTAAGGCAGCTGCAGGTCACAAGAACTGCAGATATAACAACACTGTTGTTGTCTGCTACTGGAGGCTTAGAGGTTATATTATGGCTGACTAGTGAAATGGGGTTGTTTCAGTCATATAATAAAACTGCACATTTTTATGCCCAAAATTGTTTCATCCCAGCTACAAGGTTGAGAATCGCTGTGTGTCCAGTCATATCAAATAGATTGGTTCAGAATCTGTATTTATTTAACCCCTTCCCGACCAGCCTCCACAGTTATACCGCGGCAGGTTGGCACTGCTGCGTGAGCCATCGTAGCTGTATGTTCGCTCTTTAAGACACTGTAGCAGGTGTGTGCCCCGCAGCATGTCTCCGGAGCCGATGTGCATGCCCGGTGGGCTTGATGACCGCCGGACACCCATGATCACTCGTGACAGAGCGAAAACCGAGATCTGTGTGTGTAAACACACAAATCCTGGTTCTGTCAGGCCAGAGGAGACATATCGTGTGTTCCTACTAAGTCCCAAAAAAGTGTCAAAACTGGTCCGATGTGTCTGTTGCAATGTTGTAGTCCCGATAAAAATCGCAGATCCCCGCCATTACTAGTAAAAAATAAAAATTATAATAAAAATGCCATAAATCCACTTTTGCGCAAAACAATCAATATACACTTATTGCGATTTTTTTTTAACAAAAATGTGTAGAAGAATACTCATTGGCCTAAACTGATGAAGAAATTCGTTTTTTTATATACATTTTTTTTTTATATACATTTTTTTGGATATTTATTATAGCAAAAGGTACAAAATAGTGTTTTTTTCAAAAAAAAAACCGCAGAGGTGATCAAATACCACCAAAAGAAAGCTCTATTTGTGGGGAATAAAAAATGATATTTTGTTTAGGTACAGTGTTGCACGACCGTGCAATTGTCAGTTAAAGTGACGCAGTGCCGTGTCGCAAAGAATGGCCTGGTCAGGAAGGGGCAAATCCTTCTGGGGCTGAAGTGGTTAACAATGGTTGTTTAGTTGCAGTTATTACTCAGGACTATTTTTTTAATCCAATGAACACTGCCTGTGGATCTTCAATAATATAGTGGAAATAGGAAATTTGATACACCACCTAGAGCTTCAGATTTATGGGTGACCTGCCCTAACTGAAGTGCTCAGCTCCTTTAATACAGCGAAATATACACTGTGGGGTTCGTGTCTGACCTTCCCCCCCCCCCCCCATGACACCTGCTGCTACACACTACTACCCATACTGACAAGAATATAAAAAGAATAACATTTTTAACCTACACAAAATTCTTCTTTTTTATGTCCCCTCTTGTGTCTCTTACTATGTTATCGAGGCCATTGTATGCCTAACTAAGCTCCTTCAATCAATATCAACTATTTTAATCCTTTCGTTGCTTGCATTAGTAAATAGATAGAAAGGTATATTATATTTGCTTGTTTTAAACTTTTTTTTTTTTTTACAAAATTAGGCCAAAATGATGTCATACATCCCAGAAATCTTCATTAGCATTTTTTTTTCATCTTGAGGGGGGAGGTAGAGCTTACCCTCCTGCCTGCATGCCTCTGCTAGATGGACAGATGGATTCCAGGAAGTGAATGCTACATAAATCATCTGCCCTTGCTCAAGATGGCCACTGCTAAAAATACTAGGGGGGAGGGATGTTTTTTAAAGTGATTTTTCAACAAAAAAAGCATTGAGAAATGGAGGGATGGATGACTGACACATAGCAAGAAGTTACTGGATCAAGTTTTCTCTTACTGTCTCAGAGACCAGTGATTTACAAAGAGCAGAAACCAAATTAATCCAGAAAGGGTTCAGGAATCAGGGATCCGTGTGGGCAGCATTTTACACCTAGATAAATGAAGATCTGGGTGTGTTAAATACCTTACGTTTGTACTTTAGAACTATTTCTCTGGTGCAGAGGAAAATAAATCTTGGTGCAAGCCAAAAACAATGAATAGTATTGTTCTAATTTTTTTATTGTTTTTAAGAATGTTTCTTAATGGAGGGGACTGAAGTTTGAATAAGCATGCGTGAAGACCCTAGCTTTCATGTTCACTACAGCATATGAGTGGGTGACAGCCCTGAGTGGAGGATTAAGGGGGAAGTTGGCTGGACCTAAGGAGACCAATGGTAACCATGACTGATGCCCAGTTGGTGTATGAATTGCGCTCTTTTGCTGCTTATCACTTGGCTGCCCATCTTTGGGGTCAGTGTGCATTTTGCTCATCTGGTGGTGGAGATTGACAGTATTCCAGTGCTAAAAGGTCACTGTCGTGGTGGTATGAAAGATGGATTGATGTCTCAGTGAATACTAACACACTTTGGACACCATTGATATTTACAGGTTTCTTTTTGGACTTGATCATTATACGAGTAGTGCTTTATTCCAATTGTGTTTTATACTTAATATAAATTCATTTGTTTTAGCGCTGCAATTTAGGTTGAAATTTTTATGTAGGTTGAGTTGTATTGACTTTTAATGCAAGCAGCTGGATATTTTATCACTATTTTAGCACTGAGTGTTTATTTTTTCGTTTTGGATGGATGGGTAGTTTTCTTTGGTTGGTAAGTTTGCTCTGAATATTAAAAATGAATTAAAAAACAGTTTTCGGTTTGTGATGTTTGGATACAGTTTAGCTCTGCTTTAAGCAAAGCCAGGAAGGGAATAGATATACAAAAAAGTATTCCATACGTTTTGTCAAGTTATGGTTTTGAATATTATTGATCCACAATATTACATGTATTTACATTACCAGAAATCTATTTTAAAAATATCCTCCTTGAGATGGTTACTCCTATAATTTATTAAGTGCAGAGGGATTTCGGTTCTTTGCAGCATAACACAACCCTGTCTGAATGGTTATTAAATAAGGGTTAAGCACTGATACTGAGTCAAGCAAAAAGATATCTAGTAAAGTTTGGCTCCAAGGCAGATTTATGAAAGTTGCCCTGAATATTATAAATATCTGCACAGATGTTTTGTGTACTTGATGGTTGCCTATGCACAGCAAATATGTTGTTGTATCTGACATCAACCAGAAAATTATCCTTTATGAAAGCACTTAACTTATAGTAAAATGTAACTTAAAAAGCTAAATATTATCAATCTTTTTCTGTGTCTTTCCTGTAGTAAAAGGTGGACTTGAAGTTATGTATACACTATCATTTGTGTATTTGTGTATTGTATTACTGGCGCCCTCAAAATCTAGCCAGTGGGGGCACTACTGTGCTAATATACATTGTGCTCATCTCTAGCATATCTGCACATATTTATAATACTTACATTTCTTTAACTAGTTCCCTGGCTACTTAAGTGTTTGGCTAGTTTAAGAATCGAATAAGCAACTTTATACATTTCTGCACACAATCATATGTGTTCTGCAGATTCAGTAATGCTTTTAAGTTAGTGGAAAAAATATCTGTGATGATTTTATACTTAACTCTTAACTTTATCAGTCTTCACTGCTATATAAGAAATTCGGCCTAATTATATAACAAAAGTCTTCTGGAGATATGTCCTATTAGCATGATCTGAGCACCTCAGCGTATGGTAAAATAAGAACCAGCGATGAGCATCCTACAGGTCTCGGAAAGAGATTACTGCATTTTTCTAACAAGGCTATTACTGGAAAGGTTTTGAGGTAGGAGATTTGCAGCCGGAAATCTGAGAAGTAATGTTCTACAAATAACAGCTTGTTAGCTTCACAACCTTACAGGCTAACATTAACAGAGTGAATGCAAGCCTAAAGGGTTCTGCTTTCTCACCATTCTACGCATTCAATGACATTAGGTAAGACAAGCACGTAAAGTTGATCGCAGGCTACCTGAATATATATATATATATATATATATATATATATATATATATATATATATATATATATGTATATATATATATATAATACAGTGGGTATAGAAAAGAATCACCTACCCATAGGTGTGTGCAGCCCATTGTGTGTACCCCAAAGCTCAAACACACTGTGTGTATATATACAGTATATACATATACACAGTATATACATACACACACACACACACTCTTATAAATAAATGTAAAAAAATACATTTTAAAATGTTTCAAAACATGGATGGTGTCAGTAGAGCAGTGGACATGTCAGTAGGGCAGAGATTTGTGTCAGTAGGGCAGTGGACAGTGTCGGTAGTTTTTTCTATTTGATTTTTGTATCATTTTTACAATTTTATTTTTATTTTATTTTTTACAATTTTTTAGGAGCCCTGTTGGGGATTTTTTGTGACATATCAGCTGGGGGGAATTTGTGCCATGCGCAGTGATTAGGGTGTGCCCAGATACACCCGGCACACCTCCTTAGCATGCCTATGCACCTACCCCTTTAAAATAATCACATATTGTTGCTTTGCAGCCTTAAATGAAGACAGACACCGTTATCGTTTTATCCAGCTGTGTTTACTAGTGCAACTAGAGCATGTCTCTACTAACTTTGTAATATGTGCCCATGTTTCTTTGCAGTTAAATTTGATGGTGACCATTTGTGGACTGCAGTCTTCAAGTCATTCCACAGATTTTCAATGGGGTCTAAGTCTGGACTCTGACTATGCCAAGCAAGGGCATTCACTCTTTCCTGCTTCAACCACTGTGTGGTAATTTTTATGCTGTGTGCTTTGGGTCATTGTCATGCATGAAGGTAAACCTTCTTTCCATTGACACCTTTCTGGCAGAGGGCAGCAGATTTTTCCTCAGGAATTTGATGGTATTTTGCCCCTATCCATTTTTCTTCTATCCTGACAAGTGCTCCAGTCCCTCCTGCAGAGAAACACCCTCATAACAGTCCACAAATGGTCATCATCAAATGTAACTGAACTTTAGCAGTTCTGCAAACAAGAATGGTCAAATACTGCAAAATCTAGATGTAAAAAGTTGGTAGAGACATACCCCAACAGGTTAAAGGCTGTAATTACAGCAAAAGGTGGTTCAACAAAATACTGACATAAGGGTGGAGATCCCTTTTCCAATTCAGTGATTTTGTTTTTGATTTTTTTTCCTGACATGTTGGTGATATATCTTCCAAGTGAATGTTATAAGTTGCACTAAAATAAATGCAGCTGGATAAAACAAAAACTGTGTCTGTCTTCATTTCAGGCTGCAAAGCAACAAAATTAGATTTTAAAGTGATTCCTTTCTATACACACTGTATATATACAGTATATAGTACAGTATATACACTCACATACGTATGGCACAAAGGCTGAGGTGGATCTCTTTCTTTTTTTTTGATTCAGCAGTATGATCTTGATAATATTTAGAGTACATTTAAACCATAACAATGAACTTCTTTTTTTTTTGCTCCCTTTTTATCTGCTACAGTAAATACACAATCAAACATTTTTTTGTTGTATCTTTTCAATAAGTGCAAAAGCATACTTCCCGCTAGAAATCCTGTTATACCTGCTGATAACTTACTGTGCTCTCTATCTCTACTGACCATTCTCATTTAGGAGAGTTATCAGTTATTTCTGTGGACTAGGTAAGACCTCTCCCATACTAGGGAAGACCTCCGCAATATTATGGAGAAGATAAGAGTGGGAAATGTTATATAGTCAAAAAAAACATTTCATGCCCTAAGGTAACAATGCCCACTCACCATACTGTATCTATGGAAAAGCAATGTTGTCACCCTAGGACTTACTTCTGGGATCATCGGGTAAAAATAAAGATAAAAAAACTGAAATAGTAAGATTAATGTAGCTATCACATTTAAGATGCAATATATTAAATGTTGTATTCATAAAAAAAAAAGCGTTTTTAAAAGACAATTCATTTTTGGAAAATATATGTGCATAAGAGTAGTGTATAATGTTGTACGTGTCTGTTGATGTACAGAAGCTGGGCAACTGGTTTATATACACTGTAGATAGGGTTAGATTCCTTATCAGACATGCTTGGCACAGCGTGAAGGTGTCTCTTGGAAGGAGTTGCCCCTTCCTTCCCTCCTAGCAGATTTCACATGTATTTTTTCACCAGTTACGCCTCAGACCCCAAAAAGTAACTTAAACGCAGAACAAATTGGGAAGAACACTAAGGTGGTTCTGGACTTATTCTATTCTTAACACCAAAGCAGCTTTTAAAATATCAAATGATGCATTAGAAAATAGAGAGAGGCATGGACATCGAAAACACCTGTAGCTATGTCTGCCTATCTAAGTACACATATGGACCAATGCAAACTAACCCCCTGTCATTTTACTACTGATTCTGTTAGCTTTTTTAAATATCCTCCTGTGACTGGCCAGTGGTACCCAGATTGGTAAAATATTGTTATATAGTGCACATTAGATTGCAGGCTTTGTATGACATGTGAATGGAGTATATGGGGGATCTTAGCAGAGGCTATTACTGTTCTATGGGAATCTCCTTTTCAATTAAAAATAGTTGGATGCTACCAGAAATGGCCATACGATGCAAATAAAATGCTTAGGGATAATACCCATCTCATTGAGCTGCACTCCTAGTGTACAGTATTTGGTATTCTTTTGTTGACCTTTGAGGAGAAGGGTTACTATAGCAGTTCCTA
The DNA here is from genome assembly GCA_028564925.1 of Lithobates sylvaticus. Classification (NCBI taxonomy): domain Eukaryota; kingdom Metazoa; phylum Chordata; class Amphibia; order Anura; family Ranidae; genus Lithobates; species Lithobates sylvaticus. The sequence goes on from CM053027.1 coordinate 319,540,068, forward strand.
AAAAAAATGGGATTTGTTTCTTTAATAATGTAACTAAGGTAACATGTAAAATGAACAATTTTAAATCTACTAATATATCTTGAGTCTGCTGTAAAGTCATAACTACTGTATGTGACAATGTTAAAGGTAAGCTGGGGATTGTGAGCCAACTAGGGATGAAGAAAGAGTTGGGAGGTTCATCAGAGACCAAATGAACAGCAGCAAAACTAGGGCCTAAAGTTACAGGACAGACTACAACTATAAGCAAATAGCAAACTTTAAGGGCAGGACCTGTGAGTGTCTGGTCTTGCACAGAGCTGCAGATAGTGTGGATGAGTTTGAGCCGAAGGGCACTACCCAATGAGCTCTCATTATAGACTTTCTGAGAAAAAACGGAGGCAGACAGAAATTGAAAAGTGAGCCATGTACGAATACTTTAAGATGGAAAGACTGGGAACATTGGTAATCAGGCGTAACTAGGTAAACAGATTGTAATTCAAGAAAGACAGGAAAGGGGAATAACAGAGCCAACACCAGACTGAAAAAGGAGAAGGTGAACAGGTGAGATAACAAAATGAAACCCAAATGATAGCAAAGTTTAACATGTAATTACAAAAGCAGGGACGGTCCTTGAAAAACTAGGACAAAGCAGAAAGACACTGGAAGAACACAAACTCAAGATCACAAAAACAGCAAAGCAGAAAACGGATAATACAGATTCTGATCCAGGCTCAATTAATGACCTAACAAGAGACAGATCAACATACACCATACAACATACACCATAAAATGACCAGCAGCATCAAGGGGCAGCATCAAGCCTCAAAATTACAAGTCACATGTTTTTGTCTTTTTTCTTTCCCTCTTCTGGATGGCTCTAAGCATTTCAGGCTAATTCCTGCAAGAGAACAATCTCCTGTCTCCTTTTTCTTGTTTGGTAGCAGTTAAAAAGTCTGCTAATGTTCTACTATTGGGGATCATATCCAGTGGGGGTTTGTGAAAACCAGGAGATGTGTGCATAGGTAGGACACTTCAAGGGTAGAGAAAATGCACACTCTAAATCTAATCATCATTAAATCTGGCCTAAGTCCAGATCCTTATGGTGGCGAGAAGATATACAGTAAACCAGAGTTCATCACTCACACAAACATTGTTAAAAACTAAAAATAGGGGAATAAAATCTGCAGACATAAAGGGAATCTGTCACTTAGCGCTTTCAGACATGACCCTACCCACTAATGATTACCTTCCTTGTGCTTGCCTGCCATGCAATTCAACTGACAGAGACTTAAGTCTAATGCCTGTGTAAGATTTGTGCAGGAACTTATAGAATGTTAATGATCTTTCCTTCTGAACCACAAATAGTGTTTTGGGCTGATGACTGGCCTTTCAGGCATGAGTATGGCATCATGGGAGTAAAAGGAGACTGTCAGATACCTTAGGTATTTCTCAAAGCTCCATCAAATGAATGGAGTAGCAAAGAAATGCGGAAAAGGTGAGTATCCACTGAAGTGGTGTGTTTTTAGAGAGAAATGGTCAGTATGCTTAAATGGTGTCAGGTATTCTGTTTTGCCTGTGTCGGAGCTAAATTATTTTAATATACAAAAAGTATCTGCAGTATCCATGACAAGCAAACATGCCCTATGAATGCATTTTTTTTACTCTATTTTTCTTTTTTTTTTAAATAAGGACAAGTACCTTTGAACTTTGTTTTAACAACTGTCTGTAGACAACTGTCTACAGACAGATGATAGGGACTCCTGGCATGTAAAATAATAGCCTTGTAATTCACTTTTTAAATAACATACGTTTTTGAACAAGCCATTCCTTTAGTTTGTCAGGACAATGAAAAGGATCTACATATACCTATAAAAATACACTGTTCACCTCTCTTTATTACATCTTTGTAAATTTGACAAAGTATGGGCCAAAGCATGGACTAAGATTAAAATATCAATTTACAAAAACAAGATTTGTTCTCATGTTGGACATTATTACCGATAAGATTTTCTGAATGGCCAGACAGATAAACACCATGACTTGCACATAACACAGCACGGTTTTAGTAATAGATGATCTTGTCAGACCAACAAGATAATACTTTTTTCAGGCATCAAGCCCGCTGACACAGCCAAAACTGATTTAACAAATCTTTTGCACCTTCAATGTCCAAAACAGGGCTTTGAGCTAGATGTCAACCTCTTTAACTGATCAGTAGTATACAGCCAGACAAATTGGCAAAAACAAAGGACCTGATGGAAATTATTTGACTGTGTTTATGCTGTAATATAGAAAGGTTGAATGGTCTCAGTATTTTAGAAAATAATGACTATGATGGCTGAAAATGGATATATTTTTGGCTGGAAAGAATATAGTAATAACTTTAAGTGCTGCGTATGTGTCTAAAATCGAATACTATGAATGTTACTTTGCTAGAAAAAATGTTTATAGCTCTAGGAAAAGTAGAGAAAGTTCTATCAGCACAACTTTAAGCATCATCCTAAGTGAAGCATAAGAATCCTACTGATTATTTACAACTTTGGAAAACCTCCCAGAACATCTTCCAGGTACACTGGTTTGTAGACTATATACTACCATTACCTTTGTTGTACTTGTTTTAATATATGGAACTTATAAGTCTCAAAATAAAAATAAAAACAGACAAACCATAAAAATAAAAAAATGAGTAAAACGTCAAGAGATTTTTTTTAAGCAATAAACATATAAATGACATATACTTCCAGAGCAGTTTGCAGGCTAAGATTTTTTCCCTTACCCAATCTTTCGTTCTTAAAATAAACTTTTGGGAAAAACTAAACAAGTAAACTAGCAGCTGTAGCAGTGGGCTAGGAGGATAAGCTGTCAGCACATACTCTTTGCTTAACCGCTTCAGCACCGGGCGATTTTACCCCCTTCCTTACCAGAGCACTTTTTGCGATTCGGCACTGCGTCGCTTTAACTGACAATTGCGCGGTCGTGCGACGTTGCACCCAAACAAAATTGACGTCCTTTTTTCCCCACAAATTTTCTTTTGGTGGTATTTGATCACCTCTGCGGTTTTTATTTTTTGCGCCGTAAACAAAAGAAGAGCGACAATTTTGAAAAAAAAACATTTTTTACTTTTTGCTATAATAAATATCCAATTTTTTTGAAAAAAAAAAACGAAATTTTTTACTCAGTTTAGGCCGATATGTATTCTTCTACATATTTTTTGGTAAAAAAAAATCGCAATAAGCGTTTATTGATTGGTTTGCGCAAAAGTTATAGCGTTTACAAAATAGGAGATAAATTTATTGCATTTTTATTTTTATTTATTTTTTACTAGTAATGGCAGCGATCTGCGATTTATTTTGTGGCTGCGACTTTGCGACGAACACTTCGGACACTTTTGACACATTTTTGGGACCATTCACATTTACACAGCGATCGTTGCTATAAAATTGCACTGATTACTGTGTAAATGTGACTGTCAGGGAAGGGGTTAACACTAGGGGGCGCTGCAGGGGTTAATATATGTTCCCTGCAAGTGATTCTAACTGTGGGGTGAGGGGACTCACAAGGGGAGGAAACTGATCGATGTTCCTCTGTATTGGAAACACACCATCAGTCTCCTCTCCAGTGACAGAACGGGGAGCTGTGTGTTTACACACACAGCTCCACGGTCCCGCTGTTTTCACTGGCAATCGCGGGTGCCTGGTAGACATGGCGGCCGCCAGGCACGCGCACCGGGTCCCGAGAGACGCAGCGCGCGCAGCGGGAGCACGCACGCGCCTCGGGTGGCGCGCGTGCGCCTCCTAGACGGCCGGGAATAGGAGGACGTCATATGACGTCCACCCAGGATGGGAGATCCACCTTGTGGACGTCATATGTCTATAGGCGGGTATTGAAGTGGTTAAACCCAACTTTAACTGAACATTATTTTATTTACTTTTGTCTAAAGTAGAGAAGGCTTAGAATTTCTGCTGGGTTTTAACAGCTGTCTAAGTCTATTTAAGAGGTTTTGATGCCTGTCACCTGTATAGTAAAAGGGGGAAAAAAATCTCCAAACATTCAGGGACTTACCACACTAAACATTGTATTTTTTTAATTTTTATTCTCTGTGCCTGTTGTGAATTTTCTTTCTACTTTCTGATCGGTATGCCATAGATCAAATAGAATAGCTTTGGCTTCAATTATGGTTTTACTATGTCACTCCAGGGAACCATGCCCCTCACCATGCACATACTGACTTTCTCAATCAGCCTATATTCCTAAACATGGCTGTTCTACCTCCTACATGACACTCCCTGGTCCTTAGGTACAGAGTATTGCATTGTTAGATGCAGACCTATTCTTTACTAAGAGGACATTAAGGCAGATCAAGAGAGCAATGTCGTGACAGAAACAGCTTTTGTTTAATTGTTTTCTTCCCAAATGTTCACTGCAAATTGAACTTGCATCCAGTAACAAAAAAAAATCCAAACTGGCACTGTCACCGTACCCCAACCCCCCAAATTAGGATTTATAGAAAACTTCACTTCAGTCTCTGCTGGCTCTTGTACTTTGCAGCTGGTGAAAGAGGTTAAATTACAGGTGCCTGTTCTGATGATAGTCACAGATTCACTATCAAGGATAAGTGTGGTTTTAATTGTATTTATCAAGCCATTATTCTTAACAGGACTAATGATGTGTGCACTGTTGTGTGATAAGAAGATATGCAGTATTGCCAGTTGTTTTGATTGCCAGGTTGCTGCCCACCTGCCCGCCACAAGGCATTGAAAAGCTTGTATTTGATATTTTGCTCTTTTCCACTCATTTTATAAGTAGGGTTGGGAGGGGGCATATTTTTTTTAATCATAAGCACTTATGATTTAAGTCCATGATTACTAATACATCTCTATTCAAAATCATAACTGTTGAAGATTATGCATAAATTATAACATCAAACCAAGCAACATGACTGAGAACTATCAAAACTATGCTGTTTGCACAAATTTAACAGAATTTAACTCCCAGAAGCCTGAACAGAAATATATTTGCTCAGTCAAAGCAAAACTAACCCACCAGACTAAATGAAAAATGTTGGGCCCAAGGAGCGTTTTGCTCTAATGTGCTATTATGCACAGCTTGTTAGCACATTAGGGCACACTTTTCTAGCAAAGTGATCCCTTCCAGTGTTGAAATGTCAGCCTTCCCCTCTGCCAACAACACTTACAATACAATACATGTTGTATTTTGTCCAAGTCTTTTTTAGGATCTATGACTTTTTGATTGGCTGGGCCAGGATGATGTAACTCCCACACATGCACACAAGAGTTTCTTTCTAAGAAAAATACTACATAAATGTACAGATCTACTCATGCGTGGCCCCTTGTACACTTACAGAATAAAGTGCTCACAAGCAGGCAGAAATATCTATGACATACACAGTCTCTTCTGTGATTAAATCATGTCTGTCAGAACTTTTACCAAAGCAAGTAGGATTAGGAATTTATATTTCTGTGATACAATAGGAAAATATAGGCAAGTTTATTTCAACGTAGATAAAGTGAAAACATTGTGGGACTAGGGATGTCAGTAGGTACACCCTTGGTGTATTCAGCTTCTAAGAGATAATACTGCACAATACATACTATATTTAAACTAACAACCTGTAAGCTGAAGCTGATGGCTTTCATCTACACTAACTTTTGTTCAATGACCAAGGCTCACTCTGGAAGTTTCTGTTAAAAAATGCCACCCCTACATAACACTACTACTGTGAACATGGGAAGCATCCTTAGCGTGGTGTGGAACAACTTTTTCATCTTGCCCCACTTCATCTGGTCTTTTTCAATTTTTTTTTCTTTTTTTTCAACTCCCAATGCATGAATGCATGGGAGTACATGCATGCAGTACTTTTTCTGCGGTCTGAGGCAATTTCAGCCCATTTGAATGAATGGTCTGAATTGCACTGCACCTGGACCTCATGTGAATCACACAGGAATGCACAGCGTGTTCGTGTGCAATTCATGGTATTTAAAAAAAAACAAAACAATAAAGAATAAAAGCTCATGTCTTTACTGTCTATTGATTTGTTAGGCTTGTAAATCACACATAAAGCTAAAAAATATAACATACACAAAACTCTGCAAAGCAGGAGCACCTCAAAGTTAATCAAAACGAATGTGTCATGTGTTAACAGGTAATGGCCAAATACTATCCTGTTTTAATAAATCAATTCATTTTGCATTAATTATTTCATGTAGTAACTCCCTCTGGTGAAACCTACATTAAATTATTCATATGTGCACAACTACCACCCATTAGGCTAATACAGATTTATTCCTACTCAGCAGCCACTACACATTAGGCTGCTATTTCACTGATGTATACCAAATGGTGCATTTCTCTTTTTCTCAGGAAAAAATCTGACCTAGTTAAAAATGTACCTATTTTAGATCAGTGTATCACAATTTAAAGGCATGAACGAATTTAAAGACTTTTATCTAGTGTATGATTTATGGCCCATGTGTGCAATCATGTTATGAAGAAAACTATAGAATAGAAAAGACCAGAAAACCAAATTAAAACTTTGTATAATGACTTTATTAGCTTTGTCATGCTGTTTAATGGATCACAAGATCTTAAGATTTTAATTAATTAATGGATCTTAAGATTTTAATTAATTAATGGATCTTAAGATTTTTGAATCTGAACTCCAGCAAAACTTAAAGTCGTGCCCTGCACCTTGACTACAAGGGGGTTAACTGCTCGTTTCTGTCTAGTGGACCAGGTGAAGTAGTTTTACTTACCTCGGCTCTCACAGGCATCTCCATGCTACTAACTTAGTCCCTGCAGCCTCTTAGGCTGGATTCACACCTATGCAGTTTTAGTGCTTTTTGCATTTTGCACATTTGCACTACAGTCCATTTAACATGGTTTCCTATGGAACACGTTCTGTAGTGCAAATCTGCAAAAAGAACTAAAAATGCATAGGTGTGAATCCAGCCTTAGTCCCTGCAGTCTCTTCTTCCCTATGGTTTGGCTGCCTAAGGTTCTCTAATGTCATCAAGACTAATGCAGAGCCCATAGGTCTACACTGGATGTGAGGACACCAGGGGACCACCCCTCCCCAAAGTGTAGGTAGGCAACGTTTTCTGGAAGAAAGAAGGATCGAGTAGACAGAAATCAGCAGGTAAACCTGGCAGTGTGGGCACTAAAATGTGGGAACTAAAAGTATACTTGCCTCATCTAATGGTAGAAGTTCACGAGGTGTCCCTCATCTGCATCTGTCTGAGTGCTGGTCTCCAGGCATCCTCATTGGCTGGCTTGAGATTACATAACCCTTGCACATATTCAGGGACCATACAGGTGATGTAAGCTGAGCTGCACATGCACAACTCAATTTACATGCAGCAGAATGCTGTGAGCAGGCAGGTCGTTTTTTTTTATTTTTATTTTTTTTGCAGAAGAGACATTGGGGGTTATTTATGAAAGGAAAATCCACTTTGCACTACAAGTACAAACTACAAGTACAAAGTGCACTTGAAATTCCACTGAAAGTGCACTTGGAAGTGCAGTCGCTGTAAATTTGAGGGGTAGATCTGAAATGTGGGGAAGCTCTGCTGATTTTATTATCCAATCATGTGCAAGCTAAAATTCTGCTTTTTATTTTCCTTGCATGTCCCCCTCGGATCTACAGTGACTGCACTTCCAAGTGCACTTTCAGTGCAATTTCAAGTGCACTTTAGAATTTGTAGTTTGCACTTGTAGTGCAAAGGGGTTTTGCCTTTAGTAAATAACCCCCACTGCATGTCTCTTCTGCAATAAATAGCCTGCCTGCTCGCAAGTTTTATTAAAATGCCTTCATTTCTCATTTAAGCATCTGGCCATTCCTTCTACAGCCCCAAATCTTCCTATCCTAGCCAAATGTAGGCCCATTTTGACATGTAAAGCTCTGACATTTTCAGGCAGAGTCAGGGAATGCTGCTATGCCCCCTCCAGCCAACATTCCTACTGGCCTATTCCTACTGGCCAATAGGGATGCACAGGATGCAATAAGGGGTGGGACGTGGTGAAGCTTTGCTTCCTGAGATGGGAAAGTTTGGGGGACTGTTGTATGTGCAGGCACTTTATATCTGAAACAGTTTACCCCCCTTCCTCTGTGACTGTCTCTTAAAAGTGCCATGCAATTAGAACCATTTTAGTGCAGCACTGAAGGAAGTGGCACTGGATTAACTGAATAACATAACAACGGCTTGATTAAATGAAACCTTGATTTCAATGAGTGATAGAGTGATGATATGTGGTGCTATCTGAAAACGATCTTTTACAAGCATTCGTTGATTGAATTAAGCAACCTGGAGCAAAATCCTCCTGGAAGAATGGTGCAGGTTCACTCCCAACAATATGCAACGTTGGCTTTAAAGTTACTGTTGCTTTGCACATTTAAGATTGGAAGCCCTGTGTGACAGAGTGATATGGCAGGAGTACAACATTGAAAAAGGAAAGTTGTCACTCTGCGCAAGGACCTTCATGGCAGAATCGCATATATTACAGTATTTTAATGAATGCTGACAGAATTTCAAAGATTGTCTTTTGAAAAGACTTTTGAAATATCATTAACAAGTCAACACAGGGGTTGATTTACAAAAATTGGAGTGCAAAATTTGGTGCGGCTGTGCATGGTAGCCAATCAGCTTCTAACTTGAGTTTGTTCAATTAAGTTTTGACAAACAAAAAAAAAAAAATACCTGGATGCCGATTGGTTTCTATGCAGAGCTGCACCAGATTTTGCACTTCAGTTTTAGCAAATCATCCCCTTAATATTTTAGTATTTGGATTTACAAATAAGGTATCTTTACTGCTTTATTAAAACAACCCCACTGAATTCACGTCTTTCGAATTAGGGAGTTATCAACAAAGGATGTTGCAGCTAAATAAAAAATAAATAAAATAAATAAATAAATACATATTTGCAGTACATCTCTACATATTTCCCTATATTGTATCTCTTTAAAGACTCTGTAAGTGCAGACAATTCGAGAAATGAACATGGCTCCTAAAGCTAGCCAAAGAAGGATCAGTCTTTTTCCATCAGTCAGTGGGCAAAAACAGATTCCCCATTCACAGAGTGAATTCACAGAAGTTGGAGAGAGAAATTCTCCCTGCTGTACTATAGTATTATTAAAGCGTGGACTAAGGAATACACTAATCAGCCCTGCAGCCAATTGACTTCCCAACATTCCAGTTTAAGAGAAGCTGATCATTAGATTGACTTCTCTTGAGTGGGCACAACTATAAATGGATCGAAATTTAGCCCTGGCTGAACTAGCTGAATTCCAATCCATCTATGGCTAGCTTAAGTCATGTTGTGGGCTGACAACATACTGTGTTTTTGTGGCGTTTTGTCAGTCCTGCCCAGTTGTCTTGCCTTTTGTTAAATTACCCATACCATCCTACTTTCCTATTCTCTACAACATAGACACTAATTATTCTGCAGTTCAAAATAAGAATGAAGAGGGCTCAATAAACACCTTGAAATAACACAGGAGATGGTTACAGGGCAGCTCAGAATGTCTGACGTAATAAACAGGTGCATATATCAAACAGATATAACAGAATGCTTTTGATGGGATATTTAACAAATCAAAAAGGAACAAACAGGACAAAAAAATGATAAGGTATACATACATTTTAATAAGCTATTTAGAATATCCTATGTAGTTGAGCCCTTGGCATAACCAAGAGCAGATAGAGCCATCTCACTGATATCTGTCCTGTCTTAAACAGTCTGCATCTCAGGCAAATTGTGAATGCACCAGCACAAAAGCTAAAGATCCAAAAGAAACCCGACTTGCTCTTTTGGAACCATTTGTAGCTTAACAACATTTTATCAAACATAAACATGCACATCAACAAATGGGATGGCAAATGACCTATCTAGAAATTCCAGTCACGGAGTTGCTCATTGTGGCTGAGCTTATGTACATTTCTCATAATTAAGGATTATGAATTATGGTGACTCGTTGGCAGCTTCAAGCATGTTTCTTCCTGAATAGTGAGCCAGCAGTGCTCAGAATACATGAAAGTTTTTATTCAAAAATATAGACCTACTTTCAATTAAAAAACATCCATTTGTGTTTAAGAGATCTTTTCACACCAAAGATTTTAAATATTTATGTCTTCTGAAAGTTAAAAAATGAAACATAAAAAAATTGTGCTGAGATATATATAATGCTGTCATTTCTGACCTTCTTAAAATGCAAATTTCCTGGCAGTGATGTTTGATCTTCTGACTTTGGCCTGAAAGTCACTGGCCTGAAACATTTATTCAGGCAGTGAGGTCAGAACATTGTCAGAACTCCTTGTATGCATTCCAGGTCAGTGACTCAGACAGTACTTAAGCCATTTTAACAGCATGATGACCAGGTAACTAGCATTTTCACAAGCAGGTTCAGTAATAGCAGCCTCCATATTTCTCGCCACATAGGTTTTCTTAGAAGGAATGTTTTGTCTTTTCAATGTTGTTTTAAATATACATGTAAAAAAGAAGTAAATAATCCTAACAATATGTCTGAAAAATACTACAGATAGCATTATTGAGGAGGAAAGATGAAAATTTGCAAGTAGGCATCCTGAATGTCTACTGAAGCCAAAACAAGTCCCTGGAAAGAAGGAGGCAATGACCCACCTGGCAGTTTCCATGTAGAATTTTGGAACCTGTAGGAACAAGTTGAGAGTCTTTAGATCCAGAATGGACCAGACTCCTCTGTTTGGTTTTAGGACTGTAGAGATATTTGATTAGAAGCCCTGAAAGTGTTTCTTTTGCTAAAGAGGAAAAATCCCTGTGAGACATAAGCTTCTGGAAAGCAGAAAGATGAGCCGCCCAACCTTGTGGGAAAAAGGCAGGTTTGAAAGCATGAAGCAGGGAGGAGGCATAGAGCAAAACTCCAAATTGTAGTCCCTGGAAATGACACTCTGGATCCAGATAATTGGGATTTTCTAGGACCAGAAAGCTGACAGATACCCCCCCCCCCCCATAGGGAAGCTCAAGTCCCAGAAGAACTCACAAGGTTGCTGAATTAAGCCTAGTACACACTATCATTTTTTTTGTTCAACCCAGCAGGTTGAACTAAAAAAAAATGTGACAGCTCAGAGCCGCTGTATTAACAATCCAATTCTCGGACTGGCCATTGGCTGAAATTACTGATCGGGAGCCAGTTGGCATGCTCGTTCGACAGTAGCTGTCTGAACGGCCGGCTTCTATCAACCTGGCTGCCACACAGGGGCCGAATGACGGACATTTTTTTCTATTGAACGGGCCGATGTCGCCCGGCATTTGACCCATGTGTACTAGACTTTAGTCTTCTCCCAGACTGAAAAAGGTTCCTCCTCATAAGCCCTTCCCTGCTCACAACCCACTTCCTGTGGTGCAGGATGTGATTTATGTACCACTCCTGTGTCACAAATGACTGCTCCAATCTTGCAACAGTTCAGTGTGAAATTTAGGCACAGAACTCCCCAAGATAGCAGCCAGAGTCCACAATAGAGAACACATTAGTCCCAGATTTAGTACTAAAGGGAGAAAACTTCCTCTAAAAATAATTCCACATAAATTACGTAAGGACAGGAGAGAAGATCTAATGGCAGGAGTGAGAACTACAACAGAAATCTCACTAAAGTAATAACAATGGGAGCCTAACACTTAGTTACATCCTACTCCTGCGAGAACTTTAACATTTTCCATTCTGTACTGAAGACAATGATCACCAAGACAAACAGAAAGCGGGGGGCTCTCCCCTGTGGAGATACAGACAGCAATAAACCTGACAGAGGTTCTAAAACATGCATGCTTTATCCATAACTAAGAAAAAGGTCTTGGCTTACCATAAATATGGAAGAACTAGCATGTCAAATATAGAACTGATATAAAAAAAAAAAACGACTTTAAGGTAAACACAACAATTAAAAACTTTAGATATGTGTTCACCGAAAAAGCATTACACTTTCCCTTTAAAGAGGAACTAAATTGTCTCGATCAGCATTAACTATTTTTAATCCTTATGCTGCTAACCTTAGCAAATATACAGGAAGGTAGATTATATCTACTTTTTTAAACTTTCATACATTTCTTTGGTTGCATCCTGTTTTCTAGCCCAGTCCATAATGATGTCATACATCCCAAGAGTCTTCATGAGCATTTTTTTTTTCTTTCACCAGGCAGCCTTTTGTTTTTATGTCTGTACACATATTATATTTTTATATGCTCATTTGTTTCTTTTTCCAGGACTCCATTTCTAGTCCCCAGTATTTATTGTCTAGCCTCATTTAGGGATCTATTATACAACCATGAACCCCCTTTGGTTCCCTCTGGGGATGGGTTGTTAGTCCCTTTATTAATCTCTCCAGCAAATATCTGGTTTGGAGGCACTTGCATTTTGTAAACAGCTATAACGTGGACAGGGATGGCGGAGACTCCATATGACACTGTTTTTAATATATGAACATGGCTTTTCTTCATGTATACACAACTAAATAAGACGTGAGTTGCTATTACATTGGTTTTCCCATATCTGTATGTCATTGAATAGATGCACTAATTTACTTTTAACTATCTGCATTCTAGATGATGTACATCCTGTTTACCCCTGATAAAGGAGACTACAGTTTTCTCTGAAACGCGTTGGGTATAGGATATTATATATATATATATATATATATATGTTGTATACTGTGATTTTTTAGCTGTTCATGACCATGTTCACTGTTTTATGTATATATTTCTTTTTGAATAAACAATTTATCATTGGTAGTGCCTTTAAAGTCCCACCCCTAGGGGTTTACCTTTTTTTCTTTTTCCTTCATGGGATGTGGCACACTGAGATATCTATACTATCAGAATCTTTTCTCATTTACTAAAAATGGCATTATGATATGGATGGGTGGGTTTGCTTTGCATATTAAAAATTAAATAAATAGGTTTTTCAGTTTGGTGTTCGGGTATGGTTTAGTTCCACTGTAAGGAATGTCAACCAACCAACATATGCACTTGTTTATATCATCTACGTATTAAGCACTTTGTGGAAGTATAAAAAATGCATAATATAGGCTATGTTCCCATAAGCACTGAATGCAAAGTAGCGTTCAGCTCCCATGTGCTCAGATGGAATTCAATTTGTGCAGAGAACATTCCCCAGGGTGGTATAGGCATTCTGAAATGTCCTGCAGAAAATACAATACAATTTGTGGCAGGCATACCCCAGATACGGTTTGTGGACAAGTGTTTAAAGTGATAAGTATGCAATTTGTATTCCCCTGGCACATCATAAAAAATAAAAAAGCTACAAAAATGTGTCAAAATTTTAAATGGTCCACATTAATGAACAAACTAAAATGATTGCAGTTCTCCAAAATGAATTCCATGCACTGGAAGTAGCCATAAGCTCAATGTGCTATATCAGAATAAACTGTGCATCAATACTGATCAGGTAACATTGAGAAAACAATGTTATACCCAAGGATAACAAATAGTGCTATATTTGCTGACACATCTCCCTCGTGTATTTATTCAGGTCAGAAGCACTTTATCAAAAGGAGAGAATACACAATTCATGGCCTACAGCCACAAGAGTAAAGCCCTAGAAATGTGTTATCACAGCAGGCTACTGTGAAGATGCAAGCAAATAAACCACTGGAAGAAGAGTGGAATGGAATCTTTTCAGAAATGATAGAATTTCTTGAAAAAACATAACCAGCCAAATACACTTTGTAGACCATGACTGTTAAGCCCAGCCATTATTATATTGTGGCTTCCTAGCAAGCATTTGAAACACCCAACTATTATTCACAGGGACACACAACATTGTTCATTATGTTAGCAAGTAGCAATAATGAACTTGTGTACTATGTTGACTATTAGATGTGTTCTTAATAGATATGAAGCCTAAATCTTATTATATTTTATTTAGTTGCTCTAGCTTACTATTGTACCAAAGCCAATTCATTTATCTGGTACCAATTGTGTAAACTGTAGCAGTGAAGATTTTTTAAAATTGAATAATGTATGAAGGTGGTTATGAACTCATGTCTTCCTCTAGATATTGAGAGGACCACTGAGTAATGAAATGTTCATAGCCCAGTGGTGCTGTCACTGCTTTACTTACTTTAAAGTCAAACCAGACATTTCCCTTTAATTACCATATTAAAGTGGCAAGGATAAACAATGTTATCTTTCATTTTCCCTTTTCCTCTTACTTTTCAGCCTTTAGTTTTCATTGCTTTTTTCATGCAGTTTCATGTTCTGCCTTTTCTTTTTTTTTATATTTCCTTTTATCTCATCTTGTTCTTTAATGTCACACAACATATGTCCCCTTTCCCCCTCCTGCTACCTATGTTGACTAACCTGTGTAAAAAAAAGTGTATTCTTACCTATTTTCAGCCTGCTTCAGTCCGGTCATGTAATCCAGCTCCCTTGTGTCAGTCAGCGGTTGCTGCAGGGAAGAGGAGGGACTGCTAATGATGGCTGGGACATGGGAACCTCTGGATGACATCACCACTCCTGGCATTCCCAGCTATTGGCGCTCTCTCCTCTCCCTTTCAGCCGCCACTCAATAATATGTGACTGGACTGGAGTGGTCTTAAAAAAAGGGACTAAGTATATGGATTTTGTTTTTTGCACAGGTTAGCCAGCATAGATAACAGGAGGGGAGAGGGAACATATTTAGACATACTTTTAGGCAGGAACTAAAATTTAAGGCATGCTAAAATGACATAGAATCATATTGACAGGTAGGCTACTTTAGTGCACCTATATATATGTATATATAAATATTATATATATATATAATATATATATATTAATAAAAATATAAAATGTTATAAATAAATATATATAATATATATATGATATATATATATATATATAAAAAGTCCATATATATATATATATATATATAAAGCAGAAGGGGGGGGGAGGCTGAACCATGGACTGGATTCAAACTTAGTTTTTTGCACTGTAGACAGTTACTTAGGGCAAATTACAAAGGCTGGTGGTTCTGGTACAAACCTGCAGCAGATAATAAAAAGCTTCTAGCTATGTAACTGTATTATAATAAAATTTAAAACGGTAACACCATGGTGTCTGGATGAGAAGGGGTTAAATGCTTTCAGGAGGCTTGCCGGTCACACGTGGGGAGAGATCATTCCAATTCCTATGGTTAACAGTATTGTCTTGATGGAAGAAAGTGGGGTGATGGACTGCTTCTTGCTTCTGACGTGAGGTCAGGTACTGTCAGAATCCAGAGGAATGCCATGTGAGCAGGGAGACACTGGCTGGCTGTGATGATGGCTGGAACTGACCTCTGTAATCCAACAGCGTTGTGCCAAGCTGTTTAGGATGTAGTGTCTGCCACTGCTGGAGCCGGGCACGTGAGATGATGTCAGCGCTATTCCGGAAGCAGGAACCCTGGGTGTAGTGGTGGACCGCAAACTGAAAAGGTTGCCATAGCTTACATGTTTCGCAAGAATGCGCTTTATCAAAGCGCTGTTGGATTACAAAGGCTCTAGCCATCATCGCAGCCAGCGTCTCCCTGCTCACACGGTATTCCTCTGGATTCTGACAGTACCTGACCTCAGATCAGAAGAGGCAGTCCATCACCCCATTTTCTTCCATTAAGACAATACTGTTCTCCACACGCTTTGCAATGATTTCCCTCCACATGTGCCCGGCGAGCCTTCTGAAAGCATTTAACCTCTTCTCATTCAGACATCATGGTGGTACCGATTTACATTTTAATATAATACAGTTACATAGCTATATGCTTTTTATTATCTGCTGCAGTTTTATACCAGCACCAACAGCCTTTGTAATTTGCTGGGTAACTGTCTACAGTGCAATAAACTAAGTTTGAATCCAGTCCATGGTTCACATACATATATATATATATATATATATATATATATATATATATTATATATATATATATATATATTATATATATATATATATATTTATATATATATTTATATATATATATCATTTCGGATCCTACCCATAGAGCGCTGCTTTTATGTCTTTTGATTCCTGCACTGAGTATCAGTTTTATCTACATATATCCACATATGACTGACAGTTTCTAGCGCTTCAGAAACTTGTGGTTTGTCTTACTTTTGTGCACCTTAATGGGGGGGGGGGGGGGTGGTCTCGTAACTATGGCCATCCAGTTGTTCAGGAGCTACAATTCCCATCATGCCTAGTCATGTCTGTAAATGTCAGAGATTTACAATGCCTCATGGGATGTGTAGTTCCGCAACAGCTGGAGGACCATAGTTTGGAGATTCCTGGTATAGAGATTGGAAGGGTTAGAATGGTTTCAGGTTTTTATTGCTGTATGTGCATTTTTTTTCAGGACGCACTTCCTGATAGTGACAATACTGGACCATTAATCTTCATCATCCTTTTCTAGAGCCTGTCATAAGCAGAAGCACTATTGGGAGACAGGGATAATTGCCATAACCCTATAACAGAACATGCCAGGGCAAGACCTTCATAGAAGGATCATCAAGTTTGATTTTAGTTAAAGTTGCTGATTTAGAAATGATAAAAATTAGTTTTGAAAATACACTGAAATTTTAATGCGTATATGAGATTTTAATTATTGCATTTACAACTACTTTAATGCATGGTTCATTTCATTTTTTTTTTCATGTGCTAATATCAGCCTTGGATATGTGTACTTTTGATTTTTAAATACTGCAAGCCAAATGTTAATCCACTGGCTTTTTCTTTTAGCTGACAATGCATACTAATAATATAAGAGGACAGAAACACCCTTTTTGAAGAAATAAAAGAGCTTTTACAGAGAGACTTCTATATTAATGCAAGTCAAAACATTTACAAGCTAGATAATTTCAAGGAATTAAAAGGTTTCATTTCACAAGAATCAGAATATTACCTTTAATATCACATACTGTTAGTGAGCAAAACATAATTAGAATATTTAAATGTTAACCATCGGAATTTTGAAATTAAATCAAACAGTGATTAGAGGGCTAGCATAAGCAGATAATTCTCAGAGCCCAGTGAGACAGTGGACCTATTAAAAAAGGCGATTTAAACAATATGTCTGGCTGAATAGATTGATAGCACAATACAGCCCAAGACACACACACACACAACACACAGTACATCTATTTCCATAGTTCTGCCGTTACAGGTCTGAGTGATTCTAAGTAGTAAAATCATTGTGGCAGATAATTAAATCCTAGCAGTGTTCGACTAGTTGACTTCACTGCAATATGATAGTTATTCCTGAACGCATTCAAAGTTTATCATCGTCCTTAGAATTAACCTACAAATTCTATTATCCTTGAGGACCCGCAATTACCTAATTCTGTAACCTTTACTGCCCATGCTGTAAGCAACACATTTGTTTTCATGTACCATCATATGCCTCAGACATTCAGAAGAAAGTAGGTTAAGGACAATTCCATGTTTAATATGGATCAAAACACTGCAATAATTTTAATGTTAATATACAAATAGTTTTTAATAATAAATGCAAATTCACCGGGTAAGGATCAGGCTGTTAGACAGCAATATCCTCTTCTGTTGAAGAAGGGCCCATTTAAAATGCATCCATTAATCTTATCAAAATATTGGCAATAAAATGTAGAAATGTTTAAAAGCTTGGTTGTTGCATTATTAGGTATATAATATGTGTCCTAGGCTAAAATTAAAGGATGTGCAAACCATAAGATTGGACTTCTTTTATTTAGTCTCTTAAAGGTCCAATAAAGATACAGTTGGATATATTTTGTTATATTGGTTTGATAAGTAAAAAAATAAAAACTGTTAAAGTATTACAAAACCCACAGCAGTGAAATCAGTCTGTATATGCAGTAAAGCATACCTATTATACTCACTGTGAAACCTAAGGGGTTAATCCTCCATATTGTGTAAAAAGGCTGTTTGATCCTGTCTTCTCTGATCCTCCCCTTCTTCCACTGTCCTTAATCCAGTTTGGTGTGTATTGCTAGAGACTTTTTTTTCTTGGGAGGGCGCATGTGATCAGCACAGGGCCAAACAGCACTGTCCAGACAGAGGGTCAGGGGTCCTGCAGCCTCATAGGACAAACAGGGAGAATGAAAACTCCTCCTACAAGCTTTAACTGTACACTCGTGGAATTCACAAGACTGCTACCCTGTTTCCCCGAAAATAAGACTTATGCCGCGTACACACGTGCAGACTTTTGCCGGCGGACTTAGTCCAGCGGACAATCCCGCCGGACTTTCCAGCTGGGTCCGCTGGACTTTTCGAGCGTGTGGACTTGCCCACACACGCACGGACTTCTCCGGCGGATAATCCGCCGGCCAAAAGTCCGCGGGACTTTTGAAAATGAACGGACTTGCCCACACACGGAGCAGTCCGTTCATTTAGAATGTAACTTCAGGTTACGTAGCTAGCGTAGGCAGTAAATGCCGCCGCGCTAGCTCCGTGACCTGGCATGGATTTAAAGGGACTCCCCACGCCGAAAAAACGGCGTGGGGGTTCCCCCCAAATCCATGTCAGACCCTCATCCGAGCACGCAGCCTGGCAGGCCAGGAAAGGGGTGGGGACGAACGAGCGCCCCCCCCTCCTGAGCCGTACCAGGCCGCGTGCCCTCAACATGGGGGGTGCCCTGGGGAAAGGGGGGCCGTGCGCCCCCCCCACCCCAAAGCACCTTGTCCCCATGTTGATGAGGACACGGGCCTCTTCCCGACAACCCTGGCCATTGGTTGTCGGGGTCTGCGGGCGGGGGCTTATCGGAATCTGAGAGCCCCCTTTTATAAGGGGGCACTCAGATCCCGGCCCCCCACCCTATGTGAATGAGTATGGGGTACGATGTACCCCTACCCATTCACCTAAGGTGTAAAATGTAAAGTAAAAAAAAACACCCACACTTTTGAAAAAATAGTTTATTGCACTGCTCCGGGGGTCTTCTTCCGTCTTGGGGGTCTTCTCGCCGACTCCCCCGCCATTTACCAAGCTCTTTTACCGAGCGGGGGAAGTCCGGCTACCTTCTTCGTCGTCGCTGCCATCGTCTGGGGGTCTCGATCCGCCTTCGGGGGTCTTCCGGGGTCTTCCGGGGGTCTCTTCTGTTCTTGCGGCGGTCGTCGTCTTCCACGCCGCCGGCGCCGCCTTCTTCTTCTAGTCCTTCTTCTTGTTCTTCTTCTTCCGATGTTGACCCGATGCTCTCTCTGCCCGGAATGCCTGTGCCGCGCTGTGCTGGGACTTATATAGGGGCATGGGGACAGGGTCACATGCTCATGTCACATGGTGACCCCGCCCCTTGTGTTGTCACAGTCCCGGAGGATGCTGGGACTGTGACATCGCAAGGGGGCGGGGGTCACCATGTGACATGAGCATGTGACCCTGTCCCCATGCCGCTATATAAGTCCCAGCGCAGCGCGGCACAGGCATTCCGGGCAGAGAGAGCATCGGGTCAACATCGGAAGAAGAAGAAGAACAAGAAGAAGGACAAAAAGAAGAAGGCGGCAAGAACAGAAGAGACCCCCGGAAGACCCCGGAAGACCCCCGTAGGCGGATCGAGACCCCCAGACGACGGCGGCGACGACGAAGAAGGTAGCCGGACTTCCCCCGCTTGGTAAAAGAGCTTGGTAAATGGCGGGGGAGTCCGGCGAGAAGACCCCCAAGATGGAAGAAGACCCCCGGAGCAGTGCAATAAACTATTTTTTCAAAAGTGTGGGTGTTTTTTTTTTTTTTTTTACTTTACATTTTACACCTTAGGTGAATGGGTAGGGGTACATCGTACCCCATACTCATTCACATAGGGTGGGGGGCCGGGATCTGAGTGGGGGCTCTCAGATTCCGATAAGCCCCCGCCCGCAGACCCCGACAACCAACGGCCAGGGTTGTCGGGAAGAGGCCCTTGTCCTCATCAATATGGGGACAAGGTGCTTTGGGGTGGGGGGGCCGCACGGCCCCCCTTTCCCCAGGGCACCCCCCATGTTGAGGGCACGCGGCCTGGTACGGCTCAGGAGGGGGGGGGCGCTCGTTCGTCCCCACCCCTTTCCTGGCCTGCCAGGCTGCGTGCTCGGATGAGGGTCTGACATGGATTTGGGGGGGAACCCCCACGCCGTTTTTTTCGGCGTGGGGAGTCCCTTTAAATCCATGCCAGGTCACGGAGCTAGCGCGGCGGCATTTACTGCCTACGCTAGCTACGTAACCTGAAGTCACGTGCTAAATGAACGGACTTGCCGATGAGCGGCAAGTCCGTTCATTTCAAAAGTCCTGCGGACTTGCCTACTAACGGCGGGATTGTCCGCCGGACTGCCAAGTCCAGCGGATAATTTTAAAACCAAACTTAAAACTTTGGTCCGCCGGACTTTGGCACCAAAAAGTCCGCCGGCGCCTACACACGAGGGGATTATCCGCTGGACTTCAGTCCAGAGGATAATCCCGCGGGATTGTCCCTTCGTGTGTACGCGGCCTTAGCGTGATTGTCTGTGATGGCTTCAATATAAGCTCTACCCCCCCCCCCCAAATAAGCCCTAGTTAAAGTCCTTGTAGGTCTTGTTTTCAGGGTAGGGCTTATTTTTAGGGAAACAGGGTAGGGCTTATTTGGGGGGGTAGGGCTTATATTGCAGCTATCACCGACAATCACGCTAGGTCTTATTTTCGGGGAAACAGGGTATATACTTCTGATGAAAAAAAGTATTTAGCAGTTTATATTTACTAAAATAATTGTATTTCCATGTTCTGTGTACTGTGGGAGACCAGATATAGTGAATTCAGGGCCCTGGGTTTAGTAAAACATCAATCTTGCCAGAAATCTTGTGCACTCTTTTGTGCTTAGCAGTTACAGTATATTATTCCCTGAGCTCTACAGAACTATACCCCTCTATGTCGTGGAGTAGAACAGAATCCTAAAGTCCTATTCGGTTGTTCTGATACAGTAGAATGGGTGAGTGTTGCCATACTAGGACTGAAAGTGTGTTACTCAAAGTATATAAATAACAAGCCTCAAATCAAAAGATGAAAGAGTCCAATATGCCTTTAATTATTCATAATCCAATCCCACAAAAACAGCTAACATATTTTGGGGACAACAAAACTCATCCTTCAACAGTGGTTCCTAGCTGTCTTTCATTGTTAATTTTGGTTATAATATGCATTGGTACCGTAACATATACACATGTGTACATTCTAAATGTCTATAAGCTTTAGTTAAAGTGTACTTATGTTTTTTTTTTTTTTGTTTTTGTTTTTTACATCCATGTTCTGGGTCTGAGACTCCAAAGTGTTGAAGCAAAGACAGCTCCCATTTATCCAAAGACAGGTTTACTTTAAGGGTGGAATTGACTATTGTCTATTGAATGTCTCCAGACATCAGCACCATGAAACACAACCAAAAAACTTACATTGATGTTCAGTGTTGAGGCAATGAAAATACATTCTCCAGTGCTCTTATTGAGATCATTATGAAACTTAAAAACCTTAATGCACCTACAGGCTGAGACATTTCACATTACTCGTAGTAAAGGTCAAATCTCACATTGATTAAAGATGGGAACCTTTTTCAAGGAATAGGAGGAAGAAGCTATATACATTTAACATATAACAGTAGAAAATATATGGTGACCAGTTCCATGCACTAACAATCAGCCATCAGCGTATGATTTGTAGCCATGACTGCTCAGTGGGGTCTTATTAGGAGAGCAGCAAGGCACTCCAGTGGTCCCTTAATCTCTTAGCCTAACATAACATATACACTTAAGCAGTGGTGTGTTTACTATGTGGCATATTTTCTGCAGTCCAGTGAAAAAAAAAATGGCAGTTCTCATGGCAACCAGTACATCTCACATTTTGTAACTTGCAATAAAAAAGACAGTTATCATGTTAGATAGGTATCTAAAACACACCTCACCATATCATAATGACCACACATTTATTCTAAACTCTAAACAAATTTGCCTGACATTTACAAATAACATTTGATACCCAATATGTGACTATTATGTGGCAAATTTGCAGCAAACATTTTTAGACATATCTTTTGAGAATGCATGTTGACCGTACACCATATATCAGAGATATGCAATTAGCGGACCTCCAGCTGTTGCAAAACTACAAGTCCCGTCATGCCTCTGCCTCTGGGTGTCATGCTTGTGACTGTCAGAGTCTTGCTATGCCTCATGGGACTTGTAGTTCTGCAAAAGCTGGAGGTCCGCTAATTGCATATCCCTGCCATATATATTCTACGTAACTTGCTTGCCTGTCTGCATCAGAATGTAAATTTATCACGATACAATATATGTACCACCACAAGAGCATGTTGTTATACACGTGCACTATATGCATCCTATTATCAGGCTGTTTTTAATAACCTTAGTCACAGTTAGAAATGAGGTTTGAATTCATGTTTTGCCACTACTTCTGCTGGTTTGTTGTTCATCAAATGGGTGACCTGAATAGCCTGTTTGCCCACCAAAGTAAACCTCTGGTTGCTGTATGAAGTCATACATTCAGTGGTAGTATTACTGCTGGCCCTCTGAGCCCTGCAGGCTCTCTGGAGTAAAAATCCTCCCAGACCTGGGATATCCTTGTCAAAGGCAGTCTGTATGGTACATCCCATAATTGACGTATATAATGGTGACCGTTCAGGTTCCTTTCAAGTGGATAGTGTTTCACCTGCAATATGCTACATTATTTCCAAATAAGACATACTTGTAGTAAGATTTCCAAATTTATGGTCCCTGGATCCTTCAACTTGGAATTACTTAATTTTTCCATTGTGCACCTATTGATTGAGATTTCTGCCATCCTGATCCCTGGTGTGGGTTCTCCTTCTGGGTTGGGTGTTCCTTCCCTCGCCCCCCCCCTTTTGGCCATCATCAGGGGTGGCTGCTCTAGTCTCCGGTCCCTCTGGGCATCGCAGGGCCAGCACAGCCATATCTCCTTGCTTTTAAAACTATGTGACATATCAATACACCTGCTTCTACATGATATCATAGACACCCATACCACTTTTTCCTGATGAAGAGGAATAAAGTATGACCTCGAAACGCGTTGAGTATCACTCTGTCTATTAGTACAAGAGTGATTTAAAATTAGTAGTTATGATCTCATGATGACTAATATGTTACATAATTTCCATGTAATTTTGTACTTTGTTTAACATAGTCAATGCTGTGTCCTATATTTTATACTTTGTAATATTAAACAATTATATTTTACTTATTTTGCATATGCCTTTTTCAGAGTCATTGCCCTTTAAAGTCCCACCAGAGGGTCTTTGTTTTCTGAATTTTACTATATGGACACTTACCTGTCCAAGGAGCCCACAATGTCGGCACCCCAGCCGATCTTCGGATCGACTGTCAGATGCAGCTGCCGACATTCCAGGTAAGGAAACCTGGGAGTGAAGCCTTTCTGATTGGCCCAGCGGTGGAGGAGGGAGCCGAACTTCCGGGATATCGGGCTGCAGCCTGGTTTCCCAGAAGTAGGGAAGGGGACCTGTCAAAAACAGGTCCCCGCCCCTCCTCCCCCCTGAAAGGTGCCAAATGTGACACCGGAGGGGGGGAACCAATTAAGCGGAAGTTCCACTTTTGGGTGGACTCCGCTTTAAAGGGGACTTCCCTTTCCCTCCCACACCCCCACATCCACCACGCCCTGAGGCTCTTGTTCTTATCGACATGGGACAAAATGCTTTGACAATGAGTTCCTCAAATTCTATACCAGATCTTCCTCAAGTATAGTGGTATTGTTTTAGATTTTCTCTTGGTCTCTTCCGAATTTATACAATACCGCTATCAAGGATAATGGTTTGATATGAATTATGAGGGATTACCCATGCCACTAAAAAAGTAAAAAAAAAAAAAAAAAAGCTTTAACTTTTGCTTGTGTACACCCCACATGTGTGTCACTTCACAGGCAGGTTTAGAGCATGTTATCTAACTGCTTAAGGACAACCCTACATACATATACTGTGGCAGGGCAGCCCTTAAGTGCAAAATCATGTACCTGTATGTAATTTCTTTGGCTCTGGGGTGCGCGCACACACCGACGGAGCCCCGCTCCTGCTGTGATTGGACACAGCGGGAGCCCATGAGAGGGTCCACCGGAAACCCAACGATAGTCCTGAGAGAAGGCAGAACAAGGCAGATTGCTGTTCTGCTAGTAAGGAAGACAGAGATCTTGTGTTTCTACTAAGCATGAACATGGAACTCTGTCTTCCTACAGTTTAACTATCCTCACACAGTAAAAAAGCACTCCCAGGGAACACATTTAACCCTTTGATCACCCCTGATGTTAACCCCTTCCCTGCCAGTGTCATTAGTACAGTGACAGTGCACTGATCACTGTATTGGTGTCACTGGTCCCTAAAAAGTGTCCCGCTTAAAATCACTGATCGCCGCCATTACTATTAAAAAAATGTACAAAAATAAAAAGTCCATAAATCTATCCCATAGTTTGTAGATGCTAAAACTTTTGCGCAAACCAATCAATATATGCTTATTGAGATTTTTTATTTTTTTTACCAAAAACACGTAGAAGAATACATATTGGATGTGAATGGAACCCAAGCACATTCCCCCATCACTAGTCAAAGTACTGTAACGGTGACAAACATATTGCCACCCATCTGATGATTACTTTTGACACTACCAGAACATAGATTAGTCCTACAAATCTGTCTTGCTGTGCCTATAAGCTTAGTAGTTGTCCAAGAAAATAAAAAATGGTTAAATAGGGCAAAAATGCTCTTGGTCATAAATGAGTTAAAATGCACTCAAAACACATAAAAAAAAGGTCTTAATTATTTACACAGCGCTGCTATGATTTTAAATCTGACTGTATTTAATTGCAGACCTTTATCCAGTTTTCTACTGATTCAGCCAAAGGTTAATGGATTTAATTGACGAAATACAGGAAGCAGATATATCTAATAATATGAAAATAATAGGAAATTGTTGTTTGTAGTATTTCTATGCCACATGGGAAGACTGAACAGAAAAAGGTTAGGTGAATGCCTGAAGTTGTTTTGGGAAAGGCTATTCAGAATAGCAAGAAGGTTACTTAAAAATTGGTGATACAGCACACATTAGCACTAGCTCCTGTGTATTTTGTCTGCAGATGTCAGCCCACTAAAGGAATATAACCAATTTAGCAAAGGCATTCACATTTACTGTGTATGATAGTGAGATCAAAATCATTCAAAAAGGTTATTTATTTATTTAAGGTATGAATATGGAGGTACTTTGCATTCGATACCTGCATCTGTATTGTCTGTATTGCCTGCTTACTGATCAAAATATATATATTCATTTATGGGGTCTCTAAACTCAGGTAAGGCTAAGCATATGTCCATTGTACATGTATTTCATTATGCATTACATCTTTTAACCACTTAAGGCCCGCCTCATGCCGATATACGTCGGCAGAATGGCACGGCTGGGCACAAGCACGTACAGGTACGTTGCCCTTTAAGAGCCCAGCCGTGGGTCGCGCACGCACCGCCAGCAGCACGCTCGCAACCCGGTCCTGAGCTCCGTGACCGTGGCCGCGGGAACTGCGGACCCGATCGTCACCGGTGTCCCGCGATCGGGTCACCGAGCTGAAGAACGGGGACAGGTAAGTGTAAACAAACCTCTCCCCGTGCTTCCTAGTGAGACTTTACTGATCTTCTGTTCCCTGTCATAGGGAAAGATGATTAGTGATGTCACACGCCAAGCCACGCCCCTACAGTAAATAAAACACATAGGTCACACTTAACCCCTACACTGCCCCCTAGTGGTTAACCCCTTCACTGCCAGTGACATTTTTACAGTAATCAATGCATTTTTAATCGCACTGATTGCTCTATTAATGCCAATGGTCCCAAAAATGTGTCAAAATTGTCCGACGTGTCCGCCATAATGTCACAGTCACAAACTATCCCCTATTTTGTAGACGCTATAACTTTTGCGCAAACCAATCAATAAACTATTATTGCAATTTTTTTACCAAAAATATGTAGAAGAATACATCTCGGCCTAAACTGAGGGAATTTTTTTTTTTATATTTTTTGGAGATATTTATTATAGCAAAATGTAAAAAATATTGAATTTTTTTCAAAATTGTCGCTCTATTTTTGTTTATAGCACAAAAAATAAAAGCCACAGAGGTGATCAAATACCACCAAAAGAAAGCTCTATTTGTGGGGAAAAAAGAACACCAACTTTGTTTTGGGAGCCACGTCGCACGACCGCACAATTGTCAGTTAAAGCGACGCAGTGCCGAATCGCAAAAAGGGGTCTGGTCCTTTAGCTGCAATTTGGTCTGGGGCTTAAGTGGTTAAATTAAAGTATGCGTATATATGCAAAATAGACAGCTAAATGTTTGCCACATTTGTGGTTATTGTGTCATTCCAGATATATGAAAGTAAAATGACCCAATTCAGCTACAAACCTGTTCACAAACATGCTGTAGGCAGATTATTTGGGTATAAAATGAAGAAACATTTACTTTCCATAAACAGCTTCTAGCAACCTGTTGGTATTGTCCCCAAGACACATAAAACACACAGCAAATAAAGTTACGACAGGCTCCAAATTACTGCTGGGCTTTTGTTCTGCACCCATATTCATCACAATGAAGGTTTAAACTAACGGACCTAATCACTTCCACTTTACCGCCCATCTACTTCATTAACAAAGTGCCTAAAAACATCAAACTTTCATTTTGTGCTTTGGCAGGAAGCCAGGATATGAATATCTGACAACAAACTTGCCCTATAAATGCACAAAACAATTGTAATTTCAAACCACTAGACTTGTTTTTAAATGGAACAGCTCTAAAAGAAAATCACTAGTAAACTAAAAGCACAAATAAAAGCAGATATAAAATATGACAATTTATGCATTCATTAACCACTTGCCGACCGCCCCCTGTATATATACGTCGGCAGAATGGCACGTACAGGCAGAACCACGTACCTGTACGTGCCATTCTTCCGGCGGGTGGGGGGTCCGATCGGACCCCCCCCGGCCGGCGGGGACGGTCGGGATCGCTTCAGGAGCGATCCGGGATGAGGGGACGGCCAGTGGTTTCTGGCCACCCCCTCGCGATCGCTCCTGGCGAATCAGATGCTTCCTCTGTCTGTGTCAATCAAAACACAGGCAGAGGAAGTGATGTCACGCTCGGTGCGCCGGTCTATGTGACCGGAACGCCGAGCTGTGAACATCTAAAGGTTAGTGCACAAACAGTACACTGACACCAGTACACATAGGCACACAAAACACCCCCCTGTCACCCCCTGATCACCCCCCAGATCACCCCCCCCCCCCCCCAGTCACAGTGTCACTAATTGCAGTGATCATTTTTTTACTGATCACTGCATTTAGTGTCAGTGTGACTGTAATAACTGTCAGGGCAGTTAGTTTTAGGTCCAAGGTAGCCCCCCCACCCCCCCCTAATAAAGGTTTAACCCCTTGATTGCCCCCCAGGTAACCCTTTCACCCCCTTTTGCCAGTGTCACTAAGCGATCGTTTTTCTGATCGCTGTATTAGTGTCACTGCTGTCGCTAGGTAACCATTTTTTTTTTTTAGGTAACCGCCATGTTTATATAGGTTCATAAATAGGTTTATAGGTCAGGTACCCCCATATTACAACCTAAATAAAGGTTTTAACCCCCTGATTGCCCCTAGAGTTAACCCTTTCACCAGTGATCACAGTATAACTGTCACTGGTGACGCTGGTTAGCCAGTTAGTTATTTCGTTATTTAGGTTCCCCGTCAGGTTTTTATATAGCGTCAGGTACCCCCATATATTACCTAATAAAGGTTTTAACCCCCTGATTGCCCCTAGTTAACCCTTTCACCCCCTTTTGCCAGTGTCACTAAGCGATCGTTTTTCTGATCGCTGCATTAGTGTCGCTAGGTAACCATTTTTTTTTTTTAGGTAACCGCCATGTTTATATAGGTTCATAAATAGGTTTATAGGTCAGGTACCCCCATATTACAACCTAAATAAAGGTTTTAACCCCCTGATTGCCCCTAGAGTTAACCCTTTCACCAGTGATCACTGTATAACTGTCACTGGTGACGCTGGTTAGCCAGTTAGTTATTTCGTTATTTAGGTTCCCCGTCAGGTTTTTATATAGCGTCAGGTACCCCCATATATTACCTAATAAAGGTTTAACCCCCTGATTGCCCCTAGTTAACCCTTTCACCCCCTTTTGCCAGTGTCACTAAGCGATCGTTTTTCTGATCGCTGCATTAGTGTCGCTAGGTAACCAGTTTTTTTTTGTATTACTGTTACGGGTGACGCTGGTTAGTTAGCTTGTTTTTTATACTGTCAGGGCACCCGCCATTTATTACCCAATAACGGTTTAACCCCCTGATCGCCCGGCGGGTGATATCAATTAGGTTTTAGGGTCAAATAAGGTCTGCGTCGCCCCAGGTTAGTGCCAGTACCGCAAACACCCACGCACAAAGCATACACCTCCCTTAGTGGCACAGTATCTGAACAGATCAATATCTGATCTGATCAGATCTATACTAGCGTCCCAGCAGTTTAGGGTTCCAAAAAAAAACGCATTGTTAGCGGGATCAGCCCAGATACCTGCTAGCACCTGCGTTTTCCCCCTCCGCCCAGCCCAGCCCACCCAAGTGCAGTATCGATCGATCACTGTCACTTACAAAACACTAAGCACACATAACTGCAGCGTTCGCAGAGTCAGGCCTGATCCCTGCGATCGCTAACATTTTTTTTTGTGGTAGCGTTTTGATTCAGTCGCTTCAGTCAGGAGCTTTTTTACCTGTGAATCTCAAAAAAATAAAAAAAAATAAAATAGTTGTCGTTTTATTGTTCTCTCTCTCACTCTATTCTCTCTCTATTGTTGCTCTTTTTTTACTCCATTCTATTCTGCAATGTTTTATTATGTTTTATTATGTTTTATTATGTTTTATCATGCTTGCTTTTCAGGTATGTAATTTTGTTTACTGTGTGTTTTAGTGTTGAGCATTTTTTTGTTTTCAGGTGCGCCATTCAGTTGCAACGCGGATTTATTTATCTTGACAGCAACAGCGTTTGCTCCCACGATACATAAAGCCGCGACTCCAACGCTGTAGGAGGTGATTTCACCACCACAGTTAAAAAAAAGAGCATATATGCCGAAGCATGGGGGCAGCAGGGGGGGGGAGCGATTGGCTCCTAATGCCACGTACATACGGTCGAAATTCCGACCGTGTGTACACGGCATAACTTTTGCGGGAGGATGCCCCCATGCATCGGCATATATAAATGGTGCATGTATGCCCATCATTAGAAGTGGGTGGATGAAGGGAGGTATTCTAATGGTGGGCATACCCACCAATCAATCTCTTTTTTTCGTTCAGCCAAGAGGCTGCATGAAAAAAAAAAAAGATTACAATATATGTCCAGTATGTTGCTGGACTTTGAATGGTTATACCAGAATGATGCCTGCAGGTTTAGGTATCATCTTGGTATCATTCTTTTCAGCCAGTGATCGGCTTTCATGTAAAAGCAATTCTAGCGGGTAATTAGCCTCTAGACTGCTTTTACAAGCAGTGGGAGGGAATGTCCCCCCTCCCGGATATAAACCGCGCCATTGGGAAATTGGGAAAGCATTTTATCACACCAATCTTGGTGTGGTCAGATGCTTTGAGGGCAGAGGAAAGATCTAGGGTCTAATAGACCCCAATTTTTTCAAAAAAAGAGTACCTGTCACTGCCTATTGCTATCATAGGGGATATTTACATTCCCTGAGATAACAATAAAAATCATAACAAAGAAAAAAAATGGAAGGAACAGTTTAAAAATAAAATAAAAAAGCTAAATAAATAAAAAAAAAAACAAAAAAAAAAAAAAAAAGCACCCCTGCCCCCCCTTCTCTTGCGCAAAGGCGTACACAAGCGTTGGTCTGGCGTCATATGTAAACAGCAATTGCACCATGCATGTGAGGTATCACCGCGAAGGTCAGATCGAGGGCAGTAATTTTAGCAGTAGACCTCCTCCGTGAATCTAATGTGGTATCATGTAAAGGCTTTTAAAGGCTTTTAAAAATGTATGTAGTTTGTCGCCACTGCGTGTTTGTGCGCAATTTTAAAGCATGTCGTGTTTGGTATCCATGTACTCGGCCTAAGATCATATTTTTTATTTCATCAAAAATTTGAGCAATATAGTGTGTTTTAGTGCATTAAAATAAAAAAAAGTGTATTTTTTCCACAAAAAATGCGTTTGAAAAATCGCTGCGCAAATACTGTGTGGAAAAAAAAAATGCAACACCCACCATTTTAATCTGTAGGGCCTTTGCTTTAACAATATATATAGTGTTTGGGGGTTCAACGTAATTTTCTTGCAAAAAAAAAATATGTTTTCATGTAAACAAAAAGTGTCAGAAAGGGCTTTGTCTACAAGTGGTTAGAAGAGTGGGTGACGTGTGACATAGGCTTCTAAATGTTGTGCATAAAATGCCAGGACAGTTCAAACCCCCCCCAAATGACCCCATTTTGGAAAGTAGACACCCCAAGCTATTTGCTGAGAGCAATGTTGAGCCCATTAAATATTTTTTTTTTTTGTCCCAAGAGATTGAATAATGAAAAAAAAAAAAAAATATATATATTTTTTTTACAAAAAGTTGTCACTAAATGATATATTGCTCAAACATGTCATGGGCATATGTGGAAATACACCCCAAAATACATTCTGTTGCTTCTCCTGAGTACGGGGATACCACATGTGTGGGACTTTTTGGGAGCCTAGCTGCGTACGGAACCCCAAAAACCAATCACCGCCTTCAGGCTTTCTAAGGGTGTAATTTTTTTATTTCACTTCTCACTGCCAATCACAGTTTCGGAGGCCATGGAATGCCCAGATGGCATAAAACCCCCCAAAATGACCCCATTTTGGAAAGTAGACACCCCAAGCTATTTGCTGAGAGGTATTGTGAGTATTTTGCAGATCTCGCTTTTTGTCACAAAGTTTTGAAAATTGAAAAAAGAAAAAAATTTTTTTTTTTTTCTTTACTTTCTTCATTTACAAAAACAAATGAGAGCTGTAAAATACTCACCATGCCTCTCAACAAATAGCTTGGGGTGTCTACTTTCCAAAATGGGGTCATTTGGGGGGGTTTTGTGCTATTTTGGCATTTTATGGCCTTCGAAACGGTGATAGGTAGTGAGGAGTGAAATCAAAAATTTGCACCCTTAGAAATCCTGAAGGCGGTGCTTGGGTTTCGGGGCCCCGTACGCGGCTAGGCTCCCAAAAAAGTCCCACACATGTGGTATCCCCATACTCAGGAGAAGCAGCAAAATGTATTTTGGGGTGCAATTCCACATATAACTATGGCATGTGTGAGCAATATATCATTTAGTGACAACTTTTTGAAAAAAAAAAAAAATCTTTTTTATTTTTGTCTTTATTCAATCACTTGGGACTAAAAAAAAAAATATTCAATGGGCTCAACATGCCTCTCAGCAAATAGCTTGGGGTGTCTACTTTCCAAAATGGGGTCATTTGGGGGGGTTTTGTACTTCTCTGCCATTTTAGCACCTCAAGAAATGAAATAGGCAGTCATAAATTAAAAGCGGTGTAAATTCCAGAAAATGTACTCTAGTTTGTAGACGCTATAACTTTTGCGCAAACCAATAAATATACGCTTATTGGCATTTTTTTTTACTAAAGACATGTGGCTGAATACATTTTGGCCCAAATGTTTGACTAAAATTGAGTTTATTAGATTTTTTTTTATAACAAAAAGTAGAAAATCTCTTTTTTTTTCAAAATTTTCGCTCTTTTTCCGTTTATATCGCAAAAAATAAAAATCACAGAGGCAATCAAATACCATCAAAAGAAAGCTCTATTTGTGGGAAGAAAAGGACGCAAATTTCGTTTGGTTACAAAATTGCATGACCGCGCAATTACCAGTTAAAGTAGTGCAGTGCGAAATTGAAAAAAGACCTCTGGTCCTTTGGCTGCCAAATGGTCCGGGGCTGAAGTGGTTAAATACCTCCTTAAATGGGTTTTTAAATAGTATGTCAGTCTATCTATATATCAGACTGACATAGTTTCCTTTACAGCCAGATTCAGACAAGCAAACAAAGGGGTAGCTCTGTAAGCCAGATAGGATAAATTCCACAGTGCCCAGAGATTTTACCGATAGGAGTAGCAAGCTCAACGCTGACCTGAGGCTCCTTCGTTATCTAATCACAGACTTGTCCCAGCTTTATAGCTTTAAATGTGGTAGTGCCACATGCCTGATGAAGGGGTCTTCAGTGGCCTCAAAACACCACAATTCTTTGCTGTGATGTGATCTCTTTAATAAACTTTTCCAAGATCCATTGTGTGCTGGCAATATACACTATATTACCAAAAGTATTGGAATGCCTGCCTTTTACACGCATATGAACTTTAATGGCATCCCAGTCTTAGTCTGTAGGGTTCAATATTGATTTGGCCCACCCTTTGGAGCTATAACAGCTTCAGATCTTCTGGGAAGGCTGTCCACAAGGTTTAGGAAGAAGCACATTTGTGAGGTCAGGCACTGATGTGGACGAGGAGGCCTGGCTCACAATCCGCCTTCTAATACATCCCAAAGATGTTCAATCAGGTTGAGGTCAGTCAAGTTCCTCCACCCCAAACTCGCTCATCCATGTCTTTATGGACCTTGCTTTGCGCACTGGTCCAAATTGTTTGGTGGAGGGGGGATTATGGTGTGGGGTTGTTTTTCAGGGGTTGGGCTTAGCCCCTTAGTTCCAGTGAAGGGAACTCCTAAGGCATCAGCATACCAAGAAATTTTGGACAATTTAATGCTCCCAACTTTGTGGGAACAATTTGGGGATGGCCCCTTCCTGTTCCAACAAGACTGCACACTAGTGCACAAAGCAAGATCCATAATGACATGGATGAGCGAGTTTGGTGTGAGAGAACTTTATTGGCTTTCCTGACCTCAACCCAATAGAACACCTTTGGGATGAATTAGAGCAGAGACTGCAAGCCAGGCCTTCTCATCCACATCAGTGCCTGACCTCACAAATGTACTTCTCGAAGAATAGTCAAACATTCCTAAAGACACTCCTAAACCTTGTGGACAGCCTTCCCAGAACAGTTGAAGCTGTTATTAGGTTAAAGGGTGGGCCAAGTCAATATTGAACCCTACAAACTAAGACTGGAAAGCCATTAAAGTTCATGTGCGTGTAAAGGCAAGCGTTCTAATGCTTGGTAATATAGTGTATGTCCTAACCTTATGGTACTGGTTTTCAACTGGCGGTTGCTACAACATCAACCTTAATAAAAGCCATTTCCAGGAAAGTGTGCAATGAGAATATTTTACAGGATAACACAGAGGCACAAAAGGGGGAGACAGTTTATAACAACAAGCGCATGGACAAGGATCTTCATGGCAGGATCATTAGGTATTATTTTGATGGAAATTGTAGATTTAATAAGAAATTACATTAACATGTTATAGCTTGTAGGATATTTTATCGATAAACGTTAGATCTACTTTAAATAAGCACAATACTGCAAACATTATTTACTGCTGTCCTTAAAAGGATGATTTTACAAGCTGAAAATAGGACAAGCTCCCTACTTAGCTCTAAATCTTCAGATTTTCCTTGCATTTGTCATTCACTGGCTCTACACCATGTCCCAGCACTACTCCCTCTGGAATGTGTTCCCAATGTGCTGGCTTGGCAAATTTTCTTCCCCTTTAGCTCCCAGCTTTTGACATAAGCACAATTAGCTGTACTTGTGTATTAGATGCATGTACACACTGGTAATTCCTAGCAGAACAGTCAGTCAGCAGCCCTTCTGACTGGATACCCTGAGGCTGGCCACTTAGCATCTGTGACACAGCCATTGTACAGTTTATGTAAGCTATGATGCATACAAGCAGTGATTTGCAATCTTATGACACCCTTGCTATGTTATAATCCAAATACAATGGTCCTCTTCATCGCTGAAAAAGGATGCTCCAGTCTGCAACTCCCAGCGTTGCATTACAGATACGGTGTTTCTGTGCAAACAACAATATGACAGACATGTATGCTTCAAATACAGTGATGCAATACTAATTATATTCAACTAATCATTAGAAAGGCAGCAAAGACCAAAGTAAAGCTTTACCTAGATGTAATATTGGATCAAAGATAAACATGCAGGCCTATATCAGCCAAGTGTGCATGTTTATGCACGAAGCAGATACCTCTGGTGCATAGCAAAACACTAATAATCAGCTGGGAAAACCCATTCCTGACAGTAAACTCTTTCTCTGAGATCAGTAGCCAAATGTTTCCATAAAGCAATCATCACCCCATGTCCACATTTGCTCAACAATTTGTGCAGAATAAGTACCAAAAATATCACCAAGTTTTAAATTAACTTCAAAGATAAGTATTGTGGCAGACTGGATATCTATCCTCTATCACAGTGGTTCTCAACCCTGTCCTCAAGTACCCCCCAACAGGACATGTTTTGGGAATTCCTCTTAAGGCCCATACACACGATCTGACTTTTTGACAACAAACATGCAAATTAGCTGTTTTAAGGCAACATCCGACCGTGTGTACGCTCCATCGGACAAACTTTTTCGGTTTTCATCTGATTTTTGTTGGCTGTGAGAACGGACAAACTTTCCAGCAACAAAAGTCTGATGGAGCAAAGTCTGATCATGTGTACAGAAAACCATAGGACTTTTGTACAAAGTACAAACACGTATGTTCAGAACCAATGCAAAAGATCAGACAACAATACAGAAGTTGACCAAAGGTGAAGAGCAGGAAAAAACACGTGATTTGGTGAAAGTTGTCTGAAAAAAGTCCTGCCGTGTGTATGCCATACAAGTTCATGGCCGACGCCCTTTGTACAAAAATCCACGGAAAAGTTTGTACAAAGTCTAATCCTGTGTATGGGCCTTTAGATAAAATAGCTGTCCAAATTACCAAATCATTGACTCAGATTTAAAGCACCTGTGCAAGATTAAGGAAAACCTGCAAACATGGCCTGTTGGGGGTACTTGAGAACAGGGTTGAGAACCATTGTTCTATCATATGCCAGAAAGAGGATTTTTACATAAAGTTCTGTGCAGAGCTGATTTTGTTGATTGTGAAGTTGAATTTGCAAGAATGGAAACCTTTAAAATTGAACATTTGACAAATTTGCAAAGAGAATCAAAATACTGAACTTTAACAGGCAGGAAGAGCAATTAAGTCTAATAGACCAGTGGTTCTCAACCTCAGTCCTCAAGTACCCCCAACGGGCCATGTTTTGGGGACTTCCATTGGATAAAATAGCTCTTATCAATACCATGTCATTGATATTGATTTAACCACTTCACATCCCAGCTATAGTAATATGACGCCCGCAGATGGGATCTCCCATCCTAGGCGGGCGTCATATGACGTCCTCCCCTTCCCGGCCATCTAGGGGGTGCGCGCCCGCAGTGTCGCTCGGGACCCGGTGCGATTGCCCGGGAAAACAGCAGGACTATGGATCTGTGTGTGTAAACACACAGATCCACGTCCTGTCAGAGGAGAGGAGACCGATGGTTTCTTCCCCTTGTGAGTCCCCTCCCCCTACAGTTAGAATCACTCCCAGGGAACATAATAAACCCCTCCTTAGCCCCCTAGTTTTAACCCCTTCCCCGCCAGTCACATTTACACAGTAATCAGTGAAATTTTAAAGCACTGATCGCTGTGTAAATGTGAATGGTCCCAAAAATGTGTCAAAAGTGTCCGATATGTTCGTCACAATGTCACAGTTACGAAAAAATTGCAGATCGCCCTCATTACTAGTAAAAAAAAGGCATACATCTATCCCCTACTGTGTAGACGCTATAACTTTTGCGCAAACCAATCAAGATACGCTTACTGTGATTTTTTTTTTTTATTGGGATATTTATTATAGCAAAAAGTAAAAAATTTTTTTTTTCAAAATTGTCGCTTTTCTTTTGTTTAAAGCGCAAAAAATAAAAACTGCAGAGGTGATAAAATACCACCAAAAGAAAGCCCTATTTGTGGGGAAAAAAAAGGCGTCAATTTTGTTTGGGTGCAACATCGCACGACCCCGCAATTGTCTGGGCAGGAAGGGGGTGAAAATTTCCTGTATTGAAGTAGTTAAAGCAGCTGTGCAAAGTAAAGGAAAACGTGAAAACATGGCCCATTGAGGGTAATTGAGGACTGATCAAATACCAAATCAAAAATCAACTGTATGTATTTAACTAAATGTAAGCAATCTTTTTAATAGTCTTTCAAGCACATACATTATTGCACTTCGTATTAGGCTACTTCCAAAAAAACACATTGCCCTCGAAAGTAGTACAACAAAAAATTTGGCAAGGGTGTTTATATTTTACTACAACCTCTGATGACTGAATAAAATGAGTAACATAGTAATGCTGTGTCAGTGCTTCTTGTATCTAATTGTAAATAAGTCAAAAATAAAAGCACAGAGAAAAAAATGTTAAAATGACCAGGCAGTGGGACTTGGTATAACTCTACCTAGGAATTAGGAAAATATGTGCGTGAAGTGTGTAAGTTACAGACAG
The DNA here is from genome assembly GCA_028564925.1 of Lithobates sylvaticus. Classification (NCBI taxonomy): domain Eukaryota; kingdom Metazoa; phylum Chordata; class Amphibia; order Anura; family Ranidae; genus Lithobates; species Lithobates sylvaticus. The sequence goes on from CM053027.1 coordinate 319,576,562, forward strand.
ATCTTAAAAACAGAACCAAAAAATATCACTATTTATTTTTATTTTTTTAAAGCGGTTCTGCACTCGTTTTTTTTTTTTTTTTGGGGGCTATATGCCAAGGGCATATAGCTCAATTGGGGGACTTACCTGTTCCATCTTCCATCTCGATCGCCGCCGGTTTTCCTCCGATATCTTCTTCTTGTCTGCTGGGGTCCATCTTGCCTGTGGGCATGTGAAACCCCACAGGCACTTTAGATGGCCCAGCATGCACCGCCGTTACTCGCGCGTGCGCAGTAACGGCACATCTGCCGACATCTCACGAGATTTCGGAAGATGTGGCCGAAATCTCGCGAGATTTCGGAAGATGGCCGCACTGACTCCTGGGACCAATGACACCAGATCCCAGGAGACAGTGCGGCGTGACGACGATCGACGCAGAGACCCCGCCCACCCCCCGAAGAGACAGAAGACAGGAAGTCATCAATTACAAGGTAAGTAAAAAAAAAAAACACATTTCATTTAGTACTCTTTGCCTGATTTGGAAGGCAAAGAGATTTACTAAATGAAATGTGTGCAGAACCGCTTTAAGTAAGGCTACATTATTTTTATTTTATTTTTGCCGACTTACACCCTAAAGCCCCATACACACGGTCGGATTTTCCGATGGAATCTGTCCTATCGGACAATGTTGTCGGAAATTCCGACCGTGTGTAGGCACCATCGGACATTTTCCATCAGATTTTCCGACGGACAAAGTTCTATCTCCTGGCTCTCAAATTTTCCGACAACAAAGTCTGATCACACCAATTCCGATCGTGTGTAGCCTAGTCCGACGGACAAAGTGCTACGCATGCTCAGATCACATTACAAGTACAAAGCTATTGGCTACTAGCCTCTACGTAGTCCCGTCGTAGGCAACAAACGTCACCACGTTCAAAATGATCAGATTTTCCGACAACTTTGTCTGACCGTGTGTATGCAACACCAGTGTCGGACTAAATCCGTCGGAAAAAATCCGATGGATTTTGTGGTCGGATTTTCCGACCGTGTGTACGGGGCATAACACATACTTTAAGATCCAACCAAATGTATATGTATTATGTAAATTTAAAGTGTTAACGCATAATGATGTAGACCTTAACACGTACTCTGTTTGCATGTTGGTTTTTATTTTAAAGCTGTAGCTGTATTTAATTCCTCTAATGACCCCCCCCCCCCCGGACCTGTCTTAGATTGGCTGTGCCCCCTTATAGGAATCCATTAAGCCAGTTTTGGCTCTGTGGCTAAGTTGCCTTCTGTCCAAAGAAGCTGATAGCCTTGGCAGCAAGGCAATCCCCTGCTACCCCCTCCAGCTGTTGATTGACAGGAAAACAATATTGAACTCCACCCAGGCTCTGCAGCAAAAATGCCTTTATCTTATAGAAACTCTGTTACGAATTTCGTACCTTACCTCTCAAAGGTAAAGATGGTAGAATCTATGCTTTATTTTTTATTTTGCATTAGAAATAAAGAGCCCCCCCTACAGTTCCACTAACAAGGATAACATAAGATACATGATGAATGTGTTAAATGAGAAAACATTTTTTTTTCAAGCAAAAATTTAATACTTCTAAACTAATTGAAATTTGAAAAATAAACATGCAGGCTTCAACATGTCCATTCATATTAAAGGACATTGGGTTCAATTAAAGAATTAAAGTAGAGGTCAATTTATTTAAATATACATACCACATTAAAATTAATTGCAATATATATTCTCAAATGAAAAAGAATTACGTTAACATACAAAATCTTGTAAAGTAAATTAGCTTATGAAAAGCAAGGCAGCACAAACCATGTCAATAAACATGGTTATGAATTTAACTCGCCAGTCTGAGCACGTTCATTGGAAGAAGGAAGTCAGTATTGTTTCCCCAAACAGCACAGCAGGCAGAATATCTCCAGGACCTTGGACAGCAGTCAGTACAACAACAGCACCTTGGACAGCAATCTGAGAGTAGATACAGACAGGAGTTTGACATTACAGAGATCTGGACAGGAGACATGAGCTTAAGGATGCCAAAATAAGAAAAAAAAGAGTTTGTCTTAGTATATAGCGCCTTTACAGATGCTTTGGATTACTGTGAAATAAGGCAAAAGGACTTTATTATAATTCATTTTTTAGTTGTAAAAAATATCCTAACTGTAAAAGGGGTTTACTGCGTTATGACTGTTTCCATTAGATAAAAGGGTGAGATTGGATTGCTTGCCATTGTTATTTTTCTTTCTCTAGTTTAAAAAAAATCTGTCATGTTGTACGGTTTCACTGCTATATTTAAATGTTTTAAATTATTTCATTTAAAATGTATTTGTTTATTACTGGTACCTTATACTGTATAGTGCTGGTAATTTATGTATCACTTTACATATATATATATTTATATATATATATATATATATATATATACACATATATACACACACACACACACATATACACATACACACTCCTAAGACATGCTGATAGGTAAATCAGATCATGTCTAAATTGGCCCTAGTATGTATGAATGTGTGTTAGGGACCTTAAGTTGTAAGCTCCTTGAGGGCAGGTACTGATTGGAGTGTACAATGTATATGTAAAGCACTGCGTAAATTGACAGTGCTATATAAGTACCTGAAATAAATTAAATAAATAAATTATATATATATATATATATATATATATATATATATATATATATACACACACACATATATATATATATATATTTATTTATTTAATTTATTTCAGGTACTTATATAGCACTGTCAATTTACGCAGTGCTTTACATATACATTGTACACTCCAATCAGTACCTGCCCTCAAGGAGCTTACAACTTAAGGTCCCTAACACACATTCATACATACTAGGGCCAATTTAGACATGATCTGATTTACCTATCAACATGTTTTAGGAGTGTGGGAAGAAACCGGAGAATCCGGAGGAAACCCCAAGCAGGCACAGGGAATACATGCAAAACAGGTAGTGCCGTGGCTTAACCAGTGATTCTACTACTGTATTTCTCCTTAACCACTTCAATACCCGCCCATAGTCATATGACGCCCACAAGGTGGATCTACCATCCTGGGTGGGCGTCATATGACGTCCTCGGGTTCCCGGCCGCCTGGGGGGCGCGCGCGCGCGCCGCCGGCGGCGCGCGCGCGCGCCCGCGGCATCGCTCGGGACCCGGTGCGAGTGCCCGGCGGCCGGATGTCCGCCGGGCACCCGCGATTGCCCGTTAAAACAACGGGACCGGGCGGGACCGTGGAGCTGTGTGTGTAAACACACAGCTCCACGTCCTGTCCGCGGGGAGGAGACCGATAAAGTGATCCCAGTACAGAGGATCACATGATCGGTCTCCTCCCCTTAAGTCCCCTCCCCCCTACAGTTAGAATCACTCCTATTAGGGACACACATTAACCCCTCCAGCGCCCTCTAGTGTTAACCCCTTCCCTGACAGTCACATTTACACAGTAATCATTGCAATTTTATAGCAACGATCGCTGTGTAAATGTGAATGGTTCCAAAAATGTGTCAAAAGTGTCCGAAGTGTCCGCCGCAATGTCGCAGTCACGAAAAAAAAATCGCAAATCGCCGCCATTACTAGTAAAAAAAATAAATAAATAAATTCAATAAATCTATCCCCTATTTTGTAGACGCTATAACTTTTGCGCAAACCGATCAATATACGCTTATTGCGATTTTTTTTACCAAAAATATGTAGAAGAATACGTATCGGCCTAAACTGAGGAAAAAAATTGTTTTTTTTTTAAAAAATGGGATATTTATTATAGCAAAAAGTAAAAAATATTGTGTTTTTTTTCAAAATTGTCGCTCTTCTTTTGTTTATAGCGCAAAAAATAAAAACCGCAGGGGCGATCAAATACCACCAAAAGAAAGCTCTATTTGTGGGAAAAAAAGGACGTCAATTTTGTTTGGGTGTAACGTCGCACGACCGCGCAATTGTTAGTTAAAGCGACGCAGTGCCGAATCGCAAAAAGTGCTCTGGTAAGGAAGGGTGTTTAAAAGCCCTGTATTGAAGCGGTTAAAGCCCAACTCTAACCTCATATTAGGCATACCAATACCCCTAATGCCCCATACACACGATCATAAATTCTGCCAGCAAAAGTCGGATGTGAGCTTTTGGTCAGAAATTCCGACCATGTGTATGCTCCATCGGACTTTTGCTGGCAGAATTCCAGCCACCAAAAGATTGAGAGCAGGTTCTCTGTTTTTCGGTCGGAAAAAGTTCCTATCCGAAAATGCGTTCATCTGCAATTCGGACGCGCAAAAAATCACGCATGCGCGGAAACAATTCGAAGCATGCTCAGAAGCATTGAACTTAATTTTCTCGGCTCATCGTAGTGTTGTACGTCACAGCTTTCTTGAAAAGTCGAAAGTTCAGAGAACTTTTGTGTGACCGTGTGTATGCAAGCCAAGCTTGAGTGGAATCTCGTCGGAAAAAAAATCCAAGTTTTTTCTGATGTACGTGGCATACGGCTGATTTTGGTTCTCTACTTACCTTCTTTTCAATGCTGTGAAACATATTTATTCCTGTCCCATCAAGTGCCTCTGCTCTCTGTATAACGCACATAGGGATGCTGGCCCACTCCTAGTCCTCTTTATCTCAACCTTTTTTTTATATATGTTATCCCTGGCTGCCTAAAAGTTTAGGGTGCCGGGTTGGTTTCATTTTGCAAAAAATAAATGTATCTTCACTTTACTTTAATAACGTACAATATATTTAATTTCACTATCTTGTTGAAAGCATTCTTCCAATCCAGGTTTGTGACTGTTTCTAAATATTTTAGCACACCTGTGATGCTTTGTTAAGTTAATATAGACAGTATTGCTGTGTATATATATATATATATATATATATATATATATATATATATATATAGTATATATATATATAGAAGAGATGGGATTGCTGCACATAAAAAAATATTGAAAATGTAAAAATTTACATCAAAAATTCATGGTATGCATGGTGATGTTTCGGGGCTAACACAGATAACGCCCTTCTTCAAAAGGTATGTGGTTTTGAAGAAGGGCGTCATCTATGTTAGCACGAAACGTCACCATGTATACCATGCATTTTTTATGTAAATTTTTACATTTTCACTAATTTTTTGCATGAGGGCTCTATCATTGAACAGGGACACACATCGGGGAAGCAACTTTCAGTGAGTCACTTTCAGTGAGTTTTATGTCACTAGTTCCCTGAGATGACAGGTAATCACAGGAGAACAGCAACAAATAGCTCCAGCCACCAACAGTCTGTCATTACAGTGTATGGGCTTGTTGGCAGTAGCTATTCACTCAAAGCTATAAAACCCAGCAGAAGGAATCAGGAGATTGTTACCACTGAAATTCACACCATGGCTTAACACCCATGAGAATGGAGCCTAATATAACTGCATTTGTACCTTTTGACAGATTGACTTCCCCCCAGGTGACTGTTGCAATATCACATTCTCTGTACCTATCCAGGAAGGTTGTATTGGCCCAGGATAGGCACTGAGAAATATTGGATATCTGTTGATGTACACCACCAAAGCAGGGGCATTTCATTTTTTCAATGACACCACTAATGCAGGGACATTTTTTTTTCCTTTGATACTACAGATGCAGAAGCATATTTTCCTTTTAGTGGCACCACCGATGCAGGGGCATTTCTATCTTACAGTGACACCACCAGCACTGGGATATTTTTTCATTACAGCGACACCAGGGTATTACTTGTCACTGTTACCCTATATTTTACTGCGAGATAGAATGTTACACATGTTTCAGTGTGGCATGCTGCATCCCACATCCTACTCCCTCCCTCGGCTCGTTGGAAGGAGGGTGCAGTTGGGCTCTGAAGGATCTTGCGCTGGCACTACTGCAATCCACAGTAGTTTAGCACAATACAGATTAGTATAACAATGTATATCGACTAATTCTCCCTACACAGATTATCGGCATCCACTGACAAATAGGCATTATGGAAACAAACAATTTGGGCTGCTTAACTCCTGCATTCATTTGCCGGGAACAAGAACCACACACAGAGAATGTGTCTTGAACCCATAGTGGCAGTGGACCTAATGCCTATTTATTAACATCAACCTACTTACAGCTGAACTGGAGTGTCTAGGCAGAACACCCTTCCAGGATTAGGCTCAAGCTGCCCATTTAACTTGTTGATTATTTGGTAAGGCAGTCATGGCAAGGACTCAGACAAAAGAACTTATCACTTAAAGTTACTTAAAAAAGTTAAACAACTGTAGTACAGCAAAGCAATCTTATAACCTACAAAGGATATATTTTGAAGAAGGCATATACCACTTTGGTCAGGTACATTAACTATTAAAAGTGGGGTTAATTGCAGAGAATACACTGCCAGGTGTGCATTGGGCAAGTTGCATGCTTAAAAAAAAGTAAGTTAAAGGGAGGATTTTTTTTATCTTAATGCATTCTATGCATTCTATGCATTACGATAAAAAGCCTTCTGTGTGCAGCAGCTGCCCCAGCACCCCATAATACTTACCAGAGGTCCATCTCTGCCCAGCAATGTCCACAAATGTCTCAGCTGTCTGAGATTATCCTTCCTGATTGGCTGAGACACAGCAGTGGTGCCATTGGCTCCCGCTGCTGTCAATCAAAGTCAGCTTGCCAATCATGGAAGAGAGGGGGCAGGGCCGGGTTGGGGCTCCGTGTCTGAATGGACACATGGAGCTATAAGTCAGCCTGGGTGACCCCATAGCAAGCTGCTTGCTGTGGGGGCACTGAACAGGAGGGAGGAGCCAGGAGCACAGAAGAGGGACCGAGAAGAGGAGGATCTGGGCTGCTCTGTGCAAATCCAGTGCAACAGAGCAAGTAAGTATAACAAGTTTGTTATTTTTATAGGAAAAAAGGAGCCTTTACAATCACTTTAAAGAATAAGACCTAATTCATTGTTGTGTTACCTCTGGATTTGCTACAAATGCCTCGCTTCATTTTTTATTATAAATCAGTATTATTGCTTTTGTTTTGAAGAGGAGATGGTAGCATGAACCAATAAATAAAACAATCTGGCATAATAAATGTAATAAAACAGAACACTTATCTAGCAGCTAAAGTGTCTCCTGCTGGTTCAGCTAGAGGAATACAAATTTTCCTGCCAATGAAGTTCTAGAAAGGGTCATTTCAAACATTCCCTGGTAATCCTTTAGTAGCATTTATAGAAATACAAATAACATTTGACCTGACTTTCTGCAGCATGTGCATTCCTCCTTTTTATAGGGAAGAGAAATGCTTCTTCTCAAGGTCACAAAGGGTTCATGATCAGATATTAAAACAGGATTTATTCCTGCGCCTTTCCTCAAGCACCACATAAATACTGCTTTTCTTCCAATCTCATTGTATAAGGCTGAGGAAATAGTCATGCTCCTTTGATCTATGAGATTTTAGTGGAGGATGGAAAAGTTTTGAAGGTCATTAGTATGTGATCCCATTTATAACAGCTCTTCCAATATTCTCAGCGATAGGGACCAGTAGCCTCTCAATTTAAGTAGGAAAGGGATTGCGTTCTGAAAACACTAGTGTATCATCTAAACACATAGATTCCAGCTTATAAATGCACTGGAGAGTGAAGATACAACACAGTTTGAGCTTCCTCTATCTATGTGCTATCTAAAGAAAAAAGTACATTTCTCACACTGATAAGTGCACATTTAAAGGTTCCTTTCAGGGATCCCTGACAGCGTTTACGATGTGAATCACCCTATTATTAAATAGAAAGTAAATTAAATATCTGCCAGCATGGCAGTGCATGATGCTTTTAAGGAAGTGTCGGGGGGGTAATGTGAAACTGCATTTCAGTGCAATAGAGTATACTGTATACTAATTTTTAGAGTGATGGTTGGTAATCCATTTTCATGTGCTTTGCCTAAAACAGGTCATAGACATTAAGAAAGGTTCATCATTATGTTATCCCTACTAAAATATTGATTCAATGTAAATGTATTTATTTGTGTAGAGACTATGTATGCTGTGAACTAATATATGCCATATTTCCCTCCGTACTGACAAAGATATAGAATTATCTGAAAAATTACTACCTTGTTGAATGTAAGATGGTAGTGACTAGAGGCTGTCACATGCACTCCATAAAAAAGGTCAACTGTCATGTGGACTTGTATGTATTTAATGATGGATGTCTGTCTAGGGAGGCTTTAACTAAGACTCCTGCATGATCCTACGTTCTAAGTTGGCTTGGAGGACCACAGAGAAAACAGGCACAAGAAATACATGCCCTGGGGACAGGTATAGAAATTAATCCTGTTTTGGCTAACACTTATTACCTCTGTAATTTTTCTGTAAAATTATCATGGACTGCATAATTTAACATTAGAGATGAGTAACCAGATCCGACTAATCAGGATTTAACCCAGAACTCATCAATGCATGCACTTGAAATTCAGAGAGAATATTAAAAAGTTCACTCATCGCTTTCTGATTAAAAATGTAAAAAAAAAATCACAATTGAACAGTATTTAAAGTGTATCAAAACCTAAAATACAACAATAAGAATATTTCCAGCAAGTACAGAAAGTACCGATTGAGCTTGAAAGAAATGTAGTATTCTTGTCACTGCATGTGAGTGGAAAGGACAGCTCAAAAATCTTTATTGAGTGAACTACTAGTTCTATCAAGCCACCATGTAATGAAGATGAACAAAGGCAAACATGTTTGAAGTCTTGCCTGTGTAACAACCATGGCCATAGATACAGTGGAGAAGTGAGTGTAGACACAAAGGGGTTGATTTACTAAAGGGAAAAAGACTGTGCACTTTGCAAAGTGCAGTTGCACTCTGGTGATAATTAAAGGAAAAAAGTCTAAAAAAATAAAATGAATACAGCCATTACAACTAAGGACTGGAAAGCTCCAATATGTTACACTTTGTTTTTGGGTTTAGATACACTATAATTTGCATCTCTGGCCAAAGTCTTTCTTTTAAACTCAGTGGAAATGTAAAATAAAAAGCTTGCAGTTGGGTTCCCCCTGCACTGCAAAGATATATTCTTATTTTGGCCCAAAGTATGGGTGAAAAGCACATTTACTTACCTTATCCCTTGCTCTTGCAGGCTTCTCCTTCATACAACTACTCCCCCACAGCCTCTTCTTTTTGGCTATCCAATCAGCAACTGTGACATCATCAGGTATAATGGACCAACAGTCCTGCATTGTAAGTGAGGATGCCATAAGCTTGAGTGACAAGGAGAAGAGGTGAACTTTGCTGGGGGGATAAGAAAAGTAAAAGTGCTTTTTTACTGATACCCTGGGCAAAGTATGGCAAAGTCCCACTGCAAGGCTATTTTTTTCCTGGGGTTCAGCTTTAATTTTGGATTAAGTAGTGTCACTGTAGCAGGAATTGAGGAAAATCCTTCCATGAGACCCCAAACAGCAATAGAAAGCTAACAGAGGTTCTAGCCTACCTACCTCTTCAAATAAAACATGTTTTTACTGCAACTGTATCCTGGGTTAAAGTGATTTACCTCAGTTCCTGTGCTGCTGACATCATTGTCACTAGGACTAAAAGTTGGTGAGAATCTCGAATGATTACACAAATATAAAAAAAAAAACTAATAGAGGTTCTAGCCTTATTTTACCTTACCTAAAAAAGTGTTTATGCTGCTATTGTTTCCTATTAGAGAGATTTGCCCTCACTTGCCCTGGGAACAATGTCTTTTGAATAGGGCCACCGGATATAGGACCACAGACAGCAAAACATTTTAACTAGACATACTTTAACAAAGATCCCCAGATTGTCATGCTTTTGAAACAAAAGGGACGCATGAGTAAGAAACTATTTATAAGATATTTGTTCATCTAGAGATTTTATACAGCTCTGTTTTTACCTGCTATAATATGTAACAGGTTACCTTGCAAACATTCAATGACTGAACACAATTTGTATCACATGTAAGGAGCAGATGATGAACAATAAGGCACCCTCATACCCCAAGGCATCCTTAGCCTCTGATCAAAGATCACTGGGACACAGCGTCTGGCGGATTACAGAGTTTTAACTTGCTAAACTCTCTGGATACTCCACGGTCTGCTACATTAGGCAGCAATCCAAAAATTGCTATAAAGCAAACTTACAAAGAAGAGACAGAATTTCCTTGCTCCTGCAGCAAAAAACATTCCACTGACAAACCAGCCACTATGGGTCTCAATATATCAGCCAGATCAAGGTATTGATAATGCCTTCAATTACATGCGACACAGGCAATAGAGAAAGCAGGGGTTTAAGTTGAATTGTTGCTGTGCCTTCAAAGGCCATGAAATAGAGGTCCAAAAAGTCTATTTCCCTCTGGTCATAACAGTATAACGTATTTCAGGAACTGAGATTGTAAAAGGGGAGCGTTATCTTCTACCATGAATAATTGAACACTTAATAAAGCTGCCATGGCAATGAATCCATACATGCACTAAGGCAACAAACCTGACTGTGATACAATCAAAATGCTCAGAACAGGGAGAGTTGCTTCTGCATGTTAATGCTATTACCTTGGAGTAGGCAAAAGCTATTGCTTCTCTTTAATCTAAATTATACATGCAAAAATATCAGTTTTGTGCTTATATTTCCATGCCATCTGCATTCTGATCTTTACAAAAAAAAAGGTATTTTCTCCCCTCCCCAATGCTTTCTAGCTGAGTTGCCAAATGCTAATAGGCTACATTGCTTTCAAGTCTTAAAATCAATTAGTGGTATATTAAGCCAGACTAGCTGGGAGCCAATTTAAGTAATAAAATTCTTTTTGTGTGTGGCTAAAAACAAGAGGCTAGGATCCGAGTTCCAAGGACTCAGGGGATTGTGTTAATCTGTCGTCAATATAAAGCAAGGGCCATCGCCTGGACAGAGCCGAAACAAGGATTTGCATTACATACAATATATGACCTACAAGCCCACTCCTTTCTGACACATTGAAACATAATAACCAAGAGTTACTCAGAGAAAAGATTATTCACAATCCTTGAATAAAAGAATATGAAAGATTTAACAGAGATCGTGTGTGCCATTGTTACTTAAAACTGCTCTATTCCATAAAAGCACAAGTGTCAATAAAAAGCTTAAACAGAACAGTCTTTAGATTGGGTTATAAAAGCTGAGACCATAGGACAAGAAAGCAACAGGATTATTTAAAATGCCAGCTGTTGAGTGTTTGTGTCGATTCATAAATCTCTTTACCCGCACTTAGAATAGTATCTAAATGCATTTTCCATTTAAGAGCAATGCATAGAGTTGATTTACTAAAGGTATAGAAAATGTTCACTTTGCAATGTGAATGTTCACTGAGCTTAGTTAATAAGGTGAAGCTGCATTTGTTTCAATGGACCCAATCATAGGATGGTTTTATTCAAAGCATACACAGGTTTATCTTATTTACTAACATTGACTTTGTACACTTGAACAGCGTCCACTCCTTTAAGCTGGCTATACGTGGCTGTTTTTTTTTTTTTTTTCAGACAGCATCTCCATCCACACAAATGAGGTGGATTGGAGAATCCCCTTCTACTGGGACAATGCACAAGATGCCCACTGCTGTAAAAAAAAAAAAAACACTGACCAGTGGCTGCAGCTTGTTATCTGCAGTCACTTATTGCCAAAGGTTTTCCAACTTGTTTGTTAAACAGAAGTCGATCAAATGATCTGTTGAACAGGGATGGCCACACACTTATAAAAATTGGGCCAGTCCCTGCGGAATAGGGTGTAATATTTGCTGAGCAGCAATATTGCTGGCTAGCTTTCTTCTGGGTTGTTTTTGCTCTCAGGACTATAATAAATCAGTTATACACACATTCCAATACTCACAACCTTTTTTTCTAGTAGGAGCTACATTTGCCCTTCAGAACTTGATTTGGAGCCCTTCTCAAGATCTATTAAAAATAGTGCCAACGCAATTACACTTATCAGTAGGATACAGAACAGGAGGTGGTCTTTGGGGTAAGCTCAGGATATTGTGAAAGGAGTTGCTGACTCTGCTTTTAAAATGTGTTGTATGTATATAAAATACATTGTTACATTTTAAGTTCATAAATACATTCTATACATCCATATTTTCCAAAAACGTACTTCTTTACCTCTTCCTTGCTTCCAAGAGTGTACTTCTTACCCCTTCCTTGCTTGCCTATGGTTTGTAATCTGTATTCTGGTAAGTTGAAAACAGTTTAAAGTGGAATTTTAGGCAAACACCATCATTTAAGAATCTCAACCCTGAAATCACAGTAATGGTTCTCATTTGATCTGATGAGTGGCTACAGTAAAAAATAGTTGCTGACATCTTGCTTTCATAGCCACGTTTTCCTCCTAACCTTTGACGGCACAATGAATGCTGAACAGCACATTGATGAGTTTAACCCTGTCCTCTTCCTTCCTGTAGGCTTGTTTGACTGACAGTTCCTCTGCAAAATAATAGTAACCCTTGGAGTAATAGTAACTGCAAAGTAATAAAATCCCTTTAGCTCAGAGTGCTGAGCCTCCCTCTCCAAGTTTGAGTCCTGCTGTGTTAAGGATAATTAAAGAGTTATATAAAGACAGAAATAGGCAAGCATTTTTATATTTTTACATGTAAAATGTAAAAATAATTAAAATAATTTGATTTTTAATGAATACATATGTAGATTAAATTGTGTTTTTTTTTTTTAAATCTTTGCCTGAACATCTGTTTTGAGGTTCTTTCGACAGAGGGTGGCTGTGTGAGGGCCTGCCCTTAAACCTACTTTCTACTGCAAGATCATTATACAAACATGTACATCCACAATAAGCAAATTATTATACATGTGACTATGAAGGAACGAGAAGGAAGCACAGAAAAACAATTCCTCAAGTTATCTGCCCGTTATGGCCAGGGCACGACAGGAAAGGCAAACTATCCTGTACCTTATGTTTTACCAATGTGAAAAGGGCTGTCACATGTCTGACAGAAAAAGATTGCAGCATGAAATTAACAAATGCTGTAAGTGGTGGGCTCCAATAATCACAGCAAAGAGATGTCTGGCAGACTGGTGTGGTGCTCAAAGGAGAACTGCTGGATTGAAACAGATGTTTCTATGCTGGGCTCTGTTAACTGAGCATAGATAAGTTAGCACCAGACTGATCTGCCTATGGGGAATAACAAGGAGGTCACCAGACATGCACTGAATAGAGGATGTGTATTATGAGTGAGAAAGGGATCTCCTGGGGGTGTGTGCATTCCAAAGCAAACATGCAATCGGCCTTTGGTCAGCTTTCATCTCTTGCTGATATTGCGTAAGGTCTTCAGATAAATTAGTTGATATTTAAGAAACTGTAAAATGTTGCTGATGGATGTCTAAGGTATCCGCACACACTTACACACACAAAGTGCTCTTGATCAGTTGGATAATTAAAGCAATTCATTGGAGTCTGCTTTTTGGCAAATGTTAAACAGCCATCCGACAGGACTTGTTATCAGGGCTTTAAAGCTTATTTGTCACAGCAAAAAAAGAAACATGTGCTAGAAAACTGAGAACCATTTCTGCTTTCCTTATGATTTTCCTCTGACTATTCAAAGGAAGAGCAAGCTGTCCTGATAGTACAAGAGGATCTCTTAACAGCCTATTCACCGCACCTAGCGGGAAACCAACAGTACGCTGAGCACTGGTCTAGATGACATGATACACTGTGTATAACATAATTGCAATCTTCTCATAGGCAAAGATCAATAACGATATGGAGATATAAAACATTATACTCTCCATTAGAGGTGCTAAAATAATCAAAATGATGGCTTTTTTGACGCTGAGTCGTTTTTTACTGCCAGTATACTGTATGCTGAAGTTTATAAACTGAGAATTACAAGAACATACAGCCAGCTTAATATTTTCTGTACTGCTCCTATTCTACCTAAGTTGACTGTTTAATATTTATCACATCAACAAAATCAGACAATCAGAGCCTAAACAACCAAAAACTAAAAAATGAGTACTCTAAAGTGTGGAACAACTAACTAGTAATAACAATGCATAGACATGTGTTACTTGAGCTATGCTTGATGATATCAATGTCCAGAGACTCTGTCCTATGAATATTACAATGGGATGTTGTCAGGGGCTGCAGTGTTTGTACATATGTTTACATAGACTTTACATATCAGTTTTGCTGCTGGCAGCTGGATTTGGACATTTATATTTCATTATCATTTGTATTTCTTTCTTTAAGCATGAAGATTGGGTTTTGTAGACAAAACCATTTCAAATCCAATAACAATGCATAGGCTTTGCTTGTTGAGTATTCAAGTTATACTGTTCCAGAGTAGGGAGACTAAATACATGGCCCTCTAGTTCAATTACAATTACAATGCATTGGCTTTGCCGGCAAAGTATTCTAGGTATACTGATTTAGAGTAGGCAGACTTAATATGTGACCCTCCATTTCAATTCCAATAACAATGTATAGTCTTTGACAAAGTATTCAAGGTATACTGTCCCAGAGTAGGCAGAATAAATGCATGGCCTTCCATTTCAATTCTAATATCAATGCATAGGCTTTGCTGGAAATATATTCTAGGTATACTGTCCCAGAGCAGGCAGACTAGATACATGGCCTTCCATTTCAATTCTAATAACAACACATAGGTTTTGCTGGTAAAGTACTCAAGGTATATGTTACAGATCAGGGAGACTAAATAGCTAAATAGCAAATGCATTGTTATTGAATTTCAATAACAATGCATAGACTATGCAGGGGTAGCATTAATGAAGACAAGGCCAGAAAATTAGACTGTGATGCCATCCTAAGCTATAACCAAGGCAGAATTCCAGCCCTATACTGTATCTACCATGCCATCTTCTGCTTTGCCTAATGCACAAACTACATTTTGGTAGTTGTGACTTCAGCAGATTTATTGTTCAGCTGGCTGTCATTTTGTAGTCTATATAATCTGTTACCAGACTGTGTCTGTGAAAGTGTTTTTTTCTTTAAAAAACTTCCACACCTTATTCTAAGTCTCTCCCAACCACAACATGCCAAAGGCGTTGTCCATTGACCACATACTGTATATACTAATGTTAATCCTAACGCAGTGACTCTAGCTGTCATTTCTTGCCTTGATCGTTTTCATTTTTGTACACCTCTCCTGTATTTTTCATTCACTTAGTTCCTTTCATGTGCTGAATCTATATCCAACTCTTGAGAGGAGTCAGGGCCGTTTTTTTATGGCAGGGCAAAAGGGGCAGCTGCCCTGGGCCCCATCATTGATGTGGGGCCCAAAGCAACTGCCTCATACTTACCAACTATCGAACTATCGAACTTACCAACTACCGAAGTCATAGACCCATGCTTTGTCCCGATATATCAGTGTGAAGTTCTGTTACTAATGCTGCCCAGTTCTGCCCTATTGTGGTGTACAGCTGATCACCTGCAGACCTTGTGTTTACATGTAAATAACCTGCATTGATATTTAAATAGCGTTGGATCTGTGTCATTGATATGTAAATAGAGGGGGTATTCATATGTACTTCATGCCCCCCCCCCCTGAGATTATATTCACCATCACTTTTGCTGAATGCTGCCCACTGGGGAGGTAAAGGGGCATGCTTGAAAGTCCTGCATACAACTATACTTATTAAGCCCATCAGCCTGTTCTGCAAGGGTAAGCAAATTGGAGGTGGAACCCTTTTTTTAAAATAACATGGTGCCACAGCTCCATGAATACCATGAATTTTGGTGCATGTGAATACGCACATCTCAGGTGTCAATAACAATTAGTGTCACTGCTGTGTATCTGCTGGTTGTCTGTCTCCCGCGGGGGGGGGGGGGGGGGGTAGGGGTAGTTGTGCTGGTTGTGCTGCCCCCCCAAAAATAATAAGCACCAGAAGCCACTGGTTTGAGCCAATCAGGAGAGAAAGTCCCGGATGACCGAGGCACTTGTGGACATCACTGTATCGAGATGGGACTCAGGTAGTATTAAGAGGGCTGAGGGGGGTTGGGATAAAAAACCTTCTGTCTTTATAACCACTTTAATTGAACAAGCTGAAGTTAGAAGCTGATTGACTACCATGCGCAGCTGCACCAGATTTAGCACTCTCCAGTTTTAGGCCGGCCATGCACGGTTCGAATCTCTGTCGATTCAGCAGGAACCAGCCGAAAATTCGAACCATTGATGGGCAGACTGAATGTACCAAGCCGGATCCTCTTGCGATTAATGGTAGCAGCTGCTATAACTGCTAGCGATAATCACTGCCTTCTCCCGGCAGGGACAGCTTCCCCCCGCTCCCAGCTGGGAGAAGACAATGGCCCGGCAGGAGGTAATCCCGCATCAACACTGTCTGTGTTGATGGGGAAATCAAGCAAATGTATTTTCTGCAACCTATGGTTGCAGGAAAGAAAGATGCTCTGTGTATGGCCGGCCTTACAAACATCATCCCCATTATTTGCAAATAAAAAAAGGCTGGGATAAAAAGGTAACAGTGACATTTTGCAGGATGGAATCCTAAAGACCTAAAGAGGAGAAAGCGGTGGGTGGTACCCTTATGTAACCAATTCGATGTTTACTTTCATTATGAAATCCAAAAAAACAATAATGGAATCTGGTTGCTACAGGCAACATGTCTACTCTACATCTTTCATAAATCAGCCCTTAAGTAGATTAGTCTGGAAGGATTGATGAAAGTATCAGAAAGATTAATGAGTCTGTAATGTTCCCAAGTGGTTGAGATGGATGGCAAGAATGTTCAGAGAAAGCACAGATCAATGAAAGGAGCTACAGTAGAAGAGGGCACATGGAATGCACCAGTATGGCATCACCCACCATAAGATGTAGTATGTTGATGGCTGCTGTTTCAAAGTGAAACATTTCAGCTCACTGTCATCTAGACGATAAGTCTGTGAATTCCCAACTAAATCTGAAACAGAAGCCATCATTGTGCAATTGCAATACGTTAAATGAACTCTGAAACAGTCGATGCATGAAACTGTGCTCAGCAGGGCATTAAGAACATCTCAAGTCAGTCTGAATATTCATTGAATATCTCTGCGCGCTTTAACATCAACATTTCTCTTGCTCTAAATTATAATGTATTTATTTCAATGGTAGGAATGGATGTTTGTTCATATGTCGTGGCTGCATGTCACCACATTTCCACACACATGGTGCAGGTGTTACCATCCAGCCATTTCAAACTGTTACAAGCTATTAGGTAAAGTGGATGTAATTGGATAAAGCAAGAATTGCACTGAGGTTAATAACAGCATGTAAAGAATACTGTCCAACTCTCTGCTAACAAGAATGAGGAGAAGCCACTTAGTCATGAAAGTCTCAATGTGAAATTCTCTTGGGATTAGTCACTGACTGTTGTTCGAGCGTGTGGGTTTCTCTGTTTTTTTTTTAACCGCTCGACCCCCCAAAAGTTTGTTTTGGCATGGTATACAAATAATTCTTGCACGCCATATGGTCTCCCGTTTATCTCCCCAATGTTATTTTTGACGTTCCTCCAGAATAACTCTACTGTTATTATTTTCGGTGATTCTGTGATTCACGTGCCAGTTGCTCAAAGCACAGATGTAAAGGAGGGACCTACCAAAATCTTGTCCCTTTTTTCACCTCCTTTCTGGATGAAGGACGTGTGTATCTCTGTGCTAAAAAATTTTTTTTTTTTTTTAATGACTGTTATGTTGTGAATGTACAAGGACAGCAAGTGCCTTCCTACCAATATCAGTAATTAACATGATCCAGTTATTTTGCAAGCATACAAGCTAGGCTGCTTGCTGTCTGTTGACTGAAATTAATCCTCTTGCCCACACCACGCACTTTGCTCTGTTAACACTTGAGCTTATTAGAAAATCAGCATTTGTTATAAACACAAAACTGTGTTACAAATGCACATATAGAGAAATGTATCAGGAAAATGTGATGCAACTGTGCTTGCATGCATAAATTGTTTCTCTATACATAAGTGCTACTGTCCATAGTACAGACTCGTTTAAATAATATACATTATGGTAATGGTACATTTCTTTTTGACCGTTGGTTTTTAAACCAGAATTTTATTGGATAGGGTGCATTTGATTTCCTGCCTGGTCTAAAGCAGATTTCCAGGCGAACAGCTGAACATACAAATTAAATGCATATTTAGGGCTGTTTTACCTGCCAAAGTTTTTATAGTTCTGATAATCCAGTCCCTAAATGTATACAGCCCTGCTACCCAACTGAGCCAGGTGGATGATACCACTTACAGTTAAAGCGACATTACACCCAAAACCAAAAATGTAATAAACTGCAGCTTATCTTAGATGTGGTGGCTGCATTCATTTATTCTTTTTTTCTAAGGCTTTTCCCCTGTTTTCCCCTGGTGATTTGACCAGTAACACACCTCTTATATTAGAGTGCCCCTACTCTAGATAAATGAGCAAAGGGGCACCTTTGGACAGCAGCATTGTCAGTCTGGGGGAGGCAAGTGTTTGATCCATTTCAGATTTTTTTTGGGGAGGGGCAGAATACGAACGCCACCCCCCCCTCGCGGGAGATGGACAGGAAGGTGGCGATCCCTGCCTGCAGGAGACGGACTGTAATGCAGCGATCCAAGAGTCCCAAGACTCCCGGGAGGAGAATGAGAAAGACAATTGCGAATATTCATTCATTATTGTCACACAACTGGGTGGGCTTGTTGCGCATTGATCTGCGCCCCGAGACCACGCTTTTTTTAAGACAAATAGAGCCCCAGGCTCTAATCATGTGCTTCAAAAGAAAAAAAAAACATTGAAATCCATGCGTCCGGCGCCCTGCATGTTGATTAGGGGCCGGGCGTATGGATTAGGGGGGCGGCGCCCCTGTGCCCCGTATTGATAGGCCACCACTGGTCAGATCTACTAGCAGATTTAAATACACCAACATTGTTACTACATTAAAATTGAAGCCAAACTACAGCTCACACTTTGTAACCAGTTACAGCAGTCTTTTTCTTTTCTTTTTGGGATAAAGATTTTAAATAAATAAGTAAAGCTGATCATTGTAAGCACCCCTATCAGTGTTAAATGGTTTGTCTCATTCCTGTAACTGATGCATTCTGCTGGAGAGTTTTTTTTTAAAAAAACAACAGACTTATTGGCTGGATTACCAGCTAAAAATAAAAGAAAAAAGCATAAAAAAGAAAATGAATGCAGCCATCACATCTAATGCCCTGTACACACGGTCGGAAATTCTGATGGAAAAGGTCAGATTGGATTATGTTGTCGGAAAATCCGCCCGTGTGTGGGCTCTATCGGACTTTTTCCGTCGGAAATTCTGATGGAAAAAATTTGAGAGCAGGATCTAAAATTTTCCGACAAAAAAATCCGATCCGACTTTTTCGATCGTTTGTAGAAAATTCAGACGGACAAAGTGCCACGCATGCTCAGATCAAATTACGAGACCAAAGCTCCGTCGTACGCAACGAACGTCACCACATTCCGAACGATCTGATTTTTCAACAACTTTTTCCGACCGTCTGTATGCAACACCAGTTTCGGACAAAATCTGTTTGAAAAAATCCAATGGATTTTGTTGTCGGAATGTCCGACCGTGTGTACAAGGCATAAGTGGTAAGCTGCAATATAATGAATGTTTGCTTTTGGGTTTAATGACACTTTAATGAATACAAAGCCTGCTGATTGGACAGTGAAAAAGCAGCAGGCTGATGAAGTCACCCCGCTGCTCTCCCTTTTGGTAATATTTTCTTTATTAACACATTTGCATGCAGAACACTTGGCTGACTCCCAGTCAGTCCCCTGCTCTTCCCTCTCCCAACTCACTAATACCAAACCAAGTACATGTATTTTCACCTCTTGCATCAAACAAATCTTAAATAAAGTATCAATGAATAAAGAGTTGCATTATTTATCTGCCAGATGTTCAGCTTCAAGGCTCTTAGGATACTGGTTGATGGCTTTTTAGCTAGGCTTGCAGTGTCACTGGTCTGGGTTTGAGCAGTCCACAAAAAGACCAATTTTATGTGTCTATGTTATGTATTATGCCGTATACACACGAGAGGACTTTTTGACAGCAAAGGTCCAACGGAACGAATCCGTCAGACAATTCGATCGTGTGTGGGGTCCATCAGACTTTTGCTGTCGAAAAATCTGACAGACTTTAGAAATAGAACATGTCTTAAATTTTCCCATCGGAACTCCGCTGGACCCAGTTCCTATCGAAAAATCCACTCGTCTGTGTGCTAGTCCGACGGACAAACAGCGACGCTAGGGCAGCTATTAGCTACTGGCTACGAACTTCCTTATTCTAGTCCGGACTTACGTCATCACGTTCGGATCCGTCAGAATTTGGTGTGATTGTGTGTGGCCAAGTCCGTTCATTCGAAAAGTTTGTCGGAACTCCGTCGAAAGTCCGTCGGAAAGACCGTCGGACCTAGTCCAATGAAAAGTCTGCTCATGTGTACACGGCATTAGAACTACACATCCTGGCAATCCTAGTTGTTAGTGCACATCCCAAGTACCCTGTGTTTTTTTCACCATAGTGGAATCATTGCAGCTATTGGGGCAATGCAAACCTTCTAATTTCAATTAATTTACTTTGGATCTTTGGATACAAACCTTGTTACTTTTTTAAAGGGTATCTGTCACAGAATGGGCTAAGTCATGGGATTTTAAACCCTGCCCCCACAACCACCACCAGTGCTATTACTCAATTTTCAGGAGCCAATTACTAGGCCTCAACGTGCCCTATATAAGTCCTGAACTAAAGCTTACCCAGAGTTAGAACACAACACTCAAATGGAGAAAAGGAGCAGCTGGGGAGCACAGGGAAGGTCATTCTAAATGGGTGGGGGTTTCATTCTACATTCTGTTACCCAATGAGAACATTTGCCTTCACTTCCTGTTCTGTTCTGTACACACAGCAGGAAGTAAGAGGAAACCTCTCAAAGGAAAATGCCCTCTTGGACTGATTAGGTTCGCCTGTCATTTTTTTAAGCGGACCCGATCAGACCATCCATTTCTCTCTATGGAGGGCATGTGTCCATGACACCCGCTAACATCTGATCCAAACCTATCCACATTCCCCATTCATCTGGTAGATCAGATTGAACGGCAGTTGGGTGTAAACAGACAGACGCCCATAGAGGAGAGTGGGCAGTGTCTGTGTCCACTCTGAATAAGCAAAGAAGACACGGACGGACCAGACATCTGTCTGCTCAGTGGGGAACAGTGGACAGATTCCTTGCTGAGCAAGCGGACCACAACAGAGCCCGCCCCATGTGTAAGGGGCCTTAAGCTGGCAATACACTAATTGAAGTTCAGCCAGTTCAGTCAGTGTGTTCCCCTCCTTGCTGAATTCCTCCATCTACAGTCAAGTGTATGGAAGAACCCCCCTTCCCTCACTGGGAGGGACAATAAAAAGTTTTCCATCATGTCCCTTCGACAAAAGTTAATGGATGGAGGAATCTGTTTTTTTTTTTTAGGCTGGGTTCACACTAGTCCAGTGTGAATTGCAGCTCCGGTTTCCCTGTGGAGATAAAAATGATTAATTCAGTGGTTCCTGTCAATTGTAGCTGCGGATCAGCTGAGCAGGGAGAGGGGGAGATGTAGTGAGGAGGGGGATAGAATTCCTGTTCACAACGAAACACATCTGTGAATCAGATGCATTCCCATTGAAGATTATGTGCCTGCAATTCGCACCGCACTGCCTAGAAAATGCACACATTTTTTGTGCAATGCTTGGTGCGGATGCAACGCACATATGTGAACCAGACCCATTGAAAAGAACATATTTTCAAATGTTCTGCGAATTGGATGCAGTGTAAGCCACTTTTGTGTGAACCCAGCCTTATGGCCCGTACACACGATCCGAATAGCGTACGAAAACGATCGTCCGAGGAAGGATCGTACGATTTTCGGATCGTGTGTACACTACTTTCGATAGCCAATCACGACCGTTCATCCGATCTTATTCGATCGGACATGCACAATAATTTTCCTCGTACGATTTTCGGTTAGTCAGTATAGTTGTCGTCCGAAAATTCAATACAAATACATTACAACAGATGACAACACTTCCGATTTTTTTTTCTGTCATACGAGAATTTCCGTGACTTTATTTAGCTATTCGATCTCTACTTGTGACTATTAAGCAAAATCGGCTGTACGATCGGTCATACGATAATCGGATCGTGTGTACGGGGCATTAATGTCTGGTGGCTGAATGAAGAAAAACGAAACACCTGTGGCAGTTTCCATTTGGAGATAACTCAAATTTTTAGATCTTCCCTTACCTACTATCCAAGTGAAAATAATCCCAGGACAAAAAGAGCGCTCAGTCTTCCTACTGGAAACACAAAGCAAAAAAAAACTTGACAGGGCTGACCCTTCACCACAATATGCAAAACTAAAAGTATTGGCTTAAGATACACTTCAAGCATTGCAATTATAAGTTTACCCCCCCCCTGCATTTTTTTATTTTTAACCCCCACTTACCTGTTAGGCAGCATTGTTTTTTCTCAGTCATCATGAGCCTAATGTGCACTAGATCCACCCAGTGGCTGCTTTAAGCACGCGCACTGACCTACCTGACGCGTACTGACCTACCTGATGCGCACTGACCTACCTGACGTGCACTGACCTACTTGACATGCACTGACCTACCTTACACGGACTGACCTACCTGACCAGACTTCAGGTGACGTGATCTCCTCCTGCAGCTCAGCCGTAGTGTTCGGCACGCCCATCACAGTAGAGTAGATAGTAGACAGCAGGCACTTCAGACAGCCAGAGCCATAGCCTTGACAGTACAGGAGAGGAGAGGAGAGCCACCCGCCCGAGCGCCGAGTGGGGAATCTTCTCGTAGTGACGCAGCGCAGCGGCCACATTGTAATTCCCGCCTTCTGGAGCTTGCAGCGCCTATGATCGACAACATAGGCACTGTAGGCTCCAGAAGGAGGGACCTGCTATGTCACTTGGCCACGCTAAGGGTGAGATCGGTCTCGCTCGGGCTAATAACTGAATTGTGCATGCCCAAGACCCGGGGATTTTCGGGGACCCACTCTGGGCTCCAGCCCCCCTCAGCCCTCCCCCTCTCGATACCACTGGTCTTAGGAGCATCAGCAGCACATCCTTGCAGGGAGGACAACCAAGCACTGAAAACCTCCCAGTCCAGGATTAAGCTTATTTACCCCCTCTCTCCCCACCTACTGGGTACACCACCTCAGGGATTGGTTGGGGGGTAGTTAATATTCAGGCTGGAGAAGAAGTCCCACCTTGAGCTCTGAAAGTTCTGCAACAAGGCCAGAGGGAAACAACCATCCCCACAGCTTGGGAAGCCACTACAGACTAAAGCAAACAATCCAGCTCCTCTGGCTACAAAGTAAGCCAAAAAACTAAATTTCCCTAGCAACCTAATTACTGCAGGAGGGTGCACCAAAAATAATGTGTTAGGTTGCATGAAATAGTAATTGGGTAAGTAGAATTTTTATTTCAGAGCATTCAAGTATGTTGTAGCCCTGATTATAGATTTCTACCTGGTGTTGGCGAATCTTTGGAGATCTAGAATAATCATTTCCAGTTTGTAAATAATTTATTGTTACTATCTTTTAAATGCAATTCATATAACATCATACAGTTTTAATGCTGTGTTTGTCACAGATTGCATAAACCAATACATTTTGACTAGTTACTGTAGGCAGAATTAGACTTGTGTTTTTTTGAGCCACATTTTGTGCAAAATCAACAAAGACATCAATGATTATTAATAAAAAAAGGGAAAAAGAAGTGTGGGCATGGATATAGCATGACTCCAGCTGGACTTGAATGTTTTCAAAAATATTCTTTCCTCTTGACCTCATTTTCTGCAAATTGGACTGATCTATTTTTGATACTTTTTCTGAATCTGTTCATGTTGCAGCCTATTTAACAGACTGTCTTTGCAGGCTTTACATCTGTCCTTTTTGTTATGCTTAGGTTGTTTGCTGTGGTATTTCACTGCATGTCTTGTTGTGTTAGAGTGCAGCAATATGTGTGGAGCCAATTTAATGTGATGATACATCCCCTTTTCACTCATCACAGCATCTGCTTGGAAGAACAGTACAAGGAGTTCCTTCAGCTAATGATCTCGGCACTGCTCACCAGGATGACATCTTTATATTAGATTTGGTAAAATGTATATATAAATATACACCCAGCTGAGCAGGGCTCATCATCTCTTCTAAATCATTAGGAAGGACAGAAATTCTGTTCTGTTTTGCATACGTCTTGAAATATTTCTACGAATGTAGTAACCGCAGGGAAGATTAAGTAGATGCCTTAACATCAAATTAAGAATAATAATCAATGGACCTTAAAAAATCTGCAGATCACAGTTTGGATGCATATTAACAAAAAGCCATTAAGTGGTCACATATGGAATATCCACTTCAGCTCTGGAAGGTTTACCCCCATTCATGACCAGGCCATTTTTTTTTTTGGCGATATGGAACTGCATTACTTTAACTGACAATTGCGCAGTTGTGCAACATTGTACCCAAATAAAATTGATGTCCTTTTTTCCCACAAATAGAGCTTTCGTTTGGTGGTATTTGATCACTAGTGCGGTATCTATTTTTTGCGCTATAAACCAAAAAAAAAAAAGACAATGTAAAAAAACAAAACAATATTTTTTACTTTCTGCTATAAAACATATCCAATAAAAAAGAAAAATTCTAATTTCTTCATTAACCACTTGCCGACCAGCTGCCGTCATTATACTGTGGCAGGTCAGCACAATCCCGCAAACCGCCGTAGCTGCACGTCAGCTCCTATAAGCAGGATAGCAAGTGCGACGGAGGCTCTTTACCACGTGATCAGATGTGTCCAATCACGGCTGATCACAGTGTAAATAGGAAGAGCCGCTGATCGGCTTTTCCTCACTCGCGTCTGTCAGATGCGAGTAGAGGAGAGCCGATCGGCTGCTCCTCTGACAGGGGGTCTGTGCTGATCGATTATCCTCTGACAGGGGGTCTGTGCTGATTATTAGCCCCCCTGAGGATGCCCACACTGGACCACCAGGGATGACACCAGACCACCAGGGATGCCCAGCATCAGGTATGCCACCCTAGACCACCAGGGATGCCAGTCAGTGCCAACAATGGATGCCAATCAGTGCCCACAATGGATGTCAATCAGTGCCCACAATGGGCATCACTGGTTGGCATGCATTATTGTTTGGCACTGATTGGCATCCATCAGTAAAATACATCACACTACAATGCCGCCTATCATTGCCCATCCGTGCCACCTATCAGTGCCCATCCGTGCTGCCTATCAGTGCCCATCCATGCTGCCTATCAGTGCCCATCCGTGCTCATCTGTGCCGCCTATACATGCTCATCCATGCCGCCTATACATGCCCATCCATGCCGCCTATCCATGCCAATCCATGCCACCTATCAGTTCCAATTTATGCCACCTATCAGTGCCCATCCGTGTCGCCCATCAGTGCCACCTATCAATGCCCATCAGTGCCGCCTATCAGTGCCACATATCAGTGCCCATCAATGGCACCTCATCAGTGTCACTTCATTGGTGCCACCTCATCGTTGCCCATCAGTGCCGCCTTATCAGTGCCCGTCAGTGCAGCCCCATCAGTGCCCATCAGTGAAGGAGAAAACGTACTTATTTACAAAGTTTTGAAACTGAAACAAAAAAAATATATATTTTTTAAATTTTCAGTCTTTTTTTATTTGTTTAGCAGAAAATAAAAATCCCAGAGGTGATCAAATACCACCAAAAGAAAGCTCTATTTGTGGGAACAAAATGATAAAAATTGAGTTTTGGGTACAGTGTTGCATGACTGCGCAATTGTCATTCAAAGTGCGACAGCGCCGAAAGCTGAAAATTGGTCTGGGCAGGAAGGTGTTTAAGTGCCCGGTATTGAAATGGTTAAGCTCCCGTTTTTGACACTGTAGTCCACTTTGCAGTATACAGATTCAGGTCTCAGTACATCTTTGCTCATCCCAATGGCAGGACTCATTTTAAAACTGAGTTTGTAACAGATGTTGTATCCAACACAGGTGCTACAAGGTGGTGTATAATTACAGCAATTAGCAAACATATATCACTGTTCAGCTGTGATGATAATGTTCACTCAGTTGGTTCAGGAAAACATGCAAGATGTCACCCACACAGCAAGCATCTCCATTAAAATAGTCCCCAAATATAGAACATATTGCCTACTGTTTATGGGAAACCCCAGATGTTCCTCATCAGGAGCCTCATCCCTTCTATTAGTATATATATAACCTATACCCCTTCACACAGTAAATCAGTGTCCTGATTACATTGCGTGATTAATAATACGCATCATCTTTCATCATTCTTTCATTTACGCCACACGACATTTAACAAAAAAAAAACATTAAAGAGATCTGCGCTGTTTGAACACCACCAAAAAAGCTCTTTTGGCTTCACAGATAACTCAGTAGGAGAAAATAAAATACATTTATGAGGTTTATTTAGTGCTGTACTTAAGGTTTGTCAGCATTTATCTGCTGAAAAATCTGGCCCTTTCAGCAATGCTGTATGCTTTCAAAATACTGAAATATACACCAGTATTAGGCATTGACTTCAGAGGGCTCCCGCTGAACGAAACAGTCTGGGTCACCCTTTGAAGTTCATCATTGTTGCTCCATGTGTATTTACACTTACTTGTCTTCTTATCAGAATGCCATGTGACTAGGATGAATCTCCCAGCAGGAAAACGCATACAACCTACAGTGCCTAGAAACATTTTACTTCTGTTCTCTGTCACGTCTCCAATCCTGCAATAGTACTAGGACCAGAGGCTCAGATTCCTGGCCATAGTCCTAAAGAGTTAGGCATCCTTTTTAGATTTTTGTCCTCCAGTCAATGCCAGATAATCTTCAGTGAAAACTATGGTTTACCACCAACCTTACTAACACCCCTATTGCAGGGGGAAACAGAGATATAAAAAAGGGCTACTCAGGCAGCCTGACTGCTCCTTATATACACTATTTCCAACAGGTCGTGTTTTGAGGATTTATTTCAGTAAATATACCTTCATTATTTCTCTGAAACTGATTAAATTACCTGCACAAGATAAAGGAATGCTGCAAATTGGAATGCTGCATTACAAAGCACTGGAGTTAAGCAACATTAGAACATGTACACTGCTGGTATGACAACCTACTATAAAGTTATAAGACTAGAATAAAGTTGGCCGGAGACATACCACTTTAGTCAGACACTACAAACTGCTAAGAGACTCCACCATCAAACAGATACATCCACTACAAGTATATATAATGTCCTGGAGCTTTATAGCAAGAGCCTGGCACATCCACAATGCAGTACATGAACATGATAAGCTATACACTAGAAATATGGTAATGCTAATGGAAACCATATGCAGGTAAGGAACTACGAGAGTATGAGAGTATTTATGTTAGAGGCAAGTATGATCATGACAGAACCACAACTTGCATCTTTAAAAACAAAATTATCAATGGCCAATCTCATATATCCATCATCACTGGCTCCTTCCAATGGTTACCCAAGTATATCTTTAAATCCTAATTGCAGGGAAATGTAATGTTAATATATAAAGGTCAACTCCAGTGAATTACAAAATCCTATTGAAAATATGTCTTATGCCCGTGTACACACGACCTGACTTTTTGATGGACTGAATTCCGTCTGACTTTTCAGCAGAGTTTCGACAGACTTCCGTCGAATTGGACTTGTCTACACACAATCACACCAAAGTCTGATGGATTTGACCGTGATGACGTACGACCGGACTATAATAAGGAAGTTCATAGCCAGTAGCCAATAGCTGCCCTATCGTCGGATTTCGTCCGTCGGACTAGCATACAGATGGATTTTTCGACGGGACTAAAGTCTGTCTGATTTTCGGCAGAAAAGGTCCGCTGAAGGTCCAATGAAGCCCACACATGGTCGAATTGTCCGACGGATTCGTTCCGTCGGACCAGTTCGGTTGAAAAGTCTGGTCGTGTGTACGCGGCATTCGATATTAAACCCAAACAACTTTTGTAAAAAAAGTGAAAAAAATACGTAGCCATCCTTTTGTGTTAATTTGCTCCTGGGAAAGCTAAGTACAAAATGTTAAAAATGATCATGCATGTGCTCTTCAGAGATTGCCTGTTTATTGTTGCACTATTTAGGAGAATCTGCTTACTGATCACTGTTTTAAAAGCAGCACTGTAGAGCCTCAAAGAGCCTGGTATATGGTTATGATGTCACGGTAAATAAGTTTAAAAAAAAAGTATTCCGATTGGTTAAAGGAAGGGGACACCCAGTGTCATTACACCATGGAGAAACAGCCAGGAATCAGTTTTGATGCACAAGGTATGTACCCATTTTGCTTTGTTTAGCTATACCATCTTGACAACTGACCCTACTTGTGATCTTGAGATTTTTTTTTTATTCCCAAGGGAAACAGGCATTGAATTTGAGATTGTGCTTTTAAACAGTCCTTTTTTCCATAAAGACTCTGACCTAAAGGTTGTAAAAAGACACTTGTCAGTCATAGTCAACCTTTTGTTAAATGCTAAATTGAGTAAGAGGCTCATACAATATTCATATTGATTTAGAGGAAAGTAAACACATTTGGCATTCACATTTCAGGGAGAAAACACTTCTTGCTGACCCATATAAACTACAATCAGATCAGTGCTTGGATCAATGTTGCTTTGTTGTGTAACTTGGGCAATATAACCTTGCATACCTCCAATTTATTTGTACTGTCTGTAATATTTATTTGCAGGTCTGGCATGGAGATAACAGGGACACCCTGCAGGAAGTAATTATACAGTATAAATAAAGGCACTGAATAACAAGCAAACATCAAGTGATATTGTGGGTGTACTGAAAACACTTTTAGCTAGACGCTCTTAACATGAGAGAAAATGTTTTAAGAGGGGGAACATTTCAAGCGACTCCAGAAGGATGTTATATGAGTTAACTACAAATATGTACTGTATTTCAGAGCTACACTAATGTCCCGTACACAAGGTTGGAAATTCCGACGGAAAATGTCCGATCGGACCATGTTGTCGGAAAATCCGCCCGTGTGTGGGCTCCAAATTTGAGATCCTGCTCTCAAATTTTCTGACGACAAAATGCAATCTGACTTTTTCCGATCGTGTGTAGAGAATTCCGACGGACAAAGTGCCACGCATGCTCAGATCAAATTACGAGACCAAAGATATTGGCTACTAGCCTCTACGTAGTTCCGTCGTACGCAACAAACGTCACTACATTCAGAATGATCGGATTTTCCGACAACTTTGTCCAACCGTGTGTATGCAACACCAGTGTCATACAAAATCCGTTGGAAAACATCCAACGGATTTTGTGGTCAGAATTTCCTACCGTGTGTACGGGGCATTAGACAATGATCACTACTTAAAAAGTTCCCCTAAAAAAGATAAAGAAACAGTTCAGGACTTTTCTGGAGTTTCCTCAAGGATTCTAATTACAAAACAAAAACACAAGGCATATTTTTCAAAAAAGTGTTCCCTGTCTGATATGTGCAGTTTTTTTTATTTTTTAGTTGGATAGAGAGTTGACGAGTTAGATTTTAGGTCGTTGGATGTTTTTTATTGCCGTCTGTGTCTCCACTAAAACGACCCCCCCTCTGTTAGTCCTGGTAACCAGTATTATGAGAAAGAAAGTGAGAGACAAGTGGTGAACAAGAGGAGAGATTTCACTTTGGAAAGATTTTCTCTCACCTCCTGTCTACAGGAGAGATGTGAATGGAAAACTCCCTAAAAACTGACAGGGCTATGCCCTTATTTCTCTATCCAACATTAAAAAGAGTTTTGGTTTATATTTACTTTAAAGAGCACTTGTGTTTATTTTTAACATTTGAATGTATAATTATTTTTTAAAACCAGCAGTAAAACAGCATTTAAACAAATAATCACTGCCCTCTGTAGCTGCATGTAATATGGATTAATTAATCCACAAATATCATAGCAGAGATTCTGAATTCTAACAGCTTACAGCTCTTGCTGCTTGTTTACTATGGATGAGCTTTGATCCAAACACATGTTCCAAATGAACCTTGGCTCAGGCCTGATTCAAATAAACACACAAACATCTACTGGTTTAGGTGTACTTTTATTAAACTGAGAAGTTTTCTCTCAATTCAGTTCTCGGAGGAAAATTATCTCCTCGATTTTTTACTCTTAAAATGGCTGAGATCTGTGTAAAAGTGGGTGGGCTTGTGAGATGTTGTGAGATTACAGTGCAGCCAAGTTTAAAAAATGAAACCAAAATGTAAAAGAACATGTAATGACATTTACAGAAACATGATAACTAATGAAATTGGTGTTAATGAAATTAACAACAGGTGCATTAGATGGGCAACAATGAGACCAAAACAGGAATGGTTTTACAGGTGGAAGCCACTGCCATTTTTTTTCCCTACTCATCTTTTCTGACTATTTTTCACTAGCTTTGCATTTGGATAGGGTCAGTGTCACTACTGGTAGCATGAGGCAGTACCTGGACCCTATAGAGGTTGCACAGGCAGTCCAACTCCTCCAGGATGGCACATATGTGCAATTGCAAGAAGGTTTACTGTGTCTACCAGCCACAGTCTCAAGAGCATGGAGGAGATTCCAGGAGACAGGCAGTTACTCTAAGAGAGCTAGACAGGGCTGTAGAATGTCCGTAGGCCATCAGCAGGACCAGTATCTGCTCTTTTGTGCAAGGAGGAACAGGATGAGCACTGCCAGAGCCCTACAAAATGACCTCCAGCAGGCCACTGGTGTGAATGTCTCTGACCAAGCAATCAGAAACAGACTTCACGAGGGTGGCCTAAGGGCCATTATCCTCTACTAGGCCCTGAGCTCATTGCCCGGAACTGTGGAGCTCGATTGGCATTTGCCATTGAACACCAGAATTGACAGGTCCGCCAATGGTGCCCTGTGCTTTTCACAGATGAGTGCAGGTTCGCCCTGAGCACATGTGACAGACATAAAAGGGTCTGGAGAAGCCATGAAGAACATTATGCTGCCTGTAACATCGTTCAGCATGACCGGTTTGGTGGTGGGTCAGTGATGGTCTGGGGAGACATATCCATGGAGGTACGCACAGACCTCTACAGGCTAGACAATGGCCCCTTGACTGCCATTAGGTATCGGGATGAAATCATTGGACCCATTGTCAGACCTTACGCTGGTGCAGTGGGTCCTGGGTTCCTCCTGGTGCATGACAATACCTGGCCTCATGTGGGGAGAGTATGCAGCCAGTTCCTGGAGGATGAAGGAATTGATACCATTGAATGGTCCCCATGCTCGCTTGACCTAAATCCAATAGAATACCTTTGGGACATTATGTTTCAGTCCATCAGATGCTGTCAGGTTGCACCTCAGTTTTTACTTTCAATGATAGATGGCTGATGTGTATCACACTGGCTTTACAATACTGTTAATACTGTAATAAAGGACCTACCATATTTATCGCTGTATAACATGCAATTTTTCCCCCTTAAAATCGGGGGAAAGTTGTGGGTGCGTGTTATACGCGGATCCCCCCAAAAAAGTGACAAAAAAATCGAGCGGCGCTGAATAATAGCAAGTGCCGCCGAAAAAGACTGAAGCGCCGCAGAAAAAGACTGAAGCGCCGCAGAAAAAGACAGAGCCGACTGTTCGGCTCCGCTCGCAGTCCCGCCTCCCTGCGCTCGCTCCCGAAACAGCAGGGAGGCGGGACTGCGAGCTGCGCTTCTGTCTTTTTCGGCAGGCGCTCGCGTCGTCTGTCTCGGCGGCGGGAAATTTAAACGTGGGCAGGGCTTCAAATGACACTGGAAAGCTGCAAATGACACTGGGCAAGCTGCAAATGACACTGGGCAAGGCTGCAAATGGCGCTGGGCAAGCAGCAAATTACGCTGGGCAAGCTGCAAATGACGCTGGGCAAGCTGCAAATGACGCTTACATGTAAGTTTTTTTTTCCCTAAACTTCCCTCCTAAAACTTCCCTCCCCAACCTTAAAATGCCCTCCTAAACTTGGTGTGCGTGTTATACGCCGGTGCGTGTTATACGCCGATAAATACGGTATATAAAAATGTGTGTTTATTTACAATTGCATTTTTTTGAAAATGAGTAGCGGTACTATGTATCCCTTGCTCATTCATGTAGTGGGAAACAGATATCTGGAAGCCCACTTATCTTAAAGGAGGCTTCCATATTTCACCTGCAGACCCCACAACCCTGGCCCTGTCTCCTGGCCTACCAGACTGTGTGCCTGTACTATGGGTCTCGTATGACCCCGGTATCTGGCGGGGCATATGATTTTTTTTGTGTTTTTTTTCACATAAGGTTCCATTCAAAGATACAGTGTCTGGTATTGATTTTGTGGAGACCCCAGGTAATTTGTTTTTTTTCTTCTAAGAAATATATTAAAGTGGCATATAACAAAATGCCTGTTAATTCATCTATGTTAAGTCTCTATGCAAGATTCTTTTATTTTGTAAATAGTGAAAGTGTTCGACTCATACCTATACTTTACATTAGAAGAAGGCTACCAAATTTGTGTTGCTAAATAACAAAAAAAGAGAGAGGAGTTACCTATGTGGCGAAATGTTAAGAATAATATGTTGTATCTGCATAGAGCCTGCAGCTACAGGGCCTGTTTTAAAGTTTATGTAAATAATATTTTTAAATACATAGTCTGGGTGCAAAATCACTTTAAGGAATTGAGAGAATCTATAGGTAGAAGGTAACTCTCCTTACCTCTTATCAGCAGAAAGCTTAAATGTTATGGTGGTTTCCATATATCTAGCCATAACTGATTCAAATATCTGCTTCAGTAATTAATAGCCCAGTAGTATCAGTTCTAGCAATACTGCAAATTTGTTGTGATGCACAGTGGTTATGACCTGGCTGTGTTTTGTAGTGGAGGGGGTGAAAAGGTGTCACTATATGAACCATACTACATTTTTTCCTCTCCTGCTGCTCACTAATGCTATAGATCAACACTTTTGTGCTTAATTTATTTGCTAATATAAAAAAATCAGATTCAGCAATTAAAGTCCAATTTTATATTAGTAAAACTGTGATACCTGTGGTGCATGAACTTAAGGCTACTGTGGTATAGAGCATACAGCCTAGTTGAGCTAAAATACTTGGTATTAAAGGCCTATTTCATAACCCTCATACATCTAAGAATGGCTCACTAACATTTTTAAGGTTATATATTATGACCATCAAAGATTACAGAGGTCACACAGGCATTAATAAAACATTGGATCCCTGTGAAAACCCCATTAAAATAATGTTTTATTTAAATGTTCTTTGTAAGCATAAATTTTGCATTCATTGCAGTATTTTTCACTCTACAGTAGCAAATTCACAAATTTAAACGGGTCATGACATTTTGCTACGCATTTACGAAAGAAAGTGCCTTCACAAGAGATTGTAATGATTTCAAGCAGAAAAAAGTTAGTGATAATTTGAAATATGTACGTCAGCCTTTAAAGATCCAAATGAAGTTAAATGAAATGTATGCTTAAATCATTACCACAGGGGTACCCTGAACCATAATGGGCAATATACTGTACTAAAGCAATGACACCAATGTGGTCAAAATAGTTTTAAATCTTTTACTGCATTGTGTCATGGAGCAGCGTGAGAAGATGGAAATTTTGCAGATATCTGACTTTTATGGATGGGGGAATCTTTGTAGGTGGGATTTGCAGAAGGTTCATTCAATCCCAAACACCATCTCAATCTATAGAGATGAATCTTGATAATCAATTCTGGCCATTTTTGGGGCTAATAAGCAGGTTGTCAAAAAAGGGCATGGGGAGCTGGACACCATGGGGCACATCTAATAAAGCAAAATAAATTCTAAAAAGTACCATACATCAGGGTGAGCATCATCCTTTTATTGTGACAACAGTACTATTTTCACAGACAGTGCGGCAATACCATATTTGGCCGTTGCATATTTTGAAAGCGTCATTTTTAGCAAGATTTTTTTTTACATTTATATTTAGGTTGGCTTTATCTGTATCCCGTATCCTGTATCCAAAGTCATTGCAAAAATGATAGACATATAGACAGGTGTGTGTGGTAGAAATTGGCTAGTGTCAGGACAATTTGGGGAACACTTGAATAGGCAGTTAAAAAAGGCCAGAGGGGTCCTTTTTTAATGTATCTGCTGCTGACAGTAGTGTTGTAGTCTTCATCCTCTAACTGCAGTGTGTCAGCTGTGGTGAACTGTTGTAACTGTGGTTAATACATGTATGAGGAAACACATGACACTGCATCACAGAGCTCAGTGGGAGCAACACCTCAATGACATGAGTTTGCAGCAAAAGGCACTCCTCGCCCCCTTGTTTCTCAGTTTCTGCAACCTCCCCCTCCACAACATTCTTCTGCTGCATCCGCAACAACATATGCAGTTCGTAGTGACAAAGGCTTAGGATTAGGGTACTTTATTCCTAATCACCCCCATGCCCAACTTCTCAATTCCAGATTGAAAAACTGCTGCCCTTGCAGCTGCTCTCATTTCAGCTTGTGGAAACAAACACCTTCTGTGAGGTTATGACCTGAGCTACTGCACAGTGATGGGTGCCCTGCCAACATTGATTTGTAAAGGAAGGGTATCCTTGCCCTCCAATCCCATGTTAATGTAATGTGCTGGTGTCGCTGTTCCACGCTGTCTACAGCAGGATACAGATGATGAGCAAGGGCTTGTGGTCAGGTAAGTATTGACAAGGATGCAACATATGCTTCACAACACACTGGGTTAAACTTCTGGTGGAAGTTCAGAGAATGCAGGAGGTGGAAAACAACTGGAACTAGCAGTGCCACCACTTGCCTTGTCTGATGGCGAAACTTGTACCCCCTACTCTTCATTGGCATCATCCTCCTCCTGTGAGCGCTGCTAATGTGCCCTTTTCCTCCTCCTTCTCAAGGTGCAGAGCATTTACTGGCCTGGAAGTGGTGATAAGGTTTACTTTTCCTACTCTCCACTCTTAAGGGCATAGAACAGTCATGTGCTGTAATGTGCTTTTTTGTTCTTCCTTCTCCTCTTCTGCTAATCTCACCATAGCCCCACCAACATAACTTTGCACTGTTTTTAATAGGCCTTTTTAAAAGTATCTGATGCTGGAGCAGAAGAAAAAAATTTCCCTCAATCACCCCCATGCTCAGTGTCTATATGCCAGCTTTCCAATACTCCTTTTTGTAAATTTTTGGCCTGTGGCAGGTATGCAGATGCCATTATTTTGTCCTGGAGACCATCTTCCAGCGGCCATTATTTTTCACAGAAGTCCATATCTGCCAATTGGAATGAAAGCAGATAACAGAAGGCAGAAGAGGAATACAAGGAGAAGAAGGGTCGGAGTGCAGCATTGAGGAGGATGTGGTGGGTTGGATGCTGGCCGTGAGGGGAAGGAGTGTTAGTGTGCTGGTGGTAGGGAGGAGGAGGACACTGGATGTGACTTCAAGGAGGATGTTCCACCTCTCCCCAGTGCACGGGTAAAACTGGAGGATCTACTGCCACCATCCCAGAGGAAGCTCTAAATGTGGCACTTGGAGGATGTTCTGTGACAACCTCTTTGCAACAAAACATATTGCAGAATTCTATGGACATTGGCTTCCTGCCCTTCCCCTTTATGAAGAAAAAAAATTAGCCAGGACTGAAATGAGAAGTAAAGGCTCTGCATGCAGAGGTAGTAGGTTTTTGCTGTTTTTATTTTTTATATGTTATAATTTTTACAGATTTACACTTTTTATGGTTGTTATCTTTTCTAATTTTTCTTTTCCTTGTAAAGCTGTCCCTGCCCTTATCAAGTAAACACAGGCAGGGATGGAAATGAAAACTACTTGCAAGAAGGAAGATCCAAGCCTCTACCCCATCCTGTCCATATAAAAAAAATAAAAAAGGATTTCTTGCAAGATAAGTCTGCCAACTCAGACACTCACCTTGAAAATGTGATGGCTCTAATGAATATCACTCTGAAGGGAAGAAGAATGTGTCTAATTGGTGAAAATATTTTTTTTTTGAATTGAGAAACCTCACCCCAGATATAAAATATCCCCAGTTGTGTCCTCATATGTTAGCCGTTACTGGTGGTCCTTTGATGTTTGGGAGACACTCAGCCCAGGAAAAGGATTGTAAGACACTGGATCTCTCTCCTCCCTCTCCCCACCCCTCCCCTTCACTGCCACTTGATTGGATAGTGTTCCTCAAGGGAGAAGAGAGGGTGAGGAAGCTGCATTGTGATAGCCCTTAGCACTTCCCCTGGAACAAATCAACAAAAGCAGGGGAGTGGGAGCAACCTTAGAGTTAGGGAACTTATAAACAACTATCAACTGCTAGGGGCCTCAGGCTAAAAAAAAAGAATAGCATGGGGAGCAACACATTCAATATTAATTGAATTTAGGGTTTTAGTTATTCAGAGACAGATAGGTTATACTGCCACATATAGTGAGATGTAGATAATGGAAAACAAAAGCACAGTTGTCAGCCTGGTATACCCCTCCTGCTCCCAGCATGCTTCTGTTTTATACAAAAGCAGTACTAAAACTAGATCACCAGCACATAGGTCGGCAACTGTGTCCTTTAATGTACTCCAAGAAATGTATTTTATATGTATATATATTTTCCCTTCCTCCAATCAGAGAGATGCTGAGAGATTCTGTGTAAATTCAGCATGTTGTAGAAGGCTGTACAGGACAGAGGGTTGCAAAAAAAAAAAAAACAGGTACAATGTACGTAGGAGGATTTGTTTAATCTCTTTGTATCACCTGAAGCTAGTCTCTTCACTAGTTATATGTAAGGGTTTTAAACCACTTTGAAGGATGCAGTAAGGTTCAGTGACAAAAAAGCCAATTCTTGAATATATTGTCATCAGCAACCGTCTGATGTGCTCTAATCACCCCAAACTAAAAGGTGTAATCTAAAAAAATGGCCAGCATCATGTCATTTTTTAATTGAAGAGAATTATCTGCAAATGTACTACAGACAAAGAGTACAGGCATGTGTTTTATTACTTGAATTAGGAGCTGCCTGCAGATGACACAGTAGTGTAAAATTGACAACAGCAGAACAATTATAAATAGCAAAACTAGGCCCAGTTTACTAGAGACAAAGAGCACAGACTGGAGCTCTAATGCAAGAATTAGGATACCAAAAAGGATACATTAGTGTAAAATAGACCAGTAGGGCAATTTTAATAAGAGAACATACTTGGTGGTTTAGTTGCAGAGAGGCACTGTGTAAATTGTTAACACTAACCTATCCCTATGTACTTTTCAGCAGCACTTACTATGAGTTCCTTATCATAGTTAATCACAATATGGCTACTGTGAGACACATTTTTTATAGTGAGAGGGCTGGCTAATCCAAATTGTTTATGTGTTTGTATGTGTCACTACCGGTTTCCATATCCCTGTACACTGCGCTCACTAAGAAACACATCCAAAGGTTTTTTGAATTTATCTACACTCCCCACTGACACCACCAACTAGGGAAGGGAGCGCCACATCCTTACTGCTCTAACCGTAAAGAACCCCTTACACAGTTTAAGACTAAACCACTTCTTGTTCAACTGCATTGTGTGGCCATGTGTCTTCTTTAGAGGTTTAAAAGGTTCCTCCCAATGCTAGGATCAACGTTCAAAGTTTTGTATATTACTGTCATCTCCTCTTTTAATCCTAACTCCCCAGGGAGAATAATGTTTAATGTTTGTAGCCTGTCCTTATAACTGAGGTCCTCCCGTCCCCTTATTAGCTTTGTTGGCCTGCTCTGAAATGTCTCCAGTTCCAGTACATCCTTCCTGAGGACTGGTGACCAGAACAGGACAGCATACTCAAGAACCTGAGTTTTGTAAAGCGGTAGAATTATTTGTTATCTCTTGAGTAAAGCAATCTTTTTTATTTAATGTATGCTAGCAGTCTTCTGGCATTGCTTGCTGCAACTTGGCATTGCATGCTTTATAGAGAGTGTCTACTACACAATTTATGCATTTTAGGGATTGCCACTAGGTGTGTAGGGTTGTTCCTAAGGTCAGCATATATCAGTTGTGGTCTCTCTAACTAGAATCCTCAAATCCTCCCTCTCTCCAGATAGATAGATAGTTTGATAAATAGGTATTTTACAGGTTAGGTGACCAGAGCTTATTTGTGATCCAGCAATATATTATCCAATCACATTGCTGGACAACTGGCCATATTGCAATATCTGGCATTAGAAATATTTCTACTAATATAGAAGCAGGCATATTCTGTAAATACGCTTTTAAAAGCTATTTACTGGTGTGAAAGGATAGCTGGGTTATCGATAACAACCAGATATTCTCTTTCATCAGTAACCTGCACTTTAATAAGAAGAAGGAAAACGTAAATAATCACAATGAAGTTTTTTTTTTTTTTAGATGTTTTGATAAATCATGCCCATCATGGTCTGCAAGTGGTAATTTAGAAAGTTAACATGATAGTGATGGAGATGACGAAAATTATATCTCAACAGCACTAGATAAGCAGCATTGTTTTAAGTAAATCAACTCATACTCCTGGAATACATCTGGATGGGATTCAGAATCCACTAGGAATTCAGAGTGATTAAACAATGTCAGACAGGCAATCCTAAGAGCTGCATCATTAGTCGTTAATTTAGAACACAGTGTAATGGCACTAATTATTAATGCAAATGAGACCATTCCCAATCCATGCACATCCCCATACAAATTCTGCATAGCATTACATAGTGCTTATTACGTCTCCTGAGCCCCTAAAACTAGTTGACATGTCTGAACCTGTTAATACAAGCTAATAAGATTTGTGGATAAGTTCCTTAAACTGCTTCTGTAATGGTACATACACACGGTTTCCAAGACCAAAAGTGCCTTCACATTGCATGATAAACAGTAACGACTAATAAAGCTTCTACAAAACTAATAAGGACAAAACACTTCATTACATTGGAATATTGATTGACAATGCTATTTGGATAAGAGCTGCATATACATCATTAATATTCCCTTCAGAGACCTGGCTCTGTAATGAGCTTGTGGAACAAAGGGCCGCTGAAAGGCTGAGGAGGCTACTTCGTAACATTTACCAGAAAGGAATAGAATAAAAACTTTATTACAGTATTTCATGCTGTAGGAAGGAGATGTAAAATAGGCGTTGCACAATTACCTGCCTGAACTTGAAAAAAAATTAAAACACTTAAGTGTGTAAGCTGAAAATAGCATGCTTCATAATCATGACAATGGTGTCTTTGAAGCCACAGTCTGGTAGCTGTCATCTTGGATCCAGGTAAAAGCACTGCATATATATATATATATATACAGGCACATATTAGGTAATCTGTATAACGTATTTTGTTGGCTCAGTAAAATTTCAACCTATCACACAGTGGTAACGAAAAATGTGAATCCCTAAAGTGGCGGATCTGAAAATGTATTATGGGTTTTGTAAAGAATAGTGGACCCTCTTTGAGTGCCTATGCTCTACTCCACCAGATTACCTACGCTTTGAACAGAATTTTGATCTTACAGCCCAATGGCACGAATTCAAATTAGAGTGTTTTGGCATATATACTGTATATATGCATTTTTGACACATATAAATTTATTTAAATATATTTACTATTATAATTAATAGATCTGTATTTTTTTTGCTCTACACCTCATCTTTAAAAAGAATTGAATTCTGCGGTTGACTTAGGAATGGTGGTAACTCACCAAAGAGCCTGTTTAATGAATGTTTACATTTTATCTTGATTGAACACTTTTAGCCTGAGGTATCCTTTTAAAAAAGAAAAAAAAAATGTGTGCATTTTCAAATCCATAAGTGGAATTATGTGGATTAGCATGCTTACAGGACACATCTTGCTGCCTTTCTTTTATCACAAGATAGATCATAATATAGGGGTTTATTTACGAAGGGCAAATCCACTTTGCATTACAAGTGCAAAGTGCATTGAAATTGCACTGAAAGTGCACTTGGAAGTGCAGTCGCTGTAGATCTGAGGGGGACATGCAAGGAAAATAAAAAGCAGTGCTTCCCCTCATTTCAGATCTATCCCTCAGATTTACAGCGACTGCACTTCCAAGTGCACGTTGCACTTGTAGTGCAAAATGGATTTGCCTTTTGTAAATAACCCCCATAGGGTCAGTGCTAAGCAGAAAACTAAACTACAAATCTAAATGTGCTGTGTTTACCCTGAATGATCAACACTGCCTACTAATATATTTATAGCGTTCACTGGGTTGGGCTGGGAGGAGGGTTTAACCTAATTTAAGCCAGGGCACAGCATTCAAGATGGCTCCACACAGACACAGATATCAATTTGGAGATTAAAGAAAGATTGACATTTTTTTTTCCTTAGAGTGAAGTGACTGTGTCCTCAGAATCCCCTCCAGGCAGTTATACGTAGTTAAAGTGGTGTTGCCACCAAAAAAAAAATTGCTTAAAAATCATAAAAAAATAAAAAAGAAATAATTGGAAAAAAAATGTTTTTTACTCACCTCTAAATGCCTGTTGCTAGGGGGTCCCTCGTAGTCTGCCTCCTTCAGTGCCCGGGCACTGACATCACTTCCCCTCTGCGCCGCACAGTCATCTGAGACCTGTCACGTGTCCCAGGTGACTGAGCGTCGTATGATGGCGCGCGGTGCCGCTCGCACATGCGCAGTGGGTGCCCGGCTGTGAAGCCACAGCCGGGTGCCCACAGTAAGAATGCCGGTGACACGAGCGGAGCAGGGAACAAGGGGGGGCTTCTGGGACAGGTAAGTGTCCGATTATTAAAAGTCAGCAGCTACAGTATTTATAGCTGCTGACTTTTAAAAAAAAACATTTTAAGGGGGCACACCACATTAATGAGCCATGTTCCCATGCCACCTTCTCCCACTGCAGAAACCCTCACCAATAGAGTAGGGCTTCCAGAAATGAGGGAGCATGTGACCTCCTTCAAGTGACAGTGCTCAAGCCTGAGCCGCCAATCAGAAGACCTGAGCAATGCCACATGGGGGCTCACAAAATCATTCTCCTGTCTCAGCTTCAGCACCACAGCATAGACAGGCAAGGATGCTACCGAAGGGTGGCAAAATGTATAGAGAGGACAAGTTGGACTTTTGAGGTGCCAGTTACAACAAAAAAATATAAAATGAATACAATTCACAAGAAAAAACACTTATATTAAAGAAAAACAAAAAAACAATGTGTATACGCTAGTATACATATAAAAGCTTAAATAAATAGAAAACAGCGCAGCGCAACAAAAATAAGTGTCTTGTACTGAATATCAACACCAAAATATCAAAAAAGTGCTATACACATCTAATACAATAATAACGGGCAACAAATATGATAATGCACAAATAGGGTAAATTAAAGTCCAAATAATAGAAGTGCTCCGTGTTCTACCACCATACAAATTGGCTGCTCACCTCAAAGTCATGACCACTGCATTGTCAAAGTAATTGAAAATACTCTATATTTATTGCAGCATGTTAGCCCTCCCTGTAGATACTGGACCTCCCTGACTTGGTGAGCCTATAATATACCAAATAGTTGGTATTTTGTACTCATGTATTTTATGTTTTTTGTACTATCAACTGTATACACATCTTATTTGTTTAGCTCCCCTCACTTCCTAAAGAAGCAAGGTACTCCCGTGAAAATGTTGAAACTGCCTACCCATGGAAGACACCTCAAGCTTAGCTGCAAACTAAGAAATGACATGGTCTTCAGAAATGTATATGCTTTGGTGTCTTTATTTTCAGAGGTGGCTTTTGAGGGAGGCTTTGTATGTGCACTGATGTATACACTTTTTGTTTCTGTGTTCTTATTATGAACTGTGTTAATAAATAAATTAACAATTGTATATTTATTTGTTATAACTGCCACCTAAAAAGTCCAACGTGTCCTCTTTTTACATTTTTCATATCTCAGGATGTTGGTGCCCCTGGCAATCCTTTTATTCATTATTGTGTTAATGAGGGGTGGTAGCCAAGGAGTGTTAATTGGTATGTATAAAAGTCTTGAGAGTGGGATGTTATTCCCATATATAGATTTGGGGGTTTTCAAAATCAGTGATGTGAATTTGTGTGGTAATGCTAAACTTATGTCTATCAGAGTTGTATCTGCAAAGTTTGATGCACATCAATTGCTATATATTTGTAGTTTATAATGACACTATTTACATGTAAGTTAGACATTTCAGTAACATTTAAACAAATATGAGAACAATGTGTCTCTGGCCTGCTGACCATCTAATTAGTATGGTGAATCACCTTTGCTAAGCAACTGCATTCATGCAAAGTATTACATTCATCAAGTATATTCTCTTAATAATGTCTAGATAATGTATGGCAGAACCAGTAAACACATCTATGAAGCTTTGAAATTGAATTAATAATGCTCCAAGAAACCCCTAATGTCAACAAGGATTATAAAAAAAAGTTAACATTTTGGTGATACTTTGTAATGACTTTCAAATGAATTCCTTTCTCTTGACAATTCTATTCCAAAATCAAAATATTTCAATCCCAGTGCACCCATGTCCAATGAATTTGCTCATATTAAAAAAAAAAAGACCAATGGCATTACAGGAAATGCCATTGCGATACCTTCCCAGAGTGCTCTGCACACCAAAAATGGCACGATTGATGGAAAGCCTCTCACAGCTTAAGATTGAGCATTAAGGATATTGAATTATACTTTCTCCTCTAGAAAGGAGACCCATCACTGGACACATTAGAATACTGCTGGAACATGGAAGGTAAATATTAGTGATATCAGAATTTACAGTATCTCACAAAAAAGAGTACACCCCTCACATTTTTGTAAATATTTTATTTTAAAGAAATGACACTTTGCTACAATGTAAAGTAGTGAGTGTACAACTTGTATAACAGTGTAAATTTGCTATCCCCTCAAAATAGCTCAACACACATCCATTAATGTC
This sequence comes from Lithobates sylvaticus, assembly GCA_028564925.1. NCBI lineage: Eukaryota > Metazoa > Chordata > Amphibia > Anura > Ranidae > Lithobates > Lithobates sylvaticus. The sequence goes on from CM053027.1 coordinate 319,619,483, forward strand.
TAAACCGCTGGCAACAAAAGTTAGTACACCCCTAAGTGAAAAATGTCTAAATTGGGCCTAAAGTGTTAATATTTTGTGTGGTCACCATTATTTTCCAGCACTGCCTTAACCCTCTTGGGCATGGAGTTGACCAGAGCTTTACAGGTTGCCACTGCTCCATGACAACATCACAGAACTGGTGGATGTTAGAGACCTTGCACTCCACCTTCCATTTCAGGATGCCCCACAGATACTCAATAGGGTTTAAGTCTGCAGACTTGCTTGGCAATCCACCACCTTTATCCTCAGTTTCTTTAGCAAGGCAGTGGTCGTCTTGGAGGTATGTTTGGGGTCACTATCATGTTGGAATACTGCCATGCAGCCCAGTCTCCAAAGGGAGGGGATCATGATCTTCTTCAGTATGTCACAGTACATGTTGGTATTCATGGTTTCCCCAATGAACTGTTGCTCCCCAATATCGGCAGCACTCATGCAGCCCCAGACCATGACACTCCCACCACCATGCTTGACTGTAGACAAGACACATTTGTCTTTGTACTACTCACCTGATTGCCGCCACACACGCTTGACACCATCTGAACCAAATAAGTTTATCTTGGTCTCATCAGACCACAGGAGATGGTTCCAGTAATCCATGTCCTTAGTCTGCTTGTCTTCAGCAAACTGTGTGCAAGCTTTCTTGTGCCTCATCTTTATAATAGGCTTCCTTCTGGGACAACAGCCATGCAGACCAATTTGATAAAGTGTTTAATTAAGTGGAACCTGTTCTGTTAAACCAATGTATGGTCTTGGCCACCATGCTGCAGCTCAGTTTCAGGGTCTTGCAATCTTCTTATAGCCTAGGCCATCTTTATGTAGAGCAACAATTTTTTTTCAGATCCTCAGAGAGTTCTTTGCCATGAAGTGCCATGTTGAACTTTCAGTGACCAGTAAGAGAGAGTGAAAGCGATAACACCGAATTTAACACAACGGCTCCCCATTCACACCCGAGACCTTGTAACACTAACAAGTCACATTACACCGGGGAGGGAAAATGGCTAATTGGGTCCAATTTGGACATTTTCACTTAGAAGTGTACTCACTTTGGTTGCCAGCGGTTTAGACATTAATGGCTGTGTGTTGAGTTATTTTGAGGGGACAGCAAATTTACACTGTTATACAAGCTATAAACGTACTACTTTACATTGTAGCAACGTGTAATTTCTTCAGTGTTGTCATATGAAAATAAAATAAAATATTTCCAAAAATGTGAAAGGTGTACTCACTTTTGTGAGATGCTGTATATCAGCATTTTTAATCTCTTACCTGCATGTACCAGTGAATTGGTTAGGGTCCAAGCGACCCCTAAAACCAGATTGGAAGATGAACCACTTGCATGCCCCCCCTTCCCTTCCTTGATGGAACCACCTTCTGGTGACCAGGGAGAGGAACCCCTTTTTAAAGCAATTCTGAAGCTAATGTGCATGTGTATTTACATGGTAGGGGCAGTAAACCATCCTAGAACTTTACACCTTGTATACACATGGTTTGAACACTATGAAGTGATTTGTTGGGAAAATTCATCTGCAGCCTGAAATCTGTTTAACCATTTTACTGTACAGGTAAATGATTGCCATTGAATATCACAAAATGGTGAATTGCAGTGAAGGATTTACTGGGGGAATTTACCAGTACTAGATTAAATGGCGTTTTTTTTTTTATATAAGACTCAAGTTTGGCTTTAAATGTCATGCAGTCTGTAAATGTCCTGCCACAGTATAATATTTTTATATATGGCTATTTTTGTATGTTTTTTTTTTCTTTTTCAAAACAGCTTTTATGTCTGCATAATAATATTTACAGAGAAATGGCATGCGGAAATGAAAATCAACCATGCAGAAATCTAGTTACATTAGTCTACCTACTCTACACTTCAGAAGGCAGATCTCGTAAGTGGCTGTGACAAGTTACTGCATATTTTTGCTTTTTGCTACTGTTAATTAGGGCTATTTATGTTAACTTATATTCTCTTCTACTGTCTATAATGCTTTTCTTAGTGCAGAACCCAGAAACAAGATAGAGAAGTCTCAAACTGCTGCAGGCTGACAGCAGTTGCTGTGTTCAGCATGCTGGCATAATAGCAGAGGGGCTCCAGTTAGCTTATGACAATCAAAGTATTGCGGTCTACTAACCCATTACAATCCTTATAAATATAGTGCCTATGCAGCAATGAGTCTTGGATGAATATATATATACATACACAGTATCTCACAAAAGTGAGCACACCCCTCACATGTTTGTAAATATATTATTATATCTTTTCATGTGACAACACTGAAGAAATTACACTTTGAGTGTATAGCTTGTATAACAGTGGAAAATTGCTGTCCCCTCAAAATAACTCAACACATAGCCATTAATGTCTAAACTGCTGGCAACAAAAGAAAGAATACCCCTAATTGAAAATGTCCAAATTGGGCCCAATTGGCCATTTTCCCTCCCCGGTATCATGTGACCCATTAGTGTTGCAAGGTCTCAGGTGTGAATGGGGAGGAGGTGTGTTAAATTTGGTGTTATCACTCTCACTCTCTTATACTGGTCACTGGAAGTTCAACATGGCACCTCATGGCAAAGAACTCTCTGAGGATCTGAAAAAAGAATTGTTGCTCTATAGAGAACCTTGCGCTCCTCTACCTTCCATTTGAGGATGCCCCACAGATGCTCAATATAGTTTAGGTCTGGAAACATGCTTGGCCAGTCCATCACCTTTACCCTCAGCTTCTTTAACAAGGCAGTGGTCGTCTTGGAGGTGTGTTCACCCCCTGAATCTCTACAGCAATGCTGGCAGCATTCATATGTCTATTTCCCAAAGAAAACCTCTGGATATGATGCTGACCACGTGCAGTCAACTTCTTTGGTCGACCATGGCGAGGCCTGTTCAAAAAATTATATAAAGGTGCGTCTTGAAATGCACAATGTAGCAAACAAGTTCCGTGCTTTAAACAGTCTATGTGAAGGCTCCAGCTGTCTTGAGATAAAAGTGACTTGTATAACACCAAGAGAAAATGTGAAGACCTCCACCATAGGGCAAACTTGTCTCCTTACCGGAACAATATGGTCCCTTTTTTAGGGGGACCTTTCACGCAAGTGGCTCTCAACCCTAGCCAGGGGTATACTGGGGGGAACGTCCGGTATCCAACCGATCAGAATAACTCGTCCAGAATAGCTCCCAACCAAGGGTCCTTCTCTGATGTCAGCTCAGGATCAAGCTCAGTAGCCAAATTGCAGTTGGAACCAAAGGGGATTAAAGAGAGCTCGCATAGTGTGAAATCCAACGATATTTTATTAAATAAAAATAAGTAAACACTTACAGTGTAGCAAAATTAGATAGGCATGAAGCGAGCCGGCCGGTCTCGCGAATACAGCCCGTGGTAATGGGATCACGTCTTACAGCGGTAGCGTCAGGACGTAGCTCCTCCTCCCTACGCGTTTCGTCATCAACGGACGTCGTCACGGTGCCCCGTGACGACGTCCGTTGATGACGAAACGCGTAGGGAGGAGGAGCTACGTCCTGACGCTACCGCTGTAAGACGTGATCCCATTACCACGGGCTGTATTCGCGAGACTGGCCGGCTCGCTTCATGCCTATCTAATTTTGCTAATTTTGCTAATTTTGCTACACTGTAAGTGTTTACTTATTTTTATTTAATAAAATATCGTTGGATTTCACACTATGCGAGCTCTCTTTAATCCCCTTTGGTTCCAACTGCAATTTGGCTACTGAGCTTGATCCTGAGCTGACATCAGAGAAGGACCCTTGGTTGGGAGCTATTCTGGACGAGTTATTCTGATCGGTTGGATACCGGACGTTCCCCCCAGTATACCCCTGGCTAGGGTTGAGAGCCACTTGCGTGAAAGGTCCCCCTAAAAAAGGGACCATATTGTTCCGGTAAGGAGACAAGTTTGCCCTATGGTGGAGGTCTTCACATTTTCTCTTGGTGTTATACAAGTCACTTTTATCTCAAGACAGCTGGAGCCTTCACATAGACTGTTTAAAGCACGGAACTTGTTTGCTACATTGTGCATTTCAAGACGCACCTTTATATAATTTTTTGTGATTAATTACATTTCTATGGTGAAGCGGCTGTCACACAACCCCTAAGGGATTGTTTTCACTCATTCCCAGGGGATTATACATACAGTGGTGTGAAAAAGTGTTTGCCCCCTTCCTCATTTCCTGTTCCTTTGCATGTTTGTCACACTTAAGTGTTTCGGAACATCAAACCAATTTAAACAATAGTCAAGGACAACACAAGTAAACACAAAATGCAATTTGTAAATGAAGGTGTTTATTATTAAAGGTGAAAAAAAATCCAAACCATCATGGCCCTGTGTGAAAAAGTGATTGCCCCCTTGTTAAAACATACTATAACTGTGGTTGTCCACACCTGAGTTCAATTTCTCTAGCCACACCCAGGCCTGATTATTGCCACACCTGTTCACAATCAAGGCATCACTTAAATAGGAGCTGCTTGACACAGTAAGGTCCACCAGAAGATCCTTAAAAGCTACACATCATGCCGAGACCCAAAGAAATTCAGGAACAATTGAGAAAGAAAGTAATTGAGATCTATCAGTCTGGAAAGGGTTATAAAGCCATTTCCAAAGCTTTGGGAATCCAGCGAACCACAGTGAGAGCCATTATCCACAAATGGCGAAGACATGGAACAGTGGTGAACCTTCCCAGGAGTGGCCGGCTGCCCAAAATTACCCCAAGAGCGCAGCGACGACTCATCCAAGAGGTCACAAAAGACCCCACAACAACGTCCAAGGAACTGCAGGCCTCACTTGCCTCAGTTAAGGTCAGCGTTCATGCCTCCACCATCAGGAAAAGACTGGTCAAAAATGGCCTGCATGGCAGAGTTCCAAGGAGAAAACCACTGCTGAGCAAAAAGAACATCAAAGCTCGTCTCAATTTCTCCACAACACATCTTGATGATCCCCAAGACTTTTGGGACAACATTCTGTGGACCGATGAGACAAAAGTGGAACTCTTTGGAAGGTGTGTGTCCAAGTATATCTGGCGTAGAAGGAACACTGCATTTCAGAAAAAGAACATTATACCAACAGTAAAATATGGTGGTGGTAGTGTGATGGTCTGGGGCTGTTTTGCTGCTTCAGGACCTGGAAGACTTGCCGTGATAAAAGGAACTATGAATTCTGCTGTCTACCACAGAGATCCTGAAGGAGAATGTCCGACCATCTGTTTGTGTACTCAAGCTGAAACGAACTAGGGTTCTGCAGCAGGACAATGATCCTAAACACACCAGCAAGTCCACCACCGAATGGCTGAAGAAAAACAAAATGAAGACTTTGGAGTGGCCTAGCCAAAGTCCTGACCTGAATCCTATTGAGATGTTGTGGTATGACCTTAAAAAGGCCGTTCATGCTCGAAAACCCTCTAATGTAACTGAATTAGGACAATTCTGCAAAGATGAGTGGGCCAAAATTCCTCCAGGAAGCTGTAAAAGCCTCATTGCACGTTATCGCAAACGCTTGGTTGCAGTTGTTGCTGCTAAGGGTGGCCCAACCAGTTATTAGGTTTAGGGGGCAATCACTTTTTCACACAGGGCCATGATGGTTTGGATTTTTTTTCACCTTTAATAATAAACACCTTCATTTACAAATTGCATTTTGTGTTTACTTGTGTTGTCCTTGACTATTGTTTAAATTGGTTTGATGTTCCGAAACACTTAAGTGTGACAAACATGCAAAGGAACAGGAAATGAGGAAGGGGGCAAACACTTTTTCACACCACTGTATATTCGGTCACCATTGCAATTTTTCAGCTCTGTAGGGTGTTTATTGTTTTAATTATTATCGTTTCTTTTTTGCATCATTGTCACTAAAGGTTCACTGGCTATATTTTAGGTTATAGTGTGCACTTAACTTAACAGTTATGGTATCAAGTCGGCATTTATTTTCCAATAGTCAGTAACAGGTATAATATTGTCCTGAATGCCCTGTAGGGTGTTCACTATTTCTTCATCAAGTTGAAATATTATCCTTTTTCTGGACTATTTTCACCAAGGTTTACTGGCTATAGTCTAAGATATAGTTTGCACACTATTTATAGTATATGATATAAAATTTGTATCTTCTTTTTAACAGTCGATAACAGGTATCATATATCATTGAATGCTCAGCAGGGTGTTTACTTATTTTCACTAGTTTTTCATTACATGTTAATTTATGCTCTGTAGGTCGTCCTCTGATTTCACTAGTCAGTGTATATCCACTTTGCACATTTTTTCACTTCCGCATAAATAGGAAGAGCTCAGCCGGGCTTTTATTTATTCATGTATTTATTCTTATATGGGATAGTCTGATAGCATGCAGACTTTGACACTTTTCACGTGAAACGTATAGCTATCTGGGCAATTACCATTCTGTCCTTATTTGGTATAATATTTTATATCATTTATTACATTTTCTTGATATTTTCAATCTTTAGCGCAGCTCCTTTCCACAACCAGTGAAAAAAGGTAACATTTTGAGGTGGGTGGGTCAAATATTTACTGATATCTGAGTTTGGCATTTACATTTACTATATTTAGCAGATGTTTTTGGATTATATTGTATAGGCTAGTTACCACTAGCGTTAGTCCTCTGAAGTTATGCCCCCTCCTGTTTTGTTGCCTAAAATCTGACACAACCACACCGCAACTACATGCTATCCATCTGGTTGCGTGACAGTCCCTTTTAGTTGAATGGATTGTGTTCAGTGAGTGTTACTGCCATCTGAACATGACCGGGGGGTCCATTCTTGCTACGAAGCAAAGCACTCTGATTGCGGTATGTACAGTATACACCCCTGCGTTTGCAGCTTAAGGGGGAGTGGTTAGGGGGATAGTAAAAATGTAGGCCAATCGTGCATTTTTACCCCGCAATTGCAAGTTTAAATGAGCCCTAACTGTGTCAGAGCACTGGGGTTATTTATTGAGAGTAGAACTGATATTAATGGACAGGCCTGTACAGCTTAGCCTATCTGTGCTTCCTTCCTTTTTTCCTATGCAGTGGAATAGAATTTACCCTATCCAGCTGTCAAACCAGTTCATGCAATAAGATACAGAGCAAAATGTAAAAACACACAGCAACCATTGCTCATTGTACACTATTTTTTGCAGAAAGAAGACAAGGCCATATTCTAATCAACAAGCTAATCTATTATTATAGTCTATAATTGACATGCAAATAAAGTACAGTAGCCCACAAACCCTTCACAGCCTTTGAATGCATGCCCCTATGTGGAGCTTTGTCTTTCACAGAAGAGCCAGTACTATAGTTCAAACTGTGTGACAGGCCCAAGCCCCCTAGCTGACACAGAGCCTTTGCTGCCCGTACTCCCACCTATTGGCAGGCCTGCCCATCACTATCACCCCCTTGCTATCACTCTACCCACAACTATTCCTCTCAATTTTACCTTCCTCAATTATTACCCCAACAACATTCCAGCCATACCCATCACTACCACTCCATCACCAATGTAACCATTTCTACCACCCTCACTATTCCCTTCTGCCAGCTTCCATGTATATCTTAACCCTCACTTGCAACCAATAACCCCGTCCAGCGGTGTCTGCCCCATGACTCTGTCTCTATCCTCTCTCGCCATCTGTATACTGCCAATATCCTGATGATCCCTGTACCACCAGGGTCTTCTGCCATAATATGCCTGGCGTGTTAGAGTCCCTTTCCTCTGGTCTACTCACTCATAGTCTGAGATCTGCTAGTTTGTTGATCTGGTGATGGCCCCAAGGGAAGCTGAAGATAAATCCACGGAAAATGTCCTATAGGACCATGTTGTCGGAATTTCCGACCGTGTGTACGGGGCATAAGTTGAGGCAGGTCTTTGGATAAGTCCATAGGAATGTGGGTCTGTAGATGATCAAGAGTCAACACCAACAATAGCTGTCATTGAGGGCTTATCAGGGAAATCTTGTTGACTGCTTGGATTGTACAAGCTACCATCATGTCAAAGAGTTGGACTCCTCATTCCATTTCTATAAAAATTATATCCCCCACCCAAAAAATAGCTCACTGCAATCATACTGCAGCACAAATGTAACGGTGTAATTAGTTCCAAGTACAATGAGGCAGCAGGGAAATTAGAAGTAGATACTTTTAAGGTGAGTTACTACAGTAGTAAAGGAAAATAGTTGCGCTAATAAAAAGTGCAAACAATTTTGAATCAAAAAGTAATATATGGTGTATAAATCCTATATAATAAAAGTAATGCAATAGTGAAACATACAACAAAGTCTCTGTGGAGTGAAAAAGGTGAATGAAAGTAACTTTATAGGATATAGTCTCTCTAAAGATGGTAGGTATATCAGGCTCTGCAGAGGGACTGGCAGGAAAACCAGGGATTTCACACAAAGGAAGCAAGACAAAGAGAACAGGACACTTCCGTACAAGTACTTGATAAAGCAGGCAAATGCCAAGAATATGAAATACTGGGGTAGCAAACACTTTAAAACAGTGCCCACAAATTCTGAAGATGAATCTTGCTTTGTGACAATATCAAGAAGATGTTTCCACACAGAAACAACACAAAAAATTAACAATTTTTAGGCATTAGCTGAAGACCTCATAGACAAGGCTCTTGCTCTAATGTCTAAGGAAAATAATGGATGTGTAGCGCTCACCCCCAGAGGGGCTGCCAGGCCCAGACACCAGTACAAATACACCAACAAACTAGTTTGATCTAGCTACAGAGCTCTGTGGTGCTGGAAAACGTGGTCATCTGGTAGTAGGCTGACAGTTAATGAAGGGTTGGGAACGTCCTCTAGAGGGGTTCCTTGTATTGTATTTCTACAGTAATGTCACAGGCAACAATTGACTCCAAGGACATTTCTGGGGACTTTTTTTCTAGGGACAAACCTCCAAAACAGGGACTGTCCCTGGCAAACAGAGACAGATGACAACAAAAAAAATCAGAATAGCTAACCATCATTAAAGAGTATAAACAGATATCACATGGCATGACCAGCTGTAGCTTTCAGTCAAACCAATAGTGACACCTTTATTTGGTGGTTTCAAAAGTGGCTACAGCCAACAACGGCTAGGCAGTTATAGCATACATATGCCATACCACATGAAAAAGCTGGCACTGCTCTGCTTATGCATTAATAACAAGTTAGGCATGTATACCATCTGTCACCTCCTGAGTATTAAACACGTCAGAGACATGTGTTACAGAATTCTCATCTACCATAAAATGTTACGGCATAAAAAAACAATGAAATGACAAACACATACAAACACACGCAAAAAACATTCTCTCTTGAATGCATAATTAAAAAGATTACATTACAAACATCATAAAAAAATTAGAAGCAGAGAAATCCTACTAGCAAAGATGCTTACGTCCACAAAGGAATTATTTTCCATATGCTTTACGATGCTACTGAAATATTCTTTATAATCTATTTTTTCCTGTACTTAGCCTCTTTAAAACAGGAACCCTGCTGTAAATTCACTGCTTCCTCACTCTGTGTTATCAGCGTCGGACGATGTAGGGTTGAACACTGGTAATTGTTTATACCCTCTTTATCCCATCTTTCCTTATTTACCTCTTAAGAGGTGACTTAGCTTTCATATACGGAATTCTCTGATTTCAAATTAATATTCCTCTCACATTCTATCCCCTGCACTGGTAAGCAATATAAAGAACATTTTGTTTCACTGAATGGGACAGAAGGGTGGGGGGACCCATGGCTTGCTCTGTTGCTTCTGTAATAGCTGGAGTGGAAAACAAGACAGATTTCATATTACTGTAATTAAAAGGCTAAAGATTGGCAAAAAACAATTATACGCCATCTGTAAATAGATCATTACTTTGGATAAATCAATAGCTGGAGCTGAGGCCCAGCTTACTGAGTAATTACAAAAGTGTTTTCTTTGCAGTCTCACAGTAACAAGGAATGTTTGGGAGAAAAGTGTATTCTCCCACTACACTGTGTGAGTAATGGCACCAAGTAGCATTTTCTAGCATTTTTACAGCCAATAAAGCCAACTAGTGGGGCATTACAGGAAATCAGCTTGTTCTACCCACTCTGCTCTGCCACTGTTGAGTTTGAACTACAGACCCTGTTTATTCTTTGACCTTCTTTTGTATGCGAGCTGTCATGATGGATTGCCCATTATGCTTCCCAAAATTGTGTAATGCCTACTAGATGGTGTAAGTGGTCAAGAATGTGACACTGCTAAATACTGAAAAAAACTGGCAGACAGCTTGGAGTGTCTCAGACTGTTTTAGTATGCAAGATATATTTACAATTAACAAGTTGTGATCAGCTGCACTAACTAAAAAAAATGCAATATATCTAAAAAATGCAAGATCATGAACTGTGCATCTGAACTAATTAGTGTATGTGTAAATATGCACTACACTCTACCTAAAATCTTGATTATTTATAGTGACTGTATTTGGTTAAAAAGAAGAGAAGCTGTGCGCTCTGTTTGGCTAGTATGAATGTCTTCAATATACAATTGAGGGCAGCAAACGAACAAGTATAAAAAGTAATGCATGAAGCTAAGAAATGCAATTAAGGCTCCACAGTTTTCCTAAAGACACCCTAACAGTTTTGTGAGCTATCCCGTCCTCTCAAAGGGCTGGGCTAATATCAAGAGGTGTAGAAGGCAAGAAGTGTTGACAGTGCTAGGATGTGTTAAGAATTCCATTACATTGTAATCTGGGATTAAGCACCCCAAGGTTATTTGATAAACTTGATATGACATACTTGAGACATGTGATGACACCTGGGACCATTTTATGTACTTTTTCACAGTGGTAAGTGTAATTTAAATGAATTTTATTTAAAAATGCAATACATTTAAAGCCAACATTAAAGGACCTGGTAGATATTTAAACATTAAAAGTTAAAATAGTATATAAGAACCTAACTACTAAGTATTCTCTCTGATGTCTTGAAATAATTTTTCCAAAATTGTGTTTCCATATCTGAAAACTGAATAAAACAAAACAATTTGCACTGGTCCAAATTGTTTATCTATTCTTCTGGTGCCCAACCTGCAGCCTGAGGCCTTTGGTATATTATGTGCAGCCCTCAAATCTCAACAGTATGTAGGAGGAACATTGATTAGGGTAATAGCATTGAGCACTGCTAGCCTCATGTAACAGTTTCATATTGTTTTCTGCAGCATATCCGCATTCAAAAATGTAGCATGTCCACACTCTCTGACCCTCATTTTATTTATTAGGTCTGACGTTTACGACAGTCCTCTCAAGCATTACATACTGTATATTCAACATTATATGCAGACCATTGGTGATGTCAGCATTTGAGGCCCCATTTAGCTAATAAATTGACAACCACTGATCTATTCAAACTCAGATCTGAAATGTAATGATGGGTTCTCTTTACAGGTTTACATTTGAGGCAGCTTACCAGCTGTGCAGGAATCCATCTTTTCTAATTATTGGCACAAAGATCTGATGGGGGTGGAGTCTGGTTGTGGATTTTGGACTAAGCACAGAGATCACTTACCTGTCTGATAAAGAGTAATAGTTGTCCTATTGTCAGTGCTGGCTCTGTTTGAGAACAGAAAAAAGTCTGGAGAAAAGCAGGCAGGCTGAAGGGCATCAAGATGAAGCGGGAACTGTCTGTCATGGTAGTTCACTTGATGGCCAGCTGGTGAAACCTTGCAAGATAATAGGTGCATCTGGGATTCCCCTGGGGCTTTTTTATGGATAAGAAAAGATGAGGCAGTGAGGCAGTTGTCTTGAAGAGACTCTATAGACATCCTGAATTTAATTTAAGTTAATAGAAAATGCCAAGTCTTGTAGGAGCTATCCTTAAACCCTTCCAGCATATATAATACATACTATCTGTAAGACCTTGTATATTGTACATAACCATATCAGAAAAGTGCAATTTGGAAGAAGTTTCATCATACACTGCAAACTTTAAAGACTTGCCTTATTTTCTCTCATTGCTACTACAGATGAGATACTGGGATTATTAAAAAGCTACAAGCACACCATTTCTATTATTTGTCTAATTGCTCAGGTTGAAATTACGCCTAGATGTGGCGCATAGTAAAAGTTTTCTAGGCCAGGTGCCTGCTACAGCCCCTGAAAAAAAAAGTCAGATGCCTTTTTAAAAGGCACTTACTGTTAGTGCTTCAGTGGTCAGAGGAGCCAATAGCAATATGCTAAGATGAGGATTAGAGGTAAGCTCCAAAATTACCTGAAAATGTTAAAGCTTTGCACCCTCACCCCTTGCATTGCTAGGTAAGGTTCTACAATTGCCATTTTTCTATGTGAGTACGACTCAGTGTTTGTACAAATGCAGGCATGGTTACCAGTTGGTTTAATAATCTTCCTCCCCCTGAGCCCATGACAGCCTCACACACACATGACAGAGCTTAGCCACCTGCTGAATGCTTACAGTAAATATACTGCAAACAGGGAGCAGGTTCAGGCACGATCATGTACATGTACATGATTGGCCTTCTTCCATGTTTGGGGTGTGCACCCCCTGCCTACCTGTGCTGTGATTGGACACAGCACAAGTTTAGCAGCTGATTTAAACAAATGATTTCAACTGAAATCAACTGATCAGCTGTGTGCGATCATACACAGAGTTCTATGTTTACAAAAGGACAGAACTCTGTGTAATGTGAACAGTGATCTCGCTGTTTCTTCTCCCTGAAAAGCAGGGAGAAAAAACAGCCAGATAGTAAAGTAAAAGCAGCACACATTACACATTGTTAGGCACACAGTTAACCCCTTAATTGCTCCTCAATGTTAACCTCTTTCCTGCCAGTGTCATTAGCACAGTGTCATTGTACATTATTATTACTGATCACTGTATTAGTGCCACTAGCGACATAGGTGTCAGTTAGTAACCCTCCCAGGTAGTGTCTGTTAACACCAGATTTCCCACCACCCTATCACCGTCCCACTATAAGTCACTGATTACCACCATTACCAGTATAGCATCATTGTAAATAAAAGGAAAGTGATTGCGCTAAACTCGTTTGAACAACAAAAATGTGCACAAATAATAAAGCTGCTACACTAGACTATGACAAAAATTCAAAATACAGTGAGGGTGAAAGTGTAGCACTATAATCAAAATATAAGTGAATAGACTTATAATATACCAAATAGAGAATGATGCACGGAAATAACTCTGTGTAATAAACTAATCCTAAAAAGTCCAATGTGATGAACCAAATAGTGTAAACACACTAGAAATGAGAAAGTCCCAAAAACAATCAATGGTGATATCAGGACATGGGTATCTGGAAAGATCTTCTCATGAACACTTTCTGGGAAATGGTAATAACAGATGTGCGCTTACCAGAACCAGTGGACCCCCTGTGAGCGATAGAGGGTCAAACGGGCATGGGAAGGCTCGTATAGCCGACAGCCTGGGCATTCACTGGACTTCGGAAGATGAGCTGGTAGAATCAGCAGGTCTTGTCTCGGTTCTCCCAAGGCGATAAGAATGATCAAATCGAAGATGGCCGAAGTTTGGATGAAAACCACAACTCGACAGCTGAAACCGCAAACCCAGAAGGAGGAATCCACAGCAGGCAGGAAACTTGATCTGATGTTCAGTTACCACATCTAATGTGGTGAGAGCTCACACCGGATACTCCCCAGATATTTTTTCAGCCAAAAGAGAAAAAAGAAAAAACAGGGGGCTCCAATGGTGCAGGTCAAAATAGGAGGGTTTTAATGATAAAAAAACCATCAAGGTAACAAATAAAAGTGATCACAATTAAAAGAGAGCAATGTGAGAATAGGTATAACCTGGCCCAACGCGTTTTGTGTAATACACACTTCAACTGGGGCATCTCAGGATCCATATACTTAGTCTGCTTGTCTTCAGCAAACTGTGTGTGGGCTTTCTTGTGCATCAACTTTAGAAGAGGCTTTATTCTGGGATGACAGCCACGCAGACCAATTCGATACAGTGTGCAGCGTATAGTCTGAGCACTGACAGGCTGACCCCCCACCCCCTCAACCTCTGTAGCAATGCTGGCAGCACTTATACATATATTTCCCAAAGACAACCTCTGGATATGACGCTGAGCACATGCACTCAACTTCTTTGGTCAATCATGGCGAAGGCCTTTTCTAAATGGAACCTGTCCTGTTAAATCACTGTATGGTCTTGGCCACCGTGCTGCAGCTCAGTTTCAAGGTCTTGGCAATATTCTTATAGCCTATGCCATTTTTTTGTAGAGCAACAATTATTTTTTTCAGATCCTCAAGGAGTTCTTTGCCATGAGGTGCCAGGTTGAACTTTCAGTTACCAGTATGAGAGAATGAGAGCGATAACACCAAATTTAACACACCTGCTCCCCATTTACACCTGAGACCTTGTAATACTAACGAGTCACATGACACCAGGAAGGGGAAAATGGCTAATTGGGCCCAATTTGGACATTTTGACTTAGGGGTGTACTCACTTTTGTTGCCAACAATTTAGACAAAAATGGCTGTATGTTGAGTTATTTTGAGGGGTCAGCAAATTTACACTGTTATATAAGCTGTACACTCACTACTTTACATTGTAGCAAAGTGTCATTTGTTCACTGTTGTCACATGAAAAGATCTAATAAAATATTTACAAAAATGTGAGGGGTGTACTCACTTTTGTGAGATACTGTATAATCTCTTTTATATAACAGCATTTCTGTGTTACCTACTACTGACCCCTGAACTCTGTCTTACTTACTCCTGACCTCTGCACACTGTCAATTATGTCTGAACTTGTTACAAACTACTGACCTTAGCACTCTGCATTACTCCTGACCTCTGTTACTTGTTACTGACTTCTAGACTGTGCATTACAAATTATTGACCACTGAACTCTGCACTGCTTTCCCACTGATGCCAAGTAATATATATATTTTTTTACATTTTTGACTGGGGTGCCTCAAGATTGTGCATGATTTTAAAGGGTGACTTGCCTGGAAGAAGATTGAGAAACACAGCAGCAGTGCGTTCTTAGGAAATTGAATGTACTCAGCAATGCTTGGGATATCACCAGAAAGATAGTGACATTACCTCTACCTACACACCGCAAGAAAAACCTGGGGTAAAGAATGTATATTAACATTACCTATAAAAGGGTTTTTTGTTTCCATTTACTTGCAGTGTTTTGGCATGCAGGACAGTGTTTTGGCAGCACAGTGGTGTAGTGGTTAGCACTTTCACCTAGCAGTAATAGGGTCGCTGGTTCAAATCCCGACCACGACACCTTCTGCCTGGAGTTTGCATGTTCTCCCTGTGCTTGCGTGGGTTTCCTCCGGGTACTCCGGTTTCCTCCCACACTCCAAAGAATTGGCCAAATATGTGTATGTTGTATGTGTTTGTAAGCGTGTCAGGACCCCACAGGGCAAGGACCGCACTATACCACAGATGGACACCAGTGGCAAAAAGCGCCCTGAGGCGATTCAGTTCGCATTGGTTGCGCTATACAAGTCATTCATTCATTCATTCATCCCATTGGGAAAAAAACAATCTTGCATTTTTGGTTTGCTTTAGGAACTTTATCTGACCTAAGAAACCAAGAAACTTTATTTTTTTCTCTCAATCAAAGGTTTTTATTGAAAGCATATTCAAGTTTACAATGAACTCTTAATAACAAAAAGTAATGACATTGGTATGAAAGAAACTTTTTATCTGTTGCACATGTTTCAGCAATGTACAACAGACAAAAAAAAAAAAAAAAGTACGTCATATGCCCACATTTATCCATGAAAAAATTGAAGGCATGGCTGTAAGGTCACAGCTGCAATTTACATGCAGTCAAATACAATATGACACGTGTTTGCTGAGGACTGAGAGGGACAAGTAACTGTTTTCTGATGTCAGTCACAAAGAGATGTTGCACTGTAAAATATCAAATTTTCCTAGATAAGTCTTTGTTCAGCATGTTTTAAAGATGGAAAACAGAGATAAGACTCATTTGATTTACAATCATTTGTGTGCCAAATACTGGGGATTTACACCATCTTTAACTGTAGCTTTAATTCTGGATGCATCTGACTTCAAAGGTTGTAAGTAGAACATATACAGATGATATGATAATTTATTCTACATTTATATTAAGGCAAGCTTCTGTCTTCTACCAGATATGTATCTATGTATATGTATGTGCCATGCTTTCTGATCAGATTACTCAATGACATTACAGGAAGAAGGGTGATAATTCTCTGCTAAAGTATGTGACACCTCTGGAAACTTATAAAATGCTTACAGGACATCAAAATAAATGGGCAGCCAATGCACCAAAATGCATCACTTCTGGAAGTGCATTGCACATCAGTGAGTTACCACTCATTGTACTGCAATGCATATTTGTCAGAAAGGTTCATTGGGGTACCATTTTGAATGAATCAGCCCACATCACATTAACACATGTAATGTGCATTGCTCCATGTTACCTCAAAGCAATACTGTAAATAGGCTAAGATCTCATTCACGTGGCTTCATTTAACGAAAATAAAACAAGATCTTGTTGGGAGAAGCTGACGACAAGATCCTACATTTTTAGCTGTTTGTTTACTGTACCCATGTAATGCTTGTATGAGGTTTACATGTGTCTAGTGTACATGAGCCCTATTGGCCACTGCTGTCAATATCAATGATGTGTAGCCAGCAGCACCTGGGCCACTGATTAAACACTATTGATAGGCCCCTGCTGTCTAGTGTCCTTAGTGGCTAGGATGCAGGTGATCCTGCCACCTAGCACTAGGCAACAGGTGGTCTCTGCTGCCTAGCATCTTTGGTTGCTAGAACACAGGCAGCACCTATGGCCTAGCGTCTAGGTTTGTTAGGATGTATGCTGCCCCTTTTGCTTAGCATCCTTGGTTGCTAGGACTCGGTCTTCTACTGTCACCTAATATCCCAGAGTGCTAGGATTCAGGCAACTCCTTCAACCTAGCCTCCATGTTTGCTAGGGTGCAGATGTCTCATGTTGGCCAGGGCCCTTGATTGCTAGGATGCAGTTGGCTTCTGCTGCCTAGCATTCAAGGTTTCTAAAATGCAGTTGGCCAGTGGTGGCCAATAGGCTACATTAATGCTGTAAGCTTGTAAGTAGTTTGCTGAACACTGTACAATATTACATCCCCAGACACAGATGTGCAAATGCACAGAAATGTACAGATGCGTACAAAAGATATTCACTGTATACATATGAACGCATTTAAGCCGTAAAAGTAAAGTTGTCATTTTGGGGCATGCATTTTAGGACGAACATAATCTGCAGCAGAGATAGGAAAAGGACTACTTTAATTTTTAAAAGATTTGTCTCATACTTTATTATTCAGCACAGCCAAATACAATTCACTGACATTTAAGATGCTAATGTGACTGATTTCTCTGGGAAACTGAAAATGATCTTAAAACCTTTTAAACAGCCCTCAGAATATGTCTCCCTATTAATAACAAGGCATGTGAAATATTTGACAATGCACCCATGGCATTTGAGGTCCAGCATAACAAAAATAACAGTTTTGATCTTAGATTTAGCTACACTTTAAATCAAATCCCTTTTTATGTAATATAATATAGTATCATCCCTGTAGTCTGGCGACTGAAGGTGCAGTACTGTAATATAATCACAGGACATTGTCTGGTCTTCTATTCCTACTTATTGCACCCTCATACTGAAGCCAAAGAGAAGGTAAGGGCTACTACGAAAGCTGCTAGAGGAAGGCATGTTTAACATTTAGGACAGGCACCAAAGTGCTGGGCTTTTGTCTACAATGTCATTAAATAAAATTGTAAAATGTATTGAAGTTACGAGCAATAACTGAGCTTTCAAGAAAACTGTCTGAGAGAGCATGTGATACAAAGCATCTGATACAGTAATAGGGCATGCTAGAAGCTTGTTAGCCAGCAGACAGGCAAGCCCCCCCCCCCCTTTCATTTGTGCTTACTCTTTAGATTGATACGTCCTTCCATTGGCTGTATTTGACAGCTCAGGATGTCATTTACATACTTTGACCTACCCAGTTCCTTTAAATCCCACTGGCAGCTGAGGACATCAGCATACTGTGTGGAAGAAGCCCACTTGCACGCCTACAGCTGTACAAAATGTTTTCTGAAGGCAAAGGGTTTGTGGATAATCTGAAGTCTGGAGTTTATGCATTGGCGCTAAGGATGCAAATTATGCACTAGAGCTTATCTGTGGTCTGACATTTATGCACTAGAGGTCTTTAGGATATTAGGCAGCACACACTCTACATATTGAACTTTAAAATATAACATATAACACTGGACTCCTATTTCTGTGGATTCAAATGGTCGTGGTCCTTTACTATAGGTATGAATAAATTATATTCAACAACATATAATTTAATACCGATATTAAAGTATACGAACAACAACACATTTTAGCACAGCTATTAAAGCTCAAGCTAATAAACATTACAACTTAAAGTCCCATACGCCATGCTTATGTACCATAAGCATAGCACCCCAACCGACCAGCGGCCAATTCCACACATGACTGTAAATCCATATTAAGGATGTCCAGTGCAATATCAGACAAGTGAATTTGGTCAGGGCGATAAAAAACGAGAATACCTCCTTCCAAGTCCACGTGTCTTTTTTTAAAATGCTTCCATTCGGTGCTAAGCCAAAGTAAACGAGGAATGATCTCCGAGAAAAACCTGGATGCAATTTGGAAGCATAGAATGAAGGCACAGTAAATCCAATTTAATAAGAGAAATTATGTCAAAAGTTCTGCGGAGACCAATGTCGTTACCAGCCAAATGGAAAACAATTATATGTGTAACAGGCCACTGTAAGTATAACAAAGATAAAGCCCTTATTGTAACCCAGTCCATTTCATGCCACATTGACCATACGAATAGACAGCAAAACCAGATGCAGGTAAACCCAACATTGGACTATAGCATCTAAATTCAGCTCTCCTATGAGCCCAAAAGACATAGGAATGTCCAATGATCCAAACAACATATGAAGAATCCAAAATTCAAAGGCAAAAATTAGGATGTATGTAAGAACTGTAGCATTTGGACTTCCACCCACCAAAGATTTGGACTTCCACCACCGGAAGATGGTCAAAGATGGTCATTTTTTCAAAACAGCATGAAATTGTTAAATTGTCAAAGGCTCACTATTAGCATGGACAAGGAAATGCTTATCTGAAGGTGGCCGAAACCTTAAATATTGCTGGGCCAAAAATACAGCCAGAACACGCAGTTCTATTAGGCGGAAGCAGCTATAAAAACAAAGGCAGCAGGTAAGTTTAAACAATAACGATTTGAATGGGGAAAAACAGACTGTACAACAAAAGATATCAGAGCTCAATAGGTTAAAATGAAGGAAAGCTTCTCAATAGCAGTGATGCAATAATATGAACAGTTTATTTGATAAGGATGACTGATGTAGTTGCAGAGCATATCTCAACCAAGAGATCTGCTGAAATTGGCAGTCTTTTATCAGCTACAATGTGTGCTTT
Organism: Lithobates sylvaticus; assembly: GCA_028564925.1. Taxonomy (NCBI): domain Eukaryota; kingdom Metazoa; phylum Chordata; class Amphibia; order Anura; family Ranidae; genus Lithobates; species Lithobates sylvaticus. The sequence continues at coordinate 319,639,003 of CM053027.1, forward strand.
GCGATAACCTTTTAAGGCGTGTTTCACTGAAAAAAAATGAATGCGGGAAGCGTACCCTTGTAGATTTAAGAAAAAATACACTCCCGATAATGTTTTTAAAATATGGGAAGAAGAGTACGTACAATCCATTAAATAATTCAAAAATGACAGTACCAGATCTTCGGAAAGGCAATTACTAGTTACCCCGTGTTGTTTTAAAAATGAACACCATAGCCTCCACGCAGCTTCGTAACATGCCCACGTGGAAGGAGCTAAGGAATTCTGAATAGTGAGCATCACTGGAATCATATTAGCTTCCACAAATGGGGTGGACACAACAAGCCGATAGGATCCACGTCTGGAACCAACACCAGAAATCTGTCTATCTTTTGACGAGACAATGAGTCTGCAATGAGATTGTTAATACTCTGAACAAATTTAGCCTTAAGCCAGATATTCAGGTCTAAACATTTAAATACCAGATATCGAAGAATAGAAATAACTGTCAAGGATTTGTAAACCAAACAGTTAATCACAAAGACAACACCTTTATTATCGGAATGCAGTTGAATTCTCCTATACCGAAACTGTGTACCCCACAGTTCAAGAGCCACAAGAACAGGAAACAACTCTAAAAGGACAATATTAATCCATGAAGAACTTGCAGACCAATGTCCTTGCCAAACTGCCCAATATTCACAAGCTCCAGAGGCGTCCGTAAAAAGATTAAGAGCTGAGGAAACACAAAAAGGGGGCTTGCCATAAAGAATAGCTATTAAAAGAGGACAAGAACTTCACCATTGACCCTACAACTTACTATTGTTTATTCTTATGCTGGTTGTCTAATGCTTATCAACATGACACCTAATATGGAAAAAGTTGCTGACAATTGGTTTTCCTGAAAATGTTTACGGAATCACAGGTGCATGTTTAATTTCACCGGAAAAATCTCTACTGGATCGGTGCCATGTTATTGCTAGCCACCAACAAAGCCAATGCAAAACTATGGCAAGCATTATTCATTATAATATTCTGGATTTCTTTCAGTTGTGAGCATAGTTGCTCAGTTTCATAGAGTATACTGTGAGCTTTAAATGGTATAATGTCATGGTATTGAGAATAACAATTTAATTTAATTTGTTTTGGTGTTTTCTTTTGTATGATATAATTATAATCAAGTTTTTAAAACAGAAAAGGGGCATAGAAATGTTGTCTGCCCTGGAGCTGGCTCCTAGCGCTCTTGTTCACATTTTATTATAAAGCTCATGTTGGCCATTACATCTTCCCTGAAAACCTAATTCTCCATGATGAATAAAATTGTATTTTGAACTATTGTTGCTTGTTAAAACAAAACATACTCCTCTTTCAGTGACTTGTCAGATGAACAACAAAGTTTAGACAGTGCTCCTTAATGAGTTGAATCTGCAGGATACAGACCGATATTGTCACTAACTTCTGTACCAGTTAAATCATTTGTAAAGTATAGGCTAGTCAAGCAGAGAATGATATTAGAGGGATATATAACATAAAAAGTGCTGTAATCAAGGTTTTGGCCCTTAACTCTTGACTCTGCATTTAGTCAGTGCTAATAAGTTAGGTGTCGGTTGGAAACTGTCAACACTGTATGAAAACTACGGGAGAACCATAGACTGCAGGTCCTGTGCTCCCAATTCTGCACAAAATGAAAATGCTACCATGGGATTTATAACCTATGATTAATGTTGTCATTGAAATAGAGGATGGGACCTATGTGGAAAATACTGTTACTTTAGGCTAATCTATTAAAATGGTCAGAAAGGCAATGTTTTTAATGTAAGAGACATGCTTTGTCTCCTCTGTATTAAAAATGCTTATCTGCCGGTCTGCCCTGTTGTATTAAACTCTGTCTGATGCTGTAAGAGGTTAAGATTTTCTGCTTTGCAATTTCTTCCCTGGGGTATGTGTCCCTTCCCCTATGTGAAGGCATATATATCAGGGAAGGCAGTCTCAGGGAAAGTTTGGGCATGGAATGGTTCCTGAAATTGTTGTGATGTGAGCTGTTCTGTCAGAGATCTACCCTTCTGTAGGACCTGATCCCAGGTTCGATGTTTATGGGCTGACAATTGAAAATGACTGTGTTTAAAATCAGGTATGGGCAATACTACAGCAAGGGTGCAGGGTAAAGCCAAATGCATTGCACAGCCAGGAGGGACTTTATGCTTGGAATTATCCTGTTATGTAATGTAAGCTACCTCAACATGTTAAGTAATGTTAAACAGTAAAGATACATTTGGATAATGAAGAACTGCCTGGTTTGAATTTGTTATGTAGTAAATCAGGTGTATTAATACTGGGTGTATTCATGGTGAATTCATAAGAACTGGAACTGGAAGTTGGAGGCAAGTTGGAGGCAACCCTCTGGGATAAGAAGAGTAACTATACAGTAACAAGTTTTGCCAAGATAACCCTAGTGGTTATGGGCCACTGTATGTGTAACAAGAATCAGGAGTAGCAGCTAGCTGACAGTGAAAGCGGTGAGGGTGGAAGGTGACTGGGGTTGTAGTAGTAATTCATGTTTCCCACTCAGTGGGTGGGTCTCATTATTGTAGCCCACTGTGGTACAGAGCCTGCCTAGGAACTGAACCCAAGGTCATGGAATGCAAGGCTTTGTGAAGTGAAATTCATAGGCTTCCCTGTGTGCCTGCAGTCAGAACATATACAAAATGCACAGAGTACAGGTGTGAGAGCAACTGGTGGAGTTGAGTGCATACTCAATATTACTTTCTCAAAATGCTATGGTGTCTATTGTTACGACAGGTAGGAACAGACCTAGCCACTGGCTGTAAAAGAGACGTTGTTCTTCTGCAAGTGTTTGAGGCCCTCAGTGTGAAATTGCCTCGAGCCTGAAATCATTAATACCCACATAAAGTAAGAGACTTATGCCGTGTACACACAAGCGTTTTTTCAGTTGGAATAAACTCTGAAGGTTTCTCTGATGGAATTCCGACGGAATTCCACTCAAGCTGTCTTGCATACACACGGTCACACCAAAGTCCGACCGTCAAGAACGAGGTAACGTACAACGCGTACAATGGGACTAGAAAAAGGAAGTTCAATAGCCAGTAGCCAATAGCTTCTGTCTCGTACTTGCTTCACAGCATGCGTCGTTTTTGGTATGTCGGAACAGCATACAGACGAGCGGTTTTCCCGATAGGAATTGGTTCCGTCGGAAAAATTTACAACGTTCTCTTTCTAGGTCCGTCAGAATTTTCAATGTAAAAAGTCTGATGGGGCATATACACGATCAGAATATATGATGAAAAGCTCCCGTCTGACTTTTTCTGTTGGAAATTCCGCTCGTGCGTACACGGCATTAGGTGTACAATTTATTTGGCTTGCATTTCCCCAGTGACCCCCCACCCCACCCCACACACACACAGACACAGATGCATGTCTCCTTAAGAATTCCAGGGTGTGTGTTTTTTTTTAGATTTGCCGTCATCAGGAAATTGATGTACATTGTATCAATCCCACAGCTGGCTGTTCTGAAGAGCCAAAAAACTGTTAGCTGCAGAGACGGGCTGATGATATGCACACATTATCAAATAAGATAAAATATTTTACAAAACAAATACAATGTTTTATGTCAGTGAATAATGCTCCTTATTGTCACTTAATTTAATAAATGTGACTTTTGAACAGAAATCTGTCAGTTATATACCAAAAATTCAATAGGACCTATGGGAAAATCACTAGGGATGAGCCGAACACCCCCCCGGTTCGGTTTGCGGCAGAACATGCGAACGGAGCGAAAGTTTGCGCGAACATTCGAACACTGTTAAAGTCTATGGGACCCGGACGTGAAAAAACTGCTCTCGGCTGTAATGTAATGTTGGGTCCTGGCAATATGGATAAAAAATATGGAGAAAAACGGCATGGGTACCCCCCCCCCCCCCAGCCCATTACCAGGCCCTTTGGGTTTTGTATGGATATTAAGAGGAACCCCACACCCAAATTAAAAAAAGAAAAGGCGGAGGGCCCCCAGGTCCTATATACTCTGAACAGCAGTATACAGGCGGTCCAAACAAGACAGGAACTGTAGGTTTGTTCCTAAGTTGAATCTGTTTGTAATTTGGAACAGGTACATTTTGTAAGTGTAGCTCCAGCCAAAAAATCTATTTTTAAGCTTTTTGGATAACATGGGAACCCCTGTAACATTTGTTTTGCTGTCTGTGCCCCTGTTCAGAAGATTTCACCTCACTTTCTGTCCCAATGACAATTGGACTTTGAAAATTTGGGGTTAAGAAAACAAGTATTGCTGATAAGGCATCAGTGGAGACACCTTTTTCCCATATTAACTCTTACAGGAGAGAATTTCCCTTCCTAGGGATAGATTTCCTCCCACTTCCTGTTGTCTCCGTTTGTAAGTATCAGTCGTTCGTAAGTCGGATGTTTGAAAGTAGGGGACAGCCTGTATATAATATACAGCCTGCCCTATGTACTCTGCAGAAAATTGAGCCTTAGGTGTTGGTGGTACCAGAATACTGTAAGCCCTCACAGTTAATCTTGGTGGGCCCTGGAACGGGCCCTGCTGTTAAATATTATATCAAAAATTGTAATTACATCCCCCTGTTAAACAGGGGCAGGAAAATGGGGCCTTTGGTGGTCGTGCCACAACACTGTAAGCCCTCACAGTTACTCTTGGTGGGCGCAGAAACGGGCCCTGTTGTGAAATATTAGATCAAAAATTGTAATTACATGCCCCTGATAAACAGGGGCAAAGAAATTGGGCCTTAGGCGGTGGTGGTGGTGGCACAACACTGTAAAGCCTCACAGTTACTCTTGTTGACTGCAGGAACAGGCCTTGCTGTGAAATATTAGAGCAAATATTTTAATTACATGCCCCTGTTAAACAGGGGGAAAAAATTGGGCCTTAGGCGGTGGTGGTGGTGGTGAGGCACAACACTGTAAAGCCTCACGGATACTCTTGTTGAGCGCAGGAACGGGCCCTGCTATGAAACATTAGAGAAAATATTGTAATTACATGCCCCTGTTAAACAGGGGCAGAAAAATTGGGAACAGGGAACATGGGTCAAGTGTCCCTATCGGAGGGCGGAGAGGAGGTTGGTGCCAATGCCACAAACCACCATTCCTGGCTGAAGCTGGCATGGCGTCAACCACCTCTGAGTCTGCCCCTGCAGAGCTGACAGAATCTCTGCCCCAGTGTGGCTCCTGTCCCCTAAGCAGACCAACTCAAGCACCGCATGGCTTTTTTTTGCCTGAGTGCTTGCGTAGCCCCATGAATGCATACGGAGCACCACTGGTTCTGAGGAGAAATCTGCAGAGGAAGAGGCCATAGAGAAAGAAGAAGAGGAGGGGGTGGAGGAGAGAGGTGTGGCAGAATCAGTTTAGCAACTGGGGTAGGGAAATTTGCCTGCTACAATCGGATGTTGGTGTAGCGATAGCAGATTGCCTGCAAGTACTTGGCACACCTAATTCTACACCTTCACTCCTCTCAGTGCAGGTTTCTGAGAGGACTGAAGGTATAGTGGGGTTGGACAGCTAATGAGGAGCAAGGAGATGTCCACCTTGTTCTTTGGTGTGGGTCTTTTAAGTACTGTTGCCAACGGACTGCATGGGATGTCAACATATGTCTGGTCAAGCATGTGGTGCCCAAGCGTTTTGCATTGGCAGGCAAACTACTCTGAGCCTGGGTGACAGAGGATGAGGAGGATGAGGACGGCTTAGTTATCCACTCTACCAACTCTTCTGCATGTTGTGGATCAACATGGCCAGCTGCTGAAAAAAAGGACAAGCGTGCCCCACGGCCATGTGCTGAGGATGCACCGTGTTCATGACCAGCACTGTTGGCTATAGACACAGAGCCTGCTTGCCCTCTTTTAGTGGCCTGTGAGCGTCTGCCTCTCCTTGGTGGCCTTCTAGACATGCTGTAAAATTTTATTAGCAAAACACTGCCTGAAGTTTACTAGAAAAAGTACACCAAGAATGGCCTGCAGTCAGATATAGGCTTGGCTAGACTGTAATGCAGTGGATATATATATATGTAGGAGACTGTATATATATTTAATGCACTGCCGATCACTGAATCACCTGCTTGCCTGACATACATTAGAAAGAGTACACCAGGAATAGACTGCAGTGAGATATAGCTAAACTGGATACAGTGGACATGTGTATATATCACACACATACACGAAACTGACTGTATATATATATATATATATATATATATATATATATATATATATATATATTAAATACACTGCAGTTAACTGAATTACCTGCCTGCCTGAAGTATATTAGAAAGATAACACCAGGAAGGGACTGCAGTCAGCTCTAGCTAAACTGGATACAATATATATATATATATATATATATATATATATATATATATATAAATATATATATATATATATGCCTGAATGTATATATATGTATATGTAATATATATATATATATATATATATATATATATATATATATAAATACACTGCAGCTAACTGATTGGCCTAACCCCCTGAGCCATAATTTCCCAAAGGCAGCCTTTGGCCAATTATGGCTCTTTACTGACTGTGCTGTGATTGACCAAAGCATGCGGGTCATAGTGCATGCTTTGCCAATCATCAGACAGCAATGCACTGCGCTCCCGCAGTGCATTATGGGCCGTTATGAACCACTCAAATTTGGCACAAACGGACCATAATGTTTGTTTTTCGACGGACAGGAGAACAGAAAGCTCATCCCTAAAAATCTCTGGAGAGTAGTGAAAGTTACATTGAGCATCAAACAGAAAAAGAGTTTGGTATGTATAGTTGTTTTGTTCAGTGACTACTCTTTCTCAAAAGGTATCTAAGGATCCTAGTTCAACAATGCTATTTTATCAAAAGCAAGCATACATATGAGAGGTTGACAAGATAACAGAAATATCACATGAAAAAGAAGTTTAACTATAAAGGATCTAAATCACAATCACAAACAGCTGTAATAGTGAGTCATTTCAGGTTGATTGCCTATTAGCAGTAAGCATTGGCTATAAGCATGGTGTGCATTGGCACTTTGTTAGGTTATTTTTCAAATCAATGTGAGGCAACCAATAGAGTTATCTTGAAATCAAACAGTCCTTACAGAAAAAATATTTCATGGCAAGGTTTAAAAATAATCCCAAAATTGTAACAGCATGTACTGTATTAAACAGCATGAAAATCAAGCTGACTTGGCAGAGAGGTATAGTGGCAGCAATTAGAATTTCTCAGAGAGTTGAATGATTTAACCCTATTTATCATGGAAAGCAGATATTGATATCAATTGTTAGGGATGAAATTCAAGTTTGGGGTAATACAGGATTCACTCTGAATTCTTGCTGTTTGTGGACTGGGAAGACTAAAAGGCCAGATTTGACCATGTTTGCCTGCCTGAATCTCCTCCTCCTGCATCAGAAAGTCATTGATTTTGTGAAGGTATTACTACCACTACTAAATGACAACTTGCTGGCAACAAGAGTCAATCTTTGCTAGGATACCATATTTGGTCAATGACATCACGCAGTATTACCAACCAGCTTCTTAAGCTTTTAGCAGTCGGTAAAGTTGTCAGTTGCAGCAAGAGTCAATTTGAAGAGGATTGTTGTAGTTGGGTTGTCCTGTTTTAGTCAGTGGGATGGTCATTTATCATGACTGGAGATATCATTCATGTCATCCATTGATGTAGAACCTGATACATTTATACTGTAGGACATTTTTAAAAAAAAGGACTTTATCATGGATGTGTGTGTTTATTTATTATTTAATTTTTGTTGTGAAAGAGTAACCATGGATACTATGTACACCTTACACATTCAATTAGAGGGGCGAATGTCTGGGGGTCCTCCTTCTTTAAAGGAGGCATCAGATTCTAATAAGCCCCTCTGCAAACCCTCACAACCACTGGACCACGATTGTGGGAAAGAGGCGTGGCATTAGGAGGGCATGTGGCCTTGTATCGTTCAGGAAGGAGGGGTATATTTACTGCACCTCCATTTGCAGCTAAGCTGCATGCACGGATAAGAGATTAAAATAGATTTTTAGGGTGTCCCCATGCCATTTTTTTTGTGGGCAATAGAGGGGCTTGTGTGGCATTCCCCTTTAAACCCATACCAGACCCTCATCGAAGACAAGAGTCTGGCATGGGCTTTTAGGGAAAACCATGCACTTTTTTTTACTGCATACCCCAAGAATGTTATTTAAAGGAATTATGCATTTTAATGTTTCACTTTAACATTTATTTAAAAAATCCTACTCCGCACTGAATGCTGTTTAAAAAAAAAAAAAATGTTGAATTGGTAAATGCCCTTTGTTTGATAATTCCTTGACTATTAGGGTTGTAGTATATATGGATCATGCAGTATTCCAGGCTTTAGACTGCATTCGTATCTAATAAACATTATCTTTTTAACGTTCAAAAGATTTTTTATATTTAGGTTTCATAAAGAGAAAAGTTGACATTACCATATCAGCCAATGACAGATAAGGAACTAACATCTGTAACATGACAATAAAAAGAAAAAAAATGACTTATCGGAGTCAGATCCATGGGGAAGTGTGGCACAGAAAAATCTCCAAGACCAGAATACATAAATGAATACAACAAATTTAAGTTATGGCTTAGAAATTACATAAACGATAACGAGAACACAAAATAGAGCAAAAGGGTGTAGATCACCACCTAAAAGGTACCTTTGGACTTTGAGACCATCTGTGTTGCAATCACCACTACATGTCAATGCATATATCATGGCTGAAGTAACACCATAACCACATAATATTAAAAGGAGAAAAGGGGAGAAAAGATAATAGAGGGGAAAAAAAAGAAAGGAAGGGGAGAACACCTAGGGAACAAGAAAAGGAGTCTAGGTTACTGAAAGAGGAGGAGATGATGAGGAGCTCCGCGGCCGAGGAGAACCCAGGGCTGGTGACGGAGGCACAAGGATATACGATGCCCATAGTTCCCAAGTTTGTTCAGACTGTTGGTCATTAACAATACTAGCAACCTTCTCATGAATCATAAGCCACGTGATTTTTTGTTTCAGCCTTCTAAAGGTTTTCCATGCTCCTGAAATGGTGATTTTTGCTGTCAACAATATGAAATATATCAACTTTTTAGATGGGCGTGACCACCAAGGCGGCAGATCATTAAGCAACGCAAGGTGGGGTTGTTGAGCAATGGAGAACCCAGTCAGTTTACGTAACATGAAAAACACTTTATTCCAAAAGCGTTGAATGTTGGCGTATTCCCACCAGATGTAGAGCATGGAGCTCAGTAACCTACAACCCCTAAAGCATTGATCAGATGTCTGGTACATTCTGCCCAGGCACGTCGGAATAAGGTACCATCTGGTTAAGACTTTAAGACTAGCTCCTATCAATGAGACATTCAGAATACCGTTATAGGATATCTGAAGTCTTGATGACCAAGATTAAAAATCCTCTTCACAAAGTCCCTCTCTCTCCAAGGCTAGAATTTAAGGTTGTTTCTAGGTCGTGGTGAGCAACGACTTGTAAACAATTGAAATGCCCCCTCTGTAACCCTGATATTTGGAGCACCAGAGCTCATAAGCTGTTAGAGAAGGCGGATTCCCTGAAGGACAAATAGTACGTAAAAAGTGAGCTATTTGAAAAAAAGCAAAACCTTTTGGACAATGGCATCTCTAGAACTGAACAGCAATGCAAAAGGTTGAAGGACTAGCGATGAGTGAAAAAATTACCAATGCGATATAGACCTTTATCCATCCACCATTTGAATGCCCTAATTTCCATACCTGGAGGGAATTCAGAATTGTGGAATAAGTGCGTAAAGGGGTGAAAGTGGAGGTTAGGGAGGAGTGAGAGCCCTAACTATCCCATAAGGCAAACGAGTGAGATAGCCTGGGGCCCAAATCAAAGGTCTTTCTGTAAGGGGACGCCATAACAAAAAATCTATTGTGAAAGATGGGAAAGATCATCGCTCCATCTGTACCCTGTCCGGTCTCTTGTGGCAGGAATAAATTACTGAAAGTTTTATTAAGTGTGCTGCCTTGTAGTAAGCAGAAAAATCTGGTACACAAAGGCCACCCTTGGATCTAGGTGTAAACAAGGTAACACGGGTTAATCTGTGGCCTTTAGGGCACCAGATAAATTGCAGCACCTTGGATTTAAAACTTAAAAGGTCTGATCTAGTGACTGATATTGGCAAAGAATGAAAGAAATATAAAAGTTTCGGTAAGAGAGTCTTGACAGCATGAATTCTACCCAGCCACGAGAGATCATACAGGGCCCAGCTAGAAAGAAGCTGTTCTAAACGTCTAAAACAGGAGGGATAATTTACAGCATATAACGTTGAATACAAAGGGGAGAGATGTACTCCTAGATATGCTATAACGTCGTCAAGCCATTGAAGTGGAAAGGATTCCCAGAAACGCAAAAACAGCTGATCAGGGATGTTCATGGCAGAGGATTTTGTTTTGTTAAACCCGAGCTCAGAAATGTTGCCAAAATCCCGAAGGATTGAAGGATTAATCAAAAGGGAAGTGAGAGGGGAAGTAGCAAAAAGCAGCATATAGTCCGCAAATAACGCACACTTATGTTCTTGGGAACCACACATTACCCCCTTAATATTCAGGTCATCACGTATAGCTATGGCAACAGTCTCGATCACTATAGCAAAGAGCAATACTGATAATTAGGGATGAGCCTGATGTTCGAATCGAATATAAGTTCGACTCGAACATCAGGTGTTCGACGAAGAGCGAACATTATGCGGTATTCGCAGCAAATTCGAAAAACGCGGAACACCGTTAAAGTCTATGGGACATTAGCATGAACAACCAAAATTGCTCATTCTAAAGGCTTATATGGAATTTATTGCCATAAAAAGTGTTTGGTGACCTGGGTCCTGCCCCAGGGGACATGTATCAATGCAAAAAAAGTTTTAAAAACTGCTTTATTTTTTTTGAAGCAGTGATATTAATAATGCTTAAAGTGAAACAATAAAAATGAAATATTCATTTAACTATTGTGCCTGGGGGGTGTCTATAGTATGCTTGTAAAGTGGCACAGTTTTCCCGCGTTTAGAACAGTAACACAACAAAATAAAATTTCTAAAGCAAAAAAGTCATTTAAAACTGATAACGGCTGTAATGTAATTGTTAGGTCTCGGCAAAATAGATGAAAATCATTGAAAAGAACATCATGGGTCCCCCCCAGTCCATTACCAGGCCCTTTGGGTCTGGTATGAATATTAAGGGGAACCCCGAACCAAAAATGTAAAAAAAAAATTGCGTAGGGGTCCCCCCAAAATCCATACCAGGCCCTTCAGGTCTGGTATGGATATTAAGGGGAACCCTGCGCCAAATAAAAAAAATTGCATAGGGTTCCCCCCCAAAATCCATACCAGACCCTTATCTGAGCAGGCAACCTGACACGCCGCAGGAAAAGAGGGGGGTGAGAGAGCACCTTCCCTCCTGAACCGTACCAGGCCACATGCCTTCAACATGGGGGGATGCTTTGGAGTCACCCCCAAAGCACTTTGTCCCCATGTTGATGGGGACAAGGGCCCCATCCCCACAACCCTTGCCCGGTGGTTGTGGGGGTCTGTGGGCAGGGGGCTTATCGGAATCTGTTAGCCACCTTTAACAAGGAGACCCCCAGATCCTGGCCTCCCCCCTATGGGAATTGATATTGTACCCCTACCATTTCACAAAAAAAGTGTCAAAAATAGTAAGGAGGCTCTTTGGGACAAGTCCTTTATTAAAAGATAAAAAAATAAAAATAGAAAAAGTGGAAGGAGCTGCGCTAAAAAATGGACTGACACACTTATTATAAATCAATATAAAATGTGTTATATCAAAACAGTATATAAAGTGATAAAAAGTATTATTGTGCAAAGATGTATATAGCTATACCGTCTACTATCTTGTATACATAACCAAAATGTATATAGCTATACCATCTATTATCTAATATACATAACCAAAATCAGTGATGACTGCAATAAATAAAAATGAAAAACACCTAAAGTGTACATTTAATAAGGAACACCAAGCTGTGTTTGCAACACCACATCTATATCTCAAAGTGTGGCATTCATATTAATGAATCTAATAATAAGTCCAATTGGCAATGAATAATGTCCCAAGTTGAAAAGAAAAAACAAAAAATCTCTCAAAGATCCTCTGATAAATTCATGAGAAGTGACCTCCACCACAGAGACACACTTGTCTGCTTACCGGAACTAGGTGGTCCCTTATTACAGGGGACCCTTGCGGGCAGATGGCTCTAACCCCAGCCAGGGATGCAGTATAGCATAAATACGAATTCCTTTGGACTCGAATGGGATGTCTCTCATGCGAACACTGTCAGTCAGGAAGTATCTCCAACGTGGGGTCAATCGGGATAGTGAGAAGCAAACTATTTTGGGATTTGCCAACTGCCACAGCTCAGGGTAAGGGTTTCTTTAAAACGGCGCATGTAAGAGCTCTAGATTAGATAATAGATGGTATAGCTATATACATTTTGGTTATGTATACAAGATAATAGACGGTATAGCTATATACATCTTTGCACAATAATACTTTTTATCACTTTATATACTGTTTTGATATAACACATTTTATATTGATTTATAATAAGTATCAGTCCATTCTTTAGCGCAGCTCCTTCCCCTTTTTCTATTTGTTTGATGTAGTATAACCTTTTGAGCGGCATCTTTATTTTCACGGATAGCGCAATTTTCCTTTTTCACAAAAAAATAAAAATGTCCTGAGATGTAAATCCTTCTCACGCCACCAACGAGCCAAAAAAAAAAGAAGCTGCAACAGCTTTGCCTCCATGGGAGGCTCCCGCCGAGTGACGCTTTTTCTCGGTGACAGCTGTTATATAGCTGAGGGCGGGGCCACTCAGTTGCGTAAACGGGGGACCCCGCCTTCCTCTGACATCACGTGGCGTCAGAGGGGGGTCACCTGCTTACGTCACCGAGAAGGAGCATCAGTCGGCGGGAGCCTCCCATGGAGGCGGAGTTGTTGCAGCTTTTTTTTGTTCTTTTTTTGGCTCGTCTGTGACGTGAGATGGATATACATCGCGGGACATTTTTATTTTTTTATCTTTTAATAAAGGACTTGTCCCAAAGTGTCTCCTGTCTTTACTATTTTTGACACTTTTTTTGTGAAATGGTAGGGGTACAATGTACTCTTTACCAATTCACATGATGGGAGGCCAGGATCTAGGGGTCCCCTTGTAAAAGGGAGCTTCTAGATTTCGATAAGCCCCCCACCCGCAGACCCCCACAACCACTAGGCAAGGGTTGTGGGGATGAGGCCCTTGTCCCCATCAACTATCCTGCAGTCTGCCAGGTTGCGTGTTCAGATAAGGGTCTGGTGTGGATTTTGGGGGGGACCCCTACACCATTTTTTTTCAATTTGGCACAGGGTTCCCCTTAATTTCCATACCAGACCTGGATTTTAGGGGGACCCCCACGCAATTTTTTTTTGGTTCGGGGTTCCCCTCAATATTCATACTACCAGGGCCTGGTAATGGACTGGGGGGGTAAACATGCATTTTTTTGTCAATGAGTTTTATTTATCTTGCCCGAGACCCGACAATTCACTACAGCCGCAATCAGTTTTAAATTTAAATTTTTTCCTTTAGAAATGTCATTTTGCTGTGGTACTGTTATAAACACAGGAAAACTGTGCCACTATAGGCATACTATAGGCACCTGCCAGGCACAATATTTAACGGAATATTACATTTGTATTGTTTCACTTTAAGCATTATTAAGCACTTCAGCCCCGGAAGATTTTACCCCCTTCTTGACCAGAGCATGTTTTGCGATTCGGCACTGCATCGCTTTAGCTGACAATCGGTCGTGCGACGTTGTACCCAAACAAAATTTACATCTTTTTTTCCCACAAATAAGCTTTCTTTTGGTGGTATTTGATCACCTCTGTGTTTTTTATTTTTTGTGCTATAAACAAAATAAGGCAGTCAATTTTGAAAGAAAAACAATATTTTTAACTTTTTGCTATAATAAATGTCAAAAAAATATATAAAAAAACGAAATTTCTTCCACAGTTTAGGCCGATATGTATTCTTCTACATAATGTTGGTAAAAGAAAACACAATAAGCATATATTGATTGGTTTGCGCAAAAGTTATAGCGTCTACAAAATAGGGGATAGATTTATGCCATTTTTATTATAAATTCTTTTTTTTACTAGTAATGGTGGCGAGTTGCGATTTTTATCGGGGCTGCAACATTATGGTGGACACATCGGACACTTTTGACACTATTTTGGGACCATTGTCATTTATACAGTGATCAGAGCTACAAATAGCCACTGATTACTGTATAAATGACACTGGCAGGGAAGGGGTTAAACAGTAGGGGCAATCAAGGGGTTAAGTGTGTCCTAGGGAGGTGTTCTAACTGTAGGAGGGATGGGCTCACTACAACATGACAGAGATCACTGCTCCTGATGACAGGGAGCAGTGGATCTCTGTAATGTTGCTAGGCAGAACAGGGAAATGCCTTGTTTACCATCTCCCCATTCCTATTGCATCTCCCCGTTCTGCCTCTCCTCAATGCAATCGCGGGCCGCCGGGCCATTTGCCTGCCTGTGCCATACTGCCGAAGCACATCTGTGGGCGGCGTGGGCAAGTGGTTAAAATCACTGCTCCCAAAAAAAACTGCTGTTTTAAAAACTTGTTTTGCATTGATTCATGTGCCCAGGTGCCTAGCCTGTTTTCGTGTATTTAATGGCATCTAAAATCTCCTGTGCAGTGAAAGGGACCTCCATACGCTTCCTATGGGCGGCAGATAGTCTAGGAAGGGAGATACCTTACAAATACTGGACACACAAATGGAGTCCTCCCCAATTTGTGACTTATACAGAGATGTGTAAAAATTACTGAAAGCCTCCAGTACTTTACGGGGATTTTGAGAATATGAGCCATCCACGCAATGCACCCTGGGAACTGCAAAAGCTCACATGCGAGGGTTAAGCTTATGAGCCAGTAGAGTTCCAATTCTGTCTTTGTGCATATAAAATTTGGTGGAAGCCCAACAAATACTCTTTTCCGCTTTCGTCGTCAACGTGGGATTTAATTCCACCCGAATCTTATCAATTCTTTGAAGCAGAGAACCGTCTGGAGAGCATTTGTGACGCTTAAGCAACAGTTGTAATTCGTTGCCTAACACTTGGATGTGTTCCTTGAGAGCTCGATGAAGCTGGGAAGACAATTGGATCATCTTTCCATGGACGATAGCTTTATGACAATAAAGTTATGGAAGTTTCATTGAAATACTGTTTGAACATTATCTTTTTTATATACATTTGAAGTGCATTGACATTCTATTGTATACAATATTGGCCTATTGATTCATTTTTTTTAGTTCTCCACATTTTCTACAATACAAGATAATACCCAAGGTTCCCAAGTGTTTAATGGATACCATTGAGACCTTCTGTCTACAATCTTTTTATACACTGCATGTATACTTGATAGATAACACTAAGTGACAGTTTATGGAAACCTCTCTTGAGAGAAACATGGAGACTGCCATTGACATTTTGTACATCTTAGTTATCTGATTTTTATAGTGACCCTTTTTAATCAATCCTCCGAGTCACTTACCCAGAACAAGTATGCAGATAAGGGCTTCTAAATTGACCTTGACTTTTGTAATCTGCATCCTTGTCAGTGACTCAAAGGAGTACTAAAGCCACATGGTCATAGCATAGCATATGGGAAAAAAAATTCACAAAGTGGTCAGCAATGGCAGCTCATATATTTCTCTTAGCCCCCTTTTTTATGTGGCATTTCTTTTTTTTTATTCTTTATTTATTCATATCATCCCATTATACATAACATCACATTCATTTGAGTCTATACATAAATAAAGTGGACAGAGGCTCTTAAACACATATAAATATGTAATTTTAACCCCTTATAGTTTTACCAACTATGAATATTAATAAAAATAAAAATATAAGAGAAAAAAAAAATATAACCGACAGAAGGGGATTGTAGACTCCTCACTAGGTTGTCTTAAAGGTGGCTATGGCCTTTCCTTCGTCTGAGAGTTTGAATATATTCCACTTAGCCCATGTTTTAGAGTATATCTCGTGCCGATTTTGCGCCGAGAGTATTAAGTCCTCCATCCTGTTTACTTCTTCCACTCTTGTAAACCAGAGCGAGACACAGGGAGGTCTTGTGTCTCTCCACTGCCGGGCTATGCATGATCGGGCAGCATTAAAGAAATGGCGCAATATTAAATTATTATATATTTTTTCTGGTATGTTTGAGTCATGTAATAAGAATAATGCTGGGTCTTCAGGAAGAATATAATCTGTAAACTTCTGAGATATTCGCTGTATCTCCCTCCAGAAGTGGTCTAACTTTGGACAAGACCAGAAAATATGAAGTAACGTCCCTCTCTCTTCTAGACATCTCCAACATTTATCTGAGATCGAGGGATAATATTTATGAAGGATTGAGGGTGTACGATACCATCTCGTCAGAAGTTTAAAATTAGTTTCCTGAGCCCTGGTAGAGATTGATGATTTAAAAACCATACGTATAATCCGTCTCTGTTGTGTTGGTTGCAAAGTCCTCTCTAATTCTCCCTCCCATTTCCGTATAAACTGCGGAGTATACCTGTCAGGGGGTTTAATCAGTAATGCATACATTTGTGAGAGTACATGGGAATAGGGACCATTATCCTCGCATATTTGCTCTAATGGCGTCAGTGGTCTTTGATACCTGTCCGGGAATGGTAATGTATTGAGGAAATGTTTGAGTTGTGCTCCACTCCAAAAATCAAGGTCGAACCGGTTACTTGATGATGTCAACTCCGGGATTGATGGCCATATTCCCGATCGTACATAATGTGATGCTTGGTAGCACTGCGATTCTAATAATTTCCTAAATGGGCCATCTTGTAGACCTGGAGGGAAACGGGGGTTCCCTATGATAGGATAGAGAGGGGAGTGAGAAGGTAATAGTGAGGTATTCAGGCGCAATCGGGCACATATTCGTAGTGTAGGTCCCATAGTTGGGTGTTTTTTAAGGGTGGGGGTAAGATCTGCATAACACCAGACCGCACGCCGTAATGGTATCTTACTTTGTGACTGCTCAATCCTTGGCCATAACTTAAGATCTGTATGCCTACACCAATCTATTAGTCTCCCCATATGTGATGCCTGATAATATTTCTGCATGTCAGGTACTGCCATCCCTCCATACTGTTTAGGCATATTCATAAGTCGACGTTGTATTCTAGGTCTTTTATAGGCCCAAATAAAGTTAATTAATAATGCGTTTAACTGTTAATTCAGGGGGTATATGAATTGGTAAGGTTTGGAAGAGGTATAAAAATTTTGGTAAAATTGTCATTTTGACTATGTTACATCTACCGAACCAAGAAAAACGGCCTTGATGCCATTTGGTGAGCAGTACCCGTATTCTATTAAGCAGAGGTGGAAAATTCAGTTCGTAGGTTTGTTTTAATTTGGGTGGTATGAGTGTTCCTAAATATTTAAGGGCCGTTCCTGTCCATCTAAAATTGAAATTATCTTTTAGGGTTTTAATTTGAGTTGGCGTCATTGAAACTCCCATTGCTTCAGATTTGGACATGTTTATTTTTAAGTTTGATAGGGAACCGTATTGATCCAGTTCTCTTAGGAGATTCGGTAGCGATATTCCTGATTTAGTGAGTGGAAATATAAGGTCATCTGCGTAAGCAGATACCTTATAATGTGAATCCCCTTTTTGTATCCCTATGATGTCTGGATTTTGCCTTATCTTACAGAGGAATGGTTCCAATGAGAGAGAGAAAAGAAGGGGTGACAAAGGACACCCTTGACGGGTTCCATTTGAGATGGAAAATGGTTCTGATAGGCAGCCGTTGGCTTTAATTTGTGCTTTGGGCTCCGAGTATACACTCGAGATCCATCCCACCATCTTCTCTCCCAATCCCACATACCTTAAGACCGAGAACATAAACGTCCAGTTAACCCGGTCGAATGCCTTTTCGGCATCCGTGCTCAGGAACACTGAAGGGGTATTTGAAGTACCGTATTTATCGGCGTATAACACGCACTTTTTCACCCGAAAAATCGGGTGAAAATCGGGTGTGCGTGTTATACGCCGATATAAAAAAAAAAAGTATTTCTACATACTTTTTGCACGGATCGCATGGCGAGTTAATCTGATCGGAGACGTCCGGTAATCTGAGTTCCCCCAGGCTAACTCAGCCTTCACATTGCAGAGCTCCGGCAGCCATCCCCCACGCAGCACACAGACAGGAAGCATTCTCTCTCCCTAACTCTCGCGGCCGTCAGAGCGTAACCATGGTAACCCCCCTGCACGGCTCGCGGGAGTTCAGCTCTGACTGGAATCTAACACGAGGAAGCATGTACAAAATGTTTTTTAAAGCACAGCGAGGGAAAAACTCTGCGGAGGGAGGGGGGTTGAGAAAAGTACAGTACACACACTGCCTGACATCCTTGCCCCAGCCCTGAATACAGCCCTTCAAAGAAAAAGAAATCAAACCAAAATAATATAAAAGAGGTTTGTTAGTGAAGAATAAGGGATCAATCTGACATTAATAAAGGAGAATCTGTCTGTAATGAAGTGAGAATGTAAAACATCTATCTCACTGCTGGTTCACACTTCTGCGATATTGCATGTGATTTACACTGCACTGCAGTGTAAATCACATGCCATGTCAGTGCGATGTGATTTCAGCCAAACTGATTGTACCCTTATTTTGCTTCAAAGACCTTTTATTTAAAATTAGTTTTTTTCCTGAAACTTCCCTCCCTAAAATTAGGTGCGTGTTATACGACGGTGCGTGTTATACGCCGATAAATACGGTATCTGCTAGGTGGATGAGATTTAGAACCTTGATAGTATTATCTCTCGCTTCTCGATTTGGTATAAAACCCACCTGGTCCAAATGGACCATGTCGGTTAAATGTGGTTGAATACGTGTGGCGAGGATTTTTGTAAATAATTTAACATCTACATTTAATAGGGAGATGGGGCAGTAACTACCGCATACTGATGTATCTTTACCTTCTTTAGGAATCACCGTAATGTGTGCTTTCAAAGTATCAGGTGGTAGTGCAGCCTCGTATCCCAGGGTATTAAATGTTCGTGTCATTTGCCTTCCTAGTTGAGAAAAAAATAGCTGATAGTATTTTAAGGAAAACCCGTCCGGGCCCGGGGATTTCCCTGGTTTGGAAGATTTAATAGCTTCTTGTAATTCCTCTATGCTAATAGGAGCTTCCAAGTCCTCTCGAACTTGTTCTGCTAGCTGAGGGATACCTGATGAAGATATATATTCTTCTATTTTATGTTGTGCCGGTCTCTCTCTAGGTAAGTTATATAATGATTTATAAAATTCCCGAAATGTTGACGTAATCTCATTAGGTTTATAGACCTTCCTTCCTTCTTTATCTACTAAATATGGTATATAGGATTTTACCCGTTGTTCTTGTAGAGCTCTAGCCAGTGAGCGTCCGCATTTATCCCCTGTTTCGTAATAGTATTTCCGGCTTAACTGCATTGCCGCCTTAGCCCTATAATGAAGAAGAGTAGTTACCTGTCTCCGTAGATTGAGGAGCTCATTCTCCACCTTTGTTGTCTGTCTCTGTTTGTGTTGTATTTCTAGTTCCTGTATATTACCCATTAATTTAGTTAATTCTGTTTCCCTGGCCTTTTTAATTCTGGAACCATGTTTTATGAGGATCCCCCTTACTACTGTTTTATGTGCTTCCCATATTATTCTTTCCTCAACTTCTGGTGTAATATTATATTGGAAGTAGTATTGTAGTTCTTTAATCACCTCATCCACTACTAATTTGTCCTCCAATAGGCTCTCATTCAGTCGCCACTGTCTATTTTTAGGAGAGGAGTGTTTAGTCATGGTCCATGTCAATGTAACCGGGCCATGGTCAGTCCATGTAATATTTCCTATGTCTACTGTTTTAATCTCTGATAGCATTTGATGCGGGATGATAAACATATCAATACGAGAGTACACCTTATGTGGATTGGAGTAAAAAGTGTAGTCCTTCTCATCCGGATGAAACAGTCTCCATACGTCCGTAAGTTGATATTTATGAAGTGTTTGTAAGACCCTTTTACGCCTATCCTTTGTAATCGATGTTCTGCCTGCCGATGTGTCTAATTTAGGGTCAATTGAGAAGTTGAAGTCTCCCCCCAAGAGAAGCCTACCTTCAGCAAATTCCATAAGTTTATTAATGGTAGTACATATAAATTGGTCTTGGTTGCAATTTGGAGCATATATCGTAGCCATAGTTACTTTATTACTGCCGATCATGCCTTTGAGAAACAGAAATCTACCCTCTTTATCTGATCTTATATCATTTAATTTCCATGGGACTTTCCTGGATATCAAAATTGATACCCCTTTAGATTTGGATATTTTATTGCACGCGTAATAAGCTAAGGGGAAATGATTATTTTTCATAGATGGTACTTTACCTTCCTTAAAATGGGTTTCCTGGACATATGCCACATCAGAGTGTGATCGTTTTAAGTCTTGGAGGAGCATCCTACGTTTCTCAGGGGTGTTAAGCCCTTTGGCGTTTATAGATAAAATCTTTAGCTCCTCCATCTCCCCTTCTGTCGGTTAAAACAAACAAAAAAAAAAGGAAAAAGAAGAGAAGAGAGAAAAAAAAAAAAAAGACCATCCACCTACCAGAGCTCTATTAGTTCTGATATTGAGACAGGGGGCTTTAGTATCCTCCCGTCTTTCCCTCTTCCCAGTGAAGGGGGAAACCAAAGTTACAAAATATAGGCACTCACGTTCAAATTACCACTTAAGTGAGTGCAGTCCTAAGGGGGGAAATAAACCAAAACAGGCGGGGGAGCACTACCCTCCTCCCTCGGGTGTACCTAAATTCTTATTGATCCCGGGTTCATGTTATACATTGCTGCCTATACATTATTGTGTACATCTTAGATCTAAACTCTATGCGGCACGTAATTAATGTCACCAGCAAAGGGGGAAAAAAAAAAAAAAGAAGGGGGGGGGCAGGAGGATAGGGGGCCCGAGGTGATCCGGAAATCTTAAATGTAACCGAGAAGGAGAAAATAAACAAAAAGCATTTTACCTCTCTTTATTCATATCCTCCCTCCTCTCTACCCCTCCCCCTCCATTCCCCTTCAGGAAAAAAAAAAAAAAAAAAAAAATTAATTAAAATAAAAAAAAAAAAAATTGGGGGTTTCCCTTCCTTCTCTTTCTCCTCCAAATCTAATCCTTCCGATCTCTATACATCTCTCCCAGTCTGTGGCTATTTGGAAGACCAGTGACAAGCCCACATCGGTCGGGAAGTCCTAGTGCAGGGCATTTGGTGGCGCAGGTGTGAGTAGTGATGAAAAAAAAAAAAAAAAATGTTAAATAAAAATAAAAAAGCACCTCTATTCTGTTCTTCACTTCAATTCCACACCAAAAAATAAATAAAGAAAGGGTTTTCCCCTTTCCCCTTCTTTCCCCCTTCCTCTTTCCTTTCTTAGGGGAGAACCTCTCCTTTTAGTGTATCTACTTATCCTACTTATCCTACTACTAGTGTTTATATTATGTGATTAAGTGCATTTTATATATACATTATATATCAAAATATACGTTCTAAACACATACATTGACATATTAGTGAACTTATCTTTTTCGAATTGTTATATATTTATAGTGATAAGAGCCTTAGATTAGGCTCATTAAACTTCACACACACCAAAAAAAAAAAAAGAGGGAAAATATAAACATTACCCATATATACCCATATATATACACCCATATGTACCCTATACATACACATACCCCTACATCTATTCCCTGCACCACCTCCCTGCCTCCAATCTCTCCCTCCCGATCCAGCTCTATGCCAGCTTTATGTGGCATTTCTATATGTTTATATAGTTCCCGGATTACCAAATAGGCAGAGTTAGGACTGGGCAGAGAGTCATCTTAAAGAAATTAAAACTTTACTTTAAAGACTCTATAGACTAACTACTGTATTAATGTTGGGTACCCAATAACAAATTAAAGCACATAAACCATAGACATCAGCTTCACATTACAGTTTGTCTTTTAAAAGCTCAACTTCTTTCAGCTGACAGTTTGTAAAAAAAACGTTGATGCTGCCTACATATGTGTAATGTAGAGTAGTGATGTTCATCTCCATCTAGCAGCCAACTTGCACACTACTGTGTTATCCCACTCGAGTGTGTGCACAAGAAACCTCCATAAACCTGCATAGGGGGTCCCAAGGTTTTGACTGCCTAGGGGACTCCACAGAGTTTAATCTGCCACTGGACTTATCCTCCTTCTGTTGGTGATGTTGAATATTATCTGTAAAGGACTGAGTTTTTTCAATGCTCTATAAAATAGTTGCAATGTGATTGCACTCTAGTTACAAACAATCACATGCACATTGCTGCTATTGTGTGTGTTGCTTTCCCTTCCCTAGAAAGGCTATAAGACCCTGTAAAAGGTTTGAAAGTTATATTTGGTCCAGAAAAAATAGAGCCAACTATTAAAACCAGATGAGAAGATTTACAGTACGCAAGAAAAGCAATTCTTATTTATGGTTTTATTTCCAGTTTTACAAGTCTTGGAAGTGTTTGTGATCTTGTGATGCAGTTATAAAGAAACTGTTCAAGACATGGTACAATATATCAAACCAGTGAATGAAGGACTGTGAAATGGGCACTCGGAAACAGAAACAAGTAATCAATTGGATATTTTGGTGAACACAGAAAAATAAAATGTTTACCACTTGCTGGAAATATAATGAAGTTTTCTATATTAATATTACATTATAAAAACATAAATATTTAATAAAAGATACTATCTAGCACCTATCTAGGGGACTCAAATTTCCCCCCGGCTTTGAATTTATCTAGTGCCTTTAGCAGTTGGATTGTACAGGGGTTGGTGATCTTGGAAAATTTCCAACATAATGCTTATTTTCTTTCATTCTCCAACAACGATTTGACCTTTCCCATACATCATTTTTTAGGTACCTCCAACTCAGACATTTCTTTTCTGAACAATATGGTTTAAATTGCAGGAGTCAGGCCTGTGTGTTAGAGCAGATGTGTAATGCTTCCTCCCAGGATAGAGGCCCTATTTCAGTGGTTTATAATCAGCTCAATGAGTATGACCTCCCGGAAAAGTCTCTAGCTATGGTACAATAGGTAACGGAGATGGGCAAGACTTTTCAGCCAATGACTGGCTGGACATGTTATCTATGCATAGGTGCACTAAATCTATTGCAACCAAAGAAATTGTGGTTAAGATGCATGCCAGGTTGCACTATACTCCCATCAGACTTCACAGAATGTATCTGCTTGAACCTGGCACATGTTTCTGGGGTTGCCCTGGAGCTGGAGGGCCATTAAGCCCTTATGGCAACAAGCACCGTCAATGGTGGCCCGCATTACGAGATCAAATGTCACTCTCACATTTCTCATGTGCCTATTCTTTGCAGACATACTGGAGGTGTTGCCCCCTGCCAGAAACTGGCTCATACGCTGTTTAGTGCAGTTCATTGGGCTATAGCCTTAAATTGGCAGTCCCTCTCAGTTCCTTTGTCTCAGGTAGTACAAAGAATGGAGGCAATAAAACTTATGGAGAGGATACACCATACGAGGATACACCATACGGTCATGGACACAATGCACATATTTCATAATAAGTGGTTGACCTGGTCATCGTATTATGGTCTCCTCGAGTAGAGGTATAAGCCAAGTCGCATGGATATACTTGCTAACATCAAGTCTATATCTCTCAGCGGTAGACATTTTATAGTCTTTTTTTTTGCTATTAGATTAAGGAAGCCATGGTTCACCAAATATGATGTACTTTTTTATGTTAAGGTCTACGCTGCTTGCCATAATTGATTAATATTGCTGAATAATTTTGATTTGATTTTATTTGTTTCTTTTTTTGTTTTGTTTCTTTTCCTTTCTGTTCTCTATACGGCTTTATTTCACTATTGTATAAGGCGACTGTATATTGTGTAACATACAGATTGGTGCCTTTGGACGTTTTTCAGTGCCTTTATGTTCTATGCCTTAATAGTTGTACATGTTTTTCTTTACTACTATGAATAAAAGAGCATTTGTAATAAAGATACTAGCTAGCACTGGTGATAAAACTGTAGCAAACAATCAGGATTCATCTTTCATGAGAAAACTAAAACTGAATCCTGACTGGTTACGGTGGCCAGCTGCTCCAATTTTAACCAGATCTCCTATTTGTCATATATCATGCCTAATGTGTGTCATTTCATGAAGTAGTTCAAATAGGGGTAAAAAAAAGAACAAAAAAAAAAAAACCTTCTCACAGGGCTAGGTAACTGCTCCATCATGTAACTATCTTTAACAAACTTCTTACAGTCCTACTTATTGACTGTCTATCGCTGGCTGTAGCGAGCAGGTGCAGGAAATTAATACAATGGTTGCTACCAAGCGAAAAGTGCAGCAATGCAAAAGAGGACCTGCAAATACAAGTTGGACAGGTACCTTTAAGTCAACAAAAAAGACTAAATACAATGTTAACATAATTCATTCCTATTTGCAGAAAACTTTAAGTACTGCTCTAGCAGCAATATCATAACCCAAATATATTTCAATGGTTGCTTTACACAATACTGCCTATGCAATCAATCTATGGCTCAAGACAAAAATGTAAAGTGAAACTGTACTTTGCCTATAATAGGAAAAGTAACTGGTTTGTTGCAAAGCAGACACTATAGGGCGACTAAGCCTCCCATCTTGCCTGCTGGAGCACCAAGTAATGGCCAGTATTTTTTTTAGGTATGGAGGAACACGTGACACTCCTTGTCTTCCCAAAAAACATCACTTTGCACCTAAGTGCTCAATCACTAGCATTGAGAGTTGTTACATGGGGTTGGGAAGGAGCTTGCTAAGCCCTGTGTGAGTGTCAACATTAAAATGTCAACATTACTTACTGAGCCTAACTCTTAGTTAGAATCAGAGGTCCCCAGAAGTCAAACAGTTTTTGCTCTCTCAGTTGTCCCACTGCACACACCTCCTAAAAGTGCATCATAAAATAACATTAGTTAAAAAAAAAAGACAGTTTCTGAATTAGTTTGAACCCCTGCATGAGCCCAGTAGCAACCTATTCCTTTAAAGGAGCAATTTTTACATATCTCATCATCTTTAATATATTATAGTGATTGTAAAGGCTCAGCTATATTGTTATTTTTTCTAAAAATAATAAACATGGTATACTTACCTGCTTTCTGCAATGGCTTTGCACAGAGAAGCCCTGATCCTCCTCTCCTCAGGTCCCCCACCGGAAGTTCTGGCCCCTCCCTCTTGTTGAGTGCCCCCAAAGCAAGCCACATGTCACCAGCTATCTACTCTGCCCCTCCAGCGCTCACTTGAGCACCGGGCTGAGGAGGGGGTTGAGAGGCTGAGCCATCTGCCGATCAGGCATCTGGGTGGATTCTGACATTACAGTCAGGATCCCTGCAGATTTTGAATCTGGATCAGCAGAGCGACATCAGCCAACAGGGACCTATAGCCTGCTGTCGGCTGAATACAGGTGACAGGAGTGCAGAACAAAATGCACTCCTATGACCTACAGGAGAAGTAGGGCCAAAGAAGTCCTTACCGTCTCAAAGACCTTTTAATTTCCTGATAAAAGTCAACTGCAAATGCAGGGCTCAATTCCTTTTGTACATGCTGGTTGAGACTTTACAGAGTGCATGTGCTGAATAAACATGATTTTAAGGCTACTGGTATTGATTCAACAAAATATGGAGATAGTAAAGCAACAACTTTTATTTTTATTTTAAAGGTGCATTTCTTCTTTTAACAGCATTTAACAGAAAGCCAAAACACTGTATGTATTATCATTATCACCTAGCTCTGCAGACATCTGCAATTGTTTTACAAGCCAGAGGGTAATGTAATTATTTGTGATAAAAATAACATAATTACCGCCTAAAAAAGACTAACAGTTATTACTAAGAATGGAATAACAAAGAGATATTCCAAGAAAAAAATCTGATGACCATATAAATAGCATTAGTGTGGACCAATCTGACCATTTTTAGCAAAATCAGGTCATAAAGTCATGTCTATGACCACCTTCAGACACCACTGTCCAAGGGATCTTACTGAAAATAATGAATGCAATCCTGTCTACTTTGTACTGTCTCCCCCAAAAAGAATCCTGAAATAAAAGTGTCTATCTATACAGCCGTCCTTCTTCCTCCTCTATTTAACTAAATATGCACACTGGACAAGCAAGGATTAACTGCCCTTACTTTGCTTTAAAATGTATTTCTAATATGTCACTATGTTAATTATCCATTGTAACACAAATATGTAATATGCCCCTTATTAAAGGACTTTGAAAACTCCCTATGGTATCCTAAATGGAAAACAAAACAAAGATATACTGTACATATACTATATATATATTTATGGTTGGAGCCCTCCAACCGAAAAAGACGTGAAACCACATAAAGATTCCACAAGACTCACAACATAGACCTAAGGTGTGCTCTAGTCAGCTGGTCAGTACACCAAAAAGGAAAATACCAGGATAGAGAAAGCTGTTTTATCGGTATACATGACATTTATTGGGCAAGCTTGGTGAAGGCTTGCAACATCTCAACCTGGGGATTTGGAATGTACCAGGTAAAGCAGGTGGATTTCCATCTGCCTAATCTTCTGATGATATGACCCGGCACCCCATGCCGGGAGGCGGCCAAGGCCGCTCCGATCCAAAATGAGTGCCCGGAAAACTGGTTAGGGTTGAGGCCTAGATTAGCCAGAAGGATGCGAATATGTCTGATGAACTAGCTAGCTGTTGGTGCGCTGGAAGGAAAAGGCAACAATGGGCTGGAGGTAGATGGGCTCGGCAGGTGTGATAACAACTGATCCAGAACCGCTACTGGACACCATTCATTGTGGTTCTGGAAGAATTTGATGTCGACCCCAGTGCCGGACTGATGAGATTTGGACACTGCCAGATGTAGGACAAAATGGTCTTGAAGGTGGGCCAGATGGCACCTGCAAATCACCTGGCAACCAGGGCCACTGTAAGTTAACTCACCGGGCCGTAGGAAGCTGTAGAAGGCCAAGTAGATAGCTGCTTGGATGACCAGGCTGGGCAGCAACCCAAAAGAGGACCGTGACAGGATGGCTGACATGTTCTGGAATGTGGAACTTAAAATGGGCAAGTGTTTGCTACTGGCTACGGGCTGATGTTTCTGGATGCCACACAGCAAGGCTTTGACCGCATTGGGTCGCAAAGAATGAGGGTTTTCCAGGGGCTTGTAGTGAGAGGAAATGCTGGATGCCAGCTAGGTACAGTTGGATAGTGTTGCGGGACCAGCTCAGATGAGTGGGGCAGTAAGACATGAAGGCCAGGACTTGCTTGATGTGACCTGTGCCCCTCCTAGGGCATGTGGCTAGGAATTTGCCATAGGCGTTCCAGGCGGTGCGGTAGGCCTTCCGTGTTGGGCGGCAGTGACCAGTTTATGAGCAGCGTAGCTCTCATAAACTGATGGGTCGATTAACCCATTGTTAGCTGCAACCAAGAT
Organism: Lithobates sylvaticus; assembly: GCA_028564925.1. Classification (NCBI taxonomy): domain Eukaryota; kingdom Metazoa; phylum Chordata; class Amphibia; order Anura; family Ranidae; genus Lithobates; species Lithobates sylvaticus. The sequence continues at coordinate 319,666,607 of CM053027.1, forward strand.
GGGATAGGAAATGAGGTCAGGTTGGCTCTGGGTCTGTAAGAAATGGAAAGGAAATTTGAGGCAGGACAGTGTGTCTGCTGCAAGATTTTGCCAGGTATGTAAGTACAGTTCACATTGAAATTGTAGTGATGGGATATCTGCACCAGCCTGCGTAGGAAGGACATGATGCTAGGGACTTGGACCTGCCTTTCTTGACAATCTCAGCCATGGCTAAGTTGTCAGTGGAGAAGACCATGGTCTGTGCTGCCCAGGTGTGCCCCCAGACCTGAGCTGCCATGACGATAGGGTAAAGCTCGAACAATGAGGACATCTGGCTGAACACAGGGAGCAGGAGGATTTAATGCGGCCATTGACCTGAAAACCATTGAGTGCCAAAAATGGCAGCGAAGCCTGTGGAGGATGCTGTATATGTTACTATATGAGGCGAGGAGGCTAAAGCTGCTGGGATGAACATGGATACAGCGTTTCAGTTCTCAAGGAAGTTGTCCCACATTGCTAGATCTGCAGCAGCTGCCTGGTCTAGCCTGATTGAGGTCCTGTGCGTGTGAAAGGAAGACCAGGAGACGAGAAATGAAGGAAGGCCCCTGATCGACAATCCTCATAGCAAAGTTCAGTATGCCTAACAGGGACAGTAGCTGTCTCTTGGTGCAACTTCGTGAGGTGGTGAAGGTGTGAATGACCGCCCTAATCTGGGACAGCTTGTCAGGGGATAGGCTGGCCTGCATAGAGCAGGTATCAAGAGTGATTCCTAGGAAGGTAATGGACTGCGCGGGGCCTTCCACTTTATGGTCCGCTATGGCCACGTTGAGGTTGCCGAACACTACCCTTAATTTGTCTAAATCTGAGGGGGGCTCGTTGGGCCGTTCGATCAGCAGGAAGTCATCCAGGTAATGGATGACTTCCTGGCACTGCACCTGGTAAGTTAGGATCTAGGGGAGGGACTGAGTGAACGTATCGAAGAGCCATAGACTCCTCTCTTAGCCGGAGGTCAATTTGGTAACAAAGTAGTATGAATCTCTTCATATGATGCCGTGCCACTGCCACAAGGAAGGTTCAATGGGTAAGAGCTTAAAATAATCTGAAATGTCCACCTCGGACAGCCATGCGCCTGTGCCTACGCTAATGATGGACTGTATAGCTTATTTAACGGACGCATATTTGAGAGAGAACTCTTCGGAAGGAATCAGTGAGTTTAGACTGGGGATGTGGGAGGAATGAGGCATGGGCAAGTCTTGCACCAAACTTAATTTATTTGAGAATTTGCCTTGACAAGCCTTATGGCTAACTCTCCATGTCTCAAAGGGTGACTCAGCAAAGGGGCCGGCCCAGCTTCTTCTTCAACAGATCGCTAATAGCCTGCTTGTCAGTGGATGTTGAGCGGAGGTTCCTGCACTCATGGGTGGTGTGTGGTAGGGTGATGAGCCATGTGTGGAATCTGGAGATAAACTCGTGCACCAGTAATAGTGCGTATGCGGCTGATGGGTGAGAGGAAATTTAGAACTCCAGCTATCGTACATTCACCTGAGGATGAGGTGGGATGCTTGAGGGTGCATGTGCTCTTGGGATAAGATCAGTTGACTCAAATGTGGATCAGTCAGCATTGGTTGAAGCTGCAGGTGCCATAGTTGAAGTTGTTGCAGAAGTTAGGCCAGCAGCCAACCGACTCCCGATCAGCCCTCTCAGCCAATGCCAAAAAGCACTGATCGTAGTGTACTGGTGGGGGGGAGGGGGCATAATTCTCAAATAACTCAAATTCATTCAATTCATTCCTATACGGTCATGTATCTTGAACCAGGTATTTTCCACATACTGACACTTGCTGCATTGAGCAACATTTAAATATACCCGCTTACATATTTATTTTTAAGTTATACTGTTAATTTTGCTTTATTTCAGCTCATCTCCCTATTCATTAACTTACCAGCAAATTGGGTTAGTTTTAATGTAGAATTCCATTGATTTAAAACAACAGGCATACTTTACGCATGATATATTAGTGATTTACCATCTTTGTCCTTAGACATACATGGTGGAACTTGCTCTGGTTGTCTTCAACTGATGACCATTGATCCCTTGTGGGTTGTTGAGCCCATCTGCTTTTGTTGGTCTCTATACCTGGTCTTATTCATTTTTGTAAGTCCAAAATGTTTACATAAATGGTGCATGGTTATTGTTACTATTTGTAATTTAGTAAAATCTATATACTCTTTGCCATATTTTTCTCTTTGTATATAGGATTACTCCCACCCTATTGTCCCTGAAGAAGACTACGCATAGTTTAAGCGCATTGGGAGATTCTGGTGGATATGCAATTTTTACAATGAGTGTCTGATAATCTCTGCTCCCTTTGACATCAGCATGAGATAACTAATACTAGCTAGTCAAGATTACAGAACATGTCCAGTTGAATGTGGATAACTTCAACTAACTATACCACGACTTGGATGAAAGAGAACCCTCATAGACATACTGTAGTATCTCAGCTATTGTTCTGATCCACCAGCTTTGAATATTTTATTGATCTGGAACATATTTGCAGAACAGAAAAATTTGAGAAAAGTCCTGCATACCCGTTCAATATTAGTGAACTTTCCAGGACAATAACTCCAGAAATGAAACCAGATGATCAGTGTTAATACAGCATCCATGTTGATCTTATGACAGGTTTTCTTATACAATAACAGTGTTATCAGTTTTAAACACATTTACACATTTTATTTCTCAATACGCTTTTGACTTATAGACTAACCTCACCTAAAGAATAAAATGTATTTTAAAGTACATATGAGATTTATTTTTTTCAAAGCAACTTTTATATAATTTTATGCCTTGGTATATTGACTCTAAAGAAATACAATTTAATACATGAAATGAGAGCATTTGATACAATCCTAAAACTGGCTCATCAAGCAAGATTCAAACATCCACAATCTTCAATAAAAGCCAAATTGTAATGAAGAATTTGTCACATGTTCTTTCTTATTACATATAAGGTGCAGATCAGTATTCAGCTTCCATTTATATGGGAACAGAAAGTGCAGCGCTCAAAATTAATAAGTATATAACTATATCTAAGATAGTGAAAGTGTACAGTGACAAACTAAGTTGGGACACCTAAAATTAATCAAATGTAACAAAAATTGTGTTAAATTAATACATGTGCATACAATGATAGTATGCACATAAAAAACATGAGCATGCAATAACATGAGTGAACAATTAGTAATGCATAAAAAATCGCATAGAATTAGTGCATAAAAATCCAAAACAGCAAATAATATGATAAATAAATGTGATAAATTATTCCATGTGCATATAATGATATGCGCCTAAAAAAGCATGAGTGTGCAAAGACATGAGTGAACAATTAATATTACAAAAAATCGCATGGAATTAGTGCAAGAAAATCAAGAAAATTTTACAGCAAAACTAGCTACGTTGTAGCAAAGAAGGATAAAAAAACTCCCGGATCGTCGGGTAACCACGCCCACACGTCCTGCGCAAGTGCGATCGCTTTCTAACTCCGAGGCCGGGAGTTTTTTTATCCTTCTTTGCTACAACGTAGCTAGTTTTGCTGTAACAGACTAGTAGCTTGCTAGCCTGTTTTTTACCTATGCTGTACATCGTATCCATTACTTGATTGAGCCCAATAAAGGAGCCATTTGTTTTTACGGTACAACACGATTTGGAGGTCTTTTTGTATTTTTTGGTGCCCCTCTTGGATCTGATTGATGGGAGGAAAATTACCGGCACCTGGTGGCTTTTGACGCATGCTTCATTAGACCAGGAATCTGGAAGCTGTACCGCTGGGAGGGGAAACACCTGCCCTTGGAGGATCCTGATTGATGGGATACATGCACTAAAGACCAGGAATCTGGTAAGCCTCCATTCAAACTGTATGATATCTTGATGGGAACTGCGTGGTCAATTTTATGCACCTTTATCCCGTTTATAAGTTGATCTTGGGAGATTATCCAACATTATTTGCAGTTTTGGACTTTGATTTTCTTGCACTAATTCCATGCGATTTTTTGTAATATTAATTGTTCACTCATGTCTTTGCACACTCATGCTTTTTTAGGCGCATATCATTATATGCACATGGAATAATTTATCACATTTATTTATCATATTATTTGCTGGTTTGGATTTTTATGCACTAATTCTATGCGATTTTTTATGCATTACTAATTGTTCACTCATGTTATTGCATGCTCATGTTTTTTATGTGCATACTATCATTGTATGCACATGTATTAATTTAACACAATTTTTGTTACATTTGATTAATTTTAGGTGTCCCAACTTAGTTTGTCACTGTACACTTTCACTATCTTAGATATAGTTATATACTTATTAATTTTGAGCGCTGCACTTTCTGTTCCCATTTTTTTGTTTAGTTCGGTATCTTGAGCTATAGTGTCCAGCTGCTCTAGTCATATAATTTTTTCCAAGCGCAGATTTCTCCACTTTTTTAGCTTCCGTTTATAACCTGGAAGATCTCCTCCCCTACTTAGTAAATTACATTTTATGTACTGTCGCTAAATCCTGCATGTGGTCTCATGTCTGTGGGTTATTTTGTGGAAAAATCTCCTGTCTCTAGAATGTGTTGCCTGTTGCCTCCCACACTGTTATCTACCTACATTAATTAATAGAATTTTCAAACCTTGTCAATATACAGAAAGCACTTCTGTGCGTGATCTAACATTAAGCATAATAGAGTACAGAAAACACTTTATTCTTAGCTATATGTTTATGGTTCAGAAATGGGTATGTGATGGAATTGCTTTAAATTCACAACCCAAAGGTATTGCTAAAGCTCTACAGTTATATACACCTATACATTTTACTGGAAAAAAAATATGACCTTCAAAAAGTGAATTGTAACTTTCTCACTGATGTTAAAGACTATGTTTAGCTGATGATGACTCATGATAAATAAGAAGAGTGTTTTCTCTAACAGATTATATCCCCACTCACTCCTTACACTTATTTTTGGAGGCTTAGCCTTGATAAATGATGCTCTAGTGCAGCTCTTCTAGCCAAGTTAGATTATTGATGAGGTGCATTTTGAAAATAGTACAATATACAATAGCAGATAGGAGAGCAGATTTATAGTAAGGAATATCAGGATTGACATTTCGTGGGGGAGTTATTCTTCAAAAGATGTACTGATATTTATTTGAGAGTATCCAGAATGTGGCATTAAAGTGAAATAACGTCTTTATTGTTATAAAATTTTCAGGCAATCTAGATAGCTACCACTTTTACACATGTAAACACATACAGGGCAGGAGGATATGTTACATAGCATTACTACCTATAGATTTAGATCTAAGAATGCTTACCGAAAAGTGATTGTTTATGTCTAACTTGTAAAATAAGAACTCATTCTTTACAGCTAAATTGGCCCATAATTTTCTTTTTTTTAGTAACGCACATGATAACTGGACTTCGGGGATACTGTGAGGACAAGCCTTGCACAAGTGCCATTTTGCTACTGTATTTTTTAATGACTACATTGGTCTTCTGTAAAGAGGGCTGAATGTATTTTTAATGGATTAGATTAAAGATGTATTGGTTCTACCAGTACATGGTTTTATACAGTATGACTTTCATAATATATCAGAAGTGAGTTTTGTATGACATATGGGGTAAAAGATGCTTTAATTTGTTACAATGTATAAAGGACACCAAGATATTTAGGGCTCTTTCACACGGAGATCTGTGAGCAGATCCCCTCATAAATCAAGACCAAAGAGGACGGATGTCAGTTTTTTGACATGCGCACCCATTCAGTTTGTGTCCAGCAGACCCAGGATAGCTCCAGGGGTTACTAGATGTAAACGGACTCTGGCGTCCATTTACATCACCTACCTCCAATTTCTCATATTTAGGTCAGGAAAAACAAGAAAGGATGCAGTCCTTTTTCATTTTTCATTCCAGACCTGGACGGACTCAGAGGTAGGTAGGTCACAAGTCCATTTACATCCACCTGTCCATAAAGCTGCATGGAGCTTCCAATCAGGTGCACTTGAAAAACCCATAGGCAAACCTGATCAGAAAGCCCTTCTGAAAGGGGTCCTAAAGTTAAACTCTAGGCATGCAGCTAAATGAACAGATGAATTACATATAAGGAAGCTGTTTTACCTGCCGAGGAATTTGAATTTCTTTCTATCTTATTTTGAGTTTTACAAAGCACTGCCATAGACTCCAGATCTCTCCATAAACAGGACCTGCCACAGCCCATGCTATCACAATGGATGTTGTTTATCCTTTGTGATGGCAATAAAGTTCAATAGGAAAAAATATAATAAAGGCACAGTGTAAAAAAAAATCTAATTGAAAATAAAATAAATAAAACAATAAGGAAAAAAAATAAAGCACCCTCGTTCCCCATATTCACACACACAAACAAGCGCATCACACATGTGAGGTATCATTGCAAACATCAGAGTGAGAGCCATCCTGTGCAACTCTAAACTCGTAATCTGCAAAGGCTTTTACAGCATTGTCTATGGAGATTTTTAGGTACCATAGTCTGTAGTCATTTTAAGGGCATACGCAATTTTAATTTGGTATTATACTGTATTTGTGTGCACTAAAATGTATTAAACTGCACTGTGAAAAATTTGCATTTGATAAATTGCTGCACAAATATCATGCGAAATAAAGAACTGCAGCACCCACCATTTTGCTGATTTTTACATGTATGTGAGAAATGTCAGAATTGGCGCAGACAACAAGTGGTTAACAAAACATTGGAAGAGCAGAGATAATATGCAGCTTGCATATTTCTGTATATTACAATTATAGATCTATTTTGATTGGGTGCTTTGGGTAACTTTCCTTTTTTTTTTTTTAATTAAGCCCAATAGTGTTTTGTAAAGGAGAATTAAGTATGTTGAATTAAGTGTAACATTTGAAATGATTAGAATCTGCATTTTATATTGACTGACAACCAATCTTAAACAGAAAATATCAGGTATAAGCATTTTGAGCAATCTATTTTCTTACAACTTATACCCCAGGACAGGTTTACCATTTACAAATGATTTTACCTTGCAGCAATAGACAATTAACGGCAGTAGGTAATTCACCAAATTATTCTTATCACAAATTGCACCGAGCTGTAAATTGTTATGCCATGGGTCAATAAATCCTAGTCAAATAATTCCAAGAGAAACATTTGACAACCTTCCTGCAGATTTCATCTGTTTTTTAAAACAGCCACATGACGTGATTAAAATCATAAACTGATAAACAGAATTCATTACTGGAGGCAGCACAGTATTTATGTTATATACAAATCTATCAAAGTTCACTAGGAAGTGAATGCACAATACTTAAAGGAGAAGTAGAGCCAAAGCTTTTTTGGCTGTACTTCTACTGGGGATCACAGGAGCACTTAGTTCTGCACTTCTGCACTTCTGCATTCCAGATGTCACAGAGCCAGTCTGCCAGTGTTTCCAGCAATAATGTCAGGATCTGCCCAGGTGCCTATTCGGGAGTTGGCTCAGGGGCTCAGTGCGCTACTGAGAGCCTGAGCCAGCCCCCGCCCTCCAATGTCCAGAACTCCAGTGAGCACTGGAGGGGCAAAGCAGAGAGCCAGTGACTGATAGTCACTGGCTCTCTGCTCACTGAAGACCAAGAATTCAGCAAACAACAGTCTTTGGTTGCTCAGTTATAGGTGTACAGCTGGCAAGGGACAGCTACAGAATCAGGTCGATGCTGCAGCCATCTAGGTGAGTATGTATGTTTTATTAGAAACCCTCACTTCTCTTTCAAGCTCTTTTAAGTAGCTTGCAGCTTACTTAAAGCCTAACTCCAGGTTTCATTTCACTTCAAAAAGTTCATTTGGGCTAAGTTGGCCAAACAAACTATTTCTATTACATGCTCCTGCTGTCAGAGCTGTAAACTGCATGCAGTATCAGCTACATACAGTATACACACACAGTATATACACATAAACATATCAGCCTTTTACAGAAAACTGCATACAAAATGTTCAAAATGCTTACAATTAGGAGAATGTGGGACAATCAGGGCTGGATTTACATATTAATTACCTATAGTTTTAGAAAATGTGGAGCCTTAAGTGCCTGTTTTGTGTGTGTGTGTGTGGGGGGGGGGGGGGGGTAAACAAGATTTTCGTTTGTCAATATTGTCTTCAAATAAATTTTATTTTCTATGCAATCTATATAACAAATTTAAATTTCTTGTGAGTGAGGGGGATTCAGACTTCCCTTTCCTCTTGGTTATATACCAAATTGCTTTTTCAGCTCTTAGAGCATGGGGCACCCCTTCCAGCTGGGAACCATCTTTTGTTATTTTTTCTTTTTATTCTATTTTTGTTTTTTTAAAAGCCTGGTCCACTTGTGCTTTGTATGTGCATCATTTCCTTCCATCATTCTTTACTGTCATGGTTGCTCATCTGAGCACATTTTCTTTCCTTACAAAGCTATTGTGCTTGTTTAACTTATTTTTGAAAATTATGACTAAAATAACTAAAAAATTATGGAAAACAAAATTAAAACTTTTTGCAAATGTCACCATTGTTATTTTCAAAACAATTGTTATTGTACATAAAAAAGTACAAACTTAATTCTATAATTTGTCCATTTTTAATGATGCTAAAATTATGTGTCTGGTGCAAAGCACAGCATAGCTATTTACTAATGAAATAAAGGCTTTAAAAAAAAAATTACATTTAAAGATCAATAGTAAAAAAAAATGACAATAAAGAGGTGGAAAATAATAGCTAAGGAGAGAGGGGAAGAAGAAGTTAACTGGTGCTGGTAAAGTTATTTAAGGTTTACTTTTTCACTTGCCAGATTGTTTTAAATGCCATTATAGAAAACTTACTTTATCACATAAAATGCACATAATATAACTAATTAAAAGCATACTAAGAATATGCATGAAGAACTTGCAAAATATCAAGGATCAAAAGATCATAGGGTGCAGCATGCTTTTTTTTAAAAAAAAGGAGATAACCTAGCAATGCCCCATTAAAAAGTAAGGACAGTTCAAAGAAAACCTAGAAAAATATATTAATACTAATGTCACTGTAAAAGTATAAAAATATTCTTCTATTTTAGCTCCAGTAAGAAACTTGATATTTAATGTCATTCACATTTTTTGAACCTGCTCGGAAAGTTTTTTGTCACCCCAAGTCTAATGCAAGGGTTATATACAGAGTGCAGGAATTACGAGTGTGTTATGTGCAGAGTAAGGGGGTCAGAAGTGTGTTATGTCTAGAGTGCAGGGGTCAGGAGTATGTAATATACTGCTCACCGGGGTCAAACTTGTGTAACACAGAGAGTGCAGGGGTTTAGTGTGCAATGTACAGAGTTCAGGGGTCAACGTGTGGTCCAGGGTACAAATGCAGGGGTCAGGAGTATGTAGGGTACATAGTGCAGGGTTCAAGAGACTAAAAAGACTAGTGCACAGAACTCCCATGATTCATTTGACCTCCTCTTTTCATAGCACAGCAGAGGCATTTTCATAAAACTCCCACATACACACATGCCCACACACTCTCATACTGTATATACTCAGGCTCACACCCACATACATTCACCCAAACACTCACTTATTTTCTCACTTATATGCCTCTGCTGGCATAGCTGGGTGTCCCTCCAGCTTCTTTTGAGGAAAGCAAGCAGGAGATGGGCCTGAGCATGTTGAGCATAACATTCCCTGTCCCCTTTTTAGGGCTGCCCTCCTAGTGTGTTTACAGAATTGAGGCTTCTCCAGCAGCAGCATGTCAAGCAGCCACAGCACCAGAGAGCATGGGCAGCAGAATCGGCACCCAGGGCACCAGACAATAGATGTGAAACATGTGTCCCAGGTGCCTGACACTAATGACCCCCATGGCAGTGGGATAGCAGTCTATCCAACACATGATCCACAAGTAGATTGTCAACAACCTGTTGCAAACCCGCAATGCATTTATAATGCATTTTTAAGCAAAGCTTGCAAACAGTGCTTATTTGCTGGGTTTATTTAACCACTTCAGCCCCGGACCAATTGGCAGCCAAAGGACCAGGCCCCTTTTTGCGATTCGGCACTGCGTCGCTTTAACTGACAATTGCGCGGTCGTGCGACGTGGCTCCCAAACAAAATTGGCGTCCTTTTTTTCCCACAAATAGAGCTTTCTTTTGGTGGTATTTGATCGCCCCTGCGGTTTTTATTTTTTGCGCTATAAACAAAAATAGAGCGAGAATTTTGAAAAAAATGCAATATTTTAAACTTTTTGCTATAATAACTATCCCCAAAAAATATATAAAAAAACATATTTTTTCCTCAGTTTCGGCCGATACGTATTCTTCTACATATTTTTGGTAAAAAAAATCGCAATTAGCGATTATTGATTAGTTTGAGCAAAAGTTATAGCGTTTACAAAATAGGGGATAGTTTTATAGCATTTTTATTAATATTCTTTTTTTTTACTAGTAATGGCGCGATTTTTATTGCGACTGCGACATTATGGCGGACACATCGGACATTTTGGACACATTTTTGGGACATTTGTCATTTATACAGAAATCAGTGCTATTTAAATAGCACTGATTCCTATGTAAATGACAGTGGCAGTGAAGGAGTTAACCACTAGGGGGCGGGGAGGAGTCAGTGTGACGTGTTGTGTTTTTTTTTTTTTACAGTAGGGGGGCGTGGCTGTACGTCTGACGTCATTGATCGGCTTTCCCGATGACCGGGAACAGCCAATCAATGACAGGCAGAGTAGGAAGCGCGGGGAGAGGTTTGTTTACACAAACCTCTCCCCGTTCTTCAGCTCCGTAACCCGATCGCGGGATACCAACGGCGATCGGGTCCGCTGGTCCCGCGGCCGTGGTCACGGAGCTCCCGACCGGGTCGCGAGCGCGCCGCCCACGGGCAGGCAATTTAAAGGGGACGTACCCGTACGTGCTTTTGCCTGCCCGTGCCATTCTGTAGACGTATATCTACATGAGGCGGTCGGGAAGCGGTTAAACAAACAGAAGCCTCTTTTAGTGCTTCTGCAAAACAGATTGTTAACCAGCTTGTTCCTAAAAAATTTAGGCTCCCTGTTTCTTTGCGTAACCTGTAGGAGCAACCTAATCAGCCTTTAATGCCATAAAGGTACAGCTTAGGTTTTTCCATGGTCTAGGGTTTTTAGCAGCTGCTCAAAAAATAATTAATCTATACTTCTATACTAGAAGTATTGTAAATTAAGGCATTATATAAATCATCAGTATGCTCAAAAACATGTCTACAATAAAAAATAAAAAAACAATTACATTATAGGTCTCTATGCTCAGGTTTAAGCTTTCACAAAATAAATTAGCATGTGTTTAAATAGTAAAAATAGCAAAAAAATTGCATAGGTATACTTAGAACAAACATTATCAACAGTATGCAGTAATAAGACAGGCAGCCAAAGAGCCAAGAGGAGGAGTGAAGACAGACTGTACTGCAGAATTCCAAGAGAGCCTCTGAATCAATTTCCACACATCAGCTCCAATTTTGTGTCACTTGGAATTTGTAATAATAGAATAAAATAATTAGCTCTTTTAATCTGATGTGGGTGGGCCATTATGTTGAATTATTCACAGTAATTATTAAGAAAAAATACCCCTGTACTTAGTAGAATGTGTCTTTTTTCATTAATTAAGCACCAAACATTTTTGATATGTATAGTTTTAGAATTACAATTCAATGGGAAATGTTAGAGAAAGAATCGACTCATGTTAAAAAGTCTTTCAATCTTGTAACTTTCAATTTAGCAGTTTTGGCTTTTTATATGAGATGGTAACCCGGTAATTAAAGCATGCTTTACAGAACTTGGAATTGGAAAGATATCCTCTATTACACAGTTTTATTTTCACAGATACAAAATAAGAACTAACAACCCAGCTTTATGGATTTTTCTGTCTAAGCACTAGAATCATGAAGAAAGGTGTTTAACTTATAACATGCTGCCCTCGCCTCCGCAACATCTCTAGAATATGCCCCTTTTTAAACAATGAAACCACCAAGCTTCTAATTCACTCCCTGGTTATCTCTCGCCTCAACTACTGAAGCTCCCTCCTCATTGGATTACCTTTACATACACTATCCCCCCTTCAGTCCATAATGAATGCTGCTGCAAGACATCCACCTTACCAACCGTTCAGTGTACTCCACCCCTCTCTGCCAATCCTTCCACTGGCTTCCACTCACCCAACGAATAAAATTCAAAGTGGTAACAATATTTACAAAGCCTTTCCCAACTCTGCCCCCAGCTACATCACTAACCTATTCTCAAAATACCAACCAAGCAGCTCTCTTTAGTGCTCCCAAGACCTCCTGCTCTCTAGCTCCCTTGTCACCTCCTCCCATGCTCACCTCCAGGATTTCTCCAGAATCTCTCCCATCCTTTGGAGCTCCCTACCCCAATCTGTCTGACTGTCACTGACTGAAAGCACAGACTGTACTGTAGGTGGTCATGCTCACACTATTATGCTATTTTATCAAATTTTTTGTAGGTGCAACTTTTTAATAAACTTTTATCTGTTTAAAAAATCAGCTTTTTTCTACCTCTCCGACATTTTTCAGCACTTCAAGCTGGTGTCTAATATGAATCACAGCGACTGTTCATAAGTAGCTAAATTACCCTGGTGGGGACACACACACAAGGACCCTGTTGGAATTTCTTCAGCAGCAGGGGGAGTCGTTGTTCAGCTTGAGTTCCAGCAAGCGATCAATAACAGCCGATTTCCCATTGTGGAGATCCTTTTAGGATCTTTGGATTTGGTACACATTTTTTTATCATTAAGGTTGTTCTTAACATAACTATCATTTTGAACTTGCCTATTCAAGATTTTTTTGCGCTCATAATTGTATTTCATTTCAGGACTCTTGTTATTCAGACTTTGTTTCACAAGTTTTTGGGCATTTTTTATCAATTGTTTAAACATATTTGCATATAAGTCTATGAACTTATACATTTCGTTTTGACAGTGCACTTTACACTTAAAAAACACATTTACCACATCCCATCAATCCAGGGATTTTTTTAGTGCTGCAGTCTTTCACTGTATTGGCCAAGCGCACCCTTTTCTAATTGTACATTCTTTTAACAATGCCTTTCTTCTTGCCACTCTGTGCATCTCAGCAGCTCCTCCAGAGTTACCATGGGCCTCTTGACTGCTTCTCTGAATAATGTCTTGGTAGGTTTGCAGTTGTGCCATGCCCTTTCCATTTTCGGATGATGGATTGAACAGTGCTCCGTGAGTTGTATAACCTAACCCTGCTTACACTTCTCCACAACTTTATCAATGACCTGTCTGGTGTATTCCTTGGCCTTCATGATGCTGTTTGTTCACTAAGGTTCACTTATTAAAGGGAATAGGCCCTTGTCCTCATCAACATGGGGACAAGGTGCTTTGGGGTGGGGGGGCTGCAGGGCCCCCCTTCCCCAAGGCACCCCCCCATGTTGAGGGCATGCGGCCTGGTATGGCTCAGGATGGGGGGGTGGCGCTCGCTCGTCCCCACCCCCTTTTCTGACCGTTTGGGCTGCGTGCTCGGATAAGGGTCTGGTATGGACTTTGGGGGGACCCCCACACCTTTTTTTTTGGCGTAGGGGTTCCCCTTTAAATCCATACCAGGTGACGGGCTAGCAAGGTGTCAGTCTTGCTGATGGAGGTGGCGACATTGACTTCCTTCGCTAGTCCCGTCTACCTGGAGTCACCTTCAAAATGAACAGACTTTACTCCATGTGTGGGCAAGTCCATTCATTTCAAAAGTCCGACGGACTAGCACACAGAAGGGCAAATTGGCAGTCCGGTGGACAATTTTAATTCAAGACTTCTTTCTAAGTTTGCCAGACTTTTGGGAAGAAGAAGTCCGCAGGAGCCCACACACAGGTGAATTGTCCGGCGGACTCTGGTCCGCCGGACCAAGTCCGCCGGATAGTCCGATTGTGTGTACGCGGTATAAGATGTCAGCAAACAGTAAATGGAGGGGTTACATAGACAGACGCAAAGAGGTTTGAAGTTGACATTTTAATTACAAATATTGTGGGTACAGTTAAAGTGCACAGTGACTCCACATAACTAATTTCATCATCTTGAGGACTGGGTAATGCAATGGTTTCAGCTCTTTATCACTCTAATCATACTTAGCAACATTTGCCTGACAACATCCTTGATAAATCTTCCCATTCTCCTTCAATCTTACTAGAGAGACATTGCTATAGTCTACAGAAATAATGTCAACATCTTGAGGAGTTTGTTACAGAATACTTTCAGCTCTGTACAATCATCATCCTCATCATATTTAACAACACTTGCTTAATCAATTATTGGTCATTCTGATCATACTAGAGACAACTGCTTGATCAATTACTGTGTAGGTAGTTTTCCAGTCATCTGTTTCTTTGTTGTTATTTACATCTTAGATGTTGTTCACCAAGCAGAAATCCAGAGTAATTACTTTTCTGAATATATTTGTATGATTGTGATATAAATACAACGTAAAGTATATATTTTTTGTGTTATATTGTGGTATCTGGCACAAAAGGCAATTTTGTTGTAGTGTATTGTTGTTAACTGCAGTGGTTGTGTTGAAAATGTAAACAGTTCGACAATAAGATAGGACTGCATACCTGTCTTTCACTAGTGGTTACCAGAGTATCAGTCCGCCCTTGAATACAGCACACATCATTTTCTCTTTATGAATATTTTCCCTCTATCAGTCTGAGCTACTTCATAGAGGATTGCAAGACGCAGATATCATGTCAAATTCAGCTACCTAAGCCACTGCATTTATTTGTGTCTTTAACATTTGGCTAGAGTTAAGCTTTAACTGCTCCTTCTATCAGTACATAATTATATGTCTTCTGGCCTATACTTGCAGATAAAAACTATTGTCTAAAAAACCTTTATATGCATATTTTTCACGTTTCCTATTATGCTTAACCAGTTGTGCTGAATTTAGAATTTAGATCTGGTGACCGCCCAATGTTAACTTGTGCAAATTCTAATTCCTGATTGCATTGTATAGCAGTATTTACCATAAGCGCTGTGTAAACTGTTGGCACTATATAATAATAATAATAATAATAATAATAATAATAATACCATGATTTGTAATACTTTGTAATACTTAATACTCTTTGTAATACTTAAATCATATTTTTAAATAGTTACACATTAAGCAGTTGATTCTTATAAGCTAATATGTTAAGCATAGAATTTCACTAAGGCCCCTTTCACACTGGGGCGGGAGCGGCGTCGGCGGTAAAGCAGCGATATATTTAGCGCTGCTTTACCGTCCTTTTTTCGCCACGGTATTCGGCCGCTAGCGGTGCGGTTTTAACCCCCGCTAGCGGCCGAAAAGGGGTTAAAACCCCCCGCAAAGCGCCACCACAGGGGCGCTTTGCGGCGGTATTGCTGTGGTATTACCGCGGTGTCCCATTGATTTCAATGGGTAGGAGTGGTATAGGAGCGGTGAATACACCGCTCGTTCACCGCTCCAAAGATGCTGCCAGCAGGACTTTTTTGACCGTCCTGCTAGCGCACCGCTCCAGTGTGAAAGCCCTCTGGCACACTGGAGTGAATGGGGCCGGATTTTTTCTGGCGCTGTACAGGCGCTATTTTTAGCGCTGTAGCGCCTGAAATACGCCCCAGTGTGAAAGGGGCCTAAGGGTATGAGGGAGATTTACTAAAACTGGTGCACTCAGTATCTGGTGCAGCTGTGCATGGTAGCCAATCAGCTTCTTATTTCAGCTTGCTCAATTAAGCTTTGACAATAAAACCCTGAAGCTGATTGGTTACTATGATGAGCAGATTTTGCACTCTCCGGTTTTAGTAAAAAAAAAAACGTATGTGTCTACCAAAATTATTATTCAGTTTCAAAAAGGTAGTGTAAAGACTAAAAATGCATATAATTTCCCAGCACTTTTCCTGAACTACTATACTTTAATTTGCTCAGTTTTTAGAAGGAAAACTCCTGCTTCAATAATATTGATATAAATTGCTGTTAAATAAGCGGTTTCATAATTGAATGTCTAAATGCAATGTCCATAAATGTTTACAACTACCGAAAATGTTTAACTTTTTACCATGGCAACTGTGTTTTTCTAGTTTGAAAATATGTCACATCTCCTAGAAACTACTGTAAATTCCCTTACTCATGTAACTGGCTTACTGCCTCTACCCGAAATGTGAACAGAGTTTGGTCAGTACTATCTCTTATTACAACATCGGGACCCGTCATGGGATAATATAAAAGCTGGACCTCCCACTCAGCAATCAGCAAGTGAGCTGTAATGTCTATTTAATTAGCTACACAATAATGTACAATATTTGTTAAAATCTTTGCAATGCAGATAGTCAACTTAGACCATGTTTCCTTAAGCAAAGCTGGAGTTCAGCTGAATCAGGTAAACTATTTAAACAATGCTTGCACTTCCATTATTTCCTTTGCAGTCCTTTTTGTAGCTATTTTTTATTTTGATCATGAATTTGGAAGGCCAGACCAACAATGAATTAGTGAAAGGAAAAGACAAAAAACAAACAGATGCTGCATTCATTTTCTGCTTTCTAGAGCCTATAGTGTAAAAAGTATGAAGCTATCACAATGAAAACTGCAGCAAGCTGTATTTTTAATCTAGTACATAAAAATAAAGTATAAAAGGAATAAAAAAACAATTGTAGCATAGCATTGCATTTATAATCACAGGTCTCAAAAAACTGTGTACCACAAGCTGGTCATAGACAGTAGAGGATGGCTGGATATGCAGATACAGTCCAAATTGGACTTTTTGTCTACAGCATGTTTTGCCTCTGGAGCAAGAAACATACCGCAGACACCTCAAAAAATTGATTTTCAGAGGTAAAAGAGTCTCTTTGGCTACTTCAAAGACATTAGATTGAAAATGGCCAGACGAAATGATTGAAGTATTATTTAATGTCTATGTTAACTTATAGGACAATCCTGATTAATAAAAAGTAATTTACAGCTTTAAATAACATCCTCATAATCAACCCATTATGATGTTATTGTAATTCAGATGTAAATAAAAAACTAAATCTTATAGATCGATAAAATAAGATAGAAAAAGATAAATTAAATAGAATGATATTTATGATTCTGAGACCTTCAATATGAATTCTTATCCTTAATCGCTAATCTAATCATTACCATTGATTTAAATTCTACAGAAATAAGAATGTGCAAACACAGAATAATGCTAACTAGGAAACACAGGATGTTATTGTTAAATCGTTTCTATGATTATGATTCATAATTTCTCTTTATTGTCATTTCTCAACAAAGGCCAGAGTTTAGGTGTGCAAAACTAGGATCTTGGCTATTTATGCTGAACAGAATTCTAGTTTCCAAGGTAAACAGATTAGGTTTTAGTGTAAATGTGCTATGAACCCTGTAATCATAGATAGCTTAAGTGTCTACACACAGGGATCTGCTGAGATATTGATCCATGACACCAGTAGTATATTGAGGTGAGTGTAAAGATTACTCAAAACAGAATATAAGTTAAAGAAACCATAGAAGTTATAAATAGTTATTCAATAAACCCTCGAAAGATATGGAGAGGTGGTTTTCGTTCCCATCTTCCTTGAAGATTGCCTTCCATTATGATGAATGTTCAGAGATTTTAGGGTTGATTTACTAAACGGAAACAGGATGTTCACATTGCAAGAGAAGTTGCACGTTGCACGTAGTTTGCCCCAGAGCTTGCTGAATGTGGTGCAATTGCCAATCACATGCAAGGAAAACAAAATGCAATTTTGCTTGATTGCACATGATTGGATGAAGGAAGTCAGTAGAGCTTTGACTCATGCACAAAGCTCTGGGGCAAATTCCCTGGCAAAATGCAACTTTCCTAGCAGAGTGAAAAGCCGATTTACCCTTACTAAATCAACCCCCTTTTATTTATTTAGAATGTTTCCAATAGAAATCCAGAGAGCTTACTTTCTCTATTTCTAAAAGAGATTATTAAAATTAATTTGGGTTGACAAACAGCCTGGGGTTCATAAGCATAGATTGTATACCCAAACAGCCTAGGGTTCATAAGCATAGATTGTATACCCCTAAAAAAACTGGTGAATTAACAAATGATATTCCACTCTTGAAACCCTTGGACCACAATCGGATCACAATCGGCTAGCCCCAAGCCAATTGAGTACTCTACAACCTGCTTTCAACCAAAAGATTTCCCAAGGTAAACCTACCAAGGACACTTGAGAATAGCTGACCTGTGTAACAATGAAGGAATCCTGCTGGATCACTCCTGC
Source organism: Lithobates sylvaticus (assembly GCA_028564925.1). Lineage (NCBI taxonomy): Eukaryota > Metazoa > Chordata > Amphibia > Anura > Ranidae > Lithobates > Lithobates sylvaticus. Next base: position 319,684,891 of record CM053027.1, read on the forward strand.
AAGAAAAATTTGATAAACCCCCAGCTTCTAAAAGATTGGCTTTTCCAGTATATTAAAAAAAAAAAAAAGAGAACAGGACATGGGGGAAGAGATGACATTGGCAGAATGGCATAAACTAGCAGTTAGGGCATCTAATACATTATAAGTATTTTAATTATTGAAGCAAGTTATAAGGTGTTGTTAGGATGGTATATGGTTTCATACAGATTATCCTCCTTTATACCTGATGCTTCACCTTTATATGGTGGTCTTGCCAAAAAGTCAGGTGATTCTGAATTAGGATTTATAATTTCATATATTCTCTCACCCAAATAAAATATTAGCAAGTCTTAGCAAGTCCCCATTCAAAGCATTGCTAAACAGGTTAGTGGGGAGATTCCTGGACCATTCAGGAGGCTAATATCCATAATTTTATAGCGGCTACAAATTTCATAGCCAGATCATGGAAGACATTGCCTATCCCTTTGATTTGGTAAGAGCTAAACTCTCCTGGATAATAATCAATGCAAAATTATCTTCAATACTACATGACAGGATGAGGGTCTTCATGAGAGTCTAGGACCCATGAATTTAATACTTCCAGGGACACGTCGAGAAGAGTGAGCAGTCGACTCTGCAAGACAGAAACCACCTTTCTGACCATAACCTATTTTTTTTGTATCCCATTCTCTTGTATTATACTTTAGAATTCCCTTTTTTTTTTCTTACAATAATTTTACTATAAGTGCAGTGGTTTTATATAACTCTGTGGGGTTGATTTACTAGAACTGGAGAGTGCAAAAACTGCAGCAAATGTGTATGGTAGCCAATGAGCTTCTAATTCCAGCTTGTTCAATCAAACTTTGACAAAAAACCTGGAAGCTGATTGGTTTCTATGCAGAGCGGCACCAGATTTTGCACTCTCCGGTTTTAGTAAATCATCCAGTGTGTCTGCCATAGAAGGGCAAGGGAAAATGGCTTTTGTAGACCGTTAATGATCGACTGACTTACTTATATGTAACGACTGTGGAGACACACAGACTATGCTAAATTCTTATAAACAGATTTCCATTGTCTTTTTTTCCTAATTAAAAAGTCAGATAAAAAAGAGGGATTCTGGTGCTCCAAAAGGTGTAATGTCCTTAATTAAAAATCATGGATAGCTGTAATAGCAATTATAAGCAGTTCAATGCTAGTAACTGGTATTTCAGAATAAAGAAGGCAGCCATCCTCAGAGGGTGTCCATTATCTCTGTAGACAAGTCAATAGAAGAGAAAGGGAGGGGGAGGCACCATCTGGATGTTAAAAGTTCAGAACTTTTAACATCCAGTTGGCGCCCCCCCCCCCCTTATTTTCCTAATTATAGTGGGAATGTTGAATAATGTAACCACACTGGGGTTTTCTATATTGGCAATCTTAACTTATCTTGAGAAAACTTCAGAAGAGTTATCGAAAAGAAACAATTTAGAAACAGTCATTCATTTTATAAAGAAAATTATATTAATACATAATATTTTTGCAACTTACCTTGTCCGCAGGTTCTCAGCTACTGGCTCTCCGTCATATACAGACAAAACATCAAAGTCTTCTTCTAAGGCAAATGAATGGAACCACAACTGTATTCGATTTTTAGCCTCTGTACTAATTATCCACGTGCAGTTGGCATAATTTGGATATCCATATGGGAATCCCGGACTTTCTACTGTTCCATTGGGCTCATGTAGATTGAAACTACAGTTCTGACCTGAGGGAAGAATAAAAAGAGAAAATAATGTTAATAAAAATAATGTAATGATATATAATGTTACGAACACAAAGCAGTCATTGCAGTGTGTAGAATCTGACAATATCAGACAGAGCCGCATCTAGTTGTGTGACAAATTAATCACATATTCCTCACTGCTAGCCATGAATAATTCCTTACATCAAATCACACCGGTAATGCATATTTCTTTTAAAACAAAAACCTAAACAACAGATTGTCTCACATAAAGCTATATACAGGTATGCATGCAAAACATTCCAAAATCACCATCTGAGTATTTCATATTATTAGCTTAGAGCAATACACTGTTACGTCAGTCATCTCAGGCTTACACGAGGCAGAGATGAGTCCCCAGCAGTGTTCTTAATGAACAGAATAAGGATTTGTATAAGAACATATCATCCCCTATATCCACAAATTAATCTCAGAATACCTTCAGGTATGACAGGCCTCTGAAAATGCTTTATGTAGTTTAACTTTAATACGGTTGTGTATTGTTTCTTAGGCTTATTGTTCTTTTAGCTGTGATCCATTTATCCACCATCTTTGTTGCTACTATGTTGAATATATATATATATATATATATATATATATATATATATATATATATATATATATATATATATATATATATATAGTGGCAAGGCTGTGCCACTGGCTAATATGATGGTCTGGGACACAAAAAAAGGCACACTAATGGTGCTTGTGTGTGCTGGCTTCTTGTGTGTATTGGGAGCAAAGAGAGGTGCACATCTGCACCGTGCTGTCCAGGACAAGACAGACAGAGGCACAAGCCTGTGAGGGGCATAGCAGCCAGGAGCTGCAGGATAAGAAACCAGCTGACAAAGGTACAGTGGTTGGTGCACGTGCACTGGGATGTTTGATGGTCAGGAGGACCTAAAGTAGTAAGTGAAAGCATTAAAGCTGCAAAGAGAGCCAAGAGGCTGAATACGCTTTCATTTTTTGATGGTGGAATCGCCTGCATGGGCAACTGATATTATGTTTGTGGAACTTTTTCTTTGTCGTTTTAAATAAAAGTTGGCAGAAAAAGGCCTGAAAGGAGACTTCTGGCATTGTAGCAACTCACTGTTTTGCATTACCAATGAGCTACAAAACACCCAACTTGTCACAATATATATATATATATATATATATATATATATATATATTTTAGAACTACCATTATCTTTAAATTTTATAACAAAAAATACATTGTGCTTTAGATAAGATGCTTGGATAAGATTCTCACATGAGAAGGAACAAAAAAGTTTGAATGTTCCCTGGATGAGTTTTTTTTTTTTTTTTTTTTTTTTTTTTTTTCAAATATTTTATTTAAACCACAAAGGGTAAGTTTGTTTTCATGGCCGCCATATATGTACAGTAATGTAACAAAATGCGCTAGATATCATATCTAACATCTTCTATGTTCCTCTCAAAGAAAAAAAAAAAAAAGACAATATAACGTCAGTATTGTAACAATCTGGGAGAGGAAAAATAACCCTCAGCCACTATACCTGGTATCACCCAATTTCCCATTTTCTAGATAACCAAAATAAAAAAGAAAAGGAAAAAAAAAAAAAAAAGAAAGAAAAGAAAGAAAAACAAAAGGGCTGAAAAGAAAGAAAAGAAAAAGGGGGGTTAAAAGCCCCAATAAGTACTGGATACTTAATTGTCAACTGTCTATTATGATGCCTATGCCAAATGATCAGAATTAAGCATCGTCAAACCTTCTTCAGAGAGGATAAACGTATTCCACCCTCTTCATACCTCAGAATACTCTTCTTGTTTGTTTTGTGCTGAGAGTGTGAGGTCTTCCATCTTATTAATCTCTTCCACCCTGTGGAGCCAGCATCCAATGGTAGGGGGCAAAGTTTTTTTCCACCTAAGAGGGATGCATGCTTTTGCTGCGTTCACTAAATGCCTTAAGATAGATTTCTTATATTTTTTAACTGGAATAGTCGTAACATTTAATAGAAAAAAAGATGGGTGTTCAGGTATCGTATAATCGGAAAATTTTTGTGTAATGTTCCGTACTTCCCTCCAATATGGTATTATCTTTGGACAAGACCAAAAAATATGGATGAGTTTTTTATGTTATCTGGGAATGTAGCCAATTTCTTAAAGAGACCCTGTCACTAACGTAAGCAAAAGCACATAACATAAAGTATTTTACATACTTACTCATGGTGTTTTTCTATTCCATTAATTGTTTTTATTAAATTGCAATGTGCCTTTCAACTTGCTAGAAAATTTGACTATTCTATAAAGAATCAATTCTCAGCTTCCACCCTCCTTGCAGTTCAGAGCCTTCTCATCAACTGATAGTGTCTAATTACTATGTGTGATGGCCCTACTTCTCCAGCCCTTTCTTCCCCCTGTTACATAACCTTTAATTTATCTTGGGGAGGAAGGAAGTGTCATATGAATTGTTGTTTGAGTGACAGCTCTGAGGCTGTTGATATTACATCAAACATGGTGGTGCCCAGCAGAAGTTTCAGGGCCTTTAAATGTCTACCCAAGGGAGACTTACAGGTAAAAAAAAAGCATAATGCATAATATACATTAAATGCACAAATAATCTCAAGGAAAGCTTTTTGTTTAGGGCTATAGTGACAGAGTCCTTTTAACCCAGTTTCTTTATCCAGAAAAAAATGAGGTAATGTTTATTGCATCAAGAAGAGAAATAAAATGGCATCATGATTAATAAAAGGAAGATGAAAAATGTGAAGTTTAAAATAATTAAAATACTGACTGGCAGGCTTGGTCAGCGAGCCCTAAAATATTTGATGTCTGGGGGGAGGGGATGGCTTGTAGGGAGGGACACTGATGGAATTATTTATCTTAGTTAATTCACATACTGCATTCTGTTAGTGTACCCAAAATAATAATCATTGTAAACGACTCTAAACATTGCCATGGACACAAGATAACAGTGATCTGTATATCTGTGGGTACCTGCAAATGCTACACGCCTGGTGCAATTGGGACAATTGGTGCATACAGCATCTTCTCTTCTTCGTGTGAATGTCAACTTAGCAAGTTATTGGATACTGTAGCCTGAGGACAATCAGATGATGCATCCATGACCATTTGTCTATGTACCAAGTCTATGGTAGCATTAGCACGGAAGGAATCTGGCAATTATCTGGCATTTTTCTCACCCGTTTGGTTTCTTGTTGCACACATTTATAGAAATGTATGTTTTAACCTTCAGTTATTGCTATTATTATTGCTATGGATTACCATTGCACAAGCATATACACATTTGTGTACACTGCATTGCACTGCATGCAATATAATATGCATTTTACCACACGTTACCAAAACACATTTACTAAAACTGGAGAGTGCAAAATCTGGTGCAACTGTGCATAGAAACCAATCAGGCTCCAGGTTTTTTTGGGCAAAACTTAATTGAACAAGCTGAAGTTAGAAGCTGATTCGCTACCATGCACAGCTGCACCAGATTTTGCACTCTTCAGTTTTAGTAAATCAACCCCACTGTATTTGAAGCCAGCCATACCTATTTACATGCAAAGAAGAAGACATCTATAAACAACTCTTACTAATGCTTAAAGTGGAAGAAAAAACTAACATTAACTTAATTTAAAAAAAAAAAAAACTCCCTTCTACTTCTACCTATCCAGCATACCCTGTGCAAAAAAAGATATGCGTGCTTACCTGTTTTTAACCTGCTCTAGTCTAGTCACGTGATCTTGCAGCTCCAGCTTCCCTGTGTCAGTGAGCGGCTGCTGCGCGAGAGAAGATTGAATGGTATCAATGGCTAGGCCATAGGAACTCATGGGTGACATCATGGCTCCCAGAATTAACAGCCGTTGTTGAGCACTCCTCTACACAGGGGAGCTAGGGGTGCAGGATCCCTCGACAGAACTGGATTAAAAAAAGTAAGTTCACAGATCTTTTTTACACGGGGTATGCAGGATAGGTCGAAGGAGGGGAAGGGAACAATTTTAATTTAGCTTTACTACCACTTTAGAGAAATTAGCCAAATATGTCTAGTGACCTATATGGCAGTTAGAAAACAGTCTTAATGTGCATGGGGAGACTGAAAAAATAATGTGTATTCTGGGGAACATTAAAAAAATCTCTGCAACACATGTACATTTCCTGTGTTTATAGCTTTAAAATCATATAAATAATTAAACTGTGGTGGTTCAGAATCAGATCAAATAGCAAACAGACCTTACTGATATAGTATCTCACAAAGATGAGTACACCCCTCATATTTTTGTAAATATTTTATTAGATCTTTTCATGTGACAACACTGAACAGATGACACTTTGCCACAATGTAAAGTAGTGAGTGTACAGCTTGTATAACAGTGTATATTTGCTGTCCCTTCAAAATAACTCAACACACAGCCATTAATGTTGTCTAAACCAATGTGGTAACAAAAGTGAGTACACCCCTAGTGAAAATGTCCAAATTGGTCCCAATTAGCCATTTTCCCTCCCGGTGTTATGTAACTCTTTAGTGTTACAAGGTCTCAGGTGTGAATGGGGAGCAGGTGTGTTAAATTTGGTGTTATCGCTCTCACTCTCTCATACTGGTCACTGGAAGTTCAACATGGCACCTCATGGCAAAAAACTCTGAGAATCTGAAAAAAGAATTGTTGCTCTACATTAAGATGGCCTAGGCTATAAGAAGATTGCCTAGGCCCTGAAACTGAGCTGCAGCATGGTGGGCAAGACCATGCAGCAGTTTAACAGGACAGGTTCCACTCAGAACAGGCCTCGTCATGGTTGACCAAAGAAGTTGAGTGAATGTGTTCAGCGACATAGCCAGAGGTTGTCTTTGGGAAATAGACGTATGAGTGCTGCCAGCATTGCTGCAGAGGTTAAAGGGGTGGTGGGTCAGCCTGTCAGTGCTCAGACCATACACCGCACACTGCATCAAATTGGTCTGCATGGCTGTCATCCCATAAGGAAGTCTCTTCTAAAAATGATGCACAAGAAAGCCTGCAAACTGTTTTCTGAAGACCAGCAAACTAAGGATATGGATTACTGGAACCATGTCCTGTGGTCTGCTGAGACCAAGATAAATGTATTTGGTTCAGATGGAGTAAAGCGTGTGTGGCGGCATCCAGATGAGGAGTACAAAGACAAGTGTGTCTTGCCTACAGTCAAGCATGGTGGTGGAAGTGTCATGGTCTGGGCTGCATGAGTGATGCTGGCACTGGGGAGCTATAGATAATTGAGGGAACCATGAATGCCAACATGTACTGTGACATACTGAAGCAGAGCATGATCCCCTCCCTTTGGAGACTACTGGGCCACAGGGCAGTATTCCAACATGGTAACGACCCCAAACACACCTCCAAGATGACCACTGCCTTGCTAAAGAAGCTGAGGGTAAAGGTGATGGACTGGCTAAGCATGTCTCCAGACCTAAAACCTATTGAGCATTTGTGGGGCATCCTCAAATGGAAGGTGGAGGTGCGAAAGGTCTCTAACATCCAGCAGCTCTGCAATGTCATCACGGAGGAGTTTAAGAGGACTCCACTGGCAACCTGTGAAGCTCTGGTGAACTCCATGACCAAGAGGGGTAAGGCAGTACTGGAAAATAATGATGGCCACACAAAATATTGACACTTTGGGCCCAATTTGGACATTTTCACTTTTGTTGTCAGCGGTTTAGACATTAATGGCTGTGTGTTGAGTTATTTTGAGGGGACAGCAAATTTACACTGTTATACAAGCTGTACACTCACTACATTCCATTGTAGCAAAGTGTCATTTCTTCAGTGTTGTCAAATGAAAAGATATAATACATTTTTTACAAAAATGTGAGGGGTGTACTCATTTTTGTGAGATACTGTAATCCTCTTGCCACCCAGGCCAATTCTGACATTTCTCTCCTACATATAAAAATTATAATTTTTTTTTGCTAGAATATATATATATATGTGTGTGTGTGTGTGTATGTATATATATATATATATATATATATATATATATATATATATATATATATATATATATTTAAAGCTAAGGCCTTAGAGAATAAAAGGGTGAGTGTTGCAATTTTTTATACCTAACATGTCACGCTTTAAAATTGGGTTTGATGCAATGGCACCAAACTACGGGGTGGTGGGGAGTGTGGTCAATTTAAAACCATTGTGCAAAACCATTGCACAGAGCACTTTTTTACAACTTTAATTCAGTATCAGTAATTAAGATATCTTTTTTATGTCTTATTTTGTGTAAATGCTAACATTTCCTTTAAGATTGTTGTACAACTCAAGACAATTATATAACCAAAAGCAAAACAATAAAGTCTTAGGGCCCTTTCACACTGAATGCAGTTGGATGCAGTTGGCTGCAGTTGGATGCATTTTGAACTGCTCTCCAACTGCATAGACAGCCCACAATCAGGGTAATCATATGAGCATAGTTCACATCATTGCAGTGCAGTTCAGCTCAGTTAAAAAAAAAGTAGTGCATGCTACATTTTTACGCACCACAAATGCAGGTGACGCGCTACAAACGTGCCACGAACATGCTTCACATGCACTGCTTCAATGCTTCAAGCCAAGAAAGCCAAGCCCAAAAATTTCTAGAAAAATGCACTTCAAACGCAGTGCTAAATGCAGCACCAAACGCACGCAAGACGCATTCAAGTCCACCAAGCTCTCATCAAGCGCGCTTTAAATGCATGTAAACATGCAGTCAAAAACGTCCACTTATGTGCAGTTTCTGGTGTAAATGGGCTCTTACTTTGTGCACCTGTGAACTTGAGAGAGGGCAGAGATGCATGTCACCATTGTTCTTATATTCCATTGTTCTTAAATATAATAGTGTGCTCCTAACTGCCTGCAGTGAGCTAATAACCCAGTGCTTCTTCTGGACTGAATTCCAAAACAAGTCTTCCCTGCCCTGTCCATATTTCATATACAGTATACCTCTGGTGCAACTTTTAAGGCCTTATGCACACTGGATGTTTTTTCAGGGAAGTTTGGCGTTATCTTTTTTCCTGCCTCTAAATGCCCCTGCATGTTAACCTATGTGTCCATGCACACATAGGCTTTTAGAGGAGTTTAGGCTGAAAAAAAAAAACAAAGACTACTACCAATGTGTCCAAGAGCACACTAGTTTGAGCACTTGAGTGTCAATTCATTACAATGGCCAGAATAAATTATTATTCCAGCCAATGGAATGAATTAACATACTAACGCGTTCACAAGGATCATGCATTTTTTCTGCCAAAATGCCGCTGCCAGGAGGCGAGGCATCTAGGAGCGATAGATAAACGTCCAGTGTGCATGAGGCCCTAAATGGTCATAAATTTACTGAACTTAAACCAGAGGGCAAAGGGTGTCAGAGAGACCCTATGGCTCTCCTGGATCAGGTGCCATTTTGAGCAGTGGCTTCTGAAACCCCTATTTCTAAGCTGGTGCATTAATGTACTACAGAAAATAATTTCAGTATTGCTGCAAGGCATTACACTTTCTTATTCAGCCTGATCTGATAAATGTCCACCAATATGCAATAATGAAGTTGTGAAAGAAATGTTCAAGCGTTAACTATAAAGTAAATGACTCTTGCAAGAATACTTATTTACGTAATTAGCTTTGATTTACATAATCCATCTTTAGCCACTGTCTTGTCCAGGTCTCTACCAATAGATTAAATAGGTCATTATTCAGTGTGTGGGCTGAAATGTTTTATCCATTTACATCTCTCGTTTACACATACTAAATATGTTTCAGCCACCATTTTGAAACAAATCATCTTTGATATAAATAACTTTCCATCTAGATTAGTGATACAATTTGAATTAGGTCCTTAGTCATATAAGCAAAATAACATACATGAGAAAAATATGCGCCAATTCCCATGTCTCATACATCTCATTCTAATCACCGTGCCTAATTTTACAATGCATGCAGAGAACTGCTGCTTAATGCTGTGCTGGTAGATAGAAAGAATCTATCTATCTGCTTGAGTTGGGTTTCCATTGGGCGGAGGTGGAATACACATGGGAACCGCAAGTTCTTTCATCTATCTAACTCTTGTTAGAAAACAAGTGGGGGAGGTCTCTGATGGCCTGCATAACTCTTCTGTTTTGTACTGTCTTGTAATATAACGACGTTGTCAATAGTCATTAACCCATTAGAAAACAGTCATTTATACTAGGCAATGAGTTTCTATGGTGTGGGTGTATGACACATGAATATATGGCACCACATCCCTTTAATTGTAATCCAAGCACAAAAATATGTAGTTAGGATTTTTTAGGGTGCTACAATTCATAAATATAATGTCTGAACACAACAGGTTAAAAAATCAAACATTTTATTGGTTACAATATTAAAACCCATTCGGATTAAAATATAAGCACATCGGGGGTTATTTACGAAAGGCAAATCCACTTTGCACTGTAAATGCACTTGGAAGTTCAGTCGCTCTAAATCTAAGGGGTAGATCTGAAATGAGTGGAAGCTCTGCTGATTTTATCATCCAATCATGGGAACAATAAAGCATAACAGTAGCAGTGCATAAGTCACAATCATAACAATGTATAACATGTTTTTTATTTTCCTTGCATGTCCCCCCTCGGATTTACAGCGACTTTACTTCCAAATGCACTTACAGTGCAAAGTAGATTTTCCTTTAGTAAATAACCCCCATTGTTTACATGGTCGTTGATACGCTTATATTTGCAGCAATGTAACAGTGTAAGCTCCCAATATGTTTGACATTAGACGAAACCCATTGGGCGAAACATGTTGGGAGCTTAAACTGTTACATCGCCCCAAATATAAGTGTATCAATGACCATGTAAACAATGTGTTTTTATTTTAATCCGAATGGCTTTTAATATTGTAACCAAAAACATTTTGGATTTTTAATCTGTTGTGTTCAGATATTATATTTATAAATTATAGCACCCCTAAAAATCCCATCCACATATTCTTGTGCTTGAAATACTAATTTATACTAGCAAACAGAAGCATAGTCCCATGCAATGGGAGCTCCCTTGGCCAACTAAAACATTAAACCTGCCTGTTTAGTAGACAATTAAATATTTTTGTAGGTTTAATATTTTGGTCCACTCAGTTTTGTAGGAATGCTATGTGCTGACTCACGGCAACTTTCAGGTATAAAAAAAAACTTGGGGAAAGATCAAGATCCTAAGTATTTTATCAATGGGACCCTGTCAACAATTTAAAAACCGCAGGTAAAAGTATAGAAAACAAAATAAATATTTTACTTGCAGTGTTTCTGTGCCATAAATCATTTTTTTCTCACTTGCAACAGGCCTTTAGGTTGCATGCACATGGAGATTTAGAGGCTGAAAAGTCCTCTAGCCACCCCCCCCCCCCCCTTACGCTCCTGTTTACCTCTATGCATAACCATTTATGTAGATTCTATGGAAGAATTGATGAAAAATACTATATCCACTTGCTGACCATCCCATAGTAGATTTACTTCTACAGGGCAGCTGCGCTGCGCAGGATCACGTATAATTATATATATGTGTGATCCTGCATTCCCGGGTATCGGACACGCATGCGCCCCGCCAGAGGTTTGTTCCTGCTGTGCACAGTGCGACCTGATCAGGTCCACCATCACCCTGAGATCACTCGTTAGACAGGCAGAATGGCACTCTGCCTATGTAAACAGATTCCTGTTCTCTCAGTATGGAAGGCATTGATCCTGTGTTCCTGCAAAGCAGGAACACGGATCTTTGCCTTCCACTAGCACAAGCACCTCCCCCACAGTAGTAAAACACTGGTCAGGCACACATTTAACTCTTTGATGGCCCCTGATGTTAACCCCATCCCAGCCAGTGTCATTAGTACAGTGACAGTGCATATTTTTAGCACTGATCACTGTATTGGTGTCACTGGTTTCCAAAAAGTGTCAAAAGTGTCAGTTAGGTGTCCGAATTGCCCGCCACTTTATTACTGTCTCGCTATAAGTCGCTAATCGCCACCTTTACTAGTAAAAAATAAATAAAAATTCCATAAATATATCCCATACTTTGTAGATGCTATAACTTTTGCGCAAACCAATCAATATATGCTTCTTGGGATTTTCTTTACCAAAAATATGTAGCAGAATACATATTGGGCAAAATTGATGAAGAAATTCGATTTTTTAAAATTTTTTTATTGTATAGGTTTTATAGCAGGATGTAAAAAATATTTATTTTTTAAATTGTTTTTGTTTATAGCGCAAAAAAATAAAAAACCACAGAGGTGATCAAATACCATCAAAATAAAGCTCCATTTGTGGGGATTAAAGGGCATAAATTTTTTTTGGGTACAGCGTCACACAACCACGCAATTGTCAGTTAAAGTAACAGTGCCGTATCACAAAAAAATGGCCTGGTCAGGAAGGGGGGATAAATCTTCCGGAGGTCAAGTGGTTAAAGTATCACTTGAGCGGCAGCTCCAAATCTGCTGGGGCTGCTGATATTGCACCCACCAGCATTGTCAGGCTTTCACTATCTAAGAAATTACTCACACTGACCATGGTTGATCAGAATCCTGTCCTCATCCTGTCTTTCCTCCTCACTCTTCCACTAGCCTGTGCACATAGTGTGCTTTAAGGAAGTGTTCCCAGACATGCCTGCATCATCAACTCTGCCAGCCAGACCACAATGATTCTCACTTCCATGCTCACCTGTGCCAGATCATGTACTAGGTATGTGATCAGTGGTGGCCCATGCATTGTGGGCACACGCGCGCCGCCCCCCCCCGCCACCGCCGCCACCCTCCCTATCCTATGGTGGATGGGTGTGTGTGTTTTGAAGCTCATGATTAGAGCCAGAGGACCCTGTGCCCACCAGCCTGGAGCCGCTGCCGGGACCCCGCACCCGCTAGCCTGGAGCCGCTGCCCGTATCCCGCACCTGCTAGCCTGGAGCCGCTGCCCGGACACCCGCACCTGCTAGTCTGGAGCCGCTGCCCGGACCCCGCACCCGCTAGCCTGGAGTTGCTGCTCGGACCCCGCACACGCTAGCCTGGAGCCGCTGCCCACCCCCGTCACGCTGGATGACACCCCCATCTGGATCTTTCTATCCAGGTAAGTGCCAAAGACCAAACCGGTGTGGCACCAGCGACTCGGCTGTGTTGTGATTTTACACAGCAGATGCCGATAACCGGATGCCGGCCAATGGATGACAGCCAACACCTGCCGATTGTTGGGAAGACACAGGACAGAGCGATGCCTGGGAAGTGGCAAGTAATTGATTTTCTTTCCCTGAAAAGCAGGGAAAGAAAATCCACGACTTCCCTTAGTAAAAGCACCACACACAGTACACAAAACACTGGCTAGGCACACATTTAATCCTTTCACCACCCTAGATGTTTAACCCCTTCCCAGCCAGTGTCATTAGTACAGTGACAGCACATATTTTTATCACTGTTCATTGTATTTGTGTCACTGGTTCCTATAAAGTGTCAAAAGTGTCAGTTAGTGTGATTGTGCACCACAATATCGCAGAGGCAGAGATCATCTGGGCTGGAAGGCTTAAGTAGGCAGAACTGACGAGCAGGATATCATCAACAGGTGAGTCACTGTGGAGAGATAAGAGCTGGCAATTAGCCGACAGCTGAGCGGCCAGCTTTGAGAAGGAAGGGCTGAGCCCAGCCCTGACAGACAGCACTATTTGTGGGGAAAAAAAAGGACAAAATAAAGCAGTGCCGTATTACAAATAAGTGGCCTTGCCATGAAGGGGGGTAAAGTGGTTAATTAAGTTAACCAGATAGTTAGCATGGGTAACAGGTAAATTTTCCATTTTCATCAGTTTTTTCTATAGACTTATGCTTATTTGAAAAAAAAGAATGGGTTGTGCTGTACTGTATGTAGCAACCAGTCTTTAAATGCATGAATTCTGCCACTGCGTAGTTGTGCTTAGCTAGGAGAATTTCCATGCTGCTGTATAGTTTGCTCCATAAGACACCACTGGTTTTGACTTTCATAGCTGTTTTTTGTTTTTGCAGAACATGTAAAGTGTCTAAAAAAATGACTGGTGTAGTTTAGTCTTTAAGCTGATTAACTTCAGAAATGTGGATTAAACAAACACAGACTATGGACCTCATTTATCAGTGTCTGAAAAGAAACTGTTATTCAGAAGCAACAAATCGCTTCCAACTGGCATGTTTCCAGGGCAGGTTTGAAGTGAAGGGAAAAATCTGAGGAGAAATGTCACACAGAATTCCACAACACATTTTTTTTTCAGTATAGTTCTAGTGGGAAACAGACTGTTTTTTTTTATATAAAACTAGCCTAAGTTCGTAATACTAAGCTAGTGATCCTGAAAAAACATGAAAAAGAATAAAATGACCTACACGTGTATTTAGTTAGGATTTCTGACAGTGGGTATGCTAATGGCTAGCTTTCTCACAGGACTCAAAACTTCTGTAAGTGCTCTGATCCTCAAAGCCAGCTCAAAGAGGCCGTGCATATTTTACAATATTTCCATAGAGACTCTATAGATGGCCTCTAACTCTCGGTGAGGCCAAGTTCCCACTAGGAGCAGGGGTGGAGCAATGATAGAATGTAACTATGGCAGGCAAACACTTATACAGTATTTTACAAAAGATGTAGAAAGGAAATAAGGATTTTAACATTTTAAAACAGACATCAGATTGAGAAAGACAGTAACCCCCCCCCCCAAACATTGCATTAGTAAAAAAGGTCAACTTTGAGCAGTGGCAGCCTGTCCATACGGGCACAGGGGCGCGACCCCCCTAATCCATGCGCCCAGCCCCTAATCTACAGGCAGAGCGCCGGACGCTTAGATTTCAATGTTTTTTTTCCGCAGAACATGATTAGAGCCAGAGGCTCTCATTTTTTTGTTTTTTAATCAAATACTTTATAGATTTTTTCATTATACAACAAAAACTCAAAAAACATTCCCCCAAATACCCCCACACAAATACAACTCTCCAAAGAAAAGGAAAGAAAAAAAAAGAAAAAAGATTCATATTATTTCCATATTTGCGTTCACCATTCTCCTTCGTCTAGTTTTTGTTAAATTTCTCCATCACATTATTATTATGTGGCTCAAATTTGGCAGTTGTATGACAAAAGCAAATTGATATTCGCTATTGTCTTCCTGATTCTCCTCCTGGGCAATCAGGAAGTGGGTTCTGAGACCAGATTGGCTGAGAGGAGAAGCAACCATATTGGCCGTCAAGGAGGAAGCAGGAGGAGGAGGAGATGGAGGAAGGATCTGAATCTGCCCGTGACCTAGATGGGGTAAGTGCGGGGCTGGTGGGCGGACGAGCGAGTGAGCGATGGGGGGGTGGGCAGTGGTTTGACTGGCCGGGGGATGGCGGGTGGTTTGTTTGCTGCCCCCCCTCCAAAAGGGAGCACCAGTCGCCACTGGCTTTGAGTATGTAGGCAACTTACAAGATAACCCACTTGGTGACTGGGGACAAAGAAGAGACAAATCTAAAAAAATTTTTTTACAGCTCTATGTATATAAAGGAAAATGGTGAAGTTCAAGTCCAAGATGAGGGTAGTAATGCCACAGCCCCAAATGAACCACAATGGCTTAAAGCTGATATGGTCATGAAACAGACAAAATAAAGATGAATAAAACACCTGTACCAGATGTTAAGCTCTTTTGCTTCAAAGCCATTGTTTACAATTTTTAGAGACTCTTTTATGATTGGCTTGGTATAAATGGACTGGTGCAAGGCCCATGTGAAGCCTATATTTAAAGACAAACTCCATGTTTATTTTCACTTTAACCAATTGGCACCAGCCCCATGCAAATATGTGGCCTCTCAGAGGGTGGGCCTTGGCACTGAGTGTCCGTATATTTGCGTGCATTAGTGTAAATACAGCTGTGCCTAGAGCGCGTGCCCTGCGCGCTCCGGGCACAGTTACCAATGGCTAATGGAAAATTCCTGATCGCTACTTGCTATCGGAAGCTTCAATCATGGCAGTCACATGATCCTAAACCCCATACAGACTCCTGGCATCCTAAACCCCTTAAAGAACCAGGAAGCACGGGCTCAAGGGGGTAAATAGCTTTTTTTGGGGAAAGCTGACACTATAGATCAGGGATATGCAATTAGCGGACCTCCAGCAAAACTACAAGTCCCATAATGCCTCTGCCCCTGGGTGTCATGCTTGTGGCTGTCAGAGTCTTGCTATGCCTTATGGGACTTGTAGTTCTCCAACAGCTGGAGGTCCACTAATTGCATACCCCTGCTATAGATGTACCCGTTGTTAGTGCTGTATAAACTGAATGTAGCATCAGCTACATACAGTATACATCATTGTTTGCTGGCAGCAGTACGGAGACTTCCTTTCCCTTTCTTGGAACAAAATAGAGTCAGGTTGAGTGCTGCTCAGCCATTCACAGGAAGCTTATCCTTTAAATATATTTTCCTTTAAATAATTTGTTTGGGCAAAAATGGTCCAAATAAACTATTTCCTTTACTAACAAATTCACCCATTTTCAACGCTGTATAAACTGTATGTATAAACTATATAAAGTACACAGCACTGTGTTCTAGCCTGAGTAAAGGGAATAGTTTGTTTGGGCCATCTTGGCCCAAACAAACTACTTTAAAGGATAGGTTCATCTTTGGTAACGTGTTACATGTCACACCCATGTTTAGGGTGTAACTTATAACATGTTACCAAAGAGCACCTGTCTGCGCCTCTCCAATACCCCGCTGTGACAGCAGGCAGGGGGATCTTCTCCCAATTTTGCTCTTCTCAAAATTTAAGAAAGAGCACTGCCATGGATAAGTTCACCTTTGGTTACATGTTACACCCATATTTAGGGTGTAACTTGTAACATGTTACCAAAGAGCACCTGTATGCGCCTCTCCAATCCCTTGCTGTGACAGCAGGTGGGGGAGGGGGATCTTCTCCCCCCACCTGCTGTCAAAATTTAAAAAGAGCTGGATAAATTTAAGTTTATCCTCGGTAATATGTTACACCCATATTTAGGGTGTAATTAACATATTACTGAAAGCACCTGTCTGTGCCCTTCTAATCCCCCCGCTGTGACGGAATGAACAAGAACTACCGGTTCCAGAGAAATAAATGCACACTTTACCTGCAAAAATCTGTAAATTAAAAAAAAAAAAAAAAAAAAAAAAGCATGGAGTTAGGCTTTAAGAAGGGGTCAAATCTTTGCTAAGTAACTTCTATAGTCAGGAAGATATTCAGGATATTGATAAAGGACAACATAGAAAATAAATGCTTATTATGGGGCATTTCTTAGGAAAGAACGTGTAAACGCCTAAAAATAATCCACAAAAATAACACATAAAGCACTAAGGGCTTGTTCACACTTGACTAAAATTTCTAACGCTTAACAAATGTTCCTATAGCGTTAGTATGGGCCTTAGACTGGTGTCAGTGAGCTTCATTATGGGTCTTAAACTGTAAATTTATGAAGGATTCACTGGGAAATTTACCCAAAGAATAATTTACTGATGTTTGCCCAGTTAAGTTTTTACAGCATTCACCTGGCAATCCACAGTCACAATCAATCTATTTACAATAGGACGAATGTCAACCAGGCAAATACAACAGCCTGTAATAAGCACTTTGATGTAATTTGTTCTTTATATTCAAAAAAGGCCTTTTTAGCCCATAGGCAAAATGTATTACTCTTTGGCACTCACAGCATCCAGGAAGGGGAACTGGCAAAGTGGGCATAGGGACCAATGGTGGCTCTGAATCAGGTAACGTTTCATTAAAATATTAAGAGAATTTAAGGTGAATGTGCAAGGAAAGAAACTTCTACTCTCTTTTAAAAGAGAAGTACGGCCAAAGCTTTTTAGGCCAAACTTCTTTTGAAGGTCAGAGGAGCACACTTACTTTGCTCTCCTGTTACCCAGATTCAGCCTGAGGTGGGCTAAAGCCCGCTGTCAGCTGACATCACAAAGCTGCTGACTGTGGAAGGATCCCAACCATATTGTCAGGATCCACCCAGCTGCCTGATTGACAGCTGACGCTGCCTCTCAGCACTCTGCCAAGAGCTGAAGCCAGCTGCACCTGCTACCTCTCCAGCCCGGAGCTCCAGTGATTGCTGGAGGAGCAGAGTTAGTCACCGCTGACCGCTCCAAGAGGACCATGAGAGGAGCGATCAGCAGTCATGTGATCACTCAGTTCTCAGGCTTAGAGCTAGCAGAGGACAGCTGCAGCATCAAATTAATGCTGCAGCATTGAGGTGAGTATGGATGTTTGTTTTTCATGTACTCCATACTCCTTCTTTAAGTGTTTAAAAACCCAAGAATAGTAACCCAAGTAATATATTGCATTTCGCCTGTCTTTAAATGCGGTAGCTGCATTAGTTTCATATTTCAGGTTTGTTTTTCCTTTGTTTTCACCTTGTTATGCTGCCAGTAACACATTTCCTGTCTTAGGCCCCTTTCACACTTATACGCCATTCATATTAGTACGACTTCAAGTCGTTTCCGACTTCAAAGTAGTCCCTGCACTACTTTGGTCCGAATTTGATGCCACTTACACAGGCATTCCTTGAAATCGCGGCAAAATCGCGGCCGATTTAAACTACAGAACATCTCCCGTTCTCATAACATTTCTGGGCCTTCACTGCTGCACAAGCAGAGAGTACAGAAAGTGATGAGCCTCACAAGATTTTCAGGAAGATCAATCTTTTTTTTTTTCAATCTTTTTTTTTTTTTAAGTAAACAGTCATAACAAATGTACATATTTGCCAAAAGGGAGAAAATAAGAGAAGTACATTGTAAATGCTTGCAGCAAAGTCCCTTTCCTAAGAAATAATAAATATTACTACTAGGCAAGTACTAATTGGCTTGAATCTTCACATCAAAAGTTTGGGTACATTTTGGATCAATGTCAGGCAAATAGCCCAGCGATTCTTTGATTAAAAATGCTTTATTATTGTTGGACATTTTGAAACATTGCTAGAACAGATGAACCCCTCTAATACAGTAACATGGAAACCCTAGTTAGGTACATCTGAACAAATAAACAGCATTAGATGTGCCAAGTAGGCCAGTAATATTAACAATGCAGTACTATTGCAGGTTCTGAATTTAGTGTTTTGCCCTCCTAAAAATCTGAGTATATAAACTACAAGAGAATCAATAGAATTTTTAACAAAACATTTTTTTTTAGCTATGGTCAACAATGTCGATGGGGTAGCATTAACAGGATTACAGCTGCTCATCCTTGGCATATCTATGGTTACGGCTATGGCTAGCTGCTCTAGAAGTGCAATGCAATTTATAAAAATCCTTATACATTTCAGTTGTCAGACAACACACAAAACTGATAAGAAATCAAAACAGCTTACAAGTGTTGGCGCACTGAGAATTTTTAACTTTGTATATTTTACATTTTCTTGTTTTGATAGCATTTCAAATACAAAAAAAAGCAATAAAACAAGGCGGCAAAATGTTACAGCTGCTTTTAAGATCCATTGTCTTTGTATTATGTTCTTTTTTTAAAGGTCTCTTTGTTTTCTCAGTACACATAAGGAGCTATCTAAGACCACCTGATCTGATCTAAGATCTGATGTTTCTGTGTTATGTATTAATCCTAAATGAATCCCAAAATATAATTTGTATACATTCATGGGGCCTGCTTACGAATGTATAGAATATCATAAGCAAATCATTCATAAGCAATAGCTCTGTATTCAGTCTCCATATATTTCTAATGACAGATTTCTTAAATCTAATCAGACCCCCTGTTAAAATGGACATTGCACTTCTACCACTAATCTTTATCGAAAGGTATTGTCCTCATTACTATAATGCTGCGTACACACGACCAGACTTTCCGGCAGACTAGGTCCGATGGTCTTCCCGACGGACTTTCCGAATGAACGGACTTGGCCACACACAATCACACCAAAGTCCGACGGATTCAAACGTAATGACGTACGACCGGACTAGAATAAGGAAGTTCATAACCAGTAGCCAATAGCTGCCCTAGCGTCGTTTTTTGTCCGTCGGACTAGCATACAGACGAGCGGATTTCTTCAAAGGAACTGGGTCGGCAGAAAAATTTGAAACATGTTCTATTTCTAAAGTCTGTCAGGTTTTTGGACAGCAAAGGTCCGATGGAGCCCCGTCGGACCTTTTCTGTCGAAAGGTCCGGTCGTGTGTATGCGGCATTAGGCAACTTACATGGTTATCACTCAACTATGCTGTGTACGTCATCCTACCTGTTATCAGTACTGGTGGTGCATAGAAGGTCCTTGGGAGCTGGCATCTTCTATTATCCTCAAACGGGTCCAAAGGTAGTAAATCTAATAGCTGCATAATGCCGCTCATGAGGATAACTGCCACATATGCAAATGTATCACCATGTAGGCAGTATGTCATCTGATATTTCATGGATGAATTATTAAATTTGTCCTCTGAACTGCCTCCATTTATTAAAAGCACTTGGAAACAGCGCAGGTATTAATTTATAAAATGGCCTCACAAACTCCAGGCAAACAGCTAAATACATGCAATACATACAATATATAGTAGCAGCCCTGGCAGAAATCCTTGTGACCTAAACTTTCCCTACTAACATTAAGTTAGTAATACAATTTAATCACCTTCCTGACCCTAGCCTGTGACTGAAAAATGAAGGAGCAGCAGCAGACTTCTAAGGTGAGCTCTTTCTTCTCTCCTTTGGTCAGATTGTGACTTGTCAACACATAGAGCAAAACCTTATGGGCTGAGAGTGCCACCCCCTCCCTCTGATAGTCTACATTCTACTGTATGCCAGATTACAAGAGGCTGATATGAAGGCAGGTGCCAGTACTTATATGGGTTATTTATTGAATAATTTGAATGATTTTTTTTTTACCTTACCTACTTTTTTTACCATTTCATGCAGTAAGGTAAAAATTCTTCCACATGCATCTTCCTCCTCAGCCCTCCCTTATACTTACCTGAGCCCGATCTTGATCTAGTCATGTGCACAAGAGCCAAGGCTCGCTCACTCCTCATTTGCTCCCGCTGCTGTCAAATCAGAGCCAGTGACAAGGGAGTGGGGGCAGGGCTGAACCCCACTCTGTGTGTTTTATGGACACACAGAGCAAGGCTCAGGAGAGAACATGCATGAGTGCCTCTATAGTAAGTGGCTTGCTATGGGGGCACTCAGTGGGGGGAGGAGCACCTGCGGGAGACCCAAGAAGAGGAGGATCGGGGCTGTTCTGTGCAAAACTATTGCACAGAAAAGGTCAGTATGAAATACTTACAAACAGAAAAATCAGCACAAAGGAAATAACTTACAGTCAGTAGGATGTGTCTCTTGTTCTCCTCCATCCATGCCCTTCCCCTGCTGCCATAACTTTCCAGAGCTCTGGGGGTTAATACAACTAAGGGGCTATGACATAAAAGCTCCTTAGTTCAATTAACCCCCCAAACACTGTACAGTGGTGGCAGCAGGGATGGGGAGGTGGGGGGCATGAACGGAGGAAGATCTCAACTAACAGAAGATGCATCACCACAAGGGATACATCCTGCTGACTGAAAGTTATGTTCCTTGTGATGGTTTTTCTGTTTTGTTTTAGCTGAACTTAGGCTTTGACTTTACAGCAACTAGATACATTCTAGGTGAAAAGCAAAAGATTCACTACCACCGTTTGTTTTCTATTTCTTAAATAGAAAAGCCTGTACCCTGCCAGCAGATGCAGAGTGGGACCCTCTTTGTTGAGAAGCAGTGATTTCTTTGCAGAGTTCTGACATGCCTCCTGTTGAGTTGGAGCAAGATTTCCTCAATTAGCAGGGAGCATGAGCTTTTCAGATTGTTTAGCTATAGATCTGACTCTGTAGAGAATGTGTCAGATTTTTAACTGAAAGTTCATTTATGATTTAATTATGTCTTATCTGCATTGAGCTCAGCCAAAAAAAAAAGAGAAAAAAATGTAACTCAAACTCAATACTGTATATTTTTTAATATTATTAGGGCATATAAAATATGTGCATCAACAATACAGCGATATAGGCTAGAAGACTGTAGGTGGCTTAAAGTGGACCTGTACAGTGGAAGCTGTGCCCAAAAACAGCAAGCATAAGTCAAAGGACTAATATTTGCTGTTTTTTTTTTCCATTACTGACTTGCCATGCCTTGTTCCACACTGTCTCTGGGTGGGGGCAGCCATATTGATAGAGGAGCACAACCCCCTAATAACTGGAGATGTGATGACTGTTTGGCTAATCACCAAGAAGCAGCAGAATAGGTAGAGGAGACACTTATCCACACACTGATATACACAATTAAAACAGAACAACCCTTCCATTACCAGTTTTAGGTTCATCTTTCTGTCTAGCAAGGAGCAGAACAGTAGTGATGTTACCAAATCTCTCTTGAAATCTTGTGAGACAAACAGTCAGAAGCAAAAGTATCCTAGATGATCTTACATTACAGAAAAACAGCTAGAGACTATAGAACATCAGCGGGGCACAGTCACATCAGGACTATTTTTCAGAAGGAATTCTGAACAAAGGTTACATTTTGCAGGAAAGTGCTACGGCACAATTAACATTTCTAGATGTTTACTATAATATAACAAATCTTGACCTTTTTGATTTTAGGTCCATTTTAATGGATTATATAAGCTAATATCTGACCCTGTCTTTACTATTTCTTGAATGATAATACTGGAAAGCAATAGCCTTGGTCACAAGAGGGACATGATCAGGCTATATAAAGTTAGGACTGGGGGATTGTTCAAGCTTTTTTTTAAACGTCTTTCAAAAGGATGCCAAGTAAAATCACGCCCGAGTATTTTTCAGCAGTTTCTATCACATCCGTTCACAGGATGATGGTTGTGATGGTTGTGACGTTTGCTCCATTGCATTTTGAGCACGTATATAAAATGGAATGTCCCAAGTTTGGCCTTTATACTTCTACACAGTAAACAACCATCAGTGAAAAATAAAATGAGAAGCAGCAAGTTCAACAGACTGCATGAAATTATAGACAGGTAAAACCTAGATTTGATTGTCTCCATGGCTACCTCCGCTTCACATCTAAAAGAAAAGGAGAAGATGGTGAATGGGTTTGCGGATGTCATCTTATTATTATGAAATGAGATGAGCAAATATTATACGTGACTCATAAGTTAGAAGGCATGTGTCTGAACAAGATGTTATTCTGTGTTGTAACAAGAGTCATGTTTCAGGCAAACATCTAAGCATGTCCTATTTGTTTAAAGAGCAAATAAGGAAAATTGTTGAAATCGTGGCGTTCTCGTATAGGCAGTGCTATTTAAATCATGAAGGGGATTTAATACAACTCAAAATGTATAAGATAATCACAGCTGGCTGAACAATACTACTCTCCCACCTCCATCCACTGATTGATCCAGGCTTTTATATGCTTTAATTTTGTTTATACAGCTACATGTTTATCTCTGATATGGTCAATGGGTTGTAAACACTTTCCATTAACTTAGGGCAAGGGTTGCTGTAATCAATGCAAATGAATAAAATAAGTGTCTTCCCTGATATTTGTAGGAATCCATACATGTTTCTCACAGGATTATATTTAATTTAAATACATTTTCTAATGCAAGGTTCCTGTTGTCATGGAGGACCACATTTACCATGGGCACAAGTGCCAATCTTTTATAAGGATCCACTTGATTGCCCCACTTATTTATAATATAAGCCACCTTTGTTCCTCCTAATTGCAGTAGCATTTATTTTCCCTATAGACCCTTTGCTTTCAGTGACAGCAGTAAACTGTTACATAAGAAGCTGCATGGCATGGTTTCTAACATCTTCAGTTTAACATCTTAAAACCTAAATTTTCGTGAACCTTGATTCAATTTCTACCTTACTCCCCACCTTCATCATTTTAGACATATTAAAATCATGTAACACGAGACAAGACTGTTGTACAAGCACATAATTCTGAGGCAGTTATTAAAAACAACATGTCTGTTCAGCCAATAACATAATTGCACATATATTTTCCAAAGAAAAATAGCAACAGATGTGATAGTTGTATGCAAATTTTTAATTATGCCGATATCCTTTTTTTATACATAGTAAAATAATATATATGTGCAACTTTAGGTGCAAATAATTGTCTCTTAAATATATAAATACAATATATATATATAAAAAGTTTGTTGGACAAATTCTAGGGACAGAGTGTCATATCCACATCCCTGTTAGATCAATAGAAAAAGGATAAGAGAGCATCACTCTCTCATGGGGTGATTGGAGTTTAATGGATATGTGTTTCTGTCACTGAGGTAAGCACAACCACAAGGGTATTGATAAAATATCAATTTATTACAAGATATACAAGATATAAAATGGATTCAGTAATGACATTCGGTCATATACACATTTGACCACAGTTGATACTCAGCCCAGAAAGCTTGAACAGATGCTTGTATATGCGGATAGCCAATGCATTTTGCACCACAAGAGCGCAGCGACGACTCATCCAAGAGGTCACAAAAGACCCCACAACAACGTCCAAGGAACTGCAGGCCTCACTTGCCTCAGTTAAGGTCAGCGTTCATGCCTCCACCATCAGGAAAAGACTGGGCAAAAATTGCCTGCATGGCAGAGTTCCAAGGAGAAAACCACTGCTGAGCAAAAAGAACATCAAAGCTCGTCTCAATTTCTCCACAACACATCTTGATGATCCCCAAGACTTTTGGGACAACATTCTGTGGACCGATGAGACAAAAGTGTAACTCTTTGGAAGGTGTGTGTCCAAGTATATCTGGCGTAGAAGGAACACTGCATTTCAGAAAAAGAACATTATACCAACAGTAAAATATGGTGGTGGTAGTGTGATGGTCTGGGGCTGTTTTGCTGCTTCAGGACCTGGAAGACTTGCCGTGATAAAAGGAACTATGAATTCTGCTGTCTACCAAGAGATCCTGAAGGAGAATGTCCGACCATCTGTTCGTGTACTCAAGCTGAAACGAACTTGGGTTCTGCAGCAGGACAATGATCCTAAACACACCAGCAAGTCCACCACCGAATGGCTGAAGAAAAACAAAATGAAGACTTTGGAGTGGCCTAGCCAAAGTCCTGACCTGAATCCTATTGAGATGTTGTTGTATGACCTTAAAAAGGCCGTTCATGCTCGAAAACCCTCTAATGTAACTGAATTAGGACAATTCTGCAAAGATGAGTGGGCCAAAATTCCTCCAGGACGCTGTAAAAGCCTCATTGCACGTTATCGCAAACGCTTGGTTGCAGTTGTTGCTGCTAAGGGTGGCCCAACCAGTTATTAGGTTTAGGGGGCAATCACTTTTTCACACAGGGCCATGATGGTTTGGATTTTTTTTCACCTTTAATAATAAACACCTTCATTTACAAATTGCATTTTGTGTTTACTTGTGTTGTCCTTGACTATTGTTTAAATTGGTTTGATGTTCCGAAACACTTAAGTGTGACAAACATGCAATGAGGAAGGGGGCAAACACTTTTTCACACCACTGTACATATCTGCTTCTTTGAGGCAGCTCAACTGCATCTATATCATTGTCCAAGGTACAAAAAGATATCACATTTGTATCAATATCAAATAGATTTATTCACAATATTCGCAATATTTGTAATGTTAGTATGGGTGCTCACCAAAACTTTTTGGTACTGACAATAAAACGACCGCAGCATCAGAGAGAGCAGAGGCGAGTCACCATCCAGTGATTAAGCGGTGATGTCAGAATCACCAGCTTGGTCTGATGGATGTTGGACCGTATAAAAGGTTTGGGCCAATAGTCTAAAAATACCAAACATATGTGTTCAGATGCACAGCAGTTTACATCACCACATATGTAAGGAACAAATATAACCAGGGATGGACTGGCCATTGGGACTACCGGGAGATTCCCGGTGGGCCGATGGCCAGTGTGGGCCGGTTTCAGCCGCATTTTCTGTTTTTCAGCCGCATTTGCGTTCCGCGGCGATCTACCTGTCAACCGCCGACAGCTGGCACCTGACGGGTAGATCGAGATGCATGCAGAGTAGCGCAGGAAGAATCTGTCTGTAGTAAGTTTTCTCTCATGTCACGCAGCGCTGCTCGCTCCCCGGTGGCCCCTCCTCTCTTCTCGTCTATCCCCATTGGCTTGAAAAATCATCTGGGATAGACTAGAAGAGAGGAGGGGCCTCCGGGGAGTGAGCAGCGCTGCGTGACATGAGAGAAAACTTACTACAGACAAACGCTTCCTGCACTACTCTGCATGCTGGCTAGTAAGATCCCCTGATGTGCCCTATAATGTGCACCCTGCCCTGATGTGCCATGTGCCCCATGCCCGAATGTGACCCATGCCCTGATGTGCTATGCACCCCATGCCCTGATGTGCCCCGTGCCTGGATGTGCTATGTACCCCATAATGTGCCCTGATGTGCCCCGATGTGCCCCATAATGTGCCCTGATGTGCCCCAAAATGTGCCATAATGTGCTCTGATGTCCCCCGAGCCCTGATGTACCCTGATGTGCTATGCACCCCATGCCCTGATGTGCCCCGTGCCTGGATGTGCTATGTACCCCATAATGTGCCCTGATGTGCCCCGATGTGCCCCATAATGTGCCCTGATTTGCCCCAAAATGTGCCATAATGTGCTCTGATGTCCCCAGAGCCCTGATGTGCCCTGATGTGCTATGTGCCCCATGCCCTGATGTGCCCGGATGTGCCCCGTGCCCCAATGTGCCCCAATGTGCCCCATAATGTGCCCTGATTTGCTATGTGCCCCAATGTGCCCCATGACGTGCCCTGATGTGCTCTGAGCTCTGATGTGCCCCGTGCCCTGATGTGCTATGTGCCCCATGTCCTGATGTGCCATGTGCCCTGATGTGCCATGTGGCCTGATGTGCACCATGCCTTGAGGTGCCCCATGCCCTGATGTCCTATGCCCTGATGGGCCCCATGACCTGATGTGTGCTGTGCCCCGATGTCCTATGCCCCGATGTGCCATGTGGCCCAATGCCCCATGCCCTGAGGTGCCCTGTGTCCTGATGTGCTATGTGCCCCATAATATGCCCTGATGTGCCCCATAATGTGCCATGTGCCCTGATGTGCCATAATGTGCCCTGATGTGCCCCGATGTGCTATGTGCCATGTGCCCTGATGTGCCATGTGGCCTGATGTGCCCCTGATGTGCCCTGATGTTCTGTGCCATGATGTACTGTGCCCTGATGTACTGTGCCCTGATGTGTGGTGCCCTGTACCCTGATGTGTTGTGCCCTGTACGCTGATGTGCTGGGCTCTGTACCCTGATGTGCTTTGCACTGATGTACCGTACCCTGATGTGTTGTGCCCTGGGCCGGTCTGGATGAAGTCATGGGCCACATTTTTGTCCCAGTCCAGCCCTGAATATAAAGGTAGTATTGGAAATATGATAGCATATATATATATATATATATATATATATATATATATATATATATATATATATATATATATATATATGAAGCATGCATCCATATGGCTTAAGCCCCAGATAGATTAAAGTGCTTGGCATATCATAAAACATGGAGGGGCAAGAGCGGTCATCCTATAGCTAACCCCTTAATATCCCCATATTTAAAGTTGAACATACAGGGCTATAGCATAGGTCATGGAAAGACTGAAGCTAATATTACATCACTAGCCACTAAATGTGAGGCTGCCGGTTGCAAAAATAAATGGCCAAATTTCTATATATTCAGAGATCAATATAAAGAAAAGGAATAAAAATAAAGCATCCAAAACAAAGAAAGTGGCTCGCTACCTATATCGACGACGTGCTTGTCATCTGCACAGGCACCACCAATGAACTCTCCGAAGTCATGACATTTATATCCGTCAACCAATTCAACTTGCTGTGCTGATGCTGTGCATCTGAACACATGTGTTTGGTATTTTTAGATTACTATTGGCCCAAACCATTGTGCCTTTTATACGGTCCGACGTCCATCAGACCAAGCTGGTGATTCTGACATCAACGCTCAAATCACTGGATGGTGACTCACCTCTGCTCTTTCTGATGCTGCGGTAGTTTTATTGTCAGTACCAAAAAGTTTTGGTGAGCACCCTTGCTAACATTACAAATATTGCCAATATTGTGAATAAATGTATTTGATATTGATACAAATGTTATATCTTTTTGTAACTTGGACAATGCAATAGATGCATGTTGAGCTGCCCCGAAGAAGCACATAAGTATTCTGCGAAACACATTGGCTATCCGCATATACAAGCATCTGTTCAAGCTTTGTGGACTGAATATCAACCGTGGTCAAATGTGTATATGACCGAATGTCATTACTAAATCAATTTTATATCTTGTATATCTTGTAATATATTTATATTTTATCAATACCCTTGTGGTTGTCCTTACCTCAGGTGACAGAAAAACATACCAATTAAAATTCCATCACCCCATTAGAGAGTGATGCTCTTTCTTATCCTTTTTCTATTAAATATATAAATAGTCTTATACCAAAGCTGATTTAGGTATAATGTAAGGAGAAGCATATACTTCAGGGACATGCAGTCAGGGGAGGCAGGTAAGGCAGGGCCATGAACATAAAAAAAAAGAGAGGCACTGAGCTCAATAAACAGCTTGGAGTCTTGGACCAATGGTAAAATACCAGCCCAGCTGTCCAATAAAAATGCTGAAGTGGAGGCACACCCCTCACTGCGGTGTCATAGAAGGGGCATGTGTCTAAAAGACACATGCTCCCTTCCAGCCCAGCCCTCTTAACTACAAGGAAATACATGTGTTTATGGGTATAAGATTTACCCACAATCCCATGTTTTTCTCACACAGTTAAGAGGGAGAATGAGAATCTGCCCCCCAAAATCAGCATCAGAGGGGGACGGGGCCACTCGTTTACGTAACTGGGTTGTCCGCCCCCGCTGACGCTACGGGGAAGCCATAGGGAAGTCCCTGTGCATCAGAGGGGGGCGGGGTCACCTGGTAACGCCACCGTGTGGCTCCACCCTCAGTTATAAAAGAACGATCACCTGCGAGGACAGTCATTACCAGGTTGGTTCGCGTTTTTTTTCTTTTTCAGGCCGTCGGTGGAGCGAGAGAAGAAGAAGATGAATGGACTTCGTGGGACGCCACGTGATGTCAGGTGAAGGCGGGGTCGCCCGTTTACGTCACCGAGTGGCCCCAGCCCTCAGCTATATAACAGCTGTCAATAAGAAGAAGCGTCACTTGGCGGGAGCCTCCAATAGAGGTGGAGCTGTTGTTTCCATTATTTAATTTTGGGAAATTTGCTTTGATATACGATTGCTTTAGATTCCAAGCATGTTTTCCGAAACAAATTATGCTCGCAATCCAAGGTTTTACTGTATATAGATATCTTCTACTTTTATTTAAAACAATTCCTGTGTAGATTAAACACCATGGGGTAGCTATGTTAAGAAGTGTTCCTTACGGTTAGCCTAATATTGTAAACAGGAAATTGTCATCGACTAGCCCTATCTGCCAATATCTTAGCTGGCATTCATTAAAGTGGGGTTGCAGTCAAAAAAAAAAGGGGCTTAAAAATCATAAAAAAAAAATAATTGGAAAAAAAAAAAATATGTTTTACTCACCTCTAAATGCCTGTTGCTAGGGGGTCCCTCGTAGTCTGCCACCTTCAGTGCCCGGGCTAAACGTCACTTCTCCCTCGGCGCCGCACAGTCATCTGGGACCTGTCACGTGTCCCAGATGACTGAGCGTCAAATCACGGCGCACGGCGCCGCTCGCGCATGCGCAGTGGGTGCCCGGCTGTGAAGCCACAGCCGGGTTCCCACATTAGGAATGACGGCGCCGCGAGCGGCTCGGGGAACGAGGGGGGGCCTCATTCCCCCGCATCGCTGGACCCTGGGACAGGTAAGTGTCCGATTTTTAAAAGTCAGCAGCTGCAGTATTTGTAGCTGCTGACTTTTAAAAAAAAATAAAAAAATTTCCCCAGGACGGAGCTCCGCTTTAAATTAAAGACCAGCCAGCTTGCTAGTTATATTTTTCAGAAAGGATTTTGATCGGTCTTTTAAGCCTTATATAGGTCGCAGAAAATCAGCAGGTCACTTGGGTATGATCTTTCAAATACGGCTAGTGAACACAGCCTTTGGTTGAGAGTTTTAGGTCTGTAACAAACTATTCATTTGTTCACTTACACTTTTGCACTCTGTTACAGAATTTGTATCTTGAAGAAAACTGGGTTTGAAAGGTTTACTATGTCCCAGTTCTTTAGTAGCTGTATGCCAGCAAAATTCCTTTTCTGTTAGCGAAACTGAAATTCCAGTAAATGGACTTTTGAAAAATAAATAAATAAACAAAAAGCACTGCGGGTCTTCTTAGAAAAAATGGATTTCATAGGCTAGTGTTGTGAATAGAAATGTACAACCTAAAAACCTTGTGGCAAATGTTACAATTCCTATATTTTCAACCTTCTTTAACAGACCAAGATGTCCGGTCAAAGTAGCAGAGGATTGAGACGAACCATTTGACACTGACAGGTTATTGCTGCTGTAACTGCTTAAAAAATGTTATTTGGAGGTCGGCTTTAATTTGTCAATAAAGTCCATCTAAATCTGCTAGTACATCTTAACTCTACCCTCTCCCCAGATTAGCAATGCTGTTGTCCAAAGGGTGAATCTGTTGCTCCATCATCCAGAGTGCAGACACCCGACGCCTAAAAAAAAAAAGAAAGGAATGCAACCACATTTAAGGATTGCAAGCTGCAATACATTATTATTATTTTTTTTGGTGTTGGGAGGGGGGTTAACATTGCTTTAATTTCAGTAAACTTTTAATCACTTATGTCTGTTTCATCCTGTAATTCGCCTAGTTTTAGACATCATTTTAGTCAAGGTTGTTGGTATGCGTCCTCGTTCTGAATGAAGCTGCAGCCTGAATGTAGTTTATTGTTTAGCATGACTATTCAGCTGCGGCATTCTAAGGTCATATCCATTAGCATGCAGATCTAGAACAAAAAGTCCTCAGCTTCATATTTATCCTTGCTACATCCAAACATCAGTTTTAACTTTTTTATATTTTATCTGACTGTGGTGTCTATCAAGAACACAGTCCTAGTGCAGTATTAATAAGAGGGAAAGATATTGATGCATTTTTTTGTATTTTATCTGATAATACCTGTATATATGCAGGCAGATGATATTTACCTTTCATAAACTGAATAAAGATATGACACGTGCAAAATGACGGCTGGGCGGTGGTTTGGTTATCCTAACTGGGCGTCATATGATGTCCTTCAGGATAACAGCCGATGTGCGCCCGTGGGGGCGCATATCACGGGGATCGGTGGAGTGGTGTGTCAGTCTGATCGGTGGCTATCCTGACAGGGGGGGTCTACGCTAATTGTTTATCAGCGCAGCCCCCCCTCAGATGCCCACACTAGACCACCAGGGAAGCCACCAGGACCACCAGGGAAGGGGGCAACATGTGGATGGCCAGGTATGTACCCCATGGCCATCCACATGTGCCAATGACAGCCCAATTTGTGCCAGTGCCCACAAATGGGCACTGACTGGCACCATCGTGTAAAAAATTTAATCAGTGATGCCCAGCAATGCCACCCATCAGTGTAATCAGTGCCACACATCCATGCCCATCAGTGCCCGCCTATCAGTGCCCATTCATGCCCACATATCAGTGCCACTCATAAGTACCCATCAGTGCCACCCATAAGTACCCATCAGTGCCACCCATAAGTACCCATCAGTGCTGCCTATGAGTGCCCATCAGTGCCGCCTACAAGTGCCTATGAGTGCCACCTACAAGTGCCACCTATCAGTGCCCATCAGTGCCGCCTATCAGTGCCCATCATCAGTGCCACCTCATCAGTGCCACCTCATCGGTGCCCAACAGTGCAGCCATATCAGTGCCAGTCATTGAAGAAGAAAATGTACTTATTTACAAAAAAATTTAATAGAAACAAAGAAAAACTATTTTTTTTTTTTTTACATTTCTGTTTTTTTTTTAGTTGTTGCGCAAAAAATAAAAATTGCAGAGGTGATCAAATACCACCAAAATAAATCTCTATTTGTGAAAACAAAATGATAAAAAATGTGTTTGGGTACAGTGTTGTATGAATGCGCAATTGTCATTCAATTTGCTACAGCCCTGAAAGCTGAAAATTGGCTTGGGCAGGAAGGTGTCTAAGTGCCTGGTATTGAAGTGGTTAATCACTGCTGGGTTTTTAATTTTTTGCTAAAAAAAAAAAAACAACACACAAAACGGAAAATTGTATACTCACCTTTCCGTAATTTTCCTTTCCTGATGCATCTCCATGGCAGCACACACACTGGGTTGTGACTCTGCCCCCACAACCTGACAGGTTAACTATAAATTTTGAAGGAGAGGCACCCCACCTCATTCTCTGTAGCTATCATCTAATGAAGGGTGGGTTGCTGTGTGCTGCCATGAAGATGTGTCAGGAAAGGAAAATTACGGAAAAGTGAGTATACAATTTTCCGTTTTCCTGACACATCATGACAGCACACACACTGGGAAATAACTCGCCAGTCGGGAGGGTGCAAGTAAAGTAACAGAATTTATTCATATGGCAGTAGAATTGGCCCAAATAACTGATCTACCAAATTCTACTGTTGATAACTGAGCCGAATCTACCCTGCCCTGCAGATTGTCTCTGGTGACACCCTGCAATATGCTGCCCAGGAGGTTGCCACTGCCCTTGTTGAATGAGTCCTAACGTCTCCAGGTATTGGCAAATTCTGAATGTCGTAGGCTTTCTTGATGACCTTGACCAACTAAGATGCGATGGTTCGAGATGAAGCCATTTGACCTCTTCTTCCTCCATGAGGAATCACCAATAGATTTTCAGTCTTCCTAAAAGAAACAGTAGCTGACAGGTAATTCCTAATAGTGGTCATAATGTCCAAGGCATGTGATTGCCCTTTATCATCAGTAAATGAAGGAAGGTTGATTTCCTAAATGTAGTGGAAAGATGATGACACATTTGGAGTAAAATGGTCGGAGGGTTTCAGAACTACCCTGTCTGGGTAAAAGATCAAATAAGGTTCTGAAATCATTAATGCCTTTCTCTCTGAGACTCTTTTAGCTGATGTGATGGTGATAAGAAATGTTAATTTCAGTGTTAAATTCCATAATGTAACCTAATCCGCTGGGTGAAAGGGTGAACCTGACAGGGTATTTAGGACTACTGATAAATCCCATGCTGTAAACGTCGGTCTTCTTGGAGGCCTTAACCTAACACATGCTTTAATAAACTGGATTATGAGAGGGTGTGAGGCCCATCTAAACCCTGTTTTTGCAGATAATGCTGAAATCTGAACTTTTAGGGTACTTGAACTGAGTCCCTTGGATAAGCCTGTTTGAAGAAACTCCAAGATTACGGATATAGTGGATCCCATCCCTTCTGCTGGGTCATGATCGTGATTCTCTCCCATGTCCTACCATAAGTAACGTTGGTTGAACACTTCCTTGCTTGGAGTAGCGTTGAAACGACTTCCTGGGAACAGCCTTGTTCTAGGAACCGATTCCTCTCAACATCCATGCCATTAAATGGAGTCTCTCCGGATCCAGATGGAGGAATTGACACTGGTGTAGCAGATTCTGAGACAGTGAAAGAGGTAGTGGATCTTCCACGCTGAGCTACAGTAGAGTAGTGAACCAAGGTCTCCTGGGCCAGATCACTGATATTACTGAGGATTAGGGATGAGCCGAACACCCCCCCCCAGTTCGGTTCGCACTAGAACCTGCGAACGGACCAAAAGTTTGTGCGAACGTTAGAACCCTATTAAATACAATGGACGCGAACATTCAAAATCTAAAGTGCTAATTATAACGGCTAATATGCATGTTATTGTCCTAAAAAGGGTTTGGGGACCCTGGTTCTGCCCCAGGGGACATGTATCAATGCAAAAATAAGTTTTAAAAATGGCCGTTTTTTCTGGAGCAGTCATTTTAATGATGCATAAAGTGAAAAAAGAAAGTGAAATATTCCTTTAAATATCGTACCTGGGGGGTGTCTAAAGTATGCCTGTAAAGTGGCATGTGTTTCCCTTGTTTAGAACTGTCCCTGCATAAAATGACATTTGTAAAGGAAAAAAAGCCATTTAAAACTGCTTGCAGCTTTAATGTCATGTGTTGTCCTGGCAATATGGATGAAAATCTTTGAGAAAAATGGCATGGCTACCCCATCAGCTGCCCCCGCCCCCACCCCAGCCCATTACCAGCCCCTTTGGGTCTTGTATAGACATTAAGGGGAACCCTGCACCCAAAATAAAACCCTATATCTAAAACCCTATATACTCTGAACAGCAGGATACAGGTGGTGCAAACAAGACAGGGGCTGTAGGTTTGTTCTTAAGAGTAGATACAGGTGTATACTGTGCTGTGCTGGAGGCACAGAACACACACTAACTCCTGCATATGGCTGTATTAGAGAACACCAGCAAATAAGGGTAGATACAAGTGTATGCTGTGCTGGAGGTACACAACACACACAAACTCCTGCAGATGGCTGTCTTAGAGAACACCAGCAAATATGGGTAGATACAGGTGTATACTGTGCTGTGCTGGAGGCACACAACACACACAAACTCCTGCAGATGCCTGAGTAAATAACACACTGTCCCTGCCTATCTAGCTCTTTCCCTGCACGCCGGAACACACTACACAAGGCCGCCGCGCTGGCGGTCTTATATAGTGTGGGGCGTGTACTAAACCCCCTGAGCTCTAATTGGCCACAGGCATACTGCCTGTGGCCAATTATGGCTCTCCTCGCTGCCGGCGCTGTGATTGGCCAAGCATGCGGGGTCACAGTGCATGCTTGGCCAATCATCAGCCAGCAATGCACTGCGACTGGCGCAGTGCATTGTGGGTCGTTTGTATCACACGAATTTGATGCGAACGGCCCACAAAGTTCTGGTTTCGTCGAACGGACGAACGGACGAACGGCCGATGTTCGATTCGAACATGGGTTTGAATCGAACACCGGGCTCATCCCTGCTGAGGATGACGACCTCCTGAGTCTGGACAGGAGCCTCGCAATTAGAGGTGTTGGTGGGAATATGTACCCCAGACGAAAGTTCCATGGATGGACAAGGCAGTCCACGCCCTCTGCAGATGGATATGCTGCCCTTGACAGGAACCTCTGACACTTGGTGTTGCGGCCAAATCGATCTCTGGAGTCCCCCAAGTTTGAGCCAGAAGAACGAATGCTTGATGGTTCAGGGACCATTCATTGTTTGACAGGAACTCTGTCAACTGATCGGCTAGAAAGTTTTGTGCTGTCGGAACACACACTGTCCGTATATCAGTTAGGAATAACTGGGCCCATTCCAGGATGGGGCAAACTTCCTGAAGCAAGATCCTGCTCCTGGTACCCTCCTGTCTCTGAATGTATGTCACCGCCACTTTGTTGTCCATCCATATTAGGACACTCTTCCCCCTCATGGACGGGCCGAAAGCTAGGAGGGCTTGAAAGGCTGCTCTGAGTTCGAAAATATTCAATATCATGCCCACCGCGTGAAATTGCCATTGCCCTTGAACCGCCTGTTCCCGATAGTGTGCTCCCCATCCTGTCTGACTGGCATCTGATGTGATTACCTCTGGTTCTGGGTGAACTATAGGTCTGTGCCTTTTGAGGTTGTCTGTATTCATCCACCACCAAACCGACTGTTTCACTCTGTGGTGAATGGTAATTGGCTGGAGCATTGATGTGCCGTTCCATTGATTGAGGAATGAGGATTGTATCTCCCTCATGTGCCACTGTGCTCACTGGATCATCAGGAAAGTGGCCGACATTGAGCCTAATGTGCTCGGACAGACTCTTGCTGGAAGAAATGTTGTTGTTGTTAATCTTTTTAACTTCCGAATCAACGGATCTATCTTTTCTTGAGGTAGACTGAGTTTGTTTGACAGAGTGTTGATTTCTGCCCCTAGAAAGATCATGTTCTGTGTAGGTTGAAGATTGCTTTTTTCCAGTTGATTAACCACCCGAAACTCTGAAGAGTGTTGATCACTATCTCCCAAGGATGGATCAGCTTATCTTGACTGTCTGCTAGAAGCAAAATGTCGTCCAAATAGTGATGGAGTCTCAGGCTTTTCTCCCTTAGAAATGTGATCACTGGCATGAGAGTTTTTGTGAAAGTCCTGGGAGCAGAGGAGATGCCGAGCGGGAGGCATTGGAATTAGAAATGTCGATGATTGACTGAAAATCACAGATATTTTTGAAATGCGTGGTGTATAGGCACATGTAGATAGGCGTCCAATAAATCTACTGACAGCATCCAGTCTCCTAAGTTTATGGCTAATAGGATTGACTGGAGGCTCTCCATTTTGAAGGCTTCAATCTGAATTTCTTTGTTGAGCCCTTTCAAGTCCATCACAAGGTGTAATACCGCGTACACACGGTCGGAATTCTTGTGGGAAAAAGCTCTGATGGTTTTCCCGTCGGAATTCCGACGGAATTTCACTCAAACTGGCTTGCCTACACACGGTCACACCAAATTCCGATGGTCAATAACAACACGGCATAAAACACGTTCGACTGCACTATAAAAGGGAAGTTTCATGCTTCTGAGCATGCGTCAAATTGTTTCCGAGCATGCGTCGGAATTTTGCGTGTTGGAACTGCATACACACGATCGGAAAATCCGATAGAAAGGTTTTCCGTCTGAAAAATTAAGAACAGGTTCTCAATCCAAAGACCGTCGGAAATTCCGACAGAAAAAGACCGATGGGCATACACACGGTCGGAAATACCGATGAAGAGCTCCCATTGGACTGTTTCCATCGGTAATTCCGACCATGTGTACGCGGCATAAGTCTGTTTTCTTCTTTATTAAGAATAGAGGAGAGTAGTACCCCCTTTCTCTTTGAGAGGTTGGAACTTCCAGAATTGCTCCTTACTGTCCAGATCCACCACATACTTTTTTTTTTTATCTTCAAAAGATTTTTATTGTTTTTGCAATAGAATACATTGTACAATTTGACATTGTACGTTGTGCAACGACGTTGATGGTTACATGGAAGTTTAAATGAACAATCAAACATATGTTCACTAACTTATTGTTAATATCATGAATTATTAGTATTAAACGGATAAACAGCTAACATTGAGTAGTAATTCTCTGTAAAGCAATCCTGTCCTCTCAAGTGGCACCCCGGATGGGATCATTAGTGCCACAGGAGTGGAGAGGATTAACTAGGAATACAAAAACTTTGTAAATAGTGGATTTAGGTAACTTGACAGTACAGGTGATAAAAAGCATACAAGGGGTCCGGTAGTGTTGCTCGGTCAAGAGGTAAGGGTCAGTCTGCAGGTTTGATTTGTTAGTTACTAGTTGCAGCTAAAGTCCAATTGGTCCAGGGTTGCCAGTGGGTGGCTGTTTTGGTGGATTGACCGTTACTGGTTGCCGTCACCGTTTCATAGATGTAGTGTAAGGTTACTAGGTCTATAACTTGGGATAGTGACAGCGTAGCATCAGATTTCCAGTGTCTGGTTATGTTAAGTCTGGCTGCTAGAAGTATGTGGGTTGTTATGTATCTAGAGGGGTAAGGAAGGTCATCAATGGTTAAATTTAGAATTGCAAGTGCAGGTGTTAGGGGGGGGGGGGGGGTTGAGAATTTGGTGATATTTGTGATGAGCCGAAATACGCTAGTCCAGTAATTTTGTAGTTTGCGAAAACGCCCAAAAAATGTGGAGCATGTCCTTGACGTTTGATTTGCATCTCCAGCAAGTGGAGGGGTTTTGAGGGTCAAAGGAGGATAGTCTGGACGGTGTGAGGTACCATGGTAGTGAGATTTCCTGTGTGAGTTCCCAAAGGGCAGCACATTTTGTAGTTTTGTAGATGGACTCGAGTGCATATTGCCATTGGGTGTCGGAAAAGGTGTGTGCGAGGTCTGATTCCCATCTATGGTGTGGGTCCATTTTAGTAAAGTCGGTTTTACGGTGGAACTGGTCGTAGACATGGGATATGCCCCTGGTTTTGGAGGTTGGGTTGGTGAGGTAGTCCCAGGTCTTGGGGTCTATAGTGTAAAGAGGGAGCGATAGGTTGGTCAGGCAGTGGTGGATTCATAGGTAGTTGAAGTTTTCTGAGGCAGGAAGGCCGTATTCAGCCTGAAGTTGGGGGTAGGATTTGAGGCGGTTTATTTGTATAAGGTCTTGTAGGGATTGGATCCCTTTAAGGGTCCAGTTTGTGATTGGTAGGTCTGGTGATAGAAACAAGAGTTCCTAGCAGGATATTGAAGTGGGGGGAGGTTGGGGATTGAGTCAGGTGGGCAGTCAATCTTTTCCAGGCATAGGCGGAGGCTTTCATAGTTGCAGAGATGGAGGTCGGGATTGGGGTGCTGAGAGGAGTGCTCGTTAGCCAGTCTTCGAATAGAATAGAAAAGTATAGAATTTAAAAAAAACAATAGAATATAAATAATGTAACCATTTTCCAAAATTCAAATAGAATCAATTTGAATTTGAATAGAATAGAAAAGAATAGCGTAGAATAGAATAGAAAATAACACAATATTATATATAAAAAAAAACAACAGAATAGAATAGAATGAATATAACTATTCTATTGATTCTATTTGAATTTTGGTAAATTGTTATATTATTTCTATTCTATTGTTTTTAAAATTAGATTTGTTTTCTATTTGTTTTTCTATTCTTTTCTATTCCATTGTTTTATTTTCTATTCTATTCTTTTCTATTTAAATTCAAATAGATTCTTTTCAAAATTTGAATTAGAAGATGGTTATATTCTTTCTATTCTATTCTGTTCTAGTCTGTTTTTTTTATATACTATTCTGTTATCTTCTATTCTATTCTAATCTATTCTTTTCTATTATTTTCAAATTTGAATTGATTCTATTTGAATTTTGGGAAATGGTATGGTTATATTATTTCTATTCTATTCTAATTTTTTTTTAATTCTATTCTTTTCTATTCTATTATCGTACATTCTATTATTTTCTTATGTATTCAAATTCCCATTTATTCTATTTTAAATTTGAATTTCAGAAGATGCTTATATTCTTTCTATGTTATTCTATTCTATTTGTTTCTATTCTATTCTAGTCTATGCTGTTCTTTTATTTTCTATTCTATTTTGTTCTGTTTTACTCTATTATATTATATTATTTTATTTTCTGTTATATTCTTTTCTATTCATTTTTTTTCTATTACATCTCTTTATTTTCTATTCTATTTTATTCTCTTTGGAAATTGGGAAAACTATTTGAATTTGAAAACTATTCAAATTTGAAAACTATTCGAATTTGAAAACTTTTCAAATTCGAATTTTAAAACTATTTGAATTCGAAAAAGATTCTAAAAAGATTTGAATTCGAATTTTGTCCAAATTTTTTTTTTCTATTGTACTATTGTAATTCGGAAATTTGGATGTATCTGAATTTCCGAATTACAATAGTACTAAATTCAAACGAATAACGAAAAAAAAAATTTGGACAAAATTCAAATTCAAATCTTTTTAGAATCTTTTTCGAATTCAAATAGTTTTAAAATTAGAATTTTTCATTTGTCTGAATTTCAATTCGGAACTAAACGCACATGTATAAAATTCCTCCTGTTGCAAGTCCTGTTGAGTACACCCACTGTCTGCTTCATATTCTGCCTACTTTTTTTCATGGATTGCCCCCAGGCCAAATATCCCCACAAGTGTGTTGGGTGGTCCACCTCTATACTACCTGTATGCATGTGTTAGAGTAGCATTCAGAATAAAGGGCAATGCACTGGCTGTAAGGGCTGGGCTCCTGCTACTTAATGAGCAGCTCTTTTTTTCAGTGCTCAGAAGCTGCTCAGCTGTCGGTTAATTACAAGCCACTTATTGTTACCTCAGTGTCTCACCTGGTTACCATTAACCTGCCTCTCAAGTCCAGTCTCTTTTTGCTATTTAAGCAGCTAAGCTCATTTCCTCCTTGCCCTTGCATGGTCTATGATCTCCATAGGCATTCCTTCCTGTGTTCCTGTGTATGACTTGGCCTAGCTGTCTTCCCTTCCGATTCCTAAACCTGATTTTTGCTCCCGACTACGCTGACTTCTGGTTTTCTGATCCCGGATAGTCTGATTACCCACTCTGGCATCCAAACTCTGGCTTCTGTTTTTTGACTATGTGTGATTTTAAATGCACTTTCTGTCTCTGTCTGGTTTATGGTTCCTGACAAGGGCTCATTAAATTGTACATAAATAGGTTTTTAATGCATACATAATAAGGCACTCAAGCTAAACCTTTTTTCATGTTTTAGAAAGAGTGAAAGATTCTTTGATGCTTTTTTTTTGTCTTTTTATGTGTTTCCCCATAGGAGATATTTCTTATTACTAACTGTTAATATGGCCATGCATGGCCATGTATACAGCGCTCCCAAAACGCCCCTGCCCATTGCAATGAACGGGCAGCGCTTCCGAAAACACCTAAAAAGCACTTTAGAAGCGCTGCAACACTGGAATTTTTAACCCATTTTTTAAAGAGGTGCTAAAACGAGCAAAGGTTTACCGCTAATGGCCGGCGCTTTCAGTGTGAAACCAGCCTTGAAGTAGTGCTGTGTTATCTAACTAACCCCCACATTTTTTGGTCCCACCAGCTTGAGAATTGTTTGGTCCCGTCTAAGTATGGCAGATTCTCCACAAGTCGAGTGGTGAATGTACAGGTACCTCCTAGAAATAGTGGCACATGCTGCATAAACAAAGGACTACACTATTTCAGTCACTCAACAAACACTATTTTGTATGGCTTTTGTATGCCTTTATTCTCAGAAGTACTTGGTGTTGCTTTTAATCAACTCAATTTTTTATGGGATAAAACAAAATGGCATGTCCATTATCCCATTTTACGGCATGTCAGAGTGTTTTCCTTGGAAATTGTGTGATAAAGGTGCATTGTGATTTGACTGAGCTCTTGCCAAGCTGATTCTGATTAAACTCATAATAGATATGCAAATCTTTCCCCGGCTTTCGGACTGATGTATTATGTGATCGTCTGCTGGGAATTTCCAGGCAAGATTTAAGTTTGTTTTTTATTTTTTTAGAATCATAAAAGGCATAGTTTGATTCATTCTGTGGAGCTATTTATGTTCTGCTTTGTTTGTTTACATGAGAATGGATGGAATATATGTTGCAATATACACATTGTGCTGGTGAAAACAAGTGCGCTCTTCTAATTTGAGTGCTGATGAACTGAAATGGCTGTTTTATTTCCTTACTGGTATAAGAATTGCATCTTCATTTAGTTGTTAAATGTAACCAGTACTTTTTTCTATCTCTGCTTTTTTTTTTGTTTTTTTAGCAGATTTAAAGTGATTGTAAAGGCTCTTTTTTTTAAAATAACAAACATATCATACTTACCTCCACTGTGCAGCTCGTTTTGCACAGAGTGGCCCCAAACATCCTCTTCTGGGGTCCCCCGACAGCTCTCGCGGCTCCTCCCCATATCAGATAACCCCCTAGGAGAAGCTAAGAATGTTGGAGATACGGGACTGTCTGAGGTACACAATTACAAA
Source organism: Lithobates sylvaticus (assembly GCA_028564925.1). Taxonomy (NCBI): domain Eukaryota; kingdom Metazoa; phylum Chordata; class Amphibia; order Anura; family Ranidae; genus Lithobates; species Lithobates sylvaticus. The sequence goes on from CM053027.1 coordinate 319,726,055, forward strand.
ACATATTTGAATATAATAAAAGATATATACCTATATGGCGCAATCACTACCACAATCTCATACAGCACAATTGTAATCAATAATATGACTTTTTGTATGTATTAAACTTCATATCATTTTTATGTTTATATGCATACTTTAGAACAAGAAAGTATCCTCAATATTCCAAATCACTTGTACCCTACGTTTTTCTCCTGAAGAAGCCTTACTGGCGAAACATGTCGAGAATAAATGGACAAGTATAACGACTTGTGTACTTATAGTATATTAATATTCTGTGTTCTAATTGGGATTGTATGCATAACCTTTGAACCATAATATGTATATTGCTGTGCACAAAGTCAATCTTTTAGATTTTATGTGTTAATAAAAATATTTATTTTATTATATTCAAATATGTTTTGTAATTGTGTACCTCAGACAGTCCCGTATCTCCAACATTCTTATCTTCTATATTAACTTGGGATGATGGTACAATATATATGAGTATTATTCGGAAAATATTCTAGTCTAACGAGCTTTGAAAACCCCTAGGAGAAGCGTTCTCCCGGGGGGGGGTTACCTTGAGGGCACCCTCCCGAGTCCAGCATTTTGGTCCATAGACATGAATGCCGGACCCCACCCCCCGGCGCCCACGTCATTGGATTTGATTGACAGCAGCAGGGTTCCAACGGCTGCGCTGCTATCAATCTATCCAATCAAGAAACAGGACCCCCTACAGAAAGGAAGAACGCGTTTCCGCCGAGCGAAATACAGGGCTCAGGTAAGTAAAAATGGGGGGGCTGGGGGGGCTGGGGGGGCCGGTCACTGCCAGTTGTTTTTTCACCTTAATGCATCCTATGAAAAAACACGAGGGTTTACAACTACTTTATGATAGTAACATTTTTAGATACCTATCTTTTTTTTCACAATAAAGTTTTTTTTGGAAAAAACAAGAGAATAACAGTTGTACAAAAAACACATGTAGCATAAGCATGTCAGTGAGTATATAAATTCACACGAGCATGCATTGTAAAATAATAAATATAGTAAAAATTTGTATTGTCATTCAAAAAACATTTCTTTAACCTAGTAGGTATCCTTAACCATTATGACCGGTCTCCCGGAGTAATTTTAGAGTCTCACTATGTGTATTTATTACGCAATGTTATGCAACGGTTATACAATCAAAACTTATGTAGCCTATCAAGGTAAAGAAAAGTGAAGAAAATAAATAAAATTGAAAGAAAATAAAAAGAAGTCCAAAAATTGCCAAGGACCAATTTAATTCTTAGGTGTTTGTTAGAGATTTAAATTCTTCTGAATATTTGAAAATGTAAGATAACCTATCTTAAACTTGGCCAATTCAAACACCCTGTAAGATGACAAAATGGACAAGCAGAAGACCACATCAAAGCAATTAACCGGTTGCAGACCAGCTGGCTCCTCTGCACAAAATCACGTTATATTACGCGATCTTGCGGGGGTTGGATAGCAGGCGCGTGTGCCCGCCGTGAGCACCGTGAGTCCGACCGTGGGTCCCGCGGACTCGATGTCTGCAGGGATACCTGCGATTGTCTCACGGAGAGGAAGAATGGGGAAATGCTGATGTAAACAAGCATTTACCCGTCCTGCCTAGTGACACTGTCACTGATCACAGCTCCCTGTAATCGGGAGCGGTGATTAGTGTCGTGTCACACACAGCCCCCCCCCACAGTTAGAATCACTCCCTAGGACACACTTAACCCCTGCAGCGCCCCCTCCTGGTTAACCCCTTCACTGCCAGTCACATTTACACAGTAATCAATGCATTTTTAATCGCACTGATCACTGAATAAATGTGAATGGTCCCAAAATAGCGCCAAAAGTGCCCGATCTATCCGCCATAATGTCACAATCATGATAAAAATCGCTGATCGCCGCCATTACTAGTAAAAAAAAAAAATTATCAATAAAAATGCCATAAATCTATCCCCCATTTTGTAGACGCTATAACTTTTGTGCAAACGAATCAATAAACGCTTTTTGCGATTTTTGCCAAAAATATGTAGAAGCATACGTATCGGCCTAAACTGAGGAAAAAAAATAAGTTTTTATATATTTTTTGGGGACATTTATTATAGCCAAAAGTAAAAAATATTGTTTTTTTTTTTTAAATTTTCGCTCTTTTTTTGTTTATAGCACAAAAAATAAAAACCGCAGAGGTGATCAAATACCACCAAAAGAAAGCTCTATTTCTGGGAAAAAAAGGACATCAATTTTGTTTGGGAACCACGTTGCACGACCCCGCAATTGTCAGTTAAAGTGACGCAGTGCCGAATCGCAAAAAATGCTCTGGTCTTTGGCCAGCCAAATCCTCCGGGGCTGAAGTGGTTAATAGAGATAATTGGAGATATAGGCCACTGCAGGTAATTCCATTTTTTTTTTCAAAAAGTCAGTCTTGATCCATCCCTTCCAACCTCATTTGCTTTCCTATTAGTTGGTCATTTTCTATTAGTCCATCATTAGCGCAAACAATAGGATGCAGGAAAAAGTAGACCCAGCTCATTTTTAACCACTTTCAGACCGGAACATTTTGCTGGCTTAAGCCCAGATTACTTTTTGCGATTCGGCACTGCGTTGCTTTAACTGACAATTGCACGGTCGTGCACATGGCTCCTAAACAAAATTGATGTCCTTTTTTCTCACGAATAGAGCTTTCTTGTGGTGGTATTTGATCGCCCTTGCGGTTTTTATTTTTTTCGCTATAAACAAAAAAAGAGCGCAGATTTTGAAGAAAAACGCATTATTTTTTACTTTTTGCTATAATAAATATCCCCCAAAAATATATAAAAAAACGTTTATTTTCCTCAGTTTAGGCCGATAAGTATTCTTCTACACATTTTTGTTAAAAAAAATCGCAATAAGCGATTATTGATTGGTTTTGCGCAAAAGTTATAGCGTTTACAAAATAGGGGATAGTTTTATAGCATTTTTATTAATATTTTTTTTTTACTAGTAATGGCGGCGATTAGCAATTTTTATTGTGACTGCGACATTATGGCAGACACATCGGACATTTTTGACACATTTTTGGGACCATTGTCATTTATACAGCAATCAGTGCTATTTAAATGAACTGATTCCTGTGTAAATGACACTGGCAGTGAAGGGGTAAACCAGGGGGTGGCAGTGTAGGGGCTAAGTGTTCCTAGGGGTGTGTTACTAACTGTGGGGGGGGGCGTGGCTGTGTGTTAGTGAACACTGATCTCTGCTCCAACTCGGACTCAAGGGGGTCCCGACCGGCGCGCATGCGATGGCACGGCGGCATTCTTAAAGGGACTTACCTCTATGCCCTTATGCCTGTTCGTGCCATTCTGCCGACGTACATCGTTGTGCACCGGTCGGGAACCGGTTAACAATAAATAGTGAGATGTACACATCAACTCAGCTACGTTTAGAGTTCATGATCCCTCCTGTAATTTTTCAGTGTGAACTGGCACTCTTTTTGCTATAAATATAATTTTGACTTGCATGGGAGTCTATTTTAAACTATAAAATGGTGGGGAAAATGCAGACACCTGTGTTTATTCAGTAAAGAGGAAACTAATGGACAGAGTAAACCATAATAAAAACACATTATTATTATTATTATTAGTGATTATTTACCACATTAACTATACTAAACTGATGAAATCTGGTGCTCCATTTTCAAGCACACCATTCTGTTATTAAAGAGGACCTATCAAAAAAAGGGACATGAAGAAATTCCTTATAGGTCACAATATATACAGTAGCAACTGTCCTTAATGCTGTCCTCAAAGGGCTGCTCCACTTCTGTGGAAAAAAAATAAATCGCAAAAAATAAATATAAAAAATATAGCATACATTGTGTACAGAATGCCTCAGTAATGACATTTCCAGCTCAGGCTCACTGATTTTTCCAGAAGTCTGCACTAAGATAAAACTCAGATTTTAGGCACCCTGTGTGATAAGAATGTACCGTATATACTCAAGTATAAGCCAATCCGAATATAAGCCGAGGCACCTAATTTTACCACAGAAAACTGGGAAAACATATTGACTCGAGTATAAGCCTAGGGTGAGAAATGCAGCAGGAAAAGAGGGTCAACAATGCTGATTTACAGCCTCACTGTGCCCATTTACAGCCTCACTGTGCCCATCTGCAGTCTTACTGTGCCCATTTGCAGCCTTACTGTGCCCATTTGCAGCCTCACTGTGTCCATCTGCATGCCTCACTGTGTCCATCTGCATGCCTCACTCTGCCCATCTCCCTGCCTCACTGTGCCATCTGCATGCCTCACTCTGCCCATCTCCCTGCCTCACTGTGTCCATCTGCGGCCTCATGTACCTGATCTCCAGAATACTGGTGCTGTGACATGCAGTCTACAGTGGTGTGAAAAAGTGTTTGCCCCCTTCCTCATTTCCTGTTCCTTTGCATGTTTGTCACACTTAAGTGTTTCGGAATATCAAACCAATTTAAACAATAGTCAAGGACAACACAAGTAAACACAAAATGCAATTTGTAAATGAAGGTGTTTATTATTAAAGGTGAAAAAAAATCCAAACCATCATGGCCCTGTGTGAAAAAGTGATTGCCCCCCTTGTTAAATCATACTATAACTGTGGTTGTCCACACCTGAGTTCAATTTCTCTAGCCACACCCAGGCCTGATTATTGCCACACCTGTTCACAATCAAGGCATCGATTAAATAGGAGCTGCTTGACACAGTAAGGTCCACCAGAAGATCCTTAAAAGCTACACATCATGCCGAGACCCAAAGAAATTCAGGAACAATTGAGAAAGAAAGTAATTGAGATCTATCAGTCTGGAAAGGGTTATAAAGCCATTTCCAAAGCTTTGGGAATCCAGCGAACCACAGTGAGAGCCATTATCCACAAATGGGGAAGACATGGAACAGTGGTGAACCTTCCCAGGAGTGGCCGGCCGCCCAAAATTACCCCAAGAGCGCAGCGACGACTCATCCAAGAGGTCACAAAAGACCCCACAACAACGTCCAAGGAACTGCAGGCCTCACTTGCCTCAGTTAAGGTCAGCGTTCATGCCTCCACCATCAGGAAAAGACTGGGCAAAAATGGCCTGCATGGCAGAGTTCCAAGGAGAAAACCACTGCTGAGCAAAAAGAACATCAAAGCTCGTCTCAATTTCTCCACAACACATCTTGATGATCCCCAAGACTTTTGGGACAACATTCTGTGGACCGATGAGACAAAAGTGGAACTCTTTGGAAGGTGTGTGTCCAAGTATATCTGGCGTAGAAGGAACACTGCATTTCAGAAAAAGAACATTATACCAACAGTAAAATATGGTGGTGGTAGTGTGATGGTCTGGGGCTGTTTTGCTGCTTCAGGACCTGGAAGACTTGCCGTGATAAAAGGAACTATGAATTCTGCTGTCTACCAAGAGATCCTGAAGGAGAATGTCCGACCATCGTTCGTGTACTCAAGCTGAAATGAACTTGGGTTCTGCAGCAGGACAATGATCCTAAACACACCAGCAAGTCCACCACCGAATGGCTGAAGAAAAACAAAATGAAGACTTTGGAGTGGCCTAGCCAAAGTCCTGACCTGAATCCTATTGAGATGTTGTGGCATGACCTTAAAAAGGCCGTTCATGCTCGAAAACCCTCTAATGTAACTGAATTAGGACAATTCTGCAAAGATGAGTGGGCCAAAATTCCTCCAGGACGCTGTAAAAGCCTCATTGCACGTTATCGCAAACGCTTGGTTGCAGTTGTTGCTGCTAAGGGTGGCCCAACCAGTTATTAGGTTTAGGGGGCAATCACTTTTTCACACAGGGCCATGATGGTTTGGATTTTTTTTTCACCTTTAATAATAAACACCTTCATTTACAAATTGCATTTTGTGTTTACTTGTGTTGTCCTTGACTATTGTTTAAATTGGTTTGATGTTCCGAAACACTTAAGTGTGACAAACATGCAAAGGAACAGGAAATGAGGAAGGGGGCAAACACTTTTTCACACCACTGTAGTTGGCGGCCGTGCAATGTAACAAAGCCCCGCCTCCTCCTCCTCGTCCGTGACAGAACACTGATTCAGTTTCCCAGTAGTGAGTCAGTCTTCCGCCTATCACGGACGAGGATGAGGAGTAAGCGGGGCTTTGTTACACTGGACGGCCGCCCACTAGTCACAGCGCCGGGAGATCAGGTGCATAAGGCTGCGGATGGGCACAGTGAGGTAGGGAGACTCAAGTATAAGCTGAGGGGGGCTTTTTCAGCACAAAAAAATGTTCTGAAAAACTCGGCTTATACTCAAGTATATACTGTAAGTTTGGTGAGATACTCCACAAGGGTTAAATACTTTTAAAGGAATCCTGATGCTGCAACTTTTCTCATCAGAACACGGAGAGCGCACCAGGTGATTATAATAAACCAGATCCTCCCTTTCAGAATCGGTTTGCTGAAAAATCGACAAAAAGTAGGAATCTGCTACTTGTTATTTGTCAGAATCCTTGCAATGTATATTGATCACCCAGAGGAGAGTGTGAAGTGGAGTCACACTTCAATCGCACGATAGCCAGACACAGTACTGGCTGATGTGTTTCAACAAGGCTTTAAAGAAAGAGGCGGATCCCTGAAAAGTGTCAGCCAGTACTGTGTCTTGCCTTGTTGCGGCTGTTGGAAGAAATCTATGAAATGACATGCCTGTCCAGAATAGATGAGCCACTCACACTATCAATGTTTACCTATTAGACATGTGCATTCATTTTCGTCCAAATGCATTTTTGTCCGAATTTCGGGTATTTTCGTTATCATTTTAACAAACGATAACGAACGTGCAGAATCCGAAAACTGAAAGATCCGACATAAACAAATGCTTTATTTTCATTTTCGTTGCAACAATTCGATATAGATAGGAGATTTGACATGATGCTGACAATAGCGATCTGTGTCCATCGAACCTGTGGTCAAATGTGCCTAACCTTAGCTCTATTAGTTCAAGATTATTCTACATAGAGAGAAAAGATTCGACATAGAGAGAAAAGATTCGACATTATAGAGACAATAGCAAAAAAGGTCAAATGTGCCTAACCTAACTCTATTAGTCCAAGATTATTCGACATAGAGAAAAAAAGATTTGACATGAAGATTCGATGAAGCAGTCGCCGCGAGCGGACCTTTATGGTCAAATGCTCCGCCCATAGGCTATAGAAGAATTCTAATGTTGGTTGACTAGCTGCTCCGTCGAATCTTCTTAGAACATTCGACAGACACCATAAGCCTTCAATGACAGATTCAACCTTATTTTTTTCGGACGAATGCATTTTTTAACGAAACAAAATAAATAAAAACAAATTTTGTGAGTAACTAAATAAATGTATTTTTCGTATGAAAACGAAATTCCAAAATTAAATATTTCAGTGTGCACATGTCTATTACCTATCATATTTAATAATAAACAGTCTACATATTCACAAGGCCAGTGCTCTCTGTCTTTTTGGTTCAGTTACTCTTCTCTCTGCTCATATCAGCATGTTCCTTTTTTAGCACATGAACACTCCAGCACAACTGATTATCAATGTGTGCTGTTTTTCCCTCTCCCAGTCTGGGCTTGGATGTAAAGGGGTTGCAAGAGGATGATACCAAGTTAAATTCAGTTACTTACACAGTTTAATTTTAAAGTAAAACTACTGTAACCCCCCTTATGCTTTATAGCCAAGGAGGTTGCCATCTTAGTTTTTTCGTTTTGATGTTTGATATTCTTGTTTGATGTGTAGTTGCCATGCTGCTGTACATGTGGTCAGTTATGACATCAACCATTTAATGGCTTGACAGTTTGAAGCATAAGCAAATGTGACAGCTATAATTCATGGAATGCTTTAAAGCAGAACTAAACCCATCAATTTAACTGTTTCCCAAAACAGTTACAATAAAGGCATGCCATGAATGATAATGCTCACATTTGCTTTTGCCTCAACCAAACTGTCAAGCCACCCAATAGCTGGTGTCACAGATGATTACATGTTCAGCTCCATGGCAACTGCAGATCAAAGGTTAAAATGGCAATATGTCTGGCTGTAAATTAAAGGAGGGTTTAGTTCCATTAAAGCAGAACTAAACCCTTCTCTCCGTTGCAGCCAAGGAAGCTGCCATCTTAGCCTCTGTTTGATCTGCCCTAGTGCTGCACATTTGATCAGTTATGAGACCAGGCATTTGATGGCTTGATAGTCTGATTGAGAGAACAAGAACTTGTGACAGTTATCATTCAAGATATGCCTTGAATTTAACTGTTTTGATAAACAGGTAAATCAATAGGTTTAGTTCCACTTTAAATTTAAATTTAGTGACTATTGAAAACGTACCTGCATTCATTTATGTCTTTTACATCTGCCTTGAGTTAACCTTTATGCATTATGCCCCGTACACACGATCGGATTTTCCGACAACAAAACCGTGGATTTTTTTCCAAAGGATGTTGGCTCAAACTTGTCTTGTATACACACGGTCACACAAATGTTGGCCAAAAATTCTGAACATGGGAACGTGGTGACATACAAGACGTATGACAAGCCAAGAAAAAGGAAGTTCAATAGGCAGTGCAGCTCCTTCTGCTTGATTCAGAGCATGCATGAACTTGTGTGCGACAGACTTGTGTACACACGATCGGAATTTGAGAACCTGCTCTCAAACATTTGTGTGCGGAAATTCCGACAGCAAATGTTCGATGGAGCATACACACGGTCGAAACTTTCCGACAACAAGCTCACATCCAACATTTCCCGTCGGAAGATCAGACCGTGTGTACGCGGCTTTAGGCATTAAGTCCAGGGTAACATCCAGGCAAGTAGCATTATTAGTAAAAGGTCAGCAATAGAATCCCCTCTATTTCTTTTAGGATAGGTTTAAATGAATTGACTGAGGCATCAGTCTCTGGCTACCATGAAGGAAATAAATGCTCTAAGCACCTTGCAAACTCAAATCAAGGTTTTATGTCTGTAACTAACAGTGATTAAAGCCAACACATTGTTTCTGCCTTAGGTGTCACAGTTTGTTAAACCAGTGCCAATGACTTTCTTCTGCCTGTTAATTATTTCATTTAATCTACATTTGGCTGCTATAGAGTGAGATTAACAGGAGAAGACCTACAATCTAGGTGGAAAGGATCTGTCAGTCCCTGAGGCTTCTAACAGGTGGAAAAAAAATGCTGTACAGTCCGTATCAGTGATCACACTGTTTGTGTGTCTGTGAGCACATTGTGTAATCACAAATCCTGTCACTCCATGTATTGATATTCCAGTTTGTAAGACAAATCACACAGATAGGAGAAAAATGTACCTGGGGAAAATGTTAACTTATTATTGGCAAATAAGAAATACAAGGACTCTGTGGGTGGTTAGTGACTTACAACATGACACATGTTGGATTAGCAGCAAAAAAAAAAAACAACATTGATGTGCTACACAGTGAGAGTTGTGACATCTCTTATCTGGACAGTTCATGAGATCACATATAAGGTTTTTGTATGTCAGGCAGAGATGTTGACAATCTATTTAAGATGTGCGCTTTCCTTTCAATTACAGAAGCCAAGCTACTTTTAAGAACCATGAATGGAGATACTACTATTGTCATCATAACTGTACTATCTTAAGATTTGTCCACCAGGTCTACATGGCAACTAACAAAAAAGTCCCATGGTGTTGGGGACACCTTGACTATAAACTCCCATACTTTAAAGGCATATAACCTACACTGCCAGAATGCAGGATATGATGCTTATAGAAGTCTGACAAAGCCAGAGAATATGCATCAAGCCATGGTGGCACACAAAAGTAACACAATCTCAAAAAACTTTTCAATAGTAATGCAAATAAATAAGCTCACACAAGCAAGGTCCTCCTAACCCTCTTATCTTGAATTGTATTGTAACTGTACTGTCTTCCTTTATGCACAAATAGTTGGCACTAAAAAAATCCTATATGATAATAATATTAATAATAATAACATTTGTAAAACAATACTGTATAAATATAAGGCATCCAACAGAAATGTGCAAGAGCGCTACAGAAAGGGAGCTAAGTATGAAAAAAAAGGAGAGGAAAGTGTACGGTTACAAGGACATAAAAATAAGGTAAATGGCTTGAAATAGCTCTAAGCAATGCATGGCCAAACCCCACTTCATCAGTAGCTGGGTGTGAAGAAAGGTAAGGAGTTTAAAATACCATGCAAGTAGTAAGGTCTCACTTTCGGTTAGCGTGGAAGTAATAGACCTGGCCCCGTTAGCCTCTGATTAGTTACCTTAACCGGTTTTAAACCCTTTACCTCGTCACAGAAAACAAATCAATTTCCGAATTCGAAAACATTCCGATACCTGCAAATATGGCACTTTTACCAAATGCATACTTGCACTAACTCTGACCTATGGCAAAGGGCAGCATTTGAAAACGTATGTATTACTGACACACATGAGAAAGGGGTAAAACCCCAGTTATAGAAAACGTTGCTAGGTAATTCAACATCTACCCCTCCAACATATATTGCTAGGTAAATGGCTGATTTAGACTTCACCCTGGAGACAGCGGGCTGGTCTGCAATTTGCCTGGCCACACATAGCTCTAGAAAAGACATATAAGGTGTTATCCAGATGGTACCTGGTACTTTGCGAGAATAACAAAATATGTCTCAAGCTACAAACTCACATATTTTTGCAGTTGTAACGATCTAGGAACACATGTACATATATGGCCGTTTGGTTTGTTAATAGGAGCCTTTTTGTCAGAAATATTTTATTTCACACCACCTACCAGACCCTCATCTAGCGCTTTGAAATCATAATGCACCAGACTTGACTAGAAACTAATTCCAACTGTTGTTATACTGTAAAGAAGAAAGAAATAACTGCACATCCAGAACTTCCGATTGCCTTTTATTTTGTTTCACAAAGGTAACACCAAAGACACTAAACTGTGGTCACATAGATGCATTTCACACATACATCTTGTGCTTACTCATGATTAAGCACAAAATGTATGTGTGAAACATGTCTAAGTGACCACAGTTTGGTGTCTTTGGTGTTATCTTTGTGAAACAAAATAAAAGGCAATCGGAAGTTCTGGATGTGCAGCCATTTCTTTCTTCTTTCCAAGTTTACTGTGGAGGCGGGCTGGGGCTAGCACTCTGCAAGATACTCCAATCAGCCCTATCTCTATACACCTGGAGCAGTGGTTCTTTTTCTTGTTGTTATACTGTATGTAACCACATCTGACAAGCAAACTATAGCTAGGTCTTGGAAAAGTTCAACCCTTGGTATATTGGCAACCGAACATGAGTTCACACATGCGATGGCCCATGCCAAAATTGAGGCAACCCTACAGGGTAGAATACGCAAATACCAGAAAGTCTGGCAGCCATGGATCAACAACTTCCTACCTTCTGACTTTGACACAACCTTATCAGAGCCTTGAGTCCCAGAGACCACTAAATTTCACCCTATGATCCATTGAGGATGCTACTACAATCCAGGGAACCGAACCTATCCTATCCTCTTTCCCTTAACATTTTCTTAAATCTCTGTTACCCTAGGAAGCTTTTTGTCCCACCATGATCCCAAGCTATTGCTGGGAAAAGGCATTCGGTTCTCCAACTTTGGGCGGTTGAGTCACATCTGTTAAACTGGTTTGTTTATCTTTTGTGAATGTTGTCTCTACAGTAGGTGTCCAATTTGCCTATTTGCTTGCTGTGAGGAGACAGATCTTATTAGCAAAATTGTTGTATGCTCCTTCTACGTCGTTGTTCAACTGATAAATAAAAAATAAAACTCTTTGAATAAAAAAAAAAGGTAAGGAAGCAATAAATAGCCATACTTATCCACAGCATTACAGGAAATCATTTGCTTTTTTGTTCTGCAGCCACCAAACTCTCATTCTCCGTTTGGTGATTGTAGAGATTCAATAAAAAATATACTGTAAATAATATTGCCTAAACCCGATATGCATAACAGAATTGGATTCTGTTGTTTGCTCTGTGCTTTTATACAGCACATTTACACTAACTATATTACTTTGTAATAAGCATCAGACCAGTACAGGCTCTATTGTTTTAATGAAAAGCCCCTATTGCCTTAATGAAAAGCCCCATCAGCACAGCGTGTTCTTGGTATTTGGCATTTTGCTTTGGTAAGATTCATTTATGCTAAGTACTGTATAATATTAAACCATAAACTTTAGTTAAGTACAGACTCTATATTTGTAATAAAATGAGTCCATGTGCTCTGTTGCAGGCTTACTAGTGGAGTCTTGGTAACAGATGTCACATAGAGCATGCTTTATGCTAACACTACAGCAAGCCGCAGCCTCTCTAAAGAAGATTGTATTGTTCTGTGTTTCTCGGATACTACAGTAGATCCTTACCAGCTCAGCAAACCAGTCGATTGCGCTAATTCTGAACAAATATGTTCTCCTTTCCCTGGTCTCTTAACCTTCTCCCAAAATATATAGGAATGCAAAGAACAAATAATTCTGATAAAACAATCTATACAAGGTGGCTTGACGGGTATTATGTCAGCCTCAGATAATGGATATTTTGCAAGGGATCATCGTGTGTCAGCTGAGTCTCTGCAAACCCATAAAACAAAGTAACAGGCCTGCCTGAACACTGCATTTTATGAGGTCATTTATCAAGGGCAGGGATGGTAGAGTGATACAGTTGAAGTAATATTCGCTTTTCATGTATTTATGATGCTTATCTGCATGCAACGGAGGCCGTGACTCAATTCCTTCAGGCACACAATTCCCAGTTGAATTTTCAATGAAGATTTCAGCCTTATTTCATTACAAAGAAGAGGGCCTCTGTTCGCGGAGCAGCATGGCTAAGGAAATTACTTTATAAGAATTCCCACTATGTAATGAGTGTTTCTAGATGCAATAGCTATATGGCAGCACTAACTACATTACTGGGGTGCTCGGTCAGTAAGGCATTTGGTAGCAATAAACACCTTAACAAAACGCATTTTTGGCAATAATACAGCAAACACACAACAGGAAATATTTACTACTGAACTCTGATAGTTCTTTATAGGCAATTCCAGCCGGCAGTTACCCATGAGTTATAAATGCTACTTAAATTGTGTTGAAATCAGAAAGTTTACTCAGTACATCTTTATTTTTGGTCTCTGTAATCTGCTGCAACAACATTTTAGCAGTTGAATTGTACTTCCTGGATCTTTTAACCTACGTTCTCCTTTTTAGCTATTTGTGCAACAAATCATAAATTGTATGGCCTGGGCATTCTACAAAGGAACATACCTAAATAGCCCAACAAACCAATTGAGAAATTTTTTTGTTACTTCAAAACCAAACCTTTTCTGTCACTTTTTGTTTACATGTAACAAACATGATTTTTTGCTCGAAAATTACATAGAACACCCAAACATTATATATTTTTTTAAAAGCAGAGGCCCTAGAGAACAAACTGGTGGGTGTTGCAAATTTTTATGTCACACGGTATTTGCGCAGCGGTTTTTCAAACACAATTGTTTTGGGGAAAAATACACTTCTTTGAATTTTAATGCAAAAAAACACAATGCATAAGAAGATGTTACGCTGTGTAAATAGATACAAAACATGTCATGTTTTAAAATTACGCATGCCCGTGCAATGGCGACAAATTAGGTCAATTTTACTTTTATAGGTGATGCTTTAAAAACCTTTACAGGTTACCACTTTAGATTTACAAGAGAGGTCTGGTGCAAGAATTACTCCCATGATCTGATGTTTACGCTGTTTGTGTGCGTGCGCATTCACTTTTGAGTGCCAGCACTGGGGGATGGGGGCACTTCAATTTTTTTAAATTATTAATTTATTAATTTATTTTTAATTTTTACACTGTTATCACTTTTATTTCTGTCACAAGGAATGTAAACATCCTTGTTACAAGCAATAGGCATATGACAGGTACTCTTTATGGAGAAATCTGGGGTCTATAAGACCCCAATCCATCCTCTGCCTTTAAAAGCATTCAAAACATCAAGATTTGTGTTTAAGAATGTTTTTGAATATTTTTTTAAATGGTGCCGTTGACATCTGGGTAAACTGGAAGTTATGTCAGGTCATCGCTTCTAAGTTTCCATAGCGGAAAGCTGATCAAAGCCAATCAGGTCTTTGTTCGGCTCTCCGACCAGCTGGCGGATGTGGTAGCTGGTAGCTCCAGTCTCCCAGTGGGACGGGACAGCCCAAGAAAGCTGCTGGAAAAAGGCTGGAGGGGGCATCCCTTTCAGCTGCTTGTAAAAGCAAGCCAGCTAGTTAGCCACTAGAATATTGCTTCTACAAGCGAGCCATCTGCTGGCTCTAAAAAACGATACCGTGATGAAGCATGTAGCTGCCGGCATCATCCTGGTATAACCACCAAAAGTCCAGTGGCGTACTGGTATATTACTGGCCCAGAAGTGGTTACTATAATTTGTTTTAGCAAAGCTTCCTACCAATCCCAGCTATAGGAGTCCCTTCTTGAATGATACAAGTACAGGTTTTAAATGTAATCTTTTCCTTGCCTTGGAGAGCTGGCACAACATTCTCCTTAATTACCCAGCTCCAATCCAAGTGGTTTTCCTCTTCTCCTGCTTCTGTCAAGAGCCCAGGTTCTGTCACTGCCCTCAATTAGGAAACAAACTTCCACAAACTTAACTTGTGTATAAAAAGCATGTACAATTATGGACTCTGGCAGTCATTTTGTGAGAATTGTCATCTAATCTAGCCATGGTACTCTCCTTGTGTGGTATTGCTAGCAAGTTGAGATTGCCTGAAAGTTACCATGCCTGGCTAGGTTTGGTCACTTCTTTACCAAAGAAATGTGTCTGTGTATATAATCTGTGTATGCTTGGTATATTATTATGTGTTTGGAATGTAGGATGCTCTTGGCCTCCTTCAAATCCTTTTTTTGCTGGTTTGATTGTACTTCCTGTTACAGATGTTCATTCTCCTTGTTCCCAATGTATGTAGGTACATTTCTTGCTTGCTCCTGAGATGAACTGGGGGCTATGGACTATAGGATTTTTAGGGTCTAACAAGTATGCAACTAATGTGCACTGCTCTTTCCAAACAAAAGTAAGGGGGGGGATGAGAAGTTTGAGAAGGGTGTTACAAGGAGGCAGAAAAACAAAGCAAGAAATTATTTCATTAGGTAGGGGATGTGCATGGATTATTTTTGGAGAATAAGGATATAGTTTAGTGTCACTTTAATTCTCCTACACTCTTCTTGTACTTTAATTTCTTCTCTATCCATTACTGACTTACACGCCCTTATCCTGTCCCTCCCTAATCTGCCAACCCCAGCGTGTGCCATTAAACTGTTTACCAAAAAACTAAAAAAACAGTCGGCTGGTGGTATAGCTGCAGTAGCGAGAGAAATACAACCCCCATTACAGAGCATCACTGTTACAAACCATGTCATTTTTTTGCTTAGAGTCTCATCATTTTGATCCATTCTGTCTCTGCAACACACTAAAAATCTCAATCAGATCCCATGCTTTAATATGAGAGCCTGCAAAACTACATTGACTGCTGTAAAGGGTGGAAATACCCAAGAAAGGCTTGACAGGCAAGACTTTACAGGGACCCACTAACCCCAATCTGTTGTAAAGCCTAATTTAGGCAAATCGGTTTATGGATCAATAGTAATGCCTTTATGATGTTAAGCCATAGGTAAAAGCTTACATGTAGGCACAGTGATCCTCAAGGTATATTTGCTCTTATACTAGTACTGGTTAACACTAGTTTAAATAAATAACTGAACCTCATCTAATATATGATATTGACTAGATCTAGGATATTTTATTTTATTAGGTAAATACAACCACATTTTCTTTACTGTAAAGTTCTATATGCCAAGGATAATATAATGTATGTAAAATAATTCAGAGTTGTAATGACACTACTTGCTTCCCACATTAGCAAAAGATTTATAGCTTTATACATGGAAGTCACTAATTGACAATGTTCATCTGAAAATTATTAGCACCATTTGTTTGTAGCCACTATACACAGGTCATATATTTATATGAAAAACAAGTGCTTGTATTTGGATTAAGTATCTGGATTCTGACTCCCCCTCCCTTCCTCTGCAGCCTGCCCTTCCAATCTCTGTATAAAACTTTGGTTTATGAATACTATCAATCTACTAGAACTTAGCATTAGATTCTACTAATTCCCTTACTGAAACAAATGCAGTAAATGCACAAAGAGCTGTGCTATTTGGTTAAGTAACATTTATTGCAACATGAAAGAAAAATGTAATTGGTGCCATAAAATGGAAAGGTTTATGAAAAGATTATGCATATAGTATTCTAACAACATTATTTTTTCCAGGTATGGTTAAAAAACATTGTGTTTATCCGCATTTTATTACCAATTAATTTATGGTAAAATCTTCCATGTACTGAAATGCTTAGAAAAGGAAAATATAAAGAGTAGATGCTTCTCCTTTTGCTCTTCACCACATGCTTGTGTAAATACATATATAGCCGGCATAAACATACATATTCTTTAGGTGAAAGTGTATGAATGGATTTACCAAAATATTTGTAGTTCCATTATGTAACTTTGTAATTCATACTCCCACTGCATATCAGGTAGGACGTACCCATTTCTTTATTATAATACTTTGCCCCTAGCTTGCTAATTGGACAATGGGGGTGATTTACTAAAACTGGATAGTGCAAAATCTAGTGCAGCTCTGAACAGAAACCAATCAGCTTCCAGTTTTTATTGCCAAAGCTGAACTGAACAAGTTGAAGTTAGAAGCTGATTGGCTACCATGCACAACTGCACCAGATTGCACTCTTCGATTTTAGTAAATCAACCCCAATGAATAAGAAATGGCACATTGATGAGATTAACTTTGCAGGGTTGATTTACTAAAACTGGAGAGTGCAAAATATGGTGCAGTTGAGCATGTTAGCCAATCAAGCTTTTAACTTAAGCTTGTTCAATTAAACTCTGACAAACAGAATCTTATGGGTTTCTATGAAGAGCTGCACCAGATTTAGCACTCTCCAGTTTTAGTAAATCAACCCTTGTTTATGCCCCTCCTGTAAGAATGTACTCTGTATTAGACTGACAGCACTTTATAGTAGGGTGGAGCCTAATTTGCTGTTACTGCTAGCCCAGCTAATTTGCTCATAGCCCCTTCTCATTTAACCTTAAAAGATCCAGGGAGCATCAAAACTCAGGGTCCTTTATTTCGCAAACTTTCTATTAGGACTTTGGCACATAGTGGTTTGTGTACAATTCTGAACACGTACAATAGCATCATGATGTAACCCTACCCTAACAATTTTCAACCTGTTTTCTTTTGTCCTAAAATTGTTCTTCAGCATTTGTGTGCAAAAACAAAGTCCAGAACAAGCAGCGTTTTTGTGGCTCACCATTTACCAGCAAAACATTCAGTGGGTTGAACTATAGATAATGTTGTTTTGCATGAGAAAAATAACAATGGAGAAAAAAGTAAAATGGACTACGTATGAAATTGCACAAAATTCTTAATATAATATGCATAGATATTTAGTTTTATAATCAAGGCGATATTAAATTTGAGATGCAATTAAACAAAATAAAAATGGGCAAGCAAAACTGCACTTTAATTTTAATTAAATATCTGGTATGAGCATTGATGAGTCCTTTTACAACTTGCCAGTTTAGAGATACCTTATAAATGTCAGAATATAGACAACCGGCTATGAATAATGCTATTTATTAACCAATGTTCTTCTTTTAGTATATCTAAATTCTGCATGAGTAAACCACATCTGTCAACCTTGTTGTAATCACCCAATATCATTAAAAAAATGGAAATTTTGTTTTCGTCTATCCTTGTTTTAACAAAGCTATCTTTCTTTGGTTAATTTGGCAGGTTAAAGCGGTGTTCACCCAGGGAAAAATTTATTAAAGTTAGCAGCTACAGTATTTGTAGCTGCTGACTTTTAATATATGGACACTTACCTGTCCAGGGAGCCCCCCTAAAAGGTGCCAAATGTGGCACTGGAGGGGGGGAGGAGGCAGATGAGCAGAGGTTCCACTTTTGGGTGAAACTCCGCTTTAAGAAGACAATTTATTTTATCATTCTTTAAAATGATTGTAAGGCAAAAACTGGACCTTAACTATAATTTCTGCTATTGTAGAGAGGTTTCAAAATGCCAGAAACACCTCTTTTTGTGGCAGATAGATGTTGGGAGGTGGAGGGGTTAAAACATTGTGAAGGCTGCTAGGACAAAAACTCTGATGAAATTAGTTACTGATTGATTAGTTACTATAGGACATACCTCTCAACCAGGGTACCCTCAAAGATACCTTAGAGATACCTTAGAGATTTTTCTATGGGACCCCTGAAGAATGTGCAGTTTTTGCAACTCAAATAAATCACCACTTACAACAATGATCTTTTCATCTTTCTGTGGGGGGGGGGGGGCACATTTTTCCTACTGTCCACCAATGTAAAGAGTATTCTTTCTACTGATCACTTCACTAATGTAACGACATTCTTCTCAGTGACCAGCAAATTAAAGGGTCTTTCCTGATTAACAAGCATTATAAGGAGTTCCTTCTCTCACCGACCATTAATGTAAAGGGATCATTCTCCCACAGACCACCAATCACGGCCCTTTTCAACTGACCACCGATGTAATGAAGCACTTTAATCACCACCAATGTAAGATGGCCGTAAACTCAAAACAGTCTACATTTCTTTCCTGCTCATTAGTATTGTCTATTTCATTTCATTTTTGCTTAAAATAATTGTGTTGCATAGAGCAGCAATAGCTTCAAATATCATAAGTGCAAAATATGCTATGCCATAGTAAATATGCTTGTATTTAATATTATATCTACTGTTCACACTAGTATTCTATGAGCTGTACATATAACAGTTATTAGAAGGGGTTTCCTTATACCTAAGTTAATTCAAGGGTTTCTCCATCATAAAAAGGTTGAGAAAGACTGCTATGGGGTTGACAGAAAGCATTTCCCATACAGAGCCTTTGTAGTTGGGTTTCTTAAAGGCTCCTAAATGAGCTTATGAAAAAAAAAGCAGAACTGCAGTTAGTTGTCTCATGACTATATATATGACAGACATTACTAGGGACTGTGGATTTCTAAACAAAATGAGTATCATTATGTATATTGTGAAAGGAAAACATATTACCAAATATCAATACACAGGGCAACAAAACAAGCGCTGATACCAGGAGAATTGATTGTTTGAGTGAGAAAAATCCTCATGAAAGGGACAAGGTGGTTCCCGGAGACTGTCAATAGCAACAGATAATTAATTCTTTCTTTTTTTTTTTTGTTCTCCTGTGGTCATTAAAAGGAAACAAAGAATGGTGAAAGAAAAAGAGAAACAGGTAGGATAAGTTTTTTTGTAGTCACCATGGTGGGTGGATCCTTAAGGCCCGTACACGCGGGCTGAATGTCAGGCCACAATGGGCGGTTAAAAAAAAATAGCCAAAATTCGGCCCATGTGTATGTCAGTCTGTCGGACGTGCATGCTGCTAAACCAGCATCTGGCTGACTCACAATCAGCGATCTCAGCCACTGGCAGAGAGCACTGATTGGAGTGTTCTGGTGGGGGTATACAACAGCTTAGTGGCGGAGATTGCTGAACTAACCTCACATCATTAGTACAGCGACTCTGACCGGAGCTGACAGGTTTTTTCCGCTCCGCAGGGTTGAACTAAAGAAAAAACGAATAGTGTGTACCCAGCTTTGGAGTACCCAAGAGATAGTACTGGTAGGCCTACTCATCCATCTGCTTCATATAAAAAAAATTATTTATTTATACCAAGTGCATTTTACAGGTATATAGGTACTAAAGTAAAATTCATTATAAAGAAAAAAGCTGATTGTCTAATATGCAGAACTGCACCATATTTTGCACTCTCGAGTTTTAGTAAATCAACCCTACAAAGTTGACCTCATCAATGTGCTGTTTCTTATTTACTGGGGTTGATTTACTAAAATTAGAGAGTGTAAAATCGGGTGCAGCTGTGCGTGGCAGCCAATCAGCTTCTAACTTGAGCTTGTTCAATTAAACTTTGACAAAATACCTGGAAGCTAATGCAGAGTTGCGCCAGATTTTGCACTCTCCAGTATTAGTAAATCAACCCCACTTTTTGTTTTGGTTTAGATCATTGTTCCTTAAACTCAGCCATCACAACAAGTCTTGTTGCTTTATCTCATTCCCAGACTTCCTTACCATCCAGTAAAACATGTACAAGACCATCTAGTCTCTTTGGATACATCTTCCTGAATATTTGTATCATTTTCAGCCAGTGAGTCATATAACTTATCAGGTATTAGAGATGTTAATAATAGGCTTTTTTGAAGCTCGCCTGCACTAAAATGACCCAATTTTCCTATCTCTTTTATCAAGCTATAAATTATCCCACTAGGACACTTCAATAAAATACTGACGGTTTAGCGAATAAAAAAAATAATTATAAAACTTTTAGTGACAAGAAAAATGCATGCGTATATGCTCAGGGTCACCCCCTCCTTTGAAGTGCAAACTGTCACAAAAGACACCTATTGTGTTTGTGCATAATAATCAACATCACAAATGTCTATTTTCTGAGCATGTCTAAAAAAAAAGCAGCTTTAGCCTAGGAATAAGTGTATCATAAATGGGTCACTTACTTTTCATTTGGCTGCTGTAAAAATCTAAGAGGGATCATGTTAAAGTTGATGTTTTGATGTGCTTTTCGGATATTGAGTGATGGCCCCTAGAGGAGAGTGAAACTGGTAGACAGGGAGGTTTAGAGAGGTTTCTGTAAAATGCTCTTAAGAAACCTTTCATTCCCAAGAAAGCAAAACTTATTTTCACTGTGATCATCTAATAAACCATCACAGACCTTTCCCACTTGTCACACAGACTGAGATGGTGCTACTCATCCTGTATGTTGTAGACTATTACAGTGAGTGATCCATAGCTTGAGGTAGAAAAAAGAGAGAGAGACAATTGGAATGCACGGTAGATTTGAGTTTAGAGCAGATTTTACCAAACTCTAGTGAAAGGAAAATAAAACAACTGATGAATGTTATTTTATTGTCAGGTATATGGATACCCAGGGACATCCGGTCACGGTAAAAAACGTGGAACAGCAGTGGAGGGAAAGAGGAGAAGTAGAACGCGATCATCACAGAAAAAAAGATTGTCTGCTAAATGAAACCTTCTAATTTTATTATTGTACAGGCTGCATATTCAATAACAAATATGTCTCTTTTTTACTTTCTTATCGGATAGGTAATTAACTCTGTGTTGGGGGAAGCTCTAGTAGAGTCAGACCATGGCTCTCACACAAAAGTACAAAAAAACATACCATAAAGGCCTATTTTATGAACTTTTTATATTAACTCTGAATGCCCATTTAAACACTGGTGTTCAGGTGTGTTGCATTCCATTCATTAACATGCATCGCTTAATGGCCCGTACACACGATCCGAATATCGTACAAAAACTGTCATCCGAGGAAGAATCGTAAGATTTTTGGATCGTGTGTACACTACTTATCGACAGCCGATCATGACAGTTCATCCATTATAATTAGATCGGACATGCAAGAAAACTTTCCTTGTACGATGCCAGATCGTATGATTTTCGTTTAGTCAGTATAGTTGTCGTCTGAAAATACAATACAAATACATTACAACACATGACATCACTTCTGATTTTTTTTCCTGTCGTACGAGAATTTTCGTGACTTTTTTTACCTAATTCATTTCTACTTGCGACTATTAAGCGAAAAAGGTTGTACGATCTGTCGTACGATATTCGGATCTTGTATACGGGCCATTAAGGCAGTCCATTCAATTGAGCTGGTAACGCACCAAAATATCAAAAAAAAAGGCATGTGCACCATTTTTTTGCAATACAGTACACCACAGCACACTGCATATGTGTATATATAATATAATGGATGAAAATAATGCATGTACTGTACCATTAATGTGTGCTGCGGTAAAGCCCACACTACCACAATGAAAATGTGTGAATTGGCCCTGAGATAGAGAAAGATATTGCTAAGTTGCCTAATGTAATGTAAGCATCAGATAGGATTCTAATGTTGATACATTTGGAGTTGATTTACTAAAGAAGAATCTCCACACAATTAATTGGGTGAATAGTCTCTTCAGTTATCAGATCAAGTGAAAATCTAATTTTTGTTCACTTTGAATACCCCATTATGTGCAGATGCAATAAGTGTGCAAGAATTTGCTTTTAACATGACTGGATAAAATAAAGTTAATATTAACACAATTGATTGTGTAAAGATTTTCAACTTCTAAGCTGAAGTTTAGGTACAGTATGAAATGTATTGTATAGTTACAATGGTGTAGCTTGAACCAACGTGGGTATGCATATCTCATACCCGATACAGTAATAGCAGTCTTTCAGGTCCAGAGCTGCAATCCTACATAGTAACCATAGAGGGTTGTTTGTTTGGCACTGCTGCCATTTAGACAAAGCCTTGTATTTTTCTAAATGAATAGAAGGCATTCTCTGACTGGATTGAGTGGAGAGGTGGAAAGGTGACGTCACAATCTATACCTCATCCAATCAGAGAATGTTTTATATTCATTGAAAAAAAGTATAAGGCTTTCTCTAAAGAGTGGCAATGCCAAGCGAGAGACCCCCACGTGATTACTATGAAGAATTCCAGCCGCTCAGAACTGGACCTGGAAGACTGCTGCTAGCACTGTAGTAGAGGCAACTACTACAGTGATATGCAGATTCCACAGGGATCACTCAGGTATGAGATACACTTAGTTGCGTTGGTCCAAGCTGGACTAATGTAACTATACAATAAAATCCATACTTAAACTTCAGCTTCAGGTAATTCTTTGTTTAAAAATTGCCACTGCCAGAAAGGCAAGATTAATGGGCATGCTGAGTAAATTTGAAGGTGGTTACTCTCCATATAGCAACTTCACCAGCAGACTGAAAAGTTATCTGACAGCATCCTGTTCAGGGAAGAGAGGGGCCTTCACCACAAATCTATTAGGGGAGTCTAACAAATTAGTGCTTGGACAGGCTGAAGTTTACTAGATATAAAAAGTATGTTTCCACCTAACCTGTCAGTGCCCAGATTAATGTTCCAATACTGAATAATTATCTGCGGTGTAGCAGTGTCAAAAGCTTCAACTCTATGTGGTCTCAAAGCAGCTTTGTGCAAAGATGTCAGAGACTTTTAAAACAAGCACCAAAACTGCTAATTTCCCCTGTTGATCACTTGGCAATGGAAGCACAAATTAAAAAGTAGAAGCAATTTCTGCATTGTCTAAGCCTACTCAATAACACCATAAACACGCTTCATGTGTGACAGACTCGTTGTAAATGTTGAACTGTTCTTTAATAAAAGGATAGAAAAGGCACTTTACAAGTGTTAAACAAAAACACACGGAAGATAATCATACTTATAGAGGACGGTCCATTCGGTTTGTAAAATAAGCCTAGCCTTCAGCAGTCTATAGCTGTAAATCAGAGCAAATGGACTCCAAAGTCAAAAAAACGGTGTTCTCTGTTACTTCAGTTGTAAAATAAGGAATCCATAATCAGTATATTACACCCCTAGGACAAGTGCACATTTATAGATATATGAATATAAACGCAAAGGAAGTCATTTAGCCTTCATACCTCAAGACCTCATATCAAATATTTCAGCATTTTTGTTTAACAGATCTTTGTATTTCCACCATTGTTCTTTATATCTGCATTTTATGTTTGTATCATTATATGAATACTTTTGTTATACTTTGAATACATTATGCCAAATTAAGCTTACTTTGAAAAACTATGACCTGAGCTGAGATTTGATATACAGGCATACCCCACTTTTAAGTACACAATGGGGTTTATTTACTAAAGCTGGACAGTGCAAAATCAGGCTCACTTCTGCATGAAAGCCAGTGAGCTTCCGGGTTTCATTACCAAAGCTTAATTGAACAAGCTGGGGTTAGAAGCTCATTGGTTTCTATGGAGAAGTGAGACTGATTTTGCACTTTCCAGCTTTAGTAAATAAACCCCATTGTGTACTTAAAAGTGGGGTATGCCTGTACAATGCTGATATTTCTTTTTTCGGTATGTACTAAAAGGCATTAAAATAACAAAAAAATAAATAATAATTTATATGCAGAAAAATGTGCTGGCTCTAGCTAAAGATTTCTATTGGCATGTTTTGAAATATAGGGTCTAATTATAAATGATTTCACCCAAGATTTTTCTAATGGGATTCAATTGTAAATTGTGAATTCTGGAGAAAATGTGTGTGAATCCTGAGTGCATGTATTAACAGTTCCTTATTGTTTAATATATAGGTGTAGTATAATCTATTTATGAGGGACAGCAAAACTTAGTGCCATCACAGACATTCAATCACCTTTATTAAATTGAACCCCCCACCCCCTTTAACCTCCCTGGCGGTATGATTCTGTCTGGAATTTTGTGCTGAAAGCTGTACAATTATTTTGCATGGAAATTTGGCGTTTTTATATTGTAGGCATGCAATTCTTATTAGACATGGGAACTGTCAAAAAATTCGTTTCGTTTCGTCCCGTTTCGTATATAAAAAAATTCGTAATTCGTAATTCGTGTACGAAATTCCGTTCGAATTCGTACGAAATACGAAATTCGGACGAATCGTAATTTTTTTTACGAATCGTTAGTAAAGTTACGAATCGTTACGAATCGTTACGAATCGTTAACGCGGCTAATGCATTGTTGGTTCTCATAACACAGAGAACAATTCGAATCCAACTACAAATATCGAATTTCAATTTCAAGTTACGAATCTTTACGAATCGTTATAAATAGTTACGAATCGTTACGAATCGTTATGAATAGTTACGAATCGTTAGTAAATCCAACTACCAATATCGAATTTCAACTAATTTGAACGAAATTATTATAGCAGATATAACGAATGAATTCGAATGAATTCGAATGAATTCGAATGACAAAGTGTCATTTTTGCAGAAAAAAAAAAAGCGTAGGGGTCCCCCCAAATTCAATAACCAGGCCCTTCAGGTCTGGTATGGATATTAAGGGGGACCCCAGCCAAAAAAAAAAAAAAAAAATGGCGTGGGGTCCCCCCCAAATATCCATCCCAGACCCTTCAGGTCTGGGATGGATTTTAAGGGGAACCCCGGCCAAAAAAAAAAAATAAAAAAATGGCGTGGGGTCCCCCTCAAAATCCATACCAGACCCTTTATCCGAGCACGCAACCTGGCAGGCCGCAGGAAAGGAGGGGGGGACGAGAGCGGCCCCCCCTCCCGCCTGAACCGTACCAGGCCACATGCCCTCAACATTGGGAGGGTGCTTTGGGGTCCCCCCCAAAGCACCTTGTCCCCATGTTGATGAGGACAAGGGCCTCATCCCCACAACCCTGGCCGGTGGTTGTGGGGGTCTGCGGGTGGGGGGCTTATCGGAATCTGGAAGCCCCCTTTAACAAGGGGACCCCCAGATCCCGGCCCCCCCCCCCCTGTGTGAAATGGTAAGGGGGTACAAAAGTACCCCTACCATTTCACCAAAAAAGGTGACAAAATGGTAAAAATGACAGGAGACGGTCTTTGACAATTCCTTTATTAAAATCTTCTTTCTTCTTTCTTCTGGTCTTCCTTTCTTCATCTTCTCCTTCCGGCATCTTCTTCCATCGTCTTCTTCCTTCGATTCGCTTCTTCTTCCTCCGGTCTTCTCGTCCTTCTCGTCCGGCGTCGTCCTTCTCGTCCGGCATCGTCGTCTCTTCTCGCAGGCCGCTCCTCGCAATGGGAGGCTCCCGCTCTGTGAGGCTCCGCTCCGGGTGACAGGTCTTTTATAACGAAGGCACCTGGTGACCCCGCCCCCTCTGACGCACGGGGACGTCATGTGGAATTCCCTATGGCTTTCCCCATGACGTCAGAGGGGGGGCGGGGTCACCAGGTGCCTTCGTTATACAAGACCTGTCACCCGGAGCGGAGCCTCACAGAGCGGGAGCCTCCCATTGCGAGGAGCGGCCTGCGAGAAGAGACGACGATGCCGGACGAGAAGGACGACGCTGGACGAGAAGGACGAGAAGACCGGAGGAAGAAGAAGCGAATCGAAGGAAGAAGACGATGGAAGAAGATGCCGGAAGGAGAAGATGAAGAAAGGAGAAGATGAAGAAAGGAGAAGATGAAGAAAGAAGATTTTAATAAAGGAATTGTCAAAGACCGTCTCCTGTCATTTTTACCATTTTTGCCACTTTTTTGGTGAAATGGTAGGGGTACTTTTGTACCCCCTTACCATTTCACACAGGGGGGGGTGGGATCTGGGGGTCCCCTTGTTAAAGGGGGCTTCCAGATTCCGATAAGCCCCCCGCCCGCAGACCCCCACAACCACCGGGCACGGTTGTGGGGATGAGGCCCTTGTCCTCATCAACATGGGGACAAGGTGCTTTGGGGGGGACCCCAAAGCACCCCCCCAATGTTGAGGGCATGTGGCCTGGTACGGTTCAGGCGGGAGGGGGGGCCGCTCTCGTCCCCCCCTCCTTTCCTGCGGCCTGTCAGGTTGCGTGCTCGGATAAGGGTCTGGTATGGATTTTATGGGGGACCCCACGCCATTTTTTTTTGGCTAGGGTTCCCCTTAAAATCCATCCCAGACCTCAAGGGTCTGGTATGGATTTTGAGGGGGACCCTACGCCATTTTTTTTTTTTTTTTTGGCTGGGGTCCCCCTTAATATCCATCCCAGACCTGAAGGGCCTGGTTATTGAATTTGGGGGGACCCCTACGCTTTTTTTTTATCAATGACTTCAATGAATGACAGTTCTCTGTATTACGGATCCAACAATTCATTTGCCGGCAAATAGCTGCGACTCGTGATTTTAAATAGTTTTTTTTTCCTGCAAAAATGACACTGCAGGAACAGTTCTCTATATTAGATATACTGAATCTCGAATCATTCGAAGCATTCGTTATATCCGCTATTATAATTTCTTTCATGTTAGTTGAAATTACATATTTGTTAGTTGTGGTATTCGAATTGTTCTCTGTATTACGGGAATCGGCAATTAGCCGCGAGTGATTTTAAATGTCTTTTTTTCCTGCAAAAATGACACATTGTACAGAGAGAGTTCTAAACACGGGAAACCTGCGCCCTTCTATATACTATATACTCTATAGTATGCCTATGAAGGGGGTCATGTTTCCCGTGTTTACAACTCTCTCTGTACAATGTGTCATTTTTGCAGGAAAAAAAGACATTTAAAATCACTCACGGCTAATTGCCGATTCCCGCAATACAGAGAACAATTCGAATGTTGTATTGTAACTAACAAATATGTAATTTCAACTAATATGAAAGAAATTATAATAGCGGATATAACGAATGCTTCGAATGCTTCGAGATTCAGTATATCTAATATAGAGAACTGTTCCTGCACAGTGTCATTTTTGCAGGAAAAAAAAACTATTTAAAATCACGAGTCGCAGCTATTTGCCGGCAAATGAATTGTCGGATCCGTAATACAGAGAACTGTCATTCATTGAAGTCATTGATAAAAAAATGCGTAGGGGTCCCCCCAAATTCAATAACCAGGCCCTTCAGGTCTGGGATGGATATTAAGGGGGACCCCAGCCAAAAAAAAAAAAAATGGCGTAGGGTCCCCCTCAAAATCCATATCAGACCCTAGAGGTCTGGGATGGATTTTAAGGGGAACCCTAGCCAAAAAAAATGGCGTGGGGTCCCCCATAAAATCCATACCAGACCCTTTATCCGAGCACGCAACCTGGCAGGCCGCAGGAAAGGAGGGGGGGACGAGAGCGGCCCCCCCTCCCGCCTGAACCGTACCAGGCCACATGCCCTCAACATTGGGAGGGTGCTTTGGGGTCCCCCCCAAAGCACCTTGTCCCCATGTTGATGAGGACAAGGGCCTCATCCCCACAACCCTGGCCGGTGGTTGTGGGGGTCTGCGGGCGGGGGGCTTATCGGAATCTGGAAGCCCCCTTTAACAAGGGGACCCCCAGATCCCGCCCCCCCCCCTGTGTGAAATGGTAAGGGGGTACAAAAGTACCCCTACCATTTCACCAAAAAAGTGACAAAAATGGTAAAAATGACAATTCCTTTATTAAAATCTTCTTTCTTCTTTCTTCTGCTCTTCCTTCTTCTTTCTTCATCTTCTCCTTTCTTCATCTTCTCCTTCCGTCATCTTCTTCCATCTTCTTCTTCCTTCGATTCGCTTCTTCTTCCTCCGGTCTTCTCGTCCTTCTCGTCCGGCGTCGTCCTTCTCGTCCGGCATCAGCGTCTCTTCTCGCAGGCCGCTCCTCGCAATGGGAGGCTCCCGCTCTGTGAGGCTCCGCTCCGGGTGACAGGAAGAAGCGAATCGAAGGAAGAAGAAGATGGAAGAAAGATGCCGGAAGGAGAAGATGAAGAAAGGAAGGAGAAGATGAAGAAAGAAGATTTTAATAAAGGAATTGTCAAAGACCGTCTCCTGTCATTTTTACAATTTTTGACACTTTTTTGGTGAAATGGTAGGGGTACTTTTGTACCCCCTTACCATTTCACACAGGGGGGGGGGCGGGATCTGGGGGTCCCCTTGTTAAAGGGGGCTTCCAGATTCCGATAAGCCCCCCGCCCGCAGACCCCCACAACCACCGGCCAGGGTTGTGGGGATGAGGCCCTTGTCCTCATCAACATGGGGACAAGGTGCTTTGGGGGGGACCCCAAAGCACCCTCCCAATGTTGAGGGCATGTGGCCTGGTACGGTTCAGGCGGGAGG
This sequence comes from Lithobates sylvaticus, assembly GCA_028564925.1. NCBI lineage: Eukaryota > Metazoa > Chordata > Amphibia > Anura > Ranidae > Lithobates > Lithobates sylvaticus. The sequence continues at coordinate 319,754,786 of CM053027.1, forward strand.
GGGGGGGCGCTCTTGTCCCCCCCTCCTTTCCTGCGGCCTGCCAGGTTGCGTGCTCGGATAAAGGGTCTGGTATGGATTTTATGGGGGACCCCACGCCATTTTTTTTGGCTAGGGTTCCCCTTAAAATCCATCCCAGACCTCTAGGGTCTGAAATGGATTTTGAGGGGGACCCTACGCCATTTTTTTTTTTTTGGCTGGGGTCCCCCTTAATATCCATCCCAGACCTGAAGGGCCTGGTTATTGAATTTGGGGGGACCCCTACGCTTTTTTTTATCAATGACTTCAATGAATGACAGTTCTCTGTATTACGGATCCGACAATTCATTTGCCGGCAAATAGCTGCGACTCGTGATTTTAAATAGTTTTTTTTTTTTTCCTGCAAAAATGACACTGCAGGAACAGTTCTCTATATTAGATATACTGAATCTCGAATCATTCGAAGCATTCGTTATATCCGCTATTATAATTTCTTTCATGTTAGTTGAAATTACATATTTGTTAGTTACAATACAACATTCGAATTGTTCTCTGTATTGCGGGAATCGGCAATTAGCCGCGAGTGATTTTAAATGTCTTTTTTTCCTGCAAAAATGACACATTGTTCAGAGAGAGTTCTAAACACGGGAAACATGCCCCCCTTCATAGGCATACTATAGAGTATATAGTATATAAAAGGGCGCAGGTTTCCCGTGTTTAGAACTCTCTCTGTACAATGTGTCATTTTTGCAGAAAAAAAAGACATTTAAAATCACTCGCGGCTAATTGCCGATTCCCGTAATACAGAGAACAATTCGAATACCACAACTAACAAATATGTAATTTCAACTAACATGAAAGAAATTATAATAGCGGATATAACGAATGCTTCGAATGATTCGAGATTCAGTATATCTAATATAGAGAACTGTTCCTGCAGTGTCATTTTTGCAGGAAAAAAAAACTATTTAAAATCACGAGTCGCAGCTATTTGCCGGCAAATGAATTGTTGGATCCGTAATACAGAGAACTGTCATTCATTGAAGTCATTGATAAAAAAAAAAGCGTAGGGGTCCCCCCAAATTCAATAACCAGGCCCTTCAGGTCTGGGATGGATATTAAGGGGGACCCCAGCCAAAAAAAAAAAAAAAATGGCGTAGGGTCCCCCTCAAAATCCATACCAGACCCTTGAGGTCTGGGATGGATTTTAAGGGGAACCCTAGCCAAAAAAAATGGCGTGGGGTCCCCCATAAAATCCATACCAGACCCTTATCCGAGCACGCAACCTGGCAGGCCGCAGGAAAGGAGGGGGGGACGAGAGCGGCCCCCCCTCTCGCCTGAACCGTACCAGGCCACATGCCCTCAACATTGGGAGGGTGCTTTGGGGTCCCCCCCAAAGCACCTTGTCCCCATGTTGATGAGGACAAGGGCCTCATCCCCACAACCGTGCCCGGTGGTTGTGGGGGTCTGCGGGCGGGGGGCTTATCGGAATCTGGAAGCCCCCTTTAACAAGGGGACCCCCAGATCCCGGCCCCCCCCCTGTGTGAAATGGTAAGGGGGTACAAAAGTACCCCTACCATTTCACCAAAAAAGTGGCAAAAATTGTAAAAATGACAGGAGACGGTCTTTGACAATTCCTTTATTAAAATCTTCTTTCTTCATCTTCTCCTTTCTTCATCTTCTCCTTTCTTCATCTTCTCCTTCCGGCATCTTCTTCCATCGTCTTCTTCCTTCGATTCGCTTCTTCTTCCTCCGGTCTTCTCGTCCTTCTCGTCCGGCGTCGTCCTTCTCGTCCGGCATCGTCGTCTCTTCTCGCAGGCCGCTCCTCGCAATGGGAGGCTCCCGCTCTGTGAGGCTCCGCTCCGGGTGACAGGTCTTGTATAACGAAGGCACCTGGTGACCCCGCCCCCCCTCTGACGTCATGGGGAAAGCCATAGGGAATTCCACATGACGTCCCCGTGCGTCAGAGGGGGCGGGGTCACCAGGTGCCTTCGTTATAAAAGACCTGTCACCCGGAGCGGAGCCTCACAGAGCGGGAGCCTCCCATTGCGAGGAGCGGCCTGCGAGAAGAGACGACGATGCCGGACGAGAAGGACGACGCCGGACGAGAAGGACAAGAAGACCGGAGGAAGAAGAAGCGAATCGAAGGAAGAAGACGATGGAAGAAGATGCCGGAAGGAGAAGATGAAGAAAGGAGAAGATGAAGAAAGGAAGAAGGAAGAGCAGAAGAAAGAAGAAAGAAGATTTTAATAAAGGAATTGTCAAAGACCGTCTCCTGTCATTTTTACCATTTTTGCCACTTTTTTGGTGAAATGGTAGGGGTACTTTTGTACCCCCTTACCATTTCACACAGGGGGGGGCCGGGATCTGGGGGTCCCCTTGTTAAAGGGGGCTTCCAGATTCCGATAAGCCCCCCGCCCGCAGACCCCCACAACCACCGGGCACGGTTGTGGGGATGAGGCCCTTGTCTTCATCAACATGGGGACAAGGTGCTTTGGGGGGGACCCCAAAGCACCCTCCCAATGTTGAGGGCATGTGGCCTGGTACGGTTCAGGCGAGAGGGGGGGCCGCTCTCGTCCCCCCTCCTTTCCTGCGGCCTGCCAGGTTGCGTGCTCGGATAAAGGGTCTGGTATGGATTTTGAGGGGGACCCCCATGCCATTTTTTTTTTTTTTTTTGGCCGGGGTTCCCCTTAAAATCCATCCCAGACCTGAAGGGTCTGGTATGGATATTTGGGGGGGACCCCACGCCATTTTTTTTTTTTTTTTTTGCTGGGGTCCCCCTTAATATCCATACCAGACCTGAAGGGCCTGGTTATTGAATTTGGGGGGACCCCTACGCTTTTTTTTTTTTTATATCAATGAATGACTGTTTTTTAAATAGCTTTTTTTTCTGCAAAAATGACACTTTGTCATTCGAATTCATTCGAATGCATTCGAATTCATTCGAATGCATTCAAATTCATTCGTTATATCTGCTATAATAAATTCGTTTGAATTAGTTGAAATTTGATATTGGTAGTTGGATTCGAATAATTTGGAGCTGAAATTCGTAAACGGAATTTTTCCTGCAAAAATGACACTTTGTCATTCGAATTCATTTGAATCCATTCGAATTCATTCGAATTCATTCGAATTCATTCGAATCATTCGGCGACGAAATTCGTAAACGGAATTTCGTATTCCGTACGGAATTCGTAAAAAAAAAAATTCGTACTACAGATTCGTAAATTCGTACGAATTTCGAAAAATTCGTACGAATTACGAATTCGTACGAAACGAATCGCACATGTCTAATTCTTATGAATAACTCACTTAAATCTGTCCGAACCAGAGTCTAGTAGACATCCCGGGTATGATAAAGTTTGAAACACAAAATCATAAATTATAATATAATAAAAATATATATAAAAATGATTCAATAATGTAATTAAATCAAAAACACTGAAATTTGCTCAGTTGCAGAATAGTCGCTGTCATTAAATTGAGTGTTTGATGATAAATTGTGATTCTAATTTATTATCGCTGTTTTCTAGCTGGTCTAAAACCACTTTTGACATAAAGGGACACTTTTTGGTTGCTATGGACAATCTCCAGTTTCCAGGCAGAAAAAAAATATATTTATTATATAAAATGACATTCAGGGCACTGGGCAGACCACTAGGGACAAATGGGATGTGTATTTTTTGTATAAGTATGTATACTGTATGTATTTTGTGTTTTTAAACTTTTTTGAATTTGGCGCCGATCTCCTCTCCCGTGCGTCGGAACGTCGCAGGGAACGGAGATCAGCGGCACTCGGGCACTGTGTGAATCGAGCGAGCAGACGGCTCGCTCACACAGCGGGGAGACATCGCAGGATCCAGGGGATAAGGTAAGTAACTTCCCCCTGTATCCTGCAATGCGAGCCCGAGTCTGGCTCGGCATTACCGCTTTTGGTACTGAAGTTCCCACCCCGAGCCAGACTCGGGATTACCACCAGGGGGGTTAAAAAAAAAGTATAAAAACACATAAATATGATTAGTGCTACTTACCTCCTTAATGTTGAAGTTCACAGTTCCATTGCTCTGTTCACCCCATGTCATCATTTTAAAAATTGGCATCATTTACTGTTACTTACAAGTTTTCTGACCTGGCCTACCATTGATATGCACATTCTCTGTCCAGAAAAAAAAGTTCTTGAGATCTCGAAAGATCCCGGGAAAAATTACATTCCTTTTTTTTTTCATAAGAACTCGCAGATGAACTATGCAATTTCCCTAGAAGGGGCAGTACAGAGGCTATGTCCCCTTCCATCTGCATTACTCTTGCTGTTGCTTGTCCCAAGAAAGTGCTTACAGTCAAAACAAGTTGCAGCTATTAATCAGCTGTCTCCTTCATAGCTGTTGTTGGATCGACCACTGCAGTAGAATTGAGTGGAGGGCCGCCCTCATAACTAGGGTTAGAAAGCACCTAGCAACATGGGATAAAATACTACATGTACATATCCCAAAGTACTACTACATGTACTTTGTCCCATAGGGGGTAGAATTGCAAAATAAAAAAATAGGAGGAGAAGAACGTGCAGTTCGGATCTTCGCCAGGGTCAGTCGCATGACAGGGTTGGGCCAGTTCATTTCAGGTAAAAGTCACACCAGGCCCACTGTCAGACGGTTATCCACCACATCGATGACTTCCTGCTCATCGAAAACAAGGCACACCACCAGCAGATCTGGACAGGTTGAGAATAGTGTTCAGCTACCTTAACATGCCCATAGCTGAGCATAAAGTGGAAGGCCTGGCACACTCCATTACCTTCCTAGGTGTCACTCTGGACACGTGTGACATACAGGCTAGCCTGCTTCCCAACAAACTATCCCGTACCAGGACAGTTATCCACTAATTCACCCTGTCACAAGGGTGCACCATGAGGCAGTTGCAATCCTTACTATGGATGCTGAACATTGCAATGAGGATTATTCCTTAAGGACGGTCCTTTATATCATGGCTTTTAGTCTTCCTCACACCAGTGCAAGATCCAGACCAAGTTCTCAAACTAAACAAAGCAGCAGTAGTAGACCTAGCTATGTGGGACATCCCTCCACGGGCTTCGCGGCCATTGCTACCCTTTCTGACCAGCCCCCTGAGTGGCAGCCAGTTTATCAGGATCCTCCTAAGCAACTTGGGCTTCAACCCCAGTCATTTCTCTGGACATTCCTTCTGGATTGGAGCAGCTTCACCTGCATCCCAGCATGGAGTACCAGACCACGTAATCAAGAAATTAGGCAGATAGAAGTGTGCTTGCTTTGCCACAAACGTCCCAATTCCTCAGGCGGATATGGCACAAGCCTTCACTAAGCGGGCTCAATAACCACAAGAATCAATAAAGAATTATTCCCCTATCTCAGGCTTTTGCCCCCTTTTCTTGGCATACCGACCAGACCACCAAGGCACACTTCAGGTCTATTTATGTTGTGAGTTTTGTCGCATGTTTATGTGATACACATCTCTCTCGGTCATAGGGCCACGACCATAAATAAGAAGGCCAGTATGGTGTTTATGGGGGGAGCCCGGAGGGTATTTAAGCAGCCCACTCACCCATGCTCTTTGTCGGTTCCAGTACGCGGTACCCTCCTGCTCTTCCCTTTTTCAGGACACTTCTCAGCACATCCTTCTCCATAAACTACCCATTACTTATCTTGGGTATGCCCCCTTTTCTTGGCATACTGACCAGACAACCAAGGCACACTTCAGGTCTATTTATGTTGTAATTCTTGTTGTGTGTTTTTGTGCTCCACATCTCTCTCGGTCATAGGGCCATGACCATAAATAAATATAAATATATATATACATATATACACTGTATATAGTAAATGCTATAGACAGCATACAAGCTATATTATTTCCTAATTGCCCTGGAGCACATGATAAATCAAAGGGTGCCCCTAAACCCTAAAAGTATTATTCACTGTGGCATGGACAAGGCAGACTGAGCACCAAACACCAAACTGCCAATCAATTATCATTCTAATATGTGTCCTGTATGAATGCACCAGGTTTCTCTGTGTTGCTAGGCAGCATTGTCAAGAGGAAGCCCACTGTGAAAGCTGAACTACAATTGTGTAAGATAGTCCTTTATGTATGGTGGGGGTGGACACAAAGTCTGCAAAGAAAACTTTATTTTTCTATACATTATATAAAGAGTTCTGAGGTGGTGTCACAGCCAAATAATAGCGCTCAGGGTCACATATGTACTATAACAATCTTTTTATTCTTCTTTTGCTGCCACGTTTATTTGAAAAAAAAAATGAAAAAGCATAAATTCTCTTGCATACCACAGATCATCAGAACCACATCCTGATCTTTCTTTTGCATTAAGGAAGAACCACATGCATAGTAAATCATAAATCATTTTTGACTTTCATCTCCAAGTGCATATACTGTATACAGTATGTGTGATAAAAGATCTCTCCAAGTTGAGTGTGAAATCTTAACATACACAGAATATGCTGGTGATAGCAGTGATGAACTAAATTTGGCAGATCATTGTCTTGTGGAAAAGTATATAATCATCTACCTCCACCATTCCCTTTACTTGAAATGTTCCTGCCTATAAAACTAAACTCTAGGCAGATATAAAAGACACAAATTAAGGCAGCTTTTTAATAATTAACTGCTTTGAGACCGCCCACCGCACATTTACTGCGGCAGGGCTGCCCGGCTGTGCAAAACAACGTACCTGTGCGTTGTTTCCTCCTCTGGGTCTGGGGCGCATGCTAGGGGTGTGCATCTTCACTGGTCTCACAATTTGATTTGATTATGATTATTATGTCAACGATTTGATTCGATTCCACGATGCATCACGATTACTGCCCAAGTGCCCATGGTTTTCAACTTTTCATCCAAAAATTCAAGCAGTCAGAAATTGAAGAACTATATTTATTTTCATCTGCTCTTTAAAAAAATTACACTTCCCTGCACATAGCAAAGTCTGAACACAGCAGACAACAGTATTTATTTAGAACATTAAATACTATGACATCAAACTGTTGTATAGTGCAGTTTACTTCTTCATAAAAGAAAATATTAAAATGTAAAATATAACTTGTAAAGTTAACAGTGTAAACAACACCTACATCTACAAAACAGAGCACTTCCTGACTGGCAAACATCACAGTGAACTCTCTCTCCTTTCCGTCTCTCTCTACTTCTTTCCTTCTCTTTCTCTCTTCTTTCTCTCTCCCTCTCCCCGTCGCTCTCTCTCTCCCACTCTCTCTCTCCCTTCTTTCCTTCCTTCTCTCTCTCTCCCTCTCCCTTTTCTTCTCTCGCTCTTTCTCTCTTTCCTTCTCTCTCTCTCTCCTTCTTTACTTCTCTCTCCTTTCCCTCTCTCTCTCCCCTTCTTTCCTTCTCTCTCCTTTCCCTCTCTCTTTCCTTCTCTCTTTCTCCTTCTTTCCTTCTCTCTCTCTCTCTCCTCTTACTTCTCTCTCTCTCCTTTCCTTCTCTCTCTTTCCTTCTCTATCTTTCATTCTCTATCGTTCCTTCTCTCTCTCTCCTTCTTTCCTTCTCTCTCTTTCCTTCTCCCTCTCCCCTCTCTCTCTCTCTCTCTCTCTCTCCCTTCCCTTCTCTCTCTTTCCTTCTCTATCTTTCCTTCTCTCTCTACTTCTTTCCTTCTCTCTCTTTCCTTCTCTCTCTCTCCCCTCTCTCTCTCTCTCTCTCTCTCTCCTTCTCTCCTTCTTTCCTTCTCTCTCTTTCCTTCTCTCTCTTATTCCTTCTCCCCCCCCCCTCTCTCTCTCTCCTTCCCTTCTCTCTCTTTCCTTCTCTATCTTTCCTTCTCTCTCTACTTCTTTCCTTCTCTCTCTTTCCTCCACTCTCTTTCCTTCCGTGTGTTTATGAGTTTTTTCCTTTACCCCATTTTTTTATTAATTGTGGATATTTTAATTGTATTGTAATAAAGTATGAATTTTTATACCAATGATGGCCTTGTAGTGTGCCTATAAAGTCTGTACTTAGGGGTCCAGCTAGGGATTGTTTCCCTTATTTGGACCTCCTTTCTCCTTACTGTTTTTCTGTGGCACATGCTTTTACAGATAGCATATTATAATCTCCACCGGTAATAGTCTTAGCCCTTTGGCTGCATTCTTCCTCCCATTGTACCCAGGGAATTATTTCATGCTTACATTACAATTGAAAAATGACTGTCACTGGGAAATTGTATAATTTAAACATTACAAAATGTGTGGCTCACGCATCAGTCTATGCCTAGTAAAACAACTGTATATACAATGAATATTGATTGGACACAGCAGGAGCCAATCAGCGGGTCTCTGGCGGCCATGATGGCCGCCAGGACCCAGCAATCATTTGCTGGGGGGCAGAACGGCGGTGTGCCTGTGTAAACAAGGCAGACTGACGTTCTGTCAGTGAGGAAGAGAGAGATCTTGTGTTTCTGCTAATCAGGAACACAGAGGTCTCTCTTCCTTCAGTTAAACCACCCACCACACAGGTAGAAATCACTCCCTAGGAGCACACTTAACCCTTTGATCGCCCCTGGTGTTAACCCCTTCCATTCCAGTGTGATTTATACAGTGACAGTGCATTTTTTTAGTACTGATCACTGTATTAGTGTAACTGGTCCCCAAAAAGTGTCACTTAGTGTCCAATTTGTCTGCCGCAATGTTGCAGTCCCGCTAAAAATCGCTGATTACCACCATTACTAGTAAAAAAAAGAATAAAAATGCCATAAAAATATGCCATAGATTGTAGACGTGATAACTTTTGCGCAAACCAATCAATATACGCTTATTGGGTTTTTCTTTAACAAGAATATGTAGAAGAATACATATTGGCCTAAATTGATGAAGAAATTCGATTTTTTTTTTAAATTTTACTGCCATTTTTTTATAGCAAAAAATAAATTATATTGTTTTATTTTTTTTTCAAAATTGGTGGCTTTTTTCTGTTGTAAGCTAAAAAAAAAATTAAAACCACAGAGGTGATCAAATGCCACCAAAAGTAAGCTCTATTTGTGGGAAAAAAAGGACATATACATTTTGTTTAGGTACAATGTCGCACGATGCAATTGTCAGTTAAAGCGACACAGTGCCGTATCGCAAAAAATGGCCTGGTCATAAAGGGGGTGAAACCTTTTGGGGCTGAAGTGGTTAAATATCAATACATTTATTTTTTGAAAGTGGACCTAAACTCTTTCAATTAACATGAACTATTTTAATCCCTCTGCTGCTAGCATTAGCCATTGGGCATTAGGTATTTTTTTATTAATTTTTTTGACATTTCTTCAGTTGTTTTCTGGCTTCTTGCCTAGGGCAAAATTATGTCATACATTGCAGGAGTCTTCATAGGCATTTTTTCTTTCATATGGAGAAGGGGCTTTCCCAGCTAAGCACACCCTCCTGCCTGCATGCCCGAGCTAAGGGCAGATGGATTCCAGTAAGTAAATGATACCTGAATCCTCTGCCCTCACTCAAGATGTTTTTCAAAGTGATTTCTCGACAAAAAACAAACATGGAGACATGGATGGATGAGTGAATTTGCTTTGAATGTTTAAAATGAATCAAATAGTGCTTTCAGTTTATGGTGCTCAGATACTGTTTAGTTCTGCTTTGAGTGCATGCAGTGTAGGTATAAGAGTTTGGACATGGAATCAGCTTCTTGCAGTCCCTAAACAGCAAGCCTTTCTGGAATGCGAGAGGAAAAAGCTTTACAAGGAACCAATAAGTTCATGTGCTTACAAAAAGTATGCAGAAAGGAAAAGTAAGCAGGCTGACAGATGAGCTCATCACTCTACTGGGTTCTGCTTTTACTGTCCAGTCACAGGTTGCTGGAGGGTCCAGAATGACCTGGGCTCAGGTCATTTTGAAGAGGATTGATTGATACCAGCCATCAGACTGAGGTTATCTAGTGGCAGGAAAAATACTGTGGGGAAAATCTCTGGATTAAAGGTGACTATTACAGCAAAGGCTGGTTTTGTTATTTTATTTTTTAATGAGCGATTCTTTTTATCTTATTATTTTTAGCTTGAATTCTGTTTCAAGTGGGTTAGTAACCCTGCTGCACCTTTCCTCCACTGTTTTTTTTAACTGTGCCCATTTTACTCACCCTGGCTTTCGAAGAAGATATTAAGAAAAGTTATTTGCATTCTATTTAATCTCCAAAGTTGAAATATGGTCAAATCTATTCTTGTATATTTGTGCAGTAAAATAAGTTATAAAGTTCTATACAGTATAGTAAATATAGTATATATATATATATATGTTTTTGGCTATACTTAAGCTTTATTTATTATCTCTGTGAAAATGTTGTTTGATGTTGTTTTTAATAGAGAACTTTCCAAGTCCCACATCTAAATATAAAGGATCAAAGGAGAAAGGAGGTCCAGATAAGGAAAAAATCCCTAGCTTGACCCCTAAATACAGACTTTATAGGCACACCACCATCATTGGTATAAAATGTCATACTTTGTTACAATACAATTAAAATATCCACAATGCATAAAAAAATGGGGTAAAGAAACACACTCATAAAATCGAATACCCTCTACTGGATTGGTATTAGTAGTGAGCCTGAACCTAGTGCATAAGCATGGCAGTATTACAATATGCTGTTTAGTATAACCAGGCTGTTCCATAAACAAATTGCAAATAAAGTATGAATTTTTATACCAATGATGGTCTTGTAGTGTGCCTACAAAGTCTGTACTTAGAGGTCCGGCTAGGGATTTTTTTCCTTATTTGGACCTCCTTTCTCCTTATTGTTTTTTGGCGGCACATGCTTTTACAGATAGCATATTATAATCTCCATCTGTAATAGTCTTAGCCTTTCAGCTGCATGCTTCCTCACACTGTACCCTGGGAATTATTTTATGCTTACATTACAATTGAAAATGTAATAATGAAATTATTCAGTTCATTGTGGTACAGTGAAAACAATCAAAAGTCTTGACGGTCAGTGGGAAATTGTATAATTTAAATATCACAAAATATGTGGCTCACGCGTCAGTCCATGCCCTGTAAAACTACTGTATATACAATAAGCATCCTATGTAGCTACTGATACTTTAACCCAGAATCTTCCAACTAGGGTTTCTCAAGAGGTTGCTATGAGTTTCTTTAACAGTGACACCAATGATCTTCTCAGCTAAGGAGAATTGTTTCCTAATGACCATTTGTGTCTTTTCCCACTGATTACAAATATAAGGGGGGGGGGGTCTTCTCTCACTGCACACCAATGTAAGAGGGGCCTTCTCCTACTGACCACCAGTGTAAATGTACACTTAGTTGACCATCAATGTAAGGAGGCACAAGGCTGCTGGACGAACCATATAATACTACTCACTTCAAGTCCTGATGCAGGAGATGTATTGTGGCCCCTGAATTGCTATTCTATATGTATATTCTATATATTCTATATATACGATCTACTTCAGGTGCCAATTCACCAGTGTAAACTAGTGCTTTTTCACTGACTTGGCCACCAATGGGAGGATGCAATGCAAATGTCATGGTCTACATTTCTTTTTTGGACACCATGGCTGTTATTATTATTATTTGTATAATTTGCTTAGTATTACTATTCCTATTGTAGTATTATTACTATTGTTGATTATAAAGTTTTCGTATAGGGCAGCCATGGTGTCAAATGCTTTAAGTATGCCACATTCCTTATTATTTTATTTATTCTTATATTCACAACTCTTAGTTTACACTAATATCCTTTGAGCTCTAGATATAATAATTAAAGCAGAGCTCCACCCAAAAGGTGACTCTCTACTTGTCTGTCTCCCTCCCCCCTCTGCTGCCACATTTGACAGCTTTTGGGGGGGAGTGGGTACCTGGTTTTGACAGGTACCTGCTCCAACTTGTGGCTCTGTCGCTGCAGTGAACTGAGCCAGGAGTTGAGCCCCCCTCCGTCTCCCGCAGTCTTCTGGGACACTTCAAAGATCCCTGAAGACTGCAGCCCATTCACAGAGCACCGTAGAAAAACGGCTGTGAAGCCACAGGGCTTCACTGCTGGTTTCCCTTAGTCAATATGGTGGCACCAGCACCAGATAGCCAAATGAAGAATTGGCTCAGGTAAGGACACCCCTAGATGCCTGGACAGGTAAGCGCTCTACTATTAAAAGTCAGCAGCTAAAGTATTTGTAACTGCTGGCTTTTAATTTTTTTTTTTTCGGAAGCCTGGAGCTCCTCTTTAACAGGGATGCCCTGACACCTAAAAGTTATTTTAGGGATTCCTCTATGTTAAAAAGGTTGACAAAGGCTGCTGTAACCCATTTGGTCCTAATAACAGCCTAGGCTACAATGGAGGGAAGGGGTAGATGGATATTGGTATTTGCAAACTTGTTCAAGGGATTCAGAAAATGCTGAAATCATTGGGTAAGTGTAATACCCAATAAAGTAGTGTTCTTAACCACTTGCCGACCGCCCCCTGTATATATACGTCGGCAGAATGGCACGTACAGGCAGAACCACGTACCTGTACGTGCCATTCTTCCGGCGGGTGGGGGGTCCGATCGGACCCCCCCGGCCGGCGGGGACGGTCGGGATCGCTTCAGGAGCGATCCGGGATGAGGGGACGGCCAGTGGTTTCTGGCCACCCCCTCGCGATCGCTCCTGGCGAATCAGATGCTTCCTCTGTCTGTGTCAATCAAAACACAGGCAGAGGAAGTGATGTCACGCTCGGTGCGCCGGTCTATGTGACCGGAACGCCGAGCTGTGAACATCTAAAGGTTAGTGCACCAACAGTACACTGACACCAGTACACATAGGCACACAAAACACCCCCCTGGCACCCCCAGATCACCCCCCAGATCACCCCCTCCCCCCCCAGTCACAGTGTCACGAATTGCAGTGATCATTTTTTTACTGATCACTGCATTTAGTGTCAGTGTGACTGTAATAACTGTCAGTGCAGTTAGTTTTAGGTCCAAGGTAGCCCCCCACCCCCCCCTAATAAAGGTTTAACCCCTTGATTGCCCCCCAGGTAACCCTTTCACCCCCTTTTGCCAGTGTCACTAAGCGATCGTTTTTCTGATCGCTGTATTAGTGTCACTGCTGTCGCTAGGTAACCATTTTTTTTTTTAGGTAACCGCCATGTTTATATAGGTTCATAAATAGGTTTATAGGTCAGGTACCCCCATATTACAACCTAAATAAAGGTTTTAACCCCTTGATTGCCCCTAGAGTTAACCCTTTCACCAGTGATCACTGTATAACTGTCACTGGTGACGCTGGTTAGCCAGTTAGTTATTTCGTTATTTAGGTTCCCCGTCAGGTTTTTATATAGCGTCAGGTACCCCCATATATTACCTAATAAAGGTTTTAACCCCCTGATTGCCCCTAGTTAACCCTTTCACCCCCTTTTGCCAGTGTCACTAAGCGATCGTTTTTCTGATCGCTGCATTAGTGTCGCTAGGTAACCATTTTTTTTTTTTTAGGTAACCGCCATGTTTATATAGGTTCATAAATAGGTTTATAGGTCAGGTACCCCCATATTACAACCTAAATAAAGGTTTTAACCCCCTGATTGCCCCTAGAGTTAACCCTTTCACCAGTGATCACTGTATAACTGTCACTGGTGACGCTGGTTAGCCAGTTAGTTATTTCGTTATTTAGGTTCCCCGTCAGGTTTTTATATAGCGTCAGGTACCCCCATATATTACCTAATAAAGGTTTTAACCCCCTGATTGCCCCTAGTTAACCCTTTCACCCCCTTTTGCCAGTGTCACTAAGCGATCGTTTTTCTGATCGCTGCATTAGTGTCGCTAGGTAACCAGTTTTTTTTTGTATTACTGTTACGGGTGACGCTGGTTAGTTAGCTTGTTTTTTTATACTGTCAGGGCACCCGCCATTTATTACCCAATAACGGTTTAACCCCCTGATCGCCCGGCGGGTGATATCAATTAGGTTTTAGGGTCAAATAAGGTCTGCGTCGCCCCAGGTTAGTGCCAGTACCGCAAACACCCACGCGCAAAGCATACACCTCCCTTAGTGGCACAGTATCTGAACAGATCAATATCTGATCTGATCAGATCTATACTAGCGTCCCAGCAGTTTAGGGTTCCAAAAAAAAAACGCATTGTTAGCGGGATCAGCCCAGATACCTGCTAGCACCTGCGTTTTCCCCCTCCGCCCAGCCCAGCCCAGCCCACCCAAGTGCAGTATCGATCGATCACTGTCACTTACAAAACACTAAGCACACATAACTGCAGCGTTCGCAGAGTCAGGCCTGATCCCTGCGATCGCTAACATTTTTTTTGTGGTAGCGTTTTGATTCAGTCGCTTCAGTCAGGAGCTTTTTTACCTGTGAATCTCAAAAAAATAAAAAAAAATAAAATAGTTGTCGTTTTATTGTTCTCTCTCTCACTCTATTCTCTCTCTATTGTTGCTCTTTTTTTACTCCATTCTATTCTGCAATGTTTTATTATGTTTTATTATGTTTTATTATGTTTTATCATGCTTGCTTTTCAGGTATGTAATTTTGTTTACTGTGTGTTTTAGTGTTGAGCATTTTTTTGTTTTCAGGTGCGCCATTCAGTTGCAACGCGGATTTATTTATCTTGACAGCAACAGCGTTTGCTCCCACGATACATAAAGCCGCGACTCCAACGCTGTAGGAGGTGATTTCACCACCACAGTTAAAAAAAAGAGCATATATGCCGAAGCATGGGGGCAGCAGGGGGGGGGAGGAGCGATTGGCTCCTAATGCCACGTACATACGGTCGAAATTCCGACCGTGTGTACACGGCATAACTTTTGCGGGAGGATGCCCCCATGCATCGGCATATATAAAATGGTGCATGTATGCCCATCATTAGAAGTGGGTGGATGAAGGGAGGTATTCTAATGGTGGGCATACCCACCAATCAATCTCTTTTTTTCGTTCAGCCAAGAGGCTGCATGAAAAAAAAAAGATTACAATATATGTCCAGTATGTTGCTGGACTTTGAATGGTTATACCAGAATGATGCCTGCAGGTTTAGGTATCATCTTGGTATCATTCTTTTCAGCCAGTGATCGGCTTTCATGTAAAAGCAATTCTAGCGGGTAATTAGCCTCTAGACTGCTTTTACAAGCAGTGGGAGGGAATGTCCCCCCTCCCGGATATAAACCGCGCCATTGGGAAATTGGGAAAGCATTTTATCACACCAATCTTGGTGTGGTCAGATGCTTTGAGGGCAGAGGAAAGATCTAGGGTCTAATAGACCCCAATTTTTTCAAAAAAAGAGTACCTGTCACTGCCTATTGCTATCATAGGGGATATTTACATTCCCTGAGATAACAATAAAAATCATAACAAAGAAAAAAAATGGAAGGAACAGTTTAAAAATAAAATAAAAAAGCTAAATAAATAAAAAAAAAAACAAAAAAAAAAAAAAAAAGCACCCCTGCCCCCCCTTCTCTTGCGCAAAGGCGTACACAAGCGTTGGTCTGGCGTCATATGTAAACAGCAATTGAACCATGCATGTGAGGTATCACCGCGAAGGTCAGATCGAGGGCAGTAATTTTAGCAGTAGACCTCCTCCGTGAATCTAATGTGGTATCATGTAAAGGCTTTTAAAGGCTTTTAAAAATGTATGTAGTTTGTCGCCACTGCGTGTTTGTGCGCAATTTTAAAGCATGTCGTGTTTGGTATCCATGTACTCGGCCTAAGATCATATTTTTTATTTCATCAAAAATTTGAGCAATATAGTGTGTTTTAGTGCATTAAAATAAAAAAAAAGTGTATTTTTTCCACAAAAAATGCGTTTGAAAAATCGCTGCGCAAATACTGTGTGGAAAAAAAAAAATGCAACACCCACCATTTTAATCTGTAGGGCCTTTGCTTTAACAATATATATAGTGTTTGGGGGTTCAACGTAATTTTCTTGCAAAAAAAAAAATATGTTTTCATGTAAACAAAAAGTGTCAGAAAGGGCTTTGTCTACAAGTGGTTAGAAGAGTGGGTGACGTGTGACATAGGCTTCTAAATGTTGTGCATAAAATGCCAGGACAGTTCAAACCCCCCCCAAATGACCCCATTTTGGAAAGTAGACACCCCAAGCTATTTGATGAGAGCAATGTTGAGCCCATTAAATATTTTTTTTTTTTTGTCCCAAGAGATTGAATAATGAAAAAAAAAAAAATATATATTTTTTTTTTACAAAAAGTTGTCACTAAATGATATATTGCTCAAACATGTCATGGGCATATGTGGAAATACACCCCAAAATACATTCTGTTGCTTCTCCTGAGTACGGGGATACCACATGTGTGGGACTTTTTGGGAGCCTAGCTGCGTACGGAACCCCAAAAACCAATCACCGCCTTCAGGCTTTCTAAGGGTGTAATTTTTTTATTTCACTTCTCACTGCCAATCACAGTTTCGGAGGCCATGGAATGCCCAGATGGCATAAAACCCCCCAAAATGACCCCATTTTGGAAAGTAGACACCCCAAGCTATTTGCTGAGAGGTATTGTGAGTATTTTGCAGATCTCGCTTTTTGTCACAAAGTTTTGAAAATTGAAAAAAGAAAAAATTTTTTTTTTTTTTTCTTTACTTTCTTCATTTTCAAAAACAAATGAGAGCTGTAAAATACTCACCATGCCTCTCAACAAATAGCTTGGGGTGTCTACTTTCCAAAATGGGGTCATTTGGGGGGGTTTTGTGCTATTTTGGCATTTTATGGCCTTCGAAACGGTGATAGGTAGTGAGGAGTGAAATCAAAAATTTGCACCCTTAGAAATCCTGAAGGCGGTGCTTGGGTTTCGGGGCCCCGTACGCGGCTAGGCTCCCAAAAAGTCCCACACATGTGGTATCCCCATACTCAGGAGAAGCAGCAAAATGTATTTTGGGGTGCAATTCCACATATAACTATGGCATGTGTGAGCAATATATCATTTAGTGACAACTTTTTGAAAAAAAAAAAAATCTTTTTTATTTTTGTCTTTATTCAATCACTTGGGACTAAAAAAAAAAATATTCAATGGGCTCAACATGCCTCTCAGCAAATAGCTTGGGGTGTCTACTTTCCAAAATGGGGTCATTTGGGGGGGTTTTGTACTTCTCTGCCATTTTAGCACCTCAAGAAATGAAATAGGCAGTCATAAATTAAAAGCGGTGTAAATTCCAGAAAATGTACTCTAGTTTGTAGACGCTATAACTTTTGCGCAAACCAATAAATATACGCTTATTGGCATTTTTTTTACTAAAGACATGTGGCTGAATACATTTTGGCCCAAATGTTTGACTAAAATTGAGTTTATTAGATTTTTTTTATAACAAAAAGTAGAAAATCTCTTTTTTTTTTTCAAAATTTTCGCTCTTTTTCCGTTTATATCGCAAAAAAAAAAAAATCACAGAGGCAATCAAATACCATCAAAAGAAAGCTCTATTTGTGGGAAGAAAAGGACGCAAATTTCGTTTGGTTACAAAATTGCATGACCGCGCAATTACCAGTTAAAGTAGTGCAGTGCGAAATTGAAAAAAGACCTCTGGTCCTTTGGCTGCCAAATGGTCCGGGGCTGAAGTGGTTAAAAGGAGGTCAGCAGCACCCTAAAATTTTTAGCACCCCCCTGTAAAAACTCACTATTTGAAAACTGAACAAATCAGTGTACATGGCTATACACGCATCATAGGGGTTGATTTACTAAAGGCAAATAGGCTGTTCACATTAAAAGGACATTTACTTTTAGCTTAGTAAATGCATGGAAACTCTGCTGACTTCCATCATTCACTCACGTGCAAGAGAAAATCATGTTTTTTCCTTGCAATGTAGGTTTCTAATATGGCACCACTTGTAATGGTGGAAATTCTGCATGGAACTTTTGGTTATGTTTCTCTTATTCAGACATCATACATGGAAATGCAATGAAAAAAACATCTTAGAACTGTTAAACAACTTGTTATTTTGTCTAAACCCAACAATGATTATATTACTTGGATGTTTAAATTTCGCTGGAGGTTAGTACATGTTTAGTTAATAAGAACTGTGATAAATGAATGTAATATTAAAGTTATGGTTAATAAAGTTAAGAAAGAATTTCACTCTGCCTTTTACATTTACAATTGACCTTGACCACTGTCCTTAAAAAAAACATATTCATATCACCAGCAAATCCAGCAATGTCTGGTGTAATGCTTAGTCCCATGCCACCATCTTCTCTTCCTACTTTGTCTGGGTTCTTGCCACCAGCCACCTGATGACGTGCTGCTGCACATGAGTGGTGTATCTGAAATTGCCAAGTGCATGCGCATGTACAGAGGATTGCACCAAAGCCTTTTGGAACGGGTGAGGTGAGCATCCCAGGAAGGTGTTTCCCTAGTTGAGAAAGTCAGAAATGTGGGGACAGGTCCAGCAGAAAAGGTATTTAGGATTTTTTTTTTTTAATTTCTGATAACGTGATAGGAAAATGAGGAGGAATCTTTAGTGCTTAAAGTCTTTAGTGTTTAAAGAGGGTGAAGGTCTACTTTAAGGTGCTCAGTTACAGATAAGGCCATTTTCAATGTAATCTGCCTTTAACTCTCTGTCCATGGTATTCAGTACAAATCTACATCAGAAATAGATGTGAGTGAAAAATCACTGTTGATTAAATGCTCACTAATTGTTTATGTATCCTGGTTCATTTTGAAACTGTCACTCTCAAAATTAGCTAATGTGCAAAGTATGATTTTGTATATTTGCTAATTGCTAGATGCACACATACAATATTTTATTTTCTGTTAATGGGTAGCATAACACAGCTTCTCAAATATCTCTGATTGCAAAAGGCACATATGACAACAAAATAGATTTTGTGCTGAGGTACCAGATTTTGAAACGTGTTTGTGCCCTGGTTATACTCTGTTAATATTTTCTAGATTAAAACAAACAATTCCAACAGTCAATCTATGTTAAAGCAGCTGGGATGGAAAATGTAGTTGTCAAATGACAGATGACCATAATATACAGCACATGTGGTCATTGGATTAGCTATTCTGTTTGAATTTAGCAAGAAATATCTTGATATTTCAGATGTAGCCAAAAGTATGTATATGCATTAATCTATTCCATTATTCTGATTTACAAATATCTAGGTCAATTAGATGAATCTTCTTAAGTATGGACACTATATTGACAATGAAAATCTGCAGGGAACCATTTATAAATTGACCACATATACGAGTTCAGAAAATTCTTTGTATGTCTGATTAATATACTGTACACCGTTTGTCAGGTCAACAGTCTTATTTAGGTTTTCCTTTTGAGATAGCAATCTAAAATAAAATGCTAGTATTATCTAGTTCCCTAGTGGTACAGTTTATATATATATATATATATATATATATATATATATATATATATATATATATATAGTGGAGATGTGACCCCATGTCACAGGTGCATATTAGCAGTATATGCCTGATTTTGGCAGGAATACTAATTGCACACCTGTGGGCTGGGTTCATAAACGTCCCAGGAAGAGAAGTCAGTGCTCAGACCTGGAGACAGCCCCGCCCGGCAGACAGGAAGTCTGGCCAGGAGGTCGGGAGGGTTCCAGGAGAAAGACAGGAGGTCTCAGAGCCTAAGACTGCAGGTGGCAGTCTGTGTGTACGTCTGAAGCAGGCAGGTGTAGCCTGTGATTAAAGCAGCACGAAGTTGACAGTGAGTAAGCCAGGAGGCTATCGTTTGTTTATACAGCGATGGTTGAACCCCCTGCGAGGGAAGATTACTGTTTGTTTGAACTTTTTTGTTTACTTTAAATAAAAGTGGGCTGCCATGCCTTAAAAACGCAAGTCTGGAGTGGCACATTTCTGGAAAATTGCATGCACCACTTGAACCTAATCACCCCGGATCATCACTATATATATATATATATATATATATGTCATATCATATATATATATATATATATATATATACAAATGTCACCTGGTGACATTTTATAATTATCAACTGCATAACATCCCCATTCCGCATGTTCATATACTAAGCTTTGATATAAACTGTCAGCAGGATATAAGTATGTAAGTGCAATCACCTAGAGATGGCAGCACTATTATTTTTTAGGGTGCCCTGTAGGCCTTGAAACCTGGGGCATCCTATGGAGTGAATAGTGACTTCAGCCTGGAAATCTGTGCATGGGACTGCCCCTTCCATAACTCATTATTAGTTCATCCATGGAGTAAGCAGTCTCCATTACCAATAGTGAGGCACAGAGGGAAGTGGGGGGATGCTAAGGTGTCAACTTTTAAGCTGAATTCAACATTTGCATTATATTGTTTTTGGTGTTATAGGAAAAAGAACATAAGTATCTGCATCCTGCTGGTAGATGGCATTCTTTAAGTTTGATAGCTTTAAACTGCTAGAGCAGCCCAGTTTGCTCAGCAGATATTTATAGGACACATGCAGACATGCTTTTAATTTGCTTCAAATTAAAATGTCTAGTGAGCTTAGACAAAACATGTCGGAGCAGCAAAATATTGAATTTGCAGTTAACGGGGCTCTCAACACTGATCTTCAATTGCTTTATCACAGTAATAGTGAAAACTGGTGAGCATTGTTCCCAAGGGTCTTTCTTCAGTATTCAGAAGTGAGTCATGTCTTTTTTTTATACCCAGTGCACATGAGCACAGGTTGTCATGATTTGATTGCTCCCAAATGTTAAAAAGCTAGCTAGTCTAATATAAATATGTGGATCAACATAAAAGCAGCTGTAACCTAGAGTATCGAATCATTTCTAACTGTGGTATTTGGTAGCCAGGACCACCATTAGAAAACATGGAGCCACATATAGCCTACTTAACAGAACCCCCACTTCCTCCCTTAGACACCCAGATGCCTAGCTAAAAAAAAGACACCTGAAAACAGGAGGGGGGGGGGGTAGGGGCAGTGATCCAGGGACAGCCCAAATAAAAAATAAAGGCACATTTAAAAGGAAACAGACATGGGCGTCCGCAGGTAGGGGCAAGGGGGTCAAGTGCCCCCCTCCTGGAATCAGGGATCGGATCTTAAATTCAGCACAGTTGCGTCGCTATTGGGGTGCGGGCAGCTCGCACCCGGGTGTCACCCGCCAGTGGGGTTACACTATTAAGGTGCTGTCAAGCCCCCCCATCAGTGTAGTGTGACTTTGGCTCTTTTCACTGCTCAGTCCAGCAGAGAACTCGGCGGTGGCGGTGCTGTGACAGGAGAAAGGCGAGCTGCGGGCTGTCAGATGTTTCCTCCGCTCGCCCCCCGCTTTCTCCTGTCAGGGAGAAGAGACGGCAGCCCTCACCAGGTTCCCCACCCAGCTTCCTGCCCACTCCTGCTTAGAATATGTATCATGTATAAACTTATTAATAATATGACCTATTACATATTCCTTAAAGTGGAATTCAAGTCTAGAACTAACTAAGCTCAAAACTGCTCCTACCCCCTTTCTAACACCTATATCCTGTAAAAGGGGGTTGTGGTCTGGTCACGTGATCCCCTAGCACTGGTTTCATGGGAGAGGAGAGAGCGCTGACAATGGATGGAATGCCTGGGCAATGACATCACCAAAAGGCTTACTATGGGGTAACCATTTCCGGTTGTTCCTCTTTTCCCATAAAGCTGAGAACCGATCTCACAACAGACCCAGAGCACCCTGAGAATATATAAGTATATGCATATTTCTTTAACAAGGTAGATAGTGTAGGTGTTATGCCCCATACACACAATCAGAAATTCTGCCAGCAAAAGTCGGATGTGAGCTTTTGGTCAGAAATTCCGGCAGTTTGTATGCTCCATCTGACTTTTGCTGGCAGAATTCCAGCCAGCAAAAGATTGAGAGCAGATTCTCAATTTTGCAGTCGGAAAAAGTTCCTATTTGAAAATGCGATTGTCTGTATGCAATTCAGACACGCAAAAAAATCACGCATGCTCGGAAACAATTCGATGCATGCTCGGAAGCATTGAACTTAATTTTCTCGGCTCGTCGTAGTGTTGTACGTCACCGCGTTCTTGACGGTCGAAAGTTCAGAGAATCTTTTGTGTGACCGTGTGTTGCATACACACATACACCGGCAAGCTTGAGCGTAATTCCGTCGGAAAAAAACATCCAAGTTTTTTCTGACGGAATTTCTGATCATGTGTATGGGGCATCATAAGGGTTTGGGAGCAGTTTTAGGAGTAGTTAGTTCTAGACTTGAATTTCACTCTACGCCTAAGGGAATATCTCTTTAGCTTTAAAGTAAGCTGCAGCATGCACTTTATTTAGAAGGGCTTTAAAATTAGGCATCTTTGCTTATCTGCAAACATAAGCTGTGTTGTGTATAGTAATGAATAGGTGCCTGCAGACAGTGCTGCCTTTAAAAAGGAAAGGAGGACAACTTGATGGCACCAGCCATCTGTCACAGTCAGTATCAAGCACCAGAAGCAACTTTAACCTCTTTATTCCTTTCCTGTATCACTCCATGAGGAGACAGCCTTAGCCCTGTGTGCCAGAACTTTCAACTAATTCTTGGTAGCTGCAGCATCCAAAAGAGAAGAAAAAGTCCCAACTATGCTACCTGGTAAACTGATGGGGCCCTGCAAACTTTACTTTACACCTCTGTTGAGCTGAGTAGTAGGGCCTGCTTTACCCCACCATCGGCATCCCTGTGGGTGACTTTTGGTTGCGGTGATTAGAGCTTGTTAACTGCTGGATAGGACCAGGACCAGCCACTAATTAGCTCAAGAAAACAAATTATATATGGGGAAAAAGCTAAGGGAAAGTAGAAAGACTACTTTCAAGATGGTAGTGACATGAAGAAAGAAATCATGATCAGCAGAAAGAAAGCATTGAGTTTCACCAACCCTTTTTATTCAAACTTCTCATCTTGAAATCAAATAAATTATAGTCTAAGCCTGCTAATAAACACTGTTCCACCCAAAGAATTCACGTGTTTAGAAATGTTGAGGCTGAGAACATTAATGTTGATGACAGCTCTTTATTATACATTGTCCAATCAAATTTTGGGGCTTGTTCACACATGCGACTGCGTTATACCACAACTACTGGAGTGCGTCGTAATGGTAGCTGTGTAGGTGCACCATAAATTTCACATTGCACTGTTTCCTTTTTTTCAGCATTATTGAAAGGTCATAAAGTGAAAAAGAATTTGTGTTTATTCACCACAGTGGGCTTTGATGTGGCATATGGCATCACAACATGCCACACTGAAAGAATGTAGTGCGTGTCCTATTTTATATTCAGCCCAATGCATTAAGTGTGGATAAGCTCTTACATTTCAAAAAATATTAGTTCGTACATTCTATGCTTTAATAATAGTCTGTTTGGTCATGGCAGAAATGTCTGTTGGGAGTTTACATTTATGTATATGTTTGGGTATGTGCTAGGCTAACTGTAGCCATGTGGACATACAAATCAAGCAGATTGAACTTAGGCCAGATACCATCCAACCTGCAAGTTTGTGTAAGCATCAATTGAGATTTTGAATGTGGTATGCCAAATCTTTCTCCAGACCTCTATTTTCAAAATGTTATCTGGGCCCCTCTTCCATTTAGTAGTATTTTGTGTAGCATGAATGTGTGTAAACACCACTCTAGGTCAGTCTCCCATCTCCGCCTCCACTAACACACTATCCAAGTGCTGGCCCCGTCCGTTACGGATTCCAATTTGGTTGGCCGCATGTCAAGTAAAATCACCTTTATTTCAGCATGTCCATAAAAACAATTCCAAAAACACAAATAGAGGGGAACAGCATCACCTCCTAACGCATTTCATGCTCACTTAGCGCTTAGTCATAGCTCCATATTGTGTAGCACTCTTTGATTCATGACCATGTTCCTTTAGAAATATATGGCGGCATGTAATATAAGTATTTAATGCTGGTCTATTGGTATATAGAGGGCCTACAGATGAATACAATTATTGTA
Organism: Lithobates sylvaticus; assembly: GCA_028564925.1. Classification (NCBI taxonomy): domain Eukaryota; kingdom Metazoa; phylum Chordata; class Amphibia; order Anura; family Ranidae; genus Lithobates; species Lithobates sylvaticus. Next base: position 319,778,610 of record CM053027.1, read on the forward strand.
GTGTTTAACATTTTTCAATTTTAATGTGATCTTCATATTGTTGCATGCTTGTGATGCCAATGTTGTATTCCTTTATAAAATAGATTAATTTGTAGATAAATCACAGATATGTCACTGCAATCAATCAGCCTTCTTGGTTTTCAACTGTGGAGAAAAGATTGAAACCATATGGTTGTGGGGACCATGGTTTTCAGTGCATCAGCAGACCTATGCACTTGGATAGCGCGAATAAGCAGAAAAATTGAATTATTAATTGCAAATGAGGCAGTAGAGCAGGAGTATACACAAATATGATTATTTATAGCAAGCTCATCTTTTTTTTAAATACACACTGTATATAAAAACATTTTAAATAATATACAGTCTGTTTTAAAGAGAAGAATATCTCGTAGGAGGATGTTTGGATTAATCTCCCTGTTCTCAGTTAGACTAAAAGATTTCTTCTATGTGAGTGATCAAATGAGATCAGATATAACACAAAGCTTGAAGTGTTGTCACAGTGGCGCATTACATGCAGACCGTGCTAAATGTCTACTTTATCACAGCATGGCACAAAAGAAAATGCCCAGGCGTAGAATATTAGCAGCTGCACAATAGATTTACATATGGCCAGTGTGAGTAATGAACTTTGGTCATTTTCACCCCTTGTTTGTTTATTTATCTGTCATCATTTGAGCTACATGGCTGGAAGAATACAGTTATTAAATTGGGCATGTTCATTTAAAATCTGCTACACACAATGCAGCTGTACGAAACACATTATAACATTATCGCATACAAACTAATGAGGAAGAATTACTTTTAAACCATTTCTGAATTTTATGCTTAAAGTGTTTAATGATACATGGAAAAACCTTCTAAAATAGGTTATAAATTGGTACAAACTATCAGATACATTTTGCATAAGACAAAATATGAAGTAATATAAGAACTAGTACTAGTAATATAAAAAAAAAAATACACTTTGTACAATTATTATCTGTTTAAAGGGTGTGAATTCCGGTGTTGGGCGGCCTTTGATGGGATAGATTATCAGCTTTCTGCGTTTACAGTTGGGGGATCCTATTACCCTACCTCTGCTTGCAACTGTGAAATACATTTCAATGTATAACCTTTTATGTGCTTTATAGGAATTTACATGGAAAATCCAGCAGAAGCTGGACGGTGCTACAGTTTTCGAACAAAGCATCTAATAGATGCAAATTTAGCACAAAGATTTTACAGAGATGCTCTCCCCATTCAGGGCCCAAAGTAAACATTTGGTTAAAGTGGCAATTGCATATGTGACATATGCCATTTTATTTTTTATTTTTTGCTGTATGTATTTATTTTTATTTTTATTCTGGTCCCGGCCCCACTGTCAATCTGGCTTGGTCAGAATGGCGTGTCTCTGGTTCTGCAGCCTCCTGGTATACTCAAGTCACATCAATCAGGAGGCTGCAGGACCAGGGATGCAAAATGGTCATAGGCTGGGCCCAGCTGGCTGCCGGGATCCATAGGAGGCAAACAGCTGAAGAGGTCTAAGATGGGGGCACAGAACCTGGGCTATGCCACAGTGGATTGCAGCAGGACAACAATAGATTTGCTTTTCCGGTGAGTTTGTGTTTTAAAAATAATCTGACAATACAAGTAAAACCTGGGTGGGTGAATGGGGGGTTGAAGATGAATTCCAGGTATGGTATATTTTTACATAGTTACATGAACATACCATACCCGGCTGATGCCCCTGGAAGCTGGAAATCACTAAACTAGACACAGCTATCCAGTGTTCTTTGCTTTCTTTAGATTCTCATGCTGAGTGGTTAGACTGCTGCATTGTGAGCACAGGAAGTCAGCTGCATAGTGTATGTGCCATTTAGAGAGTGCAGGTGGAGAGGCAGGGCTGTGGAGGCCTGATCCAGAGCCCCTATGCAGCTATGCAGCAACAGATCACTTCTAATACTTTAGCGGTAATCTACTGGGCAGGAAGACACTGGACAGAGATGCAACAATGCTGCCCAAGCATATGTACTGCATTTATGTCACTTCAATTCCTATGTAAACAATATGTACAAACATTGATAGAGATTAATAAAAAAGTTTCTGAGCCTCAACCTGTGTCATTGCCAATAGCAACTAATCAGCTTCTATATTACTTTTATCACAGCTTAGAAAATTAAATTTTAAAAGTTGATTACCTATGCTCCAGTTGGGGTAATAGTTTATTTCAGACACTTATTATTTTCCCCTCTTGTGGTTACATTAATCTATTGCATGCTCTCCTGTGAAGCTTTGTGTGGAAAGTTCAGAATCCCAGGAGCTGAGCGTTTTAGCTCCTGAGCTTAGTGCTGGATGCTGATTTTCCGTGACTAGCCTGTTATAGCCTGCTCTCTATTTGTGACCTGAGAGAGCTGCTGATTCCCGTGCCATTTTAAAATAGAACTGGAACAAGTAACTGGTGTCACTGTGCCATTTTAAAAATGGCACAGGGAACGCAAGAGGTTAAATAGTACATTTTTTGTAATGGTCTATACATCACTGCAAAAATTTGGACAACTGATGAGGAAAAAAGACAAGGCATTTAGGCAGGCCATAAATGATGATTTATTTTTTTCGTTCAAATTTTTTTTTTTCTGTTTCAATAACCAGTGGTACTGATTGTTCAGGAAAAACCCAATAGACATGCGCATTCATTTTCATCCGAATTCATTTTCGTCCGATTTTCGGGTATTTTTTAACAAACGGTAACGAACGTGCAGAATCTAAAAACCGAAAGATCCGACATAAACAAATTCTTTATTTTCGTTTTCTTTGCAACAGTTCGATATAGATAGGAGATTCGGCATGACGCTGACAATAGCGATCTGTGTTCATCGAACCTGTGGTCAAATGTGCCTAACCTTAGCTCTATTAGTTCAAGATTATTCTACATAGAGAGAAAAGATTCGACATAGAGAGAAAAGATTAGACATTATAGAGACAACAGCAAAAAAGGTTGAATGTGCCTAACCTAACTCTATTAGTCCAAGATTATTCGACATAGAGATAAAAGATTTGACATGAAGATTCAACGAAGCAGTCGCCGTCAGCGGACATTTATGTCAAATGCTCCGCCCATAGACTATAGAAGAATTCTAATGTTGGTTGACTAGTAATAATAATTAATAAATATTATTATTACTAGTGTCATACAACATTAGAATTCTACTATAGCTTGTAGGCAGAACATTCGTCCGGAAATGTACGATTGCAGCGTCTTAAGCCCCATACACACGGTCGGACTTTTTCATCAATTTGGTCCGATCGGACAAGGTTGTTGAAAAATCAGACCGTGTGTATGCACCATCGGACAGTGTTCGTCGGTTTGTCCGTCGGACAAAGTCTTATCTCCTGCTGGAAAGATTTGCCGTCAACCCGGTCCGATCACACCAAATCCGAGCGTGTGTACGCTTGTCCGACCGGACAAAGTGCTACGCATGCTCAGATCACATTACAAGACCAAAGCTATTGGCTACTAGCCTCTACGTAGTCCCGTCGTAGGCAACAAACGTCACCACGTTCAGAATGATCGGATTTTCCGACAACTTTGTCCGATCGTGTGTACGCAAAACCAACATCAGACAAAGTATGACGGACATGGTCCGACGGACCTGGTCCACGGATTGTCCGCGCGTGTGTATGGGGCTTTAGAACATTCGACAGACACCATAAGCCTTCAATTACAGATTCGACCATAATTATTTCAGATTTTCAAACGAATGCATTTTTTAACAAAATAAATAAAAACGAATTATGGGAGTAACTAAATAAAAAAAAAATTTTGCGGACGAAAACGAAATTCCGAAACAAAATACTTCAGTGTGCACATGTCTAAAACCCAACGGGCTGGTTGTACACAGGTACAACTAGCTAGCCCATACACGGATCAAAATCTTCGTAGTTCCCGCTGAACTGGCCAAATGTTTTGGTGGCTTAAGTTCCAAAAAACTTTACATAACCAAAATAGTAAAATTTCACTTTCATTTAAACAATATTTCAAGGAATTACACATAAACATATATGTACTAATTCAATAGTAATCTCAATAGTTAACTAAGCCAGCACTTTCTGTTTAAAAGTGACTTTATTCCTAGAGGTGGAACTCCTGATAATATACATTTTATAGATTTAATTATAGTATTTAGTAAATGGAGTTGGGCTAAACTAAATAGAAAAAGAGACAAAAAAAAAATAAAATAATAAAAAGCTGCTCAAGTCCCCAGGCAATGGTATCATGTATTCCAACCCCTGTCACTGCTACTTTTGCTGGACAGCTTAGTCTGCATTTGAATTAGCAGAAAAATAATCAAAGAGGCTTGTGAAATAAAAAAAGCAAAAAGTAAACAAAACAAGAAAAACAACAAATAATTATCTACTGAACCTTCTCATTACATACATTTTTATCAATAGTGGTCATTGGACTGTTTCTTCCTTTCCTCGCCCTCTTTTTGTCCACTTTATTTTTTATTTTTTTCTTACTTCCTCTTTCTTTCCTCCCCCTACTCTCTTTTTTTTTTTTTCTTTCAAGCTTTCACTTTTTTGTCTTCCTTCCATCGTTACTTTTTAATGCATCATATTAATTAAAACATCAAGAGTTCCGATCTTTTGAAAAGACAATTTGGGTAAGCTTATTTTTATAGTAGCCATATATTGTTTTACAATGAGAGTTAACTAATGAATGGTTTTCACTTTTATGAAACTGTAAATTCCACTGCCAATGGGTATTGAATGGTACTGATTTATGTACATTATTATTGTTAGTACTGTGCTATAAATATTCTATGCACAGTGGAATAGGGGAGGAGGTCTGATTAATGGTAATGAATAATGTAAACACTGGTCACAATGAAACAGAAAAGGGTTCTGATAAGACGATTACTTAAAGGGGTTGTAAACCCTCAAGGTTTTTGACCTTAATGCATTCTATGCAGCAGCCCCCCCAGAGCCCCCCTTTTACTTACCTGAACCCAGTCTTTCCAGAGACAGGGAAGAGACAGGGAAGAGGGAAGAGCACACCAGCTCCAGCCAGTGTCTCTGGTCCTGATTGGATAGATTGATAGCAGCACATTGGCTCACGCTGCTGTCAATCAAATCCAATGACGTGGGAGCCGCGGAGAGTAGGGCTGAGTCCTGCTGTCTGTGTCAATGGACGCAGCAGCAGAACATGGGAGCATGCCCGCATGAGTGCCCCAAGGTAGAGCGCTTCTCTAACGGGGCACTCAAGAAGAGGAGGAGCCATGAGCGCAACTGAGGGACCCCAGAAGGAAACCAACTGCACAGTGGAGGTAAGTATGACATGTTTGTTTTTTTTAAGACACAAACCTTTACATATGCCTTAATCTTAAATCCACACTTATGATAGAAAAATACCATCATAATAGCCTCAGAAATATATAATGAACTGCTGAGATGAGACCACCGACTGTGTAACATAGACAAAGTAAGAATTAGCAAACCTTGGCAAAAATAAATTTTATGGTCCTGTGCATGAGACATCTGTGTGTATCCTATTCTTGTCACTTTTACTAAGAGCAGAAGACAATTGTGATTTCTTCATTGGCATCTGTACTGTATGACTTCAGAAAACACCCTAGGTCAGTGATGGCGAACCTTGGCAACCCACTACACTGCAGAGTGCATGAGCATCATGGGAAAATCATGGGAAATGTAGTTCCAAAACATGTGGGGTGCCAAGGTTCGTCACAACTGCCCAAGGTCAACCAAGCTAGATTTTGCCACCAATGAAAGCTAATTTTCTCAGTGGCAAAAGAGATATATGTTCAGTATACAGATGTGCATGGCCATCAAATATAAGCATGTATTATGTAGGATGTAAATAAAAATGTGGAAGTTGAGTCCTGGAGATATGTCTGACAGCCTGTGTAGCTACAGCACCCCCTCGTCCCTACCTCCCCTGGTCTCGGCGTTCAGTGGACTCTGGCAGTTGACTACATCCCTCCTCCAGTCCCCCTTCAGTCCCTGCACTTTCTGCCTCCCAGCTCCAGCCCTAGCATCTTCCTCGGAGCAGCTGCACAAGAGGTGCACTGTGATGTAAAAGAGGGTGGTGGACCCTTGACTTCTGATGGTGGGAGGCTCTTGACATCTGATGGAAGGGAGGGTGGGGTGCTCTGGACATCTAGTCTTACAGGTACAACCGGCCCTTTGAGTGCAACCATAATACTGATGCGGCATGCAATGAAATTACATTTTGACTCCCCTGTTATAATTATTGAAAAGAATTAAGAGATTTTTCCTATAAACATTATCATGACAGACTATACAGTATGTTTTTTTTTTAAAAAAGGCAGATACTTCAGTAGAGACTAGGTCATGTTCTGGTTGTGAAGAAGATAGACATGCCATCCATTGTAGAGTGTAGATGCCATTCCAGGTTGCCCACAGATCTTGGTTATTTAGATGAGGGTATACTTAAAATGTGGAGGGTGAGAAAGGGCTATTAGGCTCAGTTTGTTTAAAAGTATAGCTACCCTTTAATAAAATATCCACCACAATTCAGAATCTGTTCTCTTGCCTGGCAATTGGGGTTTTAATTAGTGAGAACCCAGCATGTTTTTATGGCATATGAGGTCAAACAATCTACAATGCTGGGTATGAAAAAAAATTGAGTTTAGAGTATGAGAAAATACATTCATTGAAGTTTGGGCAATGAATATTAATGCAGGCAAGACATCCTGCACTTCTTGCACAGCAAAGTAATTTTTTTTTTTAATAATGCCATTTAAGCCAAAGGATCATATTCCATAATTAAACCCTTTAGCATGAACTATATAATTTACTCTCTTCTTAAACCAGCATTATTGATTGGATTTAAACATTATTTTCTATGCTCCTTGTATAACAGTTTCAAGTGCTTCTTGTGTGGATAACAAATGTACACTTGCTTAAGAAGAAGAAAATGGTAATGATACTGTTCCATGGCGATACTTAGAGGACAACTACAACCAAAACTGATATATTTATTTTTCGTGCTTGCTGCCATGTTGTTCTACATCATGACTTCATATATGTTTAAGGGACATCAGTAATAAGACAATTACACCAGTAAATTAATAATTGGGAATGGCAGCTGAGAGGAAGCAACACCTTTGTTATGTCCTTGCAGAAAAGACATTGTAAGATTTCCAATTCCTTAAATGGACTTATTACTTGTATAAAATCAGTTTTTAACAAACATTTAATACAAGAATCTGTTGTGACAGTTTGTTCGCCCAGCCTTTTTTATGTACAGTAAGCACTGACACTCACTTTTTGACTGCTTAGTACAGAGGTCTCCAAACTTTCTAAACGAAGGGCCAGTTTAGCTATACCGCATATGCATTTCTGTAGGGTTGCTCCAAACTACTACACACTCTTCTCCTGTTTCTTTCTTTTTACTCCCTATTATATTTTCACTACTCCTCAGATTTTTACTAGGGCTATAAATGTAATGTGTTTTACTCACAGCTACTTAACTAACCCCTACTTGGGGCCGGCATTTATGTTTTTTAAAGGTTTCTAATTAAAGTGTATGTAAACCCTCACATATACCCAGTGAAGTGAAGAGCCTCAGATGATACACAGGGATGAAACATATCTCCCTGCATAAGTTTTACAAGTATGTCTGCTGTCTTCATCTGTATATATCCTTGAGAAAGGGCTCTTCATGTTCAAGTTTTCTTCTTCCTGGTTAGCACTGGGAGTGGATTATTGGCATACAGCCAAGATTTGGCACAGGATTCCCCTTAATTTCCATATCAGACCTGAAGGGCCTGGTATGGATTTTAGGGGGACCCCCACGCAATCTATTTTTTTTATTTTGGTTCGGGGTTCTCCTTAATATTCATACCAGACCCAAAGTGCCTGGTAATAGACTGGGGGGGATCCCATGCTCTTTTTTTCAATGAGTTTTATCTATATTGCTGAGACCCTACAATTCAGTTTTAAATGACAATTTTTCCTTTAGAAATAGAATTTTCTATGATTAAGCCCCAATGGGAAAGAAGAAATGCATAAGAACGGGTTTAGGAGGAGCTCAAGACTGAGGTCTTTCTCATTTCTTTTCACCTGTTGAGCTAGTGGTGTGCAGCGTCTCTCATCCTGTTATAATTCCCTACTTTCTGAGTTAAGCATAAGACAGCCAGCACCCTTATATTTCTGTGAGACACCGGATCTACCAGAGCACCTTGAGCCACACTATAATTGGTATTGGTTATAGTTAGCTTTATTGTTATTTTTGTTTCCAAAGCTTCCCCAGCCCTAGCAGAAAATATATGCCTGCTGGATGCTGCAATTTAGGCCTGGTTCACACCTATGCATGTTGCAGTTTGCATATTCCAAGTGCAACTTGTGTTTTTCAATACATGTTTTTGATCTCTGGGGTGGGGTGAGGGGGTTTGGAAAAAAAAAAAACCCTGACATGTGCTAGTCACATGCAGGTGCTGTCAACACACCAGAATGGACAAAAATCTGAATATGCACTATTTTTTCTGATGCAGTGTACCAAAATGCATGGTATTTCACTACCATTCGTTGTGATGCAGCTAAAAGATGTGAATGGACCCTTAGGCCTCATTTTACATGGGTGGAAATGGGTGGTAAAAACAGTTGGTTTAGCCATGGTTTTATCGCCCTCTAAAAGATAACATGCAGTTGAAAGGGGTCTTACACATTACATAGCCATCAAGTCAAGTTTGACATCCACTACTGCCTTTCCAATTTGATCACTGAAAGGGGTTGTAAAGGCAGAAGGTTTTTTTATCTTATAGCATTCTATACATTAAGATAAAAAACCTTCTGTGTGCAGAAGCTCCCCTCAGCCTCCCCCCAATACTTACCTGAGCCCCATCTCTATCCAGTGATGTTCACGAGTCCCTTGGCCATCTGGGACTCTTCCTCCTGCTTGGCTGAGACACAGTAGAGGGGGCTCCCACTGCATGTTAATCAAAGTCAGTTAGCCAATCAGGAGAGAGAGGGGGCAAGGTTGAACCACAGCTCCCTGTCTGAATGGACATGCAGAGCTGCAACTTGGCTCGGGTGCCCCCATAGCAAGCTGCTTGCTGTGGGGGTGCTCGAAAGGAGGGAGGGACCAGGAGCAGTGAAGAAGGACCCGAGAAGAGAAGGATCTGAGCTGCCCTGTGCAAATCTATTGCACAGTGCAGGTAAGTATAAAATGTTTGTTATTTAAAAAAAAAAAAAACAAGACTTTACAATCACTACAATCACTTAAGTTAATTGAATTGTGCCGCAAACGCTTGGTTCGCAGTTGCAGTCTGATATTTCAGTACAAAAATCCAGGTTGAGCGGGGGAAAAAACAGGTCTTTGGGGGGGAGCTGGATTGCCTCCTATATGCCTGGAAGCTGCTGCTCTACCGCCCTCTGAGAAGTTACACATTGCAGATTGCTTTTCAGTTGGTGGTAGATACTGCCACCCATCTGAATGAGGCCTCTCTAATGGAGATTTTAATGGTCTCTTTTTTTTAAAGTACAATTGTTCTTCAAGTAAAACAGTGATATGCACAGCACTGTAAATTGCTTAAAAAAAGTATTTAATTAAACCCTAAGATTGAACTTCTGTTATTTGGTCTCTTTTGGTGTGTTTTATATACAGTATCTCACAAAAGTGAGTACACCCCTCACATTTTTGTAAATATTTTATTATATCTTTTTATGCGACAACACTGAAGAAATGACACTTTGCTACAATGTAAAGTAGTGAGTGTACAGCTTGTATAACAGTGTACATTTGCTGTCCCCTCAAAATAACTCAACACACAGCCATTGATGTCCAAACCTCTGGCAACCCAAGTGAGTACACCCCTAAGTGAAAATGTCCAAATTGGGCCCAATTAGCCATTTTCCCTCCCCGCTGTCCCGTGACTCATTAGTGTTAAAAGGTCTCAGGTGTGAATGTGGAACAGGTGTGTCAAATTTGGTGTTATCACTCTCACTCTCTCATACTAGTCACGGGAAGTTCAACATTGCACCTCATGGCAAAGAACTCTCTGAGGATCTGAAAAAAAAAAAAATGTTGCTCTACATAAAGATGACCTAGGCTATAAGAAGATTAGCAAGACCCTGAAACTGAGCTGCAGCAGGGTGGCCAAGACCATGCAGCAGTTTAACAGGACAGGTTCCACTCAGAACAGGCCTTGCCATGATCGACCAAAGACATTGATTGCATGTGCTCAGAGTCATATCCAGAGGTTGTCTTTGGGAAATAGATGTATGAGTGCTGCCAGCATTGCTGCAGAGGTTGAAGGGGTGGGGGGTTCAGCCTGTCAGTGCTCAGATCATACGCCACACACTGCATCAAATTGGTCTGCATGGGTGTTGTCCCAGAAGGAAGCCTCTTTTAAAGATGATGCACAAGAAAGCCTGCAGTTTGCTGAAGACAAGCAGACTAAGGACATGGGTTACTGGAACCATGTCCTGTGGTCTGATAAGACCAAGATAAACTTATTTGGTTCTGATGGTGCCAAGCGTGTGTGGCGGCAACCAGATGAGGAGTACAAATACAAGTGTGTCTTGCCTACAGTCAAGCTTGGTGGTGGGAGTGTCGTGGTCTGGGGTTGCATAAGTGCTGCCGGCACTGGGGAGCTACAGTTCATTGATGGAACCATGAATGCCAACATGTTCTGTGACTTACTGAAGCAGAGCATGATCCCCTCCCTTCGGAGACTGGGCCGCAGGGCAGTATTCCAACATTATTACGACCCCGGACACATCTCCAAGTTGACCACTGCCTTGCTAAAGAAGCTGAGGGTAAAGGTGATGGTCTGGCTAAGCATGTCTCCATACCTAAACCCTATTGAGCATCTGTGGGGCATCCTCAAATGGAAGGTGGAGAAGCACAAGGTCTATAACACCCACCAGCTCCGTGATGTCATCATAGAGGAGTGGAAGAGGACTCCAGTGGCACCCAGTGAAGCTCTGGTAAACTCCATTCCCAAGAGGGTTAAGGCACTGTTGAAAAATAATGGTGTTCACACAAAATATTGACACTTTAGGCCCAATTTGGACATTTTTACTTAGAGGTGTACTCACTTTTGTTGCCAGTGGTTTGGACATTAATGGCTGTGTGTTGAGTTATTTTGAGGGGACAGCAAATTTACACTGTTATACAAGCTGTACACTTACTACTTTACATTGTAGCAAAGTTTAATTTCTTCAGTGTTGTCACATGAAAATATATATATATGATTGAAGGCATTTTGCTATATCTGTTTGACACGTTAAAAAATATCTTGTGAACTGATAGCTGCTTGTTTATGCATCAATCATACCAATTTTGTTTCTAGGCATCACTGGTGCAAAATGTTGATATGGTAGATAAAGCATGATTTGTTTTACAAAAGACATGTAAAGATTCATCCAGAACAGAACAGTGTTCAAACAGGTTATATAGGAACGTGGTGCACATGGCGACCATTGATTTTGTTTTTGTGATAGATACTATTTACTACAGTGAAGACCTTCTCCGATATCTCCCAAGACTGGGAGTAAAAGGAGTGACTCAGACTTCATCCAGATTGATGGCAAGTAAACCGGGAAGCTGCAAGCTAAGTTAATTTATTATTTATAGAATCCATTTATATCCTTCGTAAATCAAATGTATGCAAAACCATACAGTAAAATCCTTTTAGAGTATAAGGGCAGAATGATACATCTCATTAAACAGATTAAAAAAAAATTTAAAATAATATTTATGTACTAGATATATACCAACATAGTAACATAATTAACATAGGTGAGCTGTGTACTAAACACCAGTATTGTTACCGATTGAAAAAGGCTGATTCTTTAACAATGGAAAAAAGAATACAAATTTAATTCACAAAGATTTACACACGGGTAACACTCTTTCTTTATCTTTTTCAGCCAATTGACTGTAATTTAAAAACTTTTAGGATTATAACTATAACCGTCACTTTTTTGTCACTGTTATGCCCCCTACACACGGTCGGAAATTCCGACCACAAAATCCGTCAGATTTTTTCCAACGGATTTTGCCCGACACTGGTGTTGCATACACACGGTCGGACAAAGTTGTCGGAAAATCCGATCATCCTGAACGTGGTGACGTTCGTTGCGTACGTTGGGACTACGTAGAGGCTAGTAGCCAATACCTTTGGTCTTGTAATGTGATCTGAGCATGCGTGGCACTTTGTCCGTCGGAATTCGCTACACACGATCGGAAAAAGTCCGATAGGACTTTGTTGTCGGAAAATTTGAGAGCAGGATCTCAAACTTTTTCCGTCGGAAATTTCGACAGAAAAAGTCCGATGGAGCCCACACATGGTCAGAATTTCCGACAACATGGTCCGATAGGACATTTTCCATCAGAAAATCCGACCGTGTGTACAGGGCATAAGACTTGCTACAAAGATGCAGTCTTTTTCACTGTGGTAGTAAAACTTTATCCTTCGTGCAGCAGACCGATGACATCATCACAGCCTAGGCAAAGTCAATTGATGGTGGAACCTGTCTTCTTTAATCCTTAGATATCTAGTGTCTGGTGTTTTCTTTGCTAATGACAAGCAGGGTGCCATCATGTCAAGATCTAAATAGCTCTCTGAGACTCTCAGAAAGGAGGTTGGGGAAGCCTATGGATATGGAAAGGGATTTACAAAGACCAATTAAAATCAATCATTTCACTGTAAGAAAAATAATCTACAAGTGGTGTGAATTTCGAATGACCAGAACTGGCCAACTCAGCAAAATATTAAAAACACCTACAAGTAATTTTTGCTAAAGATAAAAAATTTTGCATCTGAGGCCAAGGGTGTACTTACTTTTTACATTGTATACCTTTACACCTATTAATATTTATTTTGTGTATTAACATTTTGCAAATTCTACTTGTGTTTTTATTCTAATGTTTAAAATATGTTTTAAAAAGTCAACAAATTCTATGGGGTGCACTTGTATTTTCATATGACTGTATCTAGAGGGCGAAGAAACCAGACCAGTGATTGTGATTATGAACATCACTGATACTGATGATAATAATAAAGATTAATAATGGTGATGATGGTAAAAGGAATTATGGAAAATAACGACACTAGTGCCTGAATGATATTGATTAATTATGATCATCTTTGTGATTAATGATTATGAGCATGGTAACTAAGATAATGAACCCTAATTTCATTCTTCACAAACATACACATAAACGAAAGAGCTCACAGAGGCATCTCCAGTAGCTGGATGCTAACATTGCACTAGTTTAGATTTGAGTAAAGTAAAAATACTGTAAGCAAACCCATTTTCCTAAAAGAGAAATAAAATCATAATGAAACAGGTCCAAATCCTCAGCAGAGCTAGTTTGGCTTAAACAGCCAGATATAACTGCACTACAGTACAGTATAACACCATATGCATTTCTTTGATGTTTTGCAATTACTGCCATGAACATTTCCATTTTCCGAGCTTTACTGTCATAATAAAAATCAAAAACACACTTCTTGTACCCAACATTTTCATCCCCAGGAGGTTGCTATTACTGGTATGCAAATTTTGACTTTTTTCAATTATCAGTAGCCAAACCCTCATCTCTTTCACTAACCACTTTCCTGGGTTCTGATGAAGCCTACTACCTGCAGAGAGTAGGCACGTGACTCTCAAATGAATGTTTTTAACGTGTTGACCGCGACTGACAAGTTAACTTCACAATTTCTATCATATGCAAGAGACAATATGGCAGTACCAAGATTGCAGTGTCAAACAGGGGAATAACTGGGTCTCAAGGGAGCTTTTATTGTGCTGAAGTGTGTACCTTGTGACCCAGTTATTCCCCTGTTTGACACTGCAATCTTGGTACTGCCATCATGTCTCTTGTATGACATAGAATATGCAAAGTCTCTGCACTGTTCACATTTGAAAGCAGCCTTCAGGTGAGCTGCAATACGGAAATCTGCATAATTTTGACAACATTTTTAGATCCTGTACACTTACTGCACCTACGTGGTGCATAGAAAACATTGAAATGTCACATTGTGACATCTCATTAAAGTAGAAAAAAAACCCAGGGCTCTGCACTTTAAAAGCTGGCCATAACTGACACTTAGTGCATGGTAAAACAAGGCAGTTTACCGTGCAGGAAGCGTGAACCAGCCTTTGCTGATTATACACTGATGTAAGCTAAATAATTTGTATTTGGAAAGGGTCTCTGTAAACAAATGAAAAGGTAATGTATGTTTTACCACTTGAAAACCGCAATATGTATATATACGTTGCTGTTTTGAAGTAGTTTTCCAGGGCTATGGCTGCAGCTGTCAGCCATAACCCCAGTATTAAAATTTTCAGGGGTTCCCCCTCCCACCATTCGTTACTGTTTACCTGCCTAATCAGGAAGCCCGGAATCCGATCTTGTGGTTCATGTGGCTTGCCATTGAGGTGAAGAGGGGAGACCAGATAATTTCTATTCACCTCTTTGATCTAGGAGGACGGAAGCAACATCATGACGTCACTTCCAGTTTATAGCAAATGTAAAAAAAATTTTTTTTTGGGAAGCATGAGATCAATGTTTTTTTTTTTTTTTCAATCCAATGCTTTCAAGGTTAGAGGAGAGATATTGGGTCTTATAGAGGACCTGTCATGCTTTATTGTTATGACAAGGGATGCTTACATTTCTTGTGATAGCAATAAAAATGATAATCCCGTCCCTCTGTGCTTATACAGTAGGTCACGCACGCATATGTAAACAATGTTAATACCACACATGTGAGGTATTGCTGTGAATGTTATAGTGAGAGCAATAACATATAGCTCTAGACCTCCTTTGTAACTCTAAACTGGTAACTTGTAAAAAAAAATGAAAGCATCACCTATGTAGATTTTTAAGTATCGTAGTTTGTAGCCATTCCACGAGCGTGCGCAATTTTAAAGTGAGACATGTTAGGTATTCATTTACTCGGCATAACATCATCTTTATACATTACCAGAAAATTGGGTTATATATTGTGTTTTTTGCAATAAAATTTATTAAAATTTATTTTTTCCCCGACAAAATTGCTTTTGAAAACCGTGGTGTGAATACCGCGTGACATAAAAAATTGCAATGATCGCCAATTTTATTCTCCAGGGTCTCTACTAAAAATTATATATATATATATATATATATATATATATATACCAGCAATCTGCATAGGTGTGCACTAGGCCTTAAAGTGACTGTCACTGGATAAAAAGTGTAAAAAATTATGAGCTGAAAATATAGAGGGCTTAAAATTTCCCTGGCTCATTTTTTCTCTGATCTTGGCTATGTTCCAGAGCTATGGCCAACTGAAAAAGCTTCACACTGGAAACCTCTGGGAGTGTCGGATGCATGCACTCCCTCATGCCTCATGCCTTGGTTCCTTCCACTGACCCCTATGACACTGCTGTGCCCTATAGGGATGTATGAGCAGGTGGGAAGAGGCATTGTATGCAGTGGGGGCACAGGCATCTGAAACACCAGGAGATGCTGAGTTTGAAGATTCCTCAGACCATATCTCTAGCCAGGATCAGAAAAAGGAGTCATGGGATGGGTGAATATAAACCCTGTTTGTTTGTAAGCGAGCAACAAAGTCTCTTAAAGGGTCCATTTACATTGCCATTAAGGGGCGTTGTGTCCTGTATTTCCTTAGGGTAGCCCATTCATTTAAATAGGCTGCCTACACATGTCTTTCATCAACATAACTCAGGATGAGTTTGAGTTCAGTCTGAATCCTGAAGGAAGCTGTCATTGATGGCCCAATCAGCTGTAGGAGGAGCATTTCCCTCCCCACAGCTCTCCTACACAATGACATTGATGACCTAATATGGCCGCTTGACTTTATTGAGTCTATGACATTGGCCATATTAGGTCAATATCTTTGACTTAACGAATCCATGTGGTCCTAGTGGGTCAATGATATTGGCCATATTAAGCCATATTAGGACATACCTGACCTGATTGGGCCACATTGCCATGTTGTGTCAATGACATTGGCAATATTAGGCCCTATTATGACATTATTGTCCTAATATGGCCATGTGGTCCAATTAAATCAATGACACAGGCCGTATTAGGTCAGTGTCATTGACCTAACAGGGCCATGTGGCCTTAGTAATTTAATGCCATTGGCCATATTAGGCCATAAGTGACCTGATTGGGCCACATGGCCATATTGAGTCAATGATATTGGCCATATGAGGCCATATTATTACCTTGTTGACCTAATATGGCCACAAGGTCGTATTGGGTCAAGGACATTTGCCATATAAAATCAATGTCATCAACCTAACGGGGCCATGTGGCCCTAGTAGGTCAAAGACATTGGCCATATTAGGGTGCAAATGACCTGACTGGGCCACTTTCCATATTAAGTCAATGACATTGGTCATTTTAGACCATATTTTGACATCATTGACCTAGTATGGTCACATTAGATCATTGACACTGTCCATATTAGTTCAATATCATTGACCTATCAGTGCCATGTGGCCTTAGTAGGTTAATGACATTGGCCATATTAGGTCATATTAGGACATATTTGACCTGGTTGGGCCACATGGCCATATTAAAGTGGATGTAAACCCACTCACGCAGTATAAAGTAATGGTACAGTATTAGTGTATATATACATGCAATCCCTACTTTGCAAAAAAAAAAAAAGGGGGACAAAAAAAAAAAAGCCCGGTTTTAAAGTGGTTAAATATTCTTGATAGACCAAGGTATTATTTTCATGACTATATTGGTTAAACTGGCAGATATTCCACAGTTCTATATAGTACTTATGGGCATTATCTGTCTATGTTTCATTTACACATGTGTTATAAGGCTATATATTCCAATGAACATTAGTCATCACTGACAAATATTTCAAAGCTGTGTACGATAATTTATGTGGGCATCACACTTATAAAGTGTTTTACTCTATATCTAGAAACATTGACAAAGTGATTCACTGAATTCTATTAGGCTTGCCTGCCTACCTTTTTCACACTGGAATCAAGCTTATAAAAATATACAGACTTTGGAAATCATTTCTTCACGTTCAACAATCTAGTCTGCAAACACAACGTTTTATTAACATTGCAGGCATTTTAGCCCAAATTCCTCAAGCTAAACTTTGGGAAAAAAATATGTTTGGACATTTGCTATGTAAAAATAAATGACCTGTACCTGTAATGATGGGTGTGCCATGAGTGGATGGTGCTGCATTAGGTAAAACTCTTACTTTTATTTATTCTGCACACCTCTGTAAGCACCGAAACTCTTTTGCTGAAATATACTGTTCCACTGTGGCATGGGACTCTGCACTCCACAGCATTCTGTATGCCCCGGAATGCAGAGCGTCAATACGGATACCCATGCTATTGCCAATGTGAATATCTATTTAAATTGAAGCCTGATTTTAAGCTTACCTGTAGGTACAAGTTCAGAAAGACACTTTACTACTAGATCATTTTTTTGTTCGGGGGGGGGGGGGTTCATCAGCATGTACCAAGTAAAAGTCTTTTTAAAAAAAACATATTGCGCCAAATTCATAAAAAACGGAAAAAGAAAAACTATGGGGGTTATTTACGAAAGGCAAATCAAATTTGCACTGCAAGTGCACTTGGAAGTTCAGTCGCTCTAAATCTAAGGGGTAGATCTGAAATGAGTGGAAGCTCTGCTGATTTCATCATCCAATCCTGTGCAAGCTAAAATGCTGTTTTTTATTTTCCTTGCATGTCCCTCTCGGATCTACAGCGACTTTACTTCCAAGTGCACTTGCAGTGCAAAGTGGATTTTCCTTTAGTAAATAACCCCCTATGTGTTGCGCATAGTAAGCAATCACATCCTTAATTCCATTTTCTTAGATCCTCATGAAAATTTAACCTGATTTCAGTTTTGCCCTCTTTCAGTTTTTATGAACATTGCCTAGTGAGGTTGGCTACTGTCCAGTGTAAAGGCTGGTACACACTGTATGATTTTTTCATTCAGCTGAGCGGGCTTAAGGAAAAAACCTGACGAATCACTGTACTGACACACACTGTGTTTGGAATCGAGGCACGGCGGTGGGCAGAATCACAGTGATATTCTGCCCACAATCCTAAATCGCTGCATGTGAACAGTCAGCCTCAATCACCATACTTTGCCAGCAAGAGGAAGAGGGGCACACACACACATCTGGTGACCTGGAGTGGACTGGGACACACACACAATGGGTGGAATAGTAGTGATGGACAAGAGTGCCTACATCGCCAAAATGAATAGAATTTTGGCTGATACTAATACGTACATACCATTAAACCACGATCCTATTTTTGATATAAAAAGGTACTCTCCAATCTCATTGATATGGGGTTTCGAAAGAGTCTCCTTAATGAGAAGGAGAGAGACTACCTAATTCCAGCAGCACCTAGAAAGCCAGTTATGTACTTTCTTCCTAAAATTCATAAGAGTCTCACCAACCCACCGGGGAGACCAATTATTAGTGGACTAGACTCCATAACCTCAAGAGTTGGAAAGTATATTGATGGCTTCTTGCAACCCCTGGTGACAAGTACTCCATCATTCATCAAAGACTCAGCCCAGGTCATTAGGGCGTTGGAGGATTTGGAATGGAGGGATAGTTACATCATGGTCACTGCTGATGTGGCCTCCCTCTACACCATTATTTCGCATCATGATGGCTTAGAAGCCGTTGAGTTGTTCTTGTCCAGAGATAATAGTTTGATCCCCGCTCAGAGGGAATTTATCTTGAGTTTGTTGAATTACGCCATGTCCCACAATTACTTCTGGTTTGGGGGGACTCACTACCTACAAAGCAGAGGTGTTGCTATGGGCGCGAAACTCGCGCCAAGTATGGCCAATCTATTTATGGCCAAGTGGGAGGAGGACATCGTCTATGCTGATAGACGGCCAGAGTTGATCTTCTGGGGTCGCTATATAGACGATGTCCTCCTCCTGTGGGATGGTGATCAGGTATCTCTTGACGGGTTTATGCAGCACCTTAACGGCAATAGCTTGGGTATTGTCTTGCAATATGAGAGCAGCAATGAAAAAATCCATTTTTTGGATCTTAACATACAGATTATTGATGGGGCCTTTAAGACCACCACCTTCTTTAAGGAGACGGATAGGAATGGGTATATTGGCCTTGGCAGTTGCCATCATCCTTCATGGCTAAAATCCTACGGCGAAATTGTACTCTTAAGGATGACTATCTAACACAATCGATGATTTTAAAACAAAAATTCGTCGAAAAAGGTTACCAATCCAATGATTTGAATTTGGTCATCAACCATGTAGCTAATATAGATCGCAAGACTATTCTCTACAAGAAAAAAGAACCAGACTCTAGAAAGATTGATTATAATTTCTCCATGGTTACGACATATTCACACCAATACCGTGATATCAAAAAAATCATGAATAAACATTGGGGGGTTCTAAAAAATGATAAAATCCTTGGCCCAGCATTACCTGAGAGACTGCAGGTTATATTCAGAGGGGTTCCCCCTCTGAAACTTCAGATTGCACCCAACATTCTAGATGCCCCCAATAAGGTGTCCTTCTTTCAGAAGTCTAAAGGCTACCATCCTTGCCGTTATTGTAATGTCTGTAAGATCAACATTGACCAAAGTAGAAGGATTTGCCATTTTACATCTCATGCCACGGGCAGGACTTTCGAAATCGATACTTTCATTACCTGCACCTCTCTAAACGTGGTGTATCTCTTGGTCTGTCCTTGCGGCCTCCAATATGTAGGCCGCACAACAAGAGCTATGCATGTTAGAGTGGGTGAACACATAGCTAATATTAAAAAAGGGTTTCCAAAACACACAGTGTCGAGACACTATTTGGAGCACCACGATAAGAACCCTAAAGGGACTATGTTTATAGGTATAGACAGATTCAACCCGCATTGGCGGGGGAGTATGTCCAAACGGGAGATTTCTAAACTCGAAACTCGGTGGATTTACGACCTCAAATGTTACACCCCTTTTGGCATGAATGTTGATTGGGATGTTAACTGCTTCATTAACAACAGCTAATTACTTTTTTACGTTTTTTTACGTTTTTTTTTATATATCCTCCATATTGTATATTAATTTGTTGGCGGTCTCTTGTGGGCTGAGTCCGCCTTTGCATGAACATTTTCATACAACCTTTTTTACTCAACATATGCATGCATGCTTATCAGGCTCACTGACAGGAAAACCTCCTCCTGCATTTTCTTTGTCATTTGTTGTCTGATTTAGTATATGCATATTTACATATGTTTTTTAGATTTATTAATTACGAATATATGTGGTATGCACAGTCTATGTGCATGCACAGCATTTTTGCCTTGGTTTGAGTCAATCAGGAAGGCTTTTATGTTTTGTCAATTTTATATATTTTACATACTTTTTATAAATGTTTTGTTTTTATTATGATGTTTGCATATCAGGGTTGTAGATGTCATACTAATGCAGTACCATCATTGGTTGCTTGTATATTGTGGCCCCTCAATTACTGATGTTAAATATGCCATTTTAAATATATTTGTGTTTTTCTTCCGTCCATTAGAACCAGTGATTAGCCCTGGTTTCCTGGACTTGGAACGCAAACATTATTATTATGTGCGTCATTTCCGGCCTTCTCCTCCGCCGGATGTGACGTTTACGGCCGCCGAGGAACGCAAAACACTGTGTGTGCTGTGGTTCGGGCACATTCGTTGCCGGAACGCACGCCACACTGCGCATGCGCGGACCGTTCTTGTCAATGTGACTGCGCATGAGCGGACGGACGTCTTTTCTTTTGTGTTTCTCCGCCGGACGTGACGTTTGTGGCCACCGTGGAACGCAAGTCCTACGGCGCTTGTGCGCCTGTTGTGGTCCACTGTGTGTGCCGCGGTTCAGGCACATTTCTCGCCGGAACGCACGGCACACTGCGCATGCGCGGACCGTTCCCATCAAGGGTACTGCGCATGCGCGGACGGACATCCTTCCCCCTGTGTGTAGTGACGCACACAAACAGATAGTGTTGGTGGCGTCTGCATTTTAGGTGTATGACTTGGTAGTAAAACACTTAGTGTGATTCCACCTTCTGATCTACTAACGTCAGTTGATGCTCAGGATCACCTGCACCCACAGCTGTTTTCGATCTAACCATTTGTTCGGCCATCCTATTACAAGGAACATTGAACCAAGGTATTTGCTATATATATCCGCCTACTCATTGCATTGGCCACGCCTCTGATGATATCCAATCTAGGATGAAACATGTCAGGCGGGCTGATGCAAGTATGCGGAATTGTCTTTTTATCCATGCCCTGATGTTTTTACTTTGATGTAAGTAGAATACCAGCAATAAAACTGTTAAACTTCACCTTGCGGGCTTCACTATTGTCATTACTCTCTTCCTTCAACCCGTGGGAGAGTTTTTTTCTAGCTTACACCAGATTTGGCTGAGTGGATTTGGTCACCAACATTCCATCAAGATTTTTCGGATTTAATCATACCTTTGGGTTCATCAGACTTCTATCCACTTTCTTCATGGCACCACGTGATTAATATCGCCTTCTTTCTGCTTTTATCTGGTAAGCAGATTACTATCACCTTAAGCGGGATTTTTGCACTACTTGTTCATTTCAAGAGGGATATATATATATATATGCACCATTGTTTTGGTAGAAGATTACTTTCTTCACACAGCACCATTTATGTCTGATTGATGGACTGTCACCATTATTTCTGGATCATTGCCTTCACACTTATAGACTTTTTTGTATTAAGTTTCACTATCACAGCGCCACATTTTGGTTTTATACACACACACAATGACCTGGAGTCTACTGGAAATCTGGAAATTGCTATATATGGACATTTGTTATAACAAAGCACTTAAGTTGGATTTTAATAAACAATATTTCTACCTTGGCTCTGCATTACTTTCACCATTTAAGTATTTTGCGATGTAGAATGAGATGTATAATCCTCCAGTAAACTCACAAGCAGAATATTGCTGTATTTTAAAAATACACACACACACTCTCTACCTGGTGGAGTGGACTGGGTCACTGGAAGTCAGAAACTGAGAGCAGCGCAGGAATTCAGATGATGACAGTAAGATCAGAAGATCTTCAACCACAATTCCACATCCATGTGGCTCAGGCAGACTGGCGGCTAACTACATCCTCCAGGGCCCAGCGGCAGCCAAAAGCGGGAGGCGGATCCAATGGACATAGAGCGGACAGGTAGGCAGGATAGGCACCGGCCGCTCCCTCCTGCTCTTATTGCTGGGCAATTTTAAGACATGTCTCAACTGAGTGCGGAGGCGGAGCAGTGAGATGAGAGCACTGCCAGCCAGAGCCTCCCTCAGTCCAAGCCGAGCCTGACAACCCGGAATGGGGTGCCTGGCAGATCGGGAGGTGTAACAGCAGGCAGTAGCATCAATACTGAGTGCGATGCAATGCGGTGCACTAGTAGCACACGACAGAACTATTTCTAATCTGTTCTACAATGACACTCTGGGGGGTTTCAACCCACCTGACTCCCCCCTTATCTACATCCCTGACTGCTTTAAATATATAAGGGGTGGGAGTGGGGGCTACAACAAAGAGTTAATTTAATTGTTTCCTTTCAAATGAAAACAGTGACTATGAATGGCCAGGTGTGTGGCTTTTTCAGTGTTTCAGATAGAACATGTGGCTTCAATGCAGAACTAAAGTTATGCTGTTGTGTGAGCACTAGCAGGCAAGCTTTTTATTGCAGAAGAGATATGCAATGCCTCTTCTACAATAAAATACTCCTACCTGCCTACTCGCAGAGATCTCCACAATATAAACGGAGCTGCTCAGCTCAGCTTACAGCAGCCAGCCCGGTTCCTGTGTGCCAGAATGACTAGCCCCTGCGTATGCGCGGAAGTGCCATCATCCTGCATCAGCGAATGTAGATGACCAAATTGTGGCCAACAGGAGAAGATGACAACACTGGCAAGGGTTTGTCAGTCAGGTGAGTGTTAATACCTTTATACCTGCTTTAAGGAATACGTCTGCTGGCTTATTGAGTCATGTTTAAGTCATTACCTGTGCTTGTGAAAGGAAACAGACTGATTCTCAAGAAAAACAGATCTTTATTTCAGTTACCATTGCTTGTTTGCCCCCTCCTTCTATGAAGCACGATCTGTGGTCCTTCCTATTCTGAAGCTCAATTGCTACCACCCCCTCTGCTGTAAGCTGTGCATTCTCAGTATGTGTTCCACTATGTAGAGAAAAAGACTTGAGCTAACACGCTCTCTTCCCCCTATATGATTAGTTATAGTGCTGGTGCCAGAGACAAGCAATGTCAATCAGCTAATTAGTTATTTGCTGCATGGTTGGACAGCAGTGAGGGGAGGGGGGCATTTTGCCAACCACACTAGCTTTGGATCCAAGGAACCTATTAAACGGTGTAAAAGTGGTCAAAACCTTGTCTTCTGGGGAATATGATGAAGAGAATATGGGTACGGGTAGGTATTCTTGTTTAAACAGTAGCTGTAAATGCAGCTTTCCATTTGTACATGGCTGTAGACTGCAGCGGGAGCCACTCTGGAGAAACCTGCATCTCACTACAACAGTGCTTTCCTTCATTATCACTAGAGCTGTACAATTGTGGATAAAATGAGAATCCCAATTTTTTTGCTTAGAATAAAGATCACGATTCTCGCGACGTAACATTATCTTTCACATTATACAAAAAAATTGGTTTTGTTTTTTTAATTCATTGAAGTGTATTTATTTCCAGAAAATTGTGTTTGAAAGTGTGACATTATTGCAACAACTGCCATTTTATTCTCTATGGTCTCTGCTAAAAAATATATTTATAATGTTTTGGGGTTCTAAATAATTTTCCAGCAAAAAATACTGATTTTAACTTGTAAGCAGCAAGTGTTAGAAAAAGGCTTAGTCTTTATGTGGTTAAACTGACCTCATTTGCAGACCGAAGTGTATCCCTTTGATCTAAAAGAACCAAATGATACAATGTTTCTTTTTATCTCTCAGCACTGAGCAATTTTGTTATAAACTTTGCCTTTTTGTTTTTTAAAAGCGCTAAGCAGAGAACTGCTCAGCACTTGTTACATGAATCGTGGAAATGGTGGATTAAGATCGTGAGGGGGTTAAATCGAGATCGCAATTTTTTAACGATTAATCCAGCAGCTCTAGTCACCACTATAGCAAATAAATCTATATTTAACTGGTATGGGGTCCAAGGCTCACATAATTTATTCCTCCTTTGAAGGCCCCTGTGTCAAGTAGGCTTAGACCCCTTTCACACTGAGGTACCTTTCATGCGTTTTAGCACTATAAATAGCGCCTCTCATGCCTCCCCAGTGGGAAAGCCCAAGTGCTTTCCCACTGGGGCGGTGCGCTTGCGGGACGGAAAAAAAAGTCCTGCAAGCAGCATCTTTGGCGTGGTTTGGGAGAAGCAACAGCACGCTGATCTTCCTAGTGAAAGACTAAACAGGGGAGATGAGGCGTGATCATTGGAGGAGAGAGTTCACAGCATAGCTAGAGAATTGACCACGGTGTGCTCTCCTGCCTAGTGTGATCAGTTTTTGATAGGAAAGCAGAGGGACTAGCAGGATCACCAGGGATTTCACACAAAAGGAAGCAATACAGAAGACATTTTCATACCAGTACATGGTACAGCAGACACATATCAGGAAGAGGGACGGTTGAGATAACAAACACTTTAAGTATACACCAAAAAGTCAAGTAACACTTTTGGGTGTACTAATGTTTTAATAGCTATCATTTTACAGTTGTCATCATAATCAGTTTATTTCCACACAGCAAAAAAAACTAAATTAAGGAAAATACTTAAGTTTTAAAAATAGATTCAAGAAAAAAAGAACAAAAAGATTAATTATAATGTGGTTAAGCCATTTAAATCAGCAAAGTGAAAAGGAAAAGTAATTTTTAAAGACTGCAGCCGTCTCAAACCATATAGCTCCAAACAAGTAAACAATACTACAGAAACTACCATCTATAATTAACAATATTCAAAATGTTCAAAGACAAAGATTACAAGGCATTAAACATTTGGTGAGCGCTGTTGTTATTATTATGAGTTTTGAGAATTACCCAGACAAATAAAACCCAGCAATGGAATTCATATAAAGCATTTGAAAGCTCAGCCTGGACAGCTTGTGAAACATTAAAGTGACAACATTCAGTTATTTTTTTATCTTTCCATCTTTTAAATCATCTGCCCTTGTTGTTTTAACTTTTGATAGTAAAACATTTATTTTTTCTGCCAGTAAATACCTTATACAGCCCACTTCCTGTTTCCTGTCTGGTAAAAAGCCTAGGCTTATGACATCACAGCTCTCTCTCCCACGTTCGTGAGAGTTTGCCAGGAAGCTACACAATTCTTTTTTAAATGTACTGTGACCCATTGACTTAAAAAATACTGATTAGTTCATTACTATATAATAACCTCCCTTAGGGCTTATTCGCGCTATTTGCAGTGTCCTGCATTTTCAGTGCTGAATGGCACTGCATGCCAATGCACTGCAATGTATTTCATTAGACTGGTGTGCAAATACTTTAATAAAGTGTTATTTCAAATAAAGTAAAAACAAAAGAAAAACTTCTTTGTTTACCACATAGGCTAATGAGAACCAGGACATCAGTGCCCATCACTGCCACCTATCGGTGCCCATCAGTGCCACCTCATTGGCGTACATCAATGAAGGAAAAAAATTACCTGTTTGCAAAATGTTATAACAAAATATAAAAAAATATAAAAATTTTTTTTTTTAATTCGGTCTTTTTACATTTTTTTAACAAAAAATAAAAACCGCAGAGGTGATCAAATACCACCAAAAGAAATCTCTATTTGTGGGAAACAAATTATAAAAATATAATTTGGGTACAGTGTGGTATGACCGCACAATTGTCATTCAAAGTGCATCAGTGCTTCATGCTGAAAATTGGTCTGGAAAGGAGGGGGGGGGGGGGGGTTTAAGTGCCAGGTAAGCAAGTGGTTAAAGAAAATAATAAACAACAACATTTAAAAAAATAGAGAAAATAATAAAAACAAATACCTACTGACAACACTGCTCTACTGACACTGTCTACTACACCCCACTCCCAATCATTGTGAAAAAAAAAGGAAATTGTAAAAGAATTAAAAAAATACAATTGTAAAAAAATTATAATACAAATAAAGAACTACTGACACTGCCCACTGCCCTACTGACACCATCCAGCACATACTACTCACCGCTGTATGCTCCACACTCCTCACATGTACATACTACCCCCTGCTATACACTCCGCACTGTATATTCCCTATTTAACAATACTACATTCTGCACTATGTAAGTCATCTCAGACTCTATTAAACCACACCCCATTTAAGCCACGCCCTATATGTATCACAGTTTAAGCCACACCCACCTCTCTGAAATTATTTTTTTCAGGTTGGGATGTCTGCATAGACAAAATCCATGGATCAAGGCCCAATTGTTATTCCCCTCCTTGCCAGCTGTGTTCACACAGCAGCAGGCAAGGGTCAAAATGTATTTACTGGCGTGGGATGCTGGATTGGAGATTACATAATTATGTAAATCTTGGTGCCTGCACAATTCCTGGCTCCCTGACTGCATTTACAAACATCTATCATGGATCAGCCCTTACTGCAGCCTCTTACATTATCACTTCCTATCAGGGTTTTTTTTCTCAGAGAATAGGTGCAGGTACTCCCCCCTTCCGAGTCACCCTTCGTTTCAACCTCCTACCCACCTTTGAGCATGTCCCTTGGTACCACCCCCAGCCACCTTCCAGTACTTCCCCTTTTAGAGAATACAGAACCAAGTATCATTTTGTTTTTTTGGTGCAAAGTAATTTGTATGGAAAAGAAAAGCAGTAAAATAGATACCTCCAGCAATTACTGACCCCGCCACCAACAATAGAACCCTCAGAAACAATATATACCCTCACCAAAACAATAGATCCACTTCAGCAACAATAGACCCCCTCCAGAAAAAATATATCTCCTAGTAGCCAACATCAATAGACTCTTCAGCACCCAGCAACAATAGACCCCTTGCTCAACAGTAAACCCCCCAGCAACAATAGACCCATCCCTCAATAGTAGATCACCCCAGAAACAATAGACACCTCCCTCAATAGTAGACCCCCCAGCAACAGAAGATCCCCCAAAAACACTAGACCCCCCCACCAGCAACAACAGACCCTGCCAACTATAAACCCCTTCCAGTGACAATATATCCCCCAGAAGCTGGCATCAATAGATCCTCTAGCATATCCCTGCATCCCTTGCCATTCGATACATGCAGGGCTAGAGTTGCCAGAACTGCATTCCCTTATGTTCCAACTGAAAAAAAGCCCTGCTTCCTATAAAGTTATGATGTTGCAGTCAGAAAACTGAGGGAGAGGTGACTGAGAAAATACTTACTTCTGTCTGCAGCAGACTGATGACATCATCTCAGCCTAGGCAAAGTCATCTGCCTGGAGCTCAATTACTGATTTTTAATGATAAATGGTAATGCTATTTCAAATATTTTACTATCTCTATATAAGAACAGTATTGTGACATTTCAGAAAATGTATTCATGCAGACTAAAGTTATCGAAAGGCCCACTTTAAAGACTAAGTGCATTTTCAAATGATCATAACTCCTTTAACCTATCAATGGTAATCATGCACATTTGCAAATGTAACGTTTCCCCTGCTTACCTTTATCCTGCTGTCCTTTGAAAGCTGTATTAAGATCAAGGATCCATTTAGTTCAAGTCTCATTCTATTTCTTGATTCTGTAAATACGGTGCTATAACTGTATATCAAAACAACTATCCACACTATTCCTTTAAACTTTACATGTCTTCTTGGGTAGCTCATGTTGGCTGGAAGGGATCATCACAGAAAATGCACATTATAAGGAACGCTGGAATTCCTGCTTAAAGAGGAACTGCAGTCTGCTCACATAACTTGTAATAAAAACATCTTTGCCATTCTGGAGCTTCCCTCCAACCACTTTACATATTATTTTATATTTACTGTGATTCTGTATTTGACAAATATGCTGAAGAAATCTCCCTTCACTAAGTGTGGCTGCAACCATTTTAACTGTGGGCAGCTGAAGCTGCTGCCTGTTCACTTCCTGGATTTACACACACCTCCAGCTCTGCAGCTCTCATGGGCTCTCTTATGACTCATCCCCCCTCCCTTCCTGGCAAACTCTCACGTGAGTAAGAGAAAGAGCTGTGATGTCATAAGCCTAGGCTAATGACCAGACAGGAAACAGGACGTGGGCTGTATAAAGTATTTACTGGCAGAAAAAAATGTTTTACTACACACGATCAGACTTTTCGGCCGGACTATCCGTAGGACTTGGTTTCCAGCGTAGGTCCGCCGGACTTACCGAACGTGCGGACATGCCCACACACGCCCGGACTTTTCCGGCGGACAATTCGCCGGAGTTTTGGCGGAGGTCCGCCGGACTTTTACACGGAGTAAAGTCCGTTCATTTATAACGTGACTCCAGGTAGACGGGACTAGCGAAGATTGACACCTCGCTAGCCCCGTCACCTGGTATGGATTTAAAGGGGAATCCCTACGCCGAAAAAACGGCGTGGGGGTCCCCCCAAATCCATATAAGACCCTTATCTGAGCACGCAGCACGGCCGGTCAGGAAAGGGGGTGGGGATGCTGGGACTGTGACATCATAAGGGGGCGGGGTCACCATGTGACATGAACAAGAAGCAGAGGCAGAAGGTGGCAGCGACGGCGACGGTAACAGAAGACCGGGCCACCGCTAGTAAAAGAGCTGGAAGAAGAAAGCAGAGGCCCGGCAAGAAGAACAGAAGAGCGGGACAAGACCCCCGAAGTCGGAACAAGACCCCCAGACGGCTCGTCCCCACCTCATTTCCTGACCGGCCGGGCTGCATGCTCGGATAAGGGTCTGATATGGATTTGGGGCGAAGGGATTTCCCTTTAAATCCATACCAGTTGACAAGGCTAGCGAGGTGTCAATCTCACCGATCGAGGCGGCGGCATTGACTTCCTTTGCTAGTCGCGTCTACCTGGTGTCACGTTCTAAATTAACGGACTTTACTCCGTGTGTCGGCAAGTCCGTTCATTTCAAAAGTCCTGCGGACTAGCACACAGATGGCCGGATTGTCTGACGGAATGCTGAGTCTGGCGGACAATTTTTAGTCAAAACTTCTTACTAAGTCCGCTGGACTTTTGGAAAGAAAAAGTCCACCGGAGCCCACACACGGGCGGATTGTCCAGCGGACTCTAGTCCGGCGGACAATCCCGCCGGATAGTCCACTCGTGTGTACGGGGCATAACATGTATAAAAGTAGCCTGTTCTATTGTGCTTGGACAACCTTGTGTGACCACCACTGGTAAGAAAAAAAAAAAAATCACAAAAATGTCTGGCAGTTCGGAAAATTATACAATGTCTTACTATTTTTTGCTGTTGTTTCATTCTATCCAGTCTTGAGAGTTACACAGTTTTGCTACATCATATAGCCCTGCCTGGAAATGGAGGAGACATGATTTCTCTCTGCTGCAGTTCAAGAACATATACATTTATTTAGACCATTTCTCTCTAACCTCTTGTTGACCATGTAATGCATATGTGCAACAGCAAGGAGGGTGGGCATTAATGTCGGCAATGTGACCACTGTGGCAGCCAATCACAGTGATCACATGATCAGGAAGATTGTCCCTTACCCTCCTCCTGGTGAAAAGATCCAGTTTAAGGGCTCCTGGGAAGGGATGCATAGGGATTAGGTTCAGTATGTAATCACAACAAAACACATTGACCTAGAGTGATTTTTAATGTAGGGTAAAGTCAGATACAAACTTTTGATTATACTTGCTTCTTAGGATTTCTTGTTTAATTTTTAACAGCTGACTTTTGAAAAGTGAATGGTTGAACAGATCGTGTCAGAATTTAGAAAATTTTTGTAATGGTAAACTGTAGCAAGTATTTCAGTTCAAAGCATTGTTGCAATTTTGCATAGTCTTTTCAGATGCTGCACCTATCTGACATCGGCCAAAAAAATAGTATATTGTACATCACTGATGCTGCAGAAAAGAGCACAAAAAGCATATTAAGTGCTGTATTAACAGGACAACCACTCTCAAAAGACTCCCAAAATCGACTTCAGGATTTATAATTACACTTAAATTGAAGGCAGTTTGTGTTTATTAAGGCACAAGAGCGATCAATCGTTGTACTAACTCTTCACACAATAGAAACTGTTGTGGAAAAGCCCCATTGTAGAACAAATTTATTGCTGATGCTGTCACTACAGATAGCCAATAAAATATACTGGTATAGCTATATAAAAGTGCAGATCTTAGAGACTTTCCCCTGCATGGTACATGTCCTGGCAACATACACACATGTGTGAACTTTAGAAATGTTTCACTCCCTCCCTGCACGCCCATGCCACCACATTGTAGCTATGCTCTTTGACAAGTCTGGAATGTTGGGGGACTCCTCATCCATATGGTAAACTAGCAGCCCACTAAACCTACCTATTTCCTTCAAAATGTTCTGAGGTTTTTACCACATTGTTACTGATACCACTCTAACAAAGACATTTGGGGTTCATTCATATGGCCTATTTGGGCCATAGGCCTCCAAGAATCAGCATTTCTCTGCAGTGGGCAAGCACAGATGTGTGCAATCAGCCACGGCCAACAGCCTGTACAAATCAATGACAGTCTGACAGGGTCTGCAGCTGTATATATATAACCGCACATCCAAGTGGGCAGATGCATTAAGGGACAGATTAGCGACTGTGGAAGCAGAGAGCTTAAATATTCAGTTGCATGCATACAAGTGTGGCACTTGTCAGCTTGTAATTGTATTGTACAGGCCACTAGCCACAGATGATTGCACACACCTATGCATACCTGCTACAGAGAAACGCTGATCCTTGACAGAGTACCACTCAAGTCAGTCATGTGAATGAGACCTTATACCCCTTTACACCTACATGGTTTAGCATAAGGGAATCATATTCATGATCATGAGCATATGAGATGTTCACAAGCTCATTTTCATGCACAGTTGATTAGGGAAACATACCATTATTCAGCAGGTATCATATGCTTCCTCGTTTCCAAGATATCTACAAATTATAATGCAGGGATGACTGAGCTGGGCAAATTTCGGGTTGTAGGAAGTTCGGCAAACCCAGTGGGATTATATACACATAGAACAGGTGTTCTACCAGATAAATAAATAAATAAGTGCTAAAAAAAACTAATAAATGGGAACAATCCAAATGTACAAAATGGATAACATATAAAGTGCACTGTCAACTGAATGATTTGACAAGTGCTGAAAATCAAATATATGTGACAAATCCAAAAGTTTAATATAAATTGCAAGTGGAAGCAATCAAAAAATTAAAAAAATTAAAAATAAATAAATAAAAGTCCATCCACCAAATATTAAACCCAGTGGGAAGTCTGTGAACCTCACTACCAATTTTCCATATGTTTTGGAAAAAAATGTATGGGTAGCGGGACACTGCCATGAGGGACATTGCAAAAAAAAAAATTGGTTGGCATCACCTGAGATCTTATTCCTGTGTTTTAATTCCAGTAGCACTAGGAATCACTTATTTAGCATAGATAGTGAGCCAGTATAGTAAATCCAAAGAGTGTACAAGTACGCAGTACATATGGTCCATTGGAACTTTCATCTGTATCTGTAGACCATCAACCGGGTAGAGGAATGGATGAGGCAACTGGATGGCTGAACAGGAGAAGTGACCGAGGATGGAACCTCTGCAGCTCCCGCAGAAGATCTGGGTGGCATCATCTCAATGTAGAAGAAAACAAATATTAGGGTCAGTATCAAATGAAAAAACACTTTATTAAAATAAGCAGCACACTTACATTGAAGTTAGCATGAAACAGCATGGATGGGGAACACCTGAGACCAAGCAGCTGTAATCAGTGTGAGGCTGTAGGCCTACAGCCTCACACTGATTACAGCTGCTTGGTCTCAGATGTTCCCCATTCATGCTGTTTCATGCTAAATTCAATGTAAGTGTGCTGCTTATTTTAATAAAGTGTTTTTCATTTGATACTGACCTCAGCGCCCTGCTATTCATTTTCTTCTAGATACTGAGCCAGGCCAACATTGTCAGGCTGGTTGAAATTTTAGGGGGAACCCAATGATATTTTTTTTAAAAGCTTAAAGTTCCATGAAAACATTTATACATGGCATAGGGTTACCCTTAAAATTTGAATGAGGCACTTATCCAGGCATGCAGCCTGGGTATCCAGAAAAGGGAAGGCAGTGAGTGTGCACCCCCATCCTTCCGACTGAACCCCAACAGGACACATGGTACCTTGCAAGCAAGGTGGCATTGCCTTCCCAATCCTTGCAAGGCACCTTGTTCTAATGTTGAGGAGCAATGGCCTCTTCCCCACTACTGTATATGCTGTATACAGAAAGAGCTCATAAAAAAATCGATGAGTTGTCTAGTAGACACAATTAGGTTTTTTACTATAAATGAAACAGCGATGTGCAAAATGCTGTAATTTGTATGTGCCAACTGGTAGTCGCCCTGCACTGTTCTGATAAAAGATGAAATCTGATGGGTTGTTGGAGGTTAATGTCCCTACTTTTACCTCAATAAATAAGCCTGCATATCATTACAAATCAGTTTGTGCTTCAGTAGTGGCTGATTAATGAGAAAGTTTTCACTCTAACAAAACATTTTTTTTAAATCAAATCACTCTTTAAAGGAAAAAGAAAAAATACTGCAAGAAGATAATAAAAAAAAGAAAAATTGCCATCATTATTAATACGTTTCCAAATGGAAAAATTATAACAGACAAATATCCACTAGTATGGAAGTAATAATGACAGAAATACAAAAAATACTATAGGAACGGTTTGTTAAAGAGGATCTTGTGTTATGATCATTTTGAGATTTTTACTACATATCAATTACTTTACAAAGCTACATTGACAACAGATACTATGGTTAAAATCTATTTTATTTTCATGCAAGTTACGCTTTAAAGCAAGCTTGTGCAAAGGTAAAATGAAGAAGCTAACACATGTAGCACACAGCTAATAGCATAAGCTATCAGTTCACAGATTTAGTGTGGTGATCGATTTTTGCTGCCCAAAGTAGAATTTCCTGAGAAAGTAGAACAGGTATCCCGCCTCCTCCCTATGGCAATCCACAATGCTACATCTGCTGTCATAGCAACCTATCAACAGGCCTGACTAAAGCCACTATATGAGGCGGTGCACCTATGGTTATTAAAATTATATCTCAACAGCTCTAAGCAGCAATGCACTGATGGGCCATAGATCCTAATATACTGTATGTTATCACAGCTTTGCTACATATGTTTTTTTTTTGTTTGTTTTGTTTTTTACTTATTTCTTTGCACAGGTTCAGTTTGATAGATGCCATCAGCTATAGCATGTTAAACATGTTTTTTTTTGTTTGTTTTTTAACTGAAGCTTACTTTCCACTGTATGGGTGACCTGAGCTGCTAACAACTGGTCACTAGGGATTATAAAAAATTATATTACATAACCTGTTTTAGCATGGTCTTAGAATGTTGCATTATGATCAGCATACATTTATACGCAAATGATCAACAATTTAGCATACTGTGTATATTATAGCTGACAAAGTGCTTGCCAGACGCCATATGTTTTGAGCAGGAGGCATAGAGTGTAAAATTAGCAAAGCAGGTGTACACTGCGCTTGTCAACAGGTAGGTGTTGCAGATATGAAACTAAACTGCGACAGAAGCACCTGTAAAAGTACTGAAGACATATCCTCAAGCTATTTTACATGGACAACTGTTATTTCTGTATTCATAAAACTTTTTACAGCACATGAAATTATTGGATTTGTCAGTATAATTCTCTTGTTTACTTTCCCTGTTTTATAGCTTTTACTTCTCCCTTGGGTAAATTTTACATTGTTATCGCATACATATACAGTACATTTGCAAGGATGCATTATGTAAGAAGGGGAATGCTGAAGAAACCTACAGAGCCATATTTAAATGGAAATAAGATGGTCAGTTCACACGTTTTTCTTTTTTTAGATTTAAAGCAGATGTAAGCATCAGAATAAAATTTTGCTTCTTAAAGCAATGTTTCCCATAAACAATTACCTTTTTAACAACTTGCCGCCCGTCGTATAGCAAAATGATGGCGGCAAAGTGGTTTAGTTATCCTGATCGGACATCATATGACATGATCAGGATAACAGAGCCGGCGCGCGCCCATGGGGACGTGCAGCGCAGTGATCGGATGGGCTGTGTGTCAGTCTGAAACACCACAACTCCGATCATGGTATGGCTTCATACCACGTGATCAGCCCATCATTTTTATTTTTTTTCAAAATTGTCACTTTTTTGTTTATAACGCAAAAATTTAAAACAGCAGAAAGTTTTATTTGTGGAAAGAAAACAATAAACATTTATTTTAGTTACAGTGTTGCATGACCGCGCAACTGTCATTCAAAGTGTGACAGCGCTGAAAGCTAAAAATTGTCCAGGGCAGGAAGGGGGGAAAGTGCCTGGTATTGAAGTGGTTAAATATTAGAATAATTGTCACCTTTTTACATCCTCCTTAGCACATCTCAGTACTGGCAAAAAATTGCTAAATTAGTATGATGTTATTTAAGTGATTTACATAAATACATGCAAAGTAGGCCTTTTCCTGTTGCTCTCCAGTCTGCCATATTTCTCCAAATTTTTTTTTAAATGCACACTTTTTCTCCAAAATGTAAAAGCCGCTTCTAAAATTCTGCAGCCCATAGATTGCCACTACTGTATATAGGTATTTATGGAAATGGCTAGCTATCACTTTAAGACCCAATTAGCTCTAGAGTCTTAGGAGTTGTAAAAGCAGAAGGTTTTTTATCCTAATGCATTCTATGCATTAAGATAAAAAGCCTTCTGTGTGCAGGAGCCCCTCTCAGTCTCCCTAACACTTACCATCGATGTCTATGGGTGTCTCAGCTGTCTGAGATTCTCCTTCCTAATTGGCTGAAACACAGCAGCGGCGCCATTGGCTCCCACTGCTGTCAATAAAAGTCAGCTAGCCAATCAGGAAAGAAAGAGGGTGGGGCCGGGTCGGGGCTCCATGTCTGAATGGGCACAGGGAGCTGCAACTCAGCTCGGGTGACCCCATAGCAACCCGCTTGCTGTGGGCACACTGAACAGGAGGGAGGAGCCAGGAGCAGCGAAGAGAGACCCGAGAAGTGGAGGGACGGGCTGCTCTATGCAAATCCATTGCAACAGAGCAGCTAAGTATACCATGTTTGCTATTTTTATAGGGAAAAAAAATGAGCCTTTACAATCACTTTAATTATGATGATTTTAATTTTGATGTTATTGGGAACTGACAAAGTCTACTTATATCTTTCCAGCTTTGGTCTACTCAAGTCTTTAGTAAAGCAGTTTTTTCACACATCACTGCTTTGCTGTTTTAACCAAAAGCTAAAATTATTTTAAGACACCAGTATAGGAAATAATTTATAAGTGTTACCAGCTCAATGCTAATTACAAGCCTTTATTTTTCAAAGAAAAGCAAAGTTTTAGAGCTGTCCATGTATCCTTTCCTCAGACAACAGTAAGTATGAACTCTTCTTTTCACAAATAAAAACTTTCATTGAGGTGTGCTGGTGACACTTATAAATGAATGGAAATAGTGACAATGGCGTTATCCGTTGATAAGTCATTACAACACCTATGTTTTTTAAAGCCTTGAAAACAATTAGTGTGCACCATGTTGTTGATATACGAAAGGCAAATAGACTGTGCACTTTGCAAGTGCAGTTGCTCCAGAGCTTAGTAAATGAGGAGAATCTCTGCTGACTTCCATCATCCAATCATGTGCAAGGAAAAACATTTTTTTTCCTTGCAATTGATTGGGTATTCTTTGCAAAGTGAAGCTTGAGCTAATTTAGGAAGCTCTGGAGCAACTGCATTTGCAAAGTGCGCAGTCTATTTGCCTTTAGTAAATCAACCCCATATTTAGCAAAAATTGTCCAGGAAGAAAATGGCCATGTTCCCTGCTGTAGCACAGGGTATTGGGTATTAGGTCACAACATGGCAACTACACTACATTGTACTAGAACTGTGATGAGTGCTCATGACTGCTTCCTTTTAATGGGATTTTCCATTTTTTTATGCTATACTTCACCTAAGCTGATACACCTGTTACCACTGAGCATTAAAGTTATGGCCAGCACTTTTCAATTATAAAAATGTACTTAATTTGTATTTTTCTGTTCACTTCTTTCTTCTTTCACAACGAAAAATCTCAAGTTGAGGATTCGTTTTTTTTAAGTTTCTATGTTTTCAATGATTTTTTGGGGTTTTATAATATTCACATACCATTATTATTTTTTTGTAGATAGATGAATTGTGCCTGCTCCTGAGGAAGTGATGTTTCATGAAACGCGTTGAGCACATTTTGCTGCAATCCTTCTGTTTTTTTTTATCATGTATATTAATGTTGTTTTTTATTTTAATTGTACACTGTATCATTGTTGCAATAACTGATTCAATTAATTATTTCAATCATGTTCCAATATGGTCATCATTTGTTGATGGATAATTTAATAAAGATTGTCTATAATGTGCATTTACCTTTGCATATGCATTTATACCATGGTTATGTTCACTATATCGACTGTTGGGTACACACCTCATTCAAAGTCCCAAACTCTCTTTCCTTTCTGCAACAGGGATGGAGGCACATTTCTATATGAGCCTCATTTAAAGTCAAAAACTTTTTCCCATGTATAGTATTCACATACCATTATCGGTATGCTCAAGAGAATGCATTCAGATGCTCTTATCCTGATTTGAACATTTATCTTAACATGTTTGTGGACAGGAAAGAGGAGGGAGTAATATGGGTCACTGCTCTGACTCATTCACTTCCAGTTTGTAAATATCAGTTTGAGCTACTGAACTCTGTAAACAATTCTCCTCAAGTGTTTATAAAGCTTAAACATTTTTTTACTTTACCTAATTCCTTACATTAAGGTAAAAAAAATAAGGCATAAGTATTGCCCCCAACTTCTTTTACTTACCTGAGCCCTCATTCAATCCAGAGTTGTGCCCATCTGCGGCAATTATTTTCCCTCACTTCCTGGTCTTGCTAGCTGCTGTCAATCAAAGCCAGTGATGAGGTAGTGTCATGGATCCACAGTAATGTTTGTCTGTCAGCTTACCTTTCCATGTGTTCAGCTTGAGAGATCAGCCACACTTCACCTGGCTGCTTAAGTAATCTCTTCTCAAAGCATGGCTCCATCCCAGGCCCTATCAGGGAACACTATATTAACCTGTCCACTGCAAGCCTGCCCTGCTGATTAATATTGTGTGTTTGGTTTCCGTGTGCTCCTTGCTGTGTGTTCTACGTCTGATTCTAGTTACCGATCTTTGCTTGTTCTTGACTGTCCTTGTCTGCTTCATAGCCTGACCTTGGCGTGTTCCTTGACTATCCTTACCTGCTTTTTCCCCCGACTATCTTTTGTTGTCGCAGTCTGCTGCTTCCTCTCTACCTTTCTGTACTCTACGGTGAGCGTGAGCTGGGAGGCCCTGGGGGTCGCAACCTGGAGCCAGACTGCACCTAAATCCATCCCCACCACTAGGGGCATCTGGTGAACACCTGCTGGCTCTTAGATTCCGCGCCCTAGGAAATCTCATGCTCTAACTCCCAGTGTGATCCATGCTGGTGCTCCAGAATACCTGCTCTCCTGAATCACCTAGAGCTCCATCCGCAGCAGTCAGCCGTAGGGTCCACTACCGTGCGGTGCACTCCTGACCCCAACAGGGTTCATCTGTCACCTGGAATCAGGTGACCTGACAGGAAGCAGGGGGAGGCACCAATTTCAGCTGTGTGTATCTGTAGATGCAAACAGTGAGGCTCAGGAGCGAGCCCACAAGGCTTTCTATGGGGGCACTTACCTGGAGGAGCCAGGAGTGCTGGTGAGGGACCCGAGAAGAGGAACTTCTGGACTACTCTATGTAATTCTATTGGACAGAGCAGGTAAGTATAAACCTGTTTGTTATTTTATTTAAATGCATTTACAATCACTTTAACCTGCTTGCGACCGCCGGCTGTCAAATGATGGCCAAGCGGGGCAGCTCTCGTTGTGGGAGGGCATCATATGACGTCCTCCCCTTCTGTGCACTCCAGGGAGCGTGCGCGCGCCGCCGGGAGCGCGCGCGCGCTCTCGCCGTGTCACTGGGCAACCGATGCGCATGCCCAGCGGCCGCGATGTCCGCTGGGCACCCGCGATTGCCCGGTAACACAGCGGGACCGTGGATCTGTGTGTGTAAACACACAGATCAACGGTCCTGTCAGAGGAGAGGAGCCGATGGTGTGTTCTCTGTACAGAGAAACACAGATCGGTCTCCTCCCCTTGTGAGTCCCCTCCCCCCACAGTAAGAATCACTCCCAGGGAACATAATTAACCCCTCCCCGCCCCCTAGTGGTTAACCCCTTCACTGCCAGTGTCATTTATACATGAATCAATGCATTTAAATAGCATTGATTGCTGTATAAATGACAATGGTGCCAAAAATGTGTCAAAAATGTCCGATGTGTCCGCCATAATGTCGCAGTCACAATAAAGATCGCTGATCACCGCCATTACTAGTAAAAAAAAAATATTAATAAAAATGCTATAAAACTATCCCCTATTTTGTAAACGCTATAACTTTTGCGCAAACTAATCAATAATCGCTAATTGCGATTTTTTTTTTACCAAAAATATGTAGAAGGATACGTATCAGCCTAAACTGAGGAAAAAAAAAGTTTTTTTATATATTTTTTGGGGATATTTAGTATAGCAAAAAGTAAAAAATATTGTTTTTTTTTTTAAATTTGTCGCTCTTCTTTTGTTTATTGCGCAAAAAATAAAAAACGCAGAGGTGATCAAATACCACCAAAAGAAAGCTCTATTTGTGGGGAAAAAATGATAACAATTTCATTTGGGTACAGTGTCGTATGACCGCGCAATTGTCATTCAAAGTGCGTCAGCGCTGAAAGCTGAAAAATGGCTTGGTCAGGAAGGGGGTGAAAATGCACTGTAGTGAGGTGGTTAAGCAAAGCAGATAAGATTTTGCAAGAAAACATGTGAAAGGGTCCGTAGCTCCAACTGTTGACTAGAAATGCAAACACTTAAAAGCAGTATTTTATATCCCCCTAACTAAAAATAACACAACTGTATAGAAATATAAAATAAAAATAAAACAAATTTATGTTTTATCTCTAATTATAATTAATAAAGAACAATAAATATGCAAGCCATTGTACATTTTCTTTTAATCACCTAAATATAGATACAGTATGTACATACAAAACCAAACTTCTAAATCCTATTCACAAATTTGAAATGTAGTTTTCTCTGTAATGTGGTAAAGATACAGTGAATTCTATCTAGCTTCACTAGAAAACTGCAATTTGCTTAATCAAAGCCCATGTCTTTTTAATGTATACCTCCCTCTCCACCCCTTTTCTCAAAAGTTCAAATTTTTAATGAATACTTAGGTTCTTGCAGAACTAACATTTATTTAAACAGTCAGCACGCTCAAAACATATATCATTAGCACTCATGAGTGCAACTTTAACTGGCTTTTGGAGGACTTTTCCAGCAAGCTTTCTAAACTACAATACAGAATAGAATCTAAAACACTGATAATAATTGTCTCATCCTTTCTTTTTGAAAAAAAGTAGCATAAAAACATAAGAACTGAGCTGTGTATCCAGTGGGGCTTTCTTATGCTTGTGGCCTGAGGGAACAACCTCCAGAATTTTCTGTCCTTACAATATTTCTGTATATGTTAGTACTAAGCCTGCACAATATCAGCATATATCCTATCACTATGACCAAAGACATTAGTGAAGTGGTCGCTGTAGATGTAGAGAATTTTAGTAAACTGATGCAAGGTGACTGAGAGCTACTAACTGGCTGGCTCCATTTGAACATTAGTACCCTATGCTTCTTAGCTGATCAGTGCCTCACCATCAATGATGTGACCGTGGAATTACCCTAGCTACTGTCTAATAAGTAATACAGTATTCTTCTGATAAAATTCAAGACAAATCTTAAAATTTGTGATTTTTTTTCAGTATAGGTGATCTGGTGATCTGGGTATTACACAGAAAAATCAAGAAAAAATATTGTCGGGTGCTTATGATTTTAGGCAATTGGTTGTCCATGTTTCACAGAAACAGGAAATTAGCACACTTTGTTAGAATGTTGTTCCATATGGATGTGTGGATGGTAATATGTTTATGTTCTAGGCCAATTGATAGATTACCAGCTTTGGTGCAGGAAGGGTTGGTTTTTGGTGCGAAGGATACAGACATTAAAGAGGTAAGTATGCAAAGAAGAGGTTTTGTTTGCATTAGGGAAGGTTATTGGGGTGGTTAGTGTGAGGGTTGGGGTTACAGGAATGTTAGTGTTAGGGTTACAGGAAGAGTTAGTGTAAGGCATGCCATGATGGCTCTGAAAACTAGCAGCCCTCTGGCGCTAAAAGGTAATGCTAAACGCTGATGTATTGGTTTTAAGTATCAAAACATAACATGTGTATCTTACACGTACAAAAGATCACTCAGTACAAGACAGATCATTTTATTTCATGAGGCAAAAGTCAATGAACCATGATTCACTGCTCTTACAATTACCAGCTAATACTCTTTAATTTATAAATTTATCAGAAATGACATAGTCAATTAATTTCCATGACCTTTACTATTATTACAGCATGTAATTTGTGAGAGAGTGGTCAGCTACGGTCTACAGAAGCAGGTACAGCTGACAAAAAAAGAAATATAATACAGTGGATGTCCTTTGCCTTAAAGGTCTCGCCTTTCAATATGATCTTAACCACGGAATAACTTACAGAATGAATCACATGATTGGTGAGAACAGAGTAATAAAAAATGATCTATTGACAGTAATTGACTGAGTAGCAAGTAATTGATCTCAACCACAGATCAAACCCGGAGGTAACAAGCCATTGGTATAAGGCTGTTACCTGGCTCAGTCACCAGACCCAGTGATACAGACCGTCATTTCCCAGAAGCTTTGCTAGCTTTCTTAATCATGGTGTTGCAGAGGTGTGCTCTAACCTGGAACCTCCTTACTGCACAATGAGAGTCTTCAGCACAGCATGGAAGCCTCAACTGAGAAAAACAAAAGCTGTCCTAACGCTTAAATTAAAAACTATGCGTCAAAATTACAAGTTTATCAGCACTTTCAGTTTTCTCCCTCTACAAAGTCCCACAAAAAGACCTATTGAGGCTGCCAGTTAAGTCTGTTTAATGAATCCTGTGATGGTGTGGCAAAAAGGCTGCACTGCTCTTGAATTCAGAGCAGAGTTGCCACTCTCATGTAGGCTGTGCCCGCTGGCACTACAGTGGCATGAAAAAATGTTGTGTTTGTTTCTCTAGGCATTGTTATTGCCTAGTCTGTCATACAGGAGCCTTTAGTTGTACGTTTAACAGTAATATGTGGTTTTGTGCCCTAAAAACTGGGCCTAGTAGAGTTAATTTGTGAAAACTAGAAAAA
Source organism: Lithobates sylvaticus (assembly GCA_028564925.1). Taxonomy (NCBI): domain Eukaryota; kingdom Metazoa; phylum Chordata; class Amphibia; order Anura; family Ranidae; genus Lithobates; species Lithobates sylvaticus. Next base: position 319,820,188 of record CM053027.1, read on the forward strand.
ATTGAATTGCAACTTTTGCGAACATATACATCTGATGTTTAATTTGGCCAGTACAAATTATTAAATGAAAATCGAATTGTTTGGTAATGGCAATAGCCTTGTTTTTCTCTTGCAGCTTTAATAATTCAGTTCCTTTTGCCCTGACATGGTATCATTGCTTGGTGCGAAAATAATGAGTGGTGATATATTGCTTTATAACCAAGGCAAATGACGAGCACTTGTTAATATGATAGGCATCTCCGTTTCAGGGACCGAACAGCAGAAGCAAGTTTTATATTATGCTATAGCATAGTGGTCTTCAAATATGAATGAAAATGTTAAATTACAATTCATATATTATAAGCAATTGGAATATTTTCCAATTTAATGGGTCAGTCCATTAAAAAATTATATTTCATTTCGAGATGGAGCTTGGTGTTCTGCGTAACCCATTGGCTTCAGGATTCTTACTTCCATACCTCAGCTCTGTTGCTGCTTAGGGTGGTCTCACTTCTCCTCCTTCTTAAATATTTTATTGATCCATTTGCTGATCTCCCCTGTGAGGTCTGAGCAAACCCAGTGACTCTGGCCAAGAAGCAGCTGATCGAGCTCAGTCTGTTCTTCAGCAGAGTGCAGGGGTATCATTAGGAGTCTAATACACCTCTGATATCTCTTTCTAGAAGACCTGTCACGTTCACCATACTATCAAATAGAGAGTATGTTGGCTCCTTGTTAAGCTGGGGAAAGACCTATTACGGGCAGCAACAACAGGCAAAATAATAGAAAAGGAAGCAAACTAGGTGAAAACAACAACACTAATCGAGAGTAAGATACAATTTTTTATTTTGTTTTTATTTGCATATTTTTATTTTATGCACTTTAGGTAACTGTGTCATCCTTATTCTTCTGGATTAAATAAATGTGTCCCTCAGCAGGCATATTGCAGCCCTTTGAATGTTTATTCCATTCAGTCAGTGTTTATTGCTGTCGGTGCTGTCTCTCCTGCTCTATTTGTCCTGTTTACCGTTATCATTGAAAATGAAAGTAAAAGAAAATCCCACACTTTGGGTTGTCCCCAGAAACGTAAAATGAAGCAATTCCCTTAATTTGCAGGTATTTCCTCTCATTTCCTGTTTGGGTTTGGGACAGGAAGTGAAGGGAACTCTCCACCTTTGGACACAGATGGCAAAAAAATGAAGAAGGAGGCCATGCCTTTAAAACGCGCTGTCATGGCAACTGTGTGACATCCTCACTCTCTTCCCCCCTGTATCCTGCTTGTTTGGGGTCATGTGTCCTCAGAAAGCAGCACCGGCTGGACCTGGCGCATGCGCATTAGGATATGCACGTCAAGCGTGGTGGTGTATAGCCTCGGATGTACTGCCAGTATCCGGGTAGCTAGGTTGAACGTCCATGGCTCCCCTTCCTCTGTTGGGATCCTGAGGTGGTTTTGGGAGTGGGGCCACAGTGGAAACCTTTTGCTGTATCTATCTTCACACAATGTGAGTTTGACCATTGTAGTGTTTTTTACTTTACCATATTAAAGCCGAGTTACACTAGGGCGGCTTTGCGCTCTCTTTTGTGTTTCGCAAAAAAATGTAGCAGGGGTTATAACTCTCCCTTGCTCTATATAAAATGAAAAAAAAAAGAATTTTGACTATAGTTCTACCTTAAACGAAAACTGAACCTGGAGAACAGGGCAACATCGCAATGGCCATGACAGGTGTGCAGAATTGAGTACTGAATATCAGAGAATTTATTATGGGAGTACCCATAAGATATAAAGAAATGATAGTTGGAATGAGTTGGTTTCGTTTGACACTTTACTTTCACACAGTTATTCATGAAAGACCGACTGATCCTAAATCTGTCCTTAAGGGCCACTAAGGGTTCATACACATGACTGCTTTATGTGCAGTATGATAACTGTGTTGTTCTCACTCTCGACAAGCACAGCAAAAGCCAGGTCATTTCACTTTGGTGCACCGCTTTTGCCTCAGGTTTTCTGGCAATGCTTATGTGAAACACTGTACATAAATGCCCAAGCTTTTAATGCTTGACATTTTCAACTCCATATTATTGTAACTACTAGTATTACCATGATAGCATTTATCGCTGTTACAGAATACATTTCACCACAGGTGTAAGGTTAGTGTTAGGTTCACAGTAAAAGTTAAAGTATATCTAACCCAAAAACAAAAATGTTATATATTGGAGTTAACCAGTCCCTAGATGTAATGGCTGCATATTTTAAGGTTAAGAAAATAATCAGTAATTACAGAAACAATTTTTTTTTTATTTTGCCAGAAATGCAGAGTCCTTCTCACATGACATGTTTAGTCATAGATAGATGAAGGTGTAAATGTAGCCAGGGCTAAAAAAGTGTGTTGTTTTCAGGATTACCAGGAGGATTTAAAGGGGGGAAAAAAATGAATGCAGGGATTAATTCTAAAGACTAATACACTGATATACTGTATACATATATATCTATGAGATTGGGGTGATTCAACTCAAGCAGTAGGTGCATTTGCAATGAGTTGCATCAGTCCAAAACTGTATTTTACGGCGTGGCAGTCCACTTTTTTTGTTCACATGTACATCCGTTGCCCACTCAGAGGTCACTTCCACACAATGTGCACAAACAAACATACTGTGCCACCTGGCTCCCTTGTTATATCCTCCTAGTAGTATATTCTCCCAGTGACAGAGCCACCCTCTGTCACTATATATATATATATATATATATATATATATATATATATATATACTGTATATATGCTAAATTAACAATTTTTGTTTTTATGTTTAAATAAGCATTAAGTTTAGTTTGAGGTTAAGAGGTAGAGATTTATGGAACAGGCTTAGGCTAAGGTATAGGTATGTACGTATGTATGTGCCATACCTGTGGAATCTGTGTGGATGCTGGAAATCACTGTATTAGGCACCTCTACTATAGAGTTCTCCAGTAGCTTCCAGGTACTGCACTGAGCATTGGGAAGTTGCTCAATCGGAGAACACTTTGCATTTTCCCAATCAATTCAAAGTATGCCCTGCTGGAATGAGGTCGAAAAGCGAGGGGGTGATGTCACAATCTCTACCTTGTCCAATCAGAGGACACTTTGCATTCATTGAGAAAATGCAAAGTGTTCTCTAAATCAGTGGTTCTCAACCCTGTCATCAAGCATGCCCAACAGGCCATGTTTGCAGGTTTTCCTTTATATTCACAGGTGCTTTAAATCACAGTCAATGGCTTGGTATATTGGACAGCTATTTTAACTAAGAGAAATTCCCAAAACATGGCCTGTTAGGGGTATTGAGGAAAGTTGAGAATCACTGCTCTAAATGATGCCCATGCTATTCACAAAGCTACATTTACATTCACTTTGCTCAGTGGATATTCTCTACTCACTTAGAAAGTAAAATCTCCAAAATCTCAGTTTTATAACAACACTGTTTCACACATTACAGTCTATTTTTAACTATTCCTATCCAGCTTCTGTGTCCTTCATAGGACATTCCCTTCTTCTACCTCGATAAAGGTATGCATAATTTGTGTGCAATGGCCCACTCTTCTACTTGTTCATTGGTTTCCCTATATTTTCAGTTGAGTCAGCTGAGACTAACACTTATCTGACAGATTATGTCACACTTTCATAAACAGCTGTTGTGATGTAACTTATCTTAGGTATACAAATCAGAGCTTGTCAGAGATCAGTCAGTTATCAGCTGTTTGTAAGCTAGGATATAATGGATATAGTCAGAGCTTGTACGTGTCTCATAGATTAAACATCACACAATCTAAGGACAATGGAGTGACATCTATACCCCCAGTAACTAAGAGTGAATGGGGCTTGGTCTATATCTGTCACATGTCATTAAGAGAAAGGGAAAATTTACTCCAATCTGACATCACCCCAAGGCAAGAATATTAAGAACCTGTAAAATATGTTCTGTAGTTAAATAAACTATATATATATTACATATAGTATTTGGAATGAAAAAATAAGTCCAGACAGTTAAAAAATAATGCAATAATGGATGTGTTCTTCGCAAAAATCATAAGGGCTGATTGGCATTCATAAATTGCATGGCAATGCACATTACATGTGTTGACACATTGCAGTGCTCTTCATTTTAAGTAGTGCCCCAAACCACTAGATCAATACACATGCATTACAGCACATGGAATTGCGCCATAGCGCATTCTAGCAAAACTTTTTGTCCGATATTCAGGGCGTTTTTGTGCATCGGAAGCCCTATTGACATCAGCGGGCTGCCTTCATGCAATGCACCTTAATGCACACGACTTATTGCGACTCATTAAAGCATGTGCATTTACGGACTGTACAAATGTAAATGTGCCCCACACTTATTTTTAAATGCACCTACTGTCATGGTTTTACCACCTATGCAGGAGCACTCAGATTGGGAGAGAGGGACAGTACAAGGGTACAATCAGGAGTACTGCATTTACCAGTGGTGGCCAGTCCACATGCAGGGCACCGGACGCATGGATTTCAATGTTTTTTTTTTTTGTTGGCTTCAAAAAGGGTGGGCTTGGGGCGCAGAGCACTGTGCCCCAAGCCCACCCATTTGTCTGACAATAGCGAAGTAATAAAACGTGATGCAGAGGAGGAGGAGACGCAGGGGGAGCTGCCACCCACTGCCTGGAGAAAGCGCTGCCCACGACCTAGATGGGGTATGTGCGGGGCTGGTGACCGAACGACCGAGTGGGGGTGGCAGTGGGTGCATTGTTTGTGCCCCCCCAAAAAATATACCACCAGCCGTCCCTTGCGTTCACATGTACGGACAGAAAGACTGAGCAGAATTTACCAGGCTGATGTTTTCTATCACTTTTTAAATATATAAATGGGGTTTTTTTTTTTTTTTTGGGGGGAATATGCTAAGGATTACTAGCTAAATTGGGGGACTCACCTGTTCCATCTTCGATCGCGATCTTAGACGGTTTTCCTCCGATAAATTTCTTTATTTCCTGCTTTTCTGCTGGGGGCCATCTTGCCTGTGGGCATGTGAAACCCCACAGGCACTTTAGATGGCCCAGCATGCACCGCCGTTACTGCGCCGAGCTCGCGCGTGCGCAGTAACGGCAAAGTGCAGCTCACGTTCTCCGAAATCTCGCGAGATGTCGGCACATCTGCCGACATCTCACGAGATTTCGGAAGATGCGTCCGAAATCTCGCAAGATTTCGGAAGATGTGGCCGAAATCTCGCGAGATTTCGGAAGATGCCCGCACAGACTCCTGGGATCAATGACACTAGATCCCAGGAGACAGTGCGGCGTGACGAGGATCCCCGCACAGACCCCACCCACCCCCGCAGAGACAGAGGACCGGAAGTCATCGATTACAAGGTAAGTGAAAAAAAAAAAAAAAAAACAAATTTAAATTAGTACTCTTTGCCTGATTTGGAAGGCAAAGAGATTTACTAAATGAAATGTGTGCCGAACCGCTTTAATTTCATAATTCCTGATTTGAGTAGTCAAGCCACAAAACTGGCTTATGTCTAGCAGGGCTATATAAATCATAGTACTGGATGGATATACAAGTCCTTTGGCGGAAAAAACATCTCACATATATGCATTTTATCTGTATATTCAGCTGTTTGCCTGAAGTCCAATTTAAGAATTTAAAAGACGCACGGCATATGTTTAAATGAAAACTGTGGTTTCCAAAGCACAAGGTTCTATCAATGCATTTCTGTTATGCAAACCAATAGGGATATATAAAAGCAAATATGTCCTAATATACAGCACTTGTAGAGAATCAATGTTTTAGGCATGGTGTGCTATAGCATCTGTAAACCATGTGGATGGTAAATGTTACACTTTTCCCAAAATGTAGTTAAAGCGGATCTTCAGCTAAAAAGTAAAAGTGCCTCCTGCCCACCCCTCTTCTGCTCCATTAAATGTAAAGCGCCTTTTTTTTACCATTTTTTACTCTTTTTTTAGGAAAATGATGTGTACTGTGCCCACTCTGCCTCCTGGAATATCTATGTCTCATATACTAGGAGGCCTTACTGTAGCATTCACAGAGGAGTAGGAGGAGGAGGGGGCAGGCCTAGTGGCGTATCATAGGGAGGCCCACCCACTGAACTCAGAAGAGGCGGCAGTCCTCTCGATAACGTCAAATATAACATGACAACGTGGGACCGAGTGGTGGTAGGGCATGAGAGGATCTCAGCCAGACAACGTTGGATCTGCTAGATGGGCAAATATCTAAAATGTTAGAAATGGGGTAAAAGAAAAAAAAAAAACAGGGAGTGGGGCTGCTTTAAAGTAAATTACATAAAATATACTTTATTTTAGGTGCACCGGTTAGCTTAGTAACATACAGGATTTAATTTTATTTAAATAAATGATTTACTGTGGCTTTGCTTCTTCCATAACATAATTATGTACATAACCTCACAGGTACAAGATGCCTAGGAAGAGACAGACAGATGCACCCTGAGGGAAGTGTATATCTACAGCTTTATGACAGTCTTTATCCAAAGGAACATCTACCCATGACAGGTGACAATAGGATTTCAGCTGTTTTTATTTTTCCAGCAGTTAGAAAATATGAACATCCTCTCTCTGATCCATTTCTTGTAGTTAAGGTATTTTCGGCACACAGGTTATTATTTTGCCCTGGAAAGCTCATACTCTGAAGGTTAATGCAATTTTAATGATGCGGCAAATCTTCATTTTGTTAGTAACAACAAATACATATAATGACTAGTTATAGCATAATATAGTACTTACTCATAATGACATAAGATTAATGAAGAACATGTGTATGTACCAAGCTATTTAGTGTGAAATATTACTGGAACGCTAAAAAATGCCACATGCCTTTGTCTATGCCCTGTTTTTTGCTACCTGCGATAGAACTACAAACTCCAGCAAATTGCCCAAAGAACGATTGAATCACTATCTGTAACCTCTTTGGTCCAGAAGAAAGTGCTACATGAAGACAACTGTGTTTTTGTGATGTAGGTGTTCTGCCAGACATCCAAGCCTCCACCCTGCAGTCTAAAGCAGAATTCCAGCCAAAAATAACAAGACAGAAATGAATAGTCCATTAAAAAATAAAATTAAGAAGAAAAAAAAAAGCTTTTTCTGCAAAAAATTTGCCTTCAATCCAGAGTTCTCCTTCGCAGTATTTGCTTTCTGCCACTTGATGTGCTCATTCTGATGTCCATCATTATTGAACCCACTTCCTCTGAGCCCAGATGGTCTTGGACTCAGTCCAGCCTGTTATTGGACAGTGAAAAAGAGAAGCAGAATAGTGATGAGCTCATCTCTTTCATGCTGCTTACTTTTCCCTTTCAGCATCCTTTTTATCAGCACATGGACTGATTGGCTTCTTGTACTAATTCTTCCTCTCACACTCTAGCCCGGTGGAACAAGGACTGCCAGAGGCTGATACCAAGTCAAATCAAGGTACTTACACTGTTTGCATGTAACATTTAATGAGTTATTGATCAATACAGAGCTGCATTAATGTGTGTCTTTTTTATCAGCCTAGAGTTCATCTTCAAACTTTGTATATGCTAGATCCCAGGCAAGATGCTAATGCCCAGGCAAGATGATATATGGATATGGTAAGTATATACATTCTTAAATATATATGACTTGTAAAAAATATATGTTTAATAAATACTTAATATACACTATATTGTCAAAAGCATTGGGACGCCAGCCTTTACACACACATGAACTTTAGTGGCATCCCAGTCTTAGTCCGTAGGGTTCAATATTGAGTTGGCCCATCCTTTGCAGCTATCAACAGCTTCAACTCTTCTGGGAAGGCTATCCACAAGGTTTAGGAGTCTGTCTATTAGGAATGTTTGACTTGTCTTCCAGAAGTGCATTTGTGCGGTCAGGCACTGATGTTGGATGAGAAGCCTGGCTCGCAGTCTCCGCTCTAATTCATCCAAAAGGTGATCTATCAGTTTGAGATAAGGACTCTGTGCAGGCCAATCAAGTTCCTCCACCCCAAACTCGCTCATCCAAGTTTTTATGGACCCTGCTTTGTGTACTAGTGCACAGTCATGTAGCTGTTGCAAAGGGTGGGCCAAAGCAATATTGAATCATACGGACTAAGATGGGGATGCCCTTAAAGATCATGTGCATGTAAAGGCAGCTGTCCAAATACTATTGACAATATAGTGTATTTACAGACAGTCCCAGAGTTACAAACATCCGACTTACATACTTACAAATGGAGGGAGACAACATAAAGTAAGAGGAAATCTACCCTAGGTAGGGAAATTCACTCCTGTAAGAGTTCTCATGGGAAAAAGGTGTCTTCACTGAAGCTTTATCACCAATCCTTGTTTCCAGGACAACCCAAAATTTTCAAAATCCAATTGTCACAGCGACAGAAAGTGAGATGAAATCTTCTTGTACAAAGGGTTTTTATTAAAGTTCAGTTCAGCATAACAATACAGTAGCATTGATGGTCATATCATGGAAAAAATGAAAGAAGACTTCAAAAAGAAAAAAGGCTAATCTAAGTCATAGAGATTTGAGCAGGCCCTTTGAAGTCCAAGGGCGATCATGTATAACCGGCAAGAGGTTATTGTCACCTTATGAGACCTGGGGATATGACAGCACCAGGTGTAAGTAATAAGGATCTTACAGAGTCATAAGTGAAGCGAGGAGATATCTACAGAACCTGTCTTTTCTCAAGAAATAGTATATTTATTTGTAAAAAAGGAATGTTTTTCACCATGTAACCATCACATCGAGGGTTGAGCCTGGTGGGCCAGAGGAGTACGAAGAAAAGCGAGCAAGAAAAAGGGAGGAGAGGAGAGGAAATCTTCTGAACAGGGGCACAGACAGCAAAACAAATGTTACAAAGGTTAACTCTTCTCTATGATATCCCTATGCTATCCAAAAAATGTACCTGTTCCAACTAACATACAAATTCAACTTAAGAACAAACCTACGTAATCTTGTTTGTAACCCAGGGACTGCTGCTGCTGTGTGCTGCTAATGCTATTCAACAAACACCACAGCTTTAAAAAATCAGAAAGTTCTTTCAATTTATCACAATTTAAGTTTACTGTGATCCATTGCTGCAGAAATCCACAGATTACCTAAAGCCTAGTAAACATGGGTGGGCAACCACTGGTCACTGGAAGTGTTTTCCCTGAAGCCTACATAGGTAATGCTGTGCACGTGTATAGGTTTACCTTTCCTGAACATTTTTGCTATGAACAGCATAGGCATCCCTGTGGTTTTTAAGAATCCAGTTGACCAAGAGCATTGGTGCATAAAAAAAACATTAAATGCAAGCCTGTCGACCCAGCACATAATAATGGGGGGTTTACGGGTTAACTACATAAGCAGAGGTAACTATCCTCAGTACATGTTTCTTCCACGTATCTGACATCTAAGCACAGATAAATAGTTAGTGCTAAATCATCACCCTGAAACCATAAAATTTAACTGTCACAGCCAAATTACTTGAATAACACAAATACATTAATGAGTTTGCACTTCGTCGCTTGAGAACTAGTATATGATAGTTTTGTGAGCAGACCAAGTTTAAAGGTTTAATCAATAACAGACAAGAGATGCAAATCTTCTACAGTTGACTGCAGAAGCTGCTATTGCTAAGGTCAACATTTCAAACATGTTTTATAATTTCAATAGTTTTATATGAATATATGACTGTATAATCAGTTAAATCTTATTTTTCAACCCCTTGACTGTTTATCACGTATCTGGCCTTATTAAAGGCTTACAAGATAATCAGCTAGACAGGATGATTGACGAGTCTGGAAATGTCTTGAGAAAGATTTTTTCCTGGATCCTAAATGAAAATACATTACATGAGCATATTGGTATTAAAGTAAACCCGTGGCTGCTCTGGTCACAGCAACCGCTGACTGCATAACCCTGCAGGCACCTCCCAATGTCTGTAAGCACATGTCGTTTTTTGTGTAGTACTATGCTTACTTTAAAAATCAAGAGGAAAGAGCAAACAGACCTTTAAAGGAGTACTAAATATCTCCTAAACATGCACCATTTAGCAGCACCGGTGATGTCAGCGACACATGTGAACTGCTCTCTAAATGGGCGGCATGTCATTCCTTCCGAGCTTCGTGCCATGGCTATGACACCTGTGTGCAAGCGTCGGAAGTGACATCATCGGGCTCTGCCAATCAATCGGCCACAGCTTGCAAACCCATAAGAAAGACTGGGTTAAGATGGAAGCCCTTTCAGCGGAGATAGCGCGTCGCTGGAGGGCTTTGTTTTCAGGTTAGTCTTTTATAATGTGCTAGTATGCGATGCATTAACCTGCAGGGAGGAGATTTTTTTTATTGTGGTTTACTACCACTTTAACTTGTACCTGCAGGTAGGGCTATAGTAAGGCGTACCTGTAGGTACAGTGAATGCCTCCTAAACTTGCAGTGTTTAGGAGATATTCATACTTGAAGTAGCCAATGACGCCACCGGCGCATATGCACTGCGCTCTGAATTGACAGCTCACTGAGTGTGCCATCAATTCAGAGCACTGTGCCGCAGCCATGACTAACACATGCACATGAGGCCCGACCATTCAAACAGCCGCAGAACACGAACCCGAAAAGAAGATTGGATGAAGATGGAAGTGCCAACAGCAGTGACAGCACACCACTGAAGAGCTTCATTTGAAAATAAGTCTATCATAATGTGCTAGCATGTGATGCATACTATCATATTATTAGTTAATTTTTTTTTTAAATTACAGGAGTTTACTACAGCACTGGATGTGTTGCTAACTCTCCTGTGCATGTAAATGCGTGTAACAAGATATTTAGGCACATCAAGTGCTTGGGTGTTAAATCATTTTAATGGCCAGAATAATCGTTTTTTCTGGCCAGTGAAATCAATTAATATTCAAGCACTAAGCACGCCTAGTGTTTACATGCGTTTAGGCGAGTCCAGAAATGTTTCTAACAAAACACCGCTGCTCATGAACGCACTGGCTGTGAGTTTTTTTTCTGCCTCCAAACACTCCTGCCTCTAAACTACTCTAAACGCCTATGTGTGCATGGACACATTGGGGGTTATTTACAAAAGGCAAATCCACTTTGCACTGCAAGTGCACTTGGAAGTGCAGTCGCTCTAAATCTGAGGGGTAGATCTTAAATGAGTGGAAGCTCTGCTAATTTTATCATCCAATCATGTGCAAGCTAAAATGCTGTTTTTTATTTTCCTTGCATGTCCCCCTTGGATCTACAGTGACTTTACTTCCAAGTGCACTTTCAGTGCAAAGTGGATTTGCCTTAGTAAAGAACCCCCATAGGCTAACATGCAGAAGCATTTAGAGGCAGGAAAAAAAAAAAAGCCGGACACCCTTAGGAGACCTTATGGTTGCTGTAAACTCCTTGCCCTTTCTGTTCTTTTACCGCCTACAGAATGTGATAGGCAACCTTGCTTGTCATTACAGAGTACTTACAGTGTCTTCACGTTGGTCCACTGCTGCCAATAAAGTGTAACTACACCCAAAAACAAAATGTTCCTATATTACAGCTTACCAGTTATTAGATATGGTGGTTGCATTCATTTTCTTTTTTTAATCTTGCATTCTTTTATTTACATACAATTGGCCGGTAATACACCTCTTGTGTTAGTGGCTACATTCACTCCTCCACTGTATTTGTGGAGGAACAACATAGCTACCCTAGGACAGCAGCACTGTCAATCAGTGGAGAGGGTAGTGTTAGATGCACTAGTAGAATGAGCTTTACATTAGTGACTAACAATGTAAAGCTGAACTCCAGCCAACCTTTTTGCAGCTGTTATAGCCAAAGTTTTTTCTTTTTTTTTCTTTTGGGATAAAGGTTTTTTCATGCAACATTGTAAATGAACAATAACTGACCATTGTAAGCACCCCTGTCAGTGCTAAATGGTTTGTCCCAACCTTTTACCGATATATTTGATGGACAGCTTGGCCTTTTGGAGGAAATTGAAAGATAACTTCAAACTTTCTTGACCTACTGGCCGTATCACCAGGTAATAAACTGTGTTAGCGCTACAGACAGACTGTATTATATATATACTTTTTTTTTTTGTTGGCCATAGTTACACTTGTTCTATTGAAACACACTAACAAAACTACAGTTCAAACATGTGATCATGCTACGAACAAATAGTGAGGCTGCTGCTAAGCTACTGGCTATTTGAATCCCTTGCATGTTGCAAAAAGAGAGAGGTGGAAAAAATGGACCAAGAAGATGTAATACTTGCAGTCTGAAGCATACGCCAAAAATGATCACTGTGGACTATGTTTTACACAGATCTGGCTTGGCCTGATCCTAGATTTGAACTCAAGTGTATAAACCAATGATCTTTTGTTGATAGTACTATTATAATATTTTGAAGTTAGGAAAAATTCTACTTATTTTTCCATGATAGTACAATATTCAGTCATGATGTGTCTAGCTAGGGACTTCATTAGTAGGTTCAGGTTGCATACATTAATCAAATGTGTTCTGCTGCCTGTACTATTGAAATTATAATTTTATTGTTTTAAATTTGCAGGCTGCAACCTACAATGTAGGCACCAAATAGTACTTGCTATCACAAGAAAGTGTTAGAGCCAAGAGGGCAGGGTCTGGGTAGACCACATGATATCACCATGTGACATCATCTATAACCCCAGACACAACCAGGACCAGATGCACCCCCCCCACCTCATGTTATAGGTCAAACACAGAAATGTTGCTAAGCCAGGTTACTCTGCAGCAGCCTGGGCCTGGGACACCATTATTAAGGATGGAAGAAGAAATCAGGGACACATTCTTTTAATTGGACATAAAACCAGGGACACTTCTTTCCCAGGGAAAGCCCCCTAAACCTTGGGACATCTGGGACCTCTAGTCACTCTAAATGCAGGTGTTTAGTTTCTGAATTGTTGTATCTACCAGCATCATTGGATAGATAAGGCTTTAGTTCAATTTACATAAATCTACAACTGCTTTGAGAATACTTTGAAATTTATGATAGATGAAGAGACACATGATAAGTTCAAATATTGACCATTGGCATCCATAACTGCACTTGCCATAACAGTGAACCCCTTCTAAAATATTGTTGACCCTGACTTAATAATAATATGTTCAATTGCTACTCTATATAATTTTTCCTTAAAGCAGGCCTTTCCCCCCTTAATAAACTTTAGGCAAATCAACTTACTGAAAATAGCATGCATCTTTATTAAGACACAGGTCTTTCCAACCATACATTTAGTGATGATACATTTAATGAAACCAGGAAAATGCAACGTGGCTTTTTGGATTTGGGGGGGGGGGGGGGTGGGGTAAAGGTCCGCTTTGAGAATTATTTTGTTATTTATAAATGCATTTAAAAGGTTAAAAGTATATAGAAAAAGTAGGCGAAAGCAGAGGGTAAAATCAACAGAAATTGGTGACCTTGACAACTGAAACTATGTAGAGGGCCTACTAGAACATTTTCTGAACTAAAGAGCATTCCATGTAGTGGGACCTTTAAGGATGAGCCATTTAAATGTAGGACATCTCAGTATTTATTCAAACATTTAAAAGTGATATGTAGAACTGAGAGTTTTTGGTCATTGCATTACAGGGGTCTATGATCTTCATTGTCTGCCCTATTGTAAGCCCTCACACCAGCTTTTATAAATAGACTCAATAATGAGTGGATGAATGTAATGCCTTTAGTTATATTGGCTACTTTTTTCGTTTGTTAAATGTCAGATAGATGATGCAAACAATAACATGATTTCACAGTTGCAGTAAATAGGAATACACATGAAAAAGTAACCTTAAACTATTATGAATATTATTTATAAAAATAATATATTGAAAAAAATCAATATATTTTACTCCGATAAATCTACATTGAACATACTAAAGTTGACGTTTGCATTCTATAATTGCAGGCTTCTAAGTGACATATGACAGAAGTCTGTAAAGGTTAAATGGATTTAAACCACTTTAGATATCCGATTGACCTTTAACATGGAATTGTGTATAGCTTCAATTCAATTCAGCCTTAGTGTCCCAAAAGCATTATAACTTTTTTTTTCTTGTTAGCAGTGTTTTTTTTGTCCTTTACAATTCAATGGTGCATTCTTTAAAAATTGCTTTTTTTCCATTTTTTTTTTTTTTAATTGCACCCCCATACACAAGAAAACTTTAAAAAAAACGTATGTATATAGGGTAAAATTGAGATGTCTGCATGACAGTCTGATTCCTTTAATAAAAGGGATACATCACTATGCCTATCAAAGTTCATATGTGCTGCACATGCTTGACAACAAGGTAATATGAAGTTGTCATGCATGCACCAAGCATGTCAAAGCACCATCTAAATCCTTAAAGATGCTGTGATTTAGTCCTTTGCATACACTTGATGGGCCATGTCCTTTTTTACACTCAAATACTATGTATGTATATTATAAAACAATCTGTTAATACTGTATAAATCAATCAATTATACTAAAATCTATTAGGGTTTATGCACACTGCTGCTCCTAAATTGACTTTTTGGGGCTTTGGTTGTTTTTTGCCTAAGCCCCTGAACTCCCCTCAATAAAAATGGGGTTGATTTACTAAAGACAAATAAACTGTGCACTCCGCAATCGCAGTTGCTCCAGAAATTAGTAAATGAGGTAAAGCTTCTCTTCGCAAACAATAGCCAATCACATGCAGAGAAAATAAAAAAAAAATGCATTTTTACTTGCACATGATTGGATGATGGAAGTCAGGAGAGCTCTCCCTCATTTACTAAGCTCTGGAGCAATTGCACAAAGTGCACAGTCTATTTGCCTTTAGTAAATTAACCCCTATGTGTCCATGCACACATAGGCGTTTAGAGAAGTTTAGGGGCAGCAGTGTTTAAAGGCAGTCAAACGCCTTCTCCTGAATGCAGAAGAATCGTTTTCTGGAGAGAGCTGTTGGGCATAAAGAATGCCAAATGTGGCATGCACGGCAGCTCCACGGATGGTTGCATGTTCTGAGAGCTCCGCTCCAGCTAGCTCTCCCTGCTACAGCCATCAAATGACAAGGATTCCCTCAGCCTCCCCCCACACTGACTGCAGAAGTGCCGAGGACCCCCCAAATGGCAGGGGGCACATCGAGATGGGACTTATCCCATCAACTCGACCCCGGGCCTACAGCCGCAGCATCTCTAAAGATGGTGGCCACAAAAGAACAAACGAGGCTCAGAGTCGGATCCAGAGGAATCCATCGCCGACCAGGAGGGTCTGGATGTCTGCACCGAGGGGATATATCACTGCGCAGTTAGTACACAGATGAACCCCCTATTGTCCCTGACCTCCACAGAATCGCTGCTAGGCAGATTTCTAGACGGCCTTCTCCTTACCCCAATGGAGGATCTGACAAAGATGCCAGAATACTTCGGGACCCACAACAGATCACTCCCTAAAACTCCTACCAACTTATCATCATTAATGGAGACATTTTCTAAAATGTTCTCCAGGGGCTTGGCCCAAACTGCTACACAGATCACTTCCCCCATCCAAGCAGATCTGCATCACCTAGGGGCCAGAATAGAAGTGATCAAAGCCAAAACTGACCAAACCATTGCCAAAGCTAACCAGAATACTGATAGGATTCAGCAATTGCAGGAACAATTGGACATTACATTCTCAAAATTGGATGATCTTGAAAATAGATCCAGCAGGTATAATTTTAGACTCAAAGGCCTCCCTGAATCTTTTAAAGAAACAGACAAGATCAACCGCATGTTTGTTAAAAATGTATTCCCAGACATACCCGACCATCGCCTGGAAATGGATCGTGCCCATGGGGCCCTTAAGCCCCCATGCCAAGATGGCTTGGTAAAACCACATTTTTACAAGGTTAAAGAAAAAGTCATGCGGTGAGCCCTGGAAACTGAAAACCTTACTTTACAAGGGCACCCCATTCAAATATTTGCGGACTTGTCACCTTACACAATACAAAAAAAGAAAATCCTTAAAACCTCTTTTCCAGATGCTGTCACAAAAATCTATCACCTATAGATGGTCTTTTCCTTTCCGCTTAAATTTTGCTCACATGAACAAATCTTACCGTTTCTCAACATTTGCGGATGGAGAGCGTCTGCTTCTGCAGCTGGGCCTTATCTCCAAGGTACCAGCAACCTCATCAGACCCCAGAGCCCCATCTCAACATAGTATTGTTATACATTTTTGTTCCATGTTTTTGACTTGCTATGTCTTCTCTTCTCAGGACCTGTCCACACCACCTCTTCCTCTCACTAATCTTCTTTTTTTTCCGGGTCACCCAGAGGCTAATCTCCACGACCTACCCTCCACTCTCAGAAGCTTCAGACGGAAGATGCTAAGAACCAACACCCGCCTCCACGGGTCAGGGTAAGATCCCAATGGTTCATGTGATTGTCCCACCCTCTGATCCATGCATGCTGACAACATAACATGAGCCCCCCTCTGTATCAGGGGGGACACTGGAGGGAGAGCCCACACACAGGGGGGGACACTGGAGGGAGAGAGCACACACAGGGGGGGGACACTGGAGGGAGAGAGCACACACAGGGGGGCACACACACACAGGGGGACACTGGAGGGAGAGTGCACACACAGGGGGCACACACACACACACACACACACACAGGGGGACACTGGAGGGAGAGTGCACACACAGGGGGGCACACACACACACACAGGGGGACACTGGAGGGAGAGTGCACACACAGGGGGGGGCACACACACAGGGGGACACTGGAGGGAGAGCGCACACACAGGGGGGCACACACACACACACACACAGGGGGGGACACTGGAGGGAGAGTGCACACACAGGGGGGCACACACACACACACAGGGGGACACTGGAGGGAGAGCGCACACACAGGGGGGGGGCACACACACAGGGGGACACTGGAGGGAGAGCGCACACACAGGGGGGCACACACACACACGGGGACACTGGAGGGAGAGCGCACACACAGGGGGGCACACACACACACACACAGGGGGACACTGGAGGGAGAGCGCACACACAGGGGGACACTGGAGGGAGAGCGCACACACAGGGGGGCACACACACACACAGGGGGACACTGGAGGGAGAGCGCGCACACACAGGGGGACACACGCACACACACAGGGGGACACTGGAGGGAGAGTGCACACACAGGGGGGCACACACACAGGGGGACACTGGAGGGAGAGCGCACACACAGGGGGGCACACACACAGGGGGACACTGGAGGGAGAGCGCACACACAGGGGGGCACACACACACACGGGGACACTGGAGGGAGAGCGCACACACAGGGGGACACTGGAGGGAGAGCGCACACACAGGGGGGCACACACACACACAGGGGGACACTGGAGGGAGAGCGCGCACACACAGGGGGGACACACGCACACACACAGGGGGACACTGGAGGGAGAGTGCACACACAGGGGGGCACACACACAGGGGGACACTGGAGGGAGAGCGCACACACAGGGGGGGACACTGGAGGGAGAGCGCACACACAGGGGGGGGACACGCACACACAGGGGGACACTGGAGGGAGAGCACACACACGGGGGGGGGGACACGCGCACACACAGGGGGACACTGGAGGGAGAGCACACACACAGGGGGGGACAGGCACACACAGGGGCACACTGGAGGGAGAGCGCACACACAGGGGGACACTGGAGGGAGAGCGCACACACAGGGGGGGGACAGGCACACACAGGGGGACACTGGAGGGAGAGAGCACACACAGGGGCACACGCACACACAGGGGGACACTGGAGGGAGAGTGCACACACAGGGGGACACTGGAGGGAAAGCGCACACATAGGGGGACACTGGAGGGAGAGCGCACACACAGGGGGGGACACACACACAGGGGGAAACTGGAGGGAGAGCGCACACACAGGGAGGGACACGCACACACAGGGGGACACTGGAGGGAGAGCGCACACACAGGGGGGGACATGCACAGGGGGGGGACATGCACACAGGGGGACACTGTGGGCTGGGGTGACACTGTGGGCTGGGGTGACGCTGGGGTGACACTGTGGGCTGGGGTGACGCTGGGGGGACACTGTGGGCTGGGGTGACACTGTGGGCTGGGGTGACGCTGGGGGGACACTGTGGGCTGGGGTGACACTGTGGGCTGGGGTGACGCTGGTGGGACACTGTGGGCTGGGGGGACCCGGGGCACTGTGGGCTGGGGTGACGCTGGGGGGACACTGTGGGCTGGGGGGACACTGTGGGCTGGGGGGACACTGGGGGGACACTGTGGGCTGGGGGGACACTGGGGGGACACTGTGGGCTGGGGGGACACTGTGGGCTGGGGTGACACTGTGGGCTGGGGTGACGCTGGGGGGACACTGTGGGCTGGGGGGACGCTGTGGGCTGGGGTGACGCTGTGGGCTGGGGTGACGCTGGGGGGACACTGTGGGCTGGGGTGACGCTGGGGGGGCACTGTGGGCTGGGGTGACGCTGGGGGGGCACTGTGGGCTGGGGGACCCCCCCCCCCATCATCACTTGTGGCGGTCCTGCTCTGGTAATTTACTCACTGATGCTGATGCTCCCCGACGGCCCCTCCACTCTTCTCTTCTCTTCCATTACTTCCATTAGGGGCCCGGACTCGGCCGAGTGAAGCGGCTGTATTACATGCCGCGAATACCGCTAGCGGCGCGCGGCTCCCCGCCGGCCCCTCCTTCCCTCCCGTCCGTCCCAGGTGACGTCACAACGCATACAGTAGAAGCACCTGGGACGGACGGGAGGGAAGGAGGGGCCGGCGGGGAGCCGCGGGCCGCTAGCAGTATTGTTAGCGGCATCGCGGCATGTAATACAGCCGTTTCAAGTGGCCCCTCATGTGGCCGAGTCCGGGCCCCTAATGGCCCCGGGCCCTCGGGCGGCGCCCGAGTCACTGACTTGTCAGTCCGCCCCTGCTCCCCAATTAAAAGACGGAAACTATTCAGACACTATCAATCACAAAAGATTGATATCCTTTTACTACAAGAAACCCATTTCCCTTCCACCTTTAATACCTCCTTCTTACATAGCAACTATCCCCAGTTCTATCTCTCTAATGCAGGGAACAAAAAAAGGCGTAGCCATATACTCTTTTAAAAATCTTAAATTTTCCCCTTTAGACACCATCAGAGATCTGGCAGGTAGATACCTATTCGTAAAAGGCTCCACAGATGGCATAACATACTCACTTATTTCCTATTACACTCCAAATAAAGGCCAGGCAACCTTTTTCTCCTCCATGATGTCTACACTAGGTCCACATCTAGAGGGTAAGATAATTCTATGAGGAGACACAAATTTTGCATTTGACCACTCACTGGATAAATCGGGAAATGGCCTCCCTCCGACGAAAAAGCCATCAAAACAGAGCACTAAAATAGCCTCCACACTGTGTTCCTTGGGCCTTATTGACATCTGGAGGGAACTTAACCCTGCGCCACACAAAATCTACACTAGGATAGACCACATCTTTATTCAATCCTACAACATACCAATTGCCACAAAAGCTATCATTAGGGATACACCCATTTTCAGCCACTCTATGGTGCTTTTATACAACAAACACCCAACCCCAGTACAAAATTCACATGGCGCCTCAATGAAGGGTTTTTAAGCGACCCAGTTCAATGCACAATCGTCGCAAAGGACATTCAAGAATATTTTCAACTAAACGATAAGGACTCCATATGCCCAGGTGGGCTGCCCATAAGGTGGTGACAAGAGGGAAGATTATACAAATCACTTCTCGACTCAAACGGGAACGCGGGGCAACCATTAACAAACTCACCAGAGAGTTCCACTCATTAAGCAAAACCCATAAACGTGACCCTACTAGAGAGTCCTTAGACCTTCTTGAATCAGCCAGAACAACCTTAAACCTAGCCCTAACCACAGAAGCAGAGAAATACCTCAGATGGTCAGGAGCCTGGTTCTACTCCCAGAAGGACAAGATTGTGCCAAATTAGCAGCCAAACTATCCCCTAAACCCCGTTTCCAGGCTTTCCCCAAAATACGCACCCAGGTGGGAGATCTGACACAAAACCCACGACGCATCATGGAGTCGTTCAATGATTTCTACACAACTCTGTACTGAGATAAGAAATCTAGCACACAATCTCGCCTCAATGGCTTCCTCAACAAGATATCCCTCCCAAATTTATCAGCAAAACACTCTGATCTCCTGGACAAATCGATAACTGAAATGGAAGTCATGGAAGTGATAAAACTTCTCAAACAAAACACAGCGCCAGGACTTGGCGGCTTTTTCGACCTGCTATTATAAAAAAATTGCCAATATACTAGTCCCCTATATGGTCGGATTCTTTAATTCACTCAGGTTGGGTTCTCCCCTGGATAAAGCCCTAAATTTAGCTTATATCTCAGTCATTCCCCAAACTGGCAAGGATCCAAGCGTAGTTAGCAATTACCACCCGATCTCTTTAATTAACAAAGATCTAAAAATCTTGACAAAAAATTTAGCTAACAGACTCTCATCCTTTATTGCTCAATATATCCTGACCAGATAAGAAGGGCCATAGACATAATTTCCCTACTCAACTCTCAATGGGATGGCGGTCCCTATCAGGAAGGATTTTTGCTGTCAATTGACCTCCAAAAGGCCTTTGACACACTTACGTGGCCTTACCTGTTTAATGTACTGGAAAGATGGGGCTTTGGCCCCAACTTTCTGGGAATACTCCACTCCTTGTACTCTAACTCAAGCACGCAAGTAAGACTTCAGGGCTGCTACGCAGATCCCCTCAACATCGAAAAAGGCACCAGGCAAGGTTGCCCGCTTTCCCCCTCTTATTTGCTATAGCTGAGACCTTGGCCATCGCGATCAGAACCCACCCTGACATTAAAGGAGTACTCTGTGGACCTCAAGAGCACAAATGGGCTTTGTTCACAGATGATCTCCTATTATTTGTTATCTCCCCCTAATCTTGACTCCCAACATTTTCTCTTTACTTGGAAAATTTGGGAATGCATCCAGTCTTCAGGTGAATGTATCAAAATCCTTAGCATTAAATATCACAATTCCCACCAATTTACTTGAAAATTTACAGGACCACTTTCCAATTACCTGGTGCTCAACCCATATCCTGTATTTAGGCATAAACTTAACCTCCAAGATTGACTCCCTATACTCATCTAACTACCCGTCCATTTTCCACAAACTGTCGTCAGACCTCTCCACATATTCTAAACATAAACTATTATGGCTAGGCCACATTAACGCTATCAAAATTACACTCATCCCAAGCCTATTATACCTCTTCAGGTCTCTACCCATCCCAATCAGGAAATCACAACTGCATAATTTCCAATCCAAAATCCTGACATTTATCTGGGGACCTAAAGGCAGGAGGTGCTCTAAAAATATTCCCCAACATTTGGTAGTATTACCAAGCAGCTCAACTCGTTCAAATCTCTATCGTATACTCACGAGATTCGAAACCTGACTGGGTAACAATGGAGAGGCAAGCTGTTCCCCGCCACACAATTGACTTCCTATTGTGGTCCCCCACTAAACTCAGATCTCCCATCATAGCTCCCACCCTATCCCACTCACTGGCCCTGTGCAACCAGATGCACAAAAATCCCTCATTATTCTCAGCCCTGCGCCCTCTAACACATGTGTTCCACAATCCCAATTTCCCCCAAGGAATGAACATCCTAGCCTTTATCTGGTGTCTCAACATAGGTTTATTTAGAATAGGGAACTTCTTCACTTCTACAGGCCCCATTTCACTTGCTTTCTGCACAAGCAAACTAGAAATGTCCACTTCTGAAAGGTTCAGATATACACAAATACTTAATTTTCTTCAATCGATTTGGCCCAACAAGCTGGAACCTCCTAGGGTCACGGCCTACCAATCATGGTGCACGAACATCATGGATCAGAGGGGGGGGGGGGGTATCCAACATTGATGCTTCCTTGGCTGCATCTCTGTCCAAAACTTTCTATGCCCAAACATGGGAAAATTACCTCAATATAGAAAAGGATCCAGATAAATGGAATGCCTGCTTCCAACGTACCTTCAAAGGTATATTGAATATTTCCTTGATTGAGGCTAGCCTCAAAATACTTACACAGTGGTACAGGGTTCCCTCTCTCCTCGCCAGAATCTACCCAGATGCTTCCCCGCTGTGTTTTAGAGACTGCCACCATGTGGGCACAAGGTTCCACATATGGCGGACTTGTCCACGAATATGAAGCCTTTGGAATAAACTTTTCTCTCTAATATGCAAGGTAACGAATATACAGGTTCCCCAAACCCCAGACATAGCACTTCTTAACCCCAAAGTGGAGAAAGTAGATACATTTACACAAGCACTGATCTTCTTTATTCTCTTAGGAACCAAAATCACTATAGCTTCACACTGGACAAAAACCTCAGTCCCAGTCTAAGCGGTGAAGCACAAAATCTCCTGGATTATGGCGCAGGAGAAGATAGTAACAAAACCTGTGTTTTCAAACTCATCTGGGGACCCTGTGCCAAATACTGTCATATACCTCTATACCCCAGAGACAACTCCTCATGATGATTCTTCCTCTGGGTGACCCATCTGACTCACCCCACCCCACCCCACCCCACCATTTCTCTAACCTTACTTTACCCTCTCTCTAGAACTACAACTCCATCCTCTACCTCTTCCTGCCCACCCTCTTCTGGTCCATAGCTATATTTACAAGACATGGCTGGTCTCAAATCTTATAATGCATACTGGTTTACAGAAGGAATATCGGTTTATGATCTCAGTTGCCACGGACTATCCAACTGCACCTCTAATCAACTATACTCATGCTCTTGCCCCAGGTCTTGGCACAGTTCATTGAACTGTTTTACATAGTGACAATCCAATAAGGCCTTATTATATGTATTAACTCCAAATATTTTGACACCCTACTTTCTTTAAACGGGGACCCATGACAGTGTTAAATGGTCAAGTGGCCCCCCATCCACAGCGTGCTCCCTTTAGGGGTGGCTGGGGGATCAAACACTGAGAGATGCATTTAATTAACCATTCATTGTACAATACCTACTGTTTTCCCAGAGTATGCCATCTGTTTTTCTGATGCTTATTAGGCCGTGTTGGCCTATAAAATACATTTACTCTTCAAATTATATCTTTTGAATGTACCTTGTTATCTTGCCTGTTTAAACCAAAAAACATTATTGAACGAAAAAAAAAAAATATACAAATGTGCCTAAACGTGCCTAGACACACCTTGTTGCTTTAGCACTTGAGCATTTATCCATTTCAATGGTCAGAATAAATTACAATTCTGGTGCATAAAATAAATTAATGCCCAAATGCCACCGTGCCACTTTACTATAATTATCACCACCAGGTCCAGGAACTTACATGTAAAGGTTGCAGATATGGGAACATTGGTTACCCTACTGTATATTACAGTTCCGCTTCTAAGTGCCCAAATCTTGGGCTATAGGGCTACCAGAGGGAACCAGCAACATATTTTAAGTGACAGGAGAAAACATCTGTTATACATGCTACTAGTGGTGACAGATCCATTTCTCTTGGATGAAGAGATGTCCTGGACAGTCATAAAGATACCCCCTCTCTACAGCAGGTGTGGTCCAGTACACTGCAACTAGACAGTAACTTGATCAGCAGTACTTTAAAGGAAAGCTATCATGTTTTATTTAGACTTTATGTGTTACATTTATAACAAGGACCCAAAGATCACCACCTTAAGCCTAGCATAAGGGATAACCCAACATGCTGTCAATATGGAACACCCTACAAAAAGGTCAGATATCTGAGTTTGCCACACCAATATCTGGCTAATAATACATTAGCTGTTCACATAGACCCCTATGCGCCCTGCACTACCTAAATGTGCCCAAATAGGGTGAGAAAAAAAGGATCATTATACGAACAATAAAAATATTTGAAAAAACACTATTCCTTTCTTTTGATGTCAACCAGCCAAGGCCTGAAACCTCTCCCGCACCAAAGGGGGCTTGTTCTTGTCATGTTTCACAGAGTAACCTAACCTCACCTACTAATATTTGCTTAAGTGATTCGGCAAAATTTTGTGTTTCCTGATTTATTTAACTTTTAAAGCTTAATACTTGATGAAATTCTATTGTGGCTTAGATCTCCACCTACAATTTACGCCTTTGTTCTCTCCAGAATAATATCAGTTTAGTGCAGCAACAAAATAGGCTCATTTTAAATTTAGATTATTTTGTATATTTGGAATTCAACAATGATTTTTTTTTTTTAAGAAGTAGGGAGAGCACTGCTGTGTGTCTAATTAGACATGGAGCTACGGTTCGGCCCTGCCCCTCTGCCACTGCTGTGTCTCAGCTAATCAGGAGGGAGAGTCCCAGACAGCCGAGACACTTGTGGACATCACTGGACAGAGATGAGACTCAGGTAAGTATTAGGGAGGCTGCTGCACACAGAAGGCTTTTTATAGAATGCAGGTATAATAAACTTTCTGACTTTACAACCCTGTTAACAATCATTAGATGTGGTGGTTGTGTTAATTTTCCTTTTTTAAAGCACTTTCCGTTAGTTTTCACCTGATGATCTGGCCAGTAACACACCTCCTGTGTTAGAGTGCCCCCACTCTGGGTGAATGAGCATGGGGGACACCTTTGGACAGCAGTAGTGTCAGTCTGGGGGTGGAGGAGTGTTAGATGTACTAGCAGATTGAAATACATTAACCAATTGCAGCCAAACCACAGCTAATACTTTATAAGTTACAGCAACAGTTCTTTTCTTTTTGGATAAAGGTTTTACATATACAGTATAAAAGCTGATCATTGTAAGCACCCCACAATTGATAGTCTCATCTCTGTAACTGATTCAACTAGAGAGCTTGTTCTTTTGAAAAACAACAGACTTACTGGCTGGATTACCAGATGAAAATAGAAGAAAGAAAGCCTAAAAAAATAAAAAATTCTGATATCACTTCTAAGAATTGGTAAGCTGCAATGTAATAAATGTTTGCTTTTAGGTTTAATACCGATTTAATAAACAGCTGTCTTCCCAGCCAAAATTGCTTGTAATTCTATTCAGCCACTCATATTCTATATTTCCACGTCAGGCAGCATAGCTAGGCAAGTGACCTTACCTTTCACCTCTGCAGTTAAGTCACCAACCTGATGACTAGGGCTGTGGAAATGAAAGATTAATTCCTCGATTAATCGTTAATTGTTTTGATCGATCAAAATTCTTTTGATCGGTACTCACCTCTCCGCCAGCTTCCGGGTCTTCAGGGAGTTCCGTCGGAGATCCGGTGACGTCGACTCCTCCCCCCTTCCCCAAGTGCCTCAGTCTGCTAATGAAGGGAAGGAGGGAGGAGTCCGGTGGCGTAGAAATCCTGATTGAACATAACACGTACGGGGGAGGAGCTACGCATGACATCACCCGCTGCTGCCCTATGGAACTAACACAATTGTCGACTTTACATGCTGTGTTTTTATCATCTTTACGTGAGTAGTTTGTGTTTGTTAAATCTTATACTTAATTGGTGAGCACTTAGATCTTTTCTTTCTACCCATGACCTGGCGTCCTTGCTGAAATCTAAGGAGACATGAGAGAAGTTTATGGTCCCTGTTAACCCTTTTGATACCCGCACCAGAATTGTAATTTATTCTGACCATTTAAATGGATAAATGCCATAAGGTGAGAGTGATTAGTTAGACTGGAGGTGGAGGGATTGTCATGCTACTGTGGAAAAAAAAATACTTACGTCAGTGCTACAGTTTGAATTTAAAACGTATTTGTGTGAACTGTGAAGTTAAGTCATGGATTGTGGAAACTAACTAGTGTCGGGTGATTGTATATAGTGTATACCACATTTACCACTGACTAATGCAGAGTTGCAATGCAAGGAGATCAGCTAAAAGTAGTTGGATCTGTATGTGCGTTATAATTAATCAAAATTAGTAGATTAATCGATTTAGAAAATCAATTAATCGAACACGTAAATTTTAATCAGTAACAGCCCTACTGATGACATTACATTGAGGCTCAGTAATACACTTGTTGGGTCATTTCTCTGCTCCCCCATCTTGTAAACATGTTCAGGAAAATAAAATGGCAGCACTGCATTAAGAAATAGAGCCCTAACTTGCTTAGAGTGCTGCCTTTCCCTCTCCCAGTTAGCGGTATGGTATACCAATTAAATGCAAAAAAATGATTGGGTTTTAATGAATATAGTACTGGCTCAAAGAAAACTTATCCTGAGAGAATTATGGGAACTGCCATACAGGATCTGTGATACTAATCTGAAAGAAGAAAGAAGCAAGTGAAGACAGAATTTCTGATATGCCATCCAGAACTTCCAGATCAGTATTTCAAAAAGAGTTCAGAAAGTACTAACACCAATGGATCATTGGCCAATCAACTCGTATTTTTCAAGGGAATTATATTATATTATATTTATTTTATTACTGGGTTTATTAAAATTGTTATTTTTTGTATCTGCCTACAGTTCCACTTTAAGCAGTTAAGCAGTTTCTGCCTTGTGATCATCCAATTCTATGCAGACATTTGATCAAGGCACAAATAAGACATTTTTTTAATGAACATCCATTAGCTTACTATATATGAGTGATATTTATCTTGTCAGATTACATACATAGATGCACAAATATAATTTGTATATCTACAGTCTGAGACCAATGAGAGCACTCTAATGTCTACATTTATCTAATATAGATTTTAAGGCCTTAGTCTGTTTGCAGGCTCATGACAGTACTACAAGATTGCTCAAGTAATTTATGAATGTTTTGTGTCTTACATTGCAGCCTATGGCACATACCAACACAGTATCGATCTGCTACAGAATAATGGCGTTACCACTCCATCTTTACTGCTTTAACTCAGCCAAAAGAATTGTATACAATTACTGGTAGCTTAAAATGGCCAATATATATATTGTGTTTGTGTCTATAAAAAGGGTCATGCAGATTTCCATTTTCTTATTTAATGCAAATACAAAATAATCCTACAAATATTAGCATTTGAGTTTAAAAATCTAAATAAACAGCATTTCTGTCAATGTATTTCTGTTCATTTTCTAATAAACATCGTAACCAAGCATTGTCACTGTGTCGCACACCATTTGTGAATGTTTACAATGCTGAGACTACTCCCACGATTGGTATTGACAATCCTCATAGTTTTGCAATCTGCTCTTCCACAGACATACATGTAAGTATATAAAAAAAAATCAATGCATGCTTCCACCTGTACCAGTGTAATAGATAGTAGACCCCCTTCAATTTTTTATGTTATTTATTCCATTCATATTATTTGCTATTATTAACTTTTTAAAGTGAGTATACATTTATAAAAAAAAAAAAATACTTTTTAAAATGCATATCATGAAAGGTATGCTGCAGTTTTTTTAATCAAAAATTCCAATTTGCTTAGTGGACCTAACTTGATATAATTTTGCTGCCTACATCAATCTCAACTGCTGCCTATACCATGGTTTGCCTAATGTCTGAGAAAACTGCCAGAAGTTACACATGCAGATAGCAGAGGAAAGAGAGAACAGCCAGGACCCACGCTATGGATGCTAAGGATAGATGTAGGTACACATTTTATGAAGATCTGCTTTGTTCATTTTTTTATGTCAAAGGTTTACAACCACTTTAATGAAAATCTATATTAGGTTCACACTAGCCTCACAAGAAAATATTAAATAAAACCTCCAAAATAACCAGTACACCCTGAATTCCAGCACATTACCCTTAGCAAAGATGATATCACTAGATATTTTTCCAGAAGCTTTGGAAAGTGGAGGATCCCAAATATTGTAAGAATTTGCTTCTTCTCAGGAGATTTGAGATCCTTAGCATGATTATGAGACAAGGCCTAGTGATATCACCAGCAAAGCCAGGACCAAAGGTAAGTGTTTTTTATTTTTTTGTATGAGTTTTTTTTTAATCTGGGTGTTGGAATCTGCCTAACAATTGGACCTAGAAGATCTGCTTTGAATGCTACCTCACAGAATATAATGAATAAAGATATGAAGATCAATCATTTAGATTTAGATTTAGATTTAGATTAACTTGTTTTTATGAATTTTTTGAATTTATGTTAAAGTGAAATCTAAAATTCTAGTTTTTACCTTTACAAGAAAATTCATGACTCACTCACTAAAAAGGACATACATGCACAGAGGACATATGAAACAGCATAAAAAGAAAACAACCATCCTAAAACCATTTAAAGCTAAATTAGTTCTTACATCATTTGTGAAAATACAGTTCAAAAAGTATTAAAATTAGCTTTGCTAATAGACATTACAATAGTCAAAAATTAAATGGAGTACTGAACTGGACACGCAACACTGCTTGCAGTAAAAAGGGATTCTTTGTTTTTCAGATCTTTACTACATGCTGCAGTTGTGTGTGATAACACAGACTAAGGAATGTTAATTTTATTGTTTGTCAATTAAATGTAATTTCCTAATTTATGATGACTGCTGTAGTTCATTGAATAGTGATCTTCTGCAGGATACTCCCAATGCGTTTAAGTGATAGCTTTGAGATAGAACCATTGTCAGAGTCTACACAACCTAATAAGCTTAGCCAGTGATCTATAGTGTTTTAATGCTTTAACCTTCTACTGCATTAAAAGGATATTTACTGCTCTTAAAACCTCAAAAGTAAATTTCTTTGTATTACCCCAACAATAATAAGCCATAGAAAAGCACATTAGTATGATACCAGCATAGGAGATGGTATAACACTCTTAAGCCTGGTACACACTAGTATTACATTTATTTTTCATTCAACCCAGCGGGCTGAATGAAAAGAAAACTGAAGAGCTTAGGAGGAGCTGCTGTACTAACAATCAGGTGTTAGTACAGCAATATCCCCTGCTGAGCTATTGTGTTCTGACAGGGGGATGACCCCATTGGCTGATCGGGTGCCAAACAGCAGACCTTTTTCGGTCTTGTTTAATCGACAGAAGCCAGACGTTCGGCTTCTGTCGGACCAGCTGTTATACACACAAGCCGAATATTGGCCAGTTTCTATTGAACCGGCTGATGCTGTCCAATGTTCGGCCCGTGTGTACGGCCCTATAGGTTTGTAGCAGCTGGTAAGAGGCTACGGGCAGGTCATGCAGTAAGGCCCCTTTCACACTGGGGCGGTGAGCCGCGGTGACGGTAAAGCAGCGCTATATTTAGCGCTGCTTTACCGTCGTTTTCACCGCGGTTTTCGGCCGCTCGCGGTGCGGTTTTTTCCCCCCGCGAGCGGCCGAAAAAAGGGTTAAACACCCCCCGCAGAGCGCCGCCGTAGCGGCGCTTTGCGGCGGTATTGCCGCGGTTTTACCGCGGTCTCCCATTCTAATCAATGGGAAGGAGCGGTATAGGAGCGGTGAACACACCGCTCCTATCCCGCTCCAAAGATGCTGCTAGCAGGACTTTTTTTGTCATCCTGCTAGCGCACCGCTCCAGTGTGAAAGCCCGCCGGCTTTCACACTGGAGTTAAAGGGGCCGGATTTTTTCATGCGGTGAACAGGCGCTATTTTTATCGCTGCACCGCATGAAAAACGTCCCGGTGTGAAAGGGGCCTAAACCTTCACTGGAGCCCAAAATATAATAGGGAACTTTTACGAGATACCTATACAATTTAAACTGAGCACTATTTGCTTTTTTCAAAGCAGTCCAAACATTTGTCACATTCAACTCTTGAAACATATATAATAATAAAGGATACTTACAAAATGTATGGGTTTGTTTAGTATTTTGCATTCAATAATTCTAGTATTGGCACTTAGGACTGGTTCTAAAATGTGTTAAGCTTACCCAATTCAATACAGAAGGAATCTCATATGACAGTAAGGCAGCTCCTTTCTCAGTAAAAGATCCCAGAGTAGCCAGAATGACCCAATGCTCCAAACACACTTACTTCTTGGGTTAACTGGTTCTAGAACCTAGCCTGCCATTTTCCATCTCCAATTACAATGATGGACAGCTGTACTGGCCAACAGTGAGACTTAAGCATGGTACATATGGCTGGTATTGGCTGGTTTTACAGAAACAGGCCAACATTCGGCCGTGTGTACAGCAGCCTTTCTGATAGAAACAGGTGGAATGTCCGGCTTCTGTTAAACATGCATGCTGGAAAAGCAAAAGCTGATGAGCATCCAATCAGCTTCCACAGTCAATGGCGTGTTCTGGGGGGGCAGTTCCCCTGTCAGGACACAATAGCTCAGCGGGGAGATCGCTGTAGTAACATTGCATAGTTAGTACAGCGAGTTCCTCTTGAGCTCCCGCAAAAAACTGCCTGTGTGTATCAGGCTTTAGAGAATGGGAAGGGGAAGGACTAGGCTTGGGGATTTCTGCTGCTTGCTAGAAGTCATAGATTAGGTAGGTATAGCAGAAACTTTCAGGCATCATTTCACTGGTGCTAGAAAGTTCTCTTTTACGATAGTGGGCCAGATCCCCAAAGAGAACGACTGGTGTATGATTTCTTCTCGCTCAATAAGAGAAACACTGTAAGAAGAAGTTGTCATTACCTAAAATAGGCCAAAGTTTACAGAGATGGCCGTCAGAGAATAAGCTGAGTAGGTGCCAATCTTGAGATCTAATCTGCAGAGACCATATTGTTCCTAGAAACAGAGCTATAATTTCTTCAACATTCAGGCACTTCTAACCACTAACTAACTTTTACATCAGAAATAGTCTAATGGAGGAACACAATCTAACATATAACAGTTTCAATCAGAATCATGCAATAATTCAAAGTATTGGTATGTGGCCTTGATGGGTTAAGTAGTCATTGTGATTCAAAGTTGAACAACATGCTGTGGATAAGCTATAGCTGAGGGGGTTGTTGCAGCCTGCTGCAATGAAAGACGATATATGAAATGTACCAGAATATATCAGTATGCTACAAAAAACTATATATGAAATGTACCAGAATATATTAGTATGCTACAGTATGTTGTGTCTTTTCTGCCTGTCTCTTGGTGAGTTTTACATGAGTAGAGCCATTCCTCCAGTCCAATAAGCCTGTTTGGCCAAGGACTTGATCACCACATTTCAATAGGTTGCAACACATACTGTGCTATAAGGTTGAAGAGATGAAAACAACTCTGTTTTAGAGTAATGAACAGTAAAGATGAGGCACTTTTTAGCCCCAGAGCAGAGCTAAGCACATTAATATTCTTTTTTTCATATTTAGCATAAAAAAAATATCATTCCAGTTTATTTCATATCTCTTTCCTGTTTCTGTTCTCTGTTGTCTAATCATTTTCTTTGTTATGGTATATTAGGCTAAAAAAAAAAAAAAAAAAAAAACCCAAGGCTGCAAATCTCAAGGAGGGACTGCTGTATTATTATAATATCAAGACCTAGTTCGGAATGTGTCCCGGGGCTCTGTAGCATTTAGACTGTTATAAAACGCACCCAACGTTAAATTAATTTTTGAAGTATACAATAGTTTCCTGATTACAATAATAGGACCGTGGTTGGCCAGTGTAATAAAAACTTTTTTCAAACTTTTCAATATACAGTATTAAAGAGCTGATATTTCAATTTAGTCGATTATGAAAAGCCAAACCCATTATTTATTTCAGTCAGGGACTCCAGTGTTGAGATCTCTTTAACTTCCAGATCTCCACTCCTGCTTTGTCAGTTCCCATTCATTATGTTGTTTTTTTTTTAATTATGGAGAGCATATCAGTAATACACCCCAAGTTGGTTGGGAACATTCTAAATCCCAAGATAGGCAGAAAGAGATTGGCCCCAGGACAGGCAATGTCCCACCAATATTATTGTCCAGAAGAGGTCTCATGCACACTTGGTGTCAAAACACCGCTTTGGGGGTTGTTTCACTTTTTATTTCTGCTGTCAAACCCCGCTTTATGTTAGCCTATATGTCCATGCACACATAGGCATATACAGGCATTTACAGGCAGAAGCGTTTGGCAGCAAAAAAGAAAAAAAAAAAAAAACATCACTTGCACGTTCAGCAGAGGACTGAAAAAAATGCCCAATGAATAGTCTGGCCAATGGAATGAATGAATAAATGCTCAAACACTAAACGTGTTTGCAATTGCATGTTTTTTTATGCTGATTTTCTCCTGCCAGGAGAAAAGGCTTCAAAAGAGCTGGGCAACTGCCAAGTGTGCATGGGGCTTAATAAGCCAGGGTGTGATGCAAAAGGACCTTAATACCATTTCCCTTAACACCAGACCTTTACAGTTGGATGTCACTATTCCTACATGACATGGACTACCAAATCAGCTCAGATAAAACCGTTTTGAGATTGTGCTGCACAACCAAATTGTTTTAGGGATAAGTACATTTAATTTCCTTCTTTTAATACATGACAAGGGAGACTGAATCAATTTTATTGACTGTGAAAGTATCATGTCACGTGATGGGATATGTAGTCCACAACAAGAATGTGTACTGAAAATGGCATTACTAACCATTTCTGACCGAACAATAGAGGAGACAGATTTAAATGTGCAAAATTAGTATCTGCCTTAACCTTCTTGTTACTGCTATAAAACACTAATCCTCTAAATATGTCCATATAAAAGATCTTTCTTGGTTTGCAAATCTGCTATCTGGATTTCAGACCTCATACCCTATATTACATTATGTCTAGGAATGTAACAAGGTTTCTTTGCACCTGCTCAGAGGATTAACACTAGCGGGAGAGCTGTATATTGCTATTTTTATATTAAATTCCATAAAATTGCCATTTTCTGTACTATGGAGCATTTAAAGCTTGTTGCGCTAAAGAACATTTTGCAGAAAACAATATTAAAGAGGAGTTCTCACGGGCATTAAAAAATTAAATACAGGTCCATACATTTATGTCAAAATTCCCTGTATTAGCCTATACAATATACTGCAACTGAAATGTGAAGAAAATCCCTTCTTTATTTCTCCTCCCTTGATAGAGGCCTAATTTGTAGGCACTACTTATGTTGAGCTCAGTTGCCACTGTTCCCTGTTCAGTAATGCCTCATTTCCACTGAGTGGAATGGTTCGGGTCGGAACAGTTTGGAAGGGTTAGAATGGTCCGTCCTATTCAGGTGAGCATTTCCACTGCAAGTCGGACTGCTAGGGGCCATACGGGGTTTAGAAAAAATGCCTTTGACATGAGCATTGATGTTTTTCTGTCCGGCAATCAGTGGAATGTATGTGATGACAGTAGCTCCGCTCTAACCGTACCGTACCATTTTCTATGGCCCCATGAATGGTGCGGTATGGTTCGGTTGTATGGGCTGCTTTCATAATGGAAACACTCAAAATAGCGTATCGTACCGAACCAACCCGAACTGATCCGCTCAGTGGAAACGAGGCATAAGTGTGCCTGTCAAGCGTGCTTTTAGGGAGCTGTTTAAGTTCCCCTGTTACACCCGCTTTTTCTTTTCCAGTGATTCAGCATCATTGGTTGCTAGAATGAAGGTGGCCAGGCCACACAGCTTCATTGGTTTCTAGGACGCGAGTGATTGTGCCACACAGAACCAGTCCAGCCACCCAAACCATAGAATTGATAATGCTATGTGGTGTGGCTGCCTGCACCCTAGCAATCAATGACCCTGTGTGGCCTGGCCACCTGCATTCTGGCAATACGTTTGGATTACTGGGTGGTGGAATCGGCAGAGCCTACCACTGCTTGCAAAGGGGGTGGAACAGGGGAACTGACCCATCCCCCTCCTCCTGCAACCCTTGTGACTGTACCTGGTACCTGAGACAAAAGCTGTTAATCAAAGATAATTAAATATATGTCTCCTTGGTAGATGTGTGGTATGACAATGGTTGCAAGGGAGCATTGTCAACCATGTATCTCAGGAACCACACCCCCTATGAAGATGGGGTAAAGTGCCACATGCACTTTGTCATCTGGGGGGCAGTGGCAAAAATTAAAATGGTTAGTGAGACTTCATCAAGGTATTTCTAAAGCCAACGTGTTTGTCACTTTTGGATAGGGTGGTGAGGGGTTAGAACCAATGGCAGTTTTTTATTGTTATCTGTGGCCCCAATGGGAAGGTTATTTATCCTGGTGGCCACTAACCATGGGGTTAAAAGTGAGGGAAAATCCAAAATTTGGGAAACACAAGGAAAAGCTTCCAATACGGACACTTGTTTCCATGGCCACCATTTAAGAGGGAATTTTCTTTTATTTTTAGAGATTGCCTTTCATTTCCTGTCATATCTTCAGCACATGAAGTAAAAGAGGAACCTCCCAATGGGAAAAGGGTGCCAAAAAAAATAATCTTTCAGGGTTTTAAATCATTCCCTACCCTATAAAAACTAAAAGAAAGAAAAATACTTTGACTTTGACTAGATATACTTAAAAGGTGGGATGCAGAATATTACTTAGTATCAATAATTATCTATTGCAATAAGCAGGAAGACTATCATTCGACCGTCATGCTTGTTTTCATTATCAGGTGGCATGGCTATGCACACCTTTCCATAGATCTAAAAGATCCAGACATTGTGAGTTGAACTGTGCAGAAATCAATACACGTACTTATAGGATAAGCACATACACTAGCAGATGAAGCAATTGTATATCAACATCCAGACTGCTCATTAACCAGTCATTGCCAGTCATTAGCTGATCAGCAGTGGGAATCATTTTGAATAATGTCAGCGACTCCAGTATTAAAATTAGAGACTATAGATTCAACGTCGTGACAAAAAATACTAAAATCCATTTCTTTCTATCCTTGGGGTAAAGATGGTCAACACACCTACTGCCATTCTTAACAAGCTGAAACCTGGCCTTATTTTCAGTCTTCCATATTTGTACAGGCTCTCCCAGTACTGAAAATGCTTTCTCTGACTTCATGCAAATGATGAGCTTACAGTGTGCATTAAAAGCTGCAGCAAGTCAGACAAGGCTTGTCTCATTTCCTGGCTGGAGGATGTCCAGCATCATCTAGCTCTTTCCTTCCCAGCCTGACTGTCCTTGGCCCTCCTATTCATTCATTGGACTTCATTCCTTTCAATCATGGAGGCTCAGCATCACATGTGGTCATTACCTAGGGTGGTCTGCATGCAAAAACAGCTTGTCTAGGAATGCCCACTTTTCCATACCTACATCCAACCATCAAGACAGTTTGGTATTTGTATAACTTCTTCTAAGAGCCACCTCACTGCTTCCATCAGGGCTGAGGGTTCTTGAGAGGTCTACTGAGACAAGGTGCTGTGATGTTTAAGAAGGGATGTACAGAACCCCACTTGCCCCTCCCTCCTGTCGTGATCCTGTCTGTGTTGCATAGAGAAGCACAGAGATCTAGTGATGATATCACTGGATCTAAAATAAGGTATTTAATGAAAATAAAGGTTT
Source organism: Lithobates sylvaticus (assembly GCA_028564925.1). Taxonomy (NCBI): domain Eukaryota; kingdom Metazoa; phylum Chordata; class Amphibia; order Anura; family Ranidae; genus Lithobates; species Lithobates sylvaticus. Next base: position 319,855,506 of record CM053027.1, read on the forward strand.
AATATAAAAAAAATATATATATTAGCATGTTGATGGGGTGGGAAGACCAGCAAAGACAACATATAAGCAGATTAAACATCAGCTTACTCTAGTAAGAGCAATGCTCACTAGAGGTAAAAAGAGATAAAACCCAAATCACATAACGTCAATTGGAAGTGCAGGCATGCATTATATTTCATAACACTTCCTTCTCGAAGCCTAATAAAATTAAACAATTAGATGTCCATTAGCCAACCTTGTCTTGATTTGACAGGAGTATTGAGACTGGGACAATAATCAGTCCAATTTATCAATTCTCTAGGGTAATTTCTGTGGCTCTCCTTAGTAATCTAAGGCTCGAGAGATTCCTGGAAAAGGTTCACATGCTAAAAAAAATGTCAAAGCAATGAAGAGAATGTCACATTTCTACTTGGTTATTACAATATGTCCCTATAATGAAGCAATATAACTAGCAAGAGAGGTCATTGCTAATAACAGATGTCACCAGTCCAAAAGAAGTAGCGATATGCTAATTGTTAATATAAAACCAAAAAAAAATGAATGGATTATCCTTTACACAAGAGTGAACTGGTGAGGACTCCTGTAGTAAAGGCAACATAAACTTAACAAGACATTCTAAATTCAAATGAGTGTGGTTTCAAGGGGGGAGAGGGCAGGCTTTTGAAAAGGTATCTCATATACATTCACGTGACTTCTTACGCAAAAGCGCTAACACTTCCAGAATTTGCTTTTTGAATCAAAAAGTGCAATTCGTATGTATATACAGGTGAAGAGCTACAGAATCAGAAGGAGTGGAGCTAGATTGCTTTGGGAGTTGAATCATTTATGACTAATGATACCCTATCATAATCAATGAAACGAGACGCACAGGTTTTGTGCTGTACAATCTTTACAGGGATGAAGGCAGCAACCTTTTCCAAGGCTTTGCTCATGTCATGGAATTCTGCAATTGATGGAAAGTGCCTCAGCATAAACCCAAAAAAAAAAAAAAGGGCAAATGCAAGCTGTAAGCAAGGATGCAGATTTCTATAATACAATCAATAACTATATGTGCAGCTGACAACCTCTTTACATAAAAGAAGGTTATACTGTTTATAGCACATATTAATAATGTTCAACATCATGCTACGCATAAGTTTGAATCTGTAAAGTATATAGTGCTGCACAAAATAGAAAAATCTAACTATGAATTGGGTTTACTGATACACATGCATGATGTGTACTGTATTTATACATGTCTTTGCCTCTATACCTCTATATATAAAGATATATCAATATATTTTTTATATGATATTGC